>CM057047.1:26044982-27379982 GCA_029948455.1 Solanum rostratum
CAGGAGCTCAGATAGCCATAGCGCAGAATTGCTTGTCAGAGATAAAGGGAAGATATGAAGTCCCACAACATCTATAGACATATTGTGTGTTCCCATCACATTCTTGTAGACAAATGCAACATTGTGTACTTGCCTGTGCAGATCCTCTAATGGTAGGTCCGTGAACAACCCACGATTCTGCAGCATCTGAAGCAACTTACTCAAAACTACGAACTTTGTGTCAGTCGGTAGTGGTGGTAGCACAATAGCTCAAGTCACTTCTATGGCCGTAGGGTTCAACCAATATTGATACCACTGATAAGCTTCGACATTGAAATCTGTGGTTATAGAGCAATATCCTCAAGCGAAGGTGGGTTGTCATATTTGGGATTCTCATTCTCATCCAGGCTCAGAGCTGCATTTTTCGTATTGTTTGCATTATCTTGGGCCATTCTTCTCAATCTTCTCTAGATCTCTGGGTCAAACAGAGTCAAGGGTATGCCTCAACTTTACATGTTGGGCATACACTACACCTTTACCCTGAAAGAAAGCAAAAAACAAAAAAAAGGTAAAATGAGTGAAATAAGGATTAGTTTCCAAATTACTTGAATTAGACAAGTCTAGCCATGTTCCTTGGCAATCGCGCAAAAATGTTGATGTCGCCAAGCTACACCTCCTTTTTGATGCTAAAGCGGTTGTTGTCAAGATATATAACCTAACAAAGGTTAGGGTCGAACCCCATAGGGAATAAGGTAGATTAGAAGAATTCAATTGCAATTTGGGTTTATTAACCAGCTTATCTGCTCAAGGAGGGGGGTTTATAATAACTAGTGAAAGTAATGCTAAGCTAAAACAAGAGTTAAACCAATATGAAGAGGAACTAGGGTATTGTGTTCCCAATGATTCCCTAACTTAGTACTACCAGATAACAAAATTCTTTTTATATGTGTAGAATGCAAACGGTAAGTTAAGTCCACCAAACCCTTTGGCCCAGGCAAGAGGTGAATTTCACTACGTGATATAGTCTATTCCCATAGTGTAACATTACTAACTCTTTCCTATTGTTCGAGTACAACCTCTCCTTGGCCCAGTTCGGATGATTAGACGAGAAATATCGATCGAATCCTATTAATCAATCTCTTTTCCTATTTATTACTACCTTGATCCAGTTAGTAACACTAGGCGAGTTCTGATGTTGGCCACCATTAGAAAGTATTAAATACGAAGAGAATTAATTAATGCATGCATGTACATTTATCAAGAATTACGAATTATCCGATTTTACCTTGTTAGTTCTTCATAATTCCCACCACAACCCTAGTTGTGGATATAACTACTCATGATCAGTGTAATTGTAAGACTTACGAATTTTAATAATATAACTTACACAATAGAATTTAGCACAAGAAAATCCGATTCTTCAATGAGAATCACAAGATTGAAATTAAAAGATGAAATTAAAGTTTACAAGTGTTTATCAAACTCTTCAATGTTTCTTTTCTGTTCTCCCTTTTGTTCTCTTTGAAAAATAACTTAAAAAACCTATTATAGTGTTTAAATTACAAAATCTAAATGAAATAGGAAAACTGGGTCGGCAGGCTCTACGAGGAGCTCTTCGTGCCTATGACAGATTATGGGTTGTAGTCGGTCTTTCCTAAACTGTTGCTTTGATTCTGGACTTGTCTTCTATGATAATCCTCTACGGCTCATAAAAGATTCTATGGCCCGTAGGGGGTTTCGTCCGATGGAATTTCAGAAAGTCCCCATCTTCTGATCCTCAGGATACGATACTAAGTTTATGGCTCATAAAGTCCACTACGGCTCATCTGAGTCTTTGTAGACTTAACTTCAGAGATACACCCTTCACTAGAATCACATACAAAACCTTCTTTATGGCTCATCAAATGCTCTACAGCCCGTAAAAGGTCTTGTGGATCTTCAACTTCAACAACTTTTGCACATTTTCCCAAGAGTTGTGCCAACCCTGAAATCCTGCAAAAAAAAAAAAAACAACACAAACACATATCAAACCTACTAACATTGCCTTTTTGAACACATAAAATTCTAAGTTTTAAGCATAAAAAGTGCTGTATTTTGACAGCATATCAGACACATAGGTTGGGACATTGAGATTTAGCTTCAAGGGATCATGCCTCAACTAACGGGATGAGTCCCAATCTCTATTCTTCTTGGTGCTATGTAATCCTACGGAATCTTTAAAACATACTCTTAGAATCATAAGTAGCAATCATAGGAGTAGGTCAAACTTAAGGATTTTTCTTAAACATCTTTTAGGGCAATTGACATCAAACATACATCTTTGGTAAACTTAGCTTTGCACCTCTTCATAAATGCCCTAATCATAATCATAATCATAGGAAACTTTTATTGGAAACAAGGAGGGCTTAGTTTTAGCATCGAACAATCACAAATCTCATAAGTCTTAGGAAATTTCTGTTAAAGGGAACATCAAAATCACCCAACCGTTAAACATATCAAAAATCATTCTGGAATCAATAACATATTTTAAATATGCATATATTTACTTAGCAAAATTGTCATTGAACTTCACAAGTATGATATAATAACATAAATATCATGACATCATGATAAGCATACACTTTAAATTGAGGAACTTAAAGAAAAGGTAAAAATACGTAATAGGGAACTTTATGGGTGAAAAGATACCCATAAATCAACTCACATACCTAGAGAACTAAAGAGAAACAGAATTAAAGCCTTTGGGGAAGAGAGCTTGGAAACCTAGTCTTGTTCTTGCCTAGTATTGAGAGCCTTTTTTGCCTTAGAGAATTTGAGAGTGAAGAATGATAGGAATTAAGGCTTAAAGGCTGAAATAGGTCCTTTTTCATCCCCAAAATGGCATAGTTTAAGAATAGAATTACGGAAAATAACCAAATTATCCCTTATTAAAAACTGTTGAAAGAGACTTACGAAACCCCTATTATGGGCTGTAGGTCGACTTATGAGCTGTAGGTCCCCTCGTTTGATGACACATCCAAAAATATTGAAATCTTTGTTTGCGGAACTTAAAACTACGAACAACACTATGTGCCATAAAACTTTTTACGGGTCGTGGTTAGACTCGTAGGGTCCCACTACACTTAATCAACCATTTTCCTCCCTTCCTTGCCCCTACCTACGAAAGGTCTATACGGGCTGTAACCCATTCCATGAGCTATCTGTTAACTCATATACCACCTTCTTAAAAACTCCAAATTTTCTTCATGTCTGGGATCCCACTCATACCTCAATTATTCATTCACTCTTTACTTCAAATAGAATAGTCCTATTGGACATAGAAACACAATTATGGCATGCAATAACTTGTATACCATAAGAACATGGAGAGGTCTTTACAATAATGCATAGCTTTCATAGGAATTCAACGTATTTCAAAACATACTTGATACACCTTATCTTTCATCATATTTATAACTTGCATACATATAGTAACACTTTTTCATCATATATGAGATACTTCATTATAAGAGCTTTGTTCAAAACCTTTGTATGTTCATATATAGAGATTCAAATTCATAAAATTCAAGGGTAACATGCATGAATGGGGTAAGCATCAACACTTGAAACCATTTTGAAACAATCAATAAGAATCAATGAGAAACCCTAGTTAGAGCATCATGAATATACTCTCATATTCCATAATTTAAGAAATGCACATGGAGATTTAAAGACCCATAGTAGTTTTAAAATAGCGAATCTTCCAAAATCCACCATTTAAAATCGTTCCAAAACACCTACTGCAATCATTCACTCCATCCTTCGAAACATAGATGTAGGAACATGAAATTAATATTATAAAATCATCAACTTCTCAATACTTCATGGTATCATAATCTTTCATGACTTTGAATATCATAAATTAGCTTGTAATAATAAACCCTTGGAATTAATTCATGCAATTTCATTTAATAAATGAAGATTCTCACCATAAATCATGCTTAATAGGCGTAGTAGATAATACCCATAAGAAATCAACCATAACTTTGAAGGATTTAGTAAAAAGGGTTTCTTTAGGACTCTAGGGTGGAAGCACCCATGGATGAAATAACCACTTATCTTGAAGCCTTGCAATTGAGGAAGAAGACTTGGGGAAATCACATTGAGACTTGACTATTAATGGAGGAAGCTTGAGACCTATAAACTTGAGTGAATTTGGTGGAAGAACACGAGAAATTTTGGAGAGTTTTTTAGGGGTTTTGAGAGTGATTTTAGGCCTAAAAATGAAGGAATTTTTCAGTACCCATATATATGGGTCCAGGAATGCGTCCTAATTGCCCTTACTCAAATCTGGAAATTTTCGGACAATTTTGTTCTTGGGTGAAACAAATGGGTAACGCAGACTTGTTCCTGTAAGGTCAGTTTTGTACGAAGTTCAAATTTCTCCTGTTTGGCCTAGGAATGAGTCTAGGTTTCCTTACACTAAAATGGACCCTCACCACAATGCGGAGAGCTTGCATACCCTTCTAAAAAGTGAATTTCATCAAAAACAATTATTTTTTGGTATGGTTTACTTGAAAATTAAAAGAGACCATTTGCCTACACAATTTTGCCTTTTGAAAAATAATGCAAACTTGGATTTGCCAAAAGACATACGAAAAATGCATTAGTAAGGAATCGAGTACAAGGCTATTCTGAATCGCTTTGGGAGGCGTTACAATATCCTCCCTCGCGAATATTCATCCACAAATGTGAATAGAGCTAGCATGACATAAGGACCCTAATCTTGTGAGACTTTATTGATGCTTAAAATCAAGGTTTCGAGATTTTTTTACCAAGGTGATACTCCATGTCACCTCCATGAGTTGTGGAGGCTGCCTAGGGGTGGCCCTTGGACTTGTGTGGGTTGTATTTTGGCTTATGGTGGAGTTTAAGACCAAGTTACCCTCCACTGAGCCCTTCACAACTCATGGTTGATAAGTCCATATTTCAGACTCATTTTGGGGATAAATTGTAGTGAAATATTGCCTTTAGTGTGCTAATAATTTCAATTTCTAACAAATATGCATGTGCTATAAAATGGAGCTAAAGGTGGGCAAAAGGGAAAGACTTGGTGGAATCTTGGAAAGTGAGCAAAAGTACTGAAAGGCGGTGAAAAGTGGTGTCACCAACATAATCGGCGATCCGCCGAATGCTAAAGGAGATCGCGTAACTATGTAACAACCAAGGTTCCAAGTCAAGTCAGAAGTGCGATCAGGATCGATGTTGTAAATCATACTCGGCGATACGTTGAAGTGCACAAGTGATCACCTAAAGTTGCAGCACCCAAAGCCCCAAAACACTGGCAAAAAGATGATATGAAGAATATTTCAGTACATCAGCAAATTGGAAAGGTGGAGCAAAGAGTCATCTCCTAGTATTGTAGTGGAAGAAGCCTCATAAAGATGTACATGAAAGTGGTCAAGTGCACATTCTGCGCATCGTTGGAGTGCTCGGTGATGGTCAACCTTGACCACCGAACGACATTTCGCAGCACAAACTTTCACACATTTGCACGGAGTATATAAGACATTTTAGAAAGGATATTGTACATCATCTGTTCATTCCATATTAGAATAATTAGTAGTAATAGTACATAGAACTTTCCTTTTAGAGTACAAGAGACTAGGGTTTTGAAGCTTTTGGGCATCAAATTAGAGAAGATTAGCTAGTGATAATCAAGTAATTTGTACTCAATCTTGCTACCCATGACTTCTGCTAATATGTATGGTGTTCAATCTTTAATTTCTAACATGTGTGGCTTAAACCCCCATGTTGGGGGCCGTGCTTTTGATGTAGGTCTTTAATTTATTTATTGGGTTTGTGATATCTTGACTTATATGTAGTTGAGTTGGGTGAATTTATATCCGTTCCTAAGTTTGATGTATAAATTTCAAGGTTGCAAACTTGGGTTTTTCTTTTAGATCTCTGATTGTTGCTTAGCTGGAACATTTAAAGTGTGGAATGGATATAATGGCTAGAAACCTTTGGGGTTTCAGTTGATTTCAACATTCATGGATTCAATGGTCAAGGTAGTAGGTGTTTTGCTTGACTTCTTAGGCCAAGCGTGTCCCGGCGGTCTACGTGTGATATCTTAGCTAATTCATGCGAAACACCCATATATCATAGGTGATTTGGGTTACAAGCAACCTAGCTTATTTACTCAATATCAACTCATATAGTCAGGTATATAGACCCATTTGATAGATTGATTCCCATATTTGCACATCCCCAACATCTTCCCTTAACAGCTGTTAAATTTGTCAATTAAAACTTATTATCTGAACTCTGTTTTGATTATTGCAACCCCAGATCCTACAATTACTTGGTCCAATGAACCACTTTTACCTTGAACAACGATTCCCTATGGGATGGATCCCAACATTTAAAGTTAGATTATTATGCTGATGACAACCACCCCTTCTGCCTTTGAGTAGTTGGGTTAAGCAAGATCAAAAGTGGCGCCGTTGCTGGGGAATTGACATATTCATGTTGGAAGTGTTTGTTGAGCTTTGTTGTTGTAGTTAGAATTCTTTTTACTATTTTCTTGTGGTTTTTCCTGATTGGATAATAGGTGTAAACATAGATGATGACCGGAGCATAATGGGGGAAATCGTGGGAGACATAAATGGCCTCTGGAATATCAAATGGGACCAAGTAAGAAGTGTTGAAGCAATCTTGTTGCCTTTAATAGCTGCAAATGCCGAGTTCAAAATTACTGATACAATGCTTTAATTACTTTGGCTTATGAGATTCTTCGGAGGACAAGAATGTGAAGACCCCCATGAACATCTCCGAAATTTCATTGATGTCTGTTCACCATTCAAGTATTGGGGAGTCACACAAAAGGCTATTAGACTGAGAGTTTTCCCTTTTTCATAATGTGATGCCATGAAGTGGTTAGCTGAACTTCCTCGTGGACCAATTACATCATGGGAAGAATTGAAAAATGAATTCTTTGAGCAATTCTTCCGGCCCTCAAGGATGATCAAGATAAGGAGTTTTTGGCCAATCAAAAACTTACATGTTCAGAAGATGCAAGTCACGGAGATGAGAATGTTGAGATGGATGTGTAGACATGATAAAAGTGATAAGATTAGGAATGAGACCATTCGGGAGAAGTTAGGGGTGGTCCCTGTGGCTGACAAGATGAGGGAAGAGAGACTGCGATGGTTTAGAAATGTGCAGAGAAGAAGTACCAATGCTCCTGTTAGGAGGTGTGAGAGGTTGCATTTAGGAGATATATGGAGAAATATAGGTAGACTGAAGAAGTATTGGGGAGAGGTGACCAGACAAGATATGGCAAGACTTGATCTCACTGAGGATATAACCTTAAATAGAAAGGAGTGGAGGTCACGTATTGAGTAGCAGGCTAATAGGCTAGTTAGGATAGCTTAGTAGGATTAGTTAGATCTTTATATCCTTTGGTGTCAGTGTTCATCTTACGTGTGTTAATTTTACTGTATTTACTTTCTATCATTGCTTTTGTTATTAGTCGTTCCTCCTTATTTCTCTTTTCCTTCTCCTTTTTACGTATCTAGTTTATTCTACTTGTAGATTTTTTAGATGAGGGTTCCCCGAAAACAACCTGATACCTCTATGAGGTAATGGTAATGTCTGCGTATATTTTACCCTCCCTAGACTCCACTTGTGGGATTCCACTGGGTATGTTGTTGTTTTTAAAAGGGTAGATGATGAGCCCCTACATGAGGCTTGGCAGCGATTTCACAAGCCTCTTCTTCATTGTTCGACCCATGGTATTCCTTGTCATTTGCTGCTACAGTATTTTTATGTTAGCCTGAGTGTTGTCAACAAAAGCATGGCAAATCGGCTGGTCTGAGGTGGATTTATGAAGCAAACATTCATAGTATCCACAAAATTACTAGACGAAGTGACCAAAATAAGCAAAGCATGTTATACTTATGAGGACTATGCTTCAATTGCAAGGGGTCGAATATGAGGAACAACTGGCCAAAGAGAAGGAACGAGATAAACTCATGTCATAAATGGTGAGGAAGTTAGATTTTATAGCATAATATGTGACCCAAGTGCATCAACCAAATATTGTTCAAGATGTAGATGTATTATCCCATGAGCATTACTTAAGTAAGAGCGATCGAGTAGAAGAAGTGTATTTCATTGGGAATCACGTATTGGGCTCTCGGTTGTCCTTTTAGCGGTAACCTGAGAATCAAGGTCGGAATTTCGGTGTTGGATAGAGTGGTGGTCAATGAACGAGCGAAGTGGTGCAATGCAATTATGAGAGATAAGAAAAATTTAAATCACCTCGACAGTGAGCAAACCCGAACATTGTTCTCATTTTGAACAAAGTAGAAGCTTCAGATGAAGTGCTAGGTGAAATGAAATCAAGGATTTCCCACTTAAGCTATACTATATTGTCTCATGAAGCATCGATTAAATGTTTGGAGGCTCGTTTATCATCTCTGTCAGCATAAGTGCATAACTCAACAATAGGCAATGGTCAAAGTTGCAAGGACATCACCACCAGAACTAGCACCCCGTGTGGAATTGACATGAAAATCGAGACCCCTTTATTTTGGGCAAACGAGGAATGCAGACAAGGCAATGAGAAAGAAGGCGACAAAGCTAAGTTCCAAGAATTTATAGCTACCTTCACTTCTTTAGCAATCAATATTCCCTTAGTTGAGGCTCTCAATAAGATGCCAACATATGCACAATTGATGAAGAAATTGGTAACAAAACAAATAGCCTTGGATTGTGAGATGATTGAAATTCACATAGCTCTAGCACTCTCTTTACTAGACAAGTGGTGGTAAAAAGAAATAATCCGAGTGCATTTACAAACCGTGCATAATCGGGGCATGCAACTTTGGAAGAGGCCTATGTGATTTGGGGGCTAGTGTAAATCTAATGCCCCTAATGGTATTTGAAAAGCTCTACATAAACACCTTGTCCCCAACAACCATGAAGCTAATTATGGCCGATTGGTCGATCAAACGACCAGTCAGGATATTGAATGATGTGTTGATTAGAATAAGCAAATTTATATTCCTAGCTGACTTTACGGTGTTGGATTGTGACCTAGACATTGATGTGCCGATCATTTTGGGATGACCATTTTTGGCTATGGGTAGAGCCTTGGTAGATGTGGAAAGTGGGAGTCTTAAGTTCAGAGTGAACGGTGAAGAAGTGAGTTTCAATGTTGATAAAGCTTTGCAAGGACCTGATGTTTTCTATGTAAATACTATTGTTGATGTAGTTGATGAGGCCGTACAAAACCTTAGGGAGTTAACCTATTCTTGGGCTGATTCATTGATTGTTATTACGGTGAAGAGGACGAGAATGACTATGATGAAGTAGTAGCTACTGTGACAGAGGCTGGAAACTATCCAAGAAACCCGGTTAAACCAAATATTGATTCGAAAAGTTAGGATACACAACTAGCAAAACCATTTACTGAGGAGCCATCTAAGGTTGAGCTAAAAGAGCTATCGAGTTACTTCTAATATGCTTTATTGGGGAATGATAAAAGCTTCCCGGTAATTGTTGCATCTAATTTACAAGAGAAACAAGAAACATGTTAAAGCCATTGGCTGGACAATAGACGACATTATGGGCATACCATTGGGGATTCGCACTCATAAGATCAAATTGGTTGAAGGTTCTAAGCCCACTATGGAGTTAAAAAAAAGAGATCATTAAGTGGTTGGACGCTGACATCATATACCCAATTGTAGATAGTAATTGGGCGAGTCCCGTTCAATGTGTTCCTAAGAAGGTAGGCATGACCATTGTTCCAAATGAAAAGGGCCAACTAATATCAACATTACTAGTCACTAGGTGGAGAATATGCATGGACTATCAAAAATTAAATGCAGCCATAGAGAAGGATCAATTCCTATTACCGTTCATGGACCAAATGCTAGATAGGCTTATCGGAAGAGGGTGGTATTGCTTTCTCTATGGGTACGTCGGATACTGTCAAATATCCATTGCACGAGAGGATCGTGATAAGAATACATTTACATGTCCTTATGGTACCTTTGCTTTCAAAAAGAATGCCATTTGGGCTACGTAATGCCCCTGCCACATTCCAAAGATGTATGCTATCCATCTTCACCAACATGGTTAGTACTCAATGGAGGTATTTATGGATGATTTTTCGGTCGTGGCTGACACCTTTGATTAATGTCTAAGCCATTTGGAGAAAATGTTGCATAGGTGTGTGGAAACTAACTTGGTCCTCAATTGGGAAAAATGCCACTACATGGTCAAAAGGGAGGAATAGTGCAGGGTCATAAGATCTCGAGAAAGGGGCTACAAGTTGAACAAGACAAGGTTGACATTGTCACACCCAAAAGAAGGGGAGGTGCAATTGGCACTCGATACCGTCATTGGCCGAATAAGCCACTGAACATGCTAGTGAATTGAACTAGGAGCCAAATGATTGGGCAGCATGAAGTCTGAAAAAGTAAGCTTGGACCGTTTAGGTCATGACCTGGTCAACAATAAATCATGTACATCAAGATAGGTAAACCAAAATGATGAAGAACTAGCTAGCCGACAAGGCTGCAACAACAGAGGTACAAGTACACACTATATATACATGCCAATCATATGACTAGAGAGCAAAAGGCAAAAACGAATCAACCTTAAATAACATGTCCACAATAACCTCTAAGAGAGTCACCAATACTTCGAGGACAGGGCCATGACTATATCCAACTGTACAACAAAAAGTAAGCATTCTGTGAAAGCTCCTAGAAAAGGTGGAGCTTACCAACTCACAGCTGAACTGGGCTCCTAGTAGAGGGGTAAATAAAAATCCCTACCTAAATCTACATGCATGAAATAAAATGCAGGTCCACAGGCAAAGGGACGTCAGTATGAATAAACATTACTTGCATGTAAGGCAGGAAGTAAAATTATAGATAATTGTAGTAAAATGGGGTTATAGAAATACCACCCGTGATTACCTTCATGTCTAGTACTTAGCCTCCTAGTGATAAAATATGCATGGTATGCTCGAGTAATGCATGTCGTGAATACATATATATAAATGCAAATGCATGACATACTCGACCAAATGCTAGCAATGGTGGTCCTTTCCAGTAGTCGACCATCATCATATTTGTCAACCTGTGGCCATCTATACCATATACATATATATAATCATTTAGGCAAATAAGCCCCATACCTTCGATTATAGCTCGAAGACTATGCATAACATGCAATGTATAATATGAATATTAAATGCACATAGTAGGCCATAGCAAGAATTTAGCCAATCTTGGCTCATTGGTACACTTATTCTCATAGCATCATTATCATTGTCATTTTAGCCAATTCTGGCTTATTGCTACACTTATTCTCATAACATTATAATCATTGTCATAGTATATACACATGATTCATGGAATCTTATATGTCTTTAAAATAGGTTTAGAACTTGATCAACATTTAGAATGAGGCCCTAACTCTGAAAATGTTCATGAAGGTGCTTCACATAATGCTTATACTTGGTTCCATGTCAATTAGTAAAAAGAGGTATTTAAAAAGAATCAAGTCCCTTAGTAGTTTAAATAAGAGCAATATACGGGAGATTATTGGAAATTAACGTGGTACTTTCTAGGTGCTCCAAATATGGTTTTAGTATAGAAAAAAGACTGATTATGAGTACTACGTAATCCTCGTAATCTACCTTTATTTTAGTGACACTACACCAAGAAGAGCAACACCTCAAACATATGGATAGGTAGTCAAGAAAACTGATAAATTGATATATAGATAATGAATGTCTAGTTTAAGCGAACGAATGGAATGCCTGATATTATTATGAAAATAATTCAGTTGCAATTCCAATTCCTTTTACATAAGGACTTTCTAGAAACAGAATGAAAAAATATCGCACTTGATGTTTTGGGAATTTCTCAGATTTCGTGCCAAAAGAAGGGACGTAGCTTAGCCTTAACATAGCTCTCAAACGAATGTCCGATTTCCCAAAGTTCCTTCACAAAAGTTTTCCTTACGTCCTATGTTTTGAAACAACCATATATACAAAACTTATAGATATCTATCAACAACCCATAATTGCATATTAATCAGTAGATCTGCCATATAGCATTTACGCGAGGAAAACGTCCGTAGAACTTTGTAAAAATGATCAGAAAAGAGCTCCAAGATTATAACTTAAACAAACCAGCTGCAAACCTAGAATAACCAGTAAGAACATCACTTTTTTACAGTCCAAAAACAGCCCCAAACACAGCTAATAGGAAGTGGAAACAATTGCGAAGTATAAGGCACACATTTCTAGGTACGGTAACAAATTTTAATGGTAAAAATGTAAAAAATTTACCTAAAGCACCTAGAGACCTTATGGGAGATTTCTCTTAAGCTTATGAACTGTCTTGGGACGAAAATGGTACTTTTTGAGCTTTAAAAGGTCGAAGTAGTTGACTTATAGTTTGGCTTGACCGGTCCCGGCCCATAACCCGATTTCCTGCTCGAGCAATCACGGTAAAGCTATCATATCGTTTTATTCTGAAGTCGGATTGATGTGAGGTTTTGTGCATTGCAAACTAGACTTATAGACCTTCAATTTAATATGTCATGGACCTTATAATGCTTTATATTTTGGGATATATGGTCGGATACATTTGACCCACATTTAAGAAAAATTTCTTAGAGAAGCTTATGGTAACTTTGGCCAATCTTTATCTTGCAACTTTCTTGATTCCAAAACCTAACATATGATCTTTGTAATATTAACATACCTTTTAAAAATACATCATTAGCAAATTATACACTCTTAGTCCCATACGAAAAGTGAAACTTAATTTAAACCTTTCGAAAAGGGCGAGGTGCCACTTGGTCCATTTATTTAATCTCGAATGTGTATTTAGCGGATTCCTTTGACTTAAAACTTTAAGACGTTAATATTACCACTTATTGGCTGCCTTATTGTCCTTAAGTTCTATCCAAAATCATATATGCCTTATATAACATGCCATACTATTTATATTACAGAAGACGTGGAACATGAGGTCTCATAGGCGTAATTGCAAAGCTACCTCCCCTATTTTAGTCAAGGGAGTGAGAAGTTTCTTGGGACATACTAGATTCTACCAAACATTCATTAAAGAGTTTTGTGAAAATAGCCAAGCCCCATGAGCAAGCTATTGGAAAAAGATCACAATTCATCTTTGATAGTGCGTACTTACAGTCATTTGAAACTCTCAGGCAGAAATTACTTGAAGCTCCACTGATAATTTCTCTATATTGGTATAAATCATTCGAGGTGATGTGTGATGCCAGTGGTGTGGCTCTTGGAGCAGTGTTGGGTCAATGAGTTGGAAAACTTTTTCACCCAATTTACTATGCTAGCTTGATGATGAATATGACCTAGAATAATTATATAATTACATAGCAGGAGCTACTAGCTATAGTGTATGCATTCGAAAAGTTGTAAACGTATCTCCTTGGCATAAGGGTTGTTGTTCACACTGACCATGCTGCACTTTGCTACCTAAGGGAAAAGAAGGACACGAAGTTGAGGCTTATATGGTGGGTATTGTTGCTAAAGGAATTTGATTTTAAGGTACGAGATAGGAGAGGTTGTGAAAATCAAGTGGTTGATCATCTATCTAGGTTTGAAGCACCAAATTCTCAGGTTGAGGAGGAAGAAATTTCTATAATTTTCTAGATGAAGAAATGATGGAGGTTGATGCAGTGGTGAAACCTTGATATGTTCATTTCGCAAATTATTTGGTTAGTGAAATCGAGCCAGATTTTGTAAATCCACACCAGAGGTGGAAGTTCCTGCATGATGTAAAGAAATACTATTGGATGAGCCTTATCTCTTCAAAGAATGTTCGGATAACATGACCAGAAGATGTGTTCCTGATTCAGCTATGCAGGTTATTTTAGAAGAATGTTATTCATCCATATTAGATGGCCATCAAGGAGGAGTTTGGACCGTATCTAAGGTATTTCAAAGTGGATATTATTCGCCGACATTACATAAGGATGCTTATGAGTTTGCCAAAGCCTGCCCAAAGTGTCAATTGTAAAGTAACATCTCAAGAAGGCATGAAATTCCATAAACCCAAGAGTTGGAAATATTTGATGTGTGGGGGATGAATTTTATGGGACCTTTCACAAGCTCTTTTGGTAACAAGTACATTCTCATCACTGTTGACTATGTATCCAAATAGGTCAACGCTGTTGCGTTACCAATGAGTGATGGCAAAGGAGTAGTGCAGTTCCTAAAGGAAAACATACTCACATGTTTTAGCACTCCAAGAGCCATTATCACAAATGGTGGATCTCACTTTTGAAACAGAATATTTGAAGCATTGTTGAGCAAGTATGGAGTAAAACACACAGGAAAACGGGCTGGTAGAGGTGTCAAATAGGGAGATTAAGATGATCCTCAAAAAGACCGTGAAAGGGAGTAGGAGTGATTCGACAATTAAGCTTGATAATGCGTTATGGGTGCGTCATATGGCTTACAATGCCCCTATCAAGATGTCTCCTTATTAGATGGTTTTTGGAAAGGCATGCCACTTGCCCATCGAATCGGAGCATTGAGCTTTATAGGCCCTCAAGGTTCTGAATTTTAACACTGATGAGGCTAGATTGACTCAACTCCACTTGCTAGATAAATTTAGATTGAAGACTTATGAAAGCTCTACACTCTACAAGGAGAGGATGAAAATATAGCATGATCGAAAAATCTTGAAAAGAGACTTGTTGAAGGGGATCCCATGATGTTATACAACTATAGGATGCATTTGTTTCCGGGAAAACTTAGATCAAGATGGTCGAGTCCTTTCAAGGTAACTGAGGAGTTTGCTAACAGAGTGGTGGAAGTTGAGAATCACAAAGGTAAACGATTCAAGGTAAATGGGCAGAGGCTTAAGAAATACTATGGCAAACCACCAGATGTCCAGGTGGTTTAAGCCATGAAAATTAGTGATGCTTAATTATTTTGGACATCGTTGTGCCGCGACGTTAACTCAGGCACTTCTTGGGAGGCAACCCAAGTGAATAGAAAGAATAAAATAATGTGTTTGCTGATGGTTGCAAGTTTGTGTTGAGAAAGGTGAAGTGTAAAGAAAGGAAGGATGTATGCACGAAGGGTGTATCGCCCCGTGAAATCAACAATCGCAAATTAGTCCGCCCATTAGAACAATATTTGGTCCAGGAAGTACTGCTAATTTTAGCGATCCTAAGACCCAGGCGGTGAATCACCAAACACAAAGGGCGATGGTCAATTACCCACCTTTTGGGTCCAAATCTGGTCCTCTGGATGCTGTCGAATTAGGTGATCAGTTGAACAATTTTTCATATCTCCAAGTGGGAAAGGCAATGAAGAAGTTGACTACATTTTAGGAAAATCAAGGGAACCAAAAGTGCTGCAACTTTGGGCGGATTCAGTGCAGACTTGGCAGATCGCCAAACACATAAGGCGATGCTTCATCTGACCGCCCTTTTGAGAATAGTTTGGCGAGTGAATCACTACAAAATTAGACAATGGAACTGCTAATAGGGTGTATCACTGAGTATATTTGGTGACATAAAGCTAGACTACTTTTCCAAGAGCGGGATCATTCTCAATGCAAGGTAAAAAGACGATCTTGTGTGGAAACGGCGGACCGCTGATGTACGGACTCAGACATTGTACGACCTTAATGGAGCTTGGAAATTTGATTTTGGAAACTTTTGGACCAAGGTGATTCTCCATGGAAGACTTCACAGTCCGTGTGAGGCCATACGGACCGTGTGGAGGCTCCTTGGAGTGGCCCTTGGCCTTGTGTGGGAAGTGTTGGCCTTGATGTAGAAGTGTGAGATAAGTAATATCATACATAGACCCCACACGGTCCATGTGGTGGATCGTATGGTAGTCTTGGTCTTGAAAATTCACATTTTTAAGCCAAGACATGTCACCCAAACCCTCTCACGGACCGTACGGTGCTTCACGGTCCATGAGGCCCTTTCGTATAGGTGCCGAAGTGAAAATTTTCGAAGTACTGGATCATCATATCGGAACTTTATTGTGAAGAATTTTTTTAAGTAAAGTGGTATGGAGGAGACATACGGTTCGTATGCCTTGGTATGAACTGTGAAGCAATCCATATGGATGCCTAAGTTGAATTTTTCTAAGTATGGAATTATCGTCTTCGACATTCTTCAAATGGAATTTTTCTATGTGTTGGATCACAGAGCAAGTATACGGTCCATATCCCTTTGTACGACCCGTATACCCCTTCTTGAGACCCCTGACTTCAATTTCTACTTGTTTCATTAATGGCGTTTTTTGTAATTATGGTTCTTCCTAAGGGTCTTTTGTGACTTTCTATACTACCTAAAGACATCCAAATGACCTATACTTTATTTCTCTCCTTTAAATTCATTCCTACACTTATTGAACCCTCTTAAGAACTCTCTCAAAGAACTCTTGTGGAAACTAAGCTTGGGAATCAAGGGAAGGCTTTTTCTTCACCAAATTTCTTCTTGAATCTTCTATATTAGCTAAGGTATGTGAGATTGATTCTTGGTCCCTTTCAACCAAGAAGACCTAAACTCTTTTCACTTGATTTATGGAATTTAAGATCACTTTGAATATGTTTGAAAAGTATTGTTTATTAAATTCAATCGAAGTATGGGCTATACTTTAATGTTGATTTTAAGTTGATTTGAGCTCTAATATGTTGAATTGCATGGATTTATTGAAGATTTCAATATGCCTTGTCCCTTTAAAGGTTTATCTAAGCATGGGTAATCTAAATTATGATTTGAATATGGATTTTATTTATGGATCTACTTGAATTTCATATTGTATTGTTGATTTTAGATTGAATCTATATTGCCCATGCTATTCTTACATCAGTCATGGCATATGCATTTATGAGCATTTAGATTTTATGAAAATTATGAAGTGGGTTAAGCCCAATTATGTTTATGTATATGATTTTGATAAAATTATGGTTATGACAAGAATATGATCACATAAATATCTATTGTTATTGTCTCTTTGAGCATATTGGGTGCTTGCACCATATTGATAAGTGAATAAGCTATTACTATGCATGAAAAGTAAAATATGAATTATGATTTGGCTTTTTAGCCCAAGTATAAATGATCATGAAGAATGTTTTGGCTTTTACACCTGAATGTGCATTGAAATGATTTGAAATGACTATTGCCTCTTTTGAAATCATGTATATATATAAGTATTCTCGTGGGATGTTTGACTTAGCACCAATGGATTGAGGGCTTCAGGACTATCCCCAAGGGTCCTCTCCCTTTCCTTGAACTATATGCCAACATAGAAATGGTAGCCATTATCAAAATGATTGGGTCATAAGTAATGGCTACACAATGATATGATATTGGAAATCCTTCTGAAATGATAGGGTTGTAAGAAAGGTGTCCATCCACCGAAAATGACTATGTTGTAAGGTGTGATGTAGATTACCCTTGGCAAGTAATCTTCTTCTACTGATGGGAGGTCTACGTCGGACTAATTAATATAATAGCTCACATGAGTTTGATTTGTCGGTTATAGTCCATCCCCACTATATATGAGCTTTATGCATTTCATGAATCATGGACTTCATAGCATATTGAAATTACTACTCTTCTTTGGATATATATATATATATATATATATATCTATATTATGTGCACTTGTATCTAACATTGAGTGCAGGTTTGATAAGCCGTTTGCATTGCATGCCCGCATACTTAGTACATTCAAACATAGTAATACATAATTCTGCCTATATGATCTAACCTTTAAAGTTGGGTTATTATGCTGATGATGACCTCCCTTTCTGCCTTTAAGTAGTCGGGTTGAGTGATATTAGTGGTGCTCACCACTGCCGTGAAAGTGGCTCGTGGTTGGTGCCCTTGGCTTGAAAGCCATTGTATCGCTAAGGAACCCAACACAGACCTTTGTATGGGCTGTACAACCCACCACGACTTATGGTGGGGTCTGGTGATGGTGTTAGTCCAAAGTATCAAATCACCATCTCAGAACTTGGATCTTTGTACGGGAGCTTGTACGAACCGTGGAGCTTTGTATGAACCGTGAAACCTTCAGTGGACACGTCCCTGGTCTGAAATTTGGCTATGTTTTTGAAGACCCTTACCACAGACCCTTGCACAGTCCGTGGTGTGTTGTATGAGCCGTGGTGCTCTTTCACGTGCTACCTGAGCACTTTTTGGTACTCATTTTATTAATGGCTTTCTCATAATTTTGGTGATTTCTATGGGTCATTTGTGACTTTCTAACCTATACTAAACCCCTGAAAATACTTATACTCCTTTATTCTTATTTAAATTCATTCATTATACTTAGAATACTCAAAGTCTCTCTTCTAAGAACTCCTCTCAAGTATGCTAGTAAAGACTCAACTTGGAAATTCAAGAAGGGTTTTCTTCTCAAATCAATTTCCTCCTACTTCTTCTAAGTTATCTAAGTATATGGGATTGATTCATGGTCCCTTTCAACCATGAAGACCCCTGACCATTTTTACTCCTTGATTTATGCATTTCATACTTAACTTGAATATGGGATTTTTAAATTAATGTTGATTTGATTCAATTGAGATATGGACTCTATTTAATTGATGTTTTTAGAAGTGATTTAATCCCTAATATGTTGAATTGCAATGATATTATGAATGTTTGAATATGCATGTCCTTTTTAAATGTTGAATTTAGGAATACGTAATCTCAAGTGTACTTTAATGGTGAATTTCTTCATGGATCTACTTTGATTTCATTTTATAATGTTATTTTAAGTATGGATCTCTATTGCCCATGCTATTCTCTGAACATTCATGGTATATGCATACATGAAAATTGATTTTCTTGAAGATTATGATGTGGGATAAGACCCAATTATATTGATCAATATGATTTTAAGGAAAGTATAGTTATGACATGACATGTGATCACATAATGTCTATTACATTGCTCTTTGAGCAATTATGGGTGTTTACACCAATATGTACAAGTATGAATGAGCTACCTATGCAATGAAATCATGACATGAAGTATGATTTGGCTCTTTTTGTTTTTAAGCCTAAGTATGCATGAAAATGATTTGAAAAGACTCATGCCTCTTTGAAAGCATATATATATATATATATATATATATATATATATATACGTATTCTCATGGGATGTTGACCTAGCACCGAGTGGACTTGTGGGAGGAGGGCTATCTCCAAGGGTCCAGTACCCAAGTTCCATAATTATGTACCAAACATAGGTTCATGTTTATGCCCCTTAGTGGATGATTATGTTATTTATGGAAAATCCTTACCGAAATGGGGGTGCCCGTATGGTAAGGTTACTTCTCTGAAATGGGAGGCCCATAAGGAGAAGTATGGTCTACTTTGGAAAGTAGATCACCTCTTCATTCGGTATGGGGAACACACTAGAGTTCCATGTAATAGCTCACATGGTCTAGATGTTGGTTGAGGTCTTATTCCCGTATGTAGAAGTATTATGGAATTCATGCATCATAGATTTTGTGGCATATAGCAATTATACTCTTTCCTATATACTTCTTTCTATATATGTGCCCTTTTGATCTAATATTGATTGCAGGTTTAATGAGTTCATATGCATTGTATGCCCGCATACTTAGTACATTCAAACGTAATAATGCATAATCATTTACTACATGATCTAACCATGTAAGGACCAGAGACTATCTTTATCCACCTATTTACAATTAGCTTGGATTGTGAGAGTTGCTTGTGGTGAGTCCTATCATCCAAGGACAAGTCACCTTCTATCAACCTATTATGTTATTTTCACTTATGTATTTACTTTGAGGGTGAGCCCAAAACATATCTTGACCCCCATCCTATTCCATGACTTAGAGGAATTGTTAGACATTATGAAACATTATGTACGAGTTTGTATGTGTTATGCTATTTCCTATGGAGATTATGATTATAGATATCTCTTGATGTTGATGATATGATAATATGTTCATGATGAGATGTGGAAATGTGGAAAGTCCTAAGTCCCTTTTATCCCCATAGCGCGAGTCATACTAACCCGCCACTTAGTTCTTATATGTTATGTGCTATGTGACTCCATGCAAATCCCTATCCCCATGAAATTTCCATAGCACAAGTCATACTTTCCTGTCCTTTAGAACTATATGTTTATTGTCTTAATATGCGCTTTAAAACCAATGATGTGTATGTGGATACTATGATGCTTGTTTGGGAACTCTTGGGTTCCCATTCTCCATGTCATTCTTAGGCCTTAGGCTTGGGTCATGACACACAAATTGAGTGGAATAGCATCCACCAACCCACAACAAATGAAATGATGTGTAAGCACCCAAATTTTTTGAGCGGCTTTACCGGATCTCTTGGTATTGTCCGGAGCGAAACTGCAAGGCATCGCTCTACAGAAGGCCCACATGGGCCGTGTGAAGCCACATGGACCATGTGGCCTCCCGTGGAAGGACACTTCGTTCATCTCATGACAGGGAAACTTGAGACAGGGAAACTTTGGACCAAGTGAGGGCACACGGCCACTCACATGGTCCGTGTGATATGTCACGGGCCGTGTTGCCCTCTGTGTAACTCGCTACGTTAATTTTTTCTAAGTATGGAAGTACCATCTCGTAACTTTGTCATGTGGAATTATTTCAAGTACTATTAAATGGTCCATGTCACGACCCGTGTGGCGTCACATAGGCCGTTAAGTCATCCATGTGGTATCCCTTAGCCTCGAATAAATTTCCAGCGTTAGCTCTGCGAGATTATCTAAGTGACATATAACGGTCACTGTTCACATTCCGTGTGACGACTCACGAATCGTGCAGGCAACCGTGCGGACATGACGGTCCCAATTTTTGCCCGTTTCATTAATGGCATTTATGTAATTTTGATTTATTTTAATTATGAATTATAACCTTTTACCTATCCTAAACCCCTAATTCAACTAATATCCCCCCCTCTTAATTCATTCTCCTAAAACCTTCTACCCCTCATAAGATCACCTCCCAAATACTCTCTACTCTCCCCTTTCAAGGTTTAAGGCTAGGGTTTAATTGAAGTTCAATTCACGCTAAATCCTTCCCCAAATTCAGCTCCTGAATCAAGGTATACGGGATTGATTCTTGGTCCCTTTCAATGAAGAAGACCCAAAATTCCTTTTAATTGATTTCATGAATTTTAGTCTACTTTAGATTTGGGTTTTCATTATTTATTTTTATTAAATTCAATTGATGTATGGGCTGTATTTTACATAAGATTTTAATTCACTTTATCAATATTATGATGATTTACATTGAGTTATGAAGATATGAACATGCATGCCCCCTTTAAAGTTGATTTATGCATGGTTGATTTATATTATGATTTAGATGTTTATTTAATTACAGATTTATTCAATTTCATTTTATGATGTTGATTTTAAACTTGAATCTATGTTACTCATGCTATTCTCACATTATGCATTGCATTTGCATTCATGGACATTGGTTTATATGGAAATTATGAAGTTGGTTAAGCCCAATTATGTTTTATAAAATGATTATGATATGATTTTGATAAGATATTGGTTATGACAAGAATGTTATCACAAATATGTCTTATGATTATGGCTCTTGGAGCATCTTGGGTGCTTGCACCATATTGTATATGTGAATGAGCTATTCCTTGCATGAGTATCACGATTATGACTTAATTTGGCATTTGAGCCTAAATATGCATTGAATGGTTGTGAAATGAATTACAATCTGAAATAAATATTGTATCTGCTGAAAGCACGTATATATATAAATATTCTGGTGGGATGCCGACTTAGAACAAATAGATTAGGGGCGTTAGGGCTATCCCCAAGGGCTCTACCTTTCCTCGAACTATGTGCCTCGCATGGGTTATGAGAATCTTATCCAAAATGGGACGGGATCCTGTAAGGAAGGTGGCTTCATACAAAATCGGATGGGTTCCCGTAAGTTGAAGTGTTATGAGATATGATATGCTATATGAAAAATCCTTACCGAAATGGTAGTGGTTCGGTAAGGTGGTTGCTTCATATGAAATGGGATGGGATCCCATAAGTTGAAGTATTTTTTACCTTTGGTAAGTAGACCACCTCTGCATCAGTGAGGGGCTTTAATCGAGATTCTAAGTAATAGCTCCTTGGTCTTATGCATGTCAGTTGAGGTTACATTCCCACTATATATGAGCATTGTTGCATTTCATGCATCATAAATTTCATGGCATCTCGTATATATTTCCATTGGATATATGATTCTTTCTATATAATGTGCCCTTGTAATCTAACATTGAAATGTAGGTTTGGTAAGTCATATGCATTGAATACCCGCATACTTAGTACATTCAAATATTCTAACGCATACTCTATGCCTAAATGATTATACCATGTAGAGGCCGAGCACTTCGAGTATCAACCATTTGACTAGTAGTCCGAACCTGAAGAGTAATTATGGTGAGTCCCATTCTCCAAGGATAAGTTATCTTTCTTTACCTTTAATATCTTCGAGTTCCTTTCTCATTTGAGGGTGAGCCCAGAACATGTCCTGGCCCCCGTTCCATCTTGATTAGAGGCATTCATTGGACAATATATAGACTCAATTAAAATTTGCTTGTTATGCGTGGTATCTGGCTTATGTATTTGTTAGATTTATTTATGAGAAATTCGTATTTGGCTATATGCATATTTTAGTGTGAAAATATGGAAAGTCCGTAGCCCTGTGTTTCCCCCAGAGCGTGATCCCTTTTCTCCCACCCCTTAGAACTATGTGTTGCTATTTGTATGTCCTTCCTAAACCGATGATGTGAATTTAGATACTTGAGGCTTCTCTGGGGACTCTTGGGTTCCCATTCGACATGTCACATCTACGACCTAGTCCCAATCGTGACAAAAGATGGTAGAGCCCTAGGTTTGTAAATGGTCCTCAGAGTCCTACATGTCGTGTCCAGTAGAGTGCTATTCATGGGTGTGAAGTGCACCATACCTATGAGTGGGAGGCTATGAAGGTGTTCTAGAAATTTCCACACTTCTTCATGCCTTATGTCGTGCTATGACTCATATATTTTATTCTTTTATCTTGATTGTAGTTGTTGCTCCATTTCAAAAGATGCCTCGAGGAAGACCCCTTCCACCAAGGATGGCTCCGGCTAATGAAGACCAGGCACCCCAAGTGCCTATGGATGAACCCATCTCAAATAGTGAATTCCGTACAACTTTTGCCATGCTTGCCCAGGTGGTGGCCTCGTAGACCAAGCAAGCTAACCTCTCGCGAGATCCTACACCAGCTTCTAGGGTGAGGGATTTCACCTAGATGAATCCTCCAGATTTCTATGGGTCAAAGGCTGATGAGGATGCCCAGGAGTTCATTAATGAACTCACTAAGGCATTGAACGTTGTCGGTGTCACTTCTGAGGAGAAGGCAGAGTTGGCTACCTATAAATTGAAAGATGTGGCTTAGGTGTGGTACACTCAATGGGCTATAAAGAGGGTTTGAGGTGATGATATCAATAGGAAAGAGTTCAAATTTGCTTTCATGGATCGTTTCTTTCACTTGAGCTCAGGGAGTCCAAAATGACTGAATTTATGAACCTCAAGCAGGGAGGTATGAGTGTGAGGGATTATGCTCTCAAATTCACAAAGCTATCTAAGTATACTCCATCACTTGTGGATGACCCCCGTGCAAGGATGCACAAGTTTATTTCCGGTATCTCTAACTTGCTTGTGAAAAAATGACGTACCGGCATGCTCATACGAGATATGGGTATCTCTCGACTCATGGTGTATGCTGAATAAATCAAAGGGGAGAAACTCAAGGAATGGAGGATGCACGACCCTAAGAGGGCCCGTTTTGATGGTGGATTTTTAGGCTTTTGGGATGGTGGTTTTTATCGTTATCAGTAGGGCCAAGTACTTGGAACTCAGGTTGCTAATGTTCGGGTACCCTCTCTAGGGGCACCAGCATATGGTGGGCAAGGACATCCTCTGTGTGGCAACTGTAGAAAACCCAACACGGGTGCTTGTTGGAGGGGTCTAGGTGCTTGTTTCGGGTGTAGTTACAAGAACCATAAGGTTGCTGATTGTCCTAGATATGCATATAAAGGTCTAGGTCAGGCATCTCAAGGTGTCCAGGGTCAACAAAGAGCTCCCCAAGTTGTTCCCCCAAGGAACAATCAATTCAATACACTCCACACCTGCCAGGATGTCGAGGAAGCTCCGGATGTCATGACTGTTATATTAAAAGTCTTTGATTTTGATGCTTATGTGTTGCTTGACCCGGGTGCAAAATTTTTGTTTGTGACTCCTCGGTTGGATGTTAAATTTGGTTTGAGTCCCAAGATTTTGAGGGATCCCTTCTAAGTTTATACTCCCGTGGGTAAATCTGTTATTGCACATGGTGTCTATCATTGTTGCCCTGTGTCTGTGTTGCACAAAGTTTTCTGTATGATCTCGTGGAACTTGAGATGTTGGACTTTGACGTGATTCTTAGGATGGATTGGTTGCATGCATCATATGCCTTTATAGACTGAAGAACCCGGAAAGTCAAGTTTCAACCTCCTAGTGAGCCCGTTATTGAATGGAAGGGTGGTGACTCCTCTATTAAGGGTCGATTTATTTCCTACCTCAAGACGTGGAGAATGATTTCTAACGGGTGCATTTATCATATTGTGAGGGTCAAGGATATTGAGTTCGAAATGCCTACTCTTGAGTCGGTCCTTGTGGTGAATGAGTTTTCAGATGTGTTCTCTGAAGACTTTCCGGGCATTCCTCCTTAAATGGAGGTAGACTTTGTCATAGATCTTCTTCCGGATACTCAACCTATCTCTATTACTCCTTATGGTATGGTGCTGGCGGAGTTGAAATAATTAAAAGAGCAGTTAAAGGATTTGTTGGAGAAGGGTTTCATTCAGCCCAGTATATCGCCGTGGGGTGCTCCAATGTTGTTTGTAAGAAAGAAGGATGAATCTCTTCGGATGTGTATTGATTATCGGCTACTGAATAAGGTGGACATTAAGATTAAGTACCCGTTGCCCAGGATTGATGATTTGTTTGACCAGCTTTAAGGGGCTACTCATTTCTCAAAGATTGATCTTCGTTCTGGGTATCATTAGTTGAAAATTAGGGAGTGTGACATTCCCAAAACAACCTTTCAGACAAGCTATGGGCACTTTGAGTTTGTGGTGATGTCGTTTGGCCTAACCAATGCTCCAGCATGTTCATGGATCTAATGAATTAGGTGTTTAAGCCATTCCTTGATAGTTTCGTGGTGGTCTTCATTGACGACATTGTCATCTACTCTCGAAGCGAGTAAGAGCGCAGGGAGCATTTGAGGATGGTCCTACAAACTTTGAGAGAGAAGAAGTTGTATTCCTAGCAAATGTGAACTTTAGTTTGGCGAAGTGGCTTTCCTTGGTCATATGGTGTCCGGTTATGGTATCAAGGTAGATTTGAAGAAGATCGAGGCTGCGAAGAATTGGCCCAGACCGTTGACTCCTTTAGGTATTCGAAGTTTTCTTGGGTTTGTTAGGTATTATAGAAGGTTTGTTGAGGGGTTCTCATCTACCGCATCTCCATTGACTAAGTTGACCCAAAAGAAGGCTAAGTTTGCGTGGTCGGACGTATGCAAGCGGAGTTTCCAAACATTGAAGGATTGACTTACATCGGCCCTCGTCTTGACCTTACCAAATGGCTTGGAGGGATTCGTGGTGTATTGTGATGCCTCGTGGATTGGGTTGGGTTGTGTGCTTATGCAACATGGTAAGGTAATAGTGTATGCATTAAGGCAATTGAAGGTGCATGAACGTAATTACCCAATGCACGACCTTGAGTTGGCGGCGGTAGTTTTTGCCTTGAAGATTTGGAGACATTATTTGTATGAGGTTCATGTTGATGTGTTTAAAGATCACAAGAGTTTGCAATATGTATTCACTCAAAGGGATCTTAATTTAAGGCAAAGGAGGTGGTTGGAACTCTTAAAGGATTACTACATGAGTGTGCTATATCATCCTAGAAAGGCCAATGTTGTGACCGATGCTCTCAGTAGGCTATCTATGGGGAGTGTGGTGCATGTTAGGAAGGAAAGAAAGGAGTTAGAAAGGAATGCTCACCGATTAGCTAGGTTAGGTGTCAGGCTGGGGGATTCGAGCGATGGTGGTATCCGTGTTCAAAGCAGGGCAAAATCTTCTTTGGCGAGTGATGTAAAAGCTAAGCAAGATTTATACCTATCATTATTTGGATTGAAGAAATTGGTTGCCGAAAAGGAGATCAAGATGTTCTCCCAATGGGAAGATGGTGCGCTCCAGTACCAAGACTGGCTTTGTGTTCCGGATGTGGATGATCTTAGAAGGGTGATTATGAGTGAGGCTCAC
The DNA here is from genome assembly GCA_029948455.1 of Solanum rostratum. Taxonomy (NCBI): domain Eukaryota; kingdom Viridiplantae; phylum Streptophyta; class Magnoliopsida; order Solanales; family Solanaceae; genus Solanum; species Solanum rostratum. The sequence continues at coordinate 26,071,373 of CM057047.1, forward strand.
AACTCTTATTATTCTATTCACCCGGGGTCTACTAAACTGTATCGGGATTTAAAAGAAGTCTATTGGTGGCATGGTATGAAGAAGGACATCGCTGCTAAGTTTGTATCCGAATGTCCGAGTTGTCAAAAGTGAAGGTACAACACCAAAGGCCCGGTGGCGTGGCCCACGAAATTGAGATTCCCACTTGGAAATGGGAAGATGTAAACGTGCATTTTGTGGATGGGTTGCCTCGGACCCGAAGGAATTTGATTCCATTTGGGTTGTCGTTGATCGGATGACGAAGTTGGCTTATTTCCTACTAGTTAAGACTACCTTCGGCGCTGAGGATTATGCAAGGTTGTATATCCAAGAGTCGGTGAGGTTGCATGGTGTGCCTAGGTCCTTTATTTGGATCGTGGAACCCAGTTCACTTCCCACTTTTGGAGATCATTTCAGAAGGGACTTGGAACTAAGATTAAGATAAGCATCGCTTTTCATCCTCAACCCGATGGGCAAGTTGAGAGACCTACTCAAACCTTGGAGTATATGTTGAGAGCTTGTGTACTGGAGTTTAAGGGTAACTGGGATGATCACCTTCCACTCATTGAGCTTTCTTATAATAATAGTTTCCATTCTAGCATTGGTATGGGCCGTTTGAGGCCTTAAGAAGGTGTAGGTAACCAATGGGTTGGTTTGAGTTGGGAGAGATGACACTAGTTGGCCCGGATCTAGTGGTGGAGGCCATGGAAAAAGTGAAAGTGATTAGGGAAATGTTGAAAACGGCCCAAAGTCGTCAAAAGTCTTATGCGGATGTTAGGAGGAGAGATCTTGAGTTTCGTGTCAGTGATTGGGTATATGTGAAGGTTTGGCCTATGAAGGGTGTGATGTATTTTGGTAAGATGGGCAAGCTAAGTCCCCGGTATGTTAGCCCTTATGACAACGTTGAGCGGGTTGGAGGTGTGGCTTATAGGTTGGAGTTGCCTCCGTACTTGAATTCCATTCTCCCAGAGGTGTGGCTTATAGGTTGGAGTTGCCTCCGTACTTGAATTCCATTCACCCAGTCTTTCATGTGTCTATGTTTAGGAAGCTAATTGGTGATCCTAGCACCATTATGCCCTTGGAAGGGATTGAGGTTGAAGAAAACTTCTCTTATAAGGAAATCTCGGTGGAGATCTTGGATAGGCAAGTAAAGCAGCTTCGTAACAAGGACGTGGCTTCGGTGAAGGTGCTTTGGAGAAATCAACATGTGAAGAGTGCTATTTGGAAGGTGGAGCTAGACATGGTGAAGCGGTACCCTCATCTTTTCCAATCCACTCAAGCCTAAGGTACTAGGATTCTCCCTTTTCTAATGGTTCCTTTTCTTGCCCTCTTGAGTCTCATGACATGACATGCATACATGTGCACGAAAATGATTTTATAATGTTTTGAATGACTTCAATACTATTTAGATATGAGTTTAAAGGTTTTATGATTTTTTAAATAATGAACTATACATCGTACCATATGTTGGGTGTTTCATGCTCGAAGTCAATCCTTGTTCTTGCACATTCAGGGATGAATGTTTCCAAGGAGGAGATGACGTAAGGACCCGGATTTTTCTAGTAGCTTTAGCAGATCTCTTGGTACTGTCCTGAGCGAAACTGCCAGGCATCGCTCCACGGAAGGCCCACACAGGTCGTGTGAAGCCACAAAGACCGTGTGGCCTCCGATGGAGGGACACTTGGTCTGGCTCACAATAGGGGAACTTGAGACGGGGGAAACTTCAGACAAAGTGAGGGCACACGACTAATCACATAGTCTGTGTGATGTGTCACGGGCTGTGTGGCCCTCCATGTAACTCACTACATAAAATATTTCTAAGTATGAAATTACCCTCTCGTAACTTTTTCATGCAAAATTATTTCAAGTACTATAACACGGTCCATGTCACGACTCGTGTGGTGCACACATGGTGTTAAGTCATCCGTATGGTACCCCTTAGCCTCGAATAAATTCCCAGCGTTGGCTCTGCGAGATTATCTAAGTGACGGTTCAAGGTCACTGTTCATGGTCTGTGTGACAACTCACGGACCGTGTAGGCAACCGTATGGACCTGATGGTCCCAATATTTGCCCGTTTCATTAATGGAGTTTATATAATTCCGGTTTATTTTAATTATGAATTATGACCTTTTACCTATCCTAAACCCCTAAAATTCAGCTGGTATCTCTCCCCTCTTAATTCATTCTCCTAAAACCTTCTACCCCTCATAAGATCACCTCCCAAATACTCTCTATTCTCCTCTCTCAAGGTTCAAGGCTAGGGTTTAATTGAAGTTCAATTCAAGCTAACTCCTTCCTCAATTCAGCTCCTCAATCAAGATATATGGGATTGATTTTTGGTCCCTTTCAACCAAGAAGACCCAAAATTCCTTTCAATCGATTTCATGAATTTTAGTCTACTTTAATTGTGGGTTTTCGTTATTTGCTTTTATTGAATCCAATTGATGTATGGGCTATATTTTACCTGTGATTTTAATTCCCTTTGATCACTATTAAGATGATTTACATTGAGTTATTAAGATATGAACATGCATGTCCCCTTTGAAGTTAATTTATGCATGATTGATTTATATTATGATTTAGATGTTGATTTAAATGTGGATTTATTCAATTTCATATTATGATGTCAATTTTAAACTTGAATCTATGTTACCCATGCTATTCTCACGTCATGCATTGCATTTGCATTCATAGACATTGGTTTATATGGAAATTATGAAGTGGGTTAAGCCCAATTTTGTTTTATGAAATGATTATGATATTATTTTGATAAGATATTGGTTATGAGAAGAATATTATCACAGATATGTCTTATGATTATGGCTCTTGGAGCATCTCGAGTGCTTGCACCATTTTATATATGTGAATGAGCTATTCCTTGTATGAGTATCACGATTATGACTTACGATTCGACATTTGAGCCTAATGTGCATTGAATGGTTATGAAATGAATTATGGTTTGAAATGACTATTGTATCTATTGAAAGCACGTATATGTATTAGTATTCTCGTGGGATGCTGACTTAGCACCGATGGATTGGGGGCATTAGGGCTATCTCTAAGGGCCTTCTCTCTTTTCTCGAACTATGTGCCTAGCATGGGTTATGAGAATCCTATTCGAAATGGGACGGGATCCCATAAAGAAGGTGGCGTCATACGAAATGGGATGGGTTCCAGTAAGTTGAAGTGTTATGTGATATGATATACTATATGAAAAATCCTTACCGAAATAGGAGTGGTTTCTGTAAGGAGGTTTCTTCATACGAAATGGGAAGGGATCCCGTAAGTTGAAGTATGCTTTACCTTTGGCAAGTAGACCACCTCTATACTGGTGAGGGGTTTTCATCATGATTCTGAGTAATAGCTTGCTAAGTCTTATGCATGTCAGTTGAGGTCGCATTCCCACTGTATATGAGCATTGTTTCATTTCATGCATCATAAATCTCATGGAATCTCGTATATATTTCCATTAGATATATGATTCTTTCTATATTATGTGCTCTTGTCATCTTACATTGAAATGCAGGTTTGGTAAGTCATATGCATTGCATGCCCGCATACTTAGTATATTCAAACGTATTAATGTATACTCTATGCCTACATGATTTTACCATGTAGGGGCCGAGCACTTCGAGTATCAACCATTTGACGAGTAGTCCAAACCAAAAGAGTAATTGTGGTGAGTCCCATTCTCCAAGGACAAGCTGTCTTCCTTTACCTTTACTATCTTTGAGTTCCTTTCTCATTTGAAGGCGAGCCCGGAACATGTCCCAGCCCTCGTTCTATCTTGATTAGAGGAATCTGTTAGACAATATCTAGACTCTTTTGAAATCTGCTTGTTATGCGTGGTATTTGGCTTATGTATTTGTTGGATTGATTTATGGAAAATTAGTATTTGGCTATATGCATATTTTAGTGTGGAAATATTGAAAGTTCCTCGCCCCGTGTTGCCCTTATAGCATGAGCCCTATTCTCCTACCCCTTGGAACTATGTGTTGCTATTTTTATGTCCTTCCCTAACCGATGATGTGGATTTAGATACTTGATGCTTGTTTGGGGACTCTCGGGTTCCCATTCGTTGTGTCACATCTAGGCCCTAGTCCCGGGTCATGACATGATGTAGGCCAAACATTGGTTTTATTATAATTTCAATGTCTTTAGCAATGAACATCATTTTGAAATAATAACATACTCACTCAATTGCACATGAAACTTCAATCAAACCCTATTCCCCGAACATTCATGCACAACAAACAACAAGTCAAAACTAAAATAAATTATGCATGAGGATAAATATGGAAACTACCAATTTTACCGATACTTGAACCCATCGTCCTACCAAAACATCAACCATAGCACCTCAACTATGAGACCATTTAGCACCAACCATTACCATATTCAAAGAAACAGATACTTACTGAGCATAGCATTTCGAGCTCTCTCTCTCCCCTTCCTAGTGGCCACTGGGAAATCCCTCCTCTTATGTCCCAACTCACGACACTCAAAACAAGCTTCTTGTCCTACCAAGTACTCTTCTAAATGCATCTTAACACACTTGTCACAAGTAGGATTAAGGTTTCTTTCCTTCTTATTCCTAGCCTCCAGATCCTACTAAATGACGATCCACCTCCATCAAAATGAACCCTCTTGGACTCTCTCACCTTCTTTCTCATCTTCTCATCTTAAATTTGCTCTATGTAAGTCATGAGCCTTGAAATATCCATTTCCTTTACAAGAATAGCAGTCCGAAACTCTTGGACAAGCAAATCAGATAACCCCGACATAAATTTGCCCATTCTAACACGAGGTCGGCAATCAACGATGGAGCATATTTGGAGTGTTGGGTGAACTTGAGGGAATAGCCCCTCACACTCATATTTACTTGATTAAGGTTAATAAATTCTTGTATCTTAGCTTCCGTCAACTCCAAGGGAAATAAGTGATCTAGGAATGTATCTTTGAATTCTCCCTAAGAAATAGGACCCTAATCCTCACTCCTATCACTTTTCCATCGAGTGTCCCATATTTAAGAACCCCTTTTTAGTTGAAAGGCCGCCAACTCCATCTTTTCTTCTGAAGTCACACCCATAACGATTAACACTTTGTGCACTTCATCCACAAACTCTTGAGCTTCTTCCTCCACTTTTGCATCATGGAACGTGAGAGGATTCTATAATGACTCGGACCTAGGGTCTAGGAGTGTCATGATGAATGGGTACCCGAGAGTCCCCCAAAAGCCTCAAAGTATCCATATTTACATCATTGATTTGGAAGCGTATATATATAGTAAGCACATAGTTCTAAGGGACGGGAAAGTAGGAATCACGATATGGGGATGTCATAGGGATAGGGTATTAACATGTATTCACATAGCACATATCACAAAAGAACTAAGGAGCAAGTAAGTATAACTCACTCTATGGGGGAAATATGGGACTTAGGATCTTCCACATTTCCATATCATAACATAATCACATCATAATACTCATAATCAAATCATAATAGCCATATCAAATAGATAGCAATAATCATAAGCTCCAAATATCAACACATAACATATATTCGTACGAGAGTCTACAAGGTGTCCCAAAATGCCTCTAGTCATAAGATAGGCGGGGGACAAGACATATCGTGGACTCACCCTAAAAGTAAATAACATAAACAAAAGCACCATAGATTGAAGGATGGTGGTTTGTCCTTGGAAAAGAGGACTCACCACAACAAGTATCCAAGATCTGATCTAGCCATCTAACGGTGGATGAATATAGTCTCTGATCGCTACATGGTTAGATCATGTAGGCAAAAAGTATGCGTTAGTACATTTAAATTAGTATGTGTTAGTATATTTGAATGTACTAAGTATGCAGGCATGTAATATACATGACTTATTAAACTGCATTCAATGTTAGATGAGAAGGTCACATAATATAGAAATAGGTATATATCCAAATAAGAGTATGTAAAAATATGCCATGAAATGCATAAAGCTTATATAAAGAGGGGATGAGACCTCAACCGACATATCAGACCAGGCAAGCTATTACTTTGAATCCCAATGCTATCCCCTCACCAAAAAAGAGGTGGCCTACTTGCAAAAGGTAAACTATACTTCTCCTTACGCGCCTCCCATTTTTGAGAAGTAACCTTCTTTACGGGTCTCTCATTTCGGATAGGATTTTCACAATTTCATCATATCATATCAATATTGTAACCATGCCTTATGGGTCTCCCATTTCTGTAAGGGTTATCATATACATATACCTATGCTAGCACATAGTTCAAGAGAAAGGAAAGAACCCTTGGGGATAGCTCTGACGCCTCCAATCTCATTGGTGTTAATTCATCATCCCTCAAGAATACATATACGTATACGTGTTTTCAAAAGAGATGCAAATCATTTCAATGCATACTTGGGCCTAAAAGCCAAACATTATTCATAATCATTCATACTTAAGCTCAAAAGGCAAATCACATTTCATATCATACTTTTCATGCATAGGAATAACCCACTAACAATTTCTAATGAGGTGTAAGCACCCAATATGCTCAAAGAGCCAATATCATAGACAATTATGTGATCACATTCTTGTCATAACCATATGAATGAGCTTAAGTTACCAATCCATTTTCATTAACATAGGTGGGATTAACCTACTAATTCACTTTTATCAAAATCCAATGCTTATGTATGCATATTCCATTAACGATATGTGCATAGCAATGGGCAATAGAGATTTAATCTTAAATCAATAATTCACTATGAAATTCATGTAAATCTACATTCAAATCACACTTTAGATTAGCCATGCTTAGATCAAACTTTAAAGGGTCAATGCATATTAAAATCTTCATAATATTCATGCAATTTAATATATTAGGGATTAAATTACTTTAAAATCAATAATAAAACATAGCCCATATCTCAATTGAATCAAATAAATAATAATCTTAAAAACTCATAATTAAAGTAGGTTTAAATTTCATAAATTAAGTGTAAAAGAGTTGGGTTTTCATGGTTAAAAGGGATCATGAATCAAATCCACATACCTTAGCTAACCAAGAAGAAATAGGAAGAAATTCAATGAAGAAGAAGGCCCTTTCCTTGAATCCCAAGCTAATTCTTCTCTAAAGTCTTTCAGAAGAGTTCTTAAGAGAGTGTTATATAATTCTAAGGGTAAGAGTGAATTTGAATGAGGGATTAAGAGTGCAGGTCATTTAAATGTCTTGGGATAGCATAGAAGGTTACATAAGCCCCTTTGGAGAAGCTATAATTATGAAAATGCATTAATAAATCGTGTAGAAAAATATTGGCAGGGGTCACGTATGGAGGGTATATGGTCCGTATGAAGGTACACTGACCGTGTTCCTCATCTATGATCCGATACGTAGATAAATTTCCACTGACAAAATTCTAAGACGGTAATTCCATACTTAGAAAAATTGCACGCCGATACCCATACGGAGGGCTTCACGGCCTGTGAGAGGTCACACAGACCGTGTGGTCTCCTGGTTGCTTCACTTAGACAATTCTTCGTCGACAAAGTTCCGAGACAGTGATCCAATAATTAAAAAACTTTCACTTCAATGCCTATACAAAGGCTTCATGGACCGTGAAGGTGTATACGGCCCGTGAGAGGTCCATGTGTGAAGTGCCTTGGCCAAAATATGAATTTTCAAGGCCAAGGCCCGCCACATAGTTCACCACACGGCCAGTGAAGCCTCACACGGACCGTGTGGTGTTCATGTAAGGTGTTCCTTGGTCTTAAACTCCACATTAATAACAACTTTTCACACACAAGGCCAAGGGCCACCTTAAGGCACCTCCACATAGCCCGTGGTGAGCCATATGGCCCATGGAGGCTTCCATGAAATGTCACCTTGGTCAAAAACTTTCTGGAACCAATTTCCAAGCACCATCCAGGTCATAGAAAGTCTAGATCCTTACATCATTCCCCCATTGGGAACATTCTTCCTCGAATGTGCTAGAACAAAGCTTGGAAATCTTGACTTAGTCATGACAACACAAGAAATGATGCACATTTCATCATTTGAAAATCATAAAGTCATTAAAGTCATATTAAAACATATTCAAATAATGATTCAAAACATCTTAGATAATCATTTTTGTGCACATGTATGCATGTCATGTCATGAAATGTAAGAGTGAAGGAATTATGACCACTTAGAATAGGAAGAACCTAATACCTTAGGCTTGTGTAAATCGGAAAAGATGGGGATCATTTCATCATGTCCAACTCCGCCTCTCAGGTAGCACTCTCCATATGTTGATTCAAAGAACCTTAACTGAATCCATGTCTTTGTTGCAAAGCTATTTTACTTGCCTATTCAAAATCTCAACCGGAACTTTTTCATACGATAAGTTCTTCTCAACCTCAACATCTTCCAAAGGCAAAATTGCACTAGGATCACCAATCAATCTCCTAAACATAGACATATGAAAAACCGGGTGAATAGAACTCAAATTTGGAGGCAAATCCAATCCAGCCACATTCCTAATCTAATCAACATTCTCATAAGGACCTATATACCGGGGACTTAGCTTGTCCTTCTTGCCAAATTGAATTACACCCTTCATAGGTGACCTTCACAGATACCCAATCACTAATATGAAACTCAAGATCCATTTTCCTAACATCTGGATAAGACTTTGGGATGTTTTCAACGTTTTCCTAATCAAGTTTACCTTCTCCATAGCCTCCAAGACCAAATACGGGCCATTCAAAGCCCTCTCGCGCAGATCAAACCATCCCACTGGAGATCTACATCTCTTACCATACATCGCCTCAAATTGTGCCATTCCAATGCTAGCATGAAATCTATTGTTATAAGCAAACTCAATGAGTGGTAGATGATCATCCCAATTACCCTTGAATTCCAACACACAAGCCCTCAACATGTCCTCCAAAGTTTGAATCGTCTCTCGGCTTGTCCATCAGTTTGAGGATGGAAAGTGGTACTCAACTTCAACTTAGTATCGAGTCCTCTTTGAAATAACCTCCGAAAGTGAGAAGTAAATTAGGTGCCACGATCCAATATGATAGACCAAGGCACACCATACAACCTCACCAACTCTTGGATATACAACCACGCATAATCTTCAGCACTAAAGGTAGTCTTAACCGGTAGAAAATTAGCCGATTTAGTCATCTGATCAACAATAACCCGAATTGCCTTCAGGGCCGAGGGAAACCAATCACAAAATCCATGTTTACATCTTCCCACTTCCAAGTTGGAATCTCGATGTATTAAGCGAAACTACTAGGACTTTGCTGTTCTACGTTCACTTATTGACAATTAGGACATTTAAATACTAACTTGGCTATATCCTTGTTCATCCTATGCCACCAATACACTTTTTTCAAATCCCAATACATCTTAGTAGATCCCGTGTGAATAGAATAATGAGAGTTATGGGATTCACTCATGATCACCCTCCTAAGATCATCCACATCTGGAACACATAATCGATCTTGATATCGAAGCTCACCATCTCCCTCTTGGGAGAAAACCTCAATCTATTTTTCGGTAACCAACTTCTTCAACTTAACCAATGATGGGTCTAAAAATCTAGCTTAGCCTTGACATCAACAACCATAGAAGATTCAGCCCCATTCTGAACATGAATACCACCATCATTAGAGTTGGCCAACCTAACAACCAAACTAGCCAAATGGTGAACATTCTTTGCTAACTCCTTCTTCCCTTAATAAATATGAGCCACACTTCCTGTAGATAGCCTAGTAAGAGCATCAGCTACAATATTTACCTTGTTGGATGATATTGCACACTTATGTCATAGTCTTAAGGAGTTCCAACAATTTTCTTTGCCTCAATTTAAGATCCCTTTGAGTGAACACATATTGCAAACACGTGTGATCGGTGAAAACATCAACATGCACCCCATACGAATAGTGTCTCCAAATCTTTAAAGCAAACACCAGAACCGCATTCAAGGTCATGAGCTGGGCTATTACGCTCATGCACCTTCAATTTCCTTGATGCATAAGCTATCACCTTACCATGTTACATAAGCACACAACCAACCCAATCCGAGAAGATTACCATATACCACAAACCCATCTAAGCCATCTGGTAAAGTCAAAACAGAAGACGATGTAAGCCGTCCTTTAAAGTCTGAAAACCCTTCTCACATTTATCTGACCATACCAACATGGCCTTATTTTGAGTAAACTTAGTCAATGGAGATGCAATAGACGAGAAACCTTCAACAAACCTCCTATAAAAACCAGACAACCCAAGAAAACTTTGAATGTCCGAAAGAGTCAATGGTCTAGGATAATTCTTCATGGCCTCGGTCTTCTTTGTGTAGAAAAGCTACCTCACCCAACCAAAACTCACATTGTTAAACTTAGCACACAATTACTTCTCCCTCAAAGTCTGAAGAACCAATCTCAAATGATCTATATGCTCTTGTTTACTTGGGGAATAATAAGGATATCATCAATGAAGACAACCACAAAACTATCAAGAAATGGCCTAAACACCTGATTCATAAGATTCATAAACACAGTCGGGATATTAGTCAACCAAATGCCATCACCACAAATTCAAAGTGCCCATATCTAGTCCAAAATGCCATTTTGGGTATGTCACACTCTTCAACTGATGATAACCAAAATGGAGGTAAATCTTTAAGAAATTGGTGGACCCTTAAAGTTGATCAAACAAGTCGTTGATCCTTAGAAATAGGTATTTATTCTTGATAGTTACCTTATTCAATTACTTGTAATCGATGCACATCCAAAGAGACCCATCTTTCTTCCTTACAAATAACACTGGAGCACCCCGTGGAGATATACGTGTCCTAGTGAAGCCTTTCTCTAGCAAGTCTTTCAACTGATCATTCAACTCAGCCAATTGTAACGGCCTGACCCAACACTGTGAAGTATTGTCCGCTGTTGCGCCTAAGCCATCACAGTTTTGTCCCTTTGGGCTCACCCCAAAAGGCACCTCACAGTATTAGGTCCAACCCTTTAATGAAATAGCCCAGGACTCTCCCTCTCTTTTTCGATTTTGGATTTGCCTTAGTGAGCCAGGCGTTACGTATCGCCGTCCCTGCGCTCACCCCCGGTAGGGACTCAGCGTCCTCGCTCAGGTTTGCCCCGCCACTGTATTAGTTGAGAGTCAGCTCTGATACTACCTGTAACGGCCTGGCCCAACACTGTGAAGTATTGTCCGCTCTTGGGCCTAGCCCATCAAGGTTTTGTCCCTTTGGTCAAAAGTGAGAGGTGAATTTCACTATGCTTGGCCCATCTCCATAGTGTGCACTACCAACCCTTACCTATTAGTCCTAGTACAACCTCCCCTTGCCACAGTTTTGTTCATTAGATGAGAACACATCAATTGAATCCTGTTAATTAATCTCTTTTCCTATTCATACTACCTTGGTGCAGTCAGTAATACTAGGCGGGTTCTAATGTTGGCCACCATCAGAAAATACGAAAAACAAAGATAGTTAATTTATACATGCATATACACCTTTCAAGATTCATGAATTATCTGGTTTTGCTTTGTTAGTACTTCATGGTTCCCACAACCCTACTTGTGGATTTAACTACTCATGCTTTGTGTAGGTGCAAGAATTATGGATTAAGAAAACATAATGGAACACTTAAAGAATAAAATTAAGAATAAGAAAATCCAACTTTAATAAGAATCACAAGCTTAAAGATTAAATTCAAACACGAGTGTTCTCATAGACTCTCCAATATCATCTCACAATTTTATCTCTCTAATTACTGGGTTCTCTGAGTACTAGGCAAAAACTTTGAAAAATAATTTAAAACACCTATTTATAATAAGTAAAATACAAGTCCTAAACAAAATAGGATAACAGGTTCGCACGCCATATGAAAGGGGTTTACGGGCCGTATAACATTCCACGACCCGTAATTAGGGTCTCGTACTCCGCTGCTAGAATTTTTGGACTTCAACTTTATGACACCTCTCTATGACTCGTAAAGTGGTTTACGAACCGGAAATGGGGTTTCTTTTGATGAACTTTAAAAAGTCTCAACCTCTGATCCTCAGGGCATGATTCCAGAAAGTCCTAATTCTACTCGTTGACCCCATATTTATACCTTGATCGAGTCAATCAAAAGTTAATGGGCAATTACGGGGCTTAGAGGGATTTATGATCCATAAACCATGGTATCGTTGAACATCCAAATCCTAAATTTCAAGAATGGGTTTCATGGACTAGTTTACGAGTCGTAAAGGGATTTACAGCTTATAGAGACCTCAACACTTAGCAAAATTTTCAGGAAACTTACATGGGGTCTACGAGCCCTATTCATGGCCTGTGTATTGATCTACAGGTCAAGCTCGTGGACTAGATTGCATACTTTTTCTGCTCATTGGAAATCTATATGGGTTGGGGTACGAGCCGTAAAATGTTTAACGACCTCTTAGACTCAGTCGTAGAGACACTTCCTGATGCTCTTCTCAGCCAAAATGGTTGATTTAGCCCTGTACCTGCGTACTCTTTATAGAATACACTATTACCCTATATGAAACTAACCTCATGTCCAAAATTACAATTAAAATACAGGAAAACAAACTACCTATGAATCCAAAAATTGAAACTTAAACTATACTATTAGATGAAGAACCTTGGGTTGCCTCCCAAGTAGCGGCTGATTTATTGTCGCAGCGTGACTTGGACAAATTGGTTACTCAGACTTCCCTAATTGCCCAGACTTTACTCTTCAAATCATTTGTACAAATTCATGGACTGATAGATATTGATGATGACCTCTTCGTAATTCAATCTAAACCTAAGTTGACTGGTTTCCATTTCCACTAGTGCTTGCCCTATGGCTAGGAACAATCTTTCCAAGATGATTGGGATGTCGAAGTCAACTTTTCCATCTAGGATCACAAAGTCTGCGGGGAATCTGAACTTTTCAACTTTGACCAACACATCATATAGTATCCTCAAAGGCTTCTTCATTGTGTGATCCACCATTAACAATTGCATGCTAGTTGGAGTTGAGGCTCTCAATCCAAGCTTCTTGTAGATCGCAAGGGGTATTAGGTTGATGCTAACACCTAGATCATATAGTGCCCTTGCGAACTCTACATCTCCAATGGTGTAGGGTATACTGAAAGCACCTAGATCTTCCTACTTCTAAACCATGGACCTCATAGCAATAACACTGCAATGTTGAAGCTCTTGGGAGAGCTCATGACTCACGGTGTGCTTTTTAGTGACAAAGTCCATCATGTACTTAGCATACCCTATCATCTTCTCTAATGCCTCAATGAGGGGGATGTAGATGGAGAGTTGTTTTAGTTTGGAGAGAAAGTTCTTCAATTTGCCTTCCTCCTCCCTCTTTTTGATTCTTTCTGGGAATGAAGGAGGAGGCCTAGGATCGGGCTTCAACTTCTGTGGTGCATCTTTGGCTTTACTCACCCCTTCCTTGCCACAATCATCTCTTATCTCCGTATCCTTGGCCGCATCTATCTCCTCTCAAATATCTTTCTCATCAATTGGCATGGGAGGATCAATGGTGCTCTTGCCACCCCGAGTAGTAACCACCATACATTGTCCTTCAGTTTTTGGATTTTGAACTATGTTACTAGGTAGTGTACCCCTCTGACGCTGATTAAGTTGAGTCGACACTTGACCGAAGTGTTGTTCAAGCTGTTTGATAGCCAATGAGTGGGACTTTATTTTCTTATTTATACTTGAAATCTCTAATTCCATGCCCATCAGAGTCTCATCTAGTGTCTCAGCTTTCTTAAACAAGTTTCTCCTCAATTTTGGAACTACCTGCACCTGCAACACGATTATGTTGTGGCACATAAGGACCATTTACGCAGCCTTCTCTGCAGGCCCAATCTGCATCTTTCTTATACTAACCTCCGCGATTATCCCTGCAAACTCCATCTCTATTAAAGTTCTGACCTTGGTTTCCTTGGACCCTTGGGCATTGGTCTAGAAACCCCAATCTGATCAGCAACAAAACATGCATCCTTATTATAATATGGCTCATCATACATGGGTGCACATGGAGGCTAATGAACCACTGAATTCACTCGCTCTTGATTCTGCTTCATCATCACCTCCATACCTGTGCGAATCTGGGCAAGCTGTGGCATGATTTCTTCATTTATCTTTGCTTGCTCTTGGCCAACACTAACAGTGCATGAACTTTTGGTAGATGCTCTATCTCTCTTCTCCCATTCACGATTAGTCTTGACTACTCTTTCCATTCACTCTATGATCCGTGCAAATGGTTGATCTAAGAATATACACCCTATGATAGTGTTAGCACAGGCCTGATTGTTCTCATCAATGGAATGGTAGAAGATCTCTACCAAGGCATTATCAACTATCTTGTGGTCAGGGACACTTCTCAGACATTTGGTGAACCGCTCCCAAGTAGTACTGATCGAATCACCAGGAAGTTACTCAAAGTTGTTGATTTGGTCCTTCAATTTGAGCTTCTTCAATCTAGGGAAGTACCTCTCCAAAAAGGCCTTCTGCAAGTCTACTCAACTGGTGATCAAACTTTGCCGGAGCTCCAATAGCTATGATGTTGCATTGCCCATAAGGGACAATGGGAAGACACGAAGTCCACATTATCTATAGATATATTTTGTGTTCCCATTACACTCTGGAAGACAAATGCCATATTGTGTAGGTGGCTATGAGTATCCTCCGATGGTAAGTCCATGAATAGCCCACAGTTCCACAACATCTGAAGTAATTCCCTCGATACTGTGAACTTTGTGTCTATTGATAGTAGTGGCAACACAATAACTCTAGTCACCTCCATAGCCATAGGATTCAGCCTGTATTGATTCCACTAGTAAGTATTTGCATTAATATCCTGAGGCCATGGAGCAATATCCTCCAGAGGAGGTGGGTACTCATTCTTAGTATCCTCATTGTTATTCCTGTTCAGAGCTGCATTAGCTACATCATTAGCATTGTGTAAGGCCATTTTTCTCAATGTTTTGTAGATCTCAAGGTCAATCGGAGTTAAGGGTCTGCCTTAACTCTGGGTCTTGGGCATAAACTACATTTACACCCTGAAAAAGAAAATAAACAACAAACAAAAGTAAAATAAGGGAAATAAGGATTAACACCTAAATTACTTACGAATTCACTAAATCTAGCCGTATTCCCCAGCAACGACACCAAAATCTTGATGTCGCCCAAGCTATACCTCATTTTTAGAGGTTAAAATGGTCACTGTCAAGAAATAGAACCTAAGAAGTGTTAGGGTCGAATCCACAGGGAATAGGTAGACTGAAGAGAACTCAATGATTAGAATTCGAATGGTTAACCAACTTACTTCCCTCAAGGGGCTCTTGCAATAATTGATGAAAAGTATAACTAAACTAACTAAAATAAGAGAGAAGTCAATATGGAGAGAAACTATGGTATTGTGTTCCCCATGATTCCCCAACTCAGTATTACCGGATAACCTAATTCTTTTCTAGTGTATAGCATGAACGATGATAAGTAATGCTCACCAAGCCCTTTAGTCAAAAGTGAGTGGTGAATTTCACTATGCGGCTTGGCCTATGTCCATAGTGTGTATTACTAAATCTTACCCATTAGTCCTAATACAACCTCCCCGTGGCACACTTTGGTTGTTTAGATGAGAACATATCAATCGAATCCTGTTAATTAATCTTTTTTCCTATTCATTACTACCTTGGTCCAGTCAGTAACTCTAGGTGGGTTCTAATGTTGGCCACCATCAGAAACATGCAAAATGAAGAGAGTTGATAAATACATGCGTATACACCTTTCAAGAATTATGAATTATCCAGTTTTACTTTGTTAGTTCCTCATGGTTCCCACAACCTAGCTGTAGATTTAGCTACTCTTGCTTTCTATAGATGCAAGAATTATGGATTCAGAAAACATAATTGAACACTTGCACAATAAAATTAAGAACAAGCAAATCCAACTTCAATAAGAATCACAAGCTTAAAGATGAAATTCAAACATAAGTGTTCTCAAAGACTCTCCATTATGATCTCACAATTTTCTCTCTCGAATTACTGGGTTCTCTAAGTACTAGGCGAAAACTTTGAAAAATAGCCTAAAAACCTATTTATAATAAGTAAACTACAGTCCTGAACAAAATAGTAGAACTGGTCGGTATGCTATACCAAAGGGGTTTACGGGCCGTATTGTATTCCACTGCCCTTAATCGGGGTCTCATTCCCCGCTACTGGAATTTCGGACTTCAACTTTACGACACCCCTCTACAACTCGTAAAGTGGTTTACGACCGGTAAAGGGGGTTTCATCTGATGAACTTTAGAAAGTCCCAATCTCTGATCCTCAAGGCATGAACCATCTTCTACAACTCGTAAAACCTTCTTTGGCTCATCTGCATGTTCGTAGAATAAATTTTAGAAAATAGCCCGTCACTGAAATTGTTCACGAAACCACCCTACGGCCCATAGAATGATCTACAACTCTTAAAGGGTCTTGTATAACAACAAAAAACAACAACTTCTGCACTTTTTCCCAAAATCAATGCCAACTTGTAATCCTGCAAATATAAACACAAAAACACATAAATCTAACTAACATCGCATTGAGAACACACAAAATTTCAAGTTTTAAGCATCAACAATGTTGTATTTTGGCAGCACATCAGGAAGGTCTCATCGTGAAACGGTACCCTTATCTACTCCATTCTACTCAAGCCTAGGGTATTAAGTTCTTTTAGTCCTAAAGCCTCAAATTCCTTGCATTTCGATTTTTATTTTGTTCATGCATACTTGAAAGTTTATGGGAGTTATTTTGAACGATATTTAAAGCATACGTTTGAGAATTATATAGAAAGAACTTTAACTTGCATTTTTGTGTTCATGCTGGGTTGTTAGTTGCTTCCTTAATTCCTTAGAGCATATGTTTAGCATATTCGAGGATGTGTCCCCAAGGATGAGATACTGTAAGGCTCCACAAGTTATAAAGTCAAAAAGTGCTGAAGAAGTGGAACTAAAAAATTGCAGAACAAGTAGAAGCCTCATTTATGGCTCATGGTTTAAACCATGGGTCATAAACAAGGCTCGTAGATGGGATAAGTCAAAGTGGAAAATCAACTAAGTGTGAGGGAAAGGTACAAGGGATGATTATGGTCTGTAAATGGAACTATGAACCATAAAGAAGTTTTGGTATTATGGAGTCAAGATTGTTCAAATATAGGTTTCTAAGTATTGAACTACGAACAAACAAGATGACTCGTAGTCCTGTTTATGAGCTGTAGAATGTCTCGTAGATGAGGTCCTGAATTTGGAAAAATTATCTAAGTATGGAGGGATTCTATGAAAGGGGTTCTACGACCCGTAAATCTTTTTACAAGTAGCAAAGGAGACTCATTGGTTGAGTTTTAGAGACATAATTTATAAGTTCAAATGTAACAAGGGCGAAACCTATGGTTTATGACTCATGGATCGATTTACTACCCATTGTTTGGTCCATAGTTTCCCTTTCAACCTTTCCCATACCCTAAGCCTACAATTATGTCGTTTTGAGTTCTCTTTCCTCCCATATCAGTCCCAAATAACCCTTAACACCATAATTCTCTCCCACTCCAAATTCCTCTCAACTTTCTAAGGCAAAAGTCCCTCTAAGGAAGAAAAAGGCAAGCTAGGGATTCATCAAGTTCCCATCTAAACCACAAGTTTCTTTAGGCCTCTTGCTCAAGTATATAGGTTAGATTTGTGGATTCCTTTCATCCACAAAGTCCAACAAGGTTCCCTTTTATCAGTTCTTTAGGTTATGAGATTCTATGAATTTCATGGGTTGCTTTAAATGATGTTATGATAATGTAGTTTTAGTTATATTGTCTATTGTGATGCAATATAATGATATGCTACAAATGTTTATGGCTTTCAGTTGAATTTCATGATTTTCTTGCCTAGGTTTTGAATGGTAAAGTGTCTTGTTTTAAGTTAGGTTTATTTTGATGAATATCATCATGTCATTACATATTACTCTTGAATTACATGTTTTAAAGTTTATTGCATAAGTCCACTAAGTTTTAAGCAAAGTTCCTATATGATGTTAATGACAAGGGCCTCAAAGTATATTATGAAAGTTTATGAATTTCATGAAAATTATAAGCATGTTGTGAAGCCCATTAATGATATTTAAGATTGACCCTCAATGTTGAAGGACAATTATCTCGAGTGGAACCTAAGTTAATGAACTACTCCCATGATGTTAAAGCATGTTTCAAAGTGTATAAATGTTTATGTTACAAGTAATCCATGGGACTTGACTTAGACCGAATGGAACATTGAGGAGGGATTCAATAAGGGAACCTTAGCAACAACCTCTTGTTTCAATAACTACGTGCCACCATAGGAGCTCTTGTAGGCTAAGCTTGTGGATCCACAATAGCAAAGTTAAAATTAAGATACGCATGCATAAGTTGATGGAGTTCCACACGACAAGTGGTCTCCTCGTGCCAATGTAAGGGGTTATGTTGTATTCTATGTAGTAGCTCATATGATCTTAAATGTTGGTTATGGTCTCCTCTCACATTTATGTGTATAGGATGTTTATGTCACCTCAAAGATTGTTTTAAATGATGTATCTATCATTCATTACATATTCAACTTTACTCTTCAACTATAACTATGTATATTGCATGATGGTATTATAATTTCATGCATGATTGCATCACAATGTCATACATGATGGCATTTTGGTTTCATGTGTGCATTCACATCCTACATACGTAGTATATTCCAAAGTAAGGAATGTACTAACATATGTTTTGCCTACATGATATCATTATGTAGGGACAGACGTTCCTTTTCCTCTGGCATGTGGCTAGACTTTAGATGTTCAAGGCTAATTTGATTGGTGAGTCCTCTAGTTCGGGGACTACACCTCTTTCTTCATGCTTATTGTATCGTTGAGATATTTTACTCTTGAGTTGTATTTTGAGACTTTTACTTTCTATGTTATACTCATTTTGATACTTAAGGTTGAGGGTGAGCTATGAACATGTCCTCGACCCCGCCAAGTCATTGTTTAGTTGTTATGTTTGGACAAAGATGCTAAAGCTCATGTTACTTCCCCTTTTTAAATGTTTATGATGAATGTCCCTTGGTCTCATTTCCCATTTTTAAATTCTACTTTATCTTGAACAAAATACCAATGAATGCTAATAGGCTTGGGTGAGGCGCCTTCGGGACCCTCATTCTTTGTGTTACGTCTAGGGCCTAGGCTTGGATCGTGACAATAGTAATGAGACTTAAGATGATATGTAAGGACTCCTTGGGTCAAGCCCCCATTTCAATCCTTATTCGGTGCTAAGTGAAGCCCCATAGAATGCATAGACATACAATATATATAGTTAACATCATAATTCATAACTCATAGTAGTCATAATTTCATAACTTGTATGGTAGGTGTAATAACTAAGTAGATCAATTCAAATCATAAGAATAAGCCATATTCCTAGCTTGAATGAAATGTGGGTATAATTTCTCAACTTATCAACTTGTATAAAATAGGGTCTTGAGTCACCCTTCATAATCATGATCATGAGCACACTTGAATACTTGAAATCTCATTCATAAATAATGACTTCAAATGAAAAATTAGGACAAACATGGGTTCATGATCAATTGAATCTAAAATCATGAAATCAATCAAAATTCATGCAAAATCATTCAATTGAAGACAAATTAAATCATGATTAAGAAAACCCATCACAATTTCATATGCCATAAGTAGCCGATGATAGCAACTCCTTGAAATCCAATTGAAAACCATGAAATTCATCTAAATTGTAGTACACCATTTGTAATTGAGTAAATTAATCCAATAATCATCATAGTTTATGCAATATAAGGCAAAATCATGAAAAACTATAAATTCATGCTTTAAACGTAAAAGAAAGTTGATTTTGATTTAGGCTCCATGGATGGTATCGATCTATGGGTTGAAACCCAAATACGTAGATGAAGTAACTTAAGAGAAAATTGGAAGAATTTGACCTTGATTCTTTGGAGAACATGAAACCCTACTAGCTTCAATGGTGGATCCTTAAGAAAGAAAACCTTTAAAAATTTTGGGTGAATTTTAGGATTGAATGAGAATGAGATTAGTTTAATTAGATTAAGGCAGTTAGAGGTAGTTATAGGGTTAAAACGATGTAGTTTAGGGCTTAAACGAGTAGGAAATGGCCAAAAAGCCCTTCATTAAAAACTTTTGGCCTGGCCCAAGAGCATGATCTAAGTCGTCGATCAAACTACGGCTTATGGACCATGGGTTTTATCCAGGTTACACTTTTGGGATTTTGTCATTGCTCTCTGATCTTTATTTACTAACCCACTTATAACCCTTTCATGCTTAGAAAATTTTTACCTCTCAGTTACCCAAACCATAAACACAAATTATGGCCCATAAAAACCTCTTATCTAGCGACACTTCAAGACTTTTGAAACCTATGTTGGTCTCCTGGTCTTTGAGTACCCTTTTACGGCTCGTAGACCCTACTATGACTTATTAAACCTTTCATGCTTGGACTTTAAAATTCCAAAATTTTACCTAATCTTATGCCTATCCATGAGACCTATCTATAACTCATGAATCAAACCTCGAGCCGTAGATTGGCTCGTACTTACTTTCCCAAAAATAATTTTCTATAACTTTCCAAATTTCCACCTTTCCAACATACGAGGTGTTACAATATCTCCCTTTTGGGAATATTCGTACTCAAATCGGACAAAATCTAGCTTTAGTAGAGTAGAAAGATAGCCAACAACCCAACATGAATGCAAAATGCAACTTAAAACATCATTTTCGTAAAATTTTCAAATCTATGCATCAATTATCACTCAAAAATAGTTTCATGATATGCATACATGTATTATGCCCTAGGACTTAGTTAACACGACAAATGTGGAATTCGAAAGCACCCCATCCACGCCTCTTGACATATCATAAGCATATATAAGGTAATTAAGCATGAACATAAGTAAACCAAGCAGAAATAAGTCTTAAAGTCAAGGTTACAAGTAAAAATTGAGAAACTCTCCCATTAAAGGGATTACATCACTTTATCAAAAACATGCCTCTACTTGCTTTGATCTTAGAGGAGTCTAGAAAATACCACTAGCTCACCCTTAACAAAAATATAGAAAATACAAAGAGTCTCAACCTTATCAACGCAAAGCATAAAAGTAAGAGCTTGTTTCTGATGGGAACTCACCAAAGTCTTCAAAGATGGTGCCCAAATATGGTCACGATAAGGAGTAGTGCAATCATCATCCATCTCTACATTGTTATATAATACAGGCAAAACATATGCGTTAGTACATTATAATGTGCTAAGTATGTAGGATATAATGCAACAAAATATCAGCATAGCTTAGTAAGCAACATGCAGATTATATCAATAAAGTAAAGCACAAGTGATGATGAATGATCAATGCAAATCATGAATTAAAGCAAAAAGAACAACAACAACAACAACATACCCATTGAAATCCCACAAGAAGGGTCTGGAGAGGGTACAATGTATGCAAATCTTACCACTACCTCATAGAAGTAGAGAGGCTGTTTCCTGAGAACCCTCGTCTCAAATCATGAATTAAAGCATCACAAAAAATTTCAAAATCATCATATACATACTTATGTAGGAATAGGATGATAACCGACCATAAGATGACGCGGGCTATTATATGTCACCCTGATGTTGCCTCTACACTGAAGAAAGGGGATCTACTTGCCCAAGTAGAACTCTACCCCATTAAGAGGATATCATGAACATGATTCTGTATGTGAACCCACCAGCTAAGTCATTCTGGATTTGTACCTATGGTGGCACATAGTTATTAGACTTAAGATTTTATATAAGAACCCCTTCGGTCAAGCCCCCACCTCAAGCAACATTTGTTGCTAAGTTAAATACTACAAAATACATATAAATGCAATACAATAATTAATATTACAGTTCATAATTCATAGTAATCATACTTTTGTAGCTTAAGTAAGAAGGGTAAGTCAAACAGTGAATTCAAACCATAAGAATAACCCATTCACCTAAGTTGCATAAAATATGGGTACGATTTTCCAACTTGTCAAATAGTATAAAAATAGGATCTTGAGTCACCCTTCATGATCGTTATCATAAACAAACTTGAATACTTCAAATCTCTTTCATAAATCATGTGTTGATAGAGAAATTAGGGCAAAATATGGATTCATGATCAATTGAGTCTAGAATCATGAAATCAATAAAAATTTATGTAAAATCATACAATTGGAAATCAAAATTAAACCATAATTAGGGGAACCCATATCAATTTCATAATCCTAAAATAGTAAGTAGATAAAATTCCTTGAAATTCAATTGAAAACTAAAAAATTCGTGTGAATTGTAGTAATATGTATGTAATTGAGTAAATTAATCAAGTAATTATTATAATTCAAGTAATTAAAGTTAAATCATGAAAACTCATAAATTTATGCTTTGACACTTGAAAGAAAGTTGAATTTGATTTTGGCTCAATGGATGAAATTGGTCCATGGATGAAGACCCACATACCTAGGTGGAGAGACTCAAGACATTCGGAAGAGAGTGACCATGAATTTTTTGGATGACTTAAAACCCTACTTACTTCAATGGTAGATCCCTGAGAGAGAAAACCTTACAAGATTTTACAAAAATATTGGAATTGAATGAGAATAAGAATGGTTTAATTGGATTTAACGTTGTTAGGGATAGGTATAGGGTCAAAATGACATAGCTTAGGGATTAAATGGGTAAGAAATGACCAAGAATTCCTTCATTAGACACTGTCGGACATTGTCCATAAGCCTAATTTACGGGTCATAGATTGAATAACAGCTCATGAATTAGGGGTTTTGTCCTGATTACACTTTTGGACTTATGAAATTATTCTCCGATCCTCATTTATGGACTACTTTTACAACCTATAGTTTCTTTACGGGTAATAGATACCCTTATAAATTGATCATAGACTTAGATAAAATTTCACCTTTTTGGGACCCAAACCAGTAAAGCCAATTACGACTCATCATTCAATTTACAGGTCGTAAAGACCACTCGTGGAACCCTTCCAGACTTAGAATAATTTTCTTCCTTAGTTCCAACTTCAAATCCTCATTCACGATCTGTAATTTCATGTATTGCTCGTAAAATGGCCTTATACAACCAACCCATTTTAAAAATTTTACAAAGTCTCATGACCATCCATGGGACCAATCTATGACTCATAGACTAGATCACGAGCCATAGATGGGCTCGTACTCACTAGACCCAAATTACATTTCTACAACTTTTCCAGTTTTAAACTTTCCATCGTCTGACGTGTTAAATATTATGGCATGGAAACTAAAATGCAAGAATTTGGAGGAATATTTCACATCTAAGTACCTTAGGCTTGAATGGAAGGAAAGCGTTAAGGATATCATTTCGTTATGTCCACTTCCACTTTCCATTTATCTCTCTAAACTTGTTGGTTTCTCCATAGTACCATAACGGATTCAACTTTCTTGTTTTCCAATCTCTTACCTTGTCGGTCTACAATTTCAACTGGTACCTCTTTATAAGTCAAATCTCCTCAATACTCACATCTTCCAATGGAAAAATAAAGTTTAGATCACCCATTAACTTCCTCAACATTGACACGTGAAACACCAAATGAACTATAGCTAACTCCATCGGCAAGTCTAGTTCATAAGATACCTTTCTAACTCGCTTATGAATCTTACAAGGTCCCACATATCTAGGGATTAACTTACCTTTCTTCCCAAAATGCATTACACTCTTTGTAGGTGAAACCTTCAAATAGACATAATCACCTTCATCAAACTCAAGGTCCCTTCTCCTAACATTGAAATATGACTTTTGATAACTTTGGGAAGCCTTCAGATTTCTCTTATAACTCTCACCTTTTTTTATAGCATCTAGAACCAAGTCAAGTCTAATTAATAACATCTCTCCAACTTCAAACCACCTCACTGGTGACCTATATCATCTACCATACAAGAATTCAATGGCGCTATCTCAATGTTTAAGTGGTAACTATTATTGTAAGTAAATTCAATAAGAGGTAGGTGATCATCTAGATTACCCTTGAAATCAAATACGAATGCCCTCAACCTATCTTCCAATGTTTGGATTGTTCTTTTAGCCTACCCATCAGTTCGAGGATGAAATGTAGTACTTAGCTTTATTCTGGCACCAAGACCTTTTTGAAACGACTTCTAAAAATAAAAAGTAAATTAAGTGCCATGATCCGATATGATAGACAACGGAACCCCATACAATCTCCCAAATTCTTGAATATAGAGCTTAGAATTATCCCCAGCACTAGATGAAGTCTTCATCGGCAAGAAATGGAATGATTTTGTCATTATATCCACAACTACTCAAATCAAGTTATGTTGCTTTTAAGTCGTAGGCAAACCCATGATGAAGTCCATTTTCACCTCTTCCTGCTTCCAAGTAGGAATATCAATATCTTGGGCTAACCTAACAGGCCTTTGATATTCAACCTTCACTTATTGGAAATTTAAACATTTTGCCACACACTTTGCTGTGTCTTTCTTCATGCCATTCTACCAATACACTTCTCTCAAATCTCTATACTTTTTGGTAGATCCCAAATGAATAGAGTACCAAGAGTTATGAGCTTCATCTAGTATCCTTTCCCTCAAGGCATCAATATTTGGAACACAAAACCACCCTTGGTAACGATGTACTCCATCTCCCCCTTTTGAGAAAACCTCGATCTTCTTATCAAGCACCACTTTTTCAATTGAACCAATGTCAAGTTCCATGTCTTGCTTTGCTTTAACCTCCGCTACTAAAGATGATTACACCTTATTTTGCACATACATACCATCATTGTATGAACCACTCAGATCACACCCAATTGGGCCAAATGGTGCATCTCTTTAGCTAACTCCTTTCCTTCCTCAACATATGTAATACTGACTATAGATAGCATACAATGTGCATCGGTCATAACATTTGCCTAGTTGGGGTGATACATGACACTCATTTCATAATACTTGAGATGTTCCAACTACCTTCTTTACCTTAGGTTCAAGTCTCTTTCGCTAAATAAGTATTGCAAGTTCTTATGGTCGATAAATATGTCAACATGCACCCTATCTTTAAGGCAAATACCCATGAGCGCTAGCTCAAGATCATGAGTTGGATAGTTTCACTCATGAACCTTTAATCCTTGAGGATAGGAAATATCTTTCCTATGTTGTATCAAAACACAATCAAACCTACATGTGAGGAATCACAATAAATCACAAATCTATTTTAACCTTCCGACAATGTCAAAATAAGGGCTAATATATGATGATCCTTCAATGTTTGGAAACTTTTCTCACATTAATTGAACCATTGAAATTTCACCGACTTTAAGGTCAACTTAGTCAACGGTAAAGAAATGGAGGAAAATCCTTCAATAAATCTTCTATATCAATTGCCCAAGCCAAAAAAGCTCCTAATATCAAAAGGAGATAATGGTCTAGACCACTTCTTTACCACCTCCATCTTCTTTGGATCAACCATAGTATCATTACCCGAAATAATATAGTTAGGAAAAGCCACCTCTTTCATCAAACTTCACATTTGCTAAATTTGGCAATAAGTTGCTTGTGTATCCACCATAAACATTAGAAAGTTGGAAATTGATAGGCTGCAAGAAATTGGTTTTGGTTGAGTGATTACGAACCCATCTACGACTCTTAATATGAACCATGGGTCATGGATAGGTGTTGTGGTCTAGGTTAGTGTACTTGGTAAAGGTTGGAATTTAGAAGTCAATTCTATGAGAAGACAGTACTAACCATAATTGGAATTACAACTTGTAAACATGGGTTGTAGATAAAGTTCTAGAGGTTTAAAAAAATTGCCAAGTGCTAGGGGGATATTATGAATGTCTTTTATGGATCATGGTCCTTATTATTGACTGTAAACCAGCATTGTAGTTGGGGCCGATAAAGTGGAATTTTTCTAAGTCATAAAAAGGTTCTACAAGGGTGCTTTACAACCTGCAAATAGAACTACAAGTCATAGAAAGTGTTTCATAAAGTGCGAATCCGAGGAATATTTAGAGACAAAAATTTCAACAAGATGAAAACCTGGGTTCCATGAGTCATAAATGGATCTGCAACTCGTGGAACCTGTCCATAGATGGGTCCAACAAATTTCTAATGAAGGAATTTTCGGACATTTCCTACCTATTTGACTCATAAACTATGTCGTTTTTATGAGACCCTGTGTTTCTTGTCTCGATTATATAAATAGTGTGGCATTATATAAGGCATATGTGATTTTTGCTAGCACCATGGGATGATAAGGCTGACAATAAGAGTTTAAGGACATAACGTTTTAAGTCAAATGAATCCCCTAAATGCACATTCGGGGTTAAAGAAATGGCCTGAGTGGAACCTCGCCCTTTTTGGAAGGTTTAAACTAGGTTTCACTTTTCGGATGGGACTAAAAGTATATAATTTGCTAATAATTGATGTTTAAAAGTTATTTTAACAACACAAAGGTCATACATTAAGTTTTTGAATCAAGAAAGTGGCAAGATAAAGGTTGGCCAAGGTTACCGTAAGTTTCTTTAAGAAATCCTTCTAAAATTTGGGTCAAATGTAACAGGCCATATCTCCCAAACTTAAGAATTTAGAAGGTACATTACCTAAAATATTGAATATCTATGAGTCTAGTTTTCCACGCAAAAAACTGCGTATCAAACCGACCTCAGAATAAAGAGTTATGACCGTTTTACTGAGACTGCACGAGCAGGAAACTGGGTCACGGGTCGGGTAGGGTTGACTTAACTTAATGTCGGCTAATTTGAGCTTTTCAAAGCTCAAATCAGTGCCATTTCATCCCCAACAGCTTAGAAACTTAAGGAAAAGTTCCCTCAAGGTGCCAAAGGGATTTCAATAAGTTTTTCACATTTTTACTGTTAAAATTTGTCCGTGTACCTAGAAATGCATGCCTTACACTTTGCAATTGTTTTATCCTCGTATTAGCTGTGTTTGGAGCTGTTTTTGGGCTGTAAAAAAGGTTGTGTTCTTGCTGGTATTTTTGGTTTGAAGCTAGTGTGTTCAGGTAATTATTTTGGGCATCGTGTACTTTCACTTTTACAATATTTTACGGACATTTCCTCAGGTAAATGCTCCTTGCAGAATCTGGTCATTAATGCTAAATTTTTGAATGTTTATAGGTGTCTTTAAGATGCATAAATATAGTCTTTGCAAAGCTTACGACGTAAGGAAAAACTTTCGTGAAGAAACTTTTGGCCATTGGACATTCTTTGGAGAGGTATGTTAAGGCTAAGCTACATCCCTCCTTTTAGCACAAAATATGAGAAGTTTCCCAAAACGTCAAACGCGATATCTTACTATTCTGTTGCTAGAAAGGCCTTCTGTGAAAGGCACTGGGATTGCAGCTGAGTTATTTTCTTGATAGTATTAGGTTGAAATTTTGTTCATTCGCTAAAACTGGACACTACAATATCTATATATCATTTTGTCGGTTTTCTCGACTACCTATTCATATATTCGAGGTGGTTCTCCTCTTGGTGTAGTGCCATTAAAATAAATGTAGAATGCGAAGGGAATGTAGTGTTCATAATCAGTCCTTCTTTCATACAAAATATAACTGAAGCATTTAAAAAGTAACGCATTTGTTTCCAATATGCTCCAGTCAAATGCTCCTATTTAAACTACTAAGGCTGTTGATCCTATTTAAATATTTTCTTTT
Source organism: Solanum rostratum (assembly GCA_029948455.1). NCBI lineage: Eukaryota > Viridiplantae > Streptophyta > Magnoliopsida > Solanales > Solanaceae > Solanum > Solanum rostratum. The sequence continues at coordinate 26,099,201 of CM057047.1, forward strand.
ACTAATTGACATGGGACCAAGTATAAGCATTATATAAAGTACCTTTATAAACATTTTCAAAGTTAAGGCTTCACTCTAAATGTTGGGTTAAGTTCCTAAACTTGTTAAAAAGACATATAAGATCCCACGAGTCTTGTGTATATGCTATGACAACGACTATGATGTTTTGAGAATAAGTGTACCAATGAGCCAAGATTGGCTAAGTGACAATGATTATGATGTTATGAGAATAAGTATACTAATGAGCCAAGATTGGCTACGTTCTTGCTATGGCCTACTATGTGCATTCAACATTCATATCATACATTGCACGTTATGCATAGACTTCGATCTATAATAGAAGGTATGGGACCTATTTTCCCAAATATATATATGTATATGTTACAAATAACCATAGATTGGTAGATTTGATGATGGTTAGCTACCGGAAAATACCATCATTGCTAGCATTTGGTTGGGTATATCATGCATTTGCATCTATATATATGTATTAACAACATGAGATACTCGAGCATACCATGCATATTTAATCACTAGGAAGTTGCTTATTTGCCATTAAGGCTACTTGAGCTTTGGTTACAAGTGGAATTTCTATTAACCATTTTACTACAATTATCAATTATTTTACTTCCTGCCTTACATACCAGTACATGTTTATTCGTACTGACGTCCCTTTGCCTGGGGACACTACATTTTATTTCGTACATGCAGGTTCAGGTAGGGGTTCTGATTTACCCCAACACTTGGAGCCCCATTCAGCTATGAGTTGGTAAGCTCCACCTCTTCCTAGAGCATTCATAGGATGTTTACTTTTTGTTGTACAGTTGGATATAGTCGGGGCCCTGTCCTGGCAGTGTTAGTGATTCTTATAGAGGTTATTAATGACATGTTATTGTGGGTTGGTCCTTTTTGGTCTTTCAGTCTCCAGTCATAAGATTGGCATGTATATATGGTGTGTGCCTGTACCTCTGTGGTGGCAACCTTGTTGGCTAGCTAGTACTTTGTCGTTTTTGTTTACCTATCTTGATGTACGTGATTTACTGTTGACCAGGTCATGACCTAAAATGTTCAGGCTTAGTCCTTCAGACGTTATTCTGCTCAATTTTCTTCTGGCCCCTAGTTTAGTTAACTAGCATATTTAGTGGCTTACCCGACCAATAACGGTATCGAGTGCCAGTCGCGTCTCCCCTCTCTCTGAGGCGTGACAAACATGGTATTAGAGCAGGTCATGTCCTAGGGAGTCCACAATGTTGTGTCTAGTAGAGTCTTGCTTATGGGTGTGTTGTGCACCACACTTATGATCTGGAGGCTATGAGGCATTTAGGGATGGTTACATTTCTTTCACTTAATAGATCGTGCTATAGAGTAAAGCTATAAGAACATATGAAATCTATATCGTGTTATGTTGTTCTTATTTAATGGGATGCCTACGCTAAGGAGATGGCACAACATGAGATAAGTATGATTCTTAGAGAAGGTACCAATCATGTCTTGCCTGGTGAGGCAGATATATTACCCATGGTGGCACATAGGGAATCTCTAATGCCCAGAGTACCGGATTCACCAGCACCTGTTGGGGCCCAAGGAGATCTAGTACCCCAAGCCCCATTGGAGACTGGGAATCAGGGGATGAAGGAGGCTATTCAGCTACTAATTATGATGGTTTCAATTCAGGAGAGATAACTAGAGATAAGAGCAAACACCAGAAGGGATCAAATAGAAAGCTCAAAGGTACGAGAGTTTCTTCACAGTTGCCTCCCCCAGTATTCAAAGGGTCCAATACTACTGAGGATCCATAGGACTTTATAGACCATATGTATAGAGTATTAAGGGTGATACATGCCTCTGTCACCGAGGTAGTGGAGTTGGCTTTTTTTCGACTATGTGATGTCGCCATCTTGTGGTACGCAGTGTGGGAGAGATCCAGAGGCCCTAATCCTCCACCAACAGAGTAGGACTTCTTTGAGGCATTTTAGCCCATTACTTACCACGGGAGGCGCGAGAGGCCCGTCTTGACTAGTTTATCAGTCCGAGACAGGGGGATATGAGATTAAGGGAGTATATCCTTAGGTTTAATTCTGTGGCTAGGTATGCACTAGATATTGTATGTACTATGAGTGCTAGAGTTCATGGTTACTTGGATGGTTTGGGGGATCATTTGATCAGAGACTATAGGATAGCCTCTTTACAAGATGGTGTAAATATTTCTCATATTCAAGATTTTGCTCAGATTACAGAGGACCTTTCTCGTCAAATTCGGGATACCCGTAGAGATAGGGATAAGAATAAGAGCGCTCATACTATGAGGTCTTATAAGGAGCCATAAGGTGATTTTAGGCCCCCATTTCAGTGATATCCACCTCCTCTAGTAGGTAGTTTCCCACCACAGATGCAGGGGCAGCGATTTGATTATCATATTCAGTCAAGGCCACGGCAAAATTTAGATCAGCCTGATAGATGTCAACAGGAGCGTTATGCACAACTGAGACAGCTTACTCCCCTTATGTACACTATATGGTAAGATTTATACTAGGCAGTGTAGAAAGGGTTCAAGTGCATGTTACCATTACGGGAAGACAAGATATTTAATTAGCAACTGACCCTTTAGTTAGTCCCTACTGTGAATGAATTCATGATAATATTCCTCGATAAGCTTCCCAGGATCCCCCAGAAAGGAATATTAATTTTGTTATAGATTTTCTTCCTCATATGCAACATATACCTATTCCTACTTATAAAATGGCTCCTTTAGAGCTAAGAGACTTGAAGGAAAAACTAAAGGGCTTGCTTGATAAAAACTTTATTAGGCCACGCACATCTCCATGGAGTGCTCCAGTGCTCTTGGCTTGAAAGGAAGATGGCTCCTTACGGATGTGTATCGGTTACAGAAAACTAAATAAAGTCACTATCAAGAATAAGTGTCCTTTTATGTGGATTGATTGTTTTTCAAATATTGACTTGTAACCCAGGTACAACCAGCTAAAAGTCAGGGATGTTGATATTCTAAAGGCAATGTTTAGGATGAGTCAGAAGCTGAGCATGCAGACCACTTGCGAGTTATATTACAGACTTTCCAAGACAACAAGTTATATGCTGAATTCTCCAAATATGAATTTTGATTTACTTCTATAGCTTTTCATAGCCATGTTATTACTAGCGATAGTATCAGGGTCGATGGCCAGAAAATTGAAGCAGTAATGGCCTGGATGAGACCCTTGAATCCGACAGAAGCCCATAGCTTTTTGGACTTTGCAGGATATTATAGGAGGTTTGTTATGGGATTCTCCACTACCTTTACACCACTAATGAGGTTGACGCTTAAAACAACTATGTTTTATTAGACTGAATCATGTGAACAGAGTTTTCAAGAGCTAAAGAAAAAGCTTACCACCGCACGTAGTCTGGCCCTTCCGAATGGAATGAAAGGCTACATTGTATATTGTGATGCCTTAAAAATTAGCCTAGTTTGTGTTGCTATGCAGCATGGTAGGGTTATTGCATATGCTTCTAGAAAGTTACTAAAACATGAACAGAACTATCCTACCCATGGTCTTGAGTTTGCCGCAGTTGTTTTTGCCCTAACAATTTGGTGGCATTATCTATACGGAGTTCATATCGGTGATTTTACTGACTACTAGAGCCTCCAATATTTATTCAAGTAGAAGGAGTTGAACTTATGATAATGGAGGTGGCTTAGATTACAAAAACAATTATGATTTTGACATTTTGTACCATCCCGGTAAAGCTAATATTGTTGCTGATGCACTTACCCAAAAGTCCATGGGAAGTCTAAGTCATGTTGAAGCTGATATGATTGAAATGAAAAATGATTTACATCAGCTAACTAGTTTGCAGGTGCGATTAGCAGATGCGAAAGGTAGAGGTGTGATTGTTCAAAATATAACAGAATCTTTCATTGTTACGGATGTAAAAAAGCAACAACATGAGGATCCTAAGCTTATGATATGGAGTGAAAGTGTTCCACAACTGCAACATCCTCTAATTGAGCTAACTTGACTTGAAGTCTTTTAGTACCGGGGCCTCTTATGTGTGTCAAACATCAGAGGGCTCCGTGCCAAGATTCATTTTGAGGCTCATTATCCTAGATATTCTGCTCGACTTGGGGCAACAAAAAAAGGGGTGTTGAGACTTACGACATATTTATTGGTGGAATGGCATGAAAAAGATATTCCAAAGATGGTGGCCAATGCCCCAACTATCAGCATGTTAAAACTGTTCATTGGTTACCTGGAGGCCTAGCTAAGTATACTGATTTTCCATTCTTGAAATTGGGATATGATAAATATGGGCTTCATCACTAGGTTGCCTCATACTTTGTGCAGGTATGACTTTATTTGGGTAATCATTGATAGGTTGATAAAGTCTGCTCATTTATTGATAGTAAGAACGACATATTCAGCGGAGGATTATGCTAAGCATTACATTCAAGAGATTATTTGCCTTTATGGAGTTACATTATCTATTATCTCTGATTGAGGGGCTCAATTTACCATGCAATTTTGGAAGTCTTTTCAGAAGGGTCTAGGCACTCAGGTGAATCTCAGCATTGCTTTTTGTCCACAAACTGATGGGTAGGCAGAGCGTACCGTCCAGGCCGTTGAGTACATGTTACGTGCCTATATGTTAGACTTTAAAGGAAACTGGGATGATGATCTACATCTTTTTGAATTTGCTTATAATAATAGCTTCCATGTTTGTATTCAAATGGATCATTAGCGAGAACTATACGGGCGAAGATATAGGTCACCGATTGATTAATTTGCAGTTGGGGAGGAAACGTTTCTAGACCCTAATCTAGTTCAACAAGCAATAAAGAAAAAGAAACTTATTAGAGACTTACTGCAAATAGCCTAGAATCAGTAGAATTCTTATGCAGATGTTCGATGACGAGACTTAGAGTTTGATGTAGAAGATTGGGTCTTCTTAAAGGTATCACCTAGGAAGGGAAACATGCGATTTGGAAAGACAGGAAAGCTCAGTCCTAGATATGTTGGATCGAGAAATTAGCAAGATAACATACGAGCTTAATTTTCCTTTAGAATTGAGGGCAGTCCATCCAGTGTCTCATGTATCTATGATTGTTGAAGACTTAACTGATGATGAGGTACCAGTGGCTGTTTTAGATCGACAAATAAGAAAGCTTTGAAATTAAAAGTGGCCTTCATGAAAGTGTTGTGGTGGAACAAAAATATGTAGGAAATAACTTAGGAAGCCAAAGAATAAATGATGAGGAATCGCCCCTAGCTATTTATAACTTAATATGGATCGCGTTCCAAAATTGGCAATTATCTTTTTTCTAATAAATTAAGTTTTAAAGAATTTGGAAGTGTAACTTGTATGTTTTGTCATAGGATAACTATACAAAGCTTAGTAATTGGGGTTTTGGAAAGTTGATATATGGTTTGCAAGGGTAATAGGTGTATACAGAAAAATACATTTTAGTAGATGGTAATTCAACAAAGGGGTTGTCTTGACACATTCGCGGACGAATGCTCTTGGGGGGGGGGGACTGTGAGACCCTGTGTTTCTCGTCTCTATTATATAAATAGTGTGACATTATATAAGGCACATGTGATTTTTGCTAGCACCTTGGGAAAATAAGGCTGATAATAAGAGGTCAAGGACATAATCTTTCAAGTCAAAGCAATCCCCTAAATACACATCTGGGGTTAAAGAAATGGCTTGAGTGGCACCTCGTCCTTTTTGGAAGGTTTAAACTAGGTTTCACTATTCTGATGGGACTAAAAGTGTATAATTTGCTAATAATGGATTTTTAAAAGTTATTTTAATAGCACAATCATACAATAAGTTTTTGAATCAAGAAAGTGGCAAATACATTAAGTTTTTGAATCAAGAAAGTGGCAAGATAAAGGTTGGCCAAAGTTACCATAAGTTTCTTTAAGAAATCCTTCTTAAATTTGGGTCAAATGTAATAGACCATATCTCTCAAGCTATAAAGAGTTAGAAGGTACATGACCTATCAAATTTATCTATGACTCGAGTTTGCAATGCAAAAAACTGCACATCAAACCGACCTTAAAATAAAGAGTTATGACCGTTTTACTGAGAATGCCCGAGCAGGAAACTTTGGTCATGGGTCGGGTTGGGTCGGGTTGACCCACCATAATGTCGGCTAATTTGAGTTTTCTAAAGCTCAAATCAGTGCCATTTCATCCCCAACAGCTTAGAAACTAAAGGAAAAGTTCCCTCAAGGTGCCAAAGGGATTTGAGTAAGTTTTTCGCATTTTTACCGTTAAAATTTGTCCGTGTGCCTAGAAATGTGTGCCTTACACTTTGCAATTATTTTCCCCTCGTATTAGTTGTGTTTGGAGCTATTTTTGGGCTGTAAAAAAGTGGTGTTCTTGCTGGTATTGTTGGTTTGAAGCTAGTGTGTTCAGGTAATAATTTTGGGGCTCTTTTAATGTCATTTTTACGATGTTTTACTGACATTTCCTCGCATAAATGCTCCTTGCCGAATTTGGTCATTAATGCTAAATTTTTGAATGTTTATTGGTGTTTTTAAGATGAATATATATAGTTGTTGCAAAGCTTATGATGTAATGAACAACTTTCATGAAGAAACTTTTGGCAATTGGACGTTCGTTGGAGAAGTATGTTAAGGCTAAGCTCCATCCCCCCTTTTAGCATGAAATCTGGGAAGTTTCCCAAAACGTCAAATAAGATATATTACTATTCTGTTGCTAGAGAGACCTTCTATGAAAGGCACTAGGATTGCAGCTGAGTTATTTTCTTGATGGTATTAGGTTGAAATTTTGTTCATTCGCTTAAACAAGATACTCAATATCTATATATCATTTTGTCGGTTTTCCCGGCTACCTATTCATATGTTCGAGATGGTTCTCCTCCTGGTGTAGTGCCATTACAATATATGTAGAATGCAAAGGGAATGTGGTGTTCATAATCAGTCCTTCTTCCATACAAAATAAAATTGAAGCATTTAACAAGTTGCCCGTTGGTTTCCAATATTCTCCAGTCAAATGCTCCTATTCAAACAACTAAGGCAATTGATCCTATTTAAATATTTTCTTTTACTAATTAAAGTGGGACCAAGTATAAGCGTTATATAAAGCACCTTTATAAACATTTTCAAAGTTAAGGCTTCACTCTAAATGTTTTATTAAGTTCCCAAACTTGTTAAAAAGACATATAAGATCCCACGAATCTTGGGTATATGCCATGACAATGATTATGATGTTTTGAGAATAAGTGTACCAATGAACTAAGATTGGCTTAGTGATAATGATTATGATGTTATGAGAATAAGTGTACCAATGAGCCAAGATTGGTTAAGTTCTTGCTATGGCCTACTATGTGCATTCAGCATTCATATCATACAGTGCATGTTATGCATGGACTTCGAGCTATAATCGAAGGTATGGCGCCTGTTTTCCTAAATATATATATGTATATGGGACAGATGGCCACAGGTTGGCAGATATGATGTCGGTTAGCTACCGTAAAGGACCACCATTGCTAGCATTTAGTTGGACATGTCATGCATTTGCATCTATATATATGTATTCACGACATGCCATACTCGAGCATACCATGCATATTTGATCACTAGGAAGTTACTTATATGACATTATGGCTACTTGAGCTTTGGTTACAGGTGGTATTTCTAATAACCTTTTTACTACGGTTATCTATGATTTTACTTCCTGCCTTACATACCAGTATATGTTTATTCGTACTGACGTCCCTTTGCCTAGGGACAATGCATTTTATTTCGTGCATGCAGGTTTAGGTAGGGGTTTTGATTTACCCCTCCACTAGGAGCCCCATTCAGCTATGAGTTGGTAAGCTCCACCTCTTTCTATAGCTTCCACAGGATGTTTACTTTTTGTTGTACAGTGGGGTATAGTCGGGGCCCTGTCCCGGCAGTGTTAGTGATTCTCATAGAGGCTATTGTGGACATGTTATTGTGGATTGGTCCATTTGTGTCTTTCAGTCTATTCATAAGATTGGCATGTATAGATGGTGTGTGCCTATACCTTTGTGGTGGTAGCCTTGTCAGCTAGCTAGTACTTTATCGTGTTGGTTTGCCTATCTTGATGTACGTGATTTACTGTTGACCAAATCATGACCTAAAAAGTCCAAGCTTAGTCTTTCAGACGTTATGCTGCCCAATTTTCTTCTGGTCCCTAGTTTAGTTAACTAGCATATTTTGTGACATACTTGGCCAAGAACGGTATCGGGTGCCAGTCGCTCCTCCCCTCTCTTTGGGGCGTGATAGTTTTGACCCTGATAATTACTCTAACAATCTCAACTCTACCAAAACTTCTATCAAACACTCTAAAATTCATTCTCTCCTAAATTTCTCTCAGAAACTCTAAGACTTTTCTCTCAAGAGAATCCACCATTGGAGCATAAGGATTTCAAGCTTTCCAAGGGAGACCAAGGTTAATTCTACCAACTCTTCTAAGGCTTCTTCAATTAGGTATGTAGGTCTTCATCTAAGGACTAATTTCATCCATGGAGCCAAATCCAAACTTTACTTTTTCCTTAAGTTTAAGCATGAAAATCAAGGGTTTTCATGGTTTTTCCAATTGCTTGAATTATGATTATTCCATGATTAAATTACATAAACATAGATGAATTATGATGATTTACATATATTGGATGATTTCTAATTGATTATAAAGGGATTTCAAGTATATGCTGATTAGGGATTTTGAAATTTAGGAGGGTTCCTTTGGTTATGATTCAATTTGACTTATATTATATTGATCTTACATTATTTTCATTTAATTTATGATTTTAGACTCAATTATCCAAGAACCCATATTTTTCCCTAATTTCCTGTGTTGAGCTACATCTTCATGAGTAACAATCTGAGTATGAAAGCATGTTTATGATGGTGATTATGAGGGTGACCTTAGACCCTAATATTTATACACGTTTACAAGATCGGGAGTACACCCACACTTTATGTAAGCATGTAGATGGACTGTCCTTATGACATAAATTTGATTACTTGGTTTTATACCCATCTTAGAAGCTATGAAAGTATGATTTTATGAACTACAAATTATGTAGATGACTATGTATCTATTACATAATTATGTATTCCATGGGATTTGACTTTGACTGAATGAGCTTGAGTGAGGAGGACTATTCCCAAGGCTCCTTATACGAATCCTCTTATCTCATAACTACGTGCCACCGTACGATTATAATTATGTGCCTATGGGTTCTTAAGTTACTAGATCCACAAACTTATGACACTTACTGTGCTACGATTGAGCCTATAGGGTTGGTTTAACATACATGTGACAATCACCCCACTGCGGTAGAGCCTATAGGGTAGGGTCGAGTCGAGTCTATCTTGGCAAGTAGACTCCTCTTTACGTGATGTAGAGAGAACATCAGGATTCCATCTAATAGTCCATACGATCTTATTGTCAATTATGGTGTTATTCCGACATATGTATGTCTATTAGAGTATGAAATATCTTTAAATGCTTTCATTTATGATTAAAAGATGCATTGATTATTCATCTCTTCCCTCTAAATATCCTTTTAGTCCAAAAATAATAACTAGACCTAAAATACAAGTAAATTCAAGAATTTTCATACTATAAAATTCTATATAAAATATTTCTTTGATTCTTCCAAGTTGATTCCGGAGTAGAGAACAAATTGATTGATTCTTTTTGGGGGTCTTTTTAAAAATTTCTTGCTTTTCAAGAGGAGTTGGTGAAATAAATGCATTATTTGCTTCTCCCTTGCTAAACCTTCATGATAGCTTATGTGTTACACACAACAAGAATACATTTTCTGCTTTGAGTTTGTTAGTGCTTGAAAACTAATTGACCCCCTTGAACCTCATTATTAGTAGGTAAAAAGTTAATTCTTGGTTGGTATGATGGATTCTCAGTCAGATTGACCATATGAACATGTTGAAGAAAGACATCTATAAGTGCTATCTTTCTTTATTCTCTTGATGTTGATGAAGGACTATGTAGAAGAGAGTTCTCTAGCTTTGTCTTATGAGTATGTAGTTAGCTAGAATATATGCATGAATTGCTAACTGGTGAGTACATGGTTGTTTATTAGAGTATTTTGGGGCTTGATATTTTCAAGATGAGGGTCTTCCAGAAATTACCTCTCTATCTCTTTGAGGTAATGGTAAAGTCTGCGTACATTTTACTCTCCCCAGACCCCACTTGTGGGATTCCACTAGGTATGTTATTGTTGCTACATTGATTATTCATCTATTGTCCTTATTCTATTTATATGTCATTGCATATTTCTTAGGCTTATATGATTGTGGTGTTTCTTTGATGCATTGTATGCCTATATACCTAGTACATTTAATATACATACACATACTCTTGCCTACATGCTTTAACCATGTAGGGACATATCAATAACTACTCCTAACTATTATGGCTAAAGATCGACATCACGCTTGAAGATTTTGATGAGTTCGCATGCTTTGGAAACAAGCCTTGGATTACTTGCTCTTGTGATACTATGTTGAGACTTTTATGTTTTCTTTCTTATCTTGAGGGTGGGCTAGTGGCATGTTTTAGTTCCCTCCAAGATCTAGTTATGTAGAGGCATAATTTTGGACTATGTGATGTAATTCCCATTAATGGGAAGACTTGACTCCCATGATTCATCTTGCTATAAGGCTATGTTTTTTCTTATTCTTATGATTGCTTATTTACCTTATGTATGCTTATGGTATGAACAAGAGGCTTAGATGGGGTGCCTTTAGGTTCCACATTCTTCATGTCCTGACTAGGCCCTAGGTTTGGGTTGTGAGAAACTTAGTATCAGAGCATAAAGTTTGAAAGCATCACAGGGAGTCCAACATGTTACATTTAGTATAGTCTTGTTCATTGGTGTGAGACACGCCATATCCATAAGTAGGAGGCTATGAGTTTTTTAGGAAACCTTCACTTCATTTGTGATCTATGTTGTGTCCTAAGTTATGACTTAAGACTCTTATCCTCTAATGCTTATCCTTTGGAATATTTAGAAAATGCCTCCATGATGTGCTCCATTGCCAAGAGAATTTAATTCTAATAAGAAATAATCTCCTCCAATTCCTCTAAGTCCCACAAGATCATTTAGCCAATCATGTGACCAATGAGGAGTTTTGGACCACCTTCACTATGTTGGCTCAAGCTATTGATACTCTAGACAATCAAGTGCCACTTCTTCTGATGCTCCTACTCTAGCTTCAAGAGTGAGAGACTTTGCCAGAATGAATCCTTTGAAGTTTTATAGTTCCGAGGTAGAGATCCACAAGAGTTGATTGATGAGGTCTACAAGGTGGTCGAATTATGGGTGTGATATCCGAGGAGAAGGCAAAGTTAGGAACATACAAACTCAAGGGAGTGTCTCATGTTTGGTTCACACGAAAGTCCGAAAGAGTCGAAGAAGGTACTATTGGATGAGAGGTCTTTAACTCTGTGATTTTTTCCTTCCCACATTAACTAAGGGAATCCAAAGTGATGGAATCATGAATCTTAGGCAGGGTGGCATGAGTGTGAGGGAGTATGCTCTCAAGTTCACAAAGTTGTCCAAGTATGCTCCTTCTTTGGTTAAAATAGAGTGCAAAATGATGATTCTTATAAATGATAATGGATATTTCTCGACTCATATCACATGCCAAGAAAATTGAGAGTGAGAAGCTTCAAAAGATGAGGATGAGGGAGTCAAAGATGTCTCATTTTGAGGGTGGATTTTCACATGCTAATTCCAATGGTAATGACCGTTTCCAATAAGGCCAAGGGTCATCCAAGGTTGCTACTCCAAGGTTTGATAGGTATAGAGTGCCTACCCCTATTGTTCAAGGTGATGGTGCTAAGACTAGTTGTACTACTCTTCCACAGTGTCCAAAGTATGAAGGCAGGGCTGCTTGATTTGATTATGGAGGATGGGCACAAGATCTCTGAGTTTCCTTATGTTGCTATTAAAGGGAAATAACGGTGCCTTCATGGTCAAACAGTTCAAAGAGGACAAGTGCAACATGGTGCCCAGGCTCAAAGACTAAGTTGACCTAACATAAGGCAAAATTTTATGTTTCGGTAAATGTGACAAAAGTTTTCAAACATTGAAGGATCATCTTACTATACCCCTATTTTGACATTGTCGAAGATCAGATAGTATTTTTGTTTATTGTGATGCCTCACGTGTAGGTTGGGTTGTGTTTTGATGGAACATGAAAAGGTCATCGCCTTTGCCTTAAGGTAATTAAAAGCGCATGAGAAGGACTACCCGAACAATGATCTTGAATTGGTGACCATTGTATTTGCATTAATGATTTGGTGACATTATCTATATGGGATGCATGTTGATATATTCACCGATCATAACACTTTGCAATGTTTTTAGCTAAAGGGATTTAAACCTAAGGCAAAGAAGATGGTTGGAGCATCTTAAAGGCTATGACATTAGTGTAATGCATCACCCCAGTAATGCAAATATTGTGGCCGATGCGCTTAGTGGAATGTCCATAGGCAGCATTGCACATGTTGAAAATGGGAATAAGTAGTTAGCCAAAGAAGTGCACCATTCAGATCATTTGTGTGTAAGGCTAAGTGATCCAAACAATGGAGGTGTGTGTGTGCAAAATGGGGTGGAATCATCTTTTATTGCGGAGGTAAAACCAAAGCAAGACATGGACCCTACTTTGGTTGAATTGAAGCAGTTAGTACTTGATAGAAAGATTAAAGTTTTTTCACAAGAGAGAGATGAAGTACTTTATTGTAAAGGGTTGTTATGTGTTTCTAATGTTGATGGTTTAATGGAGAAGATACTAGATGAAACTCATAACTCTCGATATTCTATTCATCTGGGATCCACCAAAATTTATAGAGATTTGAGAGAGGTGTATCAGTGGAATGACATGAAAAAAGACATAGCAGGGTGTGTGGTAAGATGTTCAAATTTCCAACATGTGAAGATTGAACACCAAAGACCGGGTGGTTTAGTGCAAATATTGAGATTCCTACTTGGAAATAAGAGGAGGTAAATATGGACTTCAATATGGGTTTGCCTAAGACTCGAAAACAACATGACTCAATATGAGTAGTTGTGGATAGAATGACGAAATCATTCCCCTTCTTGCCAGTGAAAACATTTTATAGTGTCAATGATAAAGACGCCTTAAGGACACTTGTATAGGCCGTGTGACTCACCACAAGCCATGAGGAGGGACCTTGAGGTGGACCTTGGCCTTGTCTGTAGTGTGTTTGTCAGTACCTGAATTTTTGTATTACCTCAATGGAGCATGAAAACTTGGTTTCAGAAAAGTTTTGGACCAAGGTGACACTTCATGGGAGCCCTCACGGTCCGTTTGAGGTCACACGACCCGTGTGGAGACTCCACGGAGTGGTCCTTGGCCTATGGAGGGTGTTTGGCCCTTAAATGTGATGTTTTAAACTAAGGCACACCACACTTGGACCCCTCATGATCCGTGTGACACTTCACGGACTGTGTAGTGGTCCATGTGGTGGCCTGGGCTTGAAATCCCAAGTTTTGGGACAAAGAATGGTCACATGGGCAGGCAAACGGCCCATGTAGGGTGTCACAGCCCATGTGGCCATTCGTAAGGCTTCCGGAGTGAAATTAGAATCACAGTCTCGTAACTAGATCGTGGAATTTTTCTAAGGAGAGAGGTAGGAGCAGTGTCATATCCCGTGTGACACTACACGGTCCGTGTAAGCTACTGTGAAGGTTACTTCGTTGAAAAATTCTAAGTATGGGATCTTCAAGCTCAAGCCCAGTTCACTTTCAAGCCTTCAACTTCAAGCTAAATTCTTCTCAAATTCAACTTCCTAATTAAGGTATGTGGGATTGATTCTTGGTCCCTTTCAACCAAGAAGACCCAAACTCTTTTCAATTGATTTTCATGAACTTTTATCGTACTTTAAATGTGGGTTTTCATTATTAGATTTTACTAAATTCAATTGATGTATGGGTTATACTTTATTCATGATTTTAAATTAATTTTTTAAGACCTATGATGATGATTTACATTGAGGTTATGAAGTTATACAGATGCATGTCCCCTTTAAAGCTTGATTAATGCATGAGTGATTTATATTATGATTTAAATGTGGGTTTAATAATAGATTTATTTCAATTTCATATTATAATGTTGATTTTAGCTTGAATCTACATTACCCAATCACTCATGGCATGTGCATTAATGGACATGGTTTTTATAGAAATTATGAAGTGGCTTAAGCCCAATTATATTTTACGAAATGATTTTGATAAGGTATTGGTTATGACATTCAAAATGATTTTGATAAGGTATTGGTTATGACAAAAATGTGATCCTGTACATGTCTTGTTATTATGGCTCTTTGAGCATTTTGGATGCTTGCACCATCCCGTATATGTAGATGAGCTATTCCTTGCATTAGTATCATGATATGATTTATGGTTTGGCATTTGAGCCTAAATGTGCATTGAACGATTTTGAAATGAATATTTTATCTCTTGAAAGCACGTATATATATAAGTATTCTCGTAGGATGCCGACTTAGCAACGACGGATTGGGGGTGTCAGGCTATCCCAAGGGCCCTCTCCCATTCCTCGAACTATGTGCCTAACTTATGTGATGAGAATCCTATCCAAAATGGGTGATGTTCCTGTGAGGAAGGTTGCTTCATACGAAATGGGTGATGTTCCCGTAAGATGAAGTATTATATGCTATATGAAAATCCTATCCAAATGGGTGATGTTCCTGTAAGGAGGTTGCTTCATAAGAAACGGGTGATGTTCCCGTAAGATGAAGTATGGCTTACATTTGGCAAGTAGACCACCTGTACTGGTAAGGGGATTTCATCGAAATTCCAAGTAATAGCTCGCTTGGTCTTACACATGTCGGTTGAGGTCACATCGCCACTATATATGAGCATTATTGCATTTCATGCATCATTAATTTCATGGCATATTGTAAACTACTCTTCCTTTGATATATGATTCTTTCTATATTATGTGCCTTTGTCATCGAACATTGAAATGCAGGTTGATAAGTCATATGCATTGCATGTCCGCATGCTTAGTACATTCAAACATATTAACACATACTCTATGCCTACATGATTTTACCATGTAGGGACTGTGTGTTATGATCATCCACCACTTGATGGGTAGCTCGAATTCGGAGGGTTGACATTGTGGTGAGTTCTATCTTCCAAGGACAAACCACCTTCCTTCTACCTATGTTGTTTTCTGTTTATCTTCTTAATTAAGATTGAGCCCTGGACATGTCTTGGCCCCCGTCCCATCTTATGAATAGAGGCATTGTTTGACATCTTGTAGACTCTCGTAGATTCTATATGTTATCTGTTGTATTTGAAGCTTATGATTTTAGTTATCTATTGGGTATGGCTATCATGTATTGAATATGGGAATTATGATATGTGTGTATGTTTGACGTTGAAGTGTTGAAGATCCTAAGCCCCGTATTGCCCCAATTGAGAGAGTCATACTTACCCGCACCTTAGTTCTTATGTGCCATGGGCTTTGTGAATCCATGTAAATCACTTTTCCATCGATATCCCTATAGCATGAGTCTTACTTTTCAATCCCTTAGAACTATGTGTTTACTATTTGAATGCATTTTCTAATCGATGATGTTGATTTGGATACTTTGAGGCTTGTTTAGGAACTATCGGGTTCCCATTCGTTGTGTCACTTCTAAGCCCTAGGTCAGGGTCGTGACAAAGATGGTATCAGAGCCAGGTTTATAAATGGTCCTCAAAGTCTAACATGTCACGTCAAGTAGAGTCTTATTCATGGGTGTGAAGCACCCACTTTATGGGACATAGATACTTTTATGGGCCGTAAGAGGGTTTTGTAGACAATTCCATTGAAGGGTGAATTTCTCAATTTGATTTTACTAACATGCAGATGAGTCATATACTTGATGTCATGTCCTGAGGATCAAAAATTGGAGAGTTGCAGAAAAGTCATCATATGAAACCCCCTATTAGACATGTATACGGGACATAGAGGGGTGTCGTAGAAGTCAGCTCCAATTTTGAAGATGAAATCCACAAAAACCCATTTACGGTCCGTAAAATGTAATACGGCCCATAACTGGTTTAACACTTGCCTTAGTTTAGGATTACTTTTTATAGCTGTCATAAATCTCCTCCCTTTTTGGGAGATAAGTTGGTTAATCAACCCGAATTGCATTAAATTCTTCTAAGTTTACCATATTACCTTTGAGATTCGACTCTAACCTTGGTTAGGTTATATATCTTGACAATGATCGCTTTAGCCTAAAAATGGAGGTGTATCTTGGGCGACATCAAGATTTTGGCGCCGTTGCCAGGGAGTAAGGCTAGACTTATCTAATTTAAGAAGTTTGGGTATCCTTATTTCCCTCGTTTTATATCTTTTGTTGTTTTTATTTTATTTTAGGGTATAGGTGTACTGTATGCCCAATATGCAAAGTCGAGGCATTCCCTTGACTCTGTTTGACCTAGAGATCTAGAGAAACTAAGAAGGATGGCCCAAGATAGTGCAAACAACACTGCGAATGCAACTATAAACCAGAATGATAATGAGAATACAAATAAGGACAACTCACCTCCTCTTGAGGACATTGCTCCACAATATTGGCTGAACCCTATGTCTATAGAGGTTACTGGAGCTATTGTGTTGCCGCCACTACCATCTGACACAAAGTTCATTATTTCGAGTGGTTTGCTTTAGATGTTGTAGAACCATGGGTTATTCACAGGCCTACCATCATAGGATCCGCATAATCATCTCCACAACATTGCATTTGTCTACAAGAGTGTGATGGGAACATAAAATCTGTCAATGGATGCTTTGGGACATCGTGTTTTCTCATTATCTATGACAGGAGACATTGCGCTATTGCTATCTGTGCTCCTGCAAAGTTAAATCACTAGTTGGGCTGAGTTGTAGAAGGCCTTTTTGGAAAGGTACTTCCCAAGATCGAAGAAGCTCAAGTTGAAAGATCAAATCAACAACTTTGAGCAATTTCCTGGTGACTCGGTCAATACTACATGGGAGCAGTTGACAAAGTGCTTGAGGAGTGTCCCTGGCCACAAAATTATTGATGATGCCTTGGTGGAGATCTTCTATCGTGCCCGGGATGAGAATAGCTAAGCATGTGCTGATACTATCATAGGGGGCATATTTTTAGATCAACTATTTGCAAGGATCATTGAAAGGATGGAATGGGTGGTCAAGAAAAATCGTGCTTTGGGGCAAAGGGACAAGTCATCTACCAAAAGTTCGTACGCTATTAGTATTGGTTTGGAGCAAGCTAAAATAAATGAGACAATGATGCAAGAGCTTTCCTAGATCGGTACAGGTATGGAGGTGATTATGAAACATAATAGAATGAGTTAATGCAGTTGTTCATCAGTCTCCGCGAGCACCCATGTTTGATGACCCCTACTATAAGGAGGACACTTGTTTCATTGCTTAGCATATGGAGGGTTTTCTAGAACAACGCCCAAGGGACCAATCAAGACTATTGGCACCAAGGCCAAAGAAACCAAGGTCATAACTATAATAGAGATGGTGCTTTCAGAGACAACCACAAAGGTTACTATGTAGGAATAGGGGGCAGGATAGAGATACAGATTGGGACCTTAGAGATGGCTACAGAAATGTTCCTTATGTGCCACCACATAATCGTGACTCCGGAGCTTGGAATTCTAGTGTTGAGAAGATGTTTGACCGCCTGTTGAAGAAAGCTGAGACACTGGATAAGACCTTGAGGATGAAGTCAACATTAATCAGAAAATTGAGTCTCAATCCTTTACTATCAAATAGCTTGAGGAACAGTTTGGTCAAGTGTCAACTCAACTCAACTCAACCAGCGTCAGAGAGGTACACTGCCTAGCAACACAGTTCAGAACTCAAAGAATAAAGGGCAGTGCACGACGATTACTACTACTGGTTGCAATATTACCATTAATCCTCCCATGCCAGTAGATGATGATGATGCTCGAGAGGAAACAGTTGAGCTCAAGGATGTGGATACCAGAGATGATCGTGTCAAGGATGAATTTAGTGATGCTGTGGAGCGCCACAAAAATTAAAGCCCATTCCTAGGCCTCCTCTTGCCTTCCCTCAAAGAATCAAAAAGGAGGAGGAAGGCAAGTTCAAACACTTCCTCTCCATGCTGAAACAACTATCCATCAGCATCACTTTCATTGAGGCATTGGAGAAGATGCTAGGGTATGCAAATTTTAGGAATGATCTGGTTACAAAGAAGTGCACTATGAGTCTGGAGCTCTCCCAAGAGCTTTAACATTGCAGTGCAATTGCCACAAGGTCCTTGTGAAAAGGCAAGAAGATCCTAATGCGTTTACCATACCATGCGCTATTGAAGATGTGGAGTTCGCAAGGGCAATGTATGATCTCTGTGCTAGCATAAACGTAATGCCCCTAGCCGTCTTCAAGAGGCTAGGACTGGGAGCCATTACTCTGACGAGCATGCAGTTGTTGATAGCTGACCGCACGGTGAAGAAGCCTGTGGGGATACTCTATGACGTACTTATCAAAGTTGAGAAATTCATATTTCCTACAAACTTTGTGATCGTAGATTGCGAAGTCGACTTTGAAGTCTCAATCATCTTGGGAAGGCCATTCCAGCCATTGGTAGAGCACTAGTAGATATGGAAAGTGGCCAACTCAGATCTAGATTGAATGACGAAAAGGTTAGTCTTCAATATCTGTCATTCAAAGAAGAGACCAGATGATCAATAGAAGGATGTTTGGGCACTTAGTAAAGTTTGAGTAACTACGTTGTGCAAGTCGTGCCATGAATAAATCAGGCGCTACTTGGGAGGTAACCTAAGATTTTGATGCAACAATTATAGTTATGTTTTGTTTTTTAGCTTTTGGACTTGTAGGTAGTTTATTTTTTGCATTTTAGTTGTAATTTTGGACATTGGACTGCTTGCATATAGGGTAACAGTGTGTTCTATCAAGAATGTGCAGGTACATGACCGAGTCAGCCATCTTTGGTGGAAAAGGCATCGAGACGTGCCTTTATGTCTAGTTCTACTAGTCGTATGTAAATCTACGACCTGTACACCGTCTCATAGAACACTTTCAGTTAGAAAAAAGTTATGCACGCTAGTCCATGAGCCAACTTTACACTTTGTAGATAAAACTACGGGCCATTAATGGGGTTTGTAGACCCAGGTAATTTCTGTTGAATTTACTAACTGTTGGGGTTCTAGCGCCAACTCTACGAGTCGTACCAAATTCTACAACTCGTGGACTAGTCCGTGAAACCAATCGCCAAAACTAGGATTTTGACATTCTATGAAACTATGATTTTTGGGCTGTAAAAATTTCTATGGCTCGTAACCGGGGTTTCGCAGAGTTTGGGTCCATTAGTTTTTGTTGACCTAGTCAAGGTATAAAAGGCTGGGGTCAAATTAATTTGACCCCCATTTTTTCCAAAATTGCATACAAACCACGGTGACCCCCTTCCCTTATCCTCTGACCATCGGTGACCAGTCAACTCACAATTTTCGGCCAACTTTCCAGCAATCCTAGGGTTCCACCTCTTCGAGTCCTTCTTTAATTTCTACATCTTGGTCATTCAATTTTGTAAAATTTTGGTCTTAAAACCCATTTTATTTAACAAGAATTGTATGATTGGGGTGAAATCAATTGATAGTTATGGTAATTCGATGCTTGAAACCATGCTTGCCATTGTTGTGTTTAAAGTTGAATTACGGAAGATAGTTGCCAATGTGTTAATATGTGTAAAAGCCGAAAATTGGTGTGTATGCCTTACCCTTGTGTTTGAATGATACGTTTGAAATTTTCACGAGCCGTAATTTCCCCTCGTATGAAAAGCCAAAAACCTAATGTTTCTGAGACTCTATTAGACGAGACCTTCTACGAGTCATAGAACATTCTATGACTCATAGCCATGTCTCGTAGGCCCCTGTCTGCAAAGGTTTAATCAATGGAACATATCTATGACTCAGTCGTACCTGGCCTCATAGATCCCGTTCTAGTAAGTAAAACTTATAGACATTATTTCTACGATAGCCTTCTATGGTTCGTAGTTTTCACTATAGCCCATAGAAGTTCCTTCGTAATTCCATTTGTAACCAAGTTTAATTTAATCTTGCTTTTCATTTCTTGACTTGTGAGCTAACTATCCTTGTTAAATGTGTATGTTTCAAGTATTATGGCCCCAAAGCCAAGGCATGAGGATATTCGAGCCCTGCAAAGGAGGCTCAAGGATGAGACCTCGGGGGAGCATGATACCCCTAAGGTTAGTGGATCAGTTTAGGAGCTCGGCATCCAACCTAACCCGGATGTTGATAGACCACAAACACGGGTTGCCACCATATTTGAACAGGCCTAGACCCAGGCTATTGTTGTTCACACTCCCTAGTCTGATGATGGAGATAGAAATTATAGCAGCTCTATTCAGATCACTCCACCCAGAGAAGAGTCAGATTCAGAGTCGAGATCGAGCGACGAGTTAGAGACAAAGTCCTCTACCGCACCATCAAAGACACCACCATCACCTTCATATGCTCTCACGAGACGATGGTGTGTTGCAGGCACGTGGGAGATCTACACGGAGGGCGTACAGAGTAATGAGTGGAGCAAACCAGCCCGCTCTATTTTTGAGGAGCGCTGGATCATTTCTTCTGGATTAGACAGTGTCCCTAATCTCCAGGACACCATCAGTAGATACGGGCTCCAGTGGCTTTCCAAAGCACTAGGGACGTACTCCCCATCAATAGATTGAGAGATCTACGCATCATATGCAGCCACAGTACTCGGCATTATTCCCAAAGGGAAGAAGCCCCTCGCTTAGCCCAGACTGACACTCACTGGAGTGAGGGGCCGCTAGGTGGATATTTCGGACACTACCATCCACCGAATGTTGTTAGGGACAAAGTTCCGAGCCCCCAAATCCATAGCAGAGTATGACCATAGATTGGGGCAAACCAGGGACAAGGGTTTGTTGAGAGACCAGAGCTGCAGAGCTGACCTGATGAGATGGGTGGCTAGACAGGTTGTTGACCAGGGCCCTGACCCTACATGGGTAGCCACGTCTTCTGAGGCCATTATAAAGGCCTCCCTTAGCTTCCCCACCAAGTTCTTATAGGCCGTTGTGAGATCATAAATTCAATTGACGCTTGTAGATAACACCTCAATGTCGGACCATGCTATGGGCCTTAGACCTGCTTTGTATATCCTGATCTAGAATTCAACCAAAACAACTCATGCTTCAACAAAACAAGTCAGATATGAGTCGGAGCTATGACATAGACTTCAAAGCAAGAAAAGGTTAGACGTAGTCAGTGGTCTGCCATTGCTTTTAGGCTTGCACCAGTCTGAAATTCCCTTCCTCAATGCACCTTTTATGGAAGCTATGGGGGCTTTAACCTAATAGTTCTTAGCCATATAGACTTTAAATATATAACTTTTAAGTAGGGGTATACAGAGATTAACACATCCTTGTTTACACGCTGTCCTAGTAGACATATACAAAATCATATATGGGAAAACTTAGGCTTTTAATTGTAGGAGACTTTAAGTGTCCAGGTGATGTCGTCGGCCGCCTGATGTCCAAGTAGAATATGATGTAATGTGGGAACAATGTGAAAGGCTAGAAAATGCAAGAATAATAACGTTCCTAGATTCTTTTATCCTATCTAAGGCTTAACTCTATATATTCTGGTCTGCTAGTCTGGTCTAAAAGTTTTATTCCTCTCAAGTTGCACAGAACATAAGTATAACTGCGTATCGATCCTGACCAGCATAAGGTTCAACAAGCACAATATACAAGCATAAGCACAATAAACAATGAATACAACAATCACAAGCGTGCTCAATATGTCAAACAATAGTTCTTTCAATCCCAAGTGATCATAAGTATAACTACAAATCAGTATACAATAAGGAATTAGTATATTAGTCCGGAAGGGATCCTCAGCAGGTCAAAAACCTATTTTACCAGCCAAGACAATCACAAAGACAATAGGAATTCATAAGCTAGCCACAAGTACCCTGAACATACAAACCAACACTAAAGCAGACACAAATAATAGCTAGTGTAATTATTCTCAGCATGTATGGCCTTTAATCCCTTTCCCTTCTCCCTATATAATCAACCCAAACAAAATTTACATGTTTTACTCTGTCTAAGAAAAGTGGAACACTACAACCTACCTATATGTCAATCATGGATGTCTTTGATGACTTTGCTAGCACTTTTCCCTGTTGAACGATCTCAAAACGTTGCTAAGACAGAAAAAGTATAGACACAACTTTAATACAATTATTTTGACATTAACATTATAGAAAAATGAATTGAATGAACTTTTAGTCAAAAAGTGGGCCCGCACTAAAATCTCAAAAGAAAGTCTATATAATAATCCTCATACTTTACTGAGCTTGTATCTTAAGTTTGAGCTCAATCTGATGCATAAAACAATATGAAATAGCGTAATTACAAAAAGTATATCTTTATGTAAAAATATATACAAACAGTAGTTTCAATAGTATTTTCACTCCAAGCACAACTTAATTAACAAATCTCAACATTATTACAGCATGTGCCTTGAGAAAACACATAGAATAGAACCAAATTTCACTGAAATCTGACTCAAAAAGACAAGGAAAATGCATCCCAAAGTTACTAACAAGCAACACTAATACGCATCAGCTATTTCATCAATTTACCTCGTATTGTAGCAAAATCAGGAGAATCTGATAAGACCACGATGTTTGTCCCAGAAGGGTCTTTAATTTGGACTAGAATTTAAATGAATTTTGATTCAAAATGATGCATATATCATTATCTGAAGTTTCTAGAAAAAAACAATAACAATCAGCAGAAAAAAGAGTGAACAACATGCCAAAGGAAGTTTTCAACACCTGCACGATGTTACTTTTAAAGAAATATATCAGTTAGCCTTTTGAATTAGTAAAATCAGATCAAAATTGAGAAAGATAGGGCTTAGGGAAAGATACTCTTCTTCTAACACAAAATATGAAGCAATTTCCTAAAAATAAATGTAACAACCAAAGGCTAGGGCCTAGTCATAACACTGCGAGTGAGACACATGTAGGAAGCTCATCCAAGTCATCTTCGCATATCAAGCATTCATAGGCCAAAACTCATACACGTGTAGAAGTAAACAAGATAGGGTCTATGGGATATATTTGAAATAAAGATATCGTCTTAAGCATACATGACGTCCATAAACATAACAACTAGACCATGGATAAACAGGAACTGGTAAATGGTTGGTTTCCCTCAAGTAGAAAAGATTCCAAATTTAAACAACATAGGAAGTAGCCTCCAGAAAACCAAATATACATCATGTCCAAAACACATAGCAAGAAAGCAAATAGATGGAGTCCCAAACTAAGGGCTCACCACAATAAAACAAGTCTTGGAATGTCAAAAGGTCTAGCCACGAGCTAGGGGAGGAACACCTGTCCTTACATGGTGAAATCATGTAGGAAAAATATGCGTTAGTACTTTTGGAATGTACTAAGTGTGTAAGATGCAATGCAAATATGAAATTGTAATGCCATCATTTATAAGCTAAAGACTTTCATGCATGGGTCGGTAAAGGTAACATTAATATGAGCTTAGGCATACACAAGGAACATCGATCAACATGAATACAAGTAGTCCTTAAGTGAAACACATATGATGGAATAAAGATATTGATCATAAACATTGTGAGAATAGACCATGACCAACATATAAGACCATGTTAACTACTACATATAATCTGTCATACATTGGCATGGGGAGACCACCTGCTGGGTGAACTCCATCACACAACATGTGTCATCATATATCATAATTGGCCTACGTGGATCAACTAGCCTAGTCTACAAGGGATCCTATGGTGGCACATAGTTAATGGAGCAAAGAGGTGCTTTTAGGGTTCCCTTACCGAACCCCATCTCTATGGCTCATTCGATGCTAATTCATCCCATGGAATCTTTAAGACATAACTTAGTCAAATAATGATACTTAGAATCATAAATAGCAATCTCAAGATTGGCTCAAAACTTAAGGAACAACCAAGTAAGAATTGTTCTTTTATCTTGGGGACCATCATTTCGGTTATTGACATGCTTATATCTTTAACAAACCATCCACTTAAATCCTTTATTTTATGCACTTCTTATCATCATGTAACATGCAAGTTTTGGCTTCAAACATAGTATGCTAAATAGTTAGTTAGGAAAAGCTCATAAACCATAACAAACATATATTATCATGGGAGTAATATACTTATACAATACATTCATTAATAGCCCACTATTTTCATTCAAAAACACACATTATTAGGGTCATCACAGTCCACTCAAGACACATGAAAATACTTAGTAAAATATCACATGATAACATTGAAGACTTATTGTAACATAAAACATCATGAAATCATTATTAGCATGCATTGTAGTATTTAAGGAACTTAAAGAAAAGGTACAACTTTGAATGTAGGACTTTGTGAATGAAAGAAGATCCACAACTCAACTCACATACCTTGGGTAAGTCTATGAAGAAGGAATTTGTTATTACTGAAGAGACCCTTGAAACCTTAGCCTACCTTTCTTTTCCTTTGGAGAAGATGAATGCCTTAGGAAATTCGAGAAAGTTAAAGTGTAACGACCCCAAGTTTAGGAGCCTAAGAGTGCAGAAAAGTTTGCATGAAAAAATGACTTGGTGTTATTAGACGAGGAAGACTTATGGCCTGTTAAAGGAGTTACGCCCGTTGTTAGATCTGTAGATTGAGTGCCTTGACTTGAAGGAAATTGGAGTTTTAGGAAACTGATCTACGAACCAATAGCACAACCCATAGAGTGTTATACGACCTATAGAATTCCTTTGTGGATAGGGACCAATAGGATGAGGAAAATGTCTAAGTCTGGAAGGTATCTAAAAGTCCAACTATGACAAGTAAGTCCATATACGTCTCATAAGATGGTTCATGATTGGCCAAAAATAATGGTTTCTGGATATTTGTGCATGAATAACACTACAGGTGGTGCTTCTTTGTACATCCCATACACTAGGCTCTCGTGGTTTGGACTACCAAATTAATTAAGGGTATTTTCAACCTTTTCTATTCCTGTTAACCCTTAACAACCTTACTTATCCGCTCCATTACCCCTTGTGCAATTCCAAGCCCCTCTATGATCAAGCGAAGTGCAAATGATTCCAATCACCTAAGTTCTAGCATGAGTTCGTATATGTGTCTACTTTAAAATATCACATCTCGTAGTACACAACTAATTAGATGTTGTAAGACTTACAAATGAATTTCTTTGAATTATTTTTCCAACGTAACTGCTTTCACCTCATTTGGAGTTTGGATAAAAAAAGTTATGCCTATCTTAGTGAAGCATTGTAAGGCTGCCTGCACGTACGACCCACTCTATGGGTCGTGGATTCACTTATGGACCATAAATAGACATTTGTAGAAACTATCTAACTAGTTTTAAAAATGGTGTCTTTGTCCTTTCCTAACACCCTATGCCTAATGCCATGTCGTTTTGGCTTTTTACATGCCCTACATCAGTCAAATACTCCCCCAAATGACCCTATTCATAAACATCCTCCTAACACCTAAATCCCAAATCCTCTCAACCTCCTCAAGGTCCCCCATTGAAGGAAAAATCTATGGTTTCGTAATTCCTCCATCAAAGCCCGTGATTTCTTCCGAAGATCTTCTGATAAGGTACGTGGGTTTGATTTTTGAAGCCTTTTCCTTCACAAAGCTCAAGTTCCCTATTTTATTCTGGGTTCAAGGTTTATGTATGTTGTAAAGTTATAGAAAGTTGTTTAATCATGTAGTTTGTGATGCATTCTTAGTTATATGAAGCATATTAATATTATGTTATGACCTATGATGCATATTGAGTTGAAATTCATGATTTTTTAGTTAGGGTTCTACAAGGACCTTGACTTGAATGATTCCAAATGATTATATCTTATTTTGTTTATACATGATATATATGGATTTCATGTTTTTGAGTCTTTAAGCATGCAAACTCCTTGTTTGCACTTAACCTATATGAAGAAGATGATTTATAAAATAAGGAAGTCTCAATCCATGCTATATAAGAACATAAAGGTCATAAACGTTAAGAGTCAACATATATGTAAAGGTTTCATGAGAAATTTATGAAACTTTATCTAAGTTCATGAATTCCTTTCTTTATACATCACAATAATTATGAATGATGGGGTTTGCCAAGTGTGCTATGAAACGCATTGAAGTTATATGAAAGCTATATATTGTTGAAAGGTCTTCTTTATGATGTTATAATTCACAAGTTATACATATGATGAATATACTCTTGTCTATGTGTAATTTGCGACTAGACTAATTGGAGTTAAGAATGAATGAATAAAAGAAAGGTGAGTCCCCATCTAGCTATGATTATGAGACTATGATTGTAAGGCCCCACATATAAGGAGTATGAAAAATGCAAGCCAATAAGCTTTGGAACTTTTTGAAATATTAGCTTCTACGAGGGAATTTTACGAGCTGTAAATCATTGCATGACCCATAAGTTGGTTCATAGAATCTGGGGTAACTTGGTAAAATTGGGAACTTACAGCAATTCAATCTACCATTCATCAGACGACCTATAAAATCTTCTATGAGTTGTAAATCATGTCATGGAATGTGCATCAGAGAAAAGGGGTCTCTGAAATTTTGAAAAATCTATCAGACAAAAGCCCTATATACGGCCCATAAATGGGGTCTCATAGTCTAGTCCACCTGATTTTAAAAAAGGGGCAATTTTGTTATTTCTCAGCCTTTTATGCAAATACTCGGTTGTTTTGACCAAAAAAAACCATTATCAGCCCTCTTAGCCCTAATCCCTCTTATTCCTCATTCTAAAAATATCTTAAGTCCTAATCCTCTCAAAATACTCCCAAGTCTTCAAGATCCATGAAGAAGGAAACAAGCCAGGGTTTTTGTTTCTTCACTTCCAAATTGGATTTTCTCTTCATTAAGTTGACAAGGTATGTGGGTTTAGATTGTGGATACTTTTCCTCCACAAACTCAACCATTCCTCTTTCCTTTTGTTATTTTCTCAAGTTAAGAAAATACATGATGATTTTTATGAACTCATTCTTATGATGATAAAATGAAGTATTTTATGATAGTTATCCTAGTATATTATTATGTCATGTAATATCATCTGAAATCTATGATTTTTATGTGAGGATTTGATGGTGCCCTAATCAAGTATTCTCATGATTGATTGGTGGATTAGTTTGAATAATGTTTAAGAATTTTATTATACTCCTCTCATGGCATTTATTTACAAATTGCACGATTTTAAGCTCGTGTACATGTACCCACAATTTATTGATCTAAGATGCATGCCAAGTTCTTAAGTCATGAACGCTTTGTGGAAAGATAACTATGATAAGATTGTTGAGTCTAAAAAGGAGGATAACAAGTATGTTATGAGCTCATGAGCATGATATGAATGACAAGTACCATGTAAAGACTTAACTATGATGTTAAAAGTTATGATTTATGAGCTACTCCAAGAATGATACTATGATATTTGAGACTATGCATGTTGTAACTATGATTATGTTTCAAGTATTTCGTGGGATTGCGACCTAGCACCAAGCGGACCTTGGTAGTCTCCCATGGTCCCATAACTATGTGCCACTATAGGCTTATGACATTAACTCCCTACGTGGGCTTGTACCTACAAAAAGACAATGTCGTAAGGTATGGATATTTGTTGAACCTACCGAAAAGGCTATGCTATAAGGTAATGATAAAGATGTAAAAACCCATAAAAAAGGCTATACCGTAAGGTGGTGATACTTTCCAAAAAGGCCATGCCATAAGTATAGTATTAGGTCTACCTTGGAAAAGTAGACTGGTCCTTGTCCGATGTGGAGTAAACATCGAGATTCCTTGATGCATTTGCACCATGCATGCTTAGTACATTCCAAGTATTAATGCATACTTTTTTCCTACATGATCTAACCATAAAGGAACCCAAGTTCCTTACCATCCCCCTACTCCACGCCTCTAGACATTCCAATTGAAGGATTTCTTGGTGAGTCCTCCACATCCGTGGACAAGATTTCACTTAATTGCATGCCTTGTTTAGACTCATTTATTTTTGGATACTATCTTTTGAGGGTGAGCCTGGGAGATGTCTTGGCCCCCGTCCTATTTGTAATTAGAGGTTTTGTTGGATATTGTGGTGGTTATGTATGATTGAGCTTGACTCGTGATGCATTTACTCCCTTTTGTGTTAAATGCTTGATGATGGTGATGAGATGGAAGTCCCAAGTCCCCACCGTCCCAGTAGCGCGACTCACACTTACTAGCCCTTTAGGAATTACTTGCTATGTGATTCATGCTCATCCCCATAGTGTAAGCCTAAAAGTCCCGTTTCCCTTAGAAATTATATGCTATATGTTTACTACTCTTTTATGCTTCCGCAAAACCAAGGATGTTCTTTCCATGCTTCAGAGGCTTGTTTGGGTTCCCTTTGGGTTCCCATTCATCGCATCGCGTCTAGGCTTAGGCTTGGGGCGTGACAAAGCTTACTATCAGAGCACCTGGTTTGTAAATGGTCCTTGGAAATCCAATGCACCAGGTCAAGTAGAGTCCTGTTCATGGTTATGAAATGGGCCACTACTATGAATGCGAGGCTATGAGGCATTTTAAGAAATGTTTTACTTCATCATGCTCTACTTCCTGCTCAAGATTTAAGATAAGGTTTCCTATCCCTAACGAGTGGCCTTTTTTCTCTTTTAGATTATGCCACTGAGGTGAATGGCATAAAAAGCTCCCACCCCCAAGGATGAACCATCCCCTCCAGCTCCACAAGCTCCCCAAGCGGAAGGAGAAGGAGTCACCCATGCTGAGTACTGGAATGTGGTCACCCTCTTAGCAAGGACCGTATCCAATCAACGGGCTCAAGCTCATCATGCTCCTACATCGGTTGCAAGGGTAAGGGATTTCACAAGGATGAATCCCCTGAAATTCCATGGTCAAAGGTTGAGGAGACCCTTAAGAGTTCATCGATGAAGTCTAAAGGGTTTTGGCTATCATGCGGGTAAGTTCAAAGGAGAAAGCGAAACCAGCGGCGTACCAACTCAAGGGCATTGCTCAAATATAGTGTACTCAATGGAAGATGGAGTAGGCGGATGATGAGCCCATTCCATGTGAGGAATTCAACGCTACTTTCGTTGATAGCTTCTTCCCAATTGAGCTAAGGGAAGCAAAGTTGACATTGTTCATTAATCTTAGGCAAGGTTCTATGAGTATAAGAGAGTATTCCCTTAAGTTCAACAACCTCTCTAAGTTTTCTCCTCACTTGGTTGCCGACCCTTGGGCAAGGATGCACAAGTTTGTGTCAGGTGTATCTTACTTAATCAATGAAAAATGGCACACTGACATGCTCATTTAATGGATATGGATATATTGAGGCTTATGACATAAGAGAAGGATGGGAAAGTCCAAGAGGGAATGACTAGACGGCAGGTTCCAAGGTGCTAAAGGTGGCCATTTCAAACAAGTCCACAAACTCCAAGGCCAAGGGACCTCCAATACCCAAGGGCAAAGGTTCATAAATGATACGGTTCCCAACCAAAAGGCTCAAGGTGGGAATGGTGGAATGACGCATCCTAAGTGCCCAAAATGTGGAGAAATCATAGTGGCATATGTTTGTGGAATATGGGTGCTTGCTTTAGTTGTGGAAAAATGGGTCACAAGATTGTGGAGTGTCTAAACAAAGGTACAGCTGGTCGTCCTCAAGGGCAAGGTCCTCATGGTGATCAAAGGGCACAAAGTGGTCAACAAGCAGGTGTTCCTCGACACAACCAGTTCTATGATCTTCAAGGGAGACAAGGGGTTGATGAGGCACCCTATTACCAGTATGTTAAAGATTTACAATCTTGATGTATATGCTTTATTGGATCCGAGTGCCACTCTTTCTTTCTTTACTCCATTTATTGCTAATCAGCCTCATGTGTATCCCGAATTGCTATGTGAACTCTTTGAGGTGTCCACCTTTGTTGGTGAGTCCATTCTTTCTAGAAGAGTCTATAAGTGTTATTCCGTATCTATTTTGTATAAAGTTTTTTCTTCTGATATTATTGAACTCGATATGGTAGATTTTGACATCATCCTTGGGATGGATTGGTTACATGCATATCATGCTACTATTGATTATAGGACTCGTAAGGTTAAATTCCAAATCCCTAATGAACTCGCCTATGAATAGGATGGTCATCATTTGGTTGTCAAGGGTAGGTTCATCTCTTATCTTAAGGCTCAATAGTTTATTTCCAAAGGCTATATCTATCATCTTGTGCGGGTTAGGGATGTTTGGTCTAGGGTCCCTACTATTGAGTTGGTCTCGGTTGTCAATGAGTTTCTTGATGTCTTCCCCCATGAACTTCCTGGTGATCCTCCCAAAAGGGAGATACATTTTGGCATAGATCTCCTCCTGAATACTCATCCCATTTCCCTCCCTCCCTATTGAATGGCCTCAATGGAGTTAAAGGAATTAAAGGAGCAAGTAAAGGATTTGTTAGAAAAGGGGTTCATAAGGCCAAGTAAGTCACTTTGGGTTGTATCGATATTGTTTATAAGAAAGAAGGATGGTTCCTTTAGAATGTGCATCGACTACGGACAACTCAATAAGGTTATCATAATGAACAAATATCCATTGCCAAGAATCGATGACATATTTAACCAATTGCAAGGGGCTAGTCACTTCTTAAAGGTTAACCTAAGGTCTTGGTATCACCAATTAAGGGTAAGGGAGTGTGATATTCCCATAATAGCTTTCCGAACAAGGTATGGGCATTTTGAGTTCGTGGTGATATCCTTCGGCTAGCTAATGCGCCGACAATATATATGGATCTCATGAATAGGGTCTTTAAACCCAACCTTGATATGTTTGTTGTGGTATTTTTCGACGACATTTTGGTGTACTTCTGGAATAAAGAGGAGCATGCAGAACATTTGAGGGTTGTGTTGTAAACATTGAGGGAAGAAATGCTCTTTGTTAAATTCGACAAATGTGAGTTTTGGTTGAAGGAAGTTGCATTTTTTGTTTATGTGGTGTCAGGCGATAGGATTAAGGTAGATCCAAAAAAGATGGAGCAATAAGAAATCGGCTTAGACCCTTGACTCCGATGGACATCAGGAGCTTCTTGGGTTTGGCCAGGTACTATTGAATGTTCTTCTTGATTGTTTCTCCTTTGAAAAAATTGACCCAAAAGAAAGCAAAATTTGTATAGACCGATGAGTGTGAAAAAAGTTTCCAAACTTTAAAGGACAAGCTTATGTCCACTCCTATTTTAGCTCTACCGAAAGGGTTAGAGGGATTCGTGGTATATTGTGACGCTTCAAGAATTAGATTGGGGGTTTGTGTTGATGCAAAATGGCAAGGTCATCACCAATGCTTCTAGGAAACTAAAGGTGCATGAGCGTAACTACCCCACCCATGATCTTGAGCTAGCGGCCGTGGTATTTGCCTTGAATATGTGTTGTCACTATTTGTATGGGGTTCATGTAGATGGTTCACTGACCATAAGAGTCTCCAATATGTGTTCACCCAAAGAGATATAAATTTGAGGCAAAGAAGGTGGAAAAAGTTCCTAAAGAATTATGATATGAGTGTGCATTACCATCTGGGCAAGGCTAATATTGTGGTCGATGCCCTAATTCGAGTATCCATGGATAGTGTGGCGCACCATGAGGATAGCAAGAAGGAATTAGCGAGAGAGCTCTATCGGTTGGCTAGGTTGAGGGTTAGAATGAAAGAGGCCGAGATTGATGGTGCAATGGTAATAGATGGTTCCAAGTCCTCCTTGATCGAAGAAGTTAAATTAAAACCAGACCTTGACCTTACTTTGATGGAGTTGAAGTCATTGGTTAAAGGTGGACAGGTGGAGGTTTCCTCCCAAGGGGGAGATGGTGCTCTTTGGTACCAAGGTAGGTTATTTGTAACCAACCTTGATGACTTGAGAGAGTTGATTGTGAAAGATGCCCATAATTCCTCCTGTTCTATTCACCTCGGCTCTGCTAAGAAGTATAAAGATTTTAGAGAAATATATTATTGGGGTGGTTTGAATAGAGACATTGCCAAGTTTGTAGCCGATTTCCATACTTGCAAACAAGTCAAGGCCAAGCATCAAAGGCCAGGTGGTTTGGCCCAAGACATAGAAATTCCTACTTGGAAGTGGGAAGAGTCAATATAGATTTTGTAGTTGGGTTGCACAAGACTAGAAGGAGTTTTGATTTCATTTGGGTTATTGTTGATAGAATGACGAATTCGGCTCACTTCCTACTGGTTAAGGAAACCTATGCTTACGCCAAGTTATATATTCATGAGTTGGTGAGATTGCATAGGGTCAGATTCGCCATCATTTTAGACTGCGGTGCTCAATTCACATCGCACTTTTGAAGTTCTTTCCAAAAGGGCCTTGGCACTAAAGTAAAGCTTAGCACGACCTTTCAACAATAAAAGGATGGCAAAGACGAGAGGACCATCCAAACTCATGAGGATTTGCTTAGGGCTTGTATCTTCGAGCTTAAGGATAGTTGGGATGAGAATTTGCTGCTCGTTGAGTTTGCTTATAACAATAGCTATCATTCTAGTATTAGGATGGCTCCTTTTGAAGCCCTTTATGAGAATCATTGTAGATCCTCGGTTGGTTGATTTGAAGTGGGAGAAATTGCTTTATTAGGTCCAAATATAGTTATAGAGGCTTTGGAGAAGGTGAGGGTGATAAGTGAGAGATTGAAGGAGGCTCAAAGTCGGCAAAAGTCATATGTCGAAACTAGAAGGAGACACCTTGAGTTCAAAGTTGATGATTTGGTATTTAAAGGTTTCGCCAATGAAAGACATGGTTTGCTTTGGAAAGAAGGGGAACTTAGGCCCTAGGTACATAGGGCCTTATCAGATCTTGAGGCCTGTTGGTAAAGTTGCGTATGAGTTAGAGTTACTCATGGAAATGAATATGGTTCATCTGGTTTTTCATGTCTCCATGTTGAGAATAGTATTGGGGACCCTAGCTCCATTGTGTCCATAGAAACGGTAAATGTTGAAGAAAACTTTGCTTATGAGGAAGTCTCGGTTGAAATATTGGATAGGCAAGTCAGGCGGTTGAGGAACAAGGAGGTACCCTCCGTCAAAGTGCTTTGGTGTACCAATGTAGAAAGCGCTACTTGGGAAGCCAAAGTCAATATGAAAAAGTAATATCCGTATCTCTTCCATTCTAATCAAGCTTGAGGTACTACAATCTTTCATATTTTAGAACCTCCTTTCCTTGTATGCCATCCTTATATTATTTGTGCATGGTTATGATCTTGAGATTGCATTGTGAGTGTTATTTCAGACATGGTCTACAGATTTTATTCGTGCATGTGTTGTATTTTTGGTTGCGTTTGGCATATGGTGCATGTATTCCATTCTTTAGAGCTTGCCTTAGCACATTCAGGGATGAATGTTCCTAAGGGGGAGATATTATAAGGCCCCACCTATGAGGAGTATGAAAAATTCAAGAAAATAAGCTATGGAACCTTTTAAACTGTCAGCATCTATGAGGGGATTTTACGAGCCATAAATCATTGCACGACCCATAAATTGGTTCATAAAAGCTAGGGCAGACTTGGTGAAATTGGGAAATTTTAGGGATTCAATCTACGATTCATCCGACGATCATAAAATCTTCCACGAGTCGTAGATCGTGTTGTATAATGTGAATCAGAGAAAATGGGTCTCTGAAATTCTAAAAAATCTATTAGACGGAACCCCTATATTCATCCCATAAAATGGACTACGGTCCGTAAACAACATCTCATAGTCCCATCTGCTAGATTTCTTTAAAAGGAGCAA
Source organism: Solanum rostratum (assembly GCA_029948455.1). Classification (NCBI taxonomy): domain Eukaryota; kingdom Viridiplantae; phylum Streptophyta; class Magnoliopsida; order Solanales; family Solanaceae; genus Solanum; species Solanum rostratum. Next base: position 26,133,135 of record CM057047.1, read on the forward strand.
TTTTGTCATTTCTTAGCCTTTTGTGCCAATACTAGGTCATTTAGACCTCCGAGGGAACCTTCATCAACCCTCTTAGCCCAAATCCCTCTTATTCCTCCTCATTCTAAAAATACCTAAGTGCCAATCTTCTCAAGATACTCCCAAGTCTTCAAGCATCCAAGAAGAAGGAAAAAAGCTAGAGTTATGGTTTCTTCACTTCCAAATTAGATTTTCACTTCATTAAGTCGACAAGGTATGTGGATTTGGATTGGGGAGACTTTTCCTCCACAAGCTCAACCATTCCTCTTTCCCTTTGTGATATTCTCAAGTCGTGGAAATACATGATGGTTTTTAACTCATTTTTATGATGATAAAATGAATTACTTTTGATGGCTATCATAGTACATTATCATGTCATGCAATATCAAATGAAATCTATGATTTTTATGTGAGGGTTGATGTTTCCCTAGCCAAGTATTCTCATGATAGATTGGTGGGTTATTTTGAATAATATTTAAGGATTTTATTATCTCATGGCATTTATTTACAAATTGCACAATTTTAAGCTTCTGTACATATACCCACCATTAATTGATCTAAGATGCATCCCAAGTTCATTAAGTCATGAATTCTTTGTGGAAAGATAAGTATGATAATCATGTTGAGTCTAACAAGGGGGCTAATAAGTATGCTATGAGATCATGAGCATGATATGGATGACAAGTATTATGCAAATCCCTAACTTTGATATTACAAGTTATGATTTATGAGCTACTCCAAGAATCACTACTAGAAATTCGGTATATTACCACGGTTATCTGGCGACGGTTATACAACCGTGATAATAGATGGATTATCGCCACCATTGTAACCATGGCAATATATATTTGACCGTAGCAATAGAATTATTAAAATAAACTGTGCTATTAGTGTGTTAACCGTTGCTATAGAGTTCTTAATGCCACAGTTTTTTGTAACTGTCGCAATAGATTCACTATGGCCACGGTTAATTTTAGCCAAATAATAAAAATCCTACGAAATAAATATATTTCCCTCCTCCACTAACGCGCCTAACATTATTTCCCTCCTCCACTATAACGCGCCTCACATTAAAGAATAGTTCCCTCTTTTAGTAGCTCTTATTTCACTCTTTCTCTTGGCAACTCAGCGAGGACGAAGAAGTCGACTCAGTGAACTCGACACATGCAGTAGTTGAAGAAGAAGAATCTAGATTTCTTCTTTGAGAAACAGAATCAAACATAGAGAAACAGAGTCAAAGTCATCTTCTTGTTCTTGATTTTCTCTTACAGGTAATTTTAGATGCTATATCCTTTTTGAGGGTTTTGTATTATTTTGTTAGTTGAGCTTTTGATTGAAGTTTTGGGAGTAAAATTGATTGGTTTTAACTACTTTGAGGTAATGGCTCTCTTAATGTAGGGCATTTCAACAAGCTTGGATGGTGGTCAACATTTCTGGTCTCCAAATAGGTCTTCATCAGCACGGTGGTATAGAAAACGTCCATCGTCGATCTCTGTCTACACCCAAAACCTTCGTTCATCCAAGGGTTTGAACTTCACAGAAAAGTTTGAACTTCTAGTAGTATGTTTTGTGATTTCTCTGCGTATTTCTGAAATCTATATTATTTGTTGATGTTAGTCTCCAATTTTTCAGATTATTCAAATATTTGTTCATTTCTAGTGTGATTTTAGTTCTGGATTTTCTACAAATTCTCTCGACTTCTCATAAAAAAGTTTCATAGAGTCAAGTGCTTGACTATCAGATATTGTTTGGTCGCATTTTTGTTCATTTTAGAGTTTGTTGGAAAACTGGTTTGTCAGTTGAGGCCAATTTTGAGTGCCTATATATGTTGTATGCCCTACAGAAATGCAGGAAAAAAATGAGAACATTACCTTAAGGTGTTAAAATGTTGTTGGTAAGTTTTGATGTCATTGGAACCAAAAAGATCCTTTGGAATTCCTAGTCTTTTATCTCTGAGTCCGCCAGCCTTAAGAAATTGTCGGTATCCGCCATGAGGAATGTAAGTGGAACCTTTTTATCCAAAAACAGTTTGGTCATATTCTGATTTCCCTCATGAATAAGTTAAGTTGAATTCATTCACAGAAACACTCAATTTGGAATAAAGGAAGTATCATCTTTTTGGGTGTTTTTTTTTAGGTTATTTTTGCATATTCACCGGTTTTCCTTTTCTTTAGCCAAAATGTATCACAGTAATTAAAGCCACAACATAGTTGGGCACAGAGAAAGTGCACTCGTTTAAAACTAGAAACTTTCTTTTTTTTAAGCTCTATGCCATAGTCACTACGCCAACCAGACTATACTTGGCCACTTCTATAATCCACTTTCTGAAAACTAGAAGTGAGGATTCACATAACTAGCTCAAATCATACCAAAAAAAAAACTAAGTTTTACAGTAATAATAATGATAATATTAGAATTTCTCTAACAAGCATAATATTAACACTTATTCTCAACTAGTAGATATTACTTAAATGAATCTTCTTCTTCCATTGCGTGCTTTACCTAAGTCTACATTGATTCCAACAAGGGAATGTAAGGAGGCAAAAGGTGGCCACAAAATCACTATAAAGCAGAAGATACAAATTTCTCCAATCTAAAATCCTTTGTCACGTAGCTTATTGTATAACTTTTCCTCACATAAACAACATGGTAAGAGTTTCTGACCTGAATGCAAGTACTTCCAGAAATTCAGAATCAATCTGCAATAAATGGAACCTAACAAATCTTAGAGAAGCAATAACAATGCATGTACAGCTGGAAATTGCATGTGCTGGTTTATTTTAATTATGTAGCTTTCAGTATTCAATAAACTTAGTCCTGTTTCTTCTTTTACTTCCCTTATTGCACCTTCAAATATATCTTCTCCCTTCAGAATAAGAGCTCAAAATACAGCTTAAGGGTGTATGACTAGTTCTTGCTGCTCACTTTAGCTCCAACTTATGTGCATACCTCTTCAACAATGCTAGTAGGGATCTTCCATACAGCAGTTCCCTTTAATCTGCCGCTATTTTCTTGGACCACAAGCAACTAAAAGCAAAAGATTTCCCAAACTTAGACTGGAAAATTGTGAATCCTGTAAATAATCAGCACTGAGATGCTCAAGCATAGTGGTCTGAGTCATGAAATATTTCTAATGATCAAAGTATGCTTCCTCCATCACAAAATTAATGTGCAATAAAACAATTTAGGAATAGAGATCTCTGATCGGCCAGTCAGTCTACCACAACTTAACAAATGACAATTGACAAGTGAAACAGATTCTAGATTTGCGTAGAATGATTTGAAGTGTATGAAAGTTTTTTTCATAGGCAAGAAATGAAAATAAGTTTGACCACTATCACGATTGACAGACAGTAGCTGGATGGTTGGAAGCAACATGTAATCATCTTGAAAGCCATTTGAAATCTATAAATTTCATTTTCAATCTATAAATCTATAAATCATTTTCAGTTTTACCGTAGAATTGAAATCTATAAATGTCACTGCAGTATCAAAGAAAGAAGGTTGAGGAGCTTATCTACAATCTGGAATACATATTTATTTGCCATACTCCAAATACTCGTATTCTCTGCCCAAGCCAATAAAGGTACTTTACTGCCTCATCTGCTAGAGATGTACAAATGTTAAGTTTGATATTTTGTGTATTTGTTTCTAGATGGGGGATTATTATTTGAGTGTATAATGGGACTGGCTACATTGAATTTTGATTCTTTCTTTCAAATCTTATTGCGGAAAGATGACAAATGGTTTTGTTGTTACCATTACTTGTATACATTCTTTTTAGAGACAAACTGTGTATATCTTGGCTTTGTTGCAAATACAATTTTTGTAAGTTAATCAATGAAAGTTGGAGTTAGTGTCATATCTCTAGCCCTGTTTTTGATTAAGTTTTTATTTTGTGTTATGGTGGCAATGTTGAAACTGAAAGCAGGGACTTGTAATCCAAATTGTAATACTGTCATTTTTAGAATTGCTACTCTGCAGAAGACACATATAAACTCTTTTAGCATTGAATCCTTGCAACTAGGAGAAGTCTTAAAATCCATATTTCATTTTTTTTAGCTTATTTGGCTGTTGCTTCAGAATAACTGGTTTTTTTGCTTCTATCATATGTTGATTGTATCAATCATCCTAATTGGTGCATTACTTACTCATTTATGTTTTGATTAATTTATTGCCTATACTATTTTAGTCATGTACGTAGGATATTAAATGGATATAGGAGATAAAAGTTGGATGGATCTCCGAAGATCCACCGATGAATATATTGATGGAGTTAATGATTTTCTTGATAAGGCATTTGAACAAGCTTCCCAAGGAAATGAAATATTGTGTCCTTGTAAGAAGTGCTTTAATCGTAATTGGCATTGACGAAATATAGTGGAGGATCACTTGATTTGTCATGGATTTGTTCATGGATACATCAAATGGATTTTTCATGGAGAAGGTTTTTCCTCAAGAAATATGCCACAACCAATCAATGATGATGAAACTTCAAACATGCATGATGATTTTGGTAAACTACTTTATGATACTTTTCAAAATGTAGAAGATCACCTAAGACATGAGGGAGTTCAAGAGGGACCATTTGAAGATGCTATAACATTCTTTAAAATAGTAGAGGATGGAAAACAGCAGCTTTATTCGGGGTGTAAAAAATTTTCTAAGTTGAGTTTCACCATCCGATTGTACTTGTTAAAATGCATTCACAAATTGAGTGATGTTGCCTTTTCAGACTTGTTAGACTTGATAAAAGAGGCATTTCCATTTGCTCAGATACCTGAGTCTTTTTACAAGGCAAAAAAGGTGATAGAAGATTTGGGTCTTAATCATGAGAAAATTCATGCATGTGCTAATGGTTGCATGTTATTTTAGAAAGACAATGCAAAGTTAGATAATTGCTCTGTGTATGGATCTTCTAGATGGAAGAATGTTTGAAATGACTTAACAAATTTGGTCACTAAAATCCCGATGAAGGTTTTGAGGTACTTTCCTTTAAAGCCTAGGCTTCAGAGAATATTCATGTGTTCTGAAACATCTATAGCTATGAGATGTCATGATACCGAGCGACCCAAAGATGGAAATCTAAGACATTCTGCTGATGGAGAAGCTTGGAAGGATTTTGATTCCCTTCACCCTGACTTTGCTAATGATGCTTGTAATATTAGATTGGGTCTTTCAAGTGATGGATTCAATCCATTTCAAACTATGAGCATTTCCCACAGCACATGGCCGGTTATGTTAATGAATTACAATTTATCATAATGGATTTGCATGAAGTCAGAGTACATAATGTTGTCAATGATTATTCCAGGTCCATCGTCACCCGAAAATGATATTGATGTATACTTACAACCACTAATTGAGGAGTTGAATGAACTATGGGAAGTGGGAGTGAAGGCATATGATGTTGTAGCTAACCAAACATTTATGTTGTGTACTGCTTTACTGTGGACAGTTAGTGATTTTCCAGCATTGGCAATGCTTTCGGGATGGAGCACCAAGGGGAGATGGGCATGTCCCACTTGCAATCATAATACTTGTTCCCAATATCTCAAACATAGTCGTAAGATGTGTTACATGGGTCATCGTGCATTTTTACCTCCTGATCATCCTTTTAGAAGAGATAAGAAATTATTTGATGGTAAAGAGGAGCATAAATCTGCACCGATGCCCTTATCGGGTGTACAATTGCTGGAAGAACTTCGTGATTTCAAAAATATTTTGGAAAGGGCCAAAAAAAAAAAGAAAACGAAAGAATGATGGTCCATGGAAAAATATCCATATTTTTTGAATTTCCATACTGGGCAACCAATAAGTTGAGGCACAATCTTGATGTAATGCACATAGAAAAGAATATTTGTGATAGTCTGCTTGGAACTTTATTGGATATATTTGGAAAGTCCAAAGATCATATAAATTTGCGTTATGACTTGCGTGATATGGGGATATGCAGAGAGCTTCAACCAATGGAAGATTGTGATACTGGAAACATTCATCTGGCTAAAGCTTGTTTCTCTATGAAACCAGAAGAGAAACGACTATTTTGCACTGTTTTAAAAGATGCCAAATTGCCAAAAGGGTGTGCCTCTAATGTATCAAATCATGTGCAAATGGAAGAGCTGAAAGTATCAGAATACAAAAGTCATGATGCTCATTTCATACTACATTACTTGATCCAGATTGCAGTCCGAAAAGTGCTACCCAAGAATGTGTCTTTAGTCTTGATTAGGTTGGGAAACCTTTTTAAAACCATATGTAAAAAGGTCATAAGAAGAAGCGATCTTGATAAGATGAATGCTGAAATCATTGATATACATTGCGAGCTTGAAAAGATTTTTCCTCCATCGTATTTTGATATCATGTCACATTTGCCTATTCATCTAGTAGACGAAATAAAGCTTGGGGGTCTGACTTATTTGCGTTGGATGTATTCTTCTGAAAGAAATATGTGTGAATACAAGGGGCTTGTTCCTAATCAAAAAAATCTCGAAGGATCAATAGTAGAGGGTTGTAAAGGTGTAGAGTATTTGACCTTTTGTTTGAGATACCTACCTGATGGGGTGAAAACAAGATTTAGTAGGTACCAAACTGAGGATGATGAGGACATTCAAATAGCGGGAGATGATGTTTCACCTTTATTTCCTAAGACAAGTCATCCAATTGGAAGTAAGAACAAAAGGAAAGGCAAGACTTTTAATATGGAGCATGGTGCGTGGTCTGCAGCTACACTTTGTTGAATACCAGTGATGAAAAAGTTGATGCATTTATCAAGTAAGTGTTGAAACTTCATTTATATGTAATGATTAATGTGTTTTGAATTTCATTAATAAGTACATATTGATTAAATTGCAATACATGCTTACAGGGAACATAAGAGTTTAGTTGATACTCGTAACAGAGGAAGTGCCTGGGTAAAAGTACAGATCCATTGTAGAGAATTTAGTGATTGGTTTAGGGACAAAGTTAAAAATGTTGAAGTGTCCAATCATTTAAGATGGCTTGGCAAAGGGCCTAATTTTATGGCTAAAAGATATACTGGATATTTCATTAATGGATATCGTTTCCATACGAACACACGGGATGCTCCTTGCAAAACTCAAAATAGTGGAGTGACTTTGTCAGCCACAATAGATAGTTTTGCTAGTGCTAGGGATCAAAATCCTGTCGATGGAATGGTTATCTATTATGGAATTATTCAGGACATCATTGAGATTGATTATTGGAGTTGTTTTAGTGTTGTACTTTTCAGATGTGATTGGTTTCATAATGAAGTTGATGAATATGGCTTGACTCAGGTATATTTCAATAAAAAATGTTGTATGGATGATCCTTTTGTACTAGCATCTCAAGTACATCAAGTTTTTTATGTGAAGACCCAATTGAGAAAAATGTTTATTATGCAAAAAATAAAGTTCTAGTAGATTTGTATGATTTGGAGGAAGAGAATTGTCCTAATATTGAAGAAACATTTTGGAGGAAAATCAATTATGATATTGTTTCTTCAGAAAGATTAGTCGATGTAGATGTTAGATGGTCGAGGGAAGATCTCCCAGTTGATATCATTAATGTGCCTTCTATCTCACACGATTCACAAGATGTACCTTCGAAAGAATCAGAAGAGGAAGATGACTTCGATGATACTGATTGGGATTGGATGGAGGCCGATGATTGACAAAGGATCTTCCGACCTACTTTAAATACATTCTCTTCTTCATTTTTTTAGTGAGTAATGAATACCCTATTGAATTGCATTTTATAAATTATGAATGTCGATTGGACTCTATTTTCTATGTTTGTTTTCCATTTCTATTAATGTGATTTTTTTCAAGTTGTCTCTAAATTAGTCCCATTTCAATAATACGCACGTGCTATGTATTGTTGCATATATAACTAAGCCTAATTTTCTCTTTTTTTTTCCTTTTCAGTGTTCTTCCTTCAAAGTTTCTCTGGAGAATCGTCAACTTAATAGTGGACCAACAAAACTCCAGGTTCTGATCTCTTTTTGGAACATTGTTGGTCCAGGTTCTGATCTCTCATCTTCTTCAACTAAATACATTGCTTGTCCATTTCATTTTCTTGTACTGTAATTGAAATTTGTTAGGCCACCAGTTAAGTGCATTAAAGAACTTAAGGTTCCAAGGTAACTGAAGCTGTAATCTTGCAACAAGATGAATTTCTACAGTAAATCTTTGAAAAAGACTCTTCTTTTCTTCTGTTTGAGCTAATGTTCTAGTGAAAGATGTGGGTTGGTTGGTGAGGAAATGCTGAACTTGTTTTCCTATCTTGAATCTTTGAAAGTTCAGTTTGCACTTTGTTTTTGTCACTCATTGCCTCCTTTCAGCTTCTATACCTAGAAAAGTTTCTTTTTTTTCTTGCAATGCTATTGAAGGAGGAATCTGGGTTGCTTGTGCTTTGTTTTGGTTATGTACTGCAGTCATGGAATGAGGAGTCCATTGATTTCAATGGTTGCACTTCATCCTGGAATGGTATAATGTGCAATAATGGTGGTAATGTTGCAGCTGTTGTCCTTGGCAACATGGGTTTATCAGCTGATGCAGATTTGAGTGTGTTTGCTAACCTCACAATGCTTGTGAAACACCCTTAACCCAATCCACAAAACCATTTGTGTTCAACCACCAGTTGTTAAACTTGAAAATATTATTTGGTTTGTTCCCATTCACCACATTGCAATGCCACTGATTTGTGATCAGAAACCAATCTCATTAATACCACACTTTGGATACAAGAATTTTGTGAATTCAGGAAGCAACATTAATATCTCATTTGGACCAGTGATTTTGTGAATTTAGGAAGCAACATTAAACCAATCTCTGCAGCCTAACCTATTTGGTCCATCTGATAGTTTGTACTAGTGATTGCAGCTTTGTCATCCTCCATCTCCACCTATTTGTATTGATATTTCATTTGGACAGTCCCCACCATCTCCTACAATCTGGATATGCACTCATTTTAGAACTTGCTTGTTAAGAAATCAATTTCAGCTTGAGTCCCTTGCTTGTTATTCATATTTGCCTACCTAGAACTTTTTTGTTGAATGATTGAAAAATTATTTTCTATTATATTTTAACTATCACTCTTAATTTTATGCAGGTTTTTATAGTCATGAGTCAACAAGAATCACCAAAAAGAAATAAAAAGCAAAACATAAGGCATATGCTAAAACTGGATCGTTATCATTCTTGGCAAATAAAAAGCGATGGTTCTTGACAACAAATGAAGTAGTTGAAGCTATAGAGTCAGAGAAAGAACAACTGCTGAAATTAATTGAAAAACAACCAGTAGCTCCACAGTCTGAATTTAATGGACGATCTGACGAGGCACAAACTTTTGATGATCATCCTTTTGAGCAGCAGCCTATTGAGGATCAAGTACAAAGGAGTTCTATTAGTCCTCCAACAGATGAACAACCTGAAGAACAAGGTAACATATAAGCTTAGGAACTTACTTATTTCATTTATGATTTCTAAGTCATATTTTGTTGTAGTTGAAGGCGTTACCACTAAAAATACAAGAGGTAGAACAATGATGCCTAAAGTACATAGCTGGCAAGACCGTAAATTGATCCTATTGAATGGTTTAAATCAACCGATTGGACCTATTGAAGAAGACGTAACAGAGCTAAGTAGCTTCCTAGGCACATTGGCAAAAAATGCGACCCTTTGTCCATATGATATATTTGATTGGAAGAACATGGACACTAAAAAGGATTTATGGGATGATACCAAGGTTTGGACTTTTCAATATTTAATTATTCTTAAAGCAATTTTACTTCTCTTTGATAACTTATTGACACCAAATTATAGGAGAAATACAATATTCCCGATGCGGCAAAAGCTTGGACTCTGGCAACAATTCGAGATGCATGGAGAAGTCATAGAGCTGAGTTGAAGAGAACTTATTATGACCCATATGATAATGATATAGTTCGAATGTCCAAAAAGCCTAGCCATATTCCAGAATGTCAGTTCAAAGAACTCCTCAAATATTGGAAGTCTGAGAAATTCCTGGTAAATTGTAGTTCGGAATCTAAAACTTTCAACTCATTCTTTTCCTGATCTCTTCTATGATATTGTTGTTGTTGCAGCTTTATTGTACATTAAAGTTGATTGTTGATCACTTAACTAACATTATTGATTCATTTATTTGCAGAAGATGTCAGAAACAAATACTAAGAATCAGAAAAAATTGTTGAATCCACACACTACCGGCAAAAAGAGTTTTGCTGTAATCCGTAATAGATTGGTGTGTTTTCTTATTTAGTATCTAGTATTAATCTATCATTTAAGCAATTTCTTATATTAATTTTCTTGTGCCTAGGAAAAAGAGAAGGAAATTGTATCATCTAAGGAGCTCTTTGTGGTCACAAGAACGAGGAATCCTAACCGTGTGTACAAGGCCTCCTATGAAAACACTTCTAGTAAAATTGTATGTATACTGTATATTAATAGATTTACAATGACATTAATTCTTTATTTAGAATTATATACAAGAATTTGATTGTTGGATATGCTTTGTTAGGCTGAAATGGAGGAACTTGAAGCACAATCGAGTGCAAATGGCTAGTCTGTTGATTCATTTTTCGCAGTCATGGGTCTTGAACACCCTGGGCGTCTAAGACTATATGGAAAGGGGGTTACAAAGGCTACTTTAAAGAAAATAGTTGGCAATTCTGAACCAACTTTAAATGCGACAAATGGTGTAGTGAAACAAATGGAAGAAAGGATCCAAAAAATGGAGAAACAAATGGAGGAACAAAAGAGAACTATGAGACAAGAAGTTATTGCCGATGTAATTGCATAACTACAGCATGCCGGATTAATTGACCCTAATATACTTGCAGCATTGATTGTTCCATCACAAAGAGACGCTGCTTCTGCACAAGCCGTCAGACAAGGTTAGTGTTACTAATTTTCTGTTTCGACTATCTCTTCTTCTTTTTCTTCTTCTGTTGCTACTTCTTATTCTTCTTCTTTGAACATTATTTCTTTATTTGTTGAGACTCTATGTTCTTCTTGTTTGCTTTTTTATTGCGACCCCTGATGTCAGACTGAAAATGTCCAGAATCTGGTTGTCTAGTATTTTGTCCTCTCTGATTATTTTTTCCAGAAAATATCCTCTCTTGTTGTTTTGAATCTGATTTTTTTAATCTGATATCTAGTCCAAAATCTAGTATTTTGTCTGGTTGTCTCATGGTTGTGTGAATGTGATGCATATGGCTGGTTTTGCTGAGTATCTGTAATATATATAGCTGGTTGTCTCATGGTTGTGTGAATGTGATGCATATGGGCTGGTTTTGTTGAGTGTAATATATATAGCTGGTTGTCTCATGGGTCTCTCATGTTTATGTGAATGTGATGCATATGGGCTGGTTTTGCTGAGTATATGTAACATATATAGCTGGCTGTCTCATGGTTTTCTCATGGTTGTGTGAATGTGATGCATATGGGCTGGTTTTACTGAGTATATGTAATATATATAGCTGGTTGTCTCATGGTTTTGCATATGGGCTGGTTTTGCTGATGCCCCTGTTTGTTCTGGATGCAGATTATAAAGTTGTGACTATCCATGTTTATTTCAAATACTTGTGGCTGATTAGATTGTGGTATACTTATTTCTGTATAGATGTGATTTTATTTATTCTTTGACATATATTATGCTTACTTAATATTGAAAATACATGTTATGATTTGAGAAATGTGGTAGTTGTGCTTCTGTTTTTGCATTATATTGAAAATACATGTTATGATCAAGGTGTACACATCTGTGCAGATTTCAGAAGCATTCTTAACATTCTTAACATGCATATTTCAGAAACAAAACTGAAGCGTTCTTAACATGAATCCTCAAATGTGATTGTTTGGTCTAGTATATAGAAGAGCAACAATTGTGCATATTTCAGAAATGAATGTTTCAGAAACATTCTTAACATGAATCCCTTTGCTCTTGGCATATCATCCCTTTGCTCAATTTGATAATATTTTCCTAGACAATTAAGTGACTTCTAGACAATTAAGTGACATTTTTGGTATACATTAGCCTCTCTATCTTTCTGTTGCGATAGAAATGAATTGCCGGTTTGCAACCATTTTTTGTATGTAGGTGATGGAATTGAAGGAGGGGATGAAAGTGTTGCGTGATGAAATTGAAGAAGGGGAGGGATGAATTAAAGTGTTGTGTGTTGATGACTTCTCCGATGGACAATGTGCTTTGCTAGCTAGGAACTGCATGAATTGGGTTTTTCACCTTACCTATGTTCCAAATATCCTTTATTTTTTAAGATCGAAAACAATGTGGTGCACGTATTTTCCTCTTTTTGTAATAGTTAAAACATACTTATATATATGTATGTACATATGTTTTGCTTTTATTGCTATTAGCAACACTATAGATCGATCTTGTGGAATTATTATTTTAGTAATGTAAAGTTTCTTCTCAGGATCAATTTCTACATTTTCTATTATAAAATTATTGTGTAACTCAATATTAACAACATTAGTCACAATTGTGGCAATAAGAGTTATCTATGGCTACAATTAGTCAAACTGAGATTATAGATCTGCCACGGTTAAAAATCATGGCAATATAAGAATTTATGGCGACGCTTACTACCACGGTTAAAAGTCATAGCATTATTAGAATCTATGGTGACGCTTATGACAACTGTTTTATAAGCCCTATTGTGATGGTTTATAACCGTGCTATAATATAGTGTAAACTGTGGCGAAATACCTATAGCAACAACCGTAGCAATAGATATAAACCTGTAGCAATAGGGATATCTATTGCTACAGTTAAGGAACCGTAATATAAAATTTCTTGCAACGGTTTGCAACCGTACTAATATAGTACGAACCGTAGCCAATTAATTATAACAGAAACCATCCCCACAGATATCCTTATTACGAAGGTTAAGGCAATCATCGGAAAAAACCGTGGCAATAGATCTATTGCTACGCAATCAGTTGTGGCACCTATCTAAACCGTGGGCATAAGTCATGGCGATGGGTTTTTGGTCTATAGCTACGGTTTTTGAACCGTGGCAATAGATCAAATTTCTAGTAGTGAATGATGCTAACATATTTTGAGACTACGCATGTCGTAACTATGATTATATTTCAAGTATTTCGTAGGATTGTCACCTAACATCTAGAGGAACTTGGTAGTCTGCCATGGTCCCATACCTATGTTCCACCATAGGTTTATGACATTAACTCTCTACATGGGCTTGTACCTACCAAAAAGGCAATGCCGTAAGGAATAGACATTTGTTGAACCTACCGAAAAGGCTATGCTGTAAGGTAAAGATAAGATGTAACACCCACCACAAAGGCTATGCCGTAAAGTTGTGGCACTTTCTGAAAAGGCCATGTCGTAAGGACTGTGCTAGGTCTACCTTGGAAAAGTAGACCGCTCCTTGTCCGATGTGGAGTGAACATCGAGATTCCAAGTAGTAGTTTGCTTGGTCTTATATGTCAGTTATGCACCCTTTCCACTGTGTATATGATGTCATTTGAGTTGATGATTTTTCAAGCATGTCCCATTAGGCAATTGCCTCTCATCACATATTGAGCCTATATTCATTATTTATGATGACACATCTTGATTACCCACGATTTATGTTCCTTGATACATTTGCACTCCAAATACTTAGTACATTCTAAGTACTAACACATACTTTTTTCCTGTATGATCTAACCATGTATGAACTAGAGCTCCTTACCATCCCCCTCCTCCACGCGGCTAGATGTTCTGATTGAAGGATTGCTTGGTGAGTCCCCCACATCCAGGGACGAAATTCAACTTACTTTTATGCCTTATTTAGATTCATTTATTTTCAGATACTATCTTTTGAGGGTGAGCCCAGGAGATGTCTTGGCCCCCGTCCTATTCATAATTAGAGGTTTTGTTGGATATTGTGGTGGTTATGTATGATTGATCTCGGCTCCTTATGCATTTTTATTATGAATGTACCAATAGCGTACTTCCTTTTTGTGTTAAATGCTTAATGATGGTGATAAGATTGAAGTACCAAGTTCCCAATTTCTCTATAGCGTGAGTCATACTTACCTGGCCCTTATGAATTATTTGTTATGTGATTCATCCTCATCCCATTCCCTACAACATCCCAATAGCGTGAGTCCAAAAGTCCTGATTTCCATAGAAATTATGTGTTATATGTTTACTGCTCTTTTATGTTTCAGTGAAACAAAGGATATGTTTTGCATGCTTAAGAGGATTGTTTTGGATCCCTTTGGGTTCCCATTCGCCATGTTGTGTCTAGGCCATCATCTTGGGGTTTGATAATGATGACCCGTTAGTAGAGGGATATGAGATGATAAGCTGTTAGTAAAGGCATAGATAAGATTATGATGCTAGTCGATAGTGCAGGCTTAGCCAAGATTTAGGAGCTATTCTTATGATGATAATTAGTGTTCTAAATGTTTATGGGACAGGTTATCCAAATTCCATTCCATTGTTTTAAAAGGCCTATGGGATGGTTTAGTAGAATACCGCTCCACTAATGGTTCAACGGTTCATACTTATGATTATTTTATGAGAGATTTACTTAGCACCGAGTGGACTTTGGGATGAATGTGGAAGCTCCCTGTTAGAAAAGGCATGAGACCATTAGTAAAATCTCATTGTCACATAACTACAGGCCACCGAAGGAAAGAGGAATCACCTGCTAGTAGAGGCTGATTTCTAGACAAACCGATAGTAGAGCTTGCTCAATAGCAAGTTTTTAGTGGATCCACTTAGGCATATTAGGATATCAACTGGCAAGTGGTCTCCCCTTTTTTCCGGTGTATGGGATACATCGGGGCTCCGTGGCTAGCTCACATGTTTTATGTTGGTTAAAGGGTGCTCTCACATAGGTTCATGTTCGCATAGTATCCCTTTATGATCATTTATGATGGTTCCTTTATATTATGTCTAAAATAGTTTTAAAGTTCCTATGGCTCATTGTTTCACAAGTTCAAATGGTATTTCCCTAAAGGTACATGACTATTTCTTCAAGTATGTAAGGTGGTCTCCATTATGATTATTAATGTTCTATGCATAATAAAATGGCCTTTTATGTAAAGTGATGTATTGTATGGCTCACCCAAGGATGATAGTATTTTAATTTTTCATAACAAGATGTGTTTTCTCACTAACCTAAGTCTATGTGCCTCATTATGCATTCAAGCAAGGGTAAGTTCTTCATTTCTCATATGCATTATCTCATGGTCTATGGCTAAATTAAAATTAATAAATGATCATACGTATGCATGTCCCAAGTTTATATAATTTCCTTTTTCACAGCTATGTTCATCCACATATCCTACTAAGTTCTTTTTGAAGTTGTCTTTGTATATTTAAATAATATTGGATCAACTATCACTTACAAATGCCCTTGACTTTAATATAAAATTTGGCATGAATCATCTTATCATTATTTCTGTGTCATGCAGTGCATACCTACATACCAGTAAATTCAAAGTACTGACGCATACATCTATGCCTACATTATTTAACCATATAGGGACTGTAGCTCCTCGATATCCTCCAGGTGGCTAGCTTTGAATAATTGAAGATGAGAGTTGGTGAGTCTTCTCGTTTAGGGACAATGACCTAGTGTTCTTTGTTGATTGATGTATAAGACACTCTAGTTT
This sequence comes from Solanum rostratum, assembly GCA_029948455.1. NCBI lineage: Eukaryota > Viridiplantae > Streptophyta > Magnoliopsida > Solanales > Solanaceae > Solanum > Solanum rostratum. The sequence continues at coordinate 26,148,833 of CM057047.1, forward strand.
TCAGTTGTATATTTTATTTTGCTATGTATGTATTTGAGGGTGAGCTTGAACATGTCTTATCCCCCACTATGTTCATCTTAGAGGCATTGTTCAAAAAATGTTATGATGGTATCCAGTTCTCATATTCCTTTATGATTTTTAATTTGTGGCCCGTAGTCTCGTTTCCCCAAGATTTTCTATTTCATCTTAGCATTTTATGCCTATGAAAGCTTATGATATATAAGGTGGCTTGGGTGAGGTACCTTTGGGTGTCCCATTCGTCGTGTGACGATTAGGCCCCTAGGTCAGGTCGTTACAAACTTGGTCTCAGAGCTAGAGGTTTTGAACTGTTCCTTGGAGAGAAACATACCGCGTCGAATAGAGTCTTATTCACGGGTGTGAAGGGTGCCAGATCTATGAGTAGGAGGCTATAAGATGTTTAGGAATTGTCTCACTTCTTTCAAGATCCATGTCATGCTTTAGAGTTTTCTTAAGGTTCCCTTTATCCAATGGATCGTCCTTTCCAATTTGTAGATAATTCCTCAAAGAAGGATGCCTCAAGCCTCATACAAAGGTTTGGGCCGCTATGACTATGTTGGCACAAGTGGTGACCAATCAAGCCAACCAAGGTGCTAATGTCCCGAATGTTCTCATTTAGGCTTCGAGAGTAAGGGAATTTACTAGGATGGACCCTCCCGAGTTCCATAGATCAAAGGTTGAGGAAGATGCTCAAGAGTTTGTGAATGAAGTGCATAAAATGTTGGTCGTTATTGGAGTCACTTCAAAGGAAAAGGTGGAGTTGGCAGCCTTCCAACTTAAAGGGGTGTCTCACACATGGCACACGCAATTGAAAAGTGTGTGGAATGAAGATTGGGGTCCTATTTCTTGGAGAGAGTTCAAGGATACATTCCTATATTACTTCTTTCCCTTGGAGTTGAGGGAAGCCAAGATGCAATACTTTATCAACCTTAAGCAAGGGAATATGAGTGTGAGGGAGTATTCCATCATATTTGTTCAACTCTCCAAATATGTCCCATCATTGTTTGCCGACCCCCGTGCTAGAATGAGAAAATTCATGTCGGGGCTATCCAACTTTCTTGTCCAAGAGTTCCCAACTACTATGCTAGTAAAGGAAATAGATATTTAGAGGTGTATGACTTATACAAAAAACATACGAATGAAAAGATGAAAAGGGGTCCAAGAGAGTCAAAGAAGGTCCGTTCTACGGAGGGTGGATCATTATCTACTAAGACTTTGGAGTTCTAAGAGCATGAGGGAGAGAAACCTCTATCCTACTTGTGACAAGTGTAGTAGAATGCATTTAAGGGAGTGCTTAATGGGACAAGAAGATTGCTTTGAGTGTGCTGAGCTGGGACACAAAAAGAGGGATTACCCGGTAGCCACTAGGATGGAGAGAGAGAGCGCGCTCGAGATCCCTTACCCGGTATGTATATGTTTCTTTGAAAATGATAATGGTGGTGTTATAGTTGATGTTTGGGTGCCGCTGGAGGTAATGAGGAATCTGTAAAATGATTGTATTAATTTCATCCCCTTGCATCATTTATATTATACTTGACTTATCATTCATTGTACATTCGTGTTCAAAAAGTTAGTTTTAATTATTCTATGCAATCATGAAAATATGTTATGTGTGCATTTAGAATAATGATGATGTTGATGATTTAAAACTTTGCATGAAAATAATTTATGGCTTGCGTGTTGCATTTGTGATGGATTTTTATATGTTTTCTTCACTCTTATCATGCCAGCTTGATTAACATTGGGGGACAAATGTTCCCAAGGGGGAATATTCTCACGACCCCCAGTTTAGGAGCCTAAGAATGCAGAAAAGTTGGCCTGAAAAATGACCTGGAGTTATTGGACGAGGGAGACTTATGGATCGTCAAAGGGGTTATGGCCCGTAGTTAGGCCCGTAGATTAAGGGCCTTGACTTGAAGGAAATTGGAGTTTCAGGAAAGTGATATACGAACCAACAACACAGTAATGAGCCCAATTTATGAGTCTAAGAGTGCAGGATGATTGGCTTGAAAAATGACCTAGGGTCACTATAAAAAGGTGACATATGGCCCGTAGGAAGAGTTATAGACTGTAAGTGGGTTCGTAGGTGGAGGGCATTGATGTGAAAGAAATTGAAGTTTACAAGAAAGTGATTCACGTGTTAGCCGATGCCCCGTGAAAAGGGATACGACCCATATGTAGTCTCATAGAATGAGGCCAAGAGAATAATATATTTGGATAAGTGTGGAAGCACTCAACGAGTCCAAACATGGCGCATAAGTCCTTCTACGGCTCATAAGATGGTTCATGATTTTCAAATAAAAAATAATGGTTTCTGGATCTTTGTTTACGGACAACAGTACGGGTCGTGTTTCTTTACAAGGCCCGTACAATGGCTCTCGTGGTTAGGACTGTCAGATACATTAAGGGTATTTCCTACTCCCTTTAACCCTTAATGGCCTTATCTAGCCCCTCCATGACCTCTCATGAAATTCCAAGTCCCTCTCCCATCAAGTCGAGTGCAAATGATTGCAATCGCCTATGTTCTAGCATGAGTTTGTACATGTGTCAATTTCAAATCATCATATCTCTTAGTACACATCAAATTTAGATTCTTTATGACCTATGAAATGAAATCTCTTTGAATTATTTTTTCAACACAACTGATTTCACCTCATTTAGAGTTCGGACCAAAATGTTATGTCTATTTTAACGAAGCACTATCAGGCTATCAGTTTATATGACCCACTCTATGGGCTATGGATTGACTTACAACCCATAAATGGGCTTTTGTGGAAACTGTCTGGCCAGTTTTAGCAGGAATATTTTTGTCCTTTCCTCACACTCTAAGACCAATACCATGTCGTTTTGCCTCTATTATTCCCCATATTTGCCCTTTTCAGCCCTAATCCACCTCATTCCTTCTCATTCTAAAAACACTCTAATTCCCAAACCCCTCCCAACTTCTTCAAGGTCTTCAAAGGAGAGTGCAAGCTAGGGTGTTGGTTCTTCACCTCCAAATCAGATTTTCTCTTCATTAAGTTGTGATTGCAGGAACCTTTTGTCCCACAAGTCCAACCATTCTTCTTCTCCAACTACGTGAAATTTATACATATTTATGGGTAATTTGTGCACTCTTGCATATGATGTTACTATTATGCATTCTATGATGGTTTATTTTTATGAATTATTATGAAATGAAATATCATGTGATATTTATGAATTTTTATGAGAGTTGAGGAAGTCTTAACTAGGTTTTACTTGATAAGGTGGATTACTTTGAATGATTTAAAAAGAGGGGCTTTATTTACACTTCACATGTCTTTAAACCTTTGCCTTTACATGATTTGAGCATAAATGCATAACCACCATGTTTTGACCAAAGTTGTATTCTAATTTTCCTACGTGGGAATAAGTGTTATGGTGTGATACATGAACTACTCTTTGATGAACATTGAGTTATTTAACATTATGCATGCTATGACTATAATTCTGAAGTCGGAGTTTGTGCAAGATAAGTTTCATGTTCCCATGTCTATGTTTTGGAAGATGATGTATATGATTATGATGGGTTGACTAAGAGTGATTCAAACTCATGATTTTTCACTCTATGTCTTGAAATATTATTTCTAAATGATGAGGGTCCAATCATGTGCTATGATGGTTTATGAAAGAATAAGGGTTTTGAGATGAATTTCATGATGACTTAACTAGGGAATTATTACGATGATAATGGGTTGTTAGAATGCTTATTCAAAGATCATGTTTTACTACATTTATATCTAGTACTCTTGAATTTCATAATTTTAAGTCTATGTACATGAATCCACCTAATGTTTTAATCCAGACTAGATGAAAGAATGTCTATGATGAAAAGGTTCTGTAACATACTTGCAATTTCATGATCTTGAATGTTAACGACTTCTTCCAAAGTTTATGAAAGGTTGTTACATGATATTTTAATGAGGAACCAAGGCTTGTGAAATGTTCTATGTATATGATTGACTTATGAAAGGTCCCCAATGAATAATGTTGATGATAGAGGATCTCCCATCCAATTGATGAATGAATGTTGATGTTAGAGGATCTCCTATCTAAGGTATGATTAAGGAGCTATCCCACCACTTTGACTTTATAATATTAATGGGTTGGGGATTGGATATATCGCCCTCCCACATCACTGGAATGATTTTGATGATATGATTCTGTGACCTCCGATTTTCTACTCCTGTGAGAGCACTACTTAGCACCGAGTGGACTAGAGGCGAATACCCAAGTCGTAAAACTAAGTGCCACCGTAGGTAAAGGGATTAGAGACGATTACCTGAGTTCCTAAGAGGCGAGTACCCTAAAGATGAGGGCTTGAGTTGAGTACCCGAGTTTGATGTCTTGAAGTGAGTACCTAAGTATAAGACATAGAGGCGAGTACCTGGTTCACATAAGGCTTAATAAATCCACTTAGGAATTAGGAGGTTCGCTGTAGCAAAGTGACTTCCCCCTTTCTTCCGGTGTAGGGGAAACATTGGGATTCCATGGATTAGCTCACATTGTTTATGTTGGTTATGGTCTCTCTCACTATATTTTACGATCTCCCTAAAAGCTTATGGTATATATCACTTTGATCTATGGTTTTCTCATACATGTCCATATTATCCTCATGTTCACAAGGTGTCCTTTTATGGTGATTTATGATGGTTCCTTCATATTATGTTCAAGATGTTTTAAAGCTCCTACGATTCATTGTTTCATGAGTTCAAATGACATTTCTCTTAAAGGTAGATGACTATGTCTACAAGTGTGTAAGAGTTGGTGAGTTGTTGGACAATAACCTAGTATTCTTTCTAGATTGATGTATAAGACATTCTAGTTTCAAGTTGTATATTTCTTTTGCTATGTATGTATTTAAGGTTGAGTTGAACATGCCTTAGCCCCTGCTAAATTTATGTTAGAGGTATTGTTGGAAATACATTATGATGGTATCTAGTTCTTACATTCCTTTATGATTTTTATATTGTGGCCCTTAGCCCCGTTTCCCCTAGTTTTCTATTTCATCTTAGCATTTTATTCCTATGAATGCTTATGATATGTAAGATTGCTTGGGTGAGATACCTTCGGGTGTCTCATTCACCATGTCATGTATAGGCCCTTGGCTTGAGGTGTGAGAAGCAAGACCCCTAAAGCATTATATGACCCGTAGAATCCCTTCATGGATAGGGACCGAGAGGATGAATACTTGGCTAAGTAAGGAAGGACTTTACGAGTCCAATTATGACCTGTAAGTTCATGTACGGATCATAATATGGTTTGTGATTCTGGGGTCAAAAACAATAGTTTCTGGATCTTTGCTTAAGAACAACCATATGGATCGTGCTTCTTTTTACATCCTATACACTAGGCTCTCGTGGTCTGGATCGCCAGATTCTCTATGAACCCTCAAGCGATTCAAAGCCCCTCTCCCATCAAGTTGAGTGCAAATGATTCCAACTACCTAAGTTCTAGCATGAGTTCATATATATGTCTACTTTAAAAGATCATATATCTTAGTACAAACTCAATTAGATTCTAGAAACATACCGAATGAAAGCTTTTTGAATTATCTTTCCAATGTAACTAGTTTCACCTCATTCGGAGTTCAGACTAAAATGTTATGCCTATTTTGCTTAAGCAATGTTAGGCTTCCTACACAAACAGCCCACTCAACGGGCTATGGATTGACTTATGGCCCGTAAATTGGATTTTGTGGAAACTGTCCGTCCAGCTTTAAAAAGGGTGTTTTTTTCCTTTCTTCATTCCCTTATCCTAATTCCATGTCATTTTGGCTTCATACACGCCCTATTCTAGTCTATTACTCCCACAAATATCCTGATTCCTAAACATTCCTCCAAAACCTAAATCCCGAATCATCACAACCTCCCCAAGGTCAATCATTTAAGGCAAAATATGGGGTTTCTTGATTCCTCCATGAATGCCCATGTTCTTCCAAAGATCTTTAGATAAGTTATGTGGGTTTGATTTGTGAAGCTCTTTCCTTCACAAAGCTCAAGTTCCCCATTCTATTTTGGGTTCAAGGTTTATGCATGTTGTGGAGTTATGGAAAGTTTATTAATCATGTTTTTAAGTTATGGAAAGTTGATTAAATCATGTAGTTTGTGATGCATTCTTAGTTATATGAAGTATATTAGTATTATGTTAAGACCTATGATGCATATTGAGTTGAAATTCATGATTTTCTATTTATGGTTCTACTAGGACCATGTTGGGTTGACTTGAATGATTCCAAATGATTACATCCTATTTTGTGTATGCATGATATACATGGATTTCTTTTTTTTTTTTTTGAGTCTTTAAGCATACGAATTTCCTTGCTTGGATCTAACCTATTGATGTCACCCAAGCTACACCTCCTTTTTGAAGGTTGAAGCAGTCGTTGTCAAGTTATATAACCTAACAAAGGTTAGGATCAATCCCACAGGGAATATGGTAGACTCAGAGTAATTTTAAGAAATTTGGGTTAATAAATCTACTTATCTCCCGAAGAGGGGTTTTGTAAATTACAAAAAGTAATCCTAAACTAAAATAAGTGTGTAAAATCAGTGAAAAGAGTAACTAGGGTATTCTGTTCCCCATGATTCCCTAACCTGGTATTACCAGATAATCACATTCTTTTCTATTGTGTTGCATACAGAACGGTAAGTTATGTTTACCAAACCCTTTGATCTAGGTGAGAGGTAAATTTCACTATGTGTTTTGGTCCATCCCCGCAGTGTGACAGTACTAACCCTTACCTATTGTCCCAATACAACCTCTTATTGATCCTATTTGGTTGATTAGATGAGAAGAAATTGATTGAATCCTGTTAATTAATCTCTTTTCCCTTTCATTAGTACCTTGATCCTGTCTGTAACAACTAGGAATGTTCTAATGTTTGCCACCATTAAAAAGCAATCAAAACAAAGAGAATTGATTAATACATACATTCACACTTTTCAAGAATTATGAATTATCTTATTTTACCTTGTTAGTTCTTCACGGTTCCCACAACTTTAGTTGTGAATTTAGCTGTGCATTATCATTAAAGATGCATGAATCATGATATAGAATAACGTAATTGAGCACTTACAAGGATGAATTTAAGAATAAGAAATCCAAGCTCTTCAATGGAAGTCACCAAGTATGAATTAAAATCACAAAATAATGTTCCAAGTGTTTTACTCAATGTTTCTAGTTGTACCTTTTTCCTCTCACATGTTATCTCCTGAAAATAACCTAAAAATCTATTATAGTATTTAAAATATAAATCCAAAACAAAATAGGAAGACTGTATTCGGCAGGTAATACGAGCAAGTCTACGGGTCATACTAAGTTCTACAGTCCATATCGAGGCTTCATAGACTTTATTTTTCGATTCTGGGCACATCTTCTATGAGACCTTTCTATGGGTTGTATTCAGACTTTCACCCCTTCACTTATCTCACTATGAACCCCATTCTATGGCTTGTAAAAACTTCCACAGCTATAAAGGGTGTCATAAAACAGCAAAAATTCAGAAACTGCATATTCAGTCCGAAACCGTGCCACCTCCTGTAATGTTAAAAAACAAACATAAAAACACATCAAACCCACTCATATCGCTTTCTGAACACTCAAAATTCCATGTTTTAAGCATCAAAAGTGTTATATTTTGACGGCACATCAACACCCTCAACATAAAATTATTGCTTGTCCTTAAGCGATGAACTGAATGTGCATAAGTAGTACAATAATACATGTACCTCAATCTAATGGCACACATCATTCCAAAATAAAGCACAAATACTCACACCACTCATAAATGCATGTCAGATAGCTATTAGGCAAACTAATGTAGATCAATAGGTGTGACAGAGAAACTATGACAAGCAAGGCAACCACAGATGAGCAACAATTACTAAATTAATCTAGGATCAACAGTGCAATACAAGTGACCTCAAACAAAGAAGTCACATATCTTACTCATGAGAATATTTTCAGATTCACTGCTTGGGACTAAACAAAATCACTCACTCTCACAACTAATATTCAAACAATGTGCTCAATACCATGTGTGTGTCCCTATACTCACAACTATGACCTTCAACTACTTGGACTAGGATCACTATAGGACTTTCTTGGCTTGTAATGTAGGCTCAAGGGGCTTTGGTATAATGTTTTGGGAACATAGTGAGTAAAGGCCTTCCTTGACACTATGTTTTGCCCTACCAAAATTGTTATTTTTCAACTCACTCTCCATTTCTCCTATTTCAAACTTTTCTGGGTGTCGTACTCTCCTTTTTTTACCTCATTGCCTTTTATTTTCACATCATTTTGTTTTCAACTCAATGTTTAGGCGTTGATTCATTTTTCTCGCACCCATAGCATATTTTTATCCTATTTTCCATGTATCACTAGCTTTCACTCTATTCCATGTAATTACCCTTACACTAGCCACCCTCAACTTAGGCTTTTGTGGAGTCGAGGTTTACAATATCCAACCTATGAACTAGGGCCACTTTTGGTAGCCACTCTCAACTTAAGCTCTTTGCCTCAATGAAGGTGCACAATATTCGAGGAAGGACCAGGGAAAATTTAAAGATTTTGCATTCAACAAGGCTAGATAACTTAGATTTCTACAAAGAAACGAGTATATGCAAGGCTCAAACATTAGGTCAAGGGATTACAGATTGGGTTGGTTATTTACGCTAAGTGGACTAATATGAAGAATGGCTTAAGATAATATCCTAACCAATCAACCTATAGTCTAAGTGAGAGTAGTAGGGCAAGTTCTAAACTGAAACACAGTATACAAATTTAACAAAGAAATCTCACACACACATGGTACTGATTACTCTATTAACATAGACTCACAGATCATGCTTTTCATCACAATTCAACCTCAGTTATCAGAACAAGCTCTGTCGAATAATCAAACGTTCTTGGCTACTATCAAGACTAACTCACGAAATTCTGATAGGTACCATTTTTCACACAAAACTAATATATTCCATAGACTTCAATACTTCATGCTACTAATACTACCTATATATCCTAAACATGGCGGTTCAATAGAAAATAAATGTCCTTTGGGAAAAACACATGAAAGAAAATCCCTCGGATTCAAAATTTTTGATATTTTTAGGCCATAGTTACTCACACTTCACTGAGTCTGTAAATACCATACCCCATCGAAAAACTTTGCATCGTCCTTAATGCACAAAATATAATAATAAAGTAAAGGGAATAAAAAAACATACTTGGGAGCTTAAGCGCCATTCTTTGGTTGAGTCTGACCATCTTCAACATGTTTTAGCCCCCACCAGGTATATGTTAGAGGTATTGTTGGACATATGTTATGATGGTTTCCAGTTCTCACATTCCTTTATGATTCTTAGGTTTTTTTCCTTAGCCCTACTTCATCTAGTTTTTTATTTCATCTTAGCGTTTTATGCCTATGAATGCTTATGATATGTAGGATGGCTTGGGTGAGGTACCTTCGGGTGTCTCATTCGTCGTGTGATGACTAGGCCCCTAAGTTAGGTCGTTACATGAAGAATGAAGAAAGTAGGGATCCTAGGGATTTAAAGTGATTAAGGGCTTAAAGAGTCACAAAAATAACATAGTTTAATGTTAGGGTTGATGGAAAGGACAAAATTGCCCTTCATTAAAAATGTCGGAAAAAAACCATGAGACCCTGATCATGGGCCGTAGGTGGAACCACGATTCATGGTTCTCATCATCCTCTTCTCCTTTTCCAATCTTTAGAAATCGGTTACCAAACGCCAACCGCCAACCACGAAACCCCTATTCGGAGGATGTAATTTAATCCATTGGTTGTAGATGGCCTCGTGTAGTCCTTCCACTCTTAATAAAATTTTCTCTTTTCTGGACTACATCTATGGAGGTTAACCATGAGTTGTGTAATGAGTTGTGGCCCTTCCTGTTGGCTGTGGATTACCTTACAGAAAACTCAAAATTTCCTTCATGTCTTGAACTTACACCTACGGCTTGATCTATGATTTGTTCTTCCTTTCACGGGTCGTAGATAGTCTTCATGGGTCACTTTGTACTTAGAAAATTTTCAACTTACTGAGGCCTTCATCCACGAGCCTGGTCTATAATTCATTGTTGGAACCATGGGCTGTGAACTTTCCTACATTAATTGATTCCCTGACCATTTCCCGCCCAACCATTTTGTTCTTTCTAGGCTCCTAACATATGGGTCCTTATAATACATTTGCCCATCAATGCCACATCAACCTCGCACACCAGATTTCACTAATCATCTAAACCATCATTTAAACGCTCTGAACTCATCGGGAGGCAAAGTAATATAAACCATATATGAAATATAATTGGAAATGACATTCCAAACTCAATAGTGTAGTCACAATTCCCATCAAAGGTCATTATGATCAAATATGGGTCCTACTTCCTAATACCAAAATCTACCGAGGGGGCTGAAATGCATCTGAAAGCCTAGGTACCGAACAAAAGGTCACTCTAGAGCAAACACGATGTTTTGGAGCTAACCACACTGTCAGAATCCCCATCAGAATCATTTGAAAAGAATCTTAACTAAAGTCAACTATTGGCCTATGCAAAAGGATAAAATGCATAACTCAATACACACTAACACATGAAGTCTTGGTACTCAAACTGACCATGATTCTAAACTTTGAAGGATCGTCTAACTTCGGCCCTCGTATTTACATTGCGAGAAGAAAATAATGGGTTTGTTGTTTATTGTGATGCATTAAGTATTAGGTTGGGGTGTGTGCTAACGCAAAATGGTAAGGTGATTACTTACGCCTTGAGACAATTGAAAGTGCGTGAGAAAATTACCTGATTCATGATCTTGAGCTTAAGTTGATAGTGTTTAACTTGATGATTTGGTGACATTACTTGTATGGGGTTCATGTGGATGCCTTCATGACCACAAGAGCCTCCAACATATGTTCACCCAAAAGGATCTCAATTTGAGGCAATAGAGGTAGTTACTCAAAGACTATGAAATTAGTGTGAAGTATCACCCGGGAAAGGCCAATGTGGTAGCTGATGCCCTATGTAGTGTTTCCATGGGTAGTGCATCTCACATTGAAGATGATGGAAAAGGGAGTTGGCGAAAGAAGTCCATAGGTTTGCTAGATTAGGGGGTAAAGTCAAATGAAACTGGAAATGGTGGTGCAATGGTGCTTCATGGGTTCAAATCTTCTTTGAGTGAAGAGGTTAAGTCTAAGCAAGACCTTGAGCTCACCTTAGTCGAGTTAAAAGCCTTAGTGAAGAATGGAAAGATAGATGTTTTCTCATAAAGGGGAGATGGGGTACTTTGATATCAAGGGAGGTTGTGCATAGCCAATGATAGTGAGCTCAAGAAGTTGATTATACATAAAGTTCATAACTCCTCATATTCCATTCATCCCGGCATTACCAAGATGTATTAAGACTTGAGGGAGATCTATTGGTGGAATTAAATAATGGACATTGCCTAATTTATGTCTGAGTATGCTAATTTCCAACAAGTCAAATTTGAGCACCAAAGACCAGGTGGCCTATCCCAAGACATTAACATTCCAACTTGAAAGTTGGAAGAAATCAATATGGACATTGTAGTAGGATTTCCAAGGCCTAAAAAACATTTTGACTCCACATGTGTGATAGTTGACCACTTGACAAAGTCGGCTCACATCTTACTGGTCAAGACTATATTTAGGGCTAAATATTATGCCCATTTGTATATCCTAGAATTAGTAAGGTTGTATGGGTTTCCATTGTCCAATATATCGGATTGTGGTGTCCGATTCACCTCTCACTTTTGGAGATTTTTCGAAAAAGGGCTTGGTTCCAAGATGAAGTTGAGTACCGCTTTTCATCCCCAAATTGATGCACAGGCCGAAAGGGATATTTTCACTTTGGAAGATATGTTGATAACTTGTGTATTGGAATTCAAAAAAATTTAGGATGAGCATTTGCCACTTATCATGTTTTGCTACAACAATAGTTATCATGCAAGCATTGAAATGGCAACATTTCTAGCGATGTATAGTAGACAGTATAGATCGCCTATTTGGCGCTTTAAAATCGGTGAGGTGGCATTGCTAGGATCAAACTTAGTCATGAATACTATGGAGAAAATTAAAAGCGTACGGGCGAAGTATCAATAGGCCCAAAGCCGACAAAAGTCCTACTTCGATGTAAGAAGGAGAGTTCTTGAGTTCCAAGTTGGTGATTAGGTTCACTTGAAGGTTTTTCCTATGAAAGGTGTGATCTATTTTGGTAAAAAGGGAAAATTCAGCCCTAGGTATGTAGGGCCTTACAAGGTTGTGAGAAGAGTCAGAAAGGTGGCATATGAGTTGGACCTACCTAATGAGATGCTTTCGATCCACCTGGTATTCCATATGTCAATGTTGAGGAACTTAAAAGGTGGTCCAAACTCCATAATTATGTTCCTTGAAGTGAACATTGAAGACGATTTGAGTTACAAAGAGATACCGGTTGAGATTCTAGACTAGCAAGTGAAAAAATTAAGGAACAAGAAAGTTGCATCCTTCAAAGTGCTTTGGATGCTACATGGAAAGTGGACGCAGATATGATGATCCATATCTATTCTACTCCACACAAGCCTAAGGTATTCAAAATTTCTTTCTAAAACCTCTAATTCCTTGTATTTTAGTTTTACATAATGCAAGCACTTATTTCTATGTTTATGGACTATTTTGAGACATGTTTTAAAAGTAGATTTTGAAAATTTTATGAAATGATGTTTAAGCTGCATTTTCGCATGCATAATGGGTTATTAGCTGATGATTTACTCCTTAAAGCCTACCTTTAAGTACATTCAGAATGAATGTTCCCAAGTAGGATATATTGTAACGACCCCAGTTTAAAAGATTAAGAGTGTATAAAAAGACCTGGAGTCAGTTATGAGGGTGACTTACGGCCCATAGGTGAAGTTACGGCTCATATGTTTGGTCCTTAAACATGAAATTCAAGAAAGGGAAAATTTTTCCTAGTGTGGGTAATCCACACACCCAATGACGGCCTGTGGAAAGGATGACGGGCCATAGATAGGTTCGTAGCTGAGGGCTTTAACATGAAAGAAATTGAAGTTTTTCTGGAAAGTACCTTATGAATTAATAGCACGGGCCATAAAATGTTATACAATCCATAGAATTCCTTCGTAGATAGGGTCCAAGAAAATGAGAAAAATGGCTAAGTGTGGAAGGACTCTACGAGTCTAACCACGAGCCATAGATTGAAGGACGAACCGTAGAATGATTTCATAGTTTTCGGGTTAGTAGATCCATTTTAACAAGATGGACAGGACCTACGGTCCGTGATTCAATCCACGTCCCATAAGCACAGCTTCGTAGGTTGACGTCGGTAGTTTTAATAAAAGGACGTTTGGTCATTTCTGTAATCCCTATTCCTAATCTATGTCGTTTTGGGGGTTAAAAGGGGTCTAAACCAGACCTTAACGCGCTAGGACCCGTAGGTATCCCTCATTCTTCTATTCTCAAGTTTTCCTAAGGCATTCATTCTTCAAGAACAAGGTAGACAAACTAGGGTTTCCAAGAATCTTCCCAAAGGCTTTATTTTCGATTTTCCCAGGCTTCCAAAGGTATGTGAGTTTGATTTGTGGGTCTTCTTTCACCCACAACTAACTTCATATTACATTTTACCTTTTCTTTAAGTTCCTTCAAGATAATATGCATGCTTATGATGTTTCATGTTATTATATGTTATTAAATAATCTGAATGATGTGTTATGACAGTTTATTAAATATATGCATGTATTTAAGTTAATGGAGATGACCCCAATGATGAGTTCTGATGATGATAAACTCTGGGCTGTTTTACATGTCTTTAAAAGAAAATACCTTGATGATTTATGTGATTGATGATTGTTCCATTTAAAAGCTTAGCCCATCTAGTTTTTGAGTAAAGTCTTGCATGATTTATGGCGATCAATAAGGCATTAAAGATGAGTTCTAAATATACGATTTATGAAAGATATAAGCATGTTAAGTTTGCCCTAAAAGATGTCTAAGAAAGGTCCCCAAGATGAAAAGACAATTCTCAGTTGGTGGTTCCTAAGTTCGAGCTAGTCTTAAATTGCTACTTATGATTCTAAAAGTGTCATAATTTGACTAAGTTACATTTAAAAGATTTCTTGGGATGATTTAGCACCGAGTGGACTTGAGATTATTATTCATTCCATTAGTTAAGGCATGACCCCGTTGAAAATAAATCTTATGGTCCCTAATTATGTGCCACCATAGGAGCTCTTGTAGGCTAAGGTAGTGGATCCCACGTAGACTATCTATGTTATCTAAGATGCACGTGAAGTGATAGAGTTCCACCCAGCAAGTGGTCTACCCGTGCCAACCTAGGGGTTATGTTGAATTCCATGTAATAGCTCACATGGTCTTATATGTCGATTAAAGTCTTCTCCTACAAGTTTAGGACTTTATGATATGATTCCTTATATGTGATCTTTCCTGCATTCATTCTCTTTCATATAGAGCAATATTCCTTGTGCATGCTTAAGCTCACATTTATGTATCTTCCATCTCAGATTCATTTTTATGTTATATTTATGAAAGATGGCACTACAATTTCATGTCTTACATTGCATCTCACATACTTAGTACATTCCAGCATAAAAATGCTTATTTTTCCTGCATGATTTAATCAAGTAGGGACAGTTCTCCCCTACTGGCTCGTGGGTAGTTTTTGGTGTTCAAGACTAGTTCCTTTATTATGGTGAGCCCTTCGTTTGAGACTCTACCATTTTCTATCTAGCTTGTGACTTATTTTAAGATGATATATATGTTGCCCTTTTGAGGCTTTTACTTTCTATGTTGTTAAACCCTGGAGTCTTTTTCATTTGATGGAAACCAACCATTATCAGTTCTGTCCATCGATATATTAGTCGGAATGCTTTATAAACATAGATATGTTGCCTTACTTGCTTTTTATGTTGCTTCATTGTCATAAAAGGCCCATAGAACCTTCCCCTATTTTTATTCCGCAAGTATTTTAGTTTAATGCCTATAAATGTTTAAGATATTTATGATGACTTGCTGAGGTGCCTTCAGGTATCTCATTCATTGTGTGACGACTAAGCCCTAGGTCAGGTCATTATACCTCCCCTCCTCCATCAAAAAGTGATGTTCTAGTCCTGGCTATCTGCAAAATATCATGTGATAACTCAACACTCACACAAGAACTTACGCATGATTAAATTAAAATAAGTAAAAGGGATTTTTTTTCCTGACACTCTTCATAGCCTCTTAAGGATAAGTAACTAACATCTCCACAACAATCATCAAGACTCTACTTGACTTGGATTGTACACTTGTAAGACCTAAAAACCTATGACTCGAACACAAGCTTATCACAACCTGAAATCGAGTGATGGAACTTTTCTTCAATCCATCAAGGCAAGTCAGCCTAAATAGAATATAACTATATAATCTAGAAGATAATGTGAAATACAGTTTAAGTATGAAAGGATAAATAATTAAAGAAGGATACCCACAACCTGAAAATTAATCCAAGATAGGTGTCACATCTATAAGCCTCCACTACAACAAAATTTAAAGGAATTTATACAAGTCTCAATATTCATGATTATCAAATAAAATAAAAAATAAATTAATAGAAGTCTAAAGTTTTTGGTGAAAATGACTAATTTCTACCTCTCACACTGTTAAAAAGTTAGATCTGGAATGGAAAATAAGGAGATCAAGAGGTACGGAGCTTAAAACCTACGAAAGTTTTGAAGCAAGGGGTGAGTACCCAACAACATGGTACTCAGCAAATAAACTTTTAAGCCCTAAGTAAAGCAATAAAGGGCATAGGTACTACTTCCATCCCAACCACAACCTCCCAAATTATAATCCTGCATATAGGAAAGCCAACACACATAATATATATTCACAATACAAGTATACAACATAAGGCAGATAGTTTTCATCAATTTTCAAGTACAAAATTAACCATCATATCATACTTCATAGAAATATTCATAATAAAGTTATGAGTGAAATGAGATGGGATGTAATGAAGTGCATATAATACAATGCATTGCCAAATAATCATGATGCATGTCTGTCCTAAAATAAACATCCAGTGATCACCTCAGACTAAAAATCATGGAGGCCTCACATGTCCCATGTATGCATTGGAACCTTTTTCTTTCATCTCTAATCGAAATTATTTTCTTTGGCTTTTTGTTATACTTTGTCGAAATCATTTTTCATTAGCATTTTGATTGATTATAGTCGGAACCATTTTTCATAAAATTTTTATCAATGGGTGTACTCAATCAACATTTCAATACAACATATTAATCATATTTCAAAGAGGCATGAGAGTATTGATGATCTCTCAATCCTACTACTCAAAAGAAGCAAGGAATATCATCATTAGCATATTACCCATCAATAGAGTCGGGGTCAAATCCCACAGGGAATGGTGGTTCGAGAGGTGAAGTATTTCATTGAACTAGGAAATTGTAGGTTTAAATTGGATGGTTACAATAATTAAAATTGAGATTCAGCAAACAACAACTAAATTAGCGAACTAACCAATAAAGGTATAGAGTTGTTGGGGATGTGCAAATATGGGAATAGATCTACTAAGTTGGGCCTAAATATTTGAAAAGTTGAGGTAAAGATGAGTGAATAGGCTAGGATGATTTTAACCTATGCTTTAATTATGACCACAAGGTGTTTCGCATGATTTCAATTACGATATCATACGTGGATCGCTCAAGGACACGCTTGGACTGAAATCACAACAAATCACCTAATACTTTAGCCATTTAACCCATGGTTGTGGCATTCAACTGAAACCCAAGAAGTTTTCCAGCTAATACCTCAATTTCACACTCTAACTATTCATATTAAAGTAATAATTAGATATCTATAGTAAACCCCAAGTTCGCAACCTTAGGATTTTAAATGAAACTTAGCAATGAACATAAAATTCCCTCAGATTAACAATAACATGGTAAAAATATCAAAGACCCAGCATAGAAATCAAAAACCCATATATTAGCACATACCCAACATGGAGGTTTTAATCACTCATGCTTGAACACAAAGATTCAATACAAATTTCAGCAACTGAATACATGGGTAACAAAATGTATAAGAGAAAAGTTGATTTAAACCAGCAAACCTCTCCAATTTGTGCCTCCACAAGCTTGAAACCCTCTAACCCTTCTACTATTAAGCAAGAATGTTCTAAGTACCTTAGTCTCATTCGCTCTCTCTATCTATAAAACCTGAAGTGAATGATATGTACAAAGTCCTTTCCAAAATGCTTCAATAGTGCATGCAAGATTATAAGAGTTTGTGCACCAAGTTGCCACTTAACGGTCATTGTCGGCCATCGTTGAGAACTTCGGTGATGTGTCGAATATGCACTTGCCTACTTTCCTCTGCATCTCCTTTAAGGCTTGACTCACTACAAGATTAGGAGAATTTCCATTACTCAACAAATCATGTTCTGCAATATGCCGATGTTCCTTCTACATAGCCCTTTTATCACGAGCTCGGGGTCTTGAGTTCTATAACATTAGGCATCTCTAGCCATTCAACGATATCCAGAATATGTTTTGCAACTTCTATTCTTACCACCGTTTTGCATGAACTTGAGCCTTGGTTGCTGAAATGTTAGGCGGTCTCACTAAGCATTTGGCGATTCGCCGACTAAGTTGGCGAAACCTCTTTTGTCCGCCTTTCTCACACTTTTACTCTTTTTGAAAATTTTATTAAGTTTTGTCCACTTGTGCACTTTTAGCTCCATTCCTGACACAACACATGTATATCAGTTACTATTTGGAACATAACAGCACACTGAGGATAATATTTCTTTGCATTCTAAGCCCAAAATGAGTCTAAGATATGGATTCATCAATACCCCCAACTTGAGCATTTGCTTGCCCTCAAGAAAATCAAACATCAATCAATTTAATTTCAAAGCTTGCAAATAGGGCCACAAGGAGCAACACATACAAGTCCACCTTTGTTATCCACCCTTGCACTTCCACAAATTTCTTATATGATTTTGAAGACTCAAGAGGTGACTGGGGAGTAATCAAAACATGGCTACACTCATAGTCAGTCATGTAGTTGTTGTTCACTGCCTAAAAGCATCACCATTTTCCCTGACACCGAAGAAGATCCTATACATACAAAAGAGTATAACATTATTTTCAAAGGATTTATTCTCTTCCAATTGATAAATAACATGTAAGCTTTAATCCATAGGCTTTCCTTTATTCTCAATTGGAGTTCATTTGATTTTATTCCAGGCTAGGACCCTAAAGGACTTTGTTCGGGCTGTAATGTGGGGTTAAGGTTGGGTCGGATAACAAGTAGGTATTAGTGGGTCATCCCTTCTTGAACTCTACACATTCTTTTCATGCTCATTGATCCTTTTGTCCTCATTCTTTTTTCTCTCCGATTGACACCTTTTTTGCTTTTGATCTTTTGTCCTAGGTGTCTCCCCTTTTTGCACTATCTTTCAACAATTTTTGGAAGGTTCTCGTTACTAAGAAATTCTTTTTTAGTTCAAAATTTTCAGCTTTTTCAAACATGTTTCTTGTTTTCATCATTTCCCGTACTGCTCACCTTTCTTTTTTTTCCTTTTTCTTTCCTCAACTCTTGCATGGGAGACCCCCTCCCCCTCTTTCTGTCAATACCCCTAACTTGGCCTTTGTCCATCACTTTGCTCACTTTAAGCTCAAGGAAGGATTGGTAAGGAAAAAGAAGGAATTGTCTTTCACAAATACAAGTCGAGGCTACATGGTTGCCAAAGAAACGATCAAGTCTCAAAAGGGTTTCACTATGGTTTCACTAAGGAGGCCAATACTGTCAAATAGGACTAAAAAGAACCAAAGAAGGCCTAAGGTCCTTTCCTAATCATGAATCAACCAAATCAGCTGTCAAAACAAACCGGGCAAGTTCTAGATGCTGCAAAACATGCCTTTCAACAAAATTCTTCATTTCACAATGTCAAAATGGATTTGCATCCAAAAAATGGCAATACACTCACAACTTTTGATCATCGCATATCCAAGCTCAATCACTCACATATTCAACTCAAGATGCATCAAATTCACTCATATATCGACTTATCAAGAAAGGACTAATTGGTATGTTAATACATGCTCCTCGTCCATGCCACCATCCAAATTAAAGATATGGACTATTAATTTTTAGATTGCTAAATACTAGAGACATGATATTCACATTTGAACAACTTTTCACATATGCATGACGTTTGCCACAAATAAGGACATCATTTGCAATCATGTCACGCCCAAAGTCCCATTAAGGCGGACTGGCACCCGTTCCCGACAAAGCTCGGGAGAACCAACATATAACTATGCACTTGCTATGAACATTATAAGAGGTTTCCATATTCAACATCATTTCAAAAAGAAGTAGACAGTATTAACAAGCCAAAAGGAAATGCATATGACTAGGCTGTTGAAGCCATGATGTCTAAAGTACGAAACTTGACCACACTTTACTTTACATGGTCTACAAAGCCTATAGATAAGGAACAATATCTATTAAGGATCGGGACAGTTACATAGTCTACAAAGCCTCTAGATAAGGAACAATATCTATTAAGGATCGGGACAAGCCCCGCCTCATGACCAACCATACAGTACAAAAATATAAGCTCTAGACACACAAAGCCCTGAAGCAACCTAGAGCGCAGTAGCAGCAGCTGGATAACCTATTGGGGAGATCGACTAGCTCCTATACTTGCAGCATGAAATACAGGTCCC
This sequence comes from Solanum rostratum, assembly GCA_029948455.1. Taxonomy (NCBI): domain Eukaryota; kingdom Viridiplantae; phylum Streptophyta; class Magnoliopsida; order Solanales; family Solanaceae; genus Solanum; species Solanum rostratum. The sequence continues at coordinate 26,168,658 of CM057047.1, forward strand.
TTATAAGGGATGTCAGTACGAGAAAATATACTGAACATGTAAGGCAGGAAGTCCTGTGTATGAAATAAAAACTCAAATGAAATCATAAACTAGTATGTACGGATAAGAGACCACCTTTAGTCATATTGTGGAATCATGTACTTTATGTCCTTTTTATTATTTTACCTTTCTTTACTGTATAATATGTGCGCAGTATGCCATGTAAATGACTAGCTGATCAGTGGTAAATCAATATCGGGATCGACCCATGATAGGCTTTCCTTTGACCCCTAGGGTACCCCCCGTAATATGGGATCAACCCATGCTAGATGATTATTCCACCCATGGGATACCACCCATTAATAAGCAACTTTGATTTATCTTTTATTTACTTTTGAGATGATTCTTTTTGTGGTCATAAAATTTAGAGTTGTAGGATTATAGACATAACATGTGACATATAAACAATCATGCAAGACCACACACCACAATGAAAAGAGAATTACATAACTATGTAAATGCGTAGGAGATGAAACATCACGTGGACTTTACTTAGTAAAACGGAACTCATGTATCTTTGGTATTCAAGTATGTATGCAGAATTAACAATGGCTACGCATGGGAGAATATGGACATGTTAAAGTGTGGAGACATGGTTAACAGTTACGTCAGAGTTTGTAAGTGCCTTTGTATGCCATGGAAGAACCTAGATTCATGCCAAATAATACAAAAACGAGTAGCCTTACATACCTCATTGTGCGACCTCATTATTACCTTGAAGTAACCTACTTTTAACCCAATTATTTATCTACAATAGAGTAGGTGATAAAACCAGGGTTAGCAGCTAATAAACACATCTTGATAGTCCAATTCCACCCAAAAATAATATCCGGGCTACAAGCTCGTAATTATCAACCAAAGAGTATTCTTTCAACCTTTCCACTCCAAATCGTATTTTCTAATACACATTCTCATATACATGTTCTATAAAGCTTCGTTTAGTCCCAAAATAGTGTTACAAGAGCTCATAAAGTACAACATAAAATAACTTTACACAACACGCAAGTAGGCAACGTAACATTACGTCCTTTCGCTACATTTCGACGTCAACCATTCCACTCTATTTCAACCTCAACCAAACTGTCCTCAATATATTTGAACACAAAAACAGTCCTAAAAAAGTCCTAAAACAGTCCCCAAGTAGATGGAGGACGTGCAACAACAATTCCCAATTATCAGTGCACAAATTCCTTCTAAAAGCGCAATTAAGATATCATATAAGAACTCATTTTTTCAAAAGATAAAAATGGCGTAGAAGCCTTCTTTCATCACTACAGAACTAATCCTTGTTAAAAACATAAGTCTTATTTCATAATTCAGCTAACCAACAAGAGAAAAGCCTCTTAATAAACAAGAAAAGTGTACAACAATCTTTGGAACACATGCTGTCCAAAATTCTTGCACAAGTATAACCAGCATACTCTTCATTTTTTTCATGAAAAAATTGCATTAAATACATAGGTATTCTTACTTACCTCAACCTCCAAGATATAGGGCTACTCCAAGAAACCTAAAGTCTTGTTGTGCCTTCTTTGTAATGGAAAGAGAGAGCAAGGAGAAACTTTGAAAAAATCTGATTTTTGGCTATGTGAAAATGACTTAAAAGTGGCTAATTTTAATCCCTTTTAAAGGGCCACCTTTGGCCGAATTTCTTTTACATTTGAAGCCTTATCTTATTAAGGTGCTGATGCAGCAACTTGGCCCTTTCACTTGGGCCTTATTGGGCTTCAATTTGATCGACTTTGCAGCCAATGTTTTCCTTCTATTTTCACTTAGTTTAGGTCCTGTTTGGGAAGTGAGTTGTGAATGTAATTTGGCCTTTTTCCTATTCATCTTGGGCTACCTATATTGTCCCTTTATAATGCTAAACCATGGGCCCAAGATACACCCTTAACTCGGGGTTTATTTTATATTGGACTTGAACAAATTTGGTGTTGGGCCTCATCTCCGTCTACCTAGCCTATTTAAGCTAAGCACATAGGTGACTAACATGTTAGCTTCCTAAGTGTTACAAGCACCTTACTTCTTTCACTTTGTTTAAGACCGCGCTCTCCTCAATTTGGCTTAACACTTATATACACTTACTCGTCTAAAGCATTAGACGCAATTATCGCCCTCCAGTTCAAATGTGAGGCACTTTTAAAGTTGGTGCTCCTCCTACCAAATCATATCATGTTCCATATGCATAGGACTAGTACACCTAAGAGTGCGGTGTTACAAATCATTCATCCATTCATTTCAAAAAAAGAAAATTAAAAATGAAAAAATAAATATTAATCCATTACAACCCAAATTAAAATTATTTACAAACCAAAAAGTGGGGGATTAATTATACTTCAACCATCAAAACCACTAGTTCCAAATCAATAGGCAACACGGATAAAAACTACTCCCCTTCAAAATAGACATTGCCCTCAATGTAGAAGTACTAAGAACAATAAACACAAGATGAAGGATTGAGTTCAAAAATCCCCTTGATACACTTCGTGCTACACTAAAATTGGGGCTAAAGGTAGCTCAACAATACTGGGTTACCTTGGATCTTCTGGAATTGCTGCAGGGGTGACTCCTCGGGTCATGACAAACTTTCTTTCTGCTTGCTTTATTCTTTGCCCTCCTAGACCCAAATTTTTCAGGAAAAGTCTTCTCTCTATTCTTCTCTGTTGGTGCTTTGTGAGGATCTTCCATGGCCTCACGCTTGTTCTTGAAAACATTACCCTTAACCTTCATTTGTAGGTAAAGGCTTATGTTTTTCCTTGAGTTAGCCATGGAGATTTTATTTCCTAGATGTCATTTGAGGATGTAGACCACCTTTTCCCTTTGCTCAAGGGACTCAAAAGAGCTAACATACCTAGGACAAGGATGGCCCATTTTCTTCCCAAATTGCATTACACCCTTCATCATTGAAGCCTCCGACTTCATCTAACCTGACAACGAAGACCAGCCAAATAGTATGAGATAAAGGCAACAAGGGAAAATTCAGAAAAGGTTCTTAACATTTTGGATCATTAACCCTACCCAACTAGTTTGGTGAGAAGTTTGGCAATCAGAAATTTCCTTCATCAAATTTAGAGATAAGAAGAGTGCAAGAAGTTGTCACACTCGGTGATGCTTGAAATTGATTGGGAATCTGCCGAATCCATTTAGTTGTCTATAAGTTTATCCCCAAATATAGCAGAAACAACATTCAAATAGATTCAATCATAGGCGATATGTGTGTCTTGTCGGTGTATCACCGAGTCATCTTCGGCGATTAAATTGACCTCTTTAGATGCAAATCGGCAGCCACGAATTCCCAAATTCCTCAAAAGTTTCCAAATTTTGTAGCAACAAAACAAGGAGTTTCACAACACAAGCCTAAATTTAAGCTATCAATCATCTCATTAGTATGAGTTTGGTTAATTGGTGATTACTCATAAGAATGAAGTCACCAATTCTATCATAGGGCGAGTTCAAGTCATTCAAACAAAACAAGGGATGACTCAATCTTTACCGCGAGATTCACAAAGCAAGATATTACAAATAAAATCAAAAGCATTTTTTAGTTCACAGAGATCAACAATCAGAGGAAATATAGGCTCACTTGTCACATTTATGCTTTTCTCTTTGCTAATCAACTGTGAAAATTCAAGGTATCCTAAGGCTCATCCAATGCAAATCAAAACTTTTAAAAGCACAAATTATAAAAAAAATCTAAGTATCCACATCATGCATCACACAGTTTTACTCCCCAAACCTATTTTCATGATAGCACCAAGTTCAATGGAAATGAAATCACATACCTGAAGTGACATATGCTAACAATGGGAGTTAAAAGATATTGGTGAAATGGCTCATATCAACCCTAGTGAGAGAAAAGAAAAAAATTAGAGTGAAATGTTAAGAGTGTGCAGATGGTGTGTTCAAGAAGGAAATTAGATGGGGATATGAAAAGTAAAGAAAATTAAAAAACATTTAAGGGATAAGGTATAGACGTTTCATCCTTCGCGTCACTGATCACTTCTGCATAGCATAGTCTGTGATACGTCGATTACGCTCAAGATCACCTTTTTTACCTCACTTTAAAGCTTATTCCATGGACCAAAAGGTGGGATAACTATGTATCACCCAATAAATTCAATAGTAAGCCAAGTTATCACTTTGACCACCAAAATCTACAGCAGCTCACCCTCTTAGTTGCCATCAAAGTGCGGTCAAAGTCAAAATCACCTTCTTAATTCAGTGCCACGCCAAGTTGCAACTTAGTCTGCCGAATTTCGCAGCAACCTAAGGCGCTTCGGGGATCACAAAGCATGGTGCAAATCAACATTGCCACTTTGATTCGGCAACCTGCCAAATTTCTATGGAGACCACCTAATTTAGCAGCAGCTAAGGAAGCATGTTGATAAGCCAAAAGGTAGGAAAACTGGTCCTCGCTCTTTTTATGCGGCGACGCGCTTATTGGAACCTGGAATTTCTGAACTTAACAGAAACTCCAAAATCATCGAATGACCCAAAAAGGTAGTTAAAACTGAGGTTGTTGAGTTTAGTTGGCGTTCTGCCGATCTAGAGCATGTCTTTACCTTTCTTTTCCTTGCCTCATTTTTCAATCTAAAGACCTGCAACCATCAACACATGTTATTTATAAATCCACTAATACTTGGGTTAGCTCCCAAGAAAAGCCTGAGTTTACATTGCGGCATGATGATGCCTATTACAAATCACATCTCATTCACATATATGATATTAACCACCCAACATCTGGTGGTTTTCCATAACATTTTTTTAGCCTTAGACCATTCGTCTTGAATCTCTCCCCTTTATGGTTTTTAACTTTCACCACACTATTATTGAGTACTTCAATAACCTTGAAAGGTCCCGACCACTTTCAACTTGAGTTTTCTGGGAAACAAATGCAGCACTAAGTTTAGAGCATCACTGGATCCCCTCCAGCAAATTCTGTTTTAAAAATTGTTAAATCGTGCCATCTTTCCGTTTTTTCCTTATAGAGGGTTGATCTTTAATAAGCTCTTAACTTGAACTCATCCAATAGATGAAGCTTAGTCAGTAGAGCCTGTAAAGCTTCATCATCTTGAAATTGAGCCTTTTTAAAGCCCACAAGGCTCTGTGTTCTAACTCTAAAAGGAAATGGGAAGCCTTGCCAAAGGCTAATTGATAAGGTGACATACCAATTGGGATTTGTACGTTGTCCGGTAAGCCCATAATGCATCATCTGACTTTGCTACCTATTCGCTCTGATTTCCATTCACGGTCTTTGCAAGGATCACTTTTATCTCTCTATTAGACACCTCTAATTGCACATTGGCTTGTGGATTATAGGGAGTTTTTACCCTGTGCTTAACCCCACACTTGCTTAATAGCGACCCAAACATCCTATTGCAGAAATGGGATCCACCATCTATAATGATGGCTCGGGGAGTGCAAATTGAGTGAGGTTATTTCTCTTAAAAAATTGCATGACCCCTTTGCCATCGTTAGTTGGCAATGCCACTACTTTGACCCATTTTAAGACATAGTCAATAGCCAGCAAGATATATTTGTTGCCACATGAACTTATGAAAGGCCCTATGAAATCCACTGCTTGTATGTCAAACACTTCCAAATTCTAGAATTAGGGTTAGTGGGAATTCATGCCTTCTAGAGATGTTTCCCTACAATTGGCACTTTGGACACGCCTTGGAAAATTCATGAGAATCTTTATGGAGGGTTGGCCAATACCACTTTCCAGCACCTTAGAAGCAGTCTTTATTCCTTCGTGATGGCCCCAAACTGCTGACAAATGGCATTCCTCTAAAATTACCTCTATCGCAAACTCCGGTACACATCTTTGGATCATGTTTTCCATGCACTCCTTAAAGAGATAGGGCTCGTCCCAATAGTATTTCTTCACATCATGCAAAAAAATTTCTTCTTTTATGGGGATTAGAAAAGTCAGGGATGATTCCATAAACCAAATAGTTTGCTAAATCAGCATACTCAGGAGTAGGAGCTGTAGTTATTCCTTTTATTGCCTCATTAGGAAGCTTGTCGGAGATTTCCTCCTCCTCAACATTAGAGCTTGATGGCTCAATGTAATGCCTGGTAAAATTACCAAAATACCCCTAGAGAGAAGGTATGCACGTAATGCATCTTTCAATGCCCGTATGGCAGATCCAAGGACAGATTTGTGATCAGCACAGAAAATTGAGTGGGAAAATGGTCTCGCTCGAGTTTTAGAGCGACCTGATCAAAAGATAATTTTTCGATCCGAAGCGCAAAATAGTTTTGGTGCGTGACAGGAGCGCGTTGCGCCTCTATCGTGGACCAACACTTATATTTTTTTAAAACATTTTGATGGGATTGATAAAACTCGTTCAGAAATATTTTTATGAAAATGTGCAGTACGTGACCAGTCCGCGTCGCGGACTGGATCTTTTTCGAGTTGGGAATTTCTAATTTTATGAGAGGCATTCTAGTAAATTCTCAACCCCTCCTAAACTCTATACACAATCTAATAAGGTTTTTTTGACGTAAAAAGGGTATAAAACCCTCATTCTTAAGTCTTATTCCATAATCTAACAAGGCTAGAGCTTGAGGAAAGAGGAGAAGAGCTTGAGTTTAAGAGATTTGAGGAGAAATGTTTCGCGTGACTGATTGATAGCTTCATCCCAGGTATGTAAGGCTAAACTAAAATCATGGGATTGTTCTCTCATGTGCCCCATAGATGGTCATGGATGAGTTGATGGTTCAAGAGTCTACATACATGAACCCTTGATGGTTTTTATTAAAATTTTATTTGAAATTAAATGTTTATCTATGTTGATGATTATCATAAACTTGTTTTCTTGAATTGAACATTTTCATGAAGAATTGCATAATCCTACATGACTATTTTTTTAATGCTTGTATTAGAGCCATGAGTTGAGATTGTCAATTGTGATTGTGATTGTGATGAGAGGATGATGATGAGTTGATAGAATTTGATAGCGCTATAAGTCCTTATAAATGAACTCCACTGATGTGTCTATTCAATTGTTCCCTAATGATTGTTCGAAATCTTGAGTCATTAATGAGATTGATTGATGAGATGGCTAAAGTCCCTATGAGTTGTTGATTGATGAGAGGGCTAAAGTCCCTATGAGATGTTGATTGATGAAAGGGTTAAAACCCTCATGAGATTGATTGATGATAGGGCCGAATCCCCTATGAGTTGATTGGATTGATGATTTTATGAGCATTGAGTCGTGGGAGGACTATCGAGCACTCAAAGAGTGAGATTTAATCTGACTTGAACTCATCTAACTACGTTGCCAAACGTAGGTGAGGCTTAGAACCATCATATATATTGTGGTTCCCTCTAGATTAGAAATCCCTGAAAGCAATAGCAGACTTATTGACGACTGACTCCATATTAGGTGAGCTGATATGGTTTCAATTCGTTCCCTATATGGCAAGCTTGGAACGGCTGTGGCAACATCATCGTGATTGTTGTACTTTCACTGGCTCATAAGTGATTGTTGTCGGATAACAAAAACTCTCATAAATTTCCTACTTTGAGTACTCTGAGTTGAGATGAGATGCGATGAGATGAGATAAGATAAGATGAGAGGAGATGAGAGGAGAGGAGGTGAGCTCCTCTGAGATGAGATGAGAGGAGAGGAGAGGAGGTGAGCTCCTCTGAGATGAGTCTGAGATGACTGATGAGTTGAGTTGTTGACGGGTCACTTGTCTACTCTTTATTCTTGCATAGATAGACATTTGACAATTTGATGTTATTTGATGAGTATTTTGAGTTGATGTCGTTTTCATATTATTCTACCTGTTTTTGTTTCACTCTGCTATTTTACATACCAGTACATTCCAAGTACCGTTGTCCCTTTTGGACTGCATCATTTTATGATGCAGAGGCAGGCACTAGAGATGATCAACAAGCGCGTCGTTGAAGATCTGAGATTTGTAGCCGATTTGGTAAGCCTCCCTTACTCTGGAGGATCCACTGTGAGTTATTTTATCTTGCGTTAGAGTTGGATTGGACTATTTCCTTTATTTTGATTTGGGTAGCCATGGGTCTGTCATTGGCACCACATGTTTAGTGATAGAGGCTTCATAGACGATGGTTGAACATTGATGTTGAGATTGTGAGCTAATTCTTTCTACTAGCCTTTATTATTATCTATTTATTTTGAGATTTGAGATGAGATGTGCCCATTTACTTACTTTTATTTCCGCTGTTCAGTCGAGTTATTTGATTGAATAAATGTGATGAGGCTAAGTGGTTCGCTGGGGACTACAATAGTCTCTAGGTGTCGTCCACGCCAAGGATACCCTCCTGGGCGTGACACTCAAGTCTAGACAAATGATCAGCCACCAGATTCTAACAGCCTTTCATATCTTTCACCTCAAAATCAATCTCCTACAACAACATCACCCATCGAATAAGCCTCTATTTAGCATCCTTTTTCACCATAAGATAGTGAAGTGTTGCATGGTTACTGTGGACGACAACCTTGTGCCTTGGAGATATGCACGGAACTTTTCAAATACATACACTACAGCTAAGAGCTCTTGCTCTATCACTGTGTAGTTTTTTTAGGCTGCATTCAACATCTTGCTAACATTATAAATTAGATGGAAAAGTTTCCCAATCCATTAACCTAGAATTGCCCGAAAGGCCACACCACTCACATCACATATTACTTCGAATGACTTAAATTTATCTGGGAGATTATCACCGGAGCTTCAATTAACTTTTGCTTGAGAGTTTCAAATGACTTCAAACATGCAGTGTTGAAGGAAAAAGGTGAGTCTTTTTCTAAAGGCCTACACATAGGGCTAGCAACTTTTGCAAAAATCCTTTATGAACTTTGATAGAATCTAGCATGTCCTAAGGCACACCTTTAACTTATATCAGAGGAGGAAATTTTGCTATAACCTCTACTTTTTCTTGGTCAACCTGTAATCCTTTACCCTAAATCCTGTGGCCCAAAACAATTCTATTTTCAACCATGAAGTGACACTTCTTCCAGTTGAGCATTAAGTTTGTTTCAACATATCTCTACAATACTTTTTCCAAATGACCCAACCACTGTTCGAAGGTATCTCCCACCACTGAGAAGTCTTCCATAAATACTTCCATGGAATCCTCAACCATGTCAGTAAAAATGGATAATATACATCTGTGAATTATGGCCAGTGCATTGCACAACCCAAATGGCATCCTTTTGAATGTGAAGTACCATAAGGGCAGGTAAATGTAGTTTTATCTTGATCTTTTAGGGGGATAGATATGTGATTATATCCAGAATACCCGTCAAGGAAACAATACCACCCCCTCCTAGCTTACCCACCCAATATTTGATCTATAGAAGGCAATGGAAAGTGGTCCTTTTCCGTGGAAGCATTCAATTTTCTATAGTCCATACAAATTCGCCATCCAGTGATTGACCTTGTTGAAATAAGCTGACCCTTTCATTTGGTAACATAGTCATACCTCTTTTTAGGCACATATTGGACTGTACTTACCCAATTATAGTCCGCAATCGAGTATATCACGCCAGAATCTAACCAGTATGATTAGTTCCTTCTTGACTATCTCCTGCATAGGAGGCTAGAGCCGACATTTATCTCAACACTAGGTTTGCAACCCTCGACCAGCTTAATTTTGTGGGTGCAGATTCTTGAGGGAATGCCCACATTATCAGCAATTGTCCAACCAATAGCTTTCACAAGCTTACTAAGCACCTTGACAAAATCTTTAATTTTCCCTTCTTGTAACCCTATAGCTACAATCACTGGAAATTTGTCATTCTCACATAAGAAGGCATATTTCAAATGGCTCGGCAGCTCTTTCAACTAGAATTTTGGTTGTACCTCAATAGATGCCCTCGCTAGCTGCGTCTCATAGTTCTTTAAATCTATGTCAAGTTTGGCTGGAGGTCTTGAGTGATTCCCAACCCCCATTAATGCAGCCACCACTTCCTCAAAATCCCTAATATCATCCTCCTCATAATTGAACAAGATATTTGCCATTGATTTAGTATTTGAGTAGGCTAACTCTCTAAGACTTGTCACAACCTCATCCAACACATCAACGATGGCATTTACATGGAAATCATCATGGCTTTTCAATGTTTCACCAATATTGGAACTCACCTCTTTATTATTCACTCTAAATTTTAGGTCTCCTTTTTCAACATCCACCAATGCTCAACCGATGGCCAAAAATGGTCGACCCAGAATAATCGGCACATTAATATCCACGTCATAATCCAAAAGTACAAAATCAGCTGGAAATATGAACATATCCACTCTTACCAAGATATAATATAATATTTCGGCCGGGCTTTTAATTGATCGATTGGCCACAACCAACTTCATTATTGTTGGGGCTAGCGTGTCCATATTAAGTTGTTCAAACACCACCAAAGGCATCAGGTTTATACTAGCCCCCAAATCACATAGGGCTCTACCAAACTCACAAGTTTCGATAGTGCACGATATTGTGAATGCACTCGGATCATCTCTCTTAGCAACCACATGCCTTGTTAAAATTGCACTACAAATGTGTGAAACTTCAATTATCTCACACTCTAGAGCTCTCTTCTTGGTTACCAACTCCTTCATGAATCTTGCATCTGTTAGAATTTTCATAAGAGCTTTGACCAATGGTATGTTAATCGTCAAGGAGTTGAAGATCGTAATAAATTTCTTTAACTTTGCTTCATCATCCCTCTTTTCCAGCCTTTGAGGGAAAGGAATGAATCTCGTAGAAGGCTTTGGGGGAGGAATCTTTTTTCAATAGATTCTTCTTCGGTCTCTTTTGATTTACCTCCATAATTGTCACTACATTCACTCTCCGGATTATGAGAGTGGTGTTTCCCTCATTTACTGTTGCCTCAATTTCCCTTTCGTACTCCTTTATCTCCCCAAATAAGGGGTCTAGGTTCCAATGCTAGACTCAAGAACCTTGCCACTTTTAGTAGTGTGACTATGCACAACTGATCATTTCTCTTTGCTTGGATGGAAAGTTGGGCCGAGAGCATTTCTAGATGAGTCTCCAAATATTTGATTGAGGTTGCGTGAGATGAAACCATTTGGCTTATTTAGCAGAATCCTGATTTCATCTTATTCAACACATTATCCTGGGCTTCTACCTTTCTTGAAATCCGTGCATGCATCTCCTTAATTCGTGACTCATCTAGCTTGAATGCGGCTCATTAGTCATCAGCATATGTTGAGGTGAAGTGAAGTAACCTCCTTTTCATTTTTCAAAATGACAACAAACAGATTGGTTCTTCCACCTACCATAAGTCCAGCCACTTCGAATGTTCCGACCTCGATTTTTGGGTGACCGTTGAAAGGCCAACCGAGAACCCAATACATGACTCCCTATGAAACACACTTCTTCTTCATGACCACTTTCACTTGACTCACATTCTTAAGATAAATTCCCAGCAGAATGCAAGACATTCATTTGTTGTTTTTTATCACCATTAGTTACATGATGTGTTATAAGATTCAACTGCTTCATCATTCTTTCCTTGTTCTCATCTCGCTCCTTCTCTTTAGCTAGTTGCTCCTTAGATACTCCTATTTTATAGAAGAAACATAATGATTTTGGGTGTACCACGCCTAATTATATTGGTCATCTCATCTTGCAATTCTGAGCCAGTTGCAAATGTTTGCTTCATAAGCGCTCCTCTTGCTAACCATATGCAACACTCTTGTTGACAACACTTAGGCTCACATAGAAATGTTGCAACAGCAAATTATCAAGGATCTCATGAGTCAGGCACTGAAGTAAAAGCTTCCAAAATTGTTGCCAAGCTTCATATAATGGTTCATCATCGTAGCTTGATCATCCTCGAAGGAAGGAAGAACCTTTCGAGGAATACATTTTACAATTCCTTCCATGATGCAATTGAATCTTAGAGAATCTTAGCTAATCACTTCATGGCTTCCTTATTTATAGAGAAAGGGAAAAGTCTAAGTCTAATAGCCTCTTGCGAGACACCTAAATATTTGACTGGTGAGCAAACATCAGTAAAATTCCTAAGATACTTATGGGGATCCGAATGGGCCTTCCCTAAAAATATTACCCTCAACCAAAGTAATTGTACCATTGTATCAACAACTTTGAGCTCAGCGTTTCAACCTATCGGAGGAAATCAAATTTCCCCAGTACTGCTTGCTTGGTCTTGATGTCGCCCAAGCTACACCTCCTTTTTTTTAGAGTAAAGCGATTGGTGTCAAGATATATAACCTAACCAAGGTTAGGTTCGAATCCCACAGGGGATATGGTAGACTTAGAAGAACTCAATGCAACTCGGGTTAATTAACAAACTTATCTCCCCAAAGGGGGAATTCTGTGAAAACTGTAAAAAGTAATCCTAAACTTAGACAAGTGTTAAACCAATATGAAGAGTAACTAGGGTATTGTCATCCCCATGATTTCTTTACTCAGTATTACCAGATAATCAAATTCTTTTCCAGTGTATAGCATACAGAACAGTAAGTTAAGTTCACCAAACCCTTAGGCCCAGGCGATAGGCGAATTTCACTATGTGATTTGGTCCATCCCCGTAGTGTGACATTACTAACCCTTACCTATTGTTCCAGTACAACCTCCCCTTGGCCTAGTTCGGTTGATTATATGAGAAACATCAATTGTATCTTGTTAATTAATCTCTTTTCCTATTCATTACTACTTTGATCCAGACAATAAAACTTTGCGAGTTCTAACGTTGGCCACCATTAGAAAGCATTCAATACGAAGAGAATTAATAATACATGCATCCATTCTTTTCAAGAATTATGAATTATTTGGTTTTACCTTGTTATTTCTTCATGGTTCCCACAACCCTTGTTGTGGATTTAACTACTCATGATCAGTGTAAATGCAATACTTATGAATTTGAATGATATAATTGAGAACTTACATAAGAGAATTAAGCACATGAAATCTGAACTCTTCAATAAGAATCACAAGATTGAAATCAAAAGATGAAATAAAGTTTTACAAGTGTTTCTCAAGATCTCTATTGTTCTATCACGTCCCTCTACTATTTCTTATGAAAAATAACCTTAAAAATACTAATTATAGTGTTTGAAATACAAAACTAAAATGGAATAGGATAACTGGGTCAACAAACTCTATGGTAGATTCTGCAAGCCGTATAACATTTTACGGCCCGTAATCGAGCTTTCGTGGATTACTTCTTCAAATCTGGGGCTGACTTCTATGACACCCTTCTATGGCCCGTATAGAGTTCTATGGCCCATAGGGGGTTTTGTCTGATGACATTTCAGCAACTCCTTACTTTATGATCCTTAGGGCACGACACCAAGTCTACGGCTCGTAAAGTCTTCTACGTCTTATCTGCATGTTCATATAATTAACTTCCAAAACTCATCCTTCAATGGAATTATCTATGAAACCATCTTTACAACCCATAAAGGGTCTCGTGGAACCTCTACTTTAGCAAATTCTACACACTTTACCCAAAAATTGTGCCAACCCTTCTTCAAAACAAACCTAAAAACATATCAAATCTACTATCATCGCATTGAAAACAGATAAAATTCCAACTTTTAAGCATCAAAAGTATTGTATTTTGACAACACATCAACACCCTCAACTTAAAATTGTTGCTTGTCCTCAAGCGGCGGTCTCAATCTACATAAGCAGCACAGTAACACATAAACCTCAATCTAATTACATACATCACATCAATGAAAGCACAAATATCCATACCACTTTAAAAACACCTAAGACAGCTATCCAGCAAACTAGCACAGGTTAATGCATGTGATAGTGCAACTATGACCAGCAAGGTAATTATCAATAAGCCACTGCGTTAGTCTAATGTTAACAAGCAATGCAAGTTCCCTAACAGAAAGAGGTCTCATATCTTACTCACCATGATATTTTCAAGTGTAATCATATGAATATGCAAAAGCCCTCACTCTCACATAAGACATTTAAATGCAATGCTTAATACCATATGCTTGCCCCTATACTCATGACTATGACCTTTGACTACTTGGACTCGGATCACTTTAGGACTTTACTGGCTTGTAAGATAGGCTCGGGGGGATTTGGTATGATGTTTTGGGAACATAGTGACTAAAGGCCCTCCTTGACACTGTGTATTTCTACACATTAGCCCTACCGACCCTGTTATTGTTCATTTCATTCTCCCTTTCTCCTATTTCAAGTTTTTTTGGGTGTTTTGTTCTCATTTTTCAGCTTTTTGCCTTCCATTTGCACATCATTTTTCTTTTTATTTCATTACTAAAGCATCACTCATTTTTCTTTCACCCAGAATATATTTTTCTCTCCTTTTCCATACATAACTAATTTTCTTCTTCATTTTTTGTTTACCCTAACACCAGCCACCTTCAACTTAGGCTTTTGTCCTAAGTCGAGGTGCACAATATCAAACCTAGGAACCAATGCCGCTTTTGGTAGTGATCCTTAACTTAGGCTTTTTGCCAGGGCTAATTTCAAAATTTTAAATCTGATAAGGCTAGGTCACGTAGGTGTTTACAAAGAAAAGGTACATGTAAGGCCCAAACATTAGGATCAAGGAATTCTTTACATATTTTGTTGGTTATTTAGGATAAGTTGACTATTATGAACAACAACCTAAGATCCTTTCCTAACCAACTAAAGTATAGTCTATATTAGAGTAACAAGGCAAGTTCTGAATAGAAATACAGTACATAAATTTAGCGAAGTAAGATCACACTCACGTGGCATTGATTACACTATCAACATAGACTACCAGATTTTGCCTTTCATTTCAATTTTATCCTCACTTATCAGAATAAGCATTGTCAACATGATTAACATGCATGGTTGTTATCTAAACTAACTAACAAAAATTTGGTGGGCATCATTTTTCACAAAAAAGCACAAAAACACATATATCACATAGACGTTAGTACTATATGCTACCAATACTACCTACACATCCTAAACATGTTGGTTTAACAGAAATTAAATATCCATGGGAAAAACGAATACAGGCAAGAAAACTCCTAGGATTCAAAATTTGGGATAGTTATAAGCCAACGCTACTCAGACTTCACTAAGGCCTATAACTACTCACACCCCATCGAAAAGGTGCATTATCCTCAATGTACACCAAAAATGCAAAGTAAAGTACAAAGGTCAAAAAGACATACCTAGGTGCCTAAGCGCTGGTGTCTGGCTGAGTCTGGCCACCCTTAACCTTCCTGGTAGCCTCCTTAGTGGTAGAACCATGATCGGAGGGTCTAGCACCCCTCACCCTCTCAAGCTCTTGAGCTTGTCTCATCTCCTCCTCTTCCCTCGATTGCCTCATGAAAAGCTCTAGCTCCTGTTCCTCTATTAGCCCTGCATACAACCTCAGTGCATTTTGATCATCATCAATGCAAGGCCTCTTCCCATGGAAAGTCTATGAAGGCTCCTCGGGAGCAAACAAATCCACCACCGGCATTGGGGGCACAATTTGTTAGAATTCCACCAGTGTAGCCAAAGCTGTTATCATGTTGGCCCGAAGCTAATGGATCTCCGTCTGTAGGACTGCCATATCTGCTGGTCATGCTATACTCAGGCTCTACTAGCCCTGCAACTCAAAAGTTTCAATGCGGGCATCCATAACTGAAAGTCGGTCCAAAATAGTAGTGACTATAAAATCCTGCATACGTCCCTCAAACTCTATGATTGTCTAGCAAACCCAAGGCCTGATCTTCTAAAGTAACTGAGTCAACTCGGACTCAGTGTGGGCATTGTGCCATGGCCTAAATGGATGCCACGAACACATAAAGCATGCCAGTGGGTGTTGTCAGTATAGAAATGGCATGTGGTGCAGAAGTACTAGTAGTGGACCCCCTCTCATATCTGTCTTAGTTTATGAGGGCCTCTCTTATGCAGTTGCAGCATCAGTGGTGGTCGGTGGAAACTCAGAAGGTGGCGCAGCTGTGAACATCTCGCGCATCTGAGTTGGATGGTGCAGTGCTCATCGAAGTGCAACCAGGTTATGCTCAGCCTTGATCAAGTTGGCATGCAGAGTGCACTGGACCTTAATCAGTGAGTCCAGCTGATGTAAACTCTCCACCCCTGACTCTAGACAAAGTCTGTAGATCAAACAAGGAAAGGGGATGTAGGTGGACCTCTTCAAGGCCGTCTCGTGAATCTGATCTATGATGAGGCTAGACCAATCTATCTCATAGATAGCCAACATGTTGGCAATTAGAACAATATGGTCCAGCATCAAGGTATTATCTGCAAGTGTCGGCCAAAACCATGACCTCAAAACGGCCAACTAAAATTTGGTGGGGACACTAAGAGAGGCCCTTCACAATAGGCTCTGATGAAGTGGCTATCCATACAGGGTCCAGGCCCTACTCAGCTATCTGTGCTGCAACCCATCTCATCAGGCCAGCTTTGCAGCTTTGGTCCCTCATCAGATCCTTGTCCCTAGTCTTCCCCAATCTTCGGTCGTGCTCTGCTGTGGATATGGAGGCTGGAAACTCAGGCTTGAATAGCATACCATAGATGGTGGTCTCCGAAATATCCACCTGTTGGCCCCTCACTCTAGTTTGTGTCAGTTTGGGCTAAGCGAGGGTCTTCTTCCCCTTGGGAAGAGTGCTGATATTATTGTGACTTAGGATGCATAGAACTCCAGAGCCACGATCGGGGAGTACTTCCTAGTTGTTTGGTCAGCCACTGGAGCCCGTATCTACTGATGGTGTCCTAGAGACCCGGGACATTTTCTAGTCCAGAGGAAATGATCAGGACTCCTAAAAGGTGGAGCGGGCTAGTTTGACCCACTTATTCCTCTGTACGCCCTCCATGTAGATATCCCACGTGCCTTCAACACACCACTGACTAGTTAGAGCATCTATAGGTGATGGTGATGGACGACTCTGTCTCTGACTCTTCACCAGATCCTGACACAAAATCTGACTCCTTTCTGGAAAGAGTCATCTAAATTGAGTTACTACTGTTGTTTCCTCCCTCGTAAGACTACGGAGTGTGAACAATAATAGCCCAGGATTAGGCCTTCCTAAGTCTTGTGGCAGCCCGTGTCTATAGTCTATCAGTATCCGGGTCAGGTCGAACACCGAGCTCCTCAACTGATCCACTAACCTTGGGGCTGTCCTGCTCCTCCGAGGTCTCATCCTTGAGCCTCCTTTGCATGACTCGAATCTCATCACGTCTTGGCTTTAGGGCCATAGTACCTGAAACATACAAATTTAACCGATATGGTTAGCCCCACAAGTCAAGAAACAAAAGTAAGATTAAAACAAACTTGGTTACAGAAGGGTCTATGAAAGTAGTTCTACAGGCCATAGTGGAAATTACGAGTCGTAAAAAGCCTTTGTAGAAAAACTATCTATAATTTTTGCTTACTGGAATGGCATCTGCTAGACCAGGTACTGCTCGTACAAGGATCTACGAGTTGTAGACTAAGTCATAGATGTATTCCAGTATTTAAACATTTGCAAGCAGGGATCTACGAGACCTATCTACGAGTCGCAAAATATTCTACAACTCATAGAAGGTCTCATCTGATATATTCTCAGAAACTTCAGGTTTCTGGATTTTCATAAGAGGAGAAATTATGGCCTGTGGATCTTTCAACGAGCCATAAAAGACCCTCGTAAGTTAGAAAACCCAGTGACCTAAGTTTTTATGCCTATCAACACAGAGCCAATTGATGTGCTGCATAAATACAGAACTTTTGATGCTTAAAACATAGAATTTTGTGTGTTCTCAATGTGATATTTGTGGGTTTTATGTGTTTTTGTGTTTAGATTTGCAAGATTACAGGTTGGCTATGATTTGGGGAAAATTGCAGAAGATGCTGGGGTTTGCTAATGTACGAGACAATCTACGGGTTGTAGAACATTCTATGAATTGTATATAGGTTTCATGAGGATTTCTAGTGAGGGGCTATTTGCTGAAGTTGAAGTCTACGAACATGAAGACAAGTCATGGAGCAGTTTAGGAGTCATAGAGTATCTTTCGTACCCTGAGTATCAGAGAGGTGGACTTGCAGGAAAGTTATCAGACGAAACTCCCTTTATGGGACATAAACCACCTTACGAGTTGCAAAGGGGTGTCATAAAAGTGAAGTCCGAAATTCCACCAACTAATTGTGAGACACCGACTACGAGCCGTAGAAGACAATACAGGTCATAAAGTGCTTTCGTGGAGTTTGCCGACCAGTTTTTCTAATTTATTTAGGACTTGTTTTTAATTATTATAAAATAGGTACTTTAGATTATTTTCAGGGGAGATCACAAAGTCTCATCAGTTCACGTCAGTGTTGAATAGTTTTAGGTTAAGTGCTCAGATAACTCAATATTCTTAGAGAGAATATTGTGAAAGAGTCTTTGAAAGCACTTGTGGTTTGATTCAATCTTCAAGCTTACGATTTTCATTGACATTGAATTTTCTTGTTCTTAATTCAGCTGTGTAAGTGTTTAATTATGTTTTTTGAATTTATAATCTCTTCATCTACAAAGAGCATGATTAGTTAAATCTACAACTAGGGTTGCGGGAACCATAAAGAACTAACAAGGTAAAATCGGATAATTCACGATTCTTGGGAGGTGTATATGCATGTATTAATTAACTCTCTTCTTTTTGAATGTTTTATAGTGGTGTCCGACATTAGAACCTACCTAGTATTACTGACTGGACCAAGGTAGTAATAAATTGAAAAGAGATTAATTAGCATGATTCGATTGATGTTTTCTCATCTAATCAACCAAACTGGGCCAAAGGGAGGTTGTACTGGGACATATAGGTAATTTTAGTAACCCACGCTATGGAGATGGGCCAAGTCGCATAGTGAAATTTGCCTCTCACCCTTGACCAGAGGGCTTGGTGAACTTAAATTATCCTCTTACATGCTATACATTAGACAAGAATTAGGTTATCCGGTGATACAAAGTTGCGGAATCATGGGAAACACAATACCCTAGTTGTCGTCCTTTATTGATCTTTCTCTCATGATAATTAGTTAGTTTATTTTTCTTATTGATTTTTTCGAACCCCGCCTCCCCCCCAACTTTAGGGAAGTGAGTTAATTAACTACTCGTATTGCATGTTGGTGAATTCTTAAGTCTACATATTCCCTGTGGGTTCGACCCTAACCTTGGTTAGGTTCTATTTCTTTACATCGACCACTTTATCCTCTAAAAAGGAGGTGTAACATGGGCGATATCACCCATACGACATTTTTAACAACAACTTCAGCATCGAAGTAATACGCACACACCCCAGATGACTTATATCAAATACGCAACACCCCACATGCAAATCTTAACATACACCCCCATCGAATATTATTTTACATGTCTTTCCAAGTCAACTGACCCCATTTGAATGAATTAGCCTCAAATGACACACACATCCATCACACACCAAATTTTCATGCATATAATAAATTTAATTAAAATGGTATGTGAGCACATTGTTTTCAAACACATTAGTCAAACATAAAGACAAGGGCATACTCTTAAGTTTTCGACTTTTACACATATTCACACATTGGCACCTATTTTTCATAATTCAATTTTTAAACACAACATTGGCATATACTGGTTCATGTATCGAATTACCATACTCATTAATTAATTTCAACCTAATCATACAATTATTAGTAAATTAAAAGGGTTTTTAAGACTGAGACCTCACCAAATTGAATTACCAAGATGTAGAAATTGAAGGAGGGATCGAAGAGGTGGAACCCTAGGGTTATCGGAAAGTTGGCAAGAAAATAGTGGGATGGTTGATAGCCGGTAGTTGGAGGGACAAGGGAAGGGGTCGTCAGGTTTGACTTGTAATTTAGGGGAAGAATGGGGTCAAAATAATTTGACCACATTATTTATATATTGACTAGGTCGGTTAAAACAAATGGGCCTAGACTCTATGAAACCTTGATTATGGGACGTAAAGATTTTCATGGCCTATAAATCATGGTCTCGTAGAATGTCCAAACGTTGTTTTGGGTATTGGGTTTCGTGGACTAATTTAAGAGTCATAGAATTAGATACAACTCGTAGAGTTGGTCGTAGAAACCTCAACAATTAGTCAATTAATCAGAAAACGTACCAGGAGTCCAGGAGCCCCATTCACAACCCATAGTTTTATCTACAGACTATAAAGTTGGCTCGTTGACTGGTGTGCATAATGTTTTGCTCACTGAAAGTGTTCTACGAGATGGTGTACAGGTCGTAGATTTACATACGACTTGTAGAACTATTCGTAAAAGAACTTCTTGATGCCTTTTCAGCTAAAGATGGCTGACTCGGTCATGTACCTACACATTCTTCATAGAACACATTGTTACCCTATATGCAACCAGTCCAATGTCCAAAATTATAACCAAAATGCAAAAAATTCAACTACCTACAAGTTCAAAAGCTAAAAACAAAATACAACTAAAACTATTACGTCAAATATCTTGGGTTGCCTCCCAAGTAGCGCCTGATTTATTGTCGCAGCATGACTTGGATAACTTGGTTACTCCGACTTCACCAAGTTCGCAAACATCCTTTTCCAGGTCATATAGCCTCTTCATTAACTGATAGATATTGAAGATAATTTCTTCATCGTTCAATCTAAACCTGAGTTGGCTAGCTTTCATATATACTAGTGCTCGGCTAGTGGGTAGGAAAGGCCTTCCCGAGATGATTATGACTTCGAAGTTTACTTCGTAATCTAGGATCACAAAGTCTAGGGGGAAAATGAATTTCTCAACTTTGACAAGTATGTCATAGAGTATCGCCACGGGCTTCTTCTTCGTGCGGTTAGCCATCAATAATCGCATGCTCGTTGGGGTAGGGGCTCGAAATCCTAGTTTCTTGAAGACCGCAAGAGGCATTAGATTTATGTTGGCACTAAGATCACACAATGCCCTTACGAACTGTACATCTCCAATAGTGCAGGGTATGGTAGAAGCATCGGGATCTTCTCGCTTTTGCACCAAGGACCTTTGTGGAAATTGCACTGCACTGTTGAAGCTCTTAGGATAGCTTCTGACTCACGGTGTGCTTCTTTGTAACCAGGTCCTTCATAAACTTTGCATACCGTGATATCTTCTCCAATGCCTCAATGAGAGGGATGTTGATGGAGAGTTGTTTCAGCATGGAGAGAAAGTGTTTGAACTTGCCTTTTTCCTCCTTTTTTTGATTCTTTGAGGGAAGAGAGGAGGAGGTCTAGGAATGGGCTTCAGCTTCTATCGTGCCTCTGCAGCATCACTCACCCCATCCTTGACATGCTCATCTCTAGTATCAGCATCGTCGACCTCAACTGCTTCCTCTCAACATCATCATCATCTAGTAGCAAGGGAGGATCAATGGTACTCTTACCACCATGAGCGGTAACTGCCATGCACTGGCCCTCATAATTTGGGTTTTGAACTAAGTTGCTAGTCAGTGTACGTGTCTGACACTGGTTGAGTGGAGTTGATACTTGACCAAAATGTTACTCAAGCTATTTGATAGCAACAGAATGAGACTCAATTTTTTTTATGTTGGAGATATCAGACTTCATCCCCCTAAAGGTCTCATCCTTTGACTCAGCTTTCTTCAATAGGCAGTCAAAAATCTCCTCAACTTTGGAACTACTAGCACCGATATCGCGATTGTGTGGGACCATTTCTGTAGCCATCTCTGTGGCCCCAATTTGCATCTCTGTCTTGGCTTTGGTTCTTATCATAGTAACCTCTATGGTTGTCTCTGAAAGCACTATCTCTGTTATAGTTCCGACCTTGGTTTCCTTAACCTTGGCGCCAATTGTCCTAATTGGACCCTTGGGTTGGTCTGGGAACCCCCATCTGATCAGCAATAAAGCAAGTGTCCTCCCCATAGTAGGGATCCTCATACATGGGTGCTCACAGAGGCTGATGAACAACTACATTAACTCATTCCTGATTCTGTTTCATCAATACCTCCATACCTGTACAGATTCGGGCAAACTCTTGAATAATCTACTCATTTATTTTAGCTTGCTCCGAACCAATACTGATAGCGCACGAACTTTTGGTAGATGGCTTTTTTTGCCTCCATGTATGATTTGTCTTGACCACCCTTTCCATCCTCTTAGAAATCCTTGCAAATGGTTGATCCAAGAACATGCCCCCATGATGGTATCCCCACATGCTTGACTATTCTCATCCAGGGCACAGTAGAAGATCTCCACTAAGACATCATCAACAATTTTATGGTTCGGATCACTCCTCAAGCACTTTGAGAATCGCTCTCATGTAGTATTGATCGAGTCACCAAGAAGTTGCTCAAAGTTGTGGATTTGATCTTTCTACTTGAGCTTCTTCGATCTCGGGAAGTACCTCTCCAAAAAGGCCTTTTATGACTCAGCCCAACTGGTGATCAAACTTTGCGGGAGCTCAGATAGCCATAGCTCTGCATTGACTATCAGAGATAATGGGAAGACACAAAGTCCCACAACATCCATAGATAGATTTTATGCTCCCATCACACTCTCAAAGACAAACGCAACATTGTGTAGATAACTATGTGGATCCTCTAATGGTAGGCTCACGAACAATCCATGATTTTGCAGCATCTGAAAAAGCCAACTTGAGCCACAAACTTTATGCCAGCCGATAGTGGTAGTAACAGAATGGCTCTAGTAGCCTCCAAAGCCATAGGGTTCAGCCAATATTGGTTTCAGCGATAAGCTTTGGAATTGAAATCCTATGGCTGTGTAGTTGTCCTCAAGAGGAGGTGGTTTATCATTATTTACATTCTCATTTCATTCCGGTTCAGAGCTGCATTTGTTGCATCGTTTGCATTATATTAGGCCATCCTTCTAAGTCTTCTCTAGATCTTTAGGTCAAACGGAGTCAAAGGAATACTCGACTTTGCGTATTGGGCATACACTACACTTGTACAATGAAATAAAACAAAAACAACAAAAAATATAAAATGAGGGAAATAAGGATCAATTTCTAAATTAGTTGAATTAGACAAGTCTAGACGTATTCCTCGGCAACAGTGCCAAAATCTTGATGTCGCCCAAGCTACACCTCCTTTTTTAAGGGTAAAGCGGTCATTGTCAAAATATATAACCTAACCAAGGTTAGGTTTGAATCCCATAGGAAATACAGTAGACTTAGAAGGATTCAATGCAACTCCGGTTAATTTACTAACTTATCTCCCCAAACGAGGTTTTTTTTTATAATAACTATTAAAAGTAATTCTAAAATAAGACAAGTGCTAAACCAGTATGAAGAGGAATTAGGGTATTGTGTTCCCCATGATTCCCTAACTCATTATTACCAGATAATCGAATTCTTTTCTAGTGTGTAGCATGCAGAACGGTAAGTTAAGTTCACCAAACCCTTTGGCCTAGGCGAGAGGCGAATTTCACTATGTGCTTTGGTCCATCCCCACAGTTTGACATTACTAACCCTTACCTATTGTTCCACTACAACCTCCTCTTGGCCCAATTCGGTTGATTAGACGAGAAACATCAATCGAATCATTTTAATTAATCTCTTTTTCTATTCATTACTACTTTGATCCAGTGGGTAACACTAGGCGAGTTCTAATGTTGGCCACCATTAGAAAGCATTCAATATCAAGAGAATTAATTAATATATGCATGCACACTTTTCAAGAATTATGAATTATCTTATTTTACCTTGTTAGTTCTTCATGATTCCCGCAATCATAGTTGTGGATTTAGTTACTCATGATCAGTGTAAATGCAACACTTATGAATTTGAATAACATAATTGAGCACTTATACAAGAGAATTAAGCACAAGAAATCTGAACTCAGTAATAAGAATAACAAGATTAAAACCAAAAGATGAAATAAAGTTTTACAAGTATTTCTCAAGCTCTTCATTGTTCTATCACGTCCCTTTCCAGTTCATAATGAAAAATAATCTACAAATCTATTTATAGTATTTAAAATACAAAACAAAAATAAAATAGGATAATTGGGTTGTATAACATTTTATGGCATAGTCGGGCTTTCATAGATTGCTCCTTCAAATCTTGGGCTGACTTCTACGACACCCTTCTACGTATATAGTGCTATGGTCCATAGGGGGTTTCGTCAGATGACTTTTCAGCAACTCTCCACTTTCTAATCCTTATGGTACGACACCAACTCTACGACTCAATAAGTACCCAGACTTTTGAACGACTTTATCGGACCTCATAATGTCGCCCCGTGAGAAATTTGACTAAGTGTCACCTCATGGGAGGCCCACACAACCAGTGTAAGGTCACACAGACCATGTGGCCTTTAGTGAAGGGTTACTTTGCCATAATTTCGATTATGGGTTTCGACAAGGAGTTTTGGACTAAGGCACATCACGTAGGAACCCCACACGGGATGTGTGGTGCTTCACAGACTGTGTGACCCACCGTGTAACTCACGACGCTTAATTTTTCTAAGTATGAAATCACTATCTCGTAACCTTTTTGTGCAAAATATTTCTAAGTAATATTTGATGGCCCTTAACACGACCCGTGTAGTGTCACACGGGCCGTGTGACGATCTATGTTGCACCCCTTTGCTTTGAAAAATTCGAAGTGTTGAAGATATGGAAGATTTATCTAAGTGTCATCTCGCGGACTCTATTCATGGCCCGTGAAATGCCTCACAGACTGTTCAGTGCCAGTGAAGCCATGACTGCCAAGTTTCATCTATTTCATTAATAGCTTTTTCATAAATAGGATTTATTTTAAATATGTTTTATGACCTTTTTACCTATCCTAAGCATCTAAATCAGCTGATACTACTTCATTTTAATTTATTCTCACTAGAAACACTCATACTCTAAAATGAATTCCTAAAAATCCCCTCTAAGTTCTTCTCTCAAGACTCAAGCTAGGATTTTCAATTAAGGTTCAACTTCAAGCTAATTCTCCTCAAGTTCATCTTCCTAATCAAGGTATATGGAATTGATTCTTGGTCCCTTTCAACCAAGAAAACCCAAATTCTTTTCAATTGATTTTCATAAATTTTGCTTACTTTAAATATGAGTTTTGAGATTTATGATTTTATAAATTCAATTGAAGTATGGGTTGTGCTTTATTGATGAATTTAATTTGATTTAAGCCTTTATATTATAGTTTGCATTGAGATTATGAAATTATGAATGTGTGTGTCCCCTTTAAAGCTTGATTTATGCATGGATGATCTATATTATGATTTGAATATGAATTTAATTATGGATTTACTTTAATTTAATATTATATTGTTGATTATAGATTGAATCTAGATTACTCATGCTATTTTCACATCATTCGTTGCATTTGCATTCATGAGCATTGGTTTTTATGGAAATTATGAAGTGGGCTAAGCCAATTATGTTTTATGATATGATTTTGATAAGGTTATTGGTTATGACAAGAATGTGATAACATATATGTCAATGACTCTTTGAGCATTTTGGGTGCTTGCACCATTCCGTATATGTAGATGAGCTATTCCTTGCATGAGTATCATGATTACGATTTATCACATGTATGTTTGATGTGGAAATGTGGAAGATCCTAAGCCCCGTATTGCCCTTATAGAGTGAGTCATACTTACCCGCCCCTTAGTTCTTATGCGCTATGTGCTATGTGAATCCATGTAAATCCCTTTCCCTTTGATATCCCAATAGCGGATTCCTTTCCCATCCCTTAGAACTATGTGTTTACTATTTGAATGTGCTTCCGAACCGATGATGTGGATTTGGATATTTAAAAGGCTTGTTTGGGGACTCTCGGGTTTTCATTCACCGTGTCACTTCTAGGCCCTAGGTCCGGGTCATGACAAAGCTAGTATTAGAGCCCTAGGTTTGTAAGTGATCCTTGGCATCCAACCTGTCGCGTGAACAAAGTCCTATTCATAGGCATAAAGTACAACATGCCTATAAGTGGGAGGCTAGGCAGACGTTCTAGGAATTATCTCACTTCTTCATGTCATGTGTCATGCTATAGTTGTATAATTTGTTTCCCTTTATCGTGATGGTTTCGTTGCTCTATTTCAGACTATGTCTCGAGAAAGACCCCATCTACTAAGGCCAGCTCCGGCTAATGAGAACCAAGCGCCTCAAAGGCCTATGGATGAACCAATCTCCAATGGTGAATTTCATATGTCCTTTGCTATGCTTTCCCAGGTGGTGACAACTCAGGCTAGGTAGGCTAACCTTCTATAGGACCCTACTCTAGCTTCTAGGGTAAGAGATTTCACCCAGATGAACCCCCTTAAGTTTTATGGGTCTAAGGTTGATGAAGATGCTCAAGAGTTCATTGATGAGCTCACCAAAGTGCTGAAGGTTATGGGTGTCACTTTTGAGGAGAAGGTTGAATTAGCTGTTCATCAGTTGAAGGATGTGGCTCAGATGTGGTACACCCAATGGTCTATGGAGAGGGTTTATGTTGATTCTATTAATTGGGAGGATTTCAAGTTTGCCTTCCTGGATCGGTTCTTCCGCTTGAGCTTAGGGAATCTAAGATGAATGAATTTATCAACCTCAAGAAAGGAGGTATGAGCGTGAGGGTTTATTCCCATCAATTAACTAAGCTCTCCAAGTAGGCTCCGGCACTCGTAGTTAACCCTGGTGCAAGGATGCACAAGTTCGTTTTTGGTATCTCTGATTCGCTCAAGAAAGAATGCCGAACAGCCATGCTTATAGGGATATGGATATCTCCAAGCTCATGGTATATGCTGAACAGATCAAAGGGGAGAAACTCAAGGAAAGAAGAATGCATGATTCTAAGAGGGACCGTTTAGATGGAGGGTTCTCCGATTCTCGAGGTAGTGGTGGTTTTGGTCGCCTCCAACAAGGCCAAGGTTTGGGTGCTCGGGTCACTAATTCTAGAAGGCCTCCTCCCAAGACAGTGGTTGGTGGTGGAAAAGAGTACCCTCGGTGTGATAAGTATGGGAGGAATCACATCGGTGCTTGTAAGAGAGATTTGGGTCTATGTTCTAGACGTGGTGACAAGAACCACAAGGTTACCGATTGTCCTGAGAATTCCCACAAAGGTCAAGGTCAGGCGGATCCAGGTGGTCAGAGCCAACAAAGAGCTCCCCAAGGTGTTACCCAAAGGAACAACAGGTTCTATGCACTTCATGCCTGTCAAGAGGTTGAGGAAGCTTCGGACGTCGTGACTAGTATGTTAAAAGTCTTTGATTTTAATGCTTATGCTTTGGTTGACTCAGGTGCACACTTGTCTTTTGTGACTCCTCTGTTGGCTGTTAAGCTTGATTTGAGTCCCAAAATTTTGAAGGATCCTTCCTCAGTTTATACTCCCGTGGGTGAATCTGTTGTTGCACATATGGTCTATCATGGTTGTCCTATTTTTGTTTTGCATAAAATCTTCCCATATGATCTCATGGAACTTGAGATGTTCAAGTTTTACGTGATTCTTGGGATGGATTGGTTGCATATATCATTTGCCTCTATAGACTGTAGGACCCAGAAGGTCAAGTTTCGACCCCTTGGTGAGCCCATTCTTGAATGGACGGGTAGTGACTCCGCTATTAGGGGTCGATTTATTTCCTACCTCAAGGCCCGGAATATAATCTCCAAGGGGTGCATTTATCATATTGTGAGGGTCAAGGATATAGAGTCTGAATCCCCCACTCTTGGGTCTCTTCCGATGTGAATGAGTTTTCGGATGTGTTTCCCGAGGACTTGCCCAATATTCCTCCAGAAAGGGAAGTAGACTTTGGGATAGATCTTCTCTCGGATACCCAACCTATCTCTATTCCTCTCTGTCGCATGGCACCGGCTGAGTTGAGGGAGTTGAAGAATCAGTTGAAAGATTTATTGGATAAGGGCTTTATTAGGCCGAGTATATCCCCATGGGGTGCTCCGGTGTTATTTGTAAGGAAGAAAGATGGATCCCTTCGGATGTGTATCAATTATAGGCAATTGAATAAGGTGCCCATTTAGAATAAATACCCATTGCCTAGGATCGGTGACTTTTTTGACCAGCTTCCAGGGGCTACTCACTTCTAAAAGATTGATCTTCGTTCCGGGTACCATCAATTGAAGGTTAGAGAAGGTAATATTCCCAAGACGGCCTTTCAAACGAGGTATGGGCACTTTAAGTTTATGGTGATTTCATTTGGCTTGACTAATGTTCCGATCGTGTTTGATCTCATGAATCGGGTGATCAAGCCATTCCTCGACAGTTTTGTGGTTGTCTTTATTGATGATATTCTCATTTATTCTCGCAGTGAGCGGGAGCATATGGATCATTTGAGGTTGTAAATGAGAATAAATGGTTGACCCCTTCGGACCGAGGCTGTAAAGAATTGGCCTAGACCATTGACCCCTTCGGACATTCGAAGTTTTTTGGGATTGGCCAACTATTACAGGAGGTTCGTAGAAGGGTTATCATCTATTGTGTCTCAGTTGACTAAATTGACCCAAAAGAAGGTTAAGTTCATGTGGTCAAATAAATGCAAAAAGAGATTCCAAATCTGAAGGATCGGCTTACATCGGCTCCCGTCTTGATGTTACCTAATGGCTTGGAGGGGTTTGTGGTGTATTTTGATGCCTCACGGATCGAGTTGTGTTGTGTACTTATGCAACATGGTATGGTGATAGCATATGCATCAAGGCAATTGAAGGTGCATAAGCGTAATTACCCGACGCATGATCTCAAGTTGGCGGCGGTGGTATTTGCCTTGAAGATTCGGAGGCACTATTTGTTCGGGGTTCATATTGATGTATTCACTGATCCAAGAGTTTGCAATATGTGTTCACTCAAAGGGATCTCAAACTGAGGCAAAGAAGATGGTTGGGACTCCTAAAGGACTACGACATGAGTGTTCAATATCATCCCGACAAGGCCAATGTGATAGTCGATTCTCTTAGTAGTGTATCTATGGGAAGTGTGGCTCATGTTAGAGAGGAGAAAAGGGAGCTGGCTAAGGATGTTCACCGGGTGGCTAGGTTGTGTGTTAGGATAGCCGACTCTAATGATGGTGGTATTCAGGTTCAAAACGAGGTTGAATCTTCCGTGGTGGTTGATGTGAAGGCTAAGCAAGATTTAGATCCATCTTTAGTTGAATTAAAGAAGTTGGTTGCCAAGAAGGAGATTGAGGTATTCTCCCGGGGGGATGGTGTGCTTCGGTACCAAGACCGGTTGTGTGTTCCGGATGTGGATGATCTTAGAGGGCTGATCATAAGTGAAACTCACAACTCCCATTATTCTATATACCCAGGGTCCACTAAGATGTATCAGGATTTGAAAGAGGTATATTGGTGGCATGGGATGAAGAAGGATATAGCTAAGTTCTCATATGAATGCCCGATTTGTCAGCAAGTAAAGGTGGAGCACCAAAGGCCCGGTGGCCTAGCTCAAGACATTGAGATTCCCACTTGGAAGCGGGAAGATGTGAACATGGACTTTGTGGTTAGTTTACCTCGGACCCGAACACAATTTGACTCCATTTGCATTATTATTGATTGGATGACTAAGTCAGCTCACTTTCTACCGGTCAAGACTATCTATAGTGCCGAGGATTATGCAAGGTTGTACATCCAAGAATTGGTGAGATTGCATGGTGTGCCTAGGTCTATCATATCAGATCGTTGTACCCAATTCACTTCCCACTTTTGGAGATCTTTCCAAAAGAGACTTGGTACTAAGGTTAAATTAAGCACCACCTTTCATCCTCAAACCAATAGGCAAGTTGAGAGAACGATTCAAACCTTGGAGGACATGTTGAGGGCGTGTATGTTGGAGTTCAAAGGTAATTGGGATGACCACCTGCCACTCATTGAGTTTGCCTTTAATAATAGGTTTTATACTAGCATTAGGCATTGTATGGAAGGAGGTGTAGATCACCAATGGGGTGGTTTGAGCAATGGGAAATGGCATTGATTGGCTCGGATTTGGTGTTGGAGGCCATGGAGAAGGTGAAGCTAATTATGGAGAGATTGAAGGCGGCCTGATAACGTTCAAACATACTCCTTTTTACAGAATATGGACGATCGTTAGCAGTATATTTACCCAACTAAGAGTCGGGGTCGATCCCACAGGGAATAGGTTGAAACAACTTTACTAGTTATCCTACTTCGATCGTTGGTTCTATTTCCAGAAAACAAACAATGCGAAAGAGTAAAAATGGGGGTTTGTTGAACTAAGATCCTACTATGAGTACGAATGCAGATAAAATAAACTAAGGCTTAGACAGTTTAATGATGACCTAGGGTTGCAGTCCCCATGACACATAACTATTAAGCATTTAACGTCGGGTTTATTATTCTTTATATTGCATGCAAAATCTAGCGAGTTGGGTAACTTCTAGTTCACCTCTCGGTCCTTCCTAGAATTATGTCATTCATCTCCTTTCGGTCTCAGAATGTTTTCGATGCTAAACCTCGCTTTGGATTTCAGAAAACTATCACCTCTCGGTCTCAAGTTCTTTAGATATAAACTAATCCCCAAGCCTAAGTGTACCATCCCCTCTCGGGCTCAAGTGACTTAAACGTAGGTCGATTGCCTTATCTACTGTTGTAATTCCCTTTTCCTAATCATTAATTTCCTTTCAGACAACTAACGAATATGGGCGAGTTCTCAATGCGTGCACTCATCAAGAAAGACTTTTAAGCAAAGGAAATCACAATACCTACAATACAAATCCCAATTAAACCTTACGTCTTGCCTATTTCATTAAGACGTCATGGTTCCCACAACCCTAGTTGTGGGTCTAGATTATTGAACTTGCAAGGTTTAGAACAAGAATCATCATGTAATCCATGTTAAAATCACTTGCAAGGGAGAAGAGATCAATTCTTAATTCACACGCCATAATGCAAAGCAAACAAGAATTAAAGACTCAAAACAATAATCACAAACTCACAACTACCATTGTTGGATTTTTGCTTGCTGTCCAGCGTGGTTATAGAAGAGAAAATCTGGAAAAAGTCCCTTCCAATAGTGTGTCCAGCAGCCCCCCAATTATGGGGTGCAAGATCTCCCAATTATGGGGTGCAAGATCCCCCCATAGAAATAAAACCTAGCTCTATTTATAGTCTTAAAACAATCCTAAAACGAGTAGGAAAAGTAAACCTAAACTAAGTAGGGAAAGAATCCTAATTGGACTTGGATTTCTTGTTGCGAACTGCCACACGCTCCATGACACGTCCCGTGGTCCTCTTCACGCCCCGTGACACGGCCCGTGTCAAGTGTAACGGGCCGTGCGTCCTTCCGTCTGGCTTTACTTCACGCCACGTGACACGGCCCGTGTCAAGTGTAACGGGCCGTTTGGCCTTCCGTCTGGCTTTACTTGGCCTCCTTTTCCACTTATTCGACGCTGGGCCTCACACGTGCCATCACACGGTCCGTGTGATGCTACACGGCCCGTGGGGTGGTCCGTGTAGTGTCACTTCACCGCGATTTGGACGTTTTTCTCATGCAATTCCTTCATTAGCCCATGTTTTCGTTATTTTCCTGAATAGTATCAAAACACACATATTAAACTAACAAAACCGCTCGAGAACACCCAATAATTCTATGTTTTAAGCGTCGTAAAAGTCGTATTTTCATGACTCATCAACACCCTCAACTTAGAACCATTGCTTGTCCTCAAGCGATGACCA
This sequence comes from Solanum rostratum, assembly GCA_029948455.1. Taxonomy (NCBI): domain Eukaryota; kingdom Viridiplantae; phylum Streptophyta; class Magnoliopsida; order Solanales; family Solanaceae; genus Solanum; species Solanum rostratum. The sequence continues at coordinate 26,200,270 of CM057047.1, forward strand.
AAAACAACACATAACGATGCGCAAAGACAAGTGTTTAACAAGAAGTACATAGCAATCCCTCATTCATCAAACTCATGCCCAAAAAGTAAACTTGCAATATGTTCACATCCAAGCAGACTCTTATGGATCAAACTAAGCATTACACCGTATTTCGTTGGAACAAATAAGCTCAAGAACAAAGATGAACCAGTTAGTATAGCAACCAAATAGTGCAATGATAGTGCCCCTTACTACAAAGAAGTCTCACACACAATGTAATAATATAGCACAGAGACTGGAATGTAGACACTCACACTCACAAAAGATTTTCAACCGAGACACAAGTATAGACATATGCTTGCCTTTATTTTCACCACCTTGACTCTTGAATGACCTTTTTAGGATCACTTTAGGACTTTTGCGGCTTGTAATGTAGGCTCGGGCTAGGGTGAGGTGCATTTAGGATCAAAGTGACTAATTTTCCCTTCCAAGACATTGTTTTGACTCCGCCTCTACTTTCGGCCCCCAAACTCTTATTGCCCCTATTTTTCCAACTTTCTTTGCAGTTGGGCGTGATTTCCGTTTTCATTCATTCTCTTTTTTTTTTCTTTTTCTTTGCTCTTTTGTTTTACTCACGATCACATCCCAAACTTTCCTTCTCCTCTCATCACTTGACTCTTTTCCATACTTTTCTATTTTTCTTACAACAGCCACCCTCAACTTAGGCTTTTGGCCTGAGTTGAGGTTCACAATGTCTTCTTAAAGGACCAGGGCCAGTATAGGCCACCCTCAACTTAGGCTTTTGGCCTGAGTTGAGGTTCACAATGTCCTTTTAAGGGACCAGGGCCAAAGTGAAGATCTTGGATAGATAAGGAAGGTGAGTTGGGTGATTAGAAAGAAAAGGTCTATTAAGGCTCAACTTTTGGTTCAATGGGATCAATTTCATTTGGTTGGTTGATTTCAGGCTAAGTGATTTAATAACAAAAATGGCCTAAGATCCTATCCTAATCCAATCATTCAAGTGTTTTGGTGGGACTAACCAGGCACGTTCTAGCTTACAAGTGTATCAATCGAATTAAGCAAATAAGCTCACACACGCATGGCACCTATCCCACACTATTCAGTACTAACCAACACAGTCATGCTTCATTCATCAAGATGCCAACTAGACAATGTATACAATGCTTTACAAGGATCACATAAGTTAGTCAGGATGAGATGTGTGCATATATAAGCCTTTTGAATTGTCTTTTGATTGGGGCATTTTCTTACAATAATTATGGGTTACTATAGACTCTTAAAAACACTTATATTCACACAAACGAAACAACCTAAACATGCCAGTTCTACTAGATAATACACCTTTAGAGAAAAGAAACATGGCAAGAAAAACTCCTCAGGGTTCAGGATGCCCCACTCCCCACCAAGATTTATGCATTGTCCCCAATGCATGTCAAACCAATGTACAAAACAAGGGAAGTGATCATACCTGCGATGCCCTAGGCATCAGTAGTAATGTACCTGATTACTCAGACTTCATCAGGTATCCACATATGTTGCCTTCCACTTTTTCCTCCACTTTGAACTTATGAACTGCACCCCTAGCTTCTTTTCCATTTTTCTACTATGCTCTAGGGGTGGTGGTATAAAAATGAAGAGACCAAATACTTCTTTGGATGGCATCATTAGTTTCGCAGTACTTTGTCCCATATGGAAATCAAAACAGAAACAAAAAGCAAAAACAAATAGTAAAACTAGAAAATAGAACATTAACCTGAATAGAAAACTAGTAGATGATTTCAAAACCGTATTCCCCGGCAACGGCGCCATTTTTGATAACGTTCAAACATACTCCTTTTTACAGAATATGGACGATCGTTAGCAGTATATTTACCCAACTAAGAGTCGGGGTCGATCCCACAGGGAATAGGTTGAAACAACTTTACTAGTTATCCTACTTCGATCGTTGGTTCTATTTCTAGAAAACAAACAATGCGAAAGAGTAAAAATGGGGGTTTGTTGAACTAAGATCCTACTATGAGTACGAATGCAGATAAAATAAACTAAGGCTTAGACAGTTTAATGATGACCTAGGGTTGCAGTCCCCATGACACATAACTATTAAGCATTTAACGTCGGGTTTATTATTCTTTATATTGCATGCAAAATCTAGCGAGTTGGGTAACTTCTAGTTCACCTCTCGGTCCTTCCTAGAATTATGTCATTCATCTCCTTTCGGTCTCAGAATGTTTTCGATGCTAAACCTCGCTTTGGATTTCAGAAAACTATCACCTCTCGGTCTCAAGTTCTTTAGATATAAACTAATCCCCAAGCCTAAATGTACCATCCCCTCTCGGGCTCAAGTGACTTAAACGTAGGTCGATTGCCTTATCTACTGTTGTAATTCCCTTTTTCTAATCATTAATTTTCTTTCAGACAACTAACGAATACGGGCGAGTTCTCAATGCGTGCACTCATCAAGAAAGACTTTTAAGCAAAGGAAATCACAATACCTACAATACAAATCCCAATTAAACCTTACGTCTTGCCTATTTCATTAAGACGTCATGGTTCCCACAACCCTAGTTGTGGGTCTAGATTATTGAACTTGCAAGGTTTAGAACAAGAATCATCATGTAATCCATGTTAAAATCACTTGCAAGGGAGAAGAGATCAATTCTTAATTCACACGCCATAATGCAAAGCAAACAAGAATTAAAGACTCAAAACAATAATCACAAACTCACAACTACCATTGTTGGATTTTTGCTTGCTGTCCAGCGTGGTTATAGAAGAGAAAATCTGGAAAAAGTCCCTTCCAATAGTGTGTCCAGCAGCCCCCCAATTATGGGGTGCAAGATCTCCCAATTATGGGGTGCAAGATCCCCCCATAGAAATAAAACCTAGCTCTATTTATAGTCTTAAAACAATCCTAAAACGAGTAGGAAAAGTAAACCTAAACTAAGTAGGGAAAGAATCCTAATTGGACTTGGATTTCTTGTTGCGAACTGCCACACGCTCCATGACACGTCCCGTGGTCCTCTTCACGCCCCGTGACACGGCCCGTGTCAAGTGTAACGGGCCGTGCGTCCTTCCGTCTGGCTTTACTTCACGCCACGTGACACGGCCCGTGTCAAGTGTAACGGGCCGTTTGGCCTTCCGTCTGGCTTTACTTGGCCTCCTTTTCCACTTATTCGACGCTGGGCCTCACACGTGCCATCACACGGTCCGTGTGATGCTACACGGCCCGTGGGGTGGTCCGTGTAGTGTCACTTCACCGCGATTTGGACGTTTTTCTCATGCAATTCCTTCATTAGCCCATGTTTTCGTTATTTTCCTAAATAGTATCAAAACACACATATTAAACTAACAAAACCGCTCGAGAACACCCAATAATTCTATGTTTTAAGCGTCGTAAAAGTCGTATTTTCATGACTCATCACGGCCCAAAGTCGCCAAAAGTCCTATTCGGATGTTAGGAGGAGGGATCTTGAATTTCATGAAGGCGATTGGGTGTACGTGAAAGTTTCACCTATAAAGGGTGTGATTCATTTTGGTAAGAAGGGCAAGTTAAGTCCCCAATACATTGTCCCTTATGAAATTGTTGAGCGGATAAGGAATGTTGCTTATAGGTTGGAGTTGTCTCTAGAATTGAGTTCCATCCACGCCGTTTTCCATGTGTCTATGTTGAGGAAGTTAGTTGGTGATCCTAGCAGTATTGTGCCCTTGGAAGATGTTGAGGTTGGGGAGAACTTATCTTATAAGGAAGTCTCTGTGGAGATTTTGGATAGACAAGTGAAGCAGCTATGTAACAAGTATGTAGCTTCGGTGAAGGTACTTTGGAGAAATCAACACGTGGAGAGTGCTACATGGGAGGCGGAGTTAGACATGATGAAGCTATATCCCCATCTTTTCCAATTTACTCAAGCCTAAGGTATTAGGTTCTTCCTCTTCTAAGTGGTCCTAATTCCTTCACTCTTGGTTTCATGACATGACATGCATACATTTTCACAAAAATGAATTTTTATGATGTTTTGAATGATTTGAATATGTTTTGATATGGGTTTTAAAGGCTCTATGATTTCCAAATGATGAACTATGCATTGTACCTTGTGTTCAGACGTTTCATGTTCTAAGTCAATCCTTTCAGGCCTTGTTGTTGCACATTCGGGAATAAATGTTCTCAAGGGGGAGATGATGTAAGGACCCGAATTTTTGAACGACTTAATCGAACCTCCTAATGTCACCCCATGAGAAATTTGACCAAGTGTCACTTCATGGGAGGCCCATATGGCCAATGTGAGGTCACACGGACCGTATGGCCTCTAGTGAAGGGTTACTTGGCCATAATTTTGATTATGGGGATTAGACATGGAGTTTCAGGCTAAGGCACGTCACACCGGAACCCCACATGGGCCGTGTGGTGCTTCACGCATCATGTGACGCACCATGTAGTCACGATGTAAAATTTTTCTAAGTACGAAATCACCGTCTCGTAACTTTTTGATGCAAGATTTTTCTAAGTAATGTTTGATGGCCATTGACACGACCCGTGTAGCTGTCCGTGTGGCACCCCTTTGCTTCGAAAAATTCTAAGTGTTGAAGATGCAGAAGATTTGTCTAAGTGTCATCTCACGGACACTGTTCACGGCACGTGAAGTGCCTCACGGACCTTGTCACTGCCAGTGAAGCCATGACGGTCCAATTTTCATCCATTTCATTAATGGCTTTTTTGTAAATAGGATTTATTTTAAATGTGTTTTATGAACTTTTTACCTATCCTAAGCATCTAAATCAGCTGATACTACTTCATATCAATTTATTCTCACTAGAAACACACATACTCTAAAATCAATTCCTAAAAATACACTCTAAGTTCTTCTGTCAAGACCCAAGCTAGGATTCAACTAGGGTTCAACTGCAAGCTAAATTCTCCTCAAGTTCATCTTCCTAATCAAGGTATGTAGGGTTGATTCTTGGTCCCTTTCAACCAAGAAGACCCAAACTCTTTTCAATTGATTTTCATAAATTTTGTTTACTTTAAATATGGGTTTTGAGATTTATGATTTTATAAATTCAATTGAAGTACGGGTTGTGATTTATTGATGATTTTAATTTGATTTAAGCCCTTATATTATAGTTTGCATTTAGATTATGAAATTATGAATGTGCATGCCCCCTTTAAAGCTTGATTTATGCATGGGTGATTTATATTATGATTTAAATATGAATTTAATTATGGATTTACTTCAATTTCATATTATATTGATGATTTTAAATTGAATCTATATTACTTATGCTATTCTCACATCATTCATTGCATTTGCATTCATGAACATTGGTTTTTATGAAAATTATGGGTTAAGCCCAATTATGTTTTATAATATGATTTTGACAAGATTATTGGGTATGACAAGAATGCGATCACATATATGTCAATGATTATGGCTCTTTTAGCATTTTTGGTGCTTGCACCATTGTGTCTATGTAGATGATCTATTACTTGCATGAGTATCATGATTATGATTTATGCTTTGGCATTTGAGCCTAATATTCCATTGAACAGATTTGAAATAAATATCGTTTCTCTTGAAAGCACATATATGTATAAGTATTCTCGTGTGATGTTTTGACTTAGCACTGATGGATTGGGGGCGTCAGGGCTATCCCCAAGGGACCTCTCCCTTTCCTCGAACTATGTGCCAACATAGGAATAGAAGCCATTATTGAAAATATCTGGTCGTAAGGAGTGGTTATTCATTTTTCAGACATGATGTCATTTTGGAAATCCTTCTAAAAAGCATGGTCGTAAGGAAGGTGACCATCCACCAAAAAGCATGGTTGTTAGGTGTGATGTTGATTACCTTTAGCAAGTAATCTCCTCCTACTGAGGGGAGGAATCTATCGGATTAATTCATGTAATAGCTCACATGAGTTTGATGTGTGAGTTATAGTCATCCCCACTATATATGAGCATCATGGCATTTCATGTATCATGAAGTTCATGGCATATTGGATACTACTCTTCTTTGGATATATGATTCTTTCCATATTATGTGCCCTTTCCATCTGACATTGAAATGCAGGTTTGATAAGTCATATGTATTGCATGCTCGCATACATAGTACATTTAAACGTACTAACGCATACTTAATGCCTGCATGATTTTACCATGTAGGGGCCGAGCCTTACGATTATCCACTGTTTGACGGTTAGCTTGAGTCTGGAGAGTTGATATTGTGGTGAAAAACCCCCTTCCCTTCTTCTTATGTTACTTTATGCTTATTTTCTTAATTGAGAGTAAGCCCAGGATATGTCTTAGCCCCCATCCCATCTTACGACTAGAGGCATTGTTTGACATCTTGTAGACTCTCGTAGATTCCATATGTTATGTTTTGTATTTGAAGCTATGATTTTGGTTATCTATTGGATATACCTATCATGGATTGATTATGGGAGTTATAATGTGTATGCATGTTTGATGTGGAAATATGGAAGATCCTAAGCCTCTATTGCCCCCATAGAGTGAGTCATACTTACCTGCCCCTTAGTTCTTATGTCTTATGTGCTATGTGAATCTATATAAATCTTTTTCCCTTCGATATCCCTATAGCGTGAATCCTACTTTTCCATCCCTTAGAACTATGTGTTTACTATTTGAATGCGCTTCCGAACCGATGATGTGGATTTGGATACTTTGAGGCTTGTTTGGGAATTCCCGAGTTCCCATTCGCCGTGTCACTTCTAGGTCTTAGGTCTGGGTCCTGATAGGCTCATAAAGACTTCTACGGCTCATCTGCATGTTGGTAGACTTAACTTCATAAATTTGCCCTTCATTGGAATTGTCTGTGAAACCATCTTTATAGCTAATTCTCTACAACCCGTAAAGGGTCTCATGGAACCTCTACTTCAGCAATTTCTGCACACTTAACTTGAAAATTGTGTAATCCTGCAAAACAAAAATAAAAACACATCAAATATACTAGCATTGCATTGAGAACACAAAAAATTTCAAGTTTTAAGCATCAAAAGTGTTGTATTTTGACGGCACGTCAGGTTTTAGTAGATATTTGAAAGGTCATTGATATCTCCTATGATATCACCCTAAACACTTCTTTCATCCTCCATCTTAACACCTATTTTCTCAACTTAAAAAATTTACAAGAAAAGTAGTGAAATAACTCTAACTACAAGAACTAAATTCAATAAACACGTTAGTCATAAACTAGCACCATTCCCTAGCAACGATATCATTTTTTATGATTGCTCAACCCTACTACTCAAAGAAAGCAGGAACAGTTGTCATCAACATATTACCCAACAATAGAGTTGGGGTCAAATCCCACATAGAATGGTGGTTCGAGAGGTGAAGTATTTCATTAAATTAGGAAATTGTAGGTTCAAATTGTGGAGTTACAATAATTGAAATTGAGATTCAGCAAACAACAACTAAATTAGCAAACTAATCAATAGAGGTATAGAGGTGTTGGGGATGTGAAAATATGGGAATAGATCTACTAAGATGGGTCTAAATATTTGACTACTTGAGCTAAGATGAGTGAATAGGCTAGGATGTTGGTACCTATGCTTTAATTATGACAACAAAGTATTTCCCATGATTCAATTACGATATCATATGCAGATCACTCGAGGACACGCATGGCATGAGAAATCACAGCAAACTACCTAATACCTTAGCCATTTAACCCATAGTTGTGGCATTCAACTAAAACCCGAGAAGGTTTTCAGCTAATACATCCATTCCACACTCTAACTACTCATATTAAAGCAATAATTAGATATTTGAAGTACACCCCAAGTTTGCAACCTTAGGATTAGAAATGAAACTTAGGAATCGACATAAATTCACTCAGATTAACAACAATAGTCAAAATATCAAAGACCCGGCATAGAAATCAAAGACACATGTTATTTACACACCCCCAACATGGGGATTTTAGCCACTCATGCTTGAAAAGAAAGATTTAATACCAATTTTAGCAGCTGGGTACATGGGTAACAAGGATTATAAGAGAAAAAGTTAATTTAAGCCAGAAAATCTCTCTAATTTGTGCCTCCACAAGCTTGAAACCCTCTAATTCTTGTACTATTGAGCAAGAATGTTCTAAGTACCTTAGTCTCACTCTCACTCTATCTATCTGTAAAACCTGAAGTGAATGATATACATAATATCCTTTCCAAAATGGTTAAATAATCTATGCCAAACTGTGGGAGTTTGTACACCAAGTTTCCCCTCGGCATTTAAGGCCAACCATCGCTGAGTACTTCGGCGATGCACTAAATGTGCACTTGGCCGCTTTCCTCTAGATCTCCTTGAAGGCTTGAGTCTTTAGAAGATTAGGCGATTGTCCATTATATTAATATACTATACATATGATGTTCGACGATATGCTAATGTTCGTTCTATTCCACCATTCTTTCAAGAGCTTGAGATCCTAAGTTCTGCAACATTAGGCGGTCTCTCCAGCCATTCAACGATACGCCGAATATGTTATTTTTTGCAACTTCAATTCTGACAACCTTTCTAACACGAACTTGAGACTTGGTTGTTGAAATATTAGACGGCCTCATTGAGAATTTGGCGATATGCCGACTAAGTCGACGAAGTCGCTTTTGTTCGCCTTTCTCATACTTTTCTCCATTTCCAAGCTTTGTTGAGTATTGTCCATTGTGCACTTTTAGCTCTATTCTTGACATAACACATGCATGTTAGTTAGTATTTGGAATATAATAGCACACTGAGGACTATATTTCTTTGTATTCTAAGCCCAAAATGAGTCTGAGATATAGACTCATCAAATATGCTAAGATTCCACACAATCCATGTATTCAATAATCACATCAAATCAATGTCATCATTAATCTAAATATAGAGTCATCACTGATTGAGCAGTTCATACATTCTATCACATCTTTCTCAAGTTTTCAGTAGACCATTTATCATCATTATTCAAGCCTACTCCTCAAAGAGTCGCTACTTCCACAGCTATTCCTTAATAATTTCCACCATAATATCACGCTTGACAACATTCATTTTAAAATCACACTCTAAATGCCACAATAAATCAAAATAATAGAAAAATTCATTAATAAACACTTGAATTAATTTGGGAATATGTATCTCTCGATTATGGGAATTACAAAAATTATCACAATTACAAGAGTCAATATCATTAACTGTCACTTACTCAAATACTCAAGCAACATCAATAATCATACATCCAATCACTAGTCAAGCTCTACAATATAATTAAATAACTATTTTATCATCCTAACGTCTTTATTAAGTCAATTCATGATCAATTTTCTTGATATTGAATGCCCACTACTCCCCAATATTCAATCAGAAAATACAAGGTTCAACATACTTAACTATGGGTTAAAAATTCATTTGCATAAGTCAAAAATCATGATCACTCTATTGTTGAAGCTTTTTTTTCTTTTGAATATACTCCAAAGCACCACAATCTAGTCAAATGATTATTCACAATCAAATTTTGAAGCTAAATACACCAAAATCGTGAAATTTGAGGAAAAGGGGTAAAACGATCCAAAGATTCAATGCTAAAAAATGAGGTTAAAATCTAAAAAATTTTGTAGGAAAATTTTCCTTAAGGTTTCAAAAATTTAATGGTAAAATCTGTTTAAAAAATGGAGTTAAAATGAGCACTCAATCACCATTTTTGTAAAACTTAAGTTCATGAACAAAACCTCTCAATTTCTCAATTCAAAACCCCAATTTGATGTTAAAAACACTAATTATCTAATAAAGATATAAATTGAAAATGACTTACTCAATGGTTGTTTCATAAAAATCCTTTGAACATTCACCTATCCGAGCTTGAAAATGTCAAAAATAGAAAAAAAAAAAATATAAGTGTCGTCTATACACTGTTTCTAGTCATTAATTTACTATCACCATCACAACTACTATTCATTGCAATTGCAAATTCTATCGAAATAACCCATTGCTATTGTAGAACGTACCTTCACAATCGTAAAAGATAATTAACAAAAATTTTCAAACACGAGTTACAATACAACGAATGTGAAGAAGAGGTTCACATTAGATATCAGCAGCTTTCAACAAAGCTCAGAATCACGAAATGAACTTTCGGGATTCATTTAGAATTCCATGCATACAAATCATATATGCTTCAATACTAAATTTAACATTTTCAATTAAATCATCGAAAATAGAATCTGAGGTCTCCTTGACCCGTAACCCTATAAGTCGCAACTAAATTAACTTCAGGCATTAGAAATATCAAAAATGTTATCAGAAAAACTCCAAATTATGTCGAAGCTCATTCTAGCAATAGAATAACCTCTCAAAGCCAATGGAACCATTAGATATCAGATCCAGATACCCAAACTTAAAAATGTTGGTCAAAATCAAACTTTAACTTAATTTTCAATTTTCAACTTCGAACTCCAAATCCACGTAACAACTAACGATCTGATTTCGACAACTCTCTTAGATCAATTTCTACATTTCAAAATTGATGGAATCAATGAAATTCCATTCTGAGAGTCGAATCTCCAAATGACCCAAAATTCAAAATTTAGCAATATAATTTAAGCCTTTAAAACTCAATTTTTCATAAAAAAATATAAAAAACGACATTAAAAACCAATCAAATAGGACTCAAGGCAATTATCAAAAGGGATAAAATGATTTTTTTTTGAAAACGTCAACAATGACCTTCGGGGTCATTACAAATATGAATGAAAAAGTAACGAGTTTGAAGTTCGAGTTCATTTAAGTAGGAACTTTCTCTCTCATTAGTGATAAAAATGAGAACTTTTGTTTATATACATTTATATATAGAGAGAGAGAGAAAGAGAGATAGAGATAGATATAGATAGATCGAGAGAGAGAGAGAGAGTCTCTTCTCGTTACGTTGTATCCATTGTCACTCGCTCGATTAGACTTTAACTTCGACAAATAATTTATTGATAAAGTTTTTGGATAAAATTTAATTTTCATTTCACTATAAATTTCTTTTTCGATTGATATTAATTTATTAATTTGATTTTAAATTGAAAAGAACCTATTTATTTAAAAAAAAAACACTTTCTTTCAATAGGCATCAAACCTATTTTGAACAGATGTGTTCGCACTTTTCCAATTCAAATTTTTTATCATAAGTAATGAATTTTACTTCTAGTTTCATTGTTGAATTTACTTCTTTTACACACTTTCTTATAAATAAATATTGAGTTTTTGTATGATTTATTACTGTCTTTTGAGTTTGAAGAAGTTACTGAAGTGTGAATCACATCGCAACAAAAATGAGAAATATATATATATTTTATTATGATAGTAATTAATTCATAATCTTGAGTATAGAAAAGGAATTAAATACGTATGCACAGTAAATACTATATTCTAAGATATTTTTTTCTTAAATAATTTCTAGTTTCTAATTCTTTCTAGTAAAGAAAACTATTATTGTTTAATGGTTTGAACATAGTAACAAAACACTTATTTTAGACCATAGTTTCAAAAGGTTATATTTTTTTAAAAATTTCAAGTTCGATCAAACACTTTCATATAAATTGATATATATATATATATATATATACACTTTTTTCTCTTTCTCCCTCAAAATCTCATGTAAAAGACTCCACGAGAACACCTCTAGTTAATCAAACAACTAAAATGATCAATGCATTACTGAAAATAATTTATCCTAAGATTATTTTTTCTAGTGAATAAATAACCTTTCAATGAACTATAACTACTAGTAATAACAATTACTTCATAAAATTTGATTTCGTACCATCCAACAAAATGCAACACTTTTCAATAAATATTAACTACACATTTCAAAAATGATATCTTGTTGATTCTTCTTGAATTTTTTTTTTAAAGAAAACTAAATATATAATTAAAAAAAATTATTACTAACAAAATGTTTTATTTATATCGTATAGATTTTTTGTGAAGTTATTGCAGATATCGAAATTTTGTAGCACTCTACATAATATGTTTGATTCCAGTTAGATTTCTGGAGGCTACTCCACTCTAAGTCTTATTTTATGTCTATATAAAGTGTATTACATTTCTTTAAAGAGGCATATAAAATATCTAATGAATTCTAGATATTCATAAAGAGATCAAAATAAGGGTTAAGGAGATCAAAATCATCGTACGCATTAACGACACTCGAATTATGGAGAAATTTTAAGAGAGAAAATCAACGAAGAAACAGATTTGTCTGTATCCACATTGTTTATCAATAAAAATATGTTTTTTCACACATTATTTGTGAGTGTAATTTATTTTTCATTTATTGTAAAGGGCCATCTTTCTTATCTTGGTATGCTACAAATCAAATTAAAGAAGGCTTTGAGAAAAATAGTTCAGCAAATAAGTATGAGTTTGAAACAATTTCAAAAGAATAGAAAATTTCAAAATCAATAAAAGGTTGTAGTTGTGACATCATATCATGTGATATTCAATTTTGGCGGGTGATGTAAAGTTAGAAGAAAGAAATGCATCCGCAAACATATTACCAAGTTGAATCTGTGCTGCAGTTGTGAGATGAATGCCATCCGGATTCAATGGCAGTCCATTGGCATCAACCTTCACTGTATTTGGAATTTCAACTTCTATTTGAGCTTGTCTAACTATATCTGCAAATTTCCCTTTAAACCACGGGCTTGGAACATGTAGAATTACCTGGAAAATAACTTCAGTCAGAATATCTAAATATATTCTATGCACGTACACCCACATAAAAGATGAGAGTTATAGTAACTTAACAAACCAATAAAAGTAAAATCATGAAAAAATGGGGATGAACATTTATGATTCATATAACAATTTGAGTTTCAAATAGGGTTGTGTTGAAGAAAGTATATTAATATTAAATACACTTGCTAATTCACTTAAATGCCCTGCTATATATTACCCAAGTCTACGTGAATGAGAAAGGGTTGTTAGCCAAATCATTAAATTTATTTCATCGTCATTTCTATTGATTTTTTCTTTTTCATCTCTCCCATGGTACAATGTTTTCCATTTCTTCTCTTTGAATTTTAATTGTATTTTATTTCGTTCAATAGTTATTATGTTTTGGTCTCTAAAGTATTTTTAAATGGGTCTCTATTAGATGATTGATCTACTAAAATATTATAATTTCACCAAAAAAAAACTCAAATAAAATCCAGCCACTTTTAATTTCGTCTTAAAGAGTATATAAGGCAACTAACTTTTCATTAGTGTGATTACATCTTCAAATATTAGAAAAATAATTAAGAGGTTAACTTTTTGTTTTGCTTTTGACTATTGTCTCTACGTTTTTGGATTATGGTAGTAAAACTGATCACATTTGGTTTAGCCTTTTATTTTCTTCCTACTTTAAATTTTAGATTTTGAAATTTTTACCTTTCTTACTGTCTTTTCAATCTTCATTCTCTCGCTCTCCTTCCATCTACTTTTCTGTGTTTTCTTTCTCTCTCCCTCCTTCCATCTACTTTTCTGTGTTTTCTTTCTCTCTCCCTCCATTTTTTTCTGACACCTTTATCAATGTCACTATCGCCATTGCCATTGCCATCGTCATTGCCATCGCCAGCCATCATTTTCTATAATATTTTTCTTCTTTATTTTTTTTACTTATTTTTACGAACTGTTTCGCCTTGATTTTGAGAACTTTCTTTAAAATCATTTTTAAGACACTGAAATATTTTTACAGAAATTAAACAACTATGATAGTTATCGTGGCAACTATGATACTTACTACAACTATGATGGTTGGTGCAATAACTTCAGTAGTTGTTTGAATTATGAACAACTTCAATAAGTTTACTTCATTTAATTAAATCAGATAATTAATTGGGGGAAGTTTAGTACTCCATCCTTCATATTTTAGATGTCATGTTGCGTTTTTTTTCGAAAGTTAATTTTATTAATTTTTAAAGCTAAATAAAATTAAATTAATTTGATATTTAAAATAAAATTTTAGATATTCAAAAAACTATACGGGATGTATGATCGATTGCAATTTTCTTAATATCAATACGATAAAAAAATACATCTTAAAATAATTATAATTTTTTTTTTATAATTTGACTCTAAAAATAAAAACTATAACGATTAAAATTGAATGTGTATTTTTGAACTAACATTATTCATGATGCATCGGAACAATAAATTTAGCTATCACTATTTCATATAGTTATTTAGTATTTAGGATGGTGTAAGAAAACAATGATTTATTTGATTTACAAAAATAAATAAGTAAAATAAAATATTTACTTATGATATAGAGACCAAATACAGTAACATAGAGAGAGCATATTTTTTGGGCAATTTCTATGGTTGAACATTTTGAAGATTCTCTTTAATAATTTTATAGGAAGTCATTTTTTGTACTTAACAGATGATTATATATTAAAGAAATCGTCAATGATATTAACTCATGATATTACTAGAAATTACATGGTATGACCTTTCATATATTTGTTCATCAATTTTGAAGATTCAAATTCAAAATTTTTAGCTAAATCTGAGAATCATCTCATCACTTTTCTTGATAATAATATCATTGATAAGATATAAATATACTCCATTAATGGCTAACTGAAATTCACTATTATTATTATTTTCTGAAACTTACTAATTTGAAAAAAAAAAAAAGAAATAAGGCTTTAGAATCTTAAAAAACAGATAACGAATATAATTAGAAAAGGCTAACAATTGGCACATTAAAATCTTTAATGCTATTATTAATTTGTCTTTAGTAATTTCAATTACACTTGCAAAATTATTTTTCTGATACTCCTTTTGTTCATATTAAGTAAATTATTACATTATGATAAATCTCTTAAAAAATATTCAAATACAAGAAACTAAAGACTAGTTTTTACTTTAACCTTTTGATTATTGTTAAATTATTCTTCTAAAAAAAATATAAAAAAGTTAAGAACCCCAAAAATATAAAAAAGGGTTGAGAACCCCGTTAAAAGAAAGGGTAGGTTAAAAAATTATCCCAATAATTCTCTTTAACTATAAAAAATTCATATATTATAAAGATTGAAGTGTAAAAAACACATTTTAACTATTTATTTGTTTTAATTTTTTGTACCTAAATTATTTGGAGTACGAGAAACACACCTAAATTATCACTAATAAGTTTGGAAAATAAACCCCATGTAATATATGATAATGTGTGTATCAACTTTTTTTTTTAAAAAAAACTTTCACATTGATTACACGTGTAAAACAACCCCACCATGATAAATAGTGGCAACACATGGCTGACCTACGTAATAATCCCGACAGAAAATATAAATTGAAATCCATCGCTTTTAAAAATAAATTGGAAGTTAAAAACAAAACACACACAAAAAGGTCTCAACAAAAGAAAAAAGCCATACGAAAATTTAAGGCAAGATGCGCCTTAAGTGTATTTGGTATTGTCATCATTGAGGTATGTTTCTTAAATTAATGAGTGATTGTTTAGGTGTATTTGTCATACTCACAATAATTGGTATGAAAATATTGTTCTAGTTAACCTTTTCCAGTTAGCTTGTTCCTTTTTACTGTTCCATTGTTTTAGTTGCTGTTTGAGTTAGTTACAAAAGTAGTTAGTTGGTTAAGTTTGTTGATGAGATGGCGGATGAGCTGACAGAGTTAGTTAGTCATGATGTTCATGTGAAGAGTTAGTTAGTCATGAGAATCATGTGATTCTCTGGCTATATATAGTTGACTGGACAATGTAAGAAATTGAGAATCAATAAAATTCTTCTTTCTTCTTCTGTATAGTTCATGCCATAGATGAATTGTTGAGCTGATAAAGCTCATAATTCGACATGGTATCAGAGCATTCAATACTGATTACTTCGGAGAAAAATCATAGTTGAAGTTTAGAGGCTTTCTAGTTAGACAAATTGTAAATTGAAGCTAAAGAAATGGTTCCAACGATAGATCAAAATGATCGCATGTATATTGGATCTTTAGACACTTCAAGAGCTGTGTTGATTCCAATCAAGTTGACTGGATCTGTAAACTATAGAATTTGGAGTAGGTCGATGAGTATTGAACTGATGGGAAAGAGGAAGTATGGTTTTTTAACAGGAGCTTGTACCAGAGGTTTGCGCAGGGAAGAACTTCATGAACAATGGGAAACATGTAATACAATAATGTTGTCATAGCTAATGAACACAGTCAATGAGGAGTTTCTAAGTGGAATTGTACATGCTACAAGTGCTTTTTCAGTTAGGGCAGATTTGAAGGAGAGATTTCACAAAGTGAATCGCATGAGGATCTATCAGTTGCATAGAGAAATCAACACTTTGACACAAGGTACTGACTCGGTTTCACACTATTTTACTAAGCTAAAAACATTGTGGACTAAATATGATGCTGTGACACCAAATCCTAGTTGTTCATGTTCTCAACCAAAGGAATATGTAGATCACCTGCAACTGTTAAGGATGATTCAGTTTTTGAGTGGGTTGAATGAGTCATATGACCAAGCTTGTAGGCAAATTTTGCTGAAGGGAGTTACACCAACTACAAACCAAGCTTATGCCATGATTGTAGAAGATAAGATTCAACACTTAACACACATAGCCAATGATGTTGACAAACGTGTTCTAATAGTGATGAATATGAATAGGAACTAAGGAAAGGAGTACTAAAAAGGAAGAAGATAGAGAACTGCTACAAATTGATTGGCTATCCAGATGATTAGAAGCAGAAGAAGAAATGAGGGCATGACAATAACTACATGAGAAATATGGCAGGACATCCGTATCCTGGGGCTTTTGGAGGAAAATTTTCGATAGGTAACACGAAAAATGGAGAAGGTTCATTACACTCTAGCCAACACTCAACAAACAACATATGCAACAATCAAAGTGAGCAATCTCAGATGGCATAAACTAGTGAGGAAGGAAGCAGGGTTTTTCTAGCAAAAGGGCATGCATTCTCTGAAAAAAAAAAAAGTACAAACAGATTCTAGAGATGTTGAACAAAGATGTACATGATCCTAAGATGACCAACATGGCTAGTATTGCTACTTGGTTAATATCAAATATACCTGCACAAGACTGGATTGTGGACTCTGGTGCATCATATCATATTATAGCAAATAGGCATTTCCTGTTAAGGAGCCATGCTTTAACAAAATCACAGAAGAATCAAATATATTTGCCTACAGGAGAACAAAATCACATAAGAATCAAATATATTTGCTTACAGGAGGCCAAGTAGAGATTAGTCATGTTGGTAAATTATCCATACTTGACAATGAGTATCCAAGAAATGTTCTATATGTGCTAGATTTCAGGGTCAACCTATTATTAGTGTCCAAACTCATAAGGGATCTATCATGTTTTGTGTCCTTTTATCTTGATTTTGTGTCTTTCAGGACTTCTTCAGTGGCAAGGTGAAGGAGATTGGTAAGGAAGATGGAGCCTTGCATATCTTCAGAAGTGACTTTACTACACAACAAGTTAAAGAAGTGAGATATGATTAGGAATTGGTGGCTGCTATAGCTATAACTCAGGATGTCAATCTATGGCATAACATGCTTGGACACCCCTTTTCTTAGACCATGAAGCTTTTGAATTTAGTACTAAATAATAAATATAGTGAGCAGATTTCTAAATGTTCCATTTGTCCACTAGCAAAGCAGACTAGGCTAGTCTTTTGTACTAGAAAATGTAGAGCTTCTATGAGATTTGATGTTGTTCACAGGATATTTGGGGACCCTATAAAATCTCTACTATAGATAAAAAAACATTACTTCTTAACAGTTTTAGATGACCATAGCAGATTTGTGTGGGTTCATTTGCTGCAACTAAAGTCTGAGACTATTGTTGCCATTAAGAATTTTCTCAAAATGGTGAAAACGCAATTCGATGCTCAAGTTATGGTTGTGAGATCTGAAAATGGCACTGAATTCTTTAATTCTCACAAACTTATTTCATGATTTAGGTATTTTGCATCAACGCAATTGTCCACATATACCTCAACAAAATGATATAGTAGAAAGGAAGCATAAACATATTCTTAATGGAGCTAAAGCCATAAGATTGCAGTCACAATTGCCTATCAAGTATTGGGTTTATTGTATTAAGGTTGTAATGTATTTAATAAACAGATTACCTTCATCAACTACTGGAAATAAAAGCCCTTATGAATTCCTCTACTCTAAACAACCTATTCTTTCTCACCTAAGATTCATAGGATATTTGTGTTATGCCTCAGCATTGCCTGAAGGTGACAAATTCTCAGAAAGAGTTATTCTTGCTGTCTTTTTAGGCTACTCAGAAATATAAAAGGGATACATACTGCTTTTAAATCGTATAGGATCTTTGTAAGTAGAGATGTGTGATTTCAAGAAGGTACTTTCCCATTTGCTCAAGTAAAGACACAACCAAGTCCCTCACCTACTTCTTGTGGTTCTCCACTAGACTTGGATGACCAGCCTGAATCAAACAATGACACTATTGTTGAAGAACATGATGTTATACAAAATATGGAAACTGGTGCTACTGATAAGGTCCATGAGGAAGCCCTTAGTGAAGACACAATAGTGCAACAACCCTCTAAGATAGTCCATTCTCCTCCCGTGATACAATCACATACATAACCTATTGCTAGAAGATCCTCTAAAAACATGAGAGAACCTTCTTGGGTGAAGGATTAAGCTGCCACTAATAAAAGACAAAGTAGTACTAGATATCCTATGATTAACTATCTCTGCTATGACAATTTAACTCCTCATTATGGAAGCTACTTGAGCAGATTTTCTGATCACATAGAACCAAAAATTTTCAAACAGGCAGCCAAAGATGAAAGGTGGGTGCAAGCTATGAAACAGGAAATTCAAGCACTTGAGGATAACAATACTTGGGAGTCGGTTGACATAACACAAGGGATGAATATAGTGGGTTCAAAGTGGGTATACAAGATAAAATACAAAGCAAATGGTAAAGGGAGAGGTATAAAGCCAGGCAAGTAGCCAAGGGCTATATTCAATAAGAAGGCTTGGACTATCATGACAACTTTTCTCCTATTGCTAAGATGGTGACAGTGAGATGTGTCATAGCCTTAGCTGCATCTAAAGGTGAAATTTATACCAAATGGATGTCTAAAACACATTCCTTCTATGTGACCTAGATGAAGATGTATACATGGAAGTACCTAAAGGATTCAGAAAACCTGGAGAAACCAAAGTGTCTAAATTGCTCAAGTCACTATATGGTCTCAAACAAGTATCCTGGCAATGGAATTAGAAACTTACACTGCTTTACTATTTGCTAGATTTACTCAGAGTGTACATGATTATTCATTGTTCACTTTAAGAAAGGGGACAAACATAGTGATTCTATTGGTATATGTTGATGACAATAGATCACAGAAAGTAATGAAACACTGATCACTGAAGCTAAAGATGGTTTGCATAAGAAATTTAAGCTGAAAGATCTGGGAAAACTTAAGTATATTTGGGCATTGAAGTATTGAGATCTGCAAGAGGTGTCATTCTGAACCAAAGGAGTACATTTTAGAACTCATTTCTGATGCAAGACTCACTGGTGCAAAACCTGTATCCACTCCCATTGAAGCTAACCTAAGATTAACTTCAGTGGAACGTGATCTATTAACTGGTTCTACTGGAGATACTATCATTCATGACATTACCCCATACCAAAGGCTAATTGGTAAACTCCTATATGCCATAAATACATGACCAAACATTAGCTATGTAGTACAAACCCTTAACCAATTTATGCAATCTCCTAAATAGTCTTATAGGGAAGAAACTCTTAGGGTGGTAAGATACCTAAAGGGTACAGTAGGCCAAGGGATCTAGTTACAAGACAAGCTTAGCTCTAGGATCCTTTGTTGGTGTGACTCTGATTGGGCTGCATATCCCTAGACTAGAAGATCCATTGCAGGTTATGTAGTCACGTTTGGTGTTTCATTGGTGTCTTGGAAGTCTAAGAAACAACAAACTGTCTTAAGGAGCTGGCTGAAGCAGAGTACAGGAGCATGGCATCAGCTGTGTCTGAGTTACAAGGTTATCAGGGTTGTTTAATGAGCCTGGTGTACCTATTCAGAAACCTATTACCATTCTAAGTGATAGCAAATAAGCTATTCAGCTAGCAGCCAACCCGGTCTTCCATGAGAGAACATAACACATTGAAATAGATTATCATTTTATCAGGAATAAGATCAAAGAAGGATTGGTTGACACCGTATATGTTCACACACAACAACAACTTGCAAATTTATTGACCAAAGGCTTGAGTTAGGGTCAACATTTACATCTACTGGACAAGCTTCGTGTGTTCAACATCTTGCACCCTTCGTCTTGAGGGGGCGTGTTCCAGTTAGCTTGTTCCTTTTTACTATTCCATTGTTTTAGTTACTGTTTGAGTTAGTTACGAAAGTAGTTAGTTGGTTAAGTTTGTTGATGAGCTGGCAGAGTTAGTTCGTCATGAGGTTCATGTGAAGAGTTAGTTAGTAATGAGAATCATGTGATCCTCTGGCTATATATACTGGACTGGACAATGTATGAAATTGAGAATCAATAAAATTCTTCTTATTTCTACTGCATAGTTCATGCCATAGATGAATTGGTGAGCTGATAAAGCTTACAATTCGACAAATACCATAAAATAATGTGGTAGCCAGGGTCTCGGATTCGAGTCCTAGGTATGAAAAAATTATTAGTAAGGAGTACTTTCCCTAGCCCTATGTAGTATAAATCTAGAATAGCAAGGCTTCAATGCAGATAACAGACACCGATCGGATAACCAAACAAAAAAAAGGGGTATGAAACTAAAAAATAATTGAAAATGTGTCAACAGAAAAAAGCCACATGAACGAAAATTCTGGATTATCTTATCAGTATTGAGGTGTGTTCTTCAAAACTTGATGAGTGATAGTCTATGTACAATTTTTTTTTAAAAAAAGAGATGATTTTAGTATATTCTTAACAATAAACTCTATTTTAATTAGGGAAAAGGCCGAAATGATTAACCTAGTAAGAACAAGAGGGAGAAGAATCATCACGTTGATCTTTTTTGTTCTTTAAAAATTATTTGTTTCTTTGCAGTGGCAAAACCACATTGTAGTTAGAAGGTTCTTCTGAATCATTTGCGGTAAAAAATTATACTATTTATATATGATAAAAGTAATTATATATATGTGTGTGCGCGCACACGCGCGTGTGTGTAAGGGCGTCAAAATGAGCCAAATATAGGTAAAACCACCCAAAATTTTATAGGTTATGTTGGACTCAAGATAATTTTGATTGGGTTCAATCCCAACCTATTCAAGTTTTAACCCATATCAAAAGAATCCTCAATTGATCCCAATTTAATCCTCAATTTTAAACCATTCTAAGACTCTTTACTTGCATTGATGTAATGTATGTTTTTTTTTATCTATTTTATATTTTCTATCATTTATCTATTAATTTGTAACTTTTATTTTTATTTATTGAGTTGAAATTCAAATTATGATTATAATAATAAATAATGATATGTTAGAATTATTGAATTGAGCGGGTCATGACCCAACCCGAATATTAGCCTATTTGAGCCCACCCCGTTTGAGCCCAAAGTAAATTTGGGCGGGTCATAACCCAACCCAATTTCTATTTCAATCAATTTTAACATTCTCAATTTCAACCCAATCTATATGTGTGTGCGTGTGTATATATATATATATACATACATATATATATATATATATATATATATATATATATATATATAACCCAACAGTTAGTTGTGCCTCTGCCCTTTGAAATATTGAACCTCTTTAAAGAAATAGCGGAACCACCTTTGTTTCCCCATATCTTGATCTCACTTCCCTTATATATTTAAAGTTTTTTTTTATAAGTATATATAATTTTCATTTTACACTTCATTGGTTTTTTTTTTTTATGTTCAATAACGATTTAAATTATTGGAGGATTTTTGAGATATACATATCTGTTACTTTCTTATGTTTTTTACCATCCCAACAGTTAGAATGAGTTTGGTATGGAGGAAAATATTTTCTAGAAAATAATTTTTTAATTTTTCATGATTGCTTAAATGTTTTGGAAAATGTTTTCTAAATCAACTCATTTTCTTCAAATATAAGGAAAATGACTTCCTTTTGAAAATTAAGGAAAATATTTTTCATAATTCTTATCCAATTTCAAATTAATCTTTTATTACATCCTTATCACGACCCCGCTCTCTAAAAAATTCATTATTTTTTAAAAATAAAATAAAATTAAAAGTTAATTTTTTTAAAAAATATCACATTTTGAAAATTTTATTTTTTTTCAATTCCTATACCGATCCACCCAATCCCCCCCCCCCCCCCCATTCCCCTAAAAGATTTAAACTTTGAAAATTCCAAAATTATACTACACCTTGCGCCCCGCCCTCCACTCCTCATCCCATAAAAAATGAAAAAATTATTTTTAAGCAAATTTTAATTTTTTACTCCATCTTGCACTCCCTTCACCAACCCCCACCCAACCCGTCTCACCCTACCCCCTCATCTCCCAACCTCACCCCCCATAAAAAATTAAATGTTTATTTAAAAAAATTAAATCAATTTTCCCCGCCCCACCCCCAGTCCCTATCCCGCCATCCACCCGCCACCAAAAAAAGATTTTAAATATTCATTTTAAAAAAAATATTTCAAATTATGAAAATATTTTCATGTCAGAAACTATTTTCCCAAAATATATTTTCTACCTCTAGCTAAAAACTAAAATAGTTTTCTAAAAAATATTTTTATTCACTAACCAAACAATATAAAATATTTTTCACTCACCAATCAAACATGAGAAAATGAGTTAGAAATCCACTCATTTTCCATAAACACAACCTAAAATCACACAGAATTTCAATATATATGTAAGATTTCTTGATTTTTGTTTTATACATATGTCTCTTTCTTGAAAAATCATTTTGAAAAGAAAAGAAGAGGAAAACTGTTAACATTCGAGTTATGATAAATTTGTTGATACTATCTCATTTCCCGCAGCTCTGATATTTCCAAAGAAGAATTGATTTGTGATGAGTCGTAGAAATGCGACTCTTATGACGCTTCGAACATAGAATTTTTGCACGTTCTCAAGCAAATATGTTGGTTTCATGTGTGTGTTTTAGAATTTTTCAGGAAAATGATGAAGGCATAGAATGACGGATGAATTACGAGAAAAAGAGCAAAAAAAGAGCGGATATAGTGGCATACGGAGACCCTCGCAGGCTGTGTAGCATCACACAGATCGTGGGAGGGTTCGTGAAGTGGCTCCCAACTGAAGAAGCTGTGAATTAAACCAAGTGAAGGACCACCAGGGCCTTCACGAACCGTGTCACAATATACGAGTCGTGCACCACGCCGTGACCTTACACTTGGCATGGAGGAGAAATGGAACTGGAATGAAGCTTCAAGGCAAAACTCACGAGGGACTCACATAGACCGTCGAAGCTGACACAAGCCGTGTCACTTGCCGTGAGGTTGACATTGAATTCTTGTGTTTTGATCATCTCTTTGAAGATTGTGATACGTCAATTCATCATTATATCAATAGTACGAAAGTTATTATGATTTCTTTGTATTGTTGTGGGCGAATTGTATTGAACATGCTAGGCTAAACCCACAACTAGGGTTGTGGGAACCTTGACAATTCAATAAGATAACACAAGCTGGGGTAAACTCGTGGGATTGATCATCGCATGCATTGTAGCATTCCTCGCTTTAACTTCTCCCTAATGAGTCGACACGCTAGGGTAAGCCCATATTTGTTACATGCCCGGGAGGAATGTAGTAATTAGGAAAAGAATTCTTCAACGGAAATTTGGGGTTGTTAACCTAGTCTAAGATCTTGAGATCGAAAGGTGAGAGTATTTTGAGATCTGGAACAAATGTTGAAATTGTATACATTCTGCGACCAGAAGTTGATGAGTGAAATATATCTAGGAAGGTCCGGAAGGTGAACTAGGTATTATCTAACTTGTTTGTCTTACATGCGTAGTCATGAATGAGTTTACCGTACCAGTTTGGTTATCGTATTAGACATCATGGGGAATACAACTTTAGCTTCTCATCAATTGTTTGAAATGCAACATCTACATACTCATTAGTCACTTTACAATAGGAATTTAATTGAAACATCGTAACCCCCCATTTACTTTATGCAACTTTATTTTAGGAATAGAATTTACATCTGAAAAAGGGTGCTAATAGAATCATTCTCACGCTTTCCCTATGGGATCAACCTCAACTCTGGTTGAGTTCTATATTTGATCAATGACCGCTTTACTTTTCCTTTTGGAGTGTAAATTTGGTCGTATCAAATTTTGGCGTTGTTGCCAGGGATTGCAGCGAAGAAATAATCTATTAGTTGCTACTTTTATTGTGTAATTCTAGTCCCTAATTTTGCTTTTATTTCTTGTTTTTGCGTATTGTAGGGAACCAACATTGCATGCCAAACACCTGTAGTAAGGGTGAAGCACTTATTCCCTACGATCCCGAACTCACCAAGTCAATTCACAGAATGAACGCCTAGGATCGTGAAGTAGTAAGGCAGAGGGAGTTAGCAGTAAATCCTGCTGACAGAGGACACGATGGGTTGGGTGAGGATGACCTCGCCGGTAATATGGTACCACCAGCGACACCACTTCGACAGATGCCACTTGTACCACCACAGCAGCACCAACCCCCATTGAGGCCTCAAGGGCCCAAGTATGCCCGAGCAGTGAATGATGATGATGAGGGTGCTGGGACCACTGGATCGATAGTGCTACCACCTCTACCTGCTGGTGTCAAGTTTACTATTACTAGGACTATGCTGCAAATATTGCAGTTAAAAGGGCTGTTCAGCAGAGCCATCACTGAGGACGTAAACTAGCATCTGATGAATTTCTTAGCGACATGCCCGATGTCAGAGATCCCAGGAGTCAGTCAGCAAGCGCTGAGGTTGAGATTGTTCCTGTTTTATCTTTCAGGTGAGGTGATAAGGTCGATAAATGAGCTCCCCTATGATTCCATCCGTACTTGGGAAGAACTAAAATAAGCTTTCTTAGAGAGGTTCTTCTCCCCTTCAAGGCAACTAAAGCTCAAAGATGAGATTGGATCTCACAAGCAACTGCCAAATGAAGCACTATACCAATCTTGGGAGATATTCAGACAGAAACACAAGTAGTGCCCCAACCATCATCTCATAGATGAGCACTTGAAGGCAGTCTTCTACAGGTGCTGCAACTTTGTAACTAAGCCTGTCATTGATGCAGCATACGAAGGGTTATAAATGACTAGAACGTTCCCGGACATCGTGGTGATCTTGGATCAAGTAGCGAAGAACAACAGGGCATGGTACACCAGAGATGGAGAATGTTCTGGGATAGTCTTTGAGATAAGTGCAAAACAACGAAAAAAGGAGGAAGAGCAGGATCAAGACATGGCCCATATGCAGACCCAGATAGACTTGCTGTCGAAGAGGCTACTTGGTTAGGACATGGAGAAGGTGAAAGTTATGGACACTCCCTAGGTATGATGATCAAGGCTACAACTATGATGAAGAAGCTCACTTTTTGGGGAGTTAGGGGGGTTACCGGACTTTCAACTCTGGTGACCAAGGTCGGAACTATGATCGTGATAACTACCAAGGGAACTGGCAGAATAGAGATGGCTATAGAAATCGGGAGCGCCAAAATGAGGGTGCGAAAACTCGAGGCTTAAGGAGATGATGGCAAAGGTTCTTGACAAGGTGGAATCCACCAACGCAGGGGTGCGAGATATAAAAGGAGAAATGTCCAATGTGTGGTAATCAGTAGACTCGCACTCCACATCGATCAAGCAACTAGAGCAACAATTGGGGCAACTTTCAGCTACACTAAATCAAAGGAAGGCTGGATCACTTCCTAGTGATACTATGCAGAACTCGAAAAAAGATGGACACTGCATGGCGATCACCACGAGAAGCGGTAAGGTACTTTCTAACCCTGTTGTTGCCAGTGATGCAGGTCAGGATAAAGTAGATAGCAAGATACCTAGCGTCGTGGAGGTGCATGATAACGATGGGATGACAAGATTGACGCAACACCAACGAAACCAGAGGTTGCTAAAAAGGCAATAGATGTGGACAAACCCACTACTCCATGCCTGCCAGCCATCCCGAAGCCACCCCCGCCATTCCCACAAAGATTGAAAAAGAAGGCTGAAGATGGAAAGTTTCAGAAATTCTTGTCTATGTTGAAGGAGTTGTCCGTGAACATTCCTATAGTGGAAGCACTTGAGCAGATGCCAGGCTATGCTAAGTTTATGAAAGACTTAGTCACCAAAAAGAGGACAGCCACAATTGAGCCGGCTAACAATCTTAATCACTGTAGCACCACTGCTACAAGGTCCTTGGTTGAGAAGAAGGGCAATCCGGGGGCTTTCATTATCCCGTGCACTATCGGAGCCTATGATTTTGCATGGGCCCTCTGTGACCTGGGTGCCAGCATAAACTTAATGCCGCTAGCAATGTATCAGCAGTTGGGCTTAGGATCCCCCACACCTACTACCATGCGGCTACTAATGGCAGACAGATTAGTGAAGAGGCTTGTGGGGATTTTGTGCGACGTTTTGGTTTGGGTTGGCACGTTCATCTTCCCTACAGACTTTGTCATCCTAGACTGTATAGTGGATTTCGAGGTTCCCATCATCCTCAGAAGACCATTTTTGGCAACTCGCAGCTAACTAGTTGATGTAGAGCGTGGAGAACTTACCTTACGGTTGAATGCTGAGGAGGTAAAATTCAGTGTGTATGCTGCCATGAAGAGACCCAAAGAGTTAGCCGTGATGTCTATCATGGATGTAGAGGATGACTGTTTCTGAGATCCCACTCGAAGAAAAGATGATCATGGACACGCTAGCTATAGTGCTGATGAACTTTCCAGGAGAGGGTGTCGATGGGTACAATGACACTGTGTATGCATTACAAGGCATGAGAACCAAACCATTTGTCCCTGGAAACTAGACTTGGACCTGAAAAATAGGCCGATGCCACCGGCCAAACCGTCTATCGAGGAGCCTCCTGCTGTAGAGCTCAAGGAGCTGCCCTAACATTTAAGGTATGCATTTTTGGGCACTAATAAAACTCTTCCTGTGATTGTGGTCGCAGATCTTCAGGAGAACCAGGTGAAGGCATTTTTGGGGGTCCTTTAAAAGTTCAACAGAGCTATTAGTTGGACCATTGCAGACATTATCGGGATTCCTCCAGGATCTGCACACACAAGATCAAGTTGGAGGATAACTGTGTGCCTAGTATCGAGCATCAGCAGAAGCTCAATACACCCATGCAAGAGGTGGTAAAAAAAGAGATTATAAAGTGGCTGGATGCTGGGGTGGTATACCCCATCTCTGACAGCAGATAGGTTAGTCTAGTGCAATGTGTCCCAAAGGGGGGGCATGACAGTGGTGGCTAATGAGAAGAATGAGCTTATCCCTTTGAGACCTGTCATAGGGTGGTGAGTGTGCATGGACTACCAGAAGCTTATAGATAGACTTTGAAGGATCATTTCCCCATACCCTTCATGGACCGGATGCTTGATAGGTTGGCAGGTAGAGGGTGGTATTGCTTCTTGGATGGGTATTTGGATTACAACCAAATATCCATAGCCCCAGAGGATCAGGAGAGGACTACCATCACTTGCCCTTATGGGATGTTTGCTTTCAAGCGGATGCCATTTGGGCTCTGTAATTCCCCCGTTACTTTCCAGCATTATATGATGTCGATCTTTTCGAACATAGCCGAAGACACCCTTGAGGTATTTATGGATGACTTTTCCGTCGTGGGTGACTCCTTTGACGACTGTTTGTTGAATCTTAGCAGGGCATTACAATGCTGTGAGGAGGCTAAGTTGGTGCTAAACTGGGAGAAATGCCATTTCATGGTCAAAAAGAGGATAGTCTTGGCCACAAGGTTTCAGATAAGGGCATCGAGGATGATAAGGCGAAATTGAGGTTATCGAAAAATTGCCACCTCCCATATCAGTGAAGGGGGTCCAGAGTTTTCTTGGGCATGCGGGCTTTTACCACAGGTTTATAAAAGATTTCTCCAAGATTGCACATCCACTGTTGAAACCATTGGAGAAAGATGCTAAGTTTCAATTTGATGATGCATGTCAGCATGCCTTCGAGACTCTAAAGCAAAAGTTGATTTATATGCATGTGGTAGTTGCACCTGAATGGGGTACCCCATTTGAGGTGACGTGTGATGCGAACGAAATTGTTGTGGGTGTTGTGCTGGGGAAAAAACACAACAAGATCTTTCATCCTATTTCCAATGCCAACAAGACCTTAAATAACACTTAAAGGAATTATACCATGACTGAGTAGGAGTTGTTGGCTGTGGTGTTCGCGTTTGACAAGTTCTGGGCCTACCTATTGGGCACAAAGGTGACTGTGCATATAGATCACGACACTACGGTATCTTATGGAAAAGAAGGATGGTAAGCCGAGACTAATTCGATGGGTACTCTTGCTACAAGAGTTCGATTTCGAGGTGCACGACCGAAAAGGCATGGAAAACCAGGTGGCAGACCATCTGACAAGGTGAGAAGATGAGTCAAGAGCTAAGGATGGGTTGAACATCGATGATTCTTTTCCCGATGAGTAGGTATTGGAAATTTTTGTTGACTTAATCCCTTAGTTTGTTGAATTTGCTAACTTTCTGGTGAACGATATTATGCCTGAGGGCTTAACCCTCACCAGAGAAAAAAGTTTCTTAATGATGTTCGCAGGTAGTTTTGGGATGACCCATCTTCTTTAGAACATGCGTCGATGGGGTCATCAGGCGGTGCATACGGGAAGCAGAGATATTGAGCATCATGGAAGCCTGCCACTCTACCCCAATGGGGGGCCATCATGGTGGTGCCAGGACAAAGAAAATGATCTTACAATGTGGATACTACTGGCACCATCTATAAAGATGCCCATGACATGGTGCACAGTTGTGATCAGTGTCAGCGCCAAGGCAACATCTCTAGGTGTCAAGAGCTACCAATGACCCCTATCCTTGAAATAGAACTATTTGACGTACGAGGCATTGATTTTATGGGTCCATTTGTAAGCTCCTATAGAATGAAGTACATCTTAGTGGTGGTGGACTACGTCTCCAAATGGGTGGAGGCAATAGCATTGTCAAACAATAAAAGCAAGAATGTGGAACAATTTCTGAGGTGGAACATTTTCGCCAGGTTTGGGACACCTAGAACTATCATTAGTGATGGGGTCTCCCAACAAATCCTTCCGTGCTGTACTAGCTAAGTACGGGGTGTGACAATACATGGTCGCAACACCTTACCATCCGCAGACGAGTGGGCTGGTTGAAGTGTCAAACAGGGAGATCAAGGAGATCCTGACCAAGTCTGTGAATGCCACAAGAATGGATTGGGCTCGGAAACTAGAAGATGCACTATGGGCCTATAAGACGATTTACAAGACCGCCTTTGGTATGTCTCCATATTAATTGGTGTTTGGTAAGGCTTGCCATCTACCAATGGAGTTGGAGCACAAGGTGCTCTGGGCTTTGAAGGCCCTAAACATGAAGTGGGATGAGGCAGCCAATGCGAGGCTTGATCAGCTTAATGAATTGGATGAATTTTGCCTCCAGGCTTATAAGAGTGCAACACAGTACAATTATAGGAAGAAGTCCTATCATGACAAGCATATTGCACCAAGAAGTTTCGATGTTGGTGACAAGGTTCTACTGTACAACTCAAGGTTAAGGTTGTTTCGGGGTAAGCTAAAATCTAGGTGGTCTGGCCCGTACTAGATTGTTCATGTATTCCCACATGGTGCAGTTGAGTTGGAAACTTACAAAGGGCATCGTTTCAAAGTTAATGGGCAGTGAGTGAAAAAGTATTTAGGTGCAGCAGATGAAACCTCAGTGATTGAGGTCTTACATTTTGATGAAGTCTGAGTAGTCAACACAATCACGTCGAGCTGTGACGTTAAACCAAGCGCTTAGTAGGAGGCAGCCCATAAAAAATGTGTATTTTATGTCATGCATTTCATTATTTTTATTTTTGGTTCCAGGGAGGCATAAGCACTGTGGTGAAAAGCGTGAGCATACGCGTGGTTGAATGGTGTGACACAAAAAGACAGTGATCAACTGGCAAAGGAGAACCACACAGGGGCCTACACGACCTGTGTAACTCCAGACGGACCGTCTCACGGACCGTGTGACGCGTGGCCCCAGGTAAGTGCTACTATATCTCAAGGCTGTGCACACGGACCACTTAGATGGACCGTGAAGAATCTCACGGCTCGTGTCATTGTCCGTGTGTGTGCTAGTGCCAAGAACGATTTTCGAATACCAAGTGGGGGCATAGGGGTGGCCTTCACAGACCGTCTAAGGTTACACGACCCGTTTAACCACTCGTAGAGGCGAAACGTCAGGTAGGGTATTTATACCCTCTTTCCCCATTCTGATTTTTGTCCTTTATTCTCAACACACGATTTTGCTTTCCCACAACCCACATGAAAATTTTGATATCATTTGGCACGATTTGTGAAGCACTTTCACGATCCGTAGCACTTCTCTTGGGCGATTTTCTAGTGTTCTAACATTAAGTCTCTCTGCAAGTAAGTTTTCTTGTCTTTTTCTTTTAATTTAGATTTTCATTAATACTTACTACCTGTGCAAACCCATGCCTAAATACGATTCTTTTCGTTGTTTAGAAGACACTACGGTGAAAGTTGTATGCAGATTTTGTCTTGGGTTAGATTAAAATGCCATTGTTGAACCTTTTATACTTGAACATGGAAGTTTTGTGATTTTGGGGGTTCTATAGTGAAAATAATGATGTTCTTGAATTCTATAAGCAAGTGTGATGGTAGATCTTGCGTTCGATAAGTTGATTTGCATGAATGAATTTGGGTTCTCATGCTTTGGGGCTGACTAGGGGTGACGAGATGTTTCACAGTGCATTACACGGAATGTGCCATGTTACACGGCTCGTATAGTGGTCCATGTTAAGTCACTAGTGTTGCCCTGATAAAGTACCTCTCACGGATCCTTTCCATGGACCGTGTGACTTTACACGACCCGTGTAGTAGTTCCTGTTAGGTCACTTGAGCAGCCCAACCGCCAAGTACGACACACGGGCCCTACCACGGACTGTGTAAGGCCCTCTGTCCAAGTTACCTTTATACTTAATGGTTTACTTAATTAATCATTGTTAGTTTCCACATGCATCCTAGTGCAAAATTCCCTATGATAGACCGAGTGACGCCACTCTTAGGGTTTTTGTCACTTTCATAACACAAGGGGAGTCTGAGTACCCATTAGTGTGTCGCCTTGCTTATTCTGATATGACTAACCATTTTATTCATCATGGCATTTGCAGGTACCATAGGTCCCCGCCTAAAGTTAAGCCGGCCTAGGGACAAGCATGAGTCACGTCTCCGCGATTCTATCACTGAATCTACTAGTCAGCACCAGGAGAGTGACTTCGGTGATGACTCCTCGGGAGGGTCCGAGGTACATTTCACCGACAATGTCTCCCCTCTCTCCCCTCGCACTATAAGAGCTCGTGTAGCGGGCCAACCTATGGGCCCCCAGTCTGAGGAGGGGGTTCCTGAGGTGGAAATTGAGGGGGAAGATGATGTCCCGGAGCAGGATGAAGAAGCACACACACCTAAAATAGCCGAGCACAACGCAGGGGATGCAGACAACATCCTGGCCCTCCGAGACAGTGACGATGAAGCCACACACCATACGATTTTTCAGACATCACACCTTGAAACTGCTAGGTGGCTTCTTGTGTTTTTGCATAGACGATGGACAACCCCTCGGTGCAAAGGAGGCATATGTGAATGGACTAACTAAAGGCTCCGGGGGATACCAGCGACAGGCCATCATCCCCGAGAAATGGGTCCTCACTGATCAACTGGATTGGGTCTTGGAGATTAGGGATGCATTTGAGGCATACCAGTTTGGGTGGATGGCGCAACCGCCCGGCTACTACGGGCCCAATCTGATTGCTGAATTCTACTCTTGCTATGCTGCCAGCCTACTAGACTCTATCCAAGGTAACCATTCAAAGAAAGTGAAGAGGCAGCTCGCCTATAAACCGTCCCCGCGGGAGCATGTCACGGTGCGTGGGGAACAGGTGGATATTTCTGTGACTACTATGAATAGGTTTCTATTTGGGCCAGACTACCGAGCCTCCCAGGATGGCTTATTCATCACCAGACATCTGAGGATCACTGATGAGGCCCAAATGTCCAACCCCATTTCATGGGCCATACTACTCAAATGGATTGTGGAGTAGATTACTTTACAATGAGCCGAGGCAGCATGGGTTTCAAAACCCAAAATTTCTATTACTAAGGAATCTCTCACATTTGCTGCAAAATTTTGGTGGTCGCCAGTGCGGGCCTGACTAAGACCCACAGCTAATGACAACACGCTCCAACCTTCTTATGCTTCATTGGTAGCTTGCTTGATTATGTAGTATGGGATTAATGTTGGTTGGGTCATTACCCTTGAGATTTTGGACCGGGCCTTATCAGACAGAGCTAGTATGTCCGTTCCATGCCTGATTTGAGTGCTTTGCAAGTGGGCCCGTGTCCCTACCACACACTTCTTGGATTGGAAGGTAGCTCCTAAGGGCGTGGTCAACATTGCCATGTTTAAAGATGTTCAGAAATCGCTGATGCACAGTAGAGCACGCCGGATGTGGTTGCCTGCAATGTTTCCATAGGCGGCTCCACAACAGCCCTTGTCTTTCGGGGATCACACCACTGCCCCACAATCAGGTATGGCTTTTGAGTAGCCCGAGGGTAGTGGTGCAGCTCCTCCGATTCAACAAGGGTATGCACATGTCCCTTATGAGTATCTAGCCCGAGTGGTGACTGACTAGTGGCAAACATGTGCAATTGTTGACAAAATAGTCCCACGGATGCCTCAGGTGGTACAGTCTCACGTCTAGCAGGCGGAGGATCGTCTCCGAGCGAAATTATTAGGCCAAATCAGCAACTTACAGGATCAGGTCAACACTTTGGAGGGATACTTCCATGACATGTTTGGGAGTATGTCCAGCGATGAAATGTCCAAATTGGTGCAGACCGTGAATGACATGAAGTCTCAAATTGCCTAGCTGACCACCTAGTATAACCGCACGGCGCCGGCGCCAGCTCCACCTTTAGATTTTTTGACGTCGCTTTTTAATACCCCGGTGGCTTCGATTTTAGACAACATATGGGGCATCCCATCCGTGCCAGCTGCTACCCCCGGTGCAACCCACGGAAGCACCCAAAAGAAAGGACAAAGGTAAGCAACGCAGCTATCGAGGCAGCCCTCTGCAAGATCCACAACGCGAAGAAGAGAAGAGGTTACATAAGGCCATGAGATCCTAGCACCAAGCAGCTACACAACAAGAGGAGAGAGAGCGGCTAGCACACGAGGTCGTTAGGACAGGAGCTTCCGGGAGCACCGCCGGACCGGGTGCGACTTTTGATGACAAGGACCCAGCTGGTGGGTCTGACCACGATAGCCCGACTGACGCCTAGGGCATCCCATGTATGTTCTACTCCCATTCTTTGCTTTATTTTTAATTATGGTGCGATGAGGGCATTGCACCATCTTTTTGAAGGGGGTAGGGCATCCCGCCACTTGAGAGTTTTTCTTGCCAGATTTCTTTTCTGTCAAGTGTACTATCTAGTAGAAATGAAATGTTTAGGTCGTGATGTTTGATGTTCTTATAAATACATGTGCTTATATTTTTTTAGGGTAAATTATGTTTTGAGTTGACTATTTAAAATGTTGCAAAAAGCTTGTATGTGCATGCATCCCATCCCGACGAACTGTTATGCATTTTGGAAAGCATGTTATACATTATATGGTTGGCTTATTGAGGAATGAAGCATGACTAGGTTGATTAGTACTAATTAGTGTAAGAGATGTGTCGTGTGCATGTGAGCATGTTTGTACAAAATTAGGCGGCACACTTGTATGCTAGAACTTACCTGGTTAGGCCCACTAAAACAATTGAATGACTGAATTAGGATGTGATCTTAGGCCCTTTTTGTTGATTAGTCACTTAGCCTAAAACTTCCAACCAAATGAAGTTGCCCATGTTGAACCAAAAGGTTGAGTCGGAATAGACCCTTTCTGTCATAAACCAAAGCACCTTCCGTATCTGTCTGTGAATTTTTACGTTGGCCCTGGTCTCTCCAAGGACATTGTGAACCTCAACCTAGGCCAAAGGCTCAAGTTGAGGGTGGCTTATATTGGCCCCGGTCCTTTAAAAGACATTGTGAACCTCAAACAAGGCCAAAAGCCTAAGTTGAGGGTGGGTATTATGGAGAAAAGCAGAAAAATATGTGAAGTGAAGAGCCAAATGAAAAGAAGGGAAGAAAATTGGGAGTGTAACCAAAAAAAAAAAAGGGAAAGAAAGAAAGAAAGAGAAGAAAAAGATCTCAGGTATTACTCCCAAATGGTAGAGAAATTAAAAAGTAGGGGCAGTAGGAATTGAAAGCCGAGGGCAATTGGCCGATCAAAGTAGTGTCTTAGAGGAGCCAATTAGTCACTTGATCCTAAATGTATCCAACCCTAACTCGAGCCTACATTACAAGCTACAAAAGTCCTAGGGCGATCCTAGAATGGTCATTCGAGAGTTGAGGTGGTGAAAATAAGGGCAAGCATATGGTCGATACTTATGTGCCTACTAAAAATCATTTGTGAGAGTGAGTGTTGCATTCCAGTCTCGACTTTACATCTGATTTTTTGAGTCTGCGAGACTTCTTTGTAGTGAGGGCACTATCTTTGCACTGATTGGCCACTAACACAACTGATTCATTTTGTTTCCGATCATATGAGGGCTGACTGTACATGCAGGTTGCCTACCTTAATTTGTGTGGGTCGGTTTGGGGTGTAAGCATATTCAAAGCATGTTTTCTGAGCATGCATGGTAAAATTGAAGGGTTACCCATAAGTTTGATAAGGAACTTGTATTTATGAGTTGTTTATTTATGTTGCCATTGCTTGAGCACACTAACGTTCTAAGTTGAGGGTGTTGATGAGTCGTAGAAATATGACTCTTATGACGCTTCGAACATTGAATTTTTGCATGTTCTCAAGTAAATGTGTTGGTTTTGATATGTGTGTTTTGGTATTTTTGCAGGAAAATGATGAGGGCATGGAACTATGGATGAATTGCGAGAAAAAGAGCAAAAAACGAGCGGAGACAGTGGCAGACGGAGACCTTCGCGAGCCGTGTAGCATCACACAGACCATGAGAGGGTTCGTGAAGTGGCTCCCTATGAAAGAACCTGTGAATTAAACCAAGTGAAGGACCACGAGGGCCTTCAGGGGCCATGTCAAGATACACGAGCGGGGCTCGTGCACCTCGTCGTGACCTTACACTTGGTGTGGAGGAGAAATAAAGCTGGAGCGAAGCTTCAAGGAAAAACTCACGAGGGCCTCACACGGACCGTCGAAGCTGACACGGGTTGTGTCACTTGCCGTGAGGTTGACGTGAATTGGAAGGATCACCATCGAATATAACAGGAATTATACAAGTGAAGGAAGACAGGACACGTCATGGACCGTGTGATCAACTACAGGCCGTGGCATGTGCCATGTCAATGGAAGATCAAGTAGTCACTCAGAATGTGCTTAAGGAAAGGTTCAATGGAAGATCAAGTAGTCACGCAGAATGTGCTTAAGGAAAGGTTCACAGGCGTTTCAAGGTCCGTGAACCTCTACATGGGCCGTGCCGGTAAGCGTAAAAGGTAGGAGCAGTGAAGACTCACGGACCGTATGATGGTCCGTTTGGACCCACACAGCGCGTGTGAAGACCCGTACCCATCCCAAAGTCTATATTTCTCTTTTAAATTGGATTGGTTTTTTCTTTTATATATATATATATTTATTTTATTCCGTTTTAGTTAGTTATTGAACCCTGCAGTTAAAGAACAAGCAGAGAACAATATTGTGCCACTATTTTACATTGAATTCTTGTGTTTTGATCATCTCTTTGAAGATTGTAATACGTGGATTTATCATTATATCAATAGTAAGTCAGTTATTATGATTTCATTGTATTATTGTGGGCGAATTGTATGAACATGCTAGGCTAAACCCCAATTAGGGTTGTGGGAACCATGACAATTCAATATGATAACACAAGCTGGGGTAAACTCATGGGATTGATCATCACATGCATTGTAGCATTCTTCGCTTTAACTTCACCCTAATGAGTCGACGCGTTAGGGTAAGCCCGTAGTTGTTACATGCCCGGAAGGGATGTAGTAATTAGGAAAAGAATTCTTCAACGGAAATTCAGGGTTGTTAACCTAATCTAAGTACTTTAGATCGAAAGGTGAGAGTATTCTGAGATCTAGAACAAAGGTTGAAATTGTATACATTCTGGGACCGGAAGGTGATAAGTGAAATATATCTAGGAAGGCCCGGAAGGTGAACTAGGTAATATCTAACTTGTTTGTCTTATATACGTAGTCATGAATGAGTTTACCGTACCAGTTTGGTTATCGTATTAGACATCATGGGAAACACAACCCTAGCTTCTCATCAATTGTTTGAAATGCAGTATCAACATACTCATTAGTCACTTTATAATAGGAATTTAATGGAAACATCGTAACCCCCCATTTACTTTATGCAATATTATTTTGGGAATAGAATTTACATCTGAGAAAGGAGCCTAATAGAATTATTCTCACGCTTTCCCTGTGGGATCGACCACAATTCTGGTTGAGTTCTATATTTGATCAACGACCACTTTACTCTTCCTTTTGGAGTGTAAATTTGGGCATATCAATTTGAATTTTATTGCAGTATCAATTTTTATTACAATTCTTCCTAGTTATAATTTCATGAAACGGGATAGAAAGAAAGAAACGCAAATAAAGTATGTATTTCATGGCATAACCTGATTTTGAAAAATTTATTTCTTTTATTTAGTTATTTTATGTTATTTATACAATCACAATTCACAAAAAACACAAACTTAGTCATTAATACTAAAATAAAGGGAGACAAAATCGTGAGCATTGTAAGTGTGAAGATCTCATGCAAGGAACACGCTAAAGAACCTAAAACTACAAATGTTCCTTCATCAATTTATATTAAGTAATGAGTCCTGCCTTGGTTCATGTATTAGGTTATCTATCCACATTGAGATTGTAATCTGGAATAAATACTAGTTCAATACTGAGGTAGCTTGTAAAGGACTTAGAGTGGATCAGTTTTGCCTCAAGTCTGAGTAGAGTTGAAGGGGATACAACATTTGAGTGTTTGTTGAGTATGGATGGGGTTATGTGTTGGGTTGAAATTATTCTAATTTGAATTTGAGACATATTTATTTTTTGTGAAATCCTATTAGAAAAGGAAACATATTTTTAAACCTTCGAATCAAATAATTTTCATGGAGTCTAATATTTTTATTTACTATTTTCACGAAACACATATAAAAACCACGCCTATTAAAAAACGTTAGGCAAATTTTAGGAGTTTACAAAAATTTGTCCCAACCAAATGAGTTTTACAGGTACACCCAAACTAACAATATATATAGGTAGCAATACCTGGCATTTGCAGGCGCTATTGCCAAAACTATACTTTGACAAGTCTCAAGTATAGCCTTTAATCATATCCGAAGCAATATTAGTTTTCTTCAATTTCCTAACTCATAACCTCCTCTTTTTCTCTCTATATAAATACATATATATATCAAACAAAAAAAGAAGACATAGACTAAGAGGGGGAAAAAGTGTACCATAAGAAGTGGAAGCTGAGGAAAGTTTAAGTCAGTGCGCAAATCTTGAATGAATTTTTGGAATTTTTGTTTGTAGTGAGCTGCACCAGACCTGGTCCTTGTATCACTCTCACCATGAAACCACAAGAGTCCTCGAAGTTGTCCTCCATCTTTAAGAGAAAACTTAACTTTTTTCACCAATTGATTATATGGAATATTGCCTGGTGACCAACTATGAATTCCTTTTCCAGACACAGCACAAGGAACTAAACCTATTACACCAAAATTTGGATCCTTGTTAAGAATTGCATTAGCAAATGCCATTCCAGGCCCAATTCCACAATTGCGAAGACAGTCAACCCCATAATTTAGAGGCTCCTTAGCTATTTCCCAACGTAAATCCACACTAACCCTTAAAATATTTTCATTAGATTGACACTCAGGTGGTACAATGCCATCCCAATAAGAGTAAGATACTCCTCCTTGACCTGCCATATTGCTTTGCCCCGCTAATATGAAGATCTGTTTGTTCAATCTGTAGGTACTCATATTGCTTATTACATCTTTTTTAGGATTCATCACCACCATCCATAAATAGGGTACAAGAAAAACAAAAAGCAAGATTAAAACTATTTCTTCACTTTTAATTGACAATTTATTGCACTTGAAAATCATCTTGATCTTCGCTCCTAATTTATCTTTCTAAATCATCTGAAATCACACACGGCACGCTCATACAAAAAGGACTAGTTTAGAGAAATTTTATATTCTCATTCCCATACCAACAAGGAAATATCATAAATCAAGCTATATATATGCATGCATTTACTTTGTTTCATTTTATATTTCTCTGTCTACAATAGAATCACGAATGAATGATTATGTTTCTATACTTAAGTTATTTTGTTTCAATGTATCTATAATAATATGCTTCGTAAATTCATTATTAACATTTCAAAAACATTGTCTATAAAAGATTTTATCTATTAACCACTTACTTGATTTCTCCAACAATTTTGAAACCCCCCCCCCCCCCGGAAAAAAAAAATCCATTAGATCAAATTAAAAAATTGTATATACGAAAGATAAGAAGGAAAGATGTAAACATATTACGTTTTTTCATCAAGTCAAAGTCGAGAACCCAAAAATATTATGAGCATGCAACAGTTTAATTAGGACATTGATAAATAACAAATTTTATGTTACTACTTACTCCTATTAGGTCTAATTTGGTAAAATATTTTAGGAGATACAACTCCCAGAAAAATTGATTTTTCTATGTACACATACTGTCAATTTGTGAGGATTTCTTTATTGGAAACTTACGTAGATATACTATTAAAAAAATATTTACCTTAATAGGAATAATAACTTTTTTCTCTTAACACTTATAATATATTTATCATACAATTTTAATGTATATTATAGAGAACTATTTATAGTATATATAAAATATAAATTTTATTGATGGATGATATTTTTATCACATACTTTAATATGCATTGTCAATTTCTTACCAAACAAGAACAATATATTTGTTTACAACATATTTTAGTCACAAATAAAACTTGAAGAAACATTGTTTAATTGATAAAAAAATTGGGTACAAATCTATTTTTCCCTTAATTCTTTTCTCATAAGATTTCTCTGTGATCTGAAGATCATTAGTGGTGTATTTATCGAACTAGGATGATTTGAATTTGATCTCCATGAAAAGGATTTGTGTGGATCTTCTTGAAGTATGTATTTATCAAAAAGAGTCTGATATATTTTTATCTCTTTATGAATATCCCCAGAGTTTATGAAATTTTTTAGATGCATTTTCAATGGGATATAATACTCTTTTTATAAGTATGAATTAGAGTTTAGGGTAGAGTGGGCTCTAAGAAATTGTGACTAAAATGTGACTCATTTTGTGGAGCCCTACAAACTTTTGATATCTAAAAATGCCCCCTGCTTCAAGCCTTGTCGGAGTGTAGACTTACTGAAACTTAAAGGTAGGGCTTGAAGTACTCATTTTCTCACAACCTGTACCTAGGGCCGAGCCGCGACACGACAAATATGACACCCGAAGGCATCTCACCAAACCTCGTATTCATATCATAAACATTCATAAGGTAAAATAAGTATACACAAGAGATTAAGCAAGCGGAAGTATATAACAATATAAATTCATATCTCCCACAGGGAGTGTACATCAATCCATAGTCCAACTCATGCCTCTACATCACGGATTTTGATGGGGACTAGATCATAGCTTACTAGCTTACCTTCAAGATATACATCAAAGAAAAAAGATAAAGTCTCAACCTAAATAAAATGGAAAGCATCATAAGGGTTTTCATAACATCATCATTGTCATCGTGTCGTCATCATCATTATATAAAAACGTATTTTTCATACTTGAGATTATAGTCATTGAAATACATAACTTTATCATAAGAGACTAGGCTAAGTGTGGGTCCATGAGCATTTGAGTAAAAAATTATTCAAGTGAGTAGGATTCATAGAGAAAACATGAATTTTAAATCAAATTAAATCATTAAAAAAGAACCCATCTCAAAACATTAAGCCCTAATCATGCATACATTAAAATCATATACTTTTGCTTAAAAACCATATACGCCATGAAATTCATTGTAATTCATGTATAATTAGTCATAATCATCATATAGGAATCATGATCCATGCTTTAAAAATCATAGCTTAAAAGCCCATAAGAATTCATCACAAAACTTTGATAAAAAGAACGTTTTGGATCGGGCTTCATGGATGAAACTAATCCATGAATGAAGCCCTACATAGCTCAAGTAGAATCCTTAGAATTTGAGAAGAAAAAAAAATCTGAAAATCTGTAGTAAACCTTCAGGCTTTAGCTTCAATGGAACCCTTGACTAGAGAAAGAATTATTGGAAACCTTTGGGAACTAAGGCTTTGAATGACTTAGGAATAAGACTTTATAGTAGTTAGGTTGGTTAGGGTAGTTAGAGTAGCCAAAATGACATTATTTAGGACTTAGATGGATTGGAAAAGTAAAAAACACCATTCATTAAAAACTGTCATGGATAGACTTGCGACTCATAACTTTCCTAGTAAGTTAGGGTGTCACAAAAGTTGTGCTACTTGAGTTGTAGCTTTTGATCCACGAACACGCAGTACGGCTCGTAGATAAACATATAAGCCGTAGAACTCTTCGTAGGAAGACCCGAAACTTAGACGAATTTGGTTTCCCAGGGCCTCCACTTACGAGACCTACTTACAAGTCATGGGAGAACATACAACTCGTCTACTAATTTGTAAGTCAACTTCCAGAAATCCATCACTTTTCCATCATCATTGGGCACTTTCCATGATACTACCTACGATTCATAAGTTCTTATACGGGCCATAAACTAGCACACAGAACTTGCCCTCAACAAATTTTTAGTCTTTCAGTTTCCCAGGCCTAAGAACAAGAGAGGTGTTACATTATCTCCCCTTAAAATCATTCGTCCTTGAAAGAGACAGAAT
This sequence comes from Solanum rostratum, assembly GCA_029948455.1. NCBI lineage: Eukaryota > Viridiplantae > Streptophyta > Magnoliopsida > Solanales > Solanaceae > Solanum > Solanum rostratum. The sequence continues at coordinate 26,241,532 of CM057047.1, forward strand.
TATGCTTGAAAAGAGTAGGAATAAAATCATCATTATAACATAAATATAAAAATGCAACTTAATCATTATATTTCATAAAATCATCAAACTTATGCATCAAATACCATTTAAAAACAGTTTCATGATCATGCATGCATGCAACTTAACATGAGATACGTATTCGTGAGAAACTTGGTGGAATGGATCATATTAAGTACCTTATGATTGAATAGAAGGAAATAGGTGAGTGCATCGGTTCATTATATCTGCTTTAGCTTCCCAAGTTGCACTTTCAACTCAAGAATTTCTCCACAACACTTTTATATATGCAACCTCTTTTTTTCTCAATCTCTTCACTTGCTGGTCCAAAATCTCGATTGGCACTTCTTTATAAGTCAAGTCTTCCTCAATGGACAAATCTGTTAGTGGAACAATAGAATTAGGATCACCCAAGCATTTCCTTAGCTAAGAAACATGAAACACTAGATGAACAATAGCTAATTCTATATGCAAATCCAATTCATAAGCCACCTTCCCAACTTTCTTTACTATCTCATAAGGTCCCACATATATTTGCCTTTCTTTCCAAAATGCATCACTCCTTTCATTGGGGAAACCTTTAAATACACCCAATCACTTTCATTAAATTCTAGTTCTCTTCTCCTCACATCAGCATACAACTTTTGACAAGTTTGGGCAGACCTCAACCTTTCTATTATGACTTTCACCTTCTCCATAACATCAAGTACCAAATCTGGCCCAATTAAAGTCACTTCTCCAACTTCAAACCATCCCACCTATGACCAACACTGTTTACCATATAATGTTTCGAATAGAGCCATACCAATACTTGAATTGAAATTGTTGTTATAAGCAAATTCAATAAGAGGTAAGTGATCATCACAACTTCGTTTGAAATCAAACACACAAGCCCTCAACATGTCCTCCAATATTTGTATTGTCCTTTCGACTTGTCTATTTATTTGAGGATGAAATGAGGCACTTAGCTTTACCTTCGTACCAAGTCCCTTTTGGAATGACTTTCGAAAACGAGAAGTAAATTGAGCACATCTATCCGATATAATTGACAACGGTACTCTATGCAACTTCACTAACTCTTGGATGTAAACCTTGGCATAATCTTCGACACTGTAAGAAGTCTTTAGCAACAAAAAGTGGGTTGTTTTCATCATTCTATCCATAGCTACCCATACTGAGTCAAATTGCTTTCTAGTCTTCAAAAACCCCGTAATGAAATCCATATTTACTATTTCCCATTTCCAAGTTGGTATTTTAATATTTTGAGTCTAACCACCAGGTTTTTGATGTTCCACTTTTATTTGTTGACGATTTGCACATTTCATCACACACCTTGCTATGTTTCTTTTCATACCGTTCCACCAATACACTTCTCTCAAATATCTGTACATCTTGATGGATCCCGAATGAATCAAATACCTGGAATTATGAGCTTCATCAACTATCTTCTCTCTTAGTCCAGCCATATTAAGTACACACAACCACCCTTGATAATGTAATATTCTATTTCCCCATTGTGAGAAGACTTATACCTTTCTATCAACTACCAACTTTTTCAATTCTACCAAAGTAGGATCCATGTCTTGTTTCTCTTTAATTTTTTCCATCAAAGAAAATTCTGCCCCATTAGGTACTAACACGCCACTACCACTTAGGCTATTCAGCCCTACACCAAAATAGCCCAGGCGGTGAAATTCTTTGACCATTTCTTTATTTCACCTTCAACATGCACCATATTTCCCATATATACTCTAATCAATGCATCAACTAGGATCTTAGCTTTTCCAGGGTAATACATTACATTCATGTTATAATCTTTCAAAAGTTCCAGCCATCTTCTTTGTCTTAAGTTTAGATCCCTTAGGCTAAATTGATATTGCAAATTCCTGTGGTCCGTGAGTACATTAATATATACCCCATAGAGATAGTGTCGCCAAATCTTTAGTGCAAACGTCATAGACAACAACTCAAAATCATGCTTTAGATAATTCTTTTCAAGTACCTTTGATTGCCTTAAAGCATAGGCAATGACCTTTTTATGTTGCATCAACACACAACCCAAGCCTATATGTGAGGCATAACAATAGATAATAAAACCATTAAATCCTTCGAGCAATGTCAAAATAGGAGCCGAAGTAAGACAATCCTTCAACATTTGGAAACTCCATTCATACTCATCGAACCATTAGAATTTCGTCTTCTTTTGGGTCAGCTTTGTCAAAGGAGAGACAATGGAGGAAAATCCTTCAACAAACCTTCTATTCTCACCAAACCCAAAAAGCTTCTAATATCAGTGGAGACAATATTCTAGACTAATTCCTCATATCTTCTGTCTTCTTTGGATCAATTCTAATGCAATCCCCCGAAATAATGTGATCGAGAAACACTACCTCTCTTAGCCAAAATTCACACTTGCTAAACTTGGTAAAGAGTTGTCTATCTCTCAACGTTTGCAACACAATCCTCAAATGACCTTCATGATCTTTCACGTCCCACAAGTAGACCAATTTGTCATCTGTGAACACTACCAAAAACATATCCAATATGGTTTGAAGATCCTGTTTATCAAATCCATAAAAGTGGTAAGGGAATTTGTTAGTCCAAAAGACATAATTGACCATATCGAGTTCAAATTGCCATCTTTAGAATATCATCTTTCTTTACCCTCAATTGGTGATATCTGGACAGGAGATTGATTTTAGAAAAGTAGCTTGCACCTTAGAATTGATAAAAGAGGTCATTGATCCTGGGAAGTGGATACTTGTTTTTTATGGTTATTCTATTCAATTATTGATAATCCAGACACATTCGAAGTGAGCCATCTTTCTTTCTTACAAACAATACAGGAGCACCCTATGGTGATACACTAGGCCTTATGAATCCCTTATCAAGAAAACCCTTCAATTATTCCTTCAATTCTATCAATTATATCAAGGCCATTCAATATAGAGGGATATAAATAGGTTGGGTGTCAGGAAAAAGATCAACACTGAAATCAATTTCCCTCATGAGAGGAGTATCAGGTAGGCCATCAGGAAAGACATCAAGGAACTTATTTATGATTGGAATCGAATAAAGAATAGGAACATGAGACTCAACATCCATGGCTTGGGCAACCTGATATAGACAACCTTTGGAGATTATTTTCATAGCCTTCATATAAGTGATAAACTTCTCTTTGAACACAGAATTGGTTCCTTTCCATTCAAGGATGGGCTCACTAGGAATTTGGAATGTGACTTTACGGGCCCTACAACCAATAGATGCATAGGATGCATAACACTAATCTATACCAAGAATGACATCAAAATCGATCATATCAAACTCAACTAGATCACATGGAAAGACTTTATGTAAGACCGACACAGAACAACTTTTATAGACTTTCTTGGCTAGGATTGACTCACCAATATGAGTATAAACCGAGAAAGGTTCTAACAAGACTTTTGAGGACACATCAAAAGTTATGGCAATATAAGGAGTAGCAAAAGATGTATTGGCACCGGGGTCAATCAAAGCATATACATCATGTTCAAAGACTTTCAATATACTAGTAACCACATTGGGAGCTTCATCAACTGCTTGCCTAGCGTGCAATGCATAGAATCGTTTCCCATGTAGACCACCACCTTGAGCTTGGGCATCTTGTTGCACTTGCCCTTTTTGAGCCATTTGACCTTGGGACACTCTTTCTTACCCTTACTTACCACATAGGACACTCGACAATTTTGTGTCTTATCTTTCCATAACCAAAGCATGCACCGAAACCTCTCAAGCATTCACCAATATGGTTCCTCTCACACTTAGGACACCTGATGTCACCTAAGCTGCACCTCCCTTTTGAGGGTAAAGTGGTCGTTCTCAAGATATATAATCTAACCAAGGTTAAGGTCGAATCCCATAGAGAATATGGTAGACTTAGAAGAGTTGAATTGCAATTTGGGTTAATTAACTAACTTATCTCCCCAAAGGTTTTTTTTAATAATAATTATTAAAGGTAATTCTAAGCTAAGACAAGTGTTAAACTAGAACGAAGAGAAACTAGGGTATTGTATTCTCCATGATTCCGTGACTCAATATTACTAGATTATCGAATTCTTTCTGGTATGTAGTATGCAGAATAGTAAGTTAAGTTCACCAAACCCTTTGACCTTAGCGAGAGGTGAATTTCACTACGTTATTTGGTCTATCCCCGTAATGTGAAATTACTAACCCTTACCTTACCTATTGTACCTGTAAAACCTCCCCTTGGCCCAGTTCGGTTGATTAGAGGAGAGACATCGATCAAATCCTGTTAATTAATCTCCTTTCCTATTCATTACTACCTTGATTCAGTCAGTAACACTAGGCCGGTTCTAATATTGGCCACCATTAGAAAGCATTCAATAAGAAGAGAATTAATTAATACATGCATGCACACTTTCCAAGAATTATGAATTATCCAGTTTTACCTTGTCAATTCTTCATCGTTCCCACAAGCCTAATTGTGGATTTAGCTACTCATGATCAGTGCAAATGCAAGACTTATGAAGTTGAATGACATAATTGAGCACTTACACTTTGAGAATTAAGCACAAGAAATCCAACTTTTCGATCAAAACCACAAGATTGAAATTAGAAGATGAAAAATAAACATTTTACAAGTGTTTCTCAAACTCTAATGTTTTTCTACTGTTCCCTCTTCGTTCTCTATGAAAAAATAACCTAAAAACCTTTTTATAGTGTTTAAAATTAAATTCAAAATGAATTAGGAAAACTGGGTCGGTATGCTCTATGAGGTACTCTACGGGTGATGTCACCCAAGTTACACCTCCTTTTTAAGGATAAAGACGCCGTTGTCAGGAAATAAAACCTAACAAATGTTAGGGTCGAACCTACAGGGAATACGTAGACTTAGGAGAATTCAATTGATGTAACTTGAGCGATTAACCTACTTATCTCTCCAAAAGGAAGGTGGCGGGTTTGCAATAACAAGTAATAAAGCAAACCTAACTAACACAAGAGTGTGATAAATATGGAGAGAAACTAGGGTATTGTGTTCCCCATATTTCCCTAACTTAGTATCACCGGATAACCTAATTTGTTTCTAGTATGTAGCATGCAGGACGGTAAGTTCAGTTCACCAAACCATTTGGTATAGGCGGAAGGTGAATTTCACTACTCGACTTGTCCCATCTCCATAGTGTGCATTACTAACCCTTACCTATTAGTCCCAGTACAACTTCGCCTTGGCCCAGTTCGGTTGATTAGATGAGAATACATCAATCAAATCCTATTAATTAATCTCTTTTCCTATTCATTACTACCTTGGTCGAGTTAGTAACACTAGACGGGTTCTAATGTTGGCCACTATTAGAAAATATGCAAAACAAAGAGAGTTAATTAATACATGCATGTCACGACCCAAAATACGGGCGTGATGGCACTCACCTAACCCACCAAGGCGAGTCAGCCCAACACCTACTGATCCAAACATAACAATGATAGCGGAGGGGAAAATAGTCTAATATGAGAAATAATCATAAGAAGACCAAACTACAACCATCCCAGAACTGGTGTCACATGTACAAGTCTCTAAATACATAGTACTCGAATAAAATAAATGTCTCAAATGTCTAGTCCTCAAATAGGACGTAACATAATAATGGATTCCTTGAATGTCCACCGATGTGATAAGCAGCTACCTTAAGGATAATCCAGAAGCTCGATCATGAAATGAGGAAATTCTAACTAAAGGGACCGGGCTCGCAACCTACAAAAATGTAGCAAGGGGTGAGTACCAAAAACAACACGTTACTCAGCAAATGGAACTAACCTAGAGTAAAACAATGAAGAACCAAGTAACTCCTTCACATCCAACCACATACCGCCAAACTACAAACCTGCACTCAGAAAATTCCCAGCCCAGCAACACATACTACACAATAAAGATAGTCTTTCAGAATATCATAATTATCAAATCACAAGCCATAACTCACAAGTAATAACATAATCAATCACATGAATAACACCATGCCACAAAATAGTATGCAAGGATGAGATGCAATGCTTATGCAATAATTGTCGGCAATGACCTCGACATCACAACATCAATATGCAAGGATGAGATGCAATGCTTATGTAATAATTGCCGGCAATGACCTCGACATCACAACATCGCCGGCAATGACCTCGGCATCACAACATCGCCGGCAAAGACCTTGGCATCACAACATCGCCGGCAAAGACCTCGACATCACAATATCGCCGGCAAAGACCTCGGCATCACAACATCGCCGGCAAAGACCTCGGCATCACAATATCGCCGGCAAAGACCTCGGCATCACATCTCGACCGGTAAAGACCTCGGCCTCAATTTCTTTTTCTTTTTTTTACCATCTCACTCATATCAATATCCAGAATCAATGCAAATTATGTGTGACATAGAATGAATGAACATGAGATGAAGTTCACAAACAAATTAACTCATAATCACCAACCACAACAATATATCTCAAAAATAGAATTCTCATCACTTAGTCACATTTTCAATTCAAGTGTCACAACACCACACCAACTCACGTTTATATTTAATTGCCTCATTTTCTATAATATTAAAATATTTCGTAAATCACACATAGAAAAATTACAAGAATAAGGGTATTACCCAATACCATAAATGTTTCAATATCCTTAATATCTCAATACCATCACAACCTCAACAACAATCACATCTCAAAACAAGTACCAATTCGATATCAATATCGAATAATTCATTATTTTCCCTAAAATACACTTCCACAATTAATTCACAAGTCAAATATCACCATAGGAATAATTATTCAATTCAAAATATTTTGATCAAAGCCTACATTAATCCATCTTTATCCCAAAATACTCAATTCTATACACATTAGAGCATACAAGGTTCAACATATTTAACAAAAGGTTAGAACCCCACTTGCCTTATATAAAGTCTCGAATCATGTCAATTCCGAAGCTTTTCCCTCTCTATGATACTCCAAATCACCAAAATCTATTCAGGTATAACATCACAATCACATAACGAATCCAATGACACTAAAATTAATTAATTTGGTGAAAAGGGCAAAATTGACCAAAAATTTCGTCATCGGAAAAAGTCGTCAAAAATCTGGAAATTTATACATAAAAATGTCTCCCGGTAATAAGGAATTCAACGGCGAGAACTGTTTCAAAAACGGAGCTAAAACGAGGTAGAAATCTCATATTTAAGGTCTCCAAAAAAAGACATCCGAACCAGCGAAAAATAGCAAATTTTACCTCAAACGGCGCGCCAAAATTAACTTCTGAAACTCCCATGGTGTTCCTCTCGGAAAAATACACAATTTAGCTTTTTGAATCGCCCAAATTGGACCAAAATCGAGGGAGAAATCGTTGATGGAAGTTTGTGAGAAACCCAGAAAATTTTGAGAAGAAATCTGTAATTTGTTTTATATATATTGCGCCTGCCACATGGCAGCGCCTAATTGGGCCACGTCATCCCCGCTTCAGCATCTTCAGCAAACTCTCAAACTTAAATTCAATGCTCCGGCCTCATCCGGAGTCGGAAAAATACATTCCATATATGAAATCTGATCGGATACGATATTTCGGACTCAACGGTGTAGTCGAAATTCTCATCGGAGGTTATTTTATTTCAAGGTGGGTCCCAATTTCCAGTATTGAAAATAATCAAAAGGGCCAAAACACACCCGAAAGCTTCGGAAACTAAATGAAGGGTCCTTCTAGACCAAAATTGATGTTCCGGATCCAACGAAATTATTAGAATTTGAATTTGAGGTCTCCTTGGCCAAAACCCAAGAAAACTCATTTAAACTAGTTTTGGGCTCAAAAAGTCAAAACCATGTTCAGGGTCATTACAATGCATGCTCACTTTCCAAGAATTATGATTTATCTGGGTTTACCTAGTTAGTTCTTCATAGTTCCCACAACCCTAGTTGTGGATTTAGCTACTCATGATTTGTGTAGATGCATGACTTATGAATTGGAATAACATAATAGAGAACTTACCCAATTGATTAAGCAAGCAAATCCAAGCTTCAATGAGAATCACAAGATTATAAGATCAAATCAAAGTACAAGTGTTTCTCAAAACTCTCAGATGTTTTCTCTCCTCAAATTCACTATTCTTCCACTCAAACTATTCAACTCTCTAGAAACGTCATGAAAAAGAACATAAAAACCTATTTATAATATTTAATATTTATAATATTTAAAATACAAGTCATAAGCAAAATAGGATAGCAAGGTCGGCACGTCTCACAATCAACTTTATGGGTCGTATTGAATTCCACAGCCCATAATCAGGGTCTCGTATAGTGTTGGTACAAAATTAGACTTGAGATCTATGGTACCTTTCTATAGCTCGTAAAGTGTTCTACGACCCGTAAGGGGATCTTGTCTAATGATTATTTAGAAAGTCCTCCTTCTATGATCCTCAGGGCACGAAACATGATATATAACTCGTAAACTAGTCCACGACCTGTTTGCATGTTCGTAGATCAAACTTCAGAAAATCAGCCCCTCACTGCACGACCCTTAGAGTGTAATACGTCCTGTAAAGGGTCTTGTACTTTATCAAAAACATTAACTTCTACATTTTCTTTCCAAAATCAAGGCCAACACTGGAATCCTACAAATAAAACACAAAAACACATAAAACCAACTAATATCGCATTGAGAACACATAAAATTCCAATTTTGAAGCATCAAAAGTACTGTATTTTGACTGCACATCAACACCCTCACTTAAAATTGTTGCTTGTCCTCAAGCGACGGACCCAATCTATATAATAAGTATAGTAACACACAGACCTCAACCCAATGGCATATATCATTTCAAACTTAAGCACAAATACCTACACCACTTTTCAAAATAGAATCAGATAGCCATCTAGCAAACCAATACAGACTCATGTATGTTACAACAACTATGACAAGTGGGTTACCATCAACAATCCACAATCACTGAGTAAGTCTAATGCTAACAATGCAATGCAAGTGCCCTCACAGAAAGAAGTCTCATATCTCACGCCCAATGATGTTTTCATGTATAACCTTGGGACTATGCAAAATCTCTCACGCTCACAAAAGATATTTATGCATCATGCCTAATACCATAGGCTTGCCCCTATACTCCTGACTAAGACCTTCGACTACTTGGAGTAGAATCACTTTAGGACTTCATAAGCTTGTAACGTAGGCTCAGGGGGCTTTGGTATGATAATTTGGGAGCATAGTGACTACAATCCCTCATTAACACTACGTTTTTTTACACTTTTGCCCTACCGACACTATTACTTTTCATTTTATTCTCCCTTTATCCTATTTCAAGCTTTTCTGGCTGCTTTCTTTTCATTTTTAGCTTTTTGCCTTGCTTTTATACTTCTTTTTTCTATTTAGCTAACAACTAAGGCATCACTTATTTTTCTTGCATCTAGTACATGATTATTCTCCTTTTATCTGTAGTACTAACTTTCCCTCTCATTTTTGTGTTTCACCCTTACACCAACCACCCTCAACTTAGGTTTTTGGTTTGAGTTGAGGTACACATTATCCATCCTCCTAACCAGGGCCACTTTTTGTAGCCACCCTCAAATTAGGCTTTTTGCCTCAGTCACGGTGCACAATGTTCAAGGAAGGACCCGGGCTAATTTCAGGATTTTTCAACTAATTAGGCTAGGTTAATCAGGTGTTTGTAAAGAATAGGTGCATGTCAGGCTCAAACATTAGGATCATGAGATATTCTTCGAATTCGGTTGGTGAGTTAGACTAAGTGAACTTTTTAGGAACAATAGCCTAAGATCCTTTCCTAATCCAATTAATTTACAGTCTAACCTAGAGTAAAAGGGAAAGTTCTGAATTAGCATACAACACATGAATGTAGCAAATTAAGCTCACACTCACATGGCACTGATTACATTATCAACAAAAGACTCTCAGATCATGCTTTTTATCTCAAAATTATCCTTACTTATCAGTACAAACATTGCCAACATACATAAACATGCATGGTTGCTATCTAAACTAACTATTCAAAATTTGGTGGGTATCATTTTTAACGAAAAAACAAAAAAAACGTGTTATATCCCATAGATATTAGTACTATATGCTACAAATACTACTTAAAACGTCCTAAACGTGTTGGTTCAACAAAGAGTAAATATCCATGGGAAAAAGAACACAGACAAGAAAACCCAAGGACAAAAAATTAGGATAATTATGGATCCAAGCTACTCAGACTTCACCGAGGCCCATAACTACCCACACCCTATTGAAAAAGAGGTGCATTGTCCCCAATGCAAACAATCAAATTAAAACAAAGTATTAGGGGTCAAAAATCATACTTGGGCGCCTAAGCGCAAGTCTCCACCTTGGGTTACCTCCCAAGAAACACCTGATTTATTGTCGTGATATGACATAGATGGCTTGAGTACTCAAACTTCCTCAAGGTCCCATTCTTCCACAATTTTTATTTCTTCCATGTTTTCAAGGTATGGCTTGACTCTTTGGACATTCACCTTGAAGGTTCATCCATTTCTTCTCTCCAATTCAATAGCTCCATGATCAAAGAGACATGCCACTCAAAAGATTCCCAACCATCTAGATTTGAGCTTCCCAAATGACAACTTTAATCTTGAATTGTAGAGTAGCACCAAAACCCCTAGTGTAAACTGACGATTCTCTATGCGACGATCATGTTGCAGCTTCATTCTTTGTTTGTACAAGGCTGAGGTCTCATATGCTTTCAAGTGAAACTCATCAAGCTCATTTTATTGGCTCAACCTAGAGTTTACTGCATTATTCCAGTCTAGATTCAACTTATTTAGTGCCCACATTTCTCTGTGCTCAAGTTTCACCAGCAAATGACATGCCTTCCCAAAGACAAGTTGGTAAGGAGACATGCTTATAGGGGTCTTGAATGTTGTGTGGTATGCGCATGATGCGTCATTCAGCTTTCGCGACAAATCTATCCGATTTGCATTCATAGTCTTGGATAGGATCTATTTAATTTCCCTATTAGACACCTCCACTTGCTCGCTTGTCTGAGGATGCTAAAAAGTTTCCATGCGATGTTACATCCCATACTTTTCAAGTAGAGCCTTGAAGAGCCTATTGCAGAAGTGAGGACCTTCATCGCTAATGATCGCCCAAGGGGCGCCAAACCTTGAGAAAATGTTCCTTTTCAGAAATGCTGTGACACTTTTGCCTTCATTGTTAGGTAAGCAACAGCCTCGACCCACTTTGTCACATTATCCACAGTGACTAAGATGTACTTATTTCCATGTGAGCTAACAAAAGTGCCCATGAAGTATATCCCTATACATCATATAACTCAATCACCAGAATGGGGTTTAGAGGGAGTTCATGTTTGCGGGAAACACCAGCTTCTCTTTGGCACCTATCACAACATTTGGCATAGTCTTGAGCATCCTAGTAGATGGTGGGCCAGTAATACCCATACTGTAAAATCTTGTGTGTTGTTCGAACTCCACTATGATGCCCACCTACCAATGACAAGTGACATGCCTCGAGGATGCTCATCATCTCAATTTTAGGAACACAATGTTGAATAATCCCATCTGTGTATACACAAAAAAAGTATGGGTCATCCCAAAAGAACTTCCTTACATTATACATGAACTTTCGACACTGGTGTGTATTCAGATTGGGTGGCGCAATGCCACTTACTAAGTAGTTTGCATAGTCTACAAACCATGGTATAAAATCATGGGATGCTGCCAGTACTCTTTCATCTGGGAATGAGTTTTTGATCTCCAGTCCATCATCAAACTTTGCCATTGCCTCATGTTCAAACCTGGAAAGGTAATCTACGACCTATTTCTGTCCCTTTATTATCGATAACATCAAAATTGAATTCTTGAAGGAGAACTACCCATCCCATCAACCTTGGTTTGCATCCTTCTTTTCCATCAAGTGCCACAGTGTTGAGTGGCTTGTGTGCACCACCACGTTGGCCCCCAATGAATATGACCTTAATTCTCGAATGCGAAGACCACCGCGAGTAACTCCTACACAGTAATAGTGAAGTTCTTTTGGGCTTTGTTTAGGGCCTTGCTAGTATAGTATATGGGATGTAATATCTTTTCTTACCATTGTTCCAATACTACACCTAGCGCAACCCTACTTGCATCACACATAATTTCGAAGGGTTTGTCTAGTGTGGAGCTTTAATGATTGGGGCTGAAATCAACTTCTGCTTTAATCCTATAAAGGCTTTGAGGCATGCATCATCAAACATGAACTTAGGGTCCTTCTCAAGAAACTTAGCAAATGGATGTGCAATTTTAGAGAGGTGTTTTATGAACGTTCGGTAGAACCTTACATGCCCTATGAAGCTCCTCATACCCTTAACTGAGATGGGTAGGTGAAGCTTCTCGATCACTTCTACTTTAGCCCTTTCGACCTCGATCCCTTTCAAGAGATTTTGTGGCCCAACAGAGTGCCCTCCTTTACCCTGAAGTGACACTTTCCCAATTCAACACCATATGGCTTTCCTCACATCTTTGCAACACAATATGCAAGTGCTTCAAGTAGTCCTCAAATGAGTTGCCAACCACACTAAAGCAGTCGATGAAGACTTCAATAGTGTCCTCCACCATATTCGAGAAGATGGACATCATGCATCTTTGGAATATCTCTGGAGAGTTACATAACCCGAATCGCATCCACTTAAATGCGAAGGTGCCATAGAGGCATGTAAATGTCATCTTCTGCTGATCCACTAGAGCAATGGTGATTTGGTTTTATCTTGAATATCCATCAAAAAAGCAATACCAACCATTTCCAACTAGTTGGTCCAACATCTGATTAATGAATGGTATAGGGAAGTGGTTTTTTTCTGTCGACGCATTGAGTTTTCTATACTCCATGCACACCCTCCATCCAGTAACTGGCCGCATAGAGATTAACTCGTTGGCATTTGGTACCACTAGTATACCACCTTTTTCGGAACATACTGAATCAGGCTCACCTATTTACTATTGGCAATCTGATAAATCACTCCTACATCCTACCACTTGATGATTTCTTCGCACATAACCTCTTACATAGGGGGGTTGAGACGCCTTTGGTGCTCAATACTTGGCTTGTAGTCCTTAAATAGTTGGATTTTGTGTATACATATCCTTGGAGGGATATCAATGATATGTACAATTGTCCACCCAATGACCTTCTTAAACTATTTAAGTACCATGATAAGCGCGCTCACCTGCTCATCATTAAATTCCGCAACAACTATGACGGGCAAGGTGTTGTTGGCGCCCAAAAATGCGTATCTAAGATATGCTGGAAGGGCTTTCAACTCTAGTACTAGTGGTTCTTCCATGGATAGCTTGTTGGGCGGTGACTTCCAATTCTGTAAGTTGAGCTCCAACATAGTTTGGCGCCTATGGCCATAGGACACCGCAAAGAATTCACTGTCTCCTCATAATATGGGGTACCATCGCTATCAATGTTCATGAACACTGCTTCCAAAGTGTCGACACCCTCTCTCACCTCAGATGGTACTTCTGGCTCAACATCATCAACAGTTCAACACAGAGACCACCCTCAAGTCATTTTCTGTCTTTGCTTATTGAAAGATGTTGAACATAATCGCGTCTTTCCCAAACCTAAACTTGAGTTGGCCCCTCTCCATGTCCACCAAAGTGCATCTAGTGGCTAAGAAGGGCCTCCCCAAGATGATATGGACTCCGAAATCAACCTTGCAATCCAGGATCACAAAGTCAGGGAGGAATATAAATTGTTCGAATTTCACAAGCATATCATACAGTATCCCCACAGACTTCTTTACCATGTAGTCAGCCATCAATAACTGCATGTTCGTCAGAGTAGGGGATCCCAATCCTAGCTTCTTAAAGACCGCAAGGGGCATCAAATTAATGTTGACACCTGGATCACATAATGCCTTTGCAAACTCTACATCTCCAATGGTGCAGGGTTTTGTAAAAGCGTTGGGATCTTCTTGCTTTTAGACCAAGGACCTTATAGCAATTGCTTTGTAACGTTGAAACTCTTGGGAGAGCTCCTAACTCACAGTGCACTTCTTCGTAAGTAAGTCCATCATGTACTTGGCATATCCTGGAATACTCTATAATGGTTTGATGAGAGGGATGTTCATGGAGAGTTATTTCAGCATGGGGAGGAAATGCTTGAACTTGCCTTCCTCCTCCCTCTTTTTGATTCTTTGAGGGAAGGGAAGAGGAGGCCTAGGAATGGGCTTCTACTTCTGTGATGCATCAACAACTTCACTCACCGCATCCTTGCCATGATCATCTCCTGTATCTGTATCTTTGGCTGCAACTACTTCCTCTAGAACTTTATTCTCATTAACTGGCATAGGAGGATTAATAGTGCTCTTGCCATCAAGAGTAGTCACCGCCATGCACTGCACTTTGTTTTTAGGATTCTGAACTATGTTGCTAGGAAGTATACCCCTCTACCGCTAATTTAGTTGTATTGACACTTGACCAAACTATTGCTCAAGCTGTTTGATGGTAACATAATGAGACTCGATTTTCAGGTTAATACTAGAGATTTCAAATTTCATCCTCCTCAGAGTCTCATCTTGTGTCTTAGCTTTCTTCAATAAACAATCAAACATCTCCTCAATTCGTGAGCTACTCGCACCTGTGTTGCAGTGGCACATATGAACCATTTCTATAACCATCTCTATGACCCCAATCTGCATCTCTATCTTGGCTCCGATTCTGGTCATAATATCCTCCGCGGTTGTCCCTAAAAGCTCAGTCTCTGTTGAAGTTCTGACCTTGGTTTCCTTGACCTTGGTGCTAGTAGTTCGGATTGGACCCTTGGGAATTAGTCTTGAAATCCTCGTCTGATTAGCAATATAACAAGTGGCCTCCTCATAATAGGGCTTATAATACATGGGTGCACGTGGAAGCTGATGAACTACTATATTGACATGCTCCTAATTCTGCTTCATCATTACCTCTTTGCCGATACAGATTTGGGCAAGCTCTTGCATAATCTCTTTATTGATCTTAACTTGCTCCGAACCAATACTGACATTGCATGAACCTTTGGTAGATTCTCTGTCTCTTTGCCCCCATGCACGGTTAGTCTTGACCACTCTCTCCATCCTCTTTGCAATCCTTGCAAATAGATGATCCAAGAACATGCCCGCAATAATGGTATCAACACAAGCCTTACTGTTTTCATCAAGGGCACAGTAGAAGATCCCCACCAAGGCATCATCAACAATCGTATGGTCTAGGGCACTCTTCAAACATTTAGTAAACCACTCCCATGTAGTAATGATCAAGTCACCAGGAAGTTGCTTGAAGTTGTTGATCTATTATTTCAATTTGAGCTTCTTCGACCTCGAGAAGTACCTTTCCAAAAAGGTACTTTGTAATTCAGCCCACTGGTGATCGAACTCTGCGAGAGCTCAGATCCATAGTGATATGTTGCCCTTAAGAGACAATGGGATGACATGAAGTCCCACAACATCCATAGGTAGATTTTATGTTCCCATCACACTCTTGCAGACAAATGCCACATTTTGTAGATGGGTAGAGTATCCTCTAATGGTAAGCCCGTAAATAGCCCACAGTTCAACAACATCTGAAGCAACCCACTCGAGACCATGAACTTTGTGTCAGCCTCAGTCACCTCCATAACTATAGAATTCAGTATATATTGATTCAACTGATAAGCATTGGAGTTGAAATCCTGTGGCTGTGGAGAAATATCCTCAAAAGGAGGTGGATTCTCATGGCTAGCATTTTCATTGTCGTTCTTGTTTAGAGCTACATTAGCTGCACTATTGGCATTATGTTTGGCCATTCTACTAAACGTTCTTTGGATCTATGGGTCAAATGGTGTCAAGGGATTGCCTTGACTTCACGTATTGGACATACACTACACTTACACCCCAAAAAAGAACAAAAACAACAAAAAACGTAAAATGAGGGAAACAAGGATTGATACTCAAACCACTTGAATTAACCAAGTCTAGTCGTATTCCCCAGCAATGGCGCAAAAATCTTGATGTCACCCATGTTACACCTCTTTTTTGAGGATAAAGTGGTCATTATCAAGAAATAGAACCTAACCAACGTTAGGGTCAAACCCACAGGGTATACATAGACTTAGGAGAATTCAATTGATGCAACTTGAGTGATTAACCTACTTATCTCTCCAAAAAGGGAGGGGGAGGGTTTGCAATAACAAGTAATAAAGTAAATCTAACAAACACAAGAGTGTGATCAATATGGAGATAAACTAGGCTATTGTGTTTTCCATGATTCCCTAACTTAGTATTATTGGGTAACCTAATTCTTTTCTAGTGTGTGGCATGTAGGACAGTAAGTTAAGTTCACCAAACCCTTTGGTCCAGGCGAGAGGTGAATTTCACTATGTGACTTTGCCCATCTCCTCAGTGTGCATTACTAACCCTTACCTATTAGTCCTGGTACAACCTTCCCTTTACCCAGTTCGGTTGATTAGACGAGAACACATCAATTGAATCCTGTTAATTAATCTCTTTTCCCATTCGTTACTAGCTTGGTCCATTCAGTAACACTAGGTGTATTCTATTTTTGGTAAGAATCAGAAAACATGCAAAATGAAGAGAATTAATTAATACATGCGCATGCACACTTCCCAAGAATTATAATTTATCTAAGTTTACCTTGTTAGTTCTTCATGGTTCCCATAACTCTAGTTTTAGATTTAGCTACTCATGATTTGCGTAGATGCAAGACTTGTGAATTGGAATAACATAATAGAGCATTTAAGCAATTGAATTAAGAACAAGTAAATCCAAGCTTCAATGAGAATCACAAGATTATAAGATCAAATCGAAAGTACAAGTGTTTCTTAAAACTCTCTAATGTTTTCTCTTCTCAAACACACTATTTTTCCTCGCAAACTATTCAACTCTGTAGTAACTTCACGAAGAATAACCTAAAAACCTATTTATAATATTTAAAATACAAGTCCAAAACAAAATAGGATAGTTGGGTCGGCACGCCTCATGATTAGCTTTATGGGCCGTATTGCATTCCATGGCCCATAATCGAGTTCTCTTACATTGTTGCTGCAAAACTAGACTTGAGATCTACGATAACCCTCTACGGCTTGTAAAGAATTCTACGACCCGTAAATGGGTTTTGTCTAATGATTATTTAGAAAGTCCTCCTTCTCCGACCCTCAAGGCATGAAACATAATCTATGACTAGTAAACTAATCCATGACCTGTCTTCATGTTTGTAGAATAAAATTCAAATAAGCCCCTCACTGGAATTGTCCATGAAACCTCCTTCATGGCCCGTAGAGTAAAGTACAACCCGTAAAGGGTCTCGTACTTTATCGAAAACAACAACTTCTGCATTTTCTTTCCAAAATCAAGGCCAACCGTAGAATCTTCCAAATAAATTACAAAACACATAAAACCAACTAACATCGCATTGATAACACACAAAATTCCAAGTTTTAAGCATCAAAAGTGCTATATTTTGACAGCATATTAACGGGCCATATAGCAGTTTACGACTCGTGATCGTGCTTTCGTAAACTATTTCTTTAATTCTAGTCTTGTCTTCTTCAATACCCGTCTATGACAAGTATAAGATTCTGCGGTCCATAGGGGGTTTCATCTGATGGAATTTCAACAAGTCCCCACCTTCTGATCCTCGGTGTAAGATATGAAGTCTACGGCTGGAAATATCTGCTATGGCTCGTCTGCATGTTCATAGACTCACCTTCAAAAATACACCCTTCACTGGAATTGGACATTGAAATGCCCTTTATGGCTCGTGGAATACTCTACGATCCGTAAAGGGTCTCATAGATCATCACTTTCAGTAACTTCTGCACACTTTTCCCAAAAATAATGCCGATCGTGAAATCCTACAAACAAACATAAAAATACATCAATCCTATTAACATCACATTAAGAACAAACAAGATTCCAAGTTTTAAGCATCAAAAGTGCTATATTTTGACAGCACATCAACACCCTCAACTTAAAATTATTGCTTGTCCTAAAGCGATGGACTCAATCTATATAAGCAACACAATAACATAAAGACCTCAATCTAATGGCATACATCACATCAAACTTAAGCACGAATACACACACCACTTTCAAAAAACAATCAGATAGCTATCTAGCAAACCAACACTGATTAATGCATGTGATCATGCAACAATGACAAGGGAGGTATCCATCAACAAGCCAAATCACTGAAAGAGTCTAATGTTAACAATACAATATAAGTGCCCTTATAGAAAGAAGTCCTATATCTCACTCATGTTGATGTTTTCAGGTATAACCTTGGGACTATGCAAAATCACTCACTCTCAAATATCATGCTCAATACCATTTGCCCCTATACTCATGGCTAAGACCTTTGGCTACTTGGACTAGGATCACTTTAGGACTTTACTGGTTTGTAACATAGGCTCAAGGGGCATTGATATGATTTTTTGGGAACGTAGATACTAAAGGCCTTCCTTGACACTGCATTTTCTACACGATTGCCTTACCAACACTGTTTCTTTTTATTCTATTCCCCCTTTCTCCTATTTCAAGCTTTTTTGGGTGCTTCTTTTCATTTTTCAACTTTTTCCTCATATTTACACTTTATTTTTCTGTTTAATTCATGGCTATGGTATCACTCATTTTCTTGCCACCTAGTACATATTTTTTTCTCTCATTTTCCATGTATCACTAACTTTCCTTCTCTCATTTTGTGTTTTACCCTTACACTAGCTACCCTCAACATAAGCTTTTGGCCTGAGTTAAGGTGTACATTATCTAACTTCAGAACCAGGGCCACTTTTGGTAGCTACCCTCAACTTAGGCTTTTTGCCTCAGTCAAGGTGCACAATGTTCAAGGAAGGACTAAGGCTAGTTTTAGATTTTTATATCTGATAAGGCTAGATCACTTAGGTTTTTACAAAGAAAAGGTACATGTCAGGCTCAAACCTTAGGATCAAGGGATTTTTAACACATCTGGTTGGTTATTTAGGCTAAGTGGACTTTTATGAACAATGGCTTAAGATCCTTTCCTAACAAGGGAAAGTTCTGAATTGATACATGATACATGAATTTAGCAAATAGGCTCACACTCATATGGCACTGATTACACCATCAACACATACTCTCAGATCATGTTTTTCATCTCAATTTTATCCTCACTTATCAAAACAAACAATGTGGACACAATTAAACATGAATGGTTGCTCTTCCTCCTGCCTTAACTACCTCAAGACAAGCTTTAGCTCCTCCTTCTTTGTCAGCCCCGCATGTAACCGCACTATATCTAGATCATCATCAGGCGAGTTCTCTTCCCGTGGGAAGGTTGTGAAATCTCCTCAGGAGAAAATAAGTCCACCACTGGAAAAAGGGGCACCCTCTATGGGAATGCCACCGGTGCGGCCAGGGCTATTGTTATGTCGGTTCGGAGCTGTTGAATCTCTATCTATAGGGTCGTCATATCTGCTGGCTGTGGTATACTTAAGCTCTGATGTGTCCTCAACTCAAAGGTGTCAATGCGAGCATCCACGACTGAAAGTTGATCCTAAATAGTAGCGACTATGTATGCTTGCATGCGTCCCTTTAGCACTATAATGACCTGACTATCCCAAGCCTAATCTTCCTAACTAATTGAGTCAACTGAGACTCAATGTGGGGCAGTCGCTGTGCCATGGCTTGAATTGATGCCACGGACACGTAAACTAGGTCAATAAATGAAATGCAAAAATACATCAAACTTGATTATTGAGGGCTCTACGAAAGCACCTCTACAGGTCATAGTGAAAACTATGAGCCATAGAAGACTCTCATAGAAACAATGTCCACTATTTTTGTTTACTAAAATTACATCTATGAGACCAGGTACGACTCGTAGAAGTCGTAAACTGAGTCATAGATGATTCCGATGTCTGAACTTTTTCAGGCAGGGATCCACGAGACTTTTCTATGAGCCATAAAATAATCAACGACTTCTAGAAGGTCTCTTCTGATGGGTTCTCAGAAACTTCACATTTCTAGAATTTCATACGAGGGGTAATTAAGGCTTGTGGAAAAGACCATCATAGACCAGAAAACTCAGTGACCTGAGTTTCTAAGTCTATCATTAGGACCCCATATGACTTTTTCAACATACTTTATCAGCATCGAAGTAATACACACAAAACACTCCACATGACTCTCATCAAAATACCCAATGCCTCCACATGAAAATTTCCACATATAGCCCCTCGAAAATAATTAAACATGCTTTCCCACAGCTATCGACCCTATTTGAATGAATTAACATTAAAATCACAAAGACATGCCATCACACGCCAAATTTTCCATGCACATAATCAATTTAATTCAAATGGTGTGTGATCACATAGTTTTCAACCACATTATTCAAAGCACAAGGACAAGGCAAATACACCAATTTCCAGCCTAAACCCAGGTTCATAAATTGGTAACCATATTATTCAACTATCTAACACACCAATTGCACACATGGTTCACGTCTCAAATAACCATACCCGTCAATTTAGGTTAACCTAATCACACAATATTTGGCAAATAAAGTGTTTTTTAAAGACTGAAAACTTAGTAAATTGAGTCATCAAATCATAGGAATTGAAGAAGGAAGTGGGACTGTGAAACTTTAGGGCCATCAAAAAAAGTGGCCGAAAAATGGTGAGGCTGATCCTCATCGGTGATTGGAAAAATGAGGGTAGGGGGTAGGTTGGTGGGTGGGTTTGTGATAGGTCTGATATGTAAATTAGGAGAAAAATGGGATCAAAATATTTTGACCCCATTATTTATTTCTTAACTGGGTTGATGAAAAATAATGGGCCCAGACTCTACAAAACACCAATTACGGGTCGTAGATTGTTTTACAACTCGTGAATCATGGTTTTGTAGAAGGTCCAAACCCTAGTTTTGAGGACTGGATTTCACAGACTAGTCTACGAGTCATATATTAAGATATGACTCATAGAGTTAGTCACAGAAATCTCAACACTTAGTCAAAATCAAAGAACTTACCTGTGGTCCATTAGCCCCATTCACGACTGTAGTTTTATCTACGGGCTGTAAAGTTGGCTCGTGGACTTGAGTGCATAATGGTTTACTTACCGGAAGTGTCTACGAGATGGGCTACGGCTCATAGATTGATATACGATCCATAGAACTAGTGGTAGAGGCACTTCTAGATGTCTTTTCAGCCAAGGATGGCTGACTTAGTAATGTACCCACACATTCTTCACAAAACACACTGTTACCCTATATGCAACCAGCCCAATGTCCAATATTACAATCAAAATGCGAGAAAGTAAACTACCTACAGGTCCAAAAGCTAAAAACAAAGTTATAACTACAACTATTACTTAAAAAACCTTTGGTTACTTCCCAAGTAGCGCCTGATTTACTGTCGCGGCATGAATTGGACAACTTAGTTACTCATACTTTACAAAGTGTCCAAACCTCCTTCTTTAGATCATCTGGCCTCTTTATTGATAATAGATATTGAAGACAACTTCTTCATCGTTCTATCTAAACCTGAGTTGACCATCTTCCATATCCACTAGTGCTCGACCAGTGGCTAGGAATAGCATTGCCAAGATGATTGGGACATCGAAGTATACTTCGCAATCTAGGATCACAAAGTTTGGGGGGAATATGAATTTCTCAATTTGACAAGCATATGATAAAGTATCTCCACTAGCTTATTCACGGTGCAGTCAGCCATCAACAATTGCTTGCTCGTCAGAGTAGGGGCACCCAGTCCTAAATTCTCGTAGACTGCAAGGGGCATTAGATTTATGCTGGCATCGAGATCACACAATGCCCTTGCAAACTCTACATCTCCAATAGTGCAGGGTATGATAAAAGCATCAGGATCTTCTCGCTTTTGTACCAAGGACCGCGTAGCGATTGCACTGTAATGTTAAATCTCTTGGGAGAACTGCTGACTCACAGTGTGCTCCTTCTTAACCAAGTCTTTCATGAACTTGGCATATCCTGGCATCTTCTCCAATGCCTCAATGAGAAAGATGTTGATGGAGAGTTTTTTAAGCATAGAGATAAAGTGCTTGAGCTTTCCCTCCTCCTACTTCTTTTTAATTCGCTTAGGGAAGGGAGGAGGAGGCCTAGGAATAGGCTTCAGCTTCTATGGTGCCTCTGCAGCATCCCTTACTACATCCTTGCCACGATCATCTCTAGTATTTGCTTCTTTAACCTCAACTGTCTCCTCTCTAACATCATCCTCATCTACTAGTATGGGAGGATCAATGGTACTCTTGCCACCACAAGTAGTAACCGCTATGCACTACCCTTTATTCTTTGGATTCTGAACTGTGTTACTGGGTAGAGTACCTCTCTGATGCTAGTTTAGTTGAGTTGACACTTGACCAAACTGTTGCTCAAGATGTTTGATAGCAATAGAAAGAGACTTGATTTTTGGGTATATGCTGGAGATGTCAAATTTCATCCCCCTCAGAGTCTCATCTTTTGTCTCAGCTTTCTTCAACAGGCGGTCAAATATCTCCTCAACTCTGGAACTACTAGCACCAGTATCACGGTTGTATAGTGGCACATAAGGACCATTTCTGTAGCCATCTATATGGCCCAAACCTGCATCACTGTTTTAGCCCCGATTCCTATCTAGTTGCCTCTATTATTATCTCTGAAGGCTCCATCTCAATTATAGTTTTGACCTTAGTTTCCTTCACCTTGCCGCCAATAGTCTTGATTAGACCCTTGGGTGTTAGTCTGGAAACCCCCCATCTGATAAAAATGAAGCAGGTGTCCTCCTTATAGTAAGGGTCATCATACATGGTGCTCGTGGAGGTTGATGAGCAACTGTATTAACTCATTCATGATTCTACTTCATCATCACCTCCATACCTTTACGAATTTAAGCAAGCTCTTGCATAATCTCTTCATTTATTTTAGCTTGCTCCGAACAAATACTGACAATAAACGAACTTTTGGTAGATGATCTGTCCATTTGCCCCCATGCACAATTTGTCTTGACCACTCTCTCCGTCCTTTCAACGATCCTTGCAAATGGTTGATCTATGAACATACCCTCATAATGGCATCCGCACAGGCTTCACTAGTCTCATCAAGAGCACAATAGAAGATCTCCACCAAGGAATCATCAATAATCTTGTGGTCTGGGACACTCCATAAGCACTTTGTGAACCGCTTTTATGTAGTACTGAATAATCACTAGGAAGTTGCTCAAAGTTGTTACTTGAGCTTCTTTGATCTCGAGAAAGTACCTCTCTAAAAAGGCCTTTTGCCACTTATCCCAACTGGTGATTGAACTTTGCGGGAGCTTAAATGACCATAGCACTACATTTCCTGTCAGAGATAATAGGAAAACACAGCATTCATAGATAGATTCTATTTTCCCATCACACTGTTACAGAAAAATACAACGTTGTGTATATAACTATGTGGATCCTCTGAAGGTAGGCCTATGAAAAACCCATGGTTCTACAACATCTAAAGTAACCCACTCGAGACAATAAACTTTGTGTCCGCCAGTAGTAGTGGTAACACAATAGCTCCAATCACCTCTATCGCCATAGGGTCCGGTCGATATTGGTTTCACTGATAAGCTTCAGCCTTGAAGTCCCATGGCCGTGGAACAATGTCCTCAAGAGATAGTGGGTTATCATTATTTGCATTCTAATTCTCATTTCGGTTTAGAGTAGCATTTGCCGCGTTGTTTGCATTATCTTAGGCCATTCTTTTTAGTCTTCTCCGGTTCTAGGTCAAACAGAGTCAAGGGTATGCCTCAACTGCGTGTGTTGGGCATACACTACACCTATACCCTAAAAGAAAACAAAAAACAACAAAAAATGTAAAATGAGGGAAATAAGGATTAATTCCCAAATTACTTGAATTAGATAAGTTTAGCCGTATTCCCCGACAATGGCAGCAAAATCTTGAAGTCACCCAAGCTACACCTCCTTTTTCAGGCTTAAGCAGTTGTTGTCAAGATATATAACCTAACAAATGTTAGGGCAGGATTCCATAGGGAATATGGTAAACTTAGAAGAGTTCAATTGCGGTTCGAGTTACTTAACCAACTTATATCCCCGAAGAGGGGGGGACTTTATAATAACTATAAAAGTAATTCTAAGCTAAAACAAGTGTTGAACCAGTATAAAGAGGAAATAGGGTATTGTATTCCCCATGATTCCCTAACTCAGTATTATCATATAATCAAATTCTTTTCCAATATGTAGAATGCAACATGGTAAGTTAAGTTCACCGAACCTTTGGCCTATGCGAGAGGTGAATTTCACTACGTGATTTGGTCCATCCTAACAGTGTGACATCACTAACCTTTACCTATTGTCCCTGTACAACCTCCCCTTGGCCTAGTTCAGTTGATTAGACGAGAAAGATCAATCAAATCCTGTTAATTAATCTCTTTTCCTATTCATTACTACCTTGGTCCATTCAGTAACACTAGTAGGGTTCTAATGTTGGCCACCATTAGAAAACATTCAATACAAAGAGAATTAATTAATACATGTATGCACACTTTCCAAGAATTATGAATTATCCGATTTTACCTTATTAGTTCTTCATGATTCCCACAACCTTAGTGTGGATTTAGCTACTCATGATCAGTGTAAATGCAAGACTTATGAATTTGAATAATATAATTAAGCACTTACACAAGAGAATTATGCAGAAGAAATCCAACTCTTCAATAAGAATGAAAAGATTGAAATTAGAAGATAAAAAATAATCTTTTTACAATTGTTTCTCAAACTCTCTAATATTTTTCTACTGTTCCCTCTTTGTTCTTTATGAAAAAATAACCTTAAAAACCTATTTACAATGTTTAAAATACAAAACAAAAATGAATTAGGACAACTGGATTAGAAGGCTCTATAGCTACTCTACGAGCCGTATAGCAATTTACAGCTCGTGATCAGGCTTTTGTGAATTGTTGCTTCAATTCTGGACTTGTCTTCTATGACACCACTCTACGGCCCATAGAAGATTCTATGGTCCATAGGGGGTTTCGTTTGATGGAATTTCAGAAACTCCCCACCTTTTGATCCTCAAGGTATGATACCAAGTCTATGGCTCATAGACTCTACTTAAAAAATACACCATTCACTGGAATTGCATATGAAACCCCTTTTATTGCTTGTAGAATACTCTACGGCCCGTAAAGGGTCTCATGGATCATCACTTTCAGCAACTTCTGCACACTTTGCCTAAAATTAATCCCAACCCTAAAAACCTACAAAATAAATATTAAAACACATCAAATCTACTAACATCACATTGAGAACACAAAAAATTCCAAGTTGTAAGCATAAAAGTGTTGTATTTTGACAACACATCCACACCTATGAAGGATAACACCATCTTTCACAACATCACCTTGAGCCATAGGGTTGGCCCCTTTTCCTTTGTCAAACCTTTGCGGAGCACCCTTTGAAGACCCTTGGCCTTGTTAGAATTACCGATAACCAGACTTACCATGGGAGAACCCACAATCATATCGAGACATCTTGAACTCCCTTGATTTCATCTTTTGAAACTTCTCACTCTCCACTTGTTCGACATATGTCATGAGTCTAGAGATATCCATTTTTTTAATGAGCATGGAAGCCTTGCTTTCCATCTTCACCAAAATCGGACACACCCAAAGTGAACTTGTTCAAATGGGCCCTAGAGTCGGCCACCAATGAAGGAGCGAATTTAGACAAGGGCATACTCTTTCAGACTCATACCTCTTTGCTTTAAGTTCATAAATTCCATCACCTTAGCTCCCCTTAGCTTAAAAGGGGAACAAACGATCAAGAAAAGAGACCTTAAGCATCTCCCAATCAATGACACCTTCTTCAACTCTCTCGGACTTTAAATGAGTAAACCAAACATGAGACACTCTCTTATATTGATAAGACGCCAATTCGGCCTTCTCTTTTTGAGAAACCCCTATAATCTCTACCACTCTGTACACCTCATCAATGAACTCTTGATAATCATTATCCACCTTAGAACCATGATACTTTGGAGGATTCATTCTAGTAAAATCTCTTATCATTGAGTTCGGGTTAGGAATCTTGAGGAAGCGGCAAGTTAAGCCAACATAGTGATCGCAACTCTAAACTCATCATTAGACACTTTCTCAACTTGAGGGACTTAGGGAGCTTGAGGGGCTTGGTCCACATTAGCATCATTTTCCCTTAGAATTGAAGCACGCCATAAAGCCATATCTGAAAACACCAAGGGACAAGCGTTAGGATATGAAAATTCCAAAGGCACGACATAGAGTTCAAAAGAAGCATAGTTTGTTTTCTAAAAAAATAGCTCATAGCCTCCTACTCATAGATGTTGGCGTGCTTCACATCAATGAATATAACTCTACTCGACAAGGCATGTTGGACTCCCTGGGATGCTTTCAAACCTTGTGCTCTGATACCACTTTTTTAATGATACAGACCTAGGGCCTAGCCACGACACGGCGAATATGACACCCGAAGGCATCTTACGTAAGCCTCGTGTTCATATCATAAGCATTCATAAGGTAAAATAAGCATACACAAGAAATTAAGCAATCAGAAGTATATAACAATAAAATGTCATAGCTCCCATAGGGTAGTATACATCAATTGATAGTCCAAATCGTGCCTCTACATCATGGATTTTGGTGGGGTCTAGCACATCGCTTACTAGCTCACCCTTAAGATATACATCAAGGGTAAAAGATGAGTTTCAACATAAATGAAATGGAAAAACATCATAAGGGCTTTCATAACATCATCATTGTCATAGTGTCGTCATCATCTAAAAACATGCTTTTATACATGAGATCATAATCATTGAAACATGTAGCTTTATCATAGGAGACTAAGGCTAAGTGTGGGTCTATGAGCATTTGAGTAAAAAACTATGCAAGTGAGTAAGATTCATAGAAGAAACATGCAATTTAAATCAAATTAAATCACTAACAAAGAACACACCTCAAAATATTAAGCCCTAATCATGCATACTTTGAAATCATATACTACTGATCAAAAACCATGTACATCATGAAATTCATTTTAGTTTGTGTATAATGAGTCATAATCATCATATAGGAATCATAATATATTCTTTAGGAATCATAGCTTAAAATCCCATAAGAATTCATCATAAAACATTGATAAAAATAAGATTTTGGCTTGGGTTTCATGAATGAAACTATTTTATGAATGAAAATCTACATACCTCAAGTAGAATCCTTAGAATTTGAGGAGAAGAAAAAAACTGGAAATCCTTAACTAAAACTTCAAGCTTTAGCTTCAATGGAACCCTTAACTTATAGAGAGAGAATTATTGGAAACCTTTAAGAGAACTTTGGGAATTAAAGCTTTAAATGACTTAGGAAATAGGACGTTATAGGAGTTAAGTCAGTTAGGATAGTCAACCACACCCTTAATTAAAGTCAACCACACCCTTAATTGGTTACCCAAGGCCTCTACCTACGAGACCTACTTAGCTCTTCCATCATCTAACAGTATTGATAGATCTAGGCCTACAAAGACAAGCCATGATAATTCCCTTGGTGCAGCTAGACATGGTGGTTCTTCATCGCAGACATCTCAAGGGTGAGGCCCTAAGGTTATTTATATTTTTGATGAGATTGGGCACTTCGCCAATCATTGTGCACATCGGGTGCTTGCTACTCAAGTTTCAGTACCTTAGGCAACAACTAGAGACACCTCTCAGGGTATGAAGGATGGTGCTAGAGGAGGTCGTGGTACAAGGAGAGTAGTTCTTGTAGAGGCCCATAGGCTAGTAGTTTTCATAGAGTTGTCTATGCTATTCCTAATAGAGTCAAGGCAAAGGTTTCTGATGCTGTTATCACTGATATGGTTCAAGTGTGCCACCATTCAACTTTAGTTTTGTTTGATCTAGGATCTACTTATTCATATGTGTCGGGCTATTTTTCTTTTGAGATTGATATTATGTGTGAGCCGCTTCCTGAGCCTATATGTGTATCCACCCCAGTAGGTGAATCTTTAGTGGTGAGTCAGGTTTATCAGGGTTATGTTATGAATTTTATGGGGAGAGATACTGTTGATGATTAGATATTGGTGGATATGGTAGATTTTGATATGATATTGGGTATGGACTAGTTGTCACCTTATCGTGATATTCTTGACTGTCATGCAAAGACCATGACCTTATCTTACCGCGATTTGCCTCAGTTGATGTGGACTGGAGCACCTAGTTCATATCCTAAGGGTGTTATTCCTTATATGTGTGCTTGCCGATTGATGGAGAAGAGGAGTTTGGCATACTTGGCTCATGTTCGGGCTGTTTCTCAAGAGTCCCCATCATTGGAGACTACCAGGGTTGCTAGGGAGTTTATGGATATATTTTCTACTAGTTTTCCTGGTGTTCCTCCAGACCGTGATATTCATTTTGCTATCGATATAGCGTCGGGCATTAAGACCATATCTATTGCTCCTTATGAGATGTCCCCCACAGATTTAAAAGAGTTGAAGGAACAATTGGAAGATTTGTGTAAGAAAGGCTTTATTCGTCTAAGTGTATCTCCTTGGGGTGCTCCTATATTTTTTGTGAAGAAGAAAAATGAAACTATGCGTATGTTTATTGACTATTATTAACTTAACAAAGTGACCATCAAGAACAAATATCCATTGCCACGCATTGATTATCTTTTTGAACAGTTGCAAGATGCCTCTTTATTCTCCAAGATTGACTTAAGGTTCTTTTATCATTAGTTGAGTATTCGGGAGTCTGACATCCCAATGATAACTTTTAGGACCCGTCATAGGCATCATGAGTTTGTAGTTATGTCATTTGAGTTAACCAATATCCCAGATGCTTTTATGGAGTAAATGAACTGAGTATGGAAGCCCTATTTAGACATCTGTGTTATTGTGTTCATAGATGATATCGTGGTTTATTTCAATAGTGAGGCAGATCATGTTCAGCACTTGAGGACTGTACTCTAGAATTTAAGAGAAGAGAAGTGTTATGCTAAGTTCTCAAAGTGCGAATTTATGCTTGAGTCTATTGCATTTCTTGGCCATGTTGTGTCAAAAGAGGGTATTATGGTCGCTTGGGCAGAAGTAATAACTGTTTAAGAGTGGACTAGGCCTATATCGTGACTGAGATTCCAAGTTTCCTTAGTTTAGTGGGGTATTATTAGTATTTTGTTTAGGGTATCTCTTCTACACAAGCCCTATTGACTAGATTGACTAGAAAGCTGTGGAATTTTAGTGGTCGTATGATTGTGAAGCGAGCTTCAAAAAGCTCAAGGATTTGTTGACTTCAACACCTATTCTTTCTTTTCCCGAGAAGGAAGTTCTATTTGTGGTATATTGTGATGCTTCAAGTGCGGGCTTGGGTGGTGTGTTGATGTAAAAGGAGAAGGTGATAGCCTATTCTTCTAAACAGCTGAAGGTACATGAGAAGATCTATTCTACCATGACTTGGAGTTAGCTGCGATTGTGTTTGTATTGAAGTTGTGGCGACATAATCTTTATGGGGTGTATTTTGAGATTCTTATCGGTCACTGAAGTCTCAAATACATCTTTTCTTAGCCTAATCTGAATATGAGACAATGTAGGTGGTTGAAGTTGCTTAAAGACTATTATATTTGTATCATATATTACCCCGGGAAGGCCAATGTAGTGGAAGATGCTTTGAGACAGAAGACTACTAGTATGGGGAGTTTGGCATTTTTGAGGGATGAGGAGAGACCCTTAGCACTAGAGGTTCAGTCACTTGTTAGGCAGATGGTCCATTTGGACATTTCTCCTCCTAAGAGTATTTTTGCCTTTGTTGAGCCTAGATTTTCTTTTCTTGATCAAATATGTGCTCCCTAGTTTTAGGACCCCAGATTTTGCACGATTTGTGAAAAAAATTTGAGAGGTGAAGCCAAGGTGGCTTTTATTGACTCTGATGGTGTTTTGAGGGTTAATGGTAGAGTTTGTGTGTCTAAAGTTGGAAATTAGGTGGAATTGATATAGAGAAGGTCCATTGTGCTAGATATTCCAGTCATTCGGGTGTGGCTAAGATATATCATGTTCTTAAATAGCATTATTGGTGGTTTGGCACGAGGAGAATTTTAGCCGAGTTCATGGTAAAGTGTTTGAACTGTCAAAAGGTGAAGTATGAAAATCAAAGGCCTGGTGGATCGATGCAAAGGATGCCTATTCCCGGGTAGAAGTGGGAGAAGGTGACCATGGACTTTGTTACTACTTTGCCCATGGCCTTGGGAATATTTGATTCAGTTTGGGTGGTTGTTGATCGGTTGACCAAGTTGGCACATTTCTTATTGGTGAAGACTAGCTATAGTGCGCAGCAGCTGGCTACGTTGTATAGATGGGATATTGTCAGATTGCTTGGTGTGCCAGTGTATATCTACTTCTCACTTTTTGCTAGCTCTAAGGCGTGGTTTGGGTACTAGAGTCGACTTGAGTTCAACTTTTCACCCTCAGAATGATGGTCAATCAGAGCGCACCATTCAAATGTTGGTGGACATGATTAGGGCCTATGATATTGATTTTTGGGCCTCGTATACGAGCACTTACCCTTGGCAGAGTTTGCATATAATAACAATTACCGTTCCAGCATTAAAATGGCACCATTCGAGGCCTTGTATGGCCGGAGGTGTAGATCACCCATTGGATGGATGGATTCAGGTTCCGCTAAGGTGTTAGGTGCTGATATTCTTCTTGATGCTGATGTCATTTAACTCAACTACTCAAAGTTAGAAGGGAAAATTGTCATCAGCATAATAATCCAACTTTAAAGTTTGGGGTCGATCCCACAGGTAATCATTGTCCAAGGGGGAAGTGACTCGTTGGACCAAGTAATAGTAGGATCTGGGGGGGGGAGGGTTGCAATAATCAAAACAGGGTTTAGCTAACAAGTTCTAATTAACTAATTAAATAACTTTTAGGGGAAGATGTTGGGGATGTGCAGATATGAGAATCAATCTATCAATTTGGTCTAAGATACTTGACTACATGAGTTGATATTGAGAGAATAGGGAAGGATGCTTGTTATCCTAATCACCTATCATATATGGGTATTTTTCATGAATCGGCTAAGATATCACACGCAGACCGATGCGGACATACTTGGCCGAAGAAGTTGCAGCAAAACACCCACTACCTTGGCCATTGAATCCATGAATATGTATGTCAACTGAAACACAATAAGGTTTCTAGCTATTATATCCATTCTACACTCTAATAGTTCCAGCTA
Organism: Solanum rostratum; assembly: GCA_029948455.1. Classification (NCBI taxonomy): domain Eukaryota; kingdom Viridiplantae; phylum Streptophyta; class Magnoliopsida; order Solanales; family Solanaceae; genus Solanum; species Solanum rostratum. Next base: position 26,272,847 of record CM057047.1, read on the forward strand.
AGGTAACAATCAGAGATCTAAAACAAAACCCCAAGTTTGGAACCTTGAGGAATGGATATAAATTCACCCAAATCAACTACAGAGAAGTCAAGATATTACAAACCTATTAAGTAAATTAAAGAACATATCAAAGGCAAACCCCCAACATGGGAGTTTTAGGCACACATGTTAGAAATTAAAGATTGAATACCGTACATAGTAATAAAATTCATGAGTAACAAGGTTGAGTACAAATTAGTTGATTATCACCAGTTAATCTTCTCGAATTTGATGCCCAAAAGCTCCAAAACCCAAGCCTCCCTTGTACTCTAAGAGGAAAGTTCTATGCACTACTGTTAGAGAGTAATTGTTTTGATATGGAATGAGAAAATGATATAGAATGTCCTTTATAAAATTTCTTATATATGCTTTGCAAATATGTGAAAGTTTAAGCTGTGAAATGTCATTTGGTGATCAAGGCGGACCATCACCGAGCACTCCAGCGATGCACCGAATATGCACTTGACCACTTTTCTGTGCATCTTTATGAGGCTTCTTCCACTGCAACATCAGGAGATGACTCTTTGCTCCACCTAACAAATTTGGTGATGCGCCAAAATACTCTTTATATCTCCTTTCTGTCAATGTTTTGGGGCTTTCGGTGCTGCAATGTTAGGTGATGACTTATGCACTTTGGCGTATCACTGAGTATGCTTTGCGACATCGATTTTGACTGCACTTCTAACTTAACATGGAACCTTGGTTACTATATAGTTAGGAAATCTCCTTGAACGTGTGGTAGATCACCGAGAATGTCGATGATATCACTTGTCACCGCCTTTCAGCACTTTTGGTCACTTTCTAGCATTCGACAAAGGCTTGCCCATTTTGTAAACTCTAAACTTCATTTCCTATCATGGCTCATATATATTTATTATCAATTGGAATTAGTAGCACACTAAAAGTGATGTTTCTTCTTAATTTAACCCAAAATGAGTTTGAAATATGGACTCATCAACACCGTCAACTTAAGTCTTTGTTTTCCCCCGAGAAAATCAAAATCATATATCCAAGTCAGAGCTTGAAAATACATACATTTTCACCTTTTTCATCCTTTCTCGAACTTTCACAAACCACTTATGTGAGCCTGAAGCCTTGAAAGATGACTAAGGAGTAACCAAAACATGGTTGTGCTCACAAGTGCTCATGTAGCTGCTAATCACTACCAGAAAATATCACTATTTTCCCTCACGCTAAAGAAGATCCTGAACACTCAAGATTATGCCGTTGCTTTATAGAGAATCTCTTCAACTCTCACTCTCCCAAATGGGAAAAAACATGCAAGCTTCTACCTACAGGATTGCCCTTAACCTCAATCATAGTTCACTTGACCTTTTTCTAGAATAGGATCCCAAAGGACTTTCATAGGACTATAATGTAGAGTAAAGGTTGAATAGGATAGCACATGGTCGAAAGTGGCTCATTCCTCCTTAAATTCTACATGTTCTTTTCAAGCACAAAGGTTCTTTTGGTTCCTTTTTCATCTCATTCTTGGCATCTCTTTTGCTTTTGATTCATCACCTTAAGTGTCTCCCTTTTGTCTTTTGTTTCACAACAAACTTCTCCTCTCTTTTTTTGGGAGGGTCCTCAATTTCCAAACTTTTTGTTTCTCACTTCTTCTTTTCATTTCTTTCTAGGACTCCTTGATGTCATTATTTCATTCTCACCCTTTTTTTCTAACTCTTTCATGGGAGACACTTCCTTCTTCCTACTAACCACCCCCCACTTGGCCTTTGGCTAATACTTTGATTTCAAGTTCAAGGAGGGATTGATAAGGAACAAAAAGGACTTATCTTTTACAAAAATGAGTCAAGGTTACAAGGTTTCCAAAGAAGGGATCAAGGCTCAAAAGGGGTTCACTAAGGATTCAATTCACGCTAACGGATATCATTTTGGTCAAGCTGGACTAATGGAACCAAAAAAGGCCTAAGATCTTCTCTTAATCTGGAATTAATCAATTCACTTCTCAAGACAAACCGGGTAAGTACTAGATAATGTAATACAAGCATTTCAATAGGATAACTAATCCCACACTGGCAACATGGCTTTGCATTCAAATAATGGCAGCACACTTGCTATTTTTTGATCATCACATATCCAAGCTCAATTGCTTGCATAGTTAACTGAAGATTTCTAAAAGTTATTTGCGGATTGATTTATCAAGAAAACACTAATTAGTGAGTACATGCTCTTTGTCCATGAAACTTTCTGAATCAAAGATATGGATCATTAATGCTCGGATCGCTAAGGACTAGAGGCATAATATTTTATTTGCATGCTTGTCATCTATGCACAGGGTTTGTCAAAAATTTGAAATCATTCATTCATTCAATAAGAAAACAAATGATTATAACAAAAATAAATATTACTCTATTACAACCCAAATTAAAATTTTATTTACAACCTTAAAAGTTAAGAATTGTCTAAATATTCATCAATAGCACTATGTATCAAAATAAAATACCATCATTTCCTCAAAAAATAAAACATCCATAAGACAGGGGATTCCTCAAGCTCACCCCCTCCTAACAAAATAAACATTACCCTCAATGTGCAAGGGACAACAAAGAGTAAGCATAAGAGAAAGTAGTGAGTATGAGAATTACCCTATCAAGTTAATCTTGCTATGGTAGTGGTGGTGGTGGAGCTGAAGAAGATGTCATGGGGGGCATCAATTCCCTCTTCTATCGGTGTACTCTCTTACACCGGATCTATCAATCATGGATTGATCTAGAATCGAAGTTGCAAGCACTGCATCCACTATCTCATTTTACACTCCATCTAGCTCCTCCCGGTCTTTTTGGCTATACTCCGCTTCCAATGTCTCCTTATCAGTATTCGAGGTGCTCACCTCTTGATTCTCTTCACTATTATTACTCGAAACCTCTACATTCAGCCTCTCATTTGGGATCAAAGCCTTATGCACCTTGAGTTGTGGTTTTTTCGGCCCATAGAAAAATGTACTCAAATCAGTGGACTGGTGGGTGGTCACCTTCTCCTTCTATTCATCAATATCGGCTTTCAAAGTCGATGTGTCCATACCACCACCACCTGCTCTTTCAACAAATAATACTCTACCACTTCGGCTGGCCAAATCCTTTCCGTGGTCGTCAATCATGGATTAAAGCCTATCCATCTTCAACTTATGAGCCTCATTTAGCTCACTTTGCTTTGCTTCAGTCTCAACGTATGACTTTGAACACTTGTCTATGGCTGCCTCAGCTAATTTCGGCACAAAAGACCCAACCCTTATCGCTTGAAGATTAGCAACTTTGGCCAGGTGGCCAATCGTGAAAATTGTGGCCCTAGTGATTGGGGCTTGATCATCTATAGCCTCTATTTTTGTTGAAGGAATGGGAGCAACAGAAGAGTGTACAGTAGGGGAAAAAAAGGATATACTTGTCGTAGTGCCTAGCTCTGCAGTGCTAGACTTGAGAGCCTCAACATCAACAATCGGTGTTTTGTCAGTCGGTTTCTTTCTAGGTCTATCCTCTTCATCTCTCAAATACACAACCTCGATCCTCCTAATATTAGTAGATGCCAATGAAGCCACCTCTACATCAGTCTTTTCATTCCTAGGAACTCTAGCTCTTCTACACAACGCAGTGATGGGACTTGGAAAGGGTAGAGATGTCTAGAATTGCTTTGCCCTTGTAAGGATTTCAGGAGCAATAATAGCACCAAGATTTAGCCTCCTATGATCCATGATACTCCCAACCAGTGCTGCTTTGATTGGATAAAGCACCGATTCATTTTGTGATGACATCAAGTTGCTGCTGATAAATCCAAACCAGAACCTTGTTGGGACATTCATTTCTTTTTTTTCGATGATAGCTCCCTCCCTTAACCATGAGGGAGATGGAATACCAATCATTGGAGCCAACCATGCCTTCATGTCATTAAATGTTTTCACTTTTAACATCTCATTCATTTCATTTTTATCCCTATCCATGCAACCCAGGTCATCATTGATTTTAGTTTGACTGCATGGACCTGCATGCCCTAAACTTCCATAGCATTAAGAGGTTTGAGCAACAACTTAAACTGCTTTTATTCTTTGAAATGGCCTTGTCATAGTCCTCATGGAATTCTCAAAATAGGATCCCAAACCATTAGATATCTGTCAATCACCCCATTAGTGGACAATTGTTTCTCCTCTACTATTGTCAATTTTCCAACTGCTCTAAGTCTGTTCAGGTGTCTCAGGGCTGTTTGTTCTCTGATCCTTTGGAATGTCTGAAGTAGTGGATCATGAGTGACCTTAGACCTGCCTTAAATCTTGTACCTTTTAGGACTAGGCTCTGAAGTAGGCTTTTTGGAAGGTCTAGGTCTTTCCTCCTCCCCATTTGAGTTGGTCCAATTTATGTTGAGTTGTGCATCCTCATTGCTGGTGGATTTCTTCTGCTCAGCCACTTTTCGTTTTTCCTTGCCTCACACTTCTTATTTAGTCCACTGGGTTCAACTTTCTTCTCTATCAGGAGCTATGACAACCCCCCTAGCTGCTCTCGATTTATCAAGTGTGACCTATTCTTTGGGTTGGCCCATTACTACACCATGATTATCTCCAAACACTTGTGAGAATGCGTTGACAACAATCCAGCATAACATGTAATCATATGAAATCTATTCAGAATATACAGGTCAATTAGACTGCATATCATACTTGACGAATCGCCAAGCTGATTCGACGGTCGAACGGACCGTCGCATTTTTGCACAGATTTCAAACTTGGGGCCACTACTACTTTTGGCAATGATCATGCTCATTCTATGATACACTGAATTAATTTGGTGAAAAAAGAAGTTCATCAGCAAAAATAGCAGCAGTCCCTCAAGAAAAGAAGCCAATTAAGTCTGTGAATGTTCCAGTTGGGTGCATCACCGAGTGCACTTAGGTAGTAAAAATAACCATCACCTATTGTGACTGACATGACCCTTCATCCATTCACTAAACCTTTAACAATTTCATAGATCATATGGATGAAATTCACATACTAACCCACCATAACACATCAATACAAGCTTTGGTCTCAATAGCTATACACTCGATCAAATGATGAGTTACCCTTAAGAATGACGTCACCTAATATATCATAGAGCAAGTTCAATCACCTAAAAGAGATTAGGGGTTACTTAGGCTTCACCCATAGCCCATAGAAGCAATCAATCCAACAAGCAAGCAAATTTCAAGAAATACATTCATATGATCATGACCTAGTTTCAGTTGAACACATTCGAGGATCATATCGAGCACAAGATTTAGGGCAAAATCGACAAATTATTCATCAATGCGTAAGAAACCCTTCATTCATGACTCTAACCTAACTCATTCACATACCGAATTTTGATATTCACAAACAGATGCCAAAACCTGTAATAAGTCATACATACATGAAACTCAAGGTTTAAAAGGAACTCTAAAGTCCTACCCAAATGATTCTCAAAAAGAATTTGAAAGTTTATATCATGATTTTTACATCAGAAATCTATCAACTTCACAAACAATGGATTCTTCAAGAACTAGAACAAGGGGCTGTAATCATACCTACTCAACAATGAGACACAATGAAAACCTTTAGTGATGCCCTTTGATGATTATTCCCAACTTCTTAGTGATAATTTTCAAAGGAAAGGGGTATTGGCGTGCGAGGGAAGAGAAAAGGAGGAAAGATGGAAAGTGAAAGGCCCAAGGCATTCGAAAAGCCTTAAGTAGGCCGATGAGTGTGCACGCTTGGCAACATGAACCACACCACCAAGCATAATTTGCATTGCGCCAAGAATGCTACAGGCTGCCCTTTTTCACAATGAGCTAACCTTGCCTTCTTCGCTTAAGTGTAGTGAACCTAACCATCGCTAACTAGGATGGACGATTCGCCAATTGGCACTTTTGTTTACCAAATTTGATAGCACTTCCAGAGTCACCACTCGACTAACAATGCGGTCAAATTGATTATTGCCAATATGATTCAGCAATACGCAGAGTAATGTTTCTTTATCGCCCTTATCAACTTGACACTCCCATATTTCTTATCAACTTTGCACAATTTAATACCTATTATTCAAACTAAAAATCAATAAAATATTCACCTTGGGTTGCCTCTTAAGTAGCTCCTTAGTTAATGTTGTGACACAACGTCATTCCACTTTACTTCATGTTACCACTGACTGACCTATAATTGATAATATCTCAGCATTATCTCCCGTTTTCAAAGCTTTGCAAATTTTAAAAAAAACCTCCTCATTATTCACTCTAAATTTCATATCTACACTCTTAAAATCAACCACACTCGCATGGTGGCTAAAAATAACATCCCCAAAATTATTGGAACATCCGTATCCACCTCATAATCCAAAACCACAAAGTTTGCAGGAAGTAAAATGTATCCACCTTTACCAACACATCATGAAGAATTCCCATTGGTATTTTGATAACCCTATCCGCCATAAGCAGCTGCATCGTAGTTGATGAAGGGGTCTCCAAACCTAGTTCCTCAAAAATATCTAAAGGCATGAAATTCATGCTTGCCCCTAAATCACAAAGAGTTTTACTAAACTTTGTGGCTCTTATTGTACATGGAATGGTGAGCGCTCCTAGGTCTTCCTTTATTGTCACCAACTTTTGTGTTAGGATTGCACTAAAGTTGTGAGACACTTCAATCATCTCACATTCAAGCATCCTCTTCTTTGTCACCAATTGTTTCACGAACTTAGCGTATCCTGGTATTTCAATTAATGCTTCCACAAGGGGAACATTTAGTGACAAAGAATTAAACATAGAAAGAAACTTTTAAAACTTAGTATCCTCCCCTTTCTTCTTCAACCTTTTTTGGAATGGAGGATTAACTTTGAAGTGAGGTGCCATGGGCCTTAAAACTGGATTTAAATTTTTGGGGAGAGTGTTCTTTGCTTTTGCCGAATTATACTTTTCTCTTGCTTATAATTCTCGGGATCTCCGAGAACATCATCCCCTACAACTTGAGCCTCCTGATATTCATCCTCAACAACAATCATATCTTTGTTTTTCTTACAACTCTTTCAAACCCTCATCAACAACAAGTAAATGTTTAGTCCCTTCAACTAACTTTCCACTTCAAGAAGATATTTATAAGAATTGCTGATCATTTCCTTTTGGATTGTCCATCGTGTCATTGGTAGGCCTCCCTAAGGACATTGATTATAATAAGCTGAAATATTTCCTAGTTAAGTCTCTAAATGTTTAATGGACGCTAAATGAGATGCCATAGTTTGAGTTAGTTGGGAAAATTAGATTTCATTTCTTTTAGAACCTTGTGCGAAGCCTCCACTCAAAACTCATGAAAGCATATCCTTGGCTCGAGGATTCTCTTGACTAATTACTAGTTTAGCAGCCTTCACTCTATCATGTGGTGGAATGTACTTGTCTCCCTCACCATTCAGCCAACCCCCAACTTGAGATTGATTAGTCCATGCTCAATCTTGTCATCTGGAGTTGTTGTTCCAACCTTGATTCCCAGGTGGCCTTTGAAAAATCAGCCGAGAACTCACAATTTTGTTACCCATGTAATGACATTCTTCGTTGTAACCACCTTAAAATGGTGCACCCTTAAGCATCACCTCTCTGGTAGCTCCCACAACATTCACACTCTTGCGATTTCTTCCCATGACGTGCTTGGTCTAAAGATTAAGCTGGGTTAGTATCTTAGCAATGTTCTTATACCTTTCTTGGTCTTTAGCAAGCTGCACCATGGTAGGACCTCCGCATGTAGAAGGTACTATATTATCTCTTGTGTACCATGCTCTATTAATTTTTGTCATGCCATCCAAGATGTTACAAGCTTCAGTGGATGATTGTATCATTAAGCCTCCTCTCACTATCTGATCAAGTACTCCTTTGTTTGCAGCATCAAGACTCACTTAAAAGTATTGCAAGAGCATATGGTTTGGAAATCCATGGTTAGGGTATTGAAGCAAGAGTTTCCGAAAGTGGAGCCATGTTTCATGTGAAGGTTCATCCTCTAGCTGCTTAAAGTTCTCAATAGTTTTTCTCAATTTAATTATCTTTGAGGGAGGGAAAAATCTCTTTAGGAATGCATTGTGCAGCTACCCCCATGATGTAATAGAATCATGAGGTAACTCCACTAGCCTCCTCAAAGCCTTTCAAGTGATAGAGAAGGGAAATAGGCTTAGTCGAATAGCTACCTGGCTCACTCTCCTGAAGTTGAATAAGAGATACATATCAACAAAGTTCCTCAAGTGTTCACGAGGATCTTCATGGCTGACCCCTGCGAACAATCGCTTTAGTTGGAGGAGTTGCAACATAGTGCTCGTTACATGGAAATAAACTCTTCTCGCCAATGGTGGTAGTCAGATGGCACCAGTGTTCATAAGGATCTTCTTGCATCCCATTCATGACCCCAGCATACTCACTATGAACGCTCTCATCATCCTTTATCTTTACACCTATTGTTCAATCAATAAAAACAATAAGAAAAATGTAAAAACAATTCTAACTACAAGAAAAAAGATCAACAAACACTTCCAATATGAAAACACTGATTCATTAGCAATGACCCATTTTTGATATTGCTCTATCCAACTACTTAAAGGCAGAAGGGGCGATCGTTATGAGCATAATAGCCCAAATGTAGAGGTTCGGGACAAGGAATCACTGTTTAAGGCGGAAGTGACTCATTGGACTAAGTAATTGTACGATCTAGGGGTTGCAATAATCAAAATGAGGTTCACCTAACAAGTTCTAATTAATGAAATAAAAAGGTATTAAGGGAAGATGTTCAGGCTGTTTAGATATGGGAATTAATCTATCAAATGGGTCTAGATACTTGACTACATAAGTTGATATTAACTGAATAGGCTAGGTTGCTTGGAATCCAAATCACCTATGATATGTGTGTATTTTGTATGAATCGGCTGAGATATCACACACAGATCGCCGAGGAAACACTTGGCCTAAGAATTCACAACAAAACACCTTCTTAACTTGGCCATTGAATCCGTGAATGTTGATATCAATTGAAACCCCATAAGATATTAATCCATTATATCCATTCCACACTCAAATAGTTCCAGCTAAGGTAAAAATCATAGATCTAAAACAAAACCCCAAGTCTGCAACTATAAAGTTTATACATTAAAATGAGGAACAGATATAAATTCACCCAAATCAACTACAGAGAAATCAAGATATCACAAACCCATTAAGTAAATTAAAGATCCATATCAAAAGCACACCCCCAACATAGGGGTTTTAGCCACACATGTTAGAAATTAAAGATAGAATACCATACATAATAGCAGAAGTCAAGGGTACCAAGATTGAGTACTAATCAGTTTATTATCACCAGCTAATCTTCTCCAATTTTATGCCCAAAAGCTCCAAAACCCTAGCCTCGTTTGTAGTCTTAGAGGATAGTTCTATATACTACCACTAGAGAGTAATCATGGTGATATGGAGTGAATAGATGATGTACAATGTCCTTTCTAAAATTTCTTATATACTCTATGTAAATGTGTGAATGTTTGTACTGCAAAATGCCACTTTGCGGTCAAGGCAAACCATCACCGAGGACTCTGAAGATGTGCTGAATGTTCATGTGAATGCTTTCTTGTGTATCGTTATGAGGCTTCTTCCACAGTAACATTATGTGATGACTCTTTTCTCTGCCTATCCAATTCGGCGATGTGTCCAAATAGTCTTCATATCACCTTTCAATCAGAGTTTTGGGGCTTTGGGTGCTGCAAATTTAGGGGATCACTTGTGCACTTTAGTGTATCACTGAGTATGCTTTGCGACATCGATCCTAATCGCACTTCTGACTTGACCTGTAACCTTGGTTGCTGCATAGTTAGTCGATCTCCTTGAGTATTTGGCTGATCGCCAAGGATGTCGGCAAAACTAGTTTTCACCACCTTTCAGCACTTTTGGTCACTTTCCATGATTCAACCAAGTCCTGACCTTTTATACACTTTTAACTCCATTTCCTATCATAGCACATGCATATTTCTTAGCAATTGGAATTATAAACACACTAAGGGCAATGTTTGTTTGCAATTTAACCCCAAAATAAGTTGAAAATTTGGACTCATTAGATGCCTTGGACTCAGTTCGACTGATTCAGAGTATACTTTTGACTGCTCTAAGTCACTAGAAGAGTTATACAAATAAAAGGGTTAGGCCTTTTGACTTCTCTATTGGTGATAGTGTTTTGTTGAAATTTTCACCCATGAAGGGTATGATCAGATTCGAGAAGAGGGGAAAGCTTAGTCCCAGATTCATTGGCCCTTTTGAGATTTTGAGAAGAGTTGTTGAGGTAGCCTATAAGTTGGGTTTGCCACTAAGATTATCTTCTATTCATCTTGTTTTTTATGTTTCTATGCTCTACAAATACATTCCTGATGAGTCCCATGTGATTTCTTATGACTCTATTGAGTTTGGTGTAGATTTGTACTTTGAAGAAGAACCTATAGCAATATTGGATAGGCAGGTCCAGAGATTGAGATCCAAATATATATCTTCTGTGAAGGTTCAGTGGCAGCACTGATATGTTGATGAGGCTACTTGGGAGTTGGAGTATGATATGCGGTCTCGGTATCCTAACCTTTTTGAGGCTTCAGGTACTCCTCTTTTCCTTATGTTCGAGGATGAGCATTCTTTTTAATGATGAATGATGTAAAAACTTGGTCATGTTGCCCAAGCTAGACTTCCTTTTTTAAGGTTAAAGAAGTTGTTTTCAAGGCATATAACCTAACCAAGGTTAGGGTCGAATCCCAAAGAGAATAGGGTAGACTCGGAATAATTACAAGAAAGTCGAGTGAATTAACCTACTTATCTCACAGAAGAGGGGGTGGATTTGTAGTTTGCAGAAAGTAAACCTAAACTAGAACAAGTGTTGTGAAAGCCATGATGAAGTAACTAAGGTATTGTGATCCCCATGATTACCTAACTTGGTATTACCAGATAATCATAATATTTTCTAGTGTATTCCATGCAAAATGGCAAGTTAAGTTACCGGACGCTTTGATCTAGGTGAGAGGTTAATTTCACTATATGATTTGATCCATCCCCACAGTGTGACATTACTAACCCTTACCTACTATCCCAGTACAACCTCCCCTTGATCTAGTTTGGTTGATTATACGAGAAAAAATCAATCGAATCTGGTTAATTAATCCCCCTTCTTATTCATTACTACCTTGATCTAGTAAGTAAGTACTAGGCAATTTCTATTATTGGCTACCATTAAAAAGTAATCAAAATGAAGAGAATTAATTAATACACATGCATAATTTCCAAGAATTACATATTATCTAGTTTTACCTTGTTAGTTCTTCATGGTTCCTACAACTCTAGTTGTGGATTTCACTATGCATAGTCATTGTAGATGCAAGAATCATGATATAGAATAACATAATTAAGAACTTATAAAGATGAATTTAAGAATAAGAAATCCCAAAATCTTCACTATAAATCACAAAGTTGTTTTCCAAGTGTTTCGTGTGTCTTTCAACACTTTTCTTGTCATTCCTAGTCATTCTCTGTCTAAAATAAACTAAAAAACCTATTTATAATAACGGAAATATAAGTCCAAAACAAAATAAGAAAACTGGATTTGACAGGCAATACAACAGGGTTATGGGCCATACTAAGTTCTACGGCCCGTACTTGGCCTTCATAGCCTTCTTTCCTTAAAACATGGCACCACTTCTATTAGATCATTCTACGGAGCATATTTAGACTTATGACCCATATAGGGTTTCATTTGACAGCTTTCCAAAAAGTCCCAAAATCTGATCCTCAAGTAAAGAAACCTCATCCACGACTCGTACAAAATTCCATGACTCGTCAGACAATTCGTTAATGCAACTTCAGAAAATAGGCCTTTCACTGGATCTCAACCACATGACCACTCTATAGCTCATGGAAAATTCCAAGGCCCGTAGAGCGCTTTGTACATCACAAAAAATGCAGCATCTGCAACACTTGGAATAAAATCATGTCAAATTTGATAATCTTAAAAAAAACATAAAAACACATCAAACCCATCATCGTCGCTTTCATAACATATAAAATTCAAAGTTTTAAGTATCAAAAGTGTTGTATTTTGACAGCATATCAACACCCTCAACTTAAAATTGTTACTTGTCCATAGGCGACGAACTTAATTTACAGAAGTAGTACAGTAATGCACAAACCTAAATCTAATGGCACACATCACCCCCAAATCAAGAACATATACCCACACTACTCATCAATGCATATCAGATAGCTATCAAATAAACCAATGCACATCCATACATGTGATAGTGCAACTATGACAAGCAAGGTACCCACAGATAAGCAACAATCACTGAAATAGCCTAAAATCAAAAGTGTAATGCAAGTACCCTCACAAAAAAAATTCCCATATCCCACTCATGATAGTATTTTCAGATTCAATGCTTGGGACTAAACAAAATTACTCACATTCACCACAAATATTCAAATACCGTGCTCAATACCATATCCTTTCCCCTTTACTCACAACTATTACCTTCAACTACTTGGAGTAGGATCACTATAAGACTTTCTTGGCTTGTAGTTTTGGAAACATAGTAACTAATGGCCCTCCTTAACAATGCATTATTCTACACTTCTTCCCTACTAACACTGTCATTTTTTCAACTCATTCTCCCTTTATCCAAGTTTTCAAACTTTTTTTGTTGCCTTAGTCTTATTTTTTGCTCATTGCCTTCTATTTTTACATTCGTTTTCTTTTTAGATTATTCTTTAGGCATCTATTAATTTTTCTTGCACCCATAGCGCATTTTCCCCTTTTTTGTGTATCACTAGCTTCCACCTCATTTTTTATGATTACCCTTACACCAGCTACCCTCAATTTAGGTTGTTAGCCTGAGTTGAGATACACAGTATCAAACTTATAAACCAAAGCCACTTTTGGTAGCCACCCTCAACTTAAGATTTTTTGCCTCAGTCATGATGCACTATATTAATGGAAGGATTAGGGCCAATTTCAGGATTTCATATTCGACAAGGCTAGGTTACTTAGTTTTCTATAAATAGAAAGGTATATGCAAAGATCAAACATTGGGATCAAGGGATATATTGCACATATGATTGGCCATCTAGACTTAGTGGACTAACATTAATAATGGCCTAAGATCATTTCCTGGCCAACTAACCTACAGTCTAAGTTAGAGTAACAGGGAAAGTTATGAATTGAAGCACAACATAAGAATTAACAATCAAAGCTCACACACACATGGCACTGATTACCTTATCAATATAGGCTCTCAGATCATGTCTTTCATCATAATTAAATCTCATTTATCAGAACTAGCACTATTAAGCATCACTATCACATGATTGTTATCTATACTGCCTGACAAAATTTTGATGTATTATTTTTCAAACAAAAACTATCATATGCCATAGAGTTCAGTACTATATTATACTAATACTACCTAAACATGCCGGTTCAACAAATAAATGTCTTTATGGAAAGAACACAGGCAAGAAAACCCCTCAGACTCAAAATTTTGGATAGTTATAGGCTATTACTTAGACTTCACTGAGGTCGGTAACAATCCGCACCTTATCGAGAAAAGTTTGCATTGTCCTTAATGCACATATATTGCAATATTAAAGCAAAGGGGTGAAAAGAAACAAACTTAGGCACCTAAGCACCGGTCTCTAGCTGGGACTGACCACCCTCAACCTGCCTGGTGGTCTCCTCATAAGTGGCAGCATGTTCTAAGAGTCTAACACCCCTCATCGTCTCTATCTCACGTGTCGGTTGGGCCTCCTCATCCTGCATGGAGTGTAGCCTAGCAAGCTCAAGCTACTCCTCTGTCATCTCTGCGTGTTGCCTCGCGGCATCTGGATCATCAGTGTAAGCCTGCTTCCCAAGAGAGGGCAATGGTGTATCCTCAAGGCCAAACAACTCAACAACCATATAAGTGGTATCCGACGGGGGAAGTACAAGTGCTGCTGATGCTGCTTCCCTCATCTCGAAATGGATCTGCTGGATCTCCACCCTAATAGATGTCACGTCAGCTGGCAGAGCTGAACTGAGGCTCTACTTTACTCACCTCTCAAATACATCTATGCGGATGTGTACAGGTTCAAGCCTCTCCTTAATAGTAGCCACACAATACATCTGCATATATGTCTTAACCTACGAGATAGTCTGGAGAACCCAAGGCTAGATTTGTTATAGCAACCGAGTAAACTAGGACTCGTGCCTGCCTCTATGCCAGGGTATGAATAGGAGCTACTGACATGTATATCATGCTAGTGGGTTCTGACTATACGGGCGCGACCTCTAGTGCAATAGTGCTAGTGGTGGGCCCCTCTTAATATTGGCCTTGGGCTATGGGGACCTACAGTATTGGGAGCAGCAGTGGTGGAAGATGATGAAGGCTAAGATGGTGGCGCTGCGGTGAACATCTCTAGTATCTGGACATGAGCGAGTGGTGCCCGCTTGAGGGCCACCAGATTCTCATCAGTCTTTATTAGGCTTACATTCAATGTCCACTGAACCTTGATTATAGATTCGATGTGCTAAAGTACCTCCACCTTTGATGCTATACAATGGCGATATATCAAGCATGAGAAGGGGTTGGAGGTCGACCCCTTCAGGGCCCCCTTATAAATCTGCTTCGTAATTAGGCGGGCCCAATCTATATCGTAGCTAGCCAAGATACTGGCAACCAGCATCACATGTTCTCGCATTAAGGTATTATCAACATACATGGGCCAAATCTACAATCTCACCACAACCTACAAAAATTTTCTGGTGAAGTTGAGGGATTCCTTCACTATGGGCACTAGCGAAGTACATACCCATTTAGGGTCCTAGCACTGCTCAAAAATATGGTTGGTGACTTATCTCATTAATGTAGCCTTGCAAGTAAAATCTCTTATTAGGACCTAATCTCGAGTCTGCCCCCATCAGTGGTTGAACTCATCTATGGTCCTGTGGGCCTTGTACTCGGGACCAAAAACTATGTGTTGGATGGTGGGCTCTGATATGTCGAACTGTACTCCCCTCACTCTCATATGTGTCAACTGAGGTTGAGTGAGGGGTCTCTTCCCCCTAGGGAGAGACTCTAGGATGGTGGCGACGTAGAATGCAATGAACTCTTGAACCATCAATGGGGCGTACTTCCCCGACGTCGCTACTAGCCACTAAAGTCTATATCATGAAATAGTGTCATTGAATCGGAGGACACTATCTACCCCTGAGGTAATGATATGGGGCTCCTTAAAGATGGAATGGGCTGGTAGTCCCTTCTCATCCTGCTGTACATCATCCCAGTGGATTCACTACATACCCCGTATGCCCCATTAGTTAGATAATGTATCCGGAGGTAAGGGTGGTGCTCAGGGTGCTACAAATGACTCTAACTCTGACTCCTCTCCAGATCCGGACTCAAATCCCTTTATGGAGGGAGTCTCTATATCGTCCTGTTGTCCCAGTCACCATCCTAGTCAGACCAGGGAGGTCAGACCATGATAGCCTAAGTCTGGGGCTGCCCTTACTGTCTAGTAGCAGCTGGTCTCTATGGTTACTCAGTGCCCACATAAATCTGTACATCAAGGTCCTCGGGAGGATCACTAGGCTCATAGCTGCCCTGGGCATCCGAGGGATCATCTTTCAACCGCCGCTGTATGGCCTACGTCTCACTTTTCCTCAATTTCAGGGCTATAGTCCCTGAAATGCACAAATTTAATATCTTTATTAGCCCCATAAGTAAAAGAATGGAAAATAAGAATTCATCAGAAATATTGATAGAAGAACCTAGGAAGGCTCACTTATGGTCTGTAGGGAAAACTACGGGCCGTAAAAGGCCTCCGTAAGTCGTAGTTAGTTGAATTGCACCTAGGAGGCCAGGTAAGGCTTATAGAATATTCTATGAGCCATGGATTGAGTCATAGATATGGTTCCAGATTAGCACATTTGTAGGCATCACCTACGAAACCTTTCTACGAGCCATAGAATAAATTATAGCCCATAGAAGGTCTCATATGATGGAGTCTCAATAACTACAGCCTATTTGATCTTCTCACGAGGGGAAACTATGGCTCGTGGAAAGTTCCACGGGCTGTAGAAGACCCTCGTGGTGTGAAAATTCCAGTGGCTTAGGTTTTCTAAAGGGTCCCTAAATAAAATCAACAAATCACACCAATTAAATTCAGAACCGAAGCAATACGTTTATGCACTTAGATAGTCCTAACAAATTTCACAATGCCCCACATGCGACATTTATACACTACCCCATAAAATGTCATATTATACATTCATACCAAATTTCAACAACTGTTTGGTAATTTGAAATTATGTCACTATGCAAACACACACAATCACTTGCTTTTTTCGAATAATGATTTCCATGTAATTCTAATGACATGTGACTACATGATTTATAGAAAGCAACATTCACACATGACACGACCAACATATATTCTAGCTTTTACATGATTCAACACAAAGGCAACTACTCAATCAATGTTAAGCAAATGATATATCATATACAAGGGCAACACCTATGTCAAGCACGTGATTTTGAAATACCGTACCTAACATGAATTCTAATCTAATGAGTCCACAAGAAATTTATCATTAAGAACATAGAGAATTCGGATCACGAAGTTGAGAAATTGAAGAAGGAAATCGAAAGGGGTAGAACCCTAGGTGGCTTGAGTATTCCAAGAAAGTCATCAAAAAAGGTAGAGGATGATTGGAGGGTGGTCGAAGTTGTAGGGTAGGAGAAGGGATCATAGTATTTTTAGAAAATTTTGGAAGAATGAGCAGTAAATTAATTCACCTCTCTTTCAATATTTTGATCGAGTCAGTTGAAAGTCGGGCCTAGGCCCTACGAAACCCCGACTACGAGCCGTAGAAATTTCTACAGCCCATAGAACATGGTATCGTAGTGTGCAAAACCCCTAGTCTGGTAAATTAGCTTTACAGGACCATCTATGGGTCGTATATGGACATACGGCTCATAGAACCCCCGAAAACATAAAAATATTTAGAAAACTTATCTGGGGTCCATGAGCCCTAGTTACGACCTATATTTTTAGTTATGGTCCATAAAGTTTGCTCGTGGACTAGAGTGCAGAATACTTTTGCTCACTTGAAGTGTTCTACGAGTCAGTGTATGGGTCGTGGTGTGAACCACTGCCCAAAGAACCACTCGTAGAAACACTTCTTGTTGCTTATTCACCCAAGATGGCTGACTTGGCCTCGTACGTGCATATCCTCACAAAACACACAATTACGTTATATGCCACTAGTCCGGAATCGAAAAATCAAAACCAATATGATAAAATTAAACTACCTAGAAGTCCAAAAAGCTAAAAATAAAACAAAACCACTACTATTATCAAATATCTTAGGTTGCCTCCCAAGTAGCCTGATTTATTATCGCGACACCACTTGGACCACTTTGTTACTCAGACTTTGCCAAGTGCCCAAACTTCCATCTTTAAGTCACTAGGCCTCTTCATCAACCGACATATGTTGAAGAGGACTCTTCTTCATTCAATCGAAACTTGAGTTGTCCCGATTCAATATCCAATAGTGCTCGGCTAGTGGCTAGAAAGTGCTTTCCAAAGATGATTTGAATTTAAAGTCGACTTCGCAATCAAGGATCACAAAGTCTGTAGGGAATATGAATTTCTCAAATTTTACAAGGATATCGTATAATATCCCCACATGCGTCTTAACCATTCGGTTAGCTATAAACAATTGCACACTTGTAGGAGTAGGGGCTCCTAAGGCTAACTTCTTTAACACTGCAAGGACATTAGTTGATGTTGGCACCTAGATCATGTAATGCCTTGCGGGCTCAACATCTCCAATGTTGTGGGGTATGACGAATGCTCTAGGATCTTATTGCTTCTGCACTATGGACATCACTGCTATCATACTACAATGCTAAAGCTCTTAGGAGTGATCCTGGCTTAGAGTTCGCTTCTTTGTGACCAAGTTCTTCATGAACTTTGTATACCCAGGTATCTTCTCCAATTCTTCAATGAGAGGAATGTTGACGGAGAGTTACTTCAACATGAAGATGAAGTACTAGAATTTACCCTTTTTTTTAGTCTTTAAGGGAAAGGAGGGGGAGGTCTAGGAATAGGTTGCAACTTCTTTGGTGTCACTGCTACATCATTCACCCCATCCTTAGCACGAACATCTCGGTCTTTGCATCTTCACTTTCAATCATCTCCGCATGAACATCATTATCATAACCTGTATGTTTGGCCAATGGTCTATTTGCCACCACGTGTACTCACCAACATACAGTGCCCCATCTTTTTTGGATTTTGAATTATGTTTCCAGGCGATATACCATCCTGACGCTGGTTTAATTGAGTTGACATTTGATCAAACCGTTTCTCTAGCTTCTTGATAGCAACAAAATGAGACTCATTTTTTGATTAATACTGGAGATGTCGAATTTCATCTTCTTTAGGGTCTTACCCTGAGAGTCAGCCTTCTTCAATAGTCAGTCAAACATCTCCTCAATTCAATAACTACCAACACCCAAATCTTGATTATGTGGTAGCTCATACGGACCATTTTTGTAACCATCTTTACATCCCTTATCAACATCTCTATACTGGCCCCTGGTCCTGTCATAATAACATCCTTGATTGGTGTATCTGAAAGCGCCATCCCTGTTAATGTTCTGACCTTGGCTTCCTTAACATTGGCACCAATAGTCCTGATTGGACCCTTGGGCATTGGTCTTGAAACCCGCCATCTAATAAGTGAAGAAGCAAGTATCCTTCTAATAGTAAGGCGCCTTATACATGAGTGCTTGTCATGGATGATGAGCTACTGTATTCACACGTTCTTGGTTCTGCTTTATCAACAACTCCACATTGGTACTAATCCAAGCAAGCTTTTGCATCACATCATCATTTAACTTTGCCAGCGGCGAACTAGTACAAACTGAGAATGATTTCTTAGTTATTGATTTGTCTCTCGGCCTCCATAAATGATTTGTCTTGACCACTTTCTCTAACCTTTCAGAAATCACTAGAAATGGATGATCTAGAAACAAGCCTCTAATGATAGTGTCAGCCACAACTTGGGTATTTTCGTCCAGGGCTTAATAAAAGATTTCTACTAAAGCGTCATCTATGATCTTGTGGTTTGGGACACTCCTCAGGCACTTTATGAACCTCTCCCACATGGTGGTGATTAAGTCATCGGGTAATTGCTCGATGTTGTTGATCTGGATCTTCAACTTCAACTTCTTTGACCTCACAAAGAACCTCTCCAAAAAGGCCTTCTGCAGTTCTTCCTAGTTGGTGATTCAACTCTATGAGAGCTCAGATAACCATAGTGTTGTATAACCTGGTAGAGACAATGGGAAGACACGAAGTCCTATGGCATTGATGGATAGGTTCTAGCTTTCCATCATGGTCTTGCAGACAAAGAAAACATTATGTAGATGGTTATGCAAATCCTCTGATGGTGGGCCCGTGAATGACCTATGATTTTACATTATTTCTAGTAACCCACTCGAAATGATGAACTTTGTGTATTCTATAGTGGAGGTAACACCATAGCTCTAGTGATATCCATGGCCATAGGGTCAAGCGGATATGGTTCAATGTATTTGCCGCGACTTGAAGATCCTGTGGTGGTAGATTAACTAATTCAGGTGAAAGTGGGTTATTATTATCATTACTGTCTCATTTGCATTGTTGTTTGCGTTGTTCTTGGCCATTATTCTCAGTATATTTTGGATCTCAAGATCAAATAGAGTCAAAGATCTGCCTCAACTTTGAGTGTTATGCATACACTACACTTGCATGCTGAAACAAAACATAAAAACAAAAAATGTAAGATGAGGGAAATAAGGATTAATTCTTGAATCACTCAAATTAAACCAATCTAGTCGTATTTCTCTGCAACAGCGGCAAAATTCTGATGTCGCCCACACTACACCTTTTTTGAAGGTTAAAGTGTTCATTGTCAAGATATATAACCTAACCAAGGTTAGGGTCAAATCCCACAAGGAATAGGGTAGACTCAGAGTAATTACAAGCAAGTTGAGTCAATTAACCTACTTATCTCCTAGAAGGGGGCTGGGTGTTTGTAGTTTGCAAAAAGTAAACCTAAACTAGAAAAATTCTATGAAACTAGTGATAGAAGTAACTAGGGTATTGTATTCCACATGATTCCCTAGCTTAGTATTAATAGATCATCGTGATCGTTTCTAGTGTGTTGCATGCAAAATGGTAAGTTAAGTTTACCAAACCAGTTGATCCAAGAAAGTGGTAAATTTCACTATGTGAATTGATCCATCTCCATAGTGTGACATTAATGACCCATACCTATTGTCCTAGTACAACCTCTCCTTAATCCAATTTGGTTGATTAGATGAGAAAAAATCAATCGAATTCGATTAATTAATCTCTTTCCCCATTCATACTACCTTGATTCAGTCAGTAACAACTAGGTGAGTTCTAATGTTGGCCAAAATTAAAAATCAATCAAAATGAGGAGTATTAATTAACACATGCATGCACACTTTCAAAGATTTACGAATTATTCGATTTTACCTTGTTAGTTCTTCATGGTTCCCATAACCCTAGTTATGGATTTAGCTATGCATAATCATTGTAGATGCTAATTCATGATATGAAGTAACATAATTAATCACTTACAAAGATGAATTTAAGAACAAGAAATCCCACACGCTTCACTAGAAATCACAAAGTGTTGATTAAAAATCATAATGTTATTTCCCAAGTGTTTTGTGTGTCTCTCAGAACTTTTCTTGTCGTACTTGGTCTTTTTCGATTTAAAATAAAACAAATAACCTATTTATAATAACTAATATACAAGTCCAAAACGAAATAGAAAAACTAGATTCGACAAGTAATACGAGCAGGGTTATGGGTCGTACTAAGTTCTACGGCCAGTACCTGGGATTCGTAGTGTTTATTCTTCGAAATTGGGTACTACTTCTACCATTCCTTTGTATGGGCTATATTAAGACTTATGATCCATATAGGGTTTCATCTGATAGCTTTCCAGAAAGTCCAAAAATCTGATCCTCAAGGCACAAAACTGCCACGACCCAGACCTAAGGTCTAGGAGTGACATGGAAAATGGGAAGCTAAGAGTCGCCAAACAAGCATCAAAGTATTCACATTCACATCATCGGTTTGGAAGCGCATAATGAAGTAGTAAACACATAGTTTAAAGGAACAAGAAAGTAGGACTCACGCTATGGGGATGTTATAGGGATAGGGATTAAGATGATCCACATAACAAATAACACATACAAGCTAAGGGGCGGGTAAGTGTGACTCACTCTATGGGGATAGATCGGGACTTAGGACTTTTAACATTTCCATATCATTTCATAACAAACATCATAATATCCATATTCAATAAGTAGCCATAACCATAATCTCCAAATAGCAAAACATATCATATATTCGTACAAGAGTCCACATGTTGTCCAACAATGCCTCTAAGTCATTCAATAGGACGGGGGCCATGGCATATCCCGAGCTCACCCTAAAAAATATAAAACATAAGCGGTAACAACATAATTGGTAGAGAGATTATGGCTTGTCCTTGGATGATACGACTCACCACAACAACTTTCACGAATTTGACTAGCCATCAAAAGGGGATGGATATAGTCTCTGCCCCCTACATGGTTAGATCATGTAGGGAAAAAGTATGCATTAGTTTGTTTAAATGTACTAAGTATGCGGGCATAAAATTTCTATGAATCTTATCAAACCAACATTCAATATTGGATGACAAGGGCACATATATAGAAAGAAGTATATAAATAAAGAAGAGTAATATATCAATATGCTATGAAATCCATGATGCATGAAATTCCATAATGCTTACGTATAGAGGGGATGTGATCATAACTAACATCTCAAATCCATGCAAGTTAATACATGAATTTGCCCGATGAAGGCCTCCCATCGAGTGAGAGAAGATTACATGCCAAAGGTAATCCATAAGACACCTTACGACCCATTCATTTCACAAGGATTTCCATATCATAAAATATCATAATTGTAACCATGCTTTACAACCCATTCATTTTAGTAAAGGTTACATATACCTATGATGGCACATAGTTCAAGAGATAGGAATAAGACCCTTGGGGATAGTCCTGACTCCTCTTGTCTCATTTGGTTCTAAGTTATCATCCTATAAGAATATATATACATGTACATATACATGCTTTCCAAAAGAGGCATGAGTCATTTCAAATCATTTTACCGCATACTTAGGCTTAAAACCCGAACATTCTTCATAATCATGCACACTTGGGCTCAAAAGCTAAATAACATTTCAATTCACACTTTCATGCATGAGAGTAGCTCATTCACTTAGAATCAAGACAACTTAAACACACAGAGTTGCTCAAAGAGCCATATCATAGACTTTTTTATGATCACATTCTTGTCATAACCATACTTTTATCAAAATCATATACATAAACATAAGGGAGCTTAACCCACTCAATAATCATAAGCAAAACCAATACTAACATATGCATATACCATGGATGATATGAGAATAGCATTGAGAATAGTGATTCGAACTTAAATCAACAATACAATATGAAATACAAGTAAATCAATGAGTAAATCCATATTTTAAATCATAATTTAGATTACCCATGCTTAATTCAAATTGTAAAGGGAAGATGCATATTGCAATCTTCATAATATCAATTCAATTCTTTATATTAGGGCTCAAATCACTTTAAAAACAATAATTAAATAAAAACCACATCTCAATTGAATCAAATAAACAATAATCTAAATGACCCATATTTAAAATAAGCTCAATTTCATAAAATTCAAGTGTAAAAGAGTTTGGGGTCTTCATGGTTGAGAGGGACCATGAATTAATCCTACATACCTTAGCTAATAAGAGGAATCAAGAAGAAATTGAGTGGAGAAGAAGACTCTTTCTTAAGCTCCAAGCCAATCCTTGAAGGCTCACTTGAGAGGAGTTCTTTTGACGAGAATTTTAATATTTTAAGTGTTCGAATTGAATTTGAATAATTGAAGAGTACATGTCTTTTGAAAGGCGAAGAATAGGTTAGGCAATCATAAACAACCCTTAGGAATAACCTAAATTAAAGAAAGCCATTAATGAAACAGATGTCAAAAATTTGCTAGGGGTCCCATATAGAGGCACAACGAGTTTTGTAGGGGTCACACGAACCGTGTGCCCATCTGTGTGGCTCACTTAGAAAAATTACTCACTAATAAGGTTTAAAGACAGGGATTTTATACTAAGAAAATTTCTAGACAAACACCCATATGGGACACCACACGACTATGAAGGGCACATGACCCTTATGAGGTTCATGTATGAAATGCCTTGTCCAAAATGTGGTTTTCAAGGCTAAGACTCCTCTCAAGAGCCACCACACGGCTAGCAAAGTGTCACATAAGTCGTGTGTGGTTCATCTAATGAATCTCTTGGTCTTGAACTCCTACTTAACGCCAGACACACAAGGCCATGGACCACTTTAAGGCTCCTTTACATGACCAGTGATGAGTCACATGACCCTTGGAGGTGCCCATGTGGGTCATCTTGGTCAAAAACTTTTCAAAACTAAGTTTCCATGCACTATTAAGGCCTTACAAAGTCTAGGCCCTTATAGAAACCTCATAGATGACCCGTACGAAATTCCACAGCTCATCTGACAGTTTGTGACTACAACTTCAAAAAATAGGCCCTTCACTTGATCTCAACCACAAAACCACTCTACGTCTCATGGAAAATTCCACGGCCCGTAGAGTTCTTCATACATTACCAAAAATGCAGCATCCACAACACTTAGCCCTAAATCATGCCAAATCCTGAAATCCTAAAAAACAAACATAAAAATATATCAAACCCACTAATATCGCTTTGAGACACATAAAATTTTAACTTTTAGGCATCAAAAGCGTTGTATTTTGACAACACATCACCTGGTTGGTCATTTTTGGCATTTTCTGTGAAAATTACTATTTTACGCTTTCATAAGTTGCTTTGGGCATATTTTGAACAATTTAAATGGTTGGAATTGGAATCCTGAGTTTTAAAATTTGAAAATATGAATTTTGGCATTTTTGGAGGCTTAAGTTATTGAAAAGGGAGTTTTTTTGGTCATTCTGAGTTTTGGAGGTCGAATTTGGGATCTATTAGCTCCATTAGCTCTGAAGTGTTGAAACTAAACTATGAGAAGTTACAAAAATGAATTTGGAGTTAAAATAAGGTTTTAGGCCTGAAGTTGTAATTTTAGTCATTTCTAGAACAAAAGTTTGACTTTGGTCAACATTCAAAGTTTTGATTCTTGGATTGGAATTTTAACAGTTCCACTAGTTCTGGATGGTGAAACTTACACTTGAAACAGTCTCAGAATATTTTTTGAGTTGTTGAGAACAATTTTTGTATTTTGAGTATTAATCTAGTTTTATGAACTTGCATTAGTAAATGTGGTGAGGCGGCCAGGAAATTGGTATCTGATGATTCCGTTGAGTTCAGACCGCTGTTTCTGGTATGGACGCATATTTGATTTGTGAAATTATGAGTTCAGATGATTTTCAGCGGTTCGTTCCAAGTAGAGAAATTAGACTTTGCATTGCTAGTTTGCTAATATATGGTGTAGGCAATCTTTTTCTTTGCCTTCGCAGAGAAGCCTCTATATTTTCGGACGTGTGGGTCTCCTGAGCTCTACATTTATGAAATATATCATGTGTTCATGGAGTTGTGGCATGCTAGGCTCCTCGTTCGCGGGACGGGCTCCATGCTCATGGAGTAGTTTTTATACCTAGACAATTTTAAACTCGTAAAACACTATTTTAATTCATTTTTGAACTTCCAAGCTTAGTGGGGAGATTTTGAAGAAAGGTTTTCAAGGATTCTTGTTACATATATGTTTCTAACTAAAATAATGATTTTCTATGAGTTTTATCTTGATTTTGTCTTTGATTTCTTGAAATTAAACATCCAGATTGGGGATTTTTTGACTATATTTATCAAACATTAATTATTGATTTATCATTCAATTCAAGCTTAGTTTTGATGAAAGTTTCACCCATGACTCCATTTTTGTTTAGAATTTGGTTTTAAAGTCATTTTTAGATTTGGGAATTTCAAATTATAGCCCTAAATTTGACAATTTTGCCCTTAAGCCTAAATTATGTCAATATGGGGTACCAAAATGCTTCTCTTGATGAGTAGTATCTACTATTGATAGTGGTTGATCAAATTGGGGAATCAAATTAAGAACTTGATTAATTAAAAGCTTGTCCGAGTTCGATTTTGGCATCGAGGTAGGTTTGACTAACCTTTTGGGACTAGATTTAAGTTATTGATCTAATTCACATGATAGTTGTGATATTTAGATGAATAATTGTGTAATAGATTTGATGTGCTGAAATAATGATGCAAAAGTAATTCCGGTTAAGCCGAATAGTGGTGTAATTTGATCCTATTGATAATCTGAGATGGATTATAATTAAATGATTAGGACTTAAGATAGAACATGACTAAATGAGAGTTGTCAGACCAGTTGGGACAAGTGAGGTCCGATATGATTGATATACTTGTATGTATGGGATGAGTTAGGTCTGGTATCATTATTACATTTGTATATTTGGGACGAGTTAGGTCTGGTATCATTGTGATACTTATATATTTGGGATGAGTTAGGTTTGGTAATATTAATTTTCTTTCATACTTAGGATGAGTATGTTTTGATATTATTGACACTTTTTATTATTGATATAATTGTGATGATCTAAATATGATGATGATTTGGACATTGCTGTGACACTTGATATTACTCCTTGAGTACATATTATTATTAGGAGTTTCATGCATTGGTATTCATGTGATAATTTTATTTCCACGATTACATGCATATTTAGATT
Source organism: Solanum rostratum (assembly GCA_029948455.1). Lineage (NCBI taxonomy): Eukaryota > Viridiplantae > Streptophyta > Magnoliopsida > Solanales > Solanaceae > Solanum > Solanum rostratum. The sequence goes on from CM057047.1 coordinate 26,298,827, forward strand.
GTACTATTGATTTACATATATTGTGTGTGGCTTTTAACATCCCTTGAGTTCGGTAGAAGGTAAGAGAATTATGATTCACGTTGGTACCACCCCCTTGACTGGGGCAAGAGGCAAGGGTGAGATTCATAGTTCATATACCTTGACATCATATTATTACTTGAACATGGGTAGGTGGCAAAGTTTTGGCATTCTGATACTACTTGACTACGCACAAGTAGCAAGGACTTGGCAACATATTTTTAAATAACTATGGGCAGGTGGCAAGGTTATGGTATTCTGATACTACTTGATCACGGGCAGGTGCAAGGACTTGGCATCTTATTATTACTTGAACATGGGAAGGTGGGAAGGTTGTGGCATTCTGATACTACTTGACCACGGGTAGGTCGTAAGGACTTGGCATCATATTATTACTTGACCATGGGCATGTGGCAAAGTTGAGGTATTCTTATACTATTTGACCATGGGCATGTGGCAAGGACATGGCGTTCTTATACTCTTTTAGCACGGATAGGTGGCAAGGTTGTGACATTCTGATAGTGGCAACGCTGTGTCACTCTTGGTATTTGGATTTAATGAGTTGTGCCTTATATTTCACATTGTGGTACATGACATCAAGAATTCTTGAAGATATCTTAGTTCATTATTATTGTATATATTATATCTTGTGCTAAATTTTAGATGAAGGGATAAGGTTTTTCATTATTGCATACTAGTTTCGATTTTCTTCCCTAGTTGGTTGAACCTACTAGATACATTTCAGTGTACTCAACCCTACTTCATTTCATCCTTTCAAATTTAAGCACAGGGACCATGTAGGGTTTCTAATTCACTCTCTTGGACTTCTTTACATCCATCCTGAACTTACTGGTGAGGCACATACTTCAAGTCGCCTGGATCTTTTGGGATTTCTTTTTTCAGACTTGTATCAGATTCTATAAGACAACCTTGTACATTATTTGAGATATATGTATTTAAACTTTTGTATTGCTTTAGATGCAGTTGTACTCATAACTCCAGATATCTGGTGATTGGATATGTTATGTTGAGATGGTTTTCACTTTATTCCCTTTTCTTTTACTTGCGATCCATTTTTGATCATGAAAAAGAAAGACTTAACATCTAAGGTTTTAGGAGTTTTTCCCATGAGTTGCTCAAGCCAGGCACGTCTTGAGTGATTCACATATATATGAAATAATAGGCTCTTACAAAACATCATTAGCGTCGTAATTGAGGTAGTGATTACAAACAACCTACCCTACCCATAGAGTTTACTTGATGCTACGTGTGATGAATTGATTGAGGTTTGATTGACTCCTATATTCCTCACCCTTTCTCCCTTTCTTGATTAATCCGTACAAAATTTCCCTTAGGAGTAGTTGTTAGTTTATTGGTCCCCCCATTTTGTTAGAACTTGCTTGGTATTAGCTTTTGGGATCGAAATTAGTAGCTAGTAGTCCTTGGGAGATTCGATCGCCCTTACATTGTTCCCTGTGGGATTTGACAACAACTCTTTTGTTGGATTAATATGCTGTTAATGATCATCCCTACTTCCATTAGTTATATAGGTTTGAATGTCATGAAAAATGGCACTGTTGTTGGGGACCAATAGGTGTATTGAGTTGATTTAATGAATACTTGTTTTAGTTTTTTGTGGTTTATCTTTTATGGCTAATAGTGATGAACTCTTGCTTGATGAATATGAAGCTATTTTCTATCTCCTTTGAAGTAGAGTAACACATGGTGAGCAAATTGGTGTTGAGGATATGAATGGTGACATGAGCATTGTATGTCAAAGTTGGCTCAAGGACTTAAGTCTAAGACTAGCCAATGAAGTTGTTCCAAGAAACCAATTGCTCAACATGAGGGATGAATGCAAATGCTTGCTCATTGCTAGAGGTTATGAGTTGGACCATTTTGAATAGGAAGTTGATGTTTTAGAGGTCGACTTGAAACTAAGTAATGGAGTAAGCAAGGCTCCTGGTCAAATGGACATTAGCCATGAGTTGGAGTCTCAAGAAAAAGTGGTGGTGCCTAATGTGGAAGAAATATTGTGAATACATGCCATCAAGACCAATAATCATCCAAAGGCCGAAATTGAGGAAATAATACTAAAGTTCCACGAACAAGTTATGAAAATCCTTGATAACAACTTTAGTTCATTTGAAGTTGAGAGCGTCACTTTCTTAGAGGCTATGAAATATGAAATCCAATTTGAAAGAGGCCTCTTGATACACTCATGTCTACCCAAAGTGGCTAAAAGAAAATTTGAAGTAAAGTTGGTAGAAAATTCAAGACCTCAAAATGGAGAGATCGATGAAATATGTTGATGGTCTCTCATTGTCCCTATGCGCGCAACCACAAGATTTTCTTGAATCGGGGAGAAGATTCATCACCTCAAAATTAAAATACATAAAGTATGGCAAACCAATATTTTTGCATTTTAAATTTTTAGTGTAGCTTTTTAATTATAATGTTTAGTTTTGGCTAACTCTCATAAAGTTCAATTCTTTGGTAGTGGTTTTCCATAGGTTTGGAAGTATAAAGTTGATTGCAGTTGATGATTTGGTTGGAAACATCATCAAATATACAAAAGGATAAGTTAGGGGTAATGACTGCACTTTTAGGCCCAGACATCACCCATCATTAAAGGCCAGATTGCCGAAGTGGGCTTGGCATCACCCAAAGTAGCAAAAACTGGCCCAAGTCTTGCACCCATCTTGAGCTCCGTGAACACGGAGTAAGTACCAAGTGCGGAGTGGCGCAAAGGAGCCTAGTTGTTCGCGAAGGCGGAGACCTGACCAGGTGTAGTCAATGAATTAACAATTCACTTGTGACATTGTCTCACACTCTCAGAAAACGAAATCATGAGTGAAAGGTAAAATCGTTCCTCAATTTCTTTCAACTCGAATCCTAGGGAAAAATCTTAAGCTTTCTTCTTCATCCTTATTGGTTATTCACTTGAGGTATGTCTACGCTACTTCTTCTCCATTCCCATTCATCAATGGTAACGTATGCAAACATGAATAATTCTTGATAATGATGATGATAATTTTCTAAATTTTTCTTGCTATGGTTATGAAATTTTGAATTATGTTACCTCTTTTCATTGTTGATTTCTTTGCTTCAGTTATTTTCGTTGTTGTGGTGTCTCACCTCTAGGTTTTTTAGGATGTCAATTCTTGTGCTTACATTTTGAAATTTTTTTTGAATTATGGTGATAAAATGTTGAGCGTTGCTTAGGTAGTGACTGTATCCTGTTGATGATGGTCTTGGGGGAATTATTTTGTCAAATTTTTGTTGTAAAAGTGTGTCTATTATTTGTTTGATGAAATAACCCTTAGAACATGGAAAATTTGGTGCTGGTGTTTATTGTTCTCTATGGATGCGGACACTATGCGGTGAACGCAGTGTTCTGGAAACATCATTAGCGTCATAATTGAAGCAGTGATTACAAGCAACCTACCCTACCCATAGAGTTTACTTGATACTACGTGTGATGAATTGATTGAGGTTTGATTGATTCCTATATTCCTAACCCTTTCTCCCTTTCTTGATTAATCCTTACCAAATTTTCCTTAGGAGTAGTTGTTAGTTTAGTGGTCCCCCCATTTTGTTAGAACTTGCTTAGTATTAGCTTTTGGGATCGAAACTAGTAGCTAGTAGTCCTTGGGAGATTCGGTCGCCCTTACATTGTTCCCTGTGGGATTTGACAACAACTCTTTTGTTGGATTAATATGTTGTTAATGATCATCCCTACTTCCATTAGTTATGTAGGTTTGAATGTCATGAAAAATGGCACTGTTGTTGGGGACCAATAGGTGTATTGAGTTGATTTAGTGAATACTTGTTTTAGGTTTTTTTTGTTTATCTTTTATGGCTAATAATGATGAACTCTTGCTTGATGAATATGAAGCTATTTTCTATCTCCTTTGAAGTAGAGTAACGCATGGTGAGCAAATTGGTGTTGAGGATATAAATGGTGACATGAGCATTGTATGTCAAAGTTGGCTCAAGGACTTAAGTCTAAGACTAGCTAATGAAGTTGTTCCAAGAAACCAACTGCTCAACATGAGGGATGAATGCAAATGCTTGCTCATTGCTAGAGGTTATGAGTTGGACCATTTTGAATAGGAAGTTGATGTTTTAGAGGTCGACTTGAAACTAAGCAATGGAGTAAGCAAGGCTCCTGGTCAAATGGACATTAGCCATGAGTTGGAGTCTCAAGAAAAAGTGGTGGTGCCTAATGTGGAAGAAATATTGTGAATACATGCCATCAAGACCAACAATCATCCAAAGGCCGAAATTGAGGAAATAATACTAAAGTTCCACGAACAAGTTATGAAAATCCTTGATAACAACTTTAGTTCATTTGAAGTTGAGAGTGTCACTTTCTTAGAGGCTATGAAATATGAAATCCAATTTGAAAGAGGCCTCTTGATACACTCATGTCTACCCAAAGTGCCTAAAAGACAAATTGCAGTAAAGTTGGTAGAAAATTCAAGACCTCAAAATGGAGAGATCGATGAAATATGTTGATGGTCTCTCATTGTCCGTATGTGCGCAACCACAAGATTTGGGGAGAAGATTCATCACCTCAAAATTAAAATACATAAAGTATGGCAAACCAATATTTTTTAAAATTTTAATTTCTTAGATTAATTTATGCATTTTAAATTTTTAGTGTAGCTTTTTAATTATAATGTTTAGTTTTGGCTATCTCTCATAAATTTCAATTCTTTGGTAGTGGTTTTCCATAGGTTTGGAAGTATAAAGTTGATTGCAGTTGATGATTTGGTTGGAAACATCATCAAATATACAAAAGGATAAGTTAGGGGTAATGACTGCACTTTTAGGCCCAGACATCACCCATCATTAAAGGCCAGATTGCCGAAGTGGGCTTGGGATCACCCAAAGTAGCAAAAACTGGCCCAAGTCTTGCACCCATCTTGAGCTCCGTGAACACGGAGTAAGTACCAAGTGCGGAGTGGCGCAAAGGAGCCCAGTTGTTCGCGAAGGCGGAGACCTGACCAGGTGTAGTCAATGAATTAACAATTCACTTGTGACATTGTTCACACTCTCAGAAAAAGAAATCATGAGTGAAAGGTAAAATTGTTCGTCAATTTCTTTCAACTCGAATCCTAAGGAAAAATCTTAAGCTTTCTTCTTCATCCTTATTGGTTCTTCACTTGAGGTATGTCTACGCTACTTCTTCTCCATTCCCATTCATCAATGGTAACGTATGCAAACATGAATAACTCTTGATAATGATGATGCTAATTTTCTAAATTTTTCTTGCTATGGTTATGAAATTTTGAATTATGTTACCTCTTTCCATAGTTGATTTCTTTGCTTCAGTTATTTTTGTTGTTGTGGTGTCTCACCTCTAGGTTTTTTAGGATGTCAATTCTTGTGCTTACATTTTGAAAAATTTCTTGAATTATGGTGATAAAATGTTGAGTGTTGCTTAGGTAGTGACTGTATCCTGTTGATGATGGTCTTGGGGGAATTATTTTGTCAAACTTTTGTTGTAAAAGTGTGTCTATTATGTGTTTGATAAAATAACCCTTAGAACATGGAAAATTTGGTTCTGGTGTTTATTGTTCTTCATGGATGCGAACACTGTGCGGTGAACGCAGTGTTCTGGAAACCCTTCACTCTTTGCCAATGCAGATAACCTTCCACGAATATGGAAACGTAGAGTGACTTAAACTCTGCGAATGTGCCAGTGCAGCCACGATGTAGAGTAGAATTTGTCAGTATTCAAAAATAGCAACACCTCACTATTTGAGATGATATTTTTTTCCAATTAGCTCTGTTCGTCTAAATGTTTCTAATAAATTATTTAAAATATCTATAAAATACTTTTTTCATGTTGGCTTTGATTGTAGGTTTAATTGTTCAAAATGGATCCCAACAACATGATTCAAGAGGCTGAATTCGTCCCAAAGGGTGGGGGGTGAAGATTACTACTTTGATCAAAGCAGTTTTTTCTCAGCCCAATGTGCCCGAGAGTTTGATGAATACATGGGTCAGACTGTTAATAGAGAGTAGAAGACTTGCTTTGACATAGTAGAAGAGAAGATACTAGAGTTCTTTAGCTAGTTACAACCTTCAGGTTGGATGTGTGTTATTGAGGAGCCGATGAGCGCCAACCACACCATAATAGCTAAGTCTTATGCTAATGCCTCAAAGACTAACTTTGGAGATGAGTTGGCTACCATGATTTAGGAGTGAGGGTTGATTTTAGCCTTTCCACTATCAATGCCATCTATGGATTTTCGGATGGTGACAATTGGGCAGTTACGGAAACATTTTGAGAGTTGGGTACATAGTGGTTAGTTTATAAGTTGCATGATGGAGTTCCTCTAGAGTAGTTTATATCACATAGAGTAGTTGTTCACATGAGGTCACGGTGGAAGCCAAATGTTTGCATTCTATTATTTGTGCTCGAGTCATTCCATCTACACATGATACGACTATCTTGGATGTTCTTTAGGTTAATTTTGGACAACATATAGTGGATCATATTGCAGAGGTAGCGTAAGGGAGAGCTAGAGCTTAGTATACCCCTCAGTGATTTCCAAATAGTTCTTTGAAGCAGGGTATCTGTCTGACCTACTGATGAGGAGAACAAGTCGACCAAAGAAATATATCCAATGAAGAAGAGAGGTTTCCTAGGGGGAATAGAAGAAAAGGAGGATCGATGTATTTGATTCCTTTTTTGGGCAGTTCACAGAGCCAGGATCAGAGGTTGGAGAATCTTCTACAGGAGCTGCAGGGTCTTCTGATTCTATAGAACCACTTCAGTTTCGTCCTCCCACTATGAGATACTTGTCCTCCCAGATTTATAGGATGGATGAACATATTAGGCATGTTGATGTAGGACTTCCTCTAGGCCTACCAGGAGCTACCCCAAATGATCAACCTATATTTTCATTAGTTGCAGCTGCTCAGAGGGCTATAAGTGACCGACTAGAGCATATGAGTCAGAGATAGGGACGGATAAAGTGGCAACAAAGGAAGTTCAGGGCACATGAATAGAAAAAGAGTATATTCTTGAACAAGAGGATGAACAAGTTGAGGCAGCTATGTGGGTCTAGTTCTTCATATTATAATTACGAGTTGACGATCTCTTCTGGTTGGAGTGCCGCATGATTTTTCAGGGAGTCCCTCATATCCTCTTTCACTTCATAGTTAAACTGTGGGGACACAATACCATTGTAGTTTAGGGTGCTCCTATGATTTTATTTTATTTGATTATATGTCTCTTACTCTTGGATTCTTATGTTGTATCTTCTAGATTGATTCATACTCGTGCTTGTTTTGCATCGACGTGTATTTTTCAGGCTTGAGTCATTGTGATTATAGTATGACCTTGTTGGGATTGTTTATTGTGTTTGGGATTAACTATGTTAGATAGATTTGGTATCTTATTAATTTTTATTTCTGATGGTGTGTAAAATTGAAGGTTCCCGATGATAGATTTCATGAAGACATTCTTAAGGGAAAATCATCAGTTGGGTGTGTGAGCGTGTGAGTAGATTATGGTCTTTTGTGAAGTATGAGTAGCCATTGACTTTTGTTGGAGCTATCCTAAGGATCTGTGACTTGTTTGGTGCCAATAAATTTAGTCAACTGTTATGGATTTCGAAAAAAGGCATACCCCTATTATCTTTGATTTTAAATGGTTTTTAGATGATTTTGAAAAAAATACTTTTGACTCTTTTTGTGATTCATACTTGCTAGATTGATATATTTTGAGAAATGAGTCCCTTTTACTTGACTCTAGAGTAATATTGATTCTTTCTAGTTTTATTTGCATGTCATGTGTGTGGTGAGTCTTTGTTTTGTTGCTTGTGTGTACTTGTGTAACCTCGAACTTACCTTGTTGGCCTTGCATTGTTATCCTTGATAGACTTTAGTTGAAAAATGATCTTAGGCATTCTTTGGTTTAATTTGAGTTCACTTAGCCTAAACAACCACCCATTGCATTGATCTTATTCCTAGTGTACCTTTTTGAGCCCAATCCTTTTTTTTTGCAACCCAACTTACAATCCTTTTTGCTTTTTGAAATAATAACCTTCTTTTGTACTCTTATCTCTCCTTAAACTTGATATGTTCGTGATGATTGAGGCTTTAAGACTAAGTTGAGGGGTAATATAGGAAGACGAGGAAGGATGTCTAGCTTGTCAAAAGAAAAAGAAAGAAAAAGAAAAAGAAAAAGAAAAAGAAAGATGATTGGAGAAAAAAATGAAAAGAAAAGAGTGCTTTCAAAAATGAAATAAAAAGAAGGAAAAGTGATTGAATAAAAAGAATCCTCCATAGAGTTGAAAATTGTTGCAAGTGGGACATCAAAGTAGAAAAACAAGGGTCAAATACACATTAGTGTGAAATGTGAAGAAAAGATGGAAAAGTTGAAAAGAAATGGATGTTGTGTGTAGTGATCAAGGAGGGTTACTGACTATTGCCCAAATTGTATCATATCCTACCCCTAAGCCTACATTACAAGCCTAAAAAGCTCTTTATTTTTCTAATCGAATGAACTTGAGCCAATGTTGATTTAAAATAGAGTCAGGCCTATGGTGTGGCATTTGTGTGCATAAGATGTTCTTTTGTTGAGTGTGAGTGTTTGAATCCTTATCTCTTGTTCATCCTATATACTTATATGTTTTGGCGACTTTCTTTCTTTTGGTGAGGACATACAAGTTGAAATGGATTGGTGATATTAATGAATTTCAAGGTTTAGTCTGGTGAAACTTGTTTAGATAACTAGGAGCTTGAGTAATTTCTTGAGAATATATGTTGGTGATTGATCATTCTTGGATGTTGGTTTTGAAGTGAAAACGAGCTTTTGAAATGTGAGGGAGTTATTTGATAGTCATTCACATGTTTGTGCTAACTGTTGGTACCAACCATTGTCATGGTGTAAGGACTCGAACTTTGTATGACCATAATGGAGCTTAAAAATTTTGTTCCAGAAAGTTTTGGACTAAGGTGACACTTCAGGGAGAACTCCATGGGTCATATGAAGGTATACAAACCATGTTCAGGTGCCCTAAGGTGGCCCTTGGCCTTGTGTGTAGAGTATTGGCTTTAATGTGGAGTTTAAGACAAAGGCATGCCACACATGAACCCCATACGGTCCGTATGAGGCTTCACAGTCCGTGTGGTGTGCTGTGTAGAGGACCTTGGTCTTGATAATCCATATTTTTTCAAAGTCACTTCGCACATGGACCTCTCACGGACCTTATAGCCTTCCACAGTGCGTAAGACCTTCTGTATAGGCGTCAGAGTGAAAATCGTCTAACTATTGTATCACCATCTCGGACCTTTAATGTTGAAAAATATTCTAAGTGGAGCTTTTCGGAGGAGGCACACGTATTGTAAATCTTGGTACGGGCTGTGAAGCCCTCCGTATGGATGGGGGCACACAAGTTCTCTAAGTATGAAATTACCATCTTGGACCTTCATCTGGGAGAATTTTTCTAAGTGTTAGATCACGGAGGAGGAGTACGGTCCATATAATCTATCACAGGCCGTAAACCCTCCCAAAGGAACCTCAGCAACATTTTTCTATTCGTTTCATTAATAGCATTTTTGTAATTATGGTTTCTCCTAAGGGTCTTTTTTGACTTCTATGCTATCTAAATACATTCAAATGACCTATACTCTATTTCCCTCATTCAAATTCACTCTTGCACTTAGAATTATTTCAACTCACTCTTAAGAATTCCTCTCAAAGACTCTAGTGGAGAATTAGCTTGGGATTCATGGAAGGAATCCGATTTTCATCAAATTCTTCTTATTCCTTCCTGGTGAACTTAGGTATATGGGATTGATTCTTAGTCCCTTTCAACCAAGAAGACCCAAATTCTTTTATACTTGATTTATGGAATTTAAGCTTACTTTAGATATGGGTTTTGAAGAGTATTGTTTATTAAATTCAATTGAAGTTTAGGCTATGCTCTATTGTTGATTTTAAATTTATTAAATCCCTAAAATATTGAATTACATGATTATTATAAAGAGTTGAATATGCATTGTTCCATAAAAGTTTTATTTGACCATGGGTAAAATAATATTGATTTGGATGTGGATTTACTTGAATTTCATATTGTTTTGATGATTACATATTGAATCTATATTGCCCATTCTATTCACATATCATTCATGAGTATTGGATTTTATAGAATTATCGATGGGTTAAGCTCACATATGTTTAATGAAAATGATTTCGGTGAGTTAAGCTCACATATATAGTTATGGCAAGAATTTGATTACATAAATGTCTATCATTGTTGGTTCTTTGAGCATATTGGGTGTTTACACTATATTATTATTGTGAATGAGCTATTCGTATGCATCAAAAGTATGGATTGAAATGTGATTTGGCGTTTGAGCACAAGTGTAAATGATTATGAAGAATGTTTAGCTTTTCGGCCCAAGTATGCATTGAAATGTTTTGAAAAGACGTGTGCCTCTTTTGAAAGCATGTATATTATAAATATTCTTATGGGTTGATGACTTAGCACCGAATAAATTAGGCGCATCAGGGCTATCCCCATAAGTTCTCTGCCTTCCCTTGAACTATCTGCCAACTTAGGTATATGGTAACCATTAATAAAATGACTGGGTCATAAGGAATGGTTACACATTAAAATGATACGATATCATATTGGAAATCCTTCTAAAATGACCGGGTAATAAAGAAGGTGGCCATCACTTAGAAACGACCGAGCCGTAAGGTGTGTTATACATTACCTTTGGCATGTAAACTCTCACCCAATGGGAGGTCTACATCTGGAAAATTCATGTAATAACTCGCATGAATTTGAGATATCAGTTATCTTTACATCCGCACTATATATGAACATTAAGAACTTCATGCATCATCGATTTCATGGCATATTGTTATATACTCTTCTTTGGATATGTACTTTATAATATATTATGTGTCTTTTTCATCTAACATTGAATGCAAGTTTGATGAGTCATGTATACTGTTTTGCCACATACTTAGTACATTAAAACGTACTAATGCATACTTTTGCCTACATGATCTAACCATGTAGGCACCAAGGACTACCTTCATCCACCGTTCGACGGTTAGATCAGATTTTGAATTACTTGTTGTGGTGAGTCCTATCACCCAGGGAAAAACCACCAACCTTCTGCCTATGGTGCTTTTTTATGTTATTTACTTTGAGGGTGACCTCAAGAAATGTCTTGGCTCCCGCCATATCATATGATTAGAGGCATTGTTGGACATCTTGTAGACTCTTTTACTGATATATGTTATGTGCTGACATTTGGAATTTATGATTACGGTTATCTATAGGAATCATCAATATGCATTGAATTTGTGCCTTATGTTATGGATTCATGATATGATCTGGAAGATCTGAAGTCCCCTATTGCCCCTATAGAGTGAGTCATGCTTACTCGCCGCTTAATTTTTATGTGCTACTGTGTTGTCTGAATCCATGTTACTCCCAATCTCTAAGACATCCCCATAGCGTGAGTCCTATTTTCTCGTCCCTTAGAACTATGTATCTACTATTTATATGCTCTTCTAAACCGATGATTTAAATATGGGTACTTTGAGGCTTGTTTGGGGACTCTCGTGTTCCCATTCGCAAAGTCACGCCGAGGCCCTAGGTCTTGTTCATGACAAGCTTGGTATTAGAGCACTAGAATTATAAATGATCCTCCCTGTCCAACATACCATGTCTACTAGTGTCCTATTCATAGGTGAGAAGTGCACTATTCCTATGAGTGGGAGGCTATAATGGTGTTCTAAGAATTGTCTCACTTCTTCATATCTAATGTCATGCTTGGACCATTTATTAAGGTTTCCTAATCCTTATGATGTCCTTTCTAATGTACATGACTCTAAGAGGGCCAGTTATGATGTTAGGTTCTCCAACACCAAGGGTGGTGGTTACGGTCGCTTCCGATAGCGTTAAGGTTTTGATGCAAGGTTTTCCAATGCTAGGGTGACACTTCCCAAGACACCGGTTGGTGGCAGAGCATTACTTCCTTGGTGTGATAGATGTTGAAAGAATCATATGGGTGCTTGTTGGAAGGAGTTGGGTGTATGATATTGGTGTGCTGTTAAGAACCATAAGGGTTACTAATCATCTAAAGGTTACTCAGAAGGGTCAAGGTGGTCAAGGCTATAAAGATCTCCACAAGGTGTTTCCCCAAGAAACACCAGGTGAATACTTTGCATGCTCATTAGGAAGTTGAGGAGACTCTTCATATTGTGACTGATATGTTAAAGTTCTTTGATTTTGATGTTTTTGCTTTACTTGATTCGAGTGCAAATTTATCTTCTGTGATTCCTATGTTGGCTGTTATGTTTGGTTTGAGTCCCAAACTCTTCGGGGAACTCTTTTCATTCTATACCCCCATGGGTGAGTCTATAGTTACTCATAGAGTTTTTCGGGGTTGTCCTATTTTTGATTTGCATAAAGTCTTCGTGTTTGATCTTGTGGAACTTGATATTTTTTATTTTGATGTTATTATTAGGATGGACTGGTTCCATGCTTCACATGCCTCTATAGATTTTCGATCCCAAAAATTCAAGTTCCAATTCGTGGATGAGCCTGTACATGAATGGAAAGATAGTGACTCCGCTTTTAAAGGTTAGTTTATTTCCTACCTTAAGGCTTGGAAGATAATTTCTAAGGGTTGTATTTATCATAATGTGAGGGTCAAAGATGTAGAGTCTGAGTCACCTACTCTTGAATCAGTTCCGGCGGTGAATGAGTTTTTGAATATGTTTCTCGAGGACTTGCCCTATTTTCCTCCAGAAAGGGAAGTGGACTTTGGTATAGATCTTCTCTTGGTACTCAATCTATCTCTATTCCTCCTTATTTTATGGAACTGACTTTGTTGAAAGAATTGAAAGATCAGCTGAAAGACTTGTTGGAGAAAGGCTTTATTAGGCCAATTATATCTCCATGGGGTGTTTTGGTGTTACTTGCAAGAAAGAAAGATGGATCTCTTTCGATGTGCATTTATTATAGGTAATTGAATAAGGTAATGATCAAGAGTAAATATTCCTTGCCTAGGATAGACGTCTTGTTTGATGAACTTTAAAGGACCACCCATTTCTCAAAGATTTACCGGCGTTTTGGTTATCATCAATTGAAGGTTAGGGAGTGTGACATTCCTAAAATGGCTTTTCAGTCTAGGTATGGGCATTTTAAATGTGTGGTTATGTCATTTGGTTTGACTAATGCTCCGGCCATATTTATGGATTTTATGAATCGAGTGTTCAAGCCATTCCTTGGTAGTTTTATGGTTATTTTTATTGAGGATATCCTTATTTATTGCTGGAGTGAATTGCAACATATGGATTATTTGAGGTTGGTTGTTTAGAACATGAGGTAGAAGAAATTGTATGTTAAGTTTAGAAAATGTGAGTTTTGGTTGGGTGAGGTAGCTTTTCATGGTCATGTGGTATCCAGTGATGGTATAAAGGTTTACCTAAAAATGACTGAGGCCGTGAAGAATTAGCCTAGAGCATTGACTCCTTCAAATATTTGAAGTTTTCTTGGGTCAGTTTGCCCCGGCTCTTGTTTGGACTGGGTTGGGTTGTATGCTTATGAAAAAGATATGGAAAAGTTTGTATCCGGATGTCCTGATTGTCAAGGAGTAAAGGTAGAGCACCAAAGCATGGTTGTTAGGCTCATGATATTAAGATTCCTACTAGGAAGTAGGAAGATATGAACATGGAATTTGTGGTTGGTTTCCCTCAGATCCAAAGTTAATTTGATTCAATTTGGATTATTGTTTATTGGATAACTAAGTCGGCTCATTTTCTACTGGTCAAGACTACCTTTAGTGCCGAAGATTATGCAAGGTTGTATATCAAAGAGTTGTTGATGTTTCAGGTTGTTCCTAGGTCTATCATATCAGATTGTGGCACTTAATTTACTTCTCACTTTTGGAAGTCGTTTCAAAGAGGACTTTATACTAAGGTGAAGGTAAGCACCACCTTTCATCCTCATACCGATGGGCAAGTCGAGAGGACAATTTAAACATTGGAGGATATGTTAAGGGCTTGTGTTGGAATTCATAGGTCATTGGGATGATCAACTACCACTAATTGAGTTTACTTATAATAATAACTTTCATGCTCGCATTGGTATAGCACCATTTGAGGCTTTGTATGGTAGGAGATGTAGATCTCTGGTGGGGTTGTTTGAGTTGGGAGAGATGGCTTTGATTTGCCCGAATTTGAAGTTTGAGGCTATGGAGTAGGTAAAGTTGATTGGGAAGAGGTTGAAGACGGCCCAAATCACCAAAAGTCCTATTTCGATGTTAGGAAGAGGGATCATGAGTTTCATGTTGGTGGTTGGGTGTATGTGAAAGTCTTACCTATGAAGGGTGTAATGCGTTTAGGAAAGAAGGCAAGATAAGTCCCCAGCATGTACGTCCTTATAAGATTGTTGAGGGAATTAGGAAAGTGGCTTATAGGTTGTATTTGCCTCCAGATTTGAGTTCTATTTACCTGGTTTTCCATGTGTCTATATTTAGGAAGTTGGTTAGTGATCCTAGCACCATTGTACCTTTGGAAGGTGTTGAGGTTGAGGAGAAACCCCCCGTCCTATGAGAAAGTTCCAATTGAGATTTTTGATAGACAAGTCAAGCAACGTTGTAACAAGGATGTGTCTTTGGTTCAGGTGCTTTGAAGAAATAAACATGTGGAGAGTACTACATAGGAGGTGGAGTTTGACATGATGAAATGATATTCTCTTCTTTTCCAATCTACTCAAGCCTAAGATATTAGGTTCTTCCTTTTCCAAGTGGTCCTAATTTTTCACTCTCGAGTTTCACAACATGACATGCATACATGTGCACGAAAATGATTTTGAGGATGATTTGAATGATATGAATATGCTTCTATACGAGTTTTAATGACTTTATGATTTTCAAGTGATGAAATATGCATTGTATCTTATACTTTGATGTTCATGTTTTAAGTCAAGCATTTCAAGCCTTGTTGTAGCACATTTGATGATGAATGTTTCCAAGGGGGAGATTATGTAAGGACCGGGACTTTGTATAACCTTAATGGAGTTTAAAACTTTGGTTCCGGAATGTTTTAGACTAAGGTGACACTTCAGGGAGACTTCCATGAACTTTGTGAAGGTATACATACCATGTCAAGGTGCCTTGAGGTGGCCCTTGGCTTTGTGTGTAGAGTATTGGCTTTAATTTGCAGTTTAAGACCAAGGCATGCCACATATGAACCCCATACGATCCGTATGAGGCTCCACGGTCCGTGTGGTGTGCCGTGCTGAGGGCCTTGGCCTTCATAATCTACTTTTTTGCTAAGTTACTTGACACATGGACCTCTCATGGAACATATAGCCTTTCACAGTGCCTGGGGCCTTTCGTATGGGCATCAGAGTGAAAATTTTCTAAGTGGAGCTTAACGGAGGAGGCATACATTTTCTATATCTTGGTATGGGTCGTGAAGTCATTCGTATGGATGATGGCGTGTAATTTTTCTAAGAATGGAATTATCGTCTTAGACCTTCGTCAAGGATAATTTCTAAGCGCAGATCACGAAGGTGGTATACGGTCCGTATACCCTATCACGGGCCTTATACCCTCCCATGGGACCCCTGGCAACATTTTTCTACTTGTTTTATTAATGAATTTTTCATAATTATTATTTCTCCTAAGAGTCTTTTGTGACTTCTATGCTATATAAAGACATTCAAATGGGATATACTCTATTTCCGTCATTCGAATTCACTCTTCACCTTAAGAACTCATCTCAAAGACTCTAGTGAAAAATTAGCTTGAGATTCAAGGAAGGACTCCAATCTTCATTGAATTCTTCTTCTTCCTTCTTGGTGAACTTAGGTATGTCGGATTGATACTTGATCCCTTTCAACCAAGAAGAACCAAACTCTTTTTAACTTGTTTTATGGAATCGATGCTTACTTTAAATATGGGTTTTGACGAATATGGTTTATCAAATTCAATTGAAGTATGTGCTATGCTTTATTGTTAATTTTGAATTGATTTAAAGCCCTCATAAGTTGAATTATATGATTATTATGAAGATTTGAATATGCATTGTCCCTTTAAAGTTTCATTTGAGCATGGGTAATCTAAATTGTGATTTGAATGTGGATTTACTGTAATTTCATATTATGATTTAAGATTGAATATATATTTCCCATTGCTATTCACATATCATTCATCGCATATGCACCCATTACTATTGGTTTTTATAAAATTACCGATGGTTTAAGTTAACGTATGTTTTATGAAAATGATTTTGGTGAGTTAAGCTCACATATATAGTTATGACAAGAATATGATCACATAAATGTCTATCATTATTGGCTCTTTGATCATATTGGTTCTTTACACCATATTGTTATTGTGAACGAGCTACTCTTATGCATGAAAAGTATGGATTGAAAGGTATTTTGGCTTTTGAGACCAAGTGTAAATGATTATCAAGAATGTTTGGCTTTTGAGCTCAAATGTGCATTGAAATGATTTGAAAAGGCTTGTGCCTCTTTTAAAAGCATGTATATGTATAAGAATTCTTGTGGGATGATGACTTTGCAACGAATGGATTGGGGGCGTCAGGGCTATCCCCAAGGGTCCTCTCCCTTTCCTTGAAATATATGGTACCATAGGTATATGGTAGCTATTACCAAAATGACCAGGTCATATGGAATGGTTACACATTGATATGATACGATATTATATTGGAAATCCTTCTAAAATGACCGCATTGTAAGGAAGGTCGCCATCACACTTAATGACCGGGTTATAAGTGTGGTGTAGATTACCTTTGGCAAGTAATCTTCTCTCATCCGATAGGAGGTCTACATCGGGCAAATTCATGTAATAGCTCACATGAGTTTGGGATGCCATTATGGTTATATCCCCACTATATATGAGCATTATGCATTTCATGCATCATGGATTTCATGGCATATTATGACATACTCTTCTTCTTATATATACTTCAATCTATGTTATATGCCCTTGTCATCTGACAATGAACGCAGGTTTGATAAGTCATGTGCATTGCATGCCCGCATACTTAGTACATTCAAATGTACTAAAGAACACTTTTGCCTACATGATCTAACCATGTAGGGACCTAGGACTACCTTCATCCACCGTTCGATGGCTAAATCAAATCTTGAGATACTTGTTGTGGAGAGTCCTATATTCCAGGGACAAACCGCCATCCTTCTACCTGTGGTGCTTTTGTTTATGTTATGCACTTTGAGGGTGAGCCCGGGACATGTCTTTGCCCCCATCCTATCTTATGATTAGAGGCATTGTTAGATATCTTGTAGACTTTTGTACAGATATATGTTATGTGTTGGCATTTGGAGTTTATGGTTATGGTTATCTATTGGATATGGTAATTATGGATTGATTGTGAGTTTTATGTTATGGGTTCATGATATGACGCGGAAGATCCTAAGTGCTGATTTTCCCCCATAGAGTGAATCATACTTACCGATTTCTTAATCCTTACGTACTAATTTGTTATGTGAACCATGTTACTCCCTATCTCTATGACATCTCCATATCATGAGTCCTACTTTCCCATCCCTTAGAATTATGTGTTTACTATTTATATACGCTTTCGAACTGATGATGTTAATATGGGTACTTTGAGGCTTGTTTCGGGACTCTCGAGTTCCCATTTGCCATATCACCCCTTGGCCCTAGGTCCGGGTTGTGACACATGGACATCATCTTGTTGGAAGTTAATTGGGATTGTTGTGCTTAAATTGCTTGCCTCTAAGGTTTGATTTTGTTTTGCTTGAGGACAAGTAAAGTTTTAAGTTAGGGGTGTTGATGAGTATATAACATATACTCATTTCCTACACTTTTCTTATGATGTTGTGTTGTTAATTTCACAGCTTGAGGCTAATTATGCTTTGAATGGTGTATATTTCAGGTATATATGTTGTAAATAGAGCTTTGCCGAGAAGAATTGCGATTTGAGCTTAATTGGAGCAAAAAGGAATTGAATTGGAGAAAATATGTACCTAACAATAATTACTCTCTGCGAACGTGGTGGAGTAGCATGTAGTGAAGCATGAACCATGTCCAAACGTGTAGGCGGATTATAGAATGACAATAATTACTCTTTGCAAACATGGAGCAGTGGCGTGCAGTGAAGCATGAAACATGTCCAAGCGTGTAGGCACAGTACAAAAAGACAATATTCTGCGATCATGTAATGCTTAGGCGCGAATGCGGAGCATGAACTTTAGTTGACCTCCGTGAATTCTCTCAAAGCTTCGTTAAGGTGGAGTACTTATGCAACCAGTGTCGGGGAAGATTTGGAATGTCACCTTTTATGTCTAAAAAAGGATATATACGCAATCCCAACCTAATATCTGGATTGATTTACCATTCTCCATTGCCCACTGTTTATACTATTGTAGAGAGAAGAAGCACACCTTAGTATAGATTTTCTGTTTTGGCTGAGTATTTAGATCATGTGTTCTATAATTTCTTGAGTGGATTGAAGAGTGTGAGCTTTCGTTGCAAAATCATTCACTCACTCTTTCTTTCCTTGTTGTTGAATGCATAAATTGTAGATTTAGTTGAGTTTGGATGTTAATTTGTTTATGGGTATTTATTGATTCTCTTGCTTTCATGCTTAGTTGACTATTTACTTGCAAATCAAGTGGGCTTCTCCCTAAGTTTCTTTTATGATTCAATTGATTTATGGGTTCATGCTTACCTTTATGTTGAACTTATGATTTGAGGACGCGAATTTGAATCTACCTTATATCTTTAATTATTACATGAAAATGTATTGAGTGCCATAAAACACACTCAACAATTAAGGTTTTAGGAGTTTTGCTCATGAGTTGCTCAAGTCAGGCCTGTCTTTGAGTATTTCAGGTTTAGAGGCCATAATATGCTCTTACAAAAAATCATTACCGTCTTAATTGAGTTAGTAATTACAAGCAACCTATCCTAGCCATAGAGTTTATTTGATGCTATATGCGATGTATTAATTGAGTTTGATTGATTCCCATATTCTCTATCCTTGATCCGTTGCTTGATTAATCTTTACCCCATTTCCCTTAGGAGTAGTTTTTAGTTTAGTTCTCCCCTCATTTTGTTAGACCGTGCTTTGTATTTGCTTTTTCGATCGAAACTAGCATCTCATAGTCCTTGGTTAATTCGATCGCCCTCATATTGTTTCCTATAGGATTTGACCCCAACTCTTTTGTTGGGTTAATATGTTGATAACGATCGTCCCAACTTCCTTAATTGACGTGGGTTTATATGTAATAAAGGAGCGACCTACGGGCCGTAATTCCATTGACAAAACTTAATTCGCCCTCATGTATTGACCCCAGGTCATTTTCTATCCAAAACGTTTTCACTCTTAGGCTCCTAAATTAGAGATTGTTAAAATATCCCCCCTTGGGAACATTTTTCCCCAAATGTACATGAAAGTAGGCTCTAAGGAGTTTATCACCAGCTAATAACCTAGCATGCATACAAAAATTGCATCTTAAACATCATTTCATGAAATTTAAAGATCCACATTCAAAACATGCCTCAAAACAGTCAATAGACAAATGAATGAGCGTATGCATCGTGCAAAAGTACAAGAAAAGGAATTAGAGGTTTAAGGAAATAATTTCGTAATAACTTAGGCTTGAGTACAGTGGAATAGATACGGGTAAAACTTCATCATATGCGCTTCCGCTTCCCATGCAACACCCTTAACTTGTTGATTTCTCCAAAGTACTTTGATGGATGAAACATTCTTGTTCTTTAGCCTTTTCACTTGCCAGTGCATAATCTCAACCGTACCTCTGTATAACTCAAATCCTCTTCAATATTCACATCATGCAAAGGAACTATGGAGCTTGGATCCCATAAAAACTTCCTCAACATTGACACATGAAAAATTTAATGGATCAAATACATCTCATTAGATAGGTCAAACTCATATGCCACCTTTCCCACTCTTCTCCCCACTTTGGAAGGCCCTACTTACCTAGGTCTTAACATAACCTCTTTACCAAACTAGATCACACCTTTCATAAGAGACACCTTCAAGTTAACCCAATCACCAAAGTGGACCACAAGATCACTTCTCCTTATATTGGAGTTTGACATTTGTCAGCTTTTAGAGATTAGGAACTATTCCCTTGTGCTTTTTATTTTTCCATAGTATTCATGACTAGGTCAGTCCCTAAATAATGCTACCACGCCGACTTCAAACCACATAATTTTCGATCTACACCATTTTCTAGAAAATGCCTCGAATCGTGCCATCTCAATGCTTGCATGATATTTATTGATGTTGGAAAACTCAATAAGTGGCAAATGCTCATCCTAACTCCCTTTTAACTCCAACACACAAGCTCTCAACATGTCTTCCAAAGTATGTATAGTCCTTTTGGCTTATCCATCATTTTGGGGATGAAAAGTGATACTCAACTTCACCTTAGTAATAATCCACTTTGGGAAGGATCTTGAAAAATTAAAAGTAAATTAGACACCTCGATATGATATGATAGAAAATGGAATCCAAAGTAATCTCACCAATTCCAGGATATACAAATGAACATAATATTCAGTACTAAATGTAGTCTGGATAGATGAAAAATGAGCCAACCATGTCATGCGGTCAAGTATTACCCATATGGAGTAAAAATGCTTTTTTGTCTTTTGCAATCCCGCTACGAAGTCCTTATTAATTTTTTCCCACTTTCAAGTAGGAATGTCAATGTCTTGGGATAGGCAACCCAACCTTTGATGCTCTACTTTGACTTATTGGCATTGACACACTCGAATACAAATTGCGGAATGTCCTTCCTCATTCCATTCCACCAATAGATGTCCCTCAAAGTCTATATACATCTTTGTAGTACCAGGGTGAATAAAATATGAGGAATTTTGAGCTTCTTGCAAAATCAACTTCTTTAATTCACAATTGTTGGGTATGAACAACCTCTCTCAATTTCGGAATACACCATCTCCCCCTTATGAGAAACTCTTATCCTTTCTTCCTTCAATAAGGTTTTCAACTAAATTAAGGTGGGATAATGGTCGTGCTTAGACTTAAGCTCCTTAATGAAGGACGATTTAGACCCATGAAGTACCATTGCACCACATTTTCTGGACTCGTTAGATTTTACCCTGAATCTAGCGAACTTATGGAAATCTTTGGCCAACTCTTTCTTTCTATCATCTTCAATGTGACACACTCTATCTATGGAAACTTTACCAAGGGCATCAGCTACCATATTGGCCTTTCTTGGGTGATATTTCACACTCATGTCGTAGCCCTTTAGTTGATCCAACCACCTTCATTGCCTCAAATTGAGATCCTTTTGGGTGAACTTATGTTGGAGGCTCTTGTGGTTTGTGAAGACATAAATATGAACCCCATAAAAGTAATGTCGCCAAATTATCAAGGCAAACACACTACCATAAGCTCAAGGCATGAGTTGGGTAATTCTTCTCATACACTTTCAATTGGCTTGAAGCATAAACAATCACCTTACCATGTTGCATTAGAACATATCCCGACCCAATCCTTGAAGCATCATGATACACAACGAACCAATCATTCCCTTTCGACAATTTAAATATTGGAGCTGATGTTAGTCGATCTTTCAAAGTTTGGAAGCTTTTCTCACACTCATCTGTCCATAAAAACTTTGTTTTCTTTTGAGTCATCTTGGTTAGTGGGGACGAAATAGAAGATAAATCTTGCACAAACCTTTAAAAGCATCTGGCTCGGCCGAAAAAACTCCTTATATCCATAGCAGTCAATGGACTTGGCCAATTTCTCACCGCTTCACTCTTCTTAGGGTCAACCATGATACCATCATGTTTTACAACATGCCCAAGGAAGGAAATCTCATTTAGCCAAAAATCCCACTTGTCAAACATTCCATAAAGCCTTTGCTCCATTAGGGTTTACAATACCACCCTCAAGTGTTCCGTATTCTTCTCCTCACTATAGGAGTAGATTAGAATTTCATCAATGAACAGAACTATATACATGTCATGCTAGGGCTTGAACATCCTATTCATGAGGTCCATAAATATTTTGGCAGCATTAGTAAGACCAAACGACATCACAAAGAACTCAAAATGATCATACCTAGTATGAAATGCCATCTTAGGAATATCACTTTCCCTCTTCCTCAGTTGGTGATGCCCGAATCTCAATTCATCTTTGGAGAAGTGTGTATCCCCTTGAAATTGATCGAACAAGTCATTTATTCTCGGGAGATGATACTTGTTATTAAAGGTGACCTTGTTGAGTTGCTGGTGGTTATATACATACATAGTGACTAATATTTCTTTTTCACAAATAACACCAGAGTACCTGATGGAAACTGACTAGGTCTAATGAAACCCTTCTCCAAAGAATCCTTCAATTGCTCCTTTAGTTCTTTGAACTCCACGAGAGCTATTCTACATTGAGGTATTGAAATAGGTCGAGTATCAGGTAGGAGATCTATGCTAAAGTCTATTTTCCTTTCTAGAGGGACACCTAGTAACTCACTTGGAAAAACATCGAAAAACTCAGTCACAATGAAGTCCAACTCAAGGGAAGGAACCTTTGAAGGGACATATATGACCCTTACTAGATAATAGATGTGCCCTTCAGAAATCATCTTCCGAGCCTATAAGAAAGAAATGAAACAACACCTACATGAAGAGTTGCTACCCTCCCACTCAAGAATTTGCTCATTTAGGAATTGAAAGTTGATTCTACGAGTTCTACAATCAATAGAAAGATAGCAGGCATGGAACCAATCCATCCCAAGTATTACATAAAAGTAAAACATCTATAGCTCAACTAGATCACAAGAGATCACTCTATGCAAAATAGAGATAGGACAATTTCCATAGATTCTTCTGGCTACAATGGACTCTCCTACGGGCTGAATTACTTTATAGGGCTCATGAAGGACTTTGTGAGTTAGATGAAATTTATTTGCAAGAAATGGTGTCACAAATTTAAAAATTCTAATATGGCATATGCATCGAAGTTGAAAACTCTCAACATACGGGTGACAACATTCGAAGCCTTTTCAAAAACCTTTTGGCGACCATGTAGAGCATAGAACCGATTTGTCTTTTGGGTGCCTTGAACATGTCCAGCTTTGCCTTGGGGCCTTGCACCGTCGCTCCTACAGTCATTAGCATGATGTCCAAGCTTCACATACTTGAAGAAAACATTATAATGGGCTAGGTACTCTCCCTTGTGGAGCCTCTCACAGCTGCAAAAACTTTGGCTTTGGGGCTTTGGAGCAATTCCCTTTTCCTTAGTAGTCCAGGGAGAGGTGTTATTAGACCCTCATCCATCTTTATTTTGTCCAACTTGGAACTTATGGCCTCCAATTCTTTGGTGATAATTCCTCCCACCAACCACAAGAGCCTTTTTGGACTATTTTGCATCCTCTCATTGCTTTTCCCCCTCTATTTGCTCCTCATAAGTCATCAATTAGGAGACATGTTTCTCCTTCAGTAGCATGTTATGCTCTTTGGATACTAAGTTGGATATGCTGGAGATAAAGGTGCTCATATAGGACCTAGGATCTGCAACCATGAATGGAGTATACTTGGAAAACTTAGTGAATTTGAGGTCATAGTCCCTCATGCTCATGGACCGTTTCTTGAGGTTGATGAACACTTGGACCTTGGCCTCCCTTAGCTCAATCAGAAAGAACTAGTCCCAGAAAGCATTCTTGAACTCTTCCTATCCAACGGGACACCCTTCTTCACCCCTCTCATCTAGAAATTTCTCATACCATATTTTGGATACCCCTTTGAGATGGTAGGAATCAAACTCAGCTTTCGCCTCCGAAGGGATACCTATCACTGCCACCACTCTGTAGGCTTCCTCAATAATATCAATGGGGTCCTCTTCTAACATGGAACCATGAAAATTTGGAGGGTTCATCCTCATAAAATGTCTTACACAGGTGGCCGGAGTAGGCACTTATGGCGGGATGCCAAACTCTTGGTTATCTTTATTGGCTAATGCTTGGGATAACATAGAGAAGGAGGATCCAAACTCCGTATGAAACACCCCATCATATTTTTGATGTAGAGGCACTTGTTGTTCGGGAGTGCCTCTTTGGTGTGTAGCTCTTCCTGGCATTATGATCTAGAAATAATCAAAGAGGTCCTCGTTAGTGATAGAAAGACGTTAGTCAACTTTAAAGGCATGACACGAACAAGAAAGAAGGGAAGATTTTCCAAAATCGTCTTATAGCCTCTCATTCAAGATAGTGGCATACTTCACAACATTGAATGACACTCTACTCAACAAGGTATACATGGACATTTGAGGAAAATTTTAAAACCTCGTGCTCTGATACCAAGTTTATAATAACCCATCCTAGGACCTAGTCGTCAAACGAAAAATGAGATACCCGAAGGCACCTCACCAAATCAATTTTTAATATCATAAGCATTCATAGGCATACATTAAAGCATTTGTGAAATAAAAACGGGGAAAGGGTCTATGGGACCATACTATGACAATGAAGTAACATTAAAAAGAAAACACTAACATTTGTCCATAAAGCATACCAACTAAAATATCGAAGGACAAGATCGGTAACAGTTGGCTCTCATCAAATAGAAAATACTCCAATGTTTAGCAACATAGAAAGTAAAATCCTAGAAAGGGAAACATATACATCATCTTAGGAGAAAATGTAGGCTAGAAAATAGAGTTTCGAACTAAGGTCTCACCACAAGTAAAGTACTAATCTCGAACACCGTAAAACTAGAAAATGAGCTGGTGGAAGAGTACCTATCCCTACATAGTTAAATCATGTAGGTAAAATATGAGTTAGTATGTTGAAATATACTACGTATACGAGATACAACTCAAGCATGAAAGTGTAACATTATAATTCATCAGTAAGACATATAAATATACATAAGGTAGTGAGATACATAGATATGAGCTTAAGCATGCACAAGATATATCATAGAATCATAAATTGGTGGGAGTGGATCTTAACCAACACTTAAAAACCATGCGAGCTACTACATGGAATCTAGCATAACCTGCTACTTTGACATAGGAATACCACTTGCCAGGTGAGACTCCGTCACTTTGCTTGCATCTTTATATAACAAAAATGACCTACGTAGATCCACTAGCCTAACCTACAAGAGTTCCTATGGTGGCACATAGTTATGGGACAATGAGGTTCATCTCTAACGTGCCATGCTTCAACTAACTGAATGAACCCCAATGTCATGTCCTCTTGGTGCTAAGTCATCCCACAAAATCTTTAAAATATATATTTAGTAAATTCATGACACTTAGAATCATAAGAGTAGCACGAACTTAGGAACCACCAGGTGAGAATAATCTTTTCATCTAGGGGACCTTCTTAGGCATCTTTTAGGGAAATTTACAATAATATGATATCTTTGACAAATCATCTTTACTGAACCTGAACCATGAAACCCTTTCTATAGACTATCTTTCTTTTTTGGGCTACATCCATGAAGGGTTTATATGGGTTGTACAATAGTCCATGGACCATCATCTAAATTGCAAGTGACTTTCTAGGAAACTCCAACTTTCATCATGTCTGATACTCTCATCTACGAACCCATCTACGAGCCATCACTATTTTTATGGCACATTGTTTTGTACGTGGGTTACCACACAATTGGAAATTTTTTCCCTTTATTAAAGTTCATGTTTAGGGACTGACCTACGACCCATAATTCCATTGATGAACCATAAGTCATCCTTGTGGATTGACCCTATGTCATTTTCTGCTCAACTTTTCTGCACTCTTAGGCTCCTAAACTTAGGGTCGTTACACTTAAGCTCCTTATTAACATCTTAAGTGCTAAGGTATCATTCTTAAAGTTATGTTTTCTAACATATTCTAAATACATATAAGATTCTATGAGTCATGTGCATATGCTACGACAGTGATTATAACCTTAGTATAATAACTGTACAAGTGAGCCATGATTTACTATATTTGTTATATGACATACTACATGCATTAAATGTCCATATCATACATGGCATATTATGCAAGGAATCTGAGCTATAATCGAAGGTAAATGGCCTATCTTCAATGATTAGTATATATATGCATATTTTTTAGATGGCTAAAAGTTAACAAATATGGTATCGGTTCGGTACCAGAAAGGAGTACCATTGGTAGCATTTGATTAGGTTTGTCATGTATTTGCATACCCGGACCTTAAGAGAGCTAAATAATTCTTAAAATTGAATTTCCAAAAGTTTCTGACCAAGGTTCCCCTCCAAAGACACTCCCACGAGTCAATGAGATATCCACGAGTAGTGAGGGCATCCATAGGGTGAGCTATGGCTTTGTTCTTGGCTTTATGTGGATTAAGAAAGGATTTAGGCTTGGTTGTCCTAGATAGAACCTCCCTAGAGTCGTGGTCCTCTCAATTAGCTGTGGATGGGGTTGGTGGTAGGTGCCCCAGCATTCAAGCCAAGATTTTGTCTAAGGCAGCTACCAGGACACCCTTTTACAAGTCATACATCCCACTATGATCCATGGTGGGGTCTCGTGTGGCCTACGACAAGCCGTGGTAGGGTGTCTCATGAATCCCTCTCTCTAAAATATTATTCTAAGTATAAAATTACCATCTCAGAACATGGGTCATTAGGAAAGATTGTTTTAAGATTGGTGAACCTTCGTATGGACCATGAAGCCTTCAATCAAAATGTCCTTAGCCTAAATTTTTCTAGGTGACAGAGAAGGGCATTTTCATAGGCACTTTGTATGGTCAGTGCACTTTTGTACGGACTATGGTGCATTTATATGGGACCCCTATACACTTCTTAAATTCCACTTCATTAATGGTATTTTCATAATTTTGATTTATTCTACAGGTCTTTTAGGGCCTTGGTACTTATTGTAAGCCCCTAAATAAGATTATACTCTATCTCTACTCTCTTTCACTCTCATTATACTCAATATCTAGAATTCAATTACTAAAGTTCTCTTTTCAAAGTCTTGTATTGGGTATTCATGATAGGATTTCAAGACGGATTTCAATTCAAGTAAGTTCAATACTAATTCTTCTAGTTATCTAATATATGTGGGATTTATTCATGAGCCCTTTTGATCATGAAGACTCAAAAAAACTTCTTAATTATTAATTTACGATTTTTAAGCTTACTTTGAATATGGATGTTTTAAATTAGCATTGATTTGATTAAATTATGTTACGAAATATTCTTAATTGATATTTTCACTATGGTTTAAGCCATATTATGTTTGATTTCATAGATATTATGAAGGTTTGAATATGCAAGTCCCTTTAAATTAGGAATCTATGCATGGGTAATGTCAAGTATGCTTCAATTGATGATTTCTTCGTGTATTTACTATGATTTCATTATATTATGATGATTAACTACGAACTCACAATTCTCATGCTATTAATTTGTTCCTCATCACATATGCATGCATGAACACCGATGCTCATGAGATTTATGATGTGGGTCAAGAATCAATTATATTTATGACTATGTTTTCAAGAGAAGTATGGGTCTGACAAGAATGTGATCACATAATGTCCATGATTTGTCTCAAGATCCCTATGTGTGTTCATACCATTATATACAAGAATGAAGGAACTATTCCTATGCATGAAAGTATGAGATGAAGATGATTAGGATTTTTAGCCTAAGTATGCATGACTATGAAATACGATTCAACATTTAAGGCTAAATATGATTGATTATGATTTGAAAATACTTATGCCTCTTTTTCAAGAACATATATGTATGTGTATTCTTTTGGGATGATGACTTAGCCCCAAGTGGACTTGTGTGTGGTGGACTATCCCCGAGTATCCTTATACAAATCCTCAAGTCTCATGACTATGTGCCAAATATAGGTTCATGTTTATGACCCTTTTTAGGGATGATTATTTTAAAGGTCTACATTTGGGAAGTAGGTCACCTCTTTAATTGTTGTGGGAAAGATGATGGAGTTACATGTTATATCTCACTTGATCTTATGTTGATTGATGTCCCTTCCCCACTATGTTTAAAGTATTACGACATTCATGCATCATGGATTTCATGGCATATTGATATTATATTCTTTCCTATATATTCCATGTATGTATTTGCCCTTGTCATCTAACATGATTGCCGGTTAATAAGTTCATAAGCATTTGCATGCCTGCATACTATGTCCATTAAGACATCCTAACACATTCTTTTTCCCACATGATCTGGAAACCATTTTCATCCATCTTTTAATTGTTAGATTGGATTGTGAGATTACTAGTTGTGAATTCTTTACTTCAAGGACAAGACCCACCTTCTATCCACCTATTATGCTATTTCCACTTTTGTCTTTACTTTGAGGGTGAGGCTAGGATATGTGTTGGTCCCCATCCCATTCTATTACTTAGAGCATTGTTGGACATTATATAATCTCTATGTACAGGCTTGTGATGTGTTATTCAATTTGCGTATAGAGACTAGGATTATGTCTATATAATTTTGTTAATGTTAATGATTTTTTCATGAGAAGATGTGAAAATGTGGAAAGTTCTAAGTCCCTTCTACCCCCATTATGTGAGTCAATTTTACCGACCCCTTAGTTCTTATGTGATATGTGTTATGTGAATCCATGAAAATCCCTATCCTTATGACATCCCCATAGCTTGAGTCTAAAATTCTAATCATTTAGTCATATGTGTTGAATTTTGTGCTAATGAGTTCCTTGCCCTTATCATATAGCTTGGGCTATCTATCCCTATCCCTTAGTATCACTATATGATTATGGTTATTGTCATGCGCTTCTAAACTGATGATTTGAGTATGGATTCTATGTGTCTTGTTTGGGGACTCTTGGGTTCCTATTTGTAATATAACTCCTAGGCCCTAGGCTCAGGTGGTGACAAGCTTGGTATCATTGCACTTTGGTTTAAAAGTAATCCTTAAGGTCGAATATGCCGTGTCGAGTAGAGTCCTATTCAAGGTTGTGAATTCCATCATTACTATGAGTGGGAGGCTATGATGGTTTTGGTCAATTACTCTTGAATTGGTTTTGGTGGTTAATGAGTTTTCAATGTTTTTCTCTAAGATTTGCCCGATATTCCTGCAGAAAGAAAAGTGGAATTTGGCATAGATCTGTTTTGGATACTCAACCTATTACCATTTGTCGTTATCTTATGGCACTGGCTGAATTAAAAGAGTTGAAGGACCAGTTGAAAATCTTGTTAGAGAAAGGCTTAATTAGACCAAGTATATCGCCTATGGTTGCTCCTGTGTTATTTGTGAGAAAGAAGGATGGATAACTTCATATGTGCATTAAATGTAAACAATTCAATAAAAGTGACCATCAAGAATAAATATTTGTTTTCAAGCATCAATGACTTGTTTGATTAGATTCAAAGAGCTACCTATTTCTCAAAGATTGACCACCTTTCTGGTTATCATCGGTTTAGGGTTAGGGAGTATTATATTTCAAAGACAACTTTTTTACTAGATATGGATATTTTGAATTTGTGGTGATGTCCTTTTGTTTGACTATCGCTCTATCTGTGTTTGTGGATCTTATGAATTAGGTGTTCAAGCCATTTCTAATAGTTTTGTGGTCATCTTCATCGATCATATTCTGATTTATTCTCGAAGTGAGCAGGAGCACATGGATTATTTGAGGTTGGTTCTTCAAACTTTGAGTGAGAAGCAATTGTTTGCCAAGTTAAGTAAATATGAGTTTTGGTAGGGTAAAGTGACCTTTCTTGGTCATGTGGTATATGGTGATGGAATTAAGGCTGACCCAAAGAAGACTAAGCTCATGAAGAAATTGCGTGGACTATTGACTCCTTCTGATATTCGGAGTTTTCTTAGGTTGGCTGGTTATTATCAGAGGTTTGTTGAAGTTTTCTCATCCATTGCATCTCTGATGACTAAATTAAATCCAAAGAAGGGCAAGTTTACATGGTTGGATGAGTACTAGAATAAATTTAAGAGTTTGAATGATCCCCTTACATCAGCTTTTCTTTTGACTTTACCAAATGGCTTAGATAGACTTGTTGCGTATTGTGATATTTCTCGGATTGGGTTGAGTTGTATTATCATACAACATGGTAAGGTGATGGTTTATGTATTAAGGAAACTGAAGGTGCATAAACCAAATTATTTGACTCGTGATCTTGAGTCCATGGTGTTCACTTTGAAGATTTGGAGACATTATTTATGTGGGATCATGTTGATGTGTTCACAGATCAATAGAGTTTGCAATATGTGTTTACCCAAAGAGATCTTTTCTTAAGGCAACGAAGGTGGTTGGAACTTCTTAAAGATAATGACATGAGTGTTCAATATCATCTCGGTAAAGCAAATATTATAGTTGATGCTCTTAGTAGGCTATCTATGGGTAGTATGGCCCATGTTGATGTGGGAAAGACAGAATTGGTCAAAGATGTTTATCGCTTAGCTAGACTGGGTATTAGATTTGCTGACTCTACTGATAGTGAATTCATATTTAGAATGGGGCTGAGTCTTCTGTCATTGTTGATGTCAAAACTAAACAAGACATGGACCCATCTTTAGTTAAGTTGAAAAAGTTAGTTTCCAAAAAGAAGGTAGAGGGTTTCTTCCAAAGTGAAGATGGTGTTCTTCGGCATCAAGATTAAGTTTTTGTTTCGGATGTTGATGGTTTTAAAGAGGCGATCATGAGTAAAGCCCATAACTCTCATTATTCTATACATCAAGGATCAACAAAAATGTATCAGGATTTGAGGAAAGTATATTGGTGGCAAAGTATGGAGAAACACAAAGTTATGTTTTTATCCCAGTGTCTTAATTGTCAACAAGTGAAGGTGGAACATCAAAGGCCTGGTGGTTTGGCTTAAGAAATTTAGATTCCTACTTAGAAGATGTGAATATGGGCTTTGTGGTTGGCTTGACTGGTACTTGGAAAAAATTTGATTCTATTTGGGTTATTGAAAATAAGATGACAAAATTATCTCATTTTCTACTAGTCAAAACTACTTTCAATGTTTAAGATTATGCAAGGTTATATATTTGAGATTTTATTAAGTAGCATTGTGTGCCTATGTCTACAATATCGGATCATAGTACCCCATTTCATTTTCAATTTTGGAAATTATTTCGGAAAGGGCTTGGCCCTAAAGTGAAGTTAAGTGCAACGTTTCATCCTCAAACCGACGGACAAGCTAAAATGATGATTCAAACCTTGAAAGATATGTTGAGGGCTAGTGTGTTGGTGTTCAAGGGAAATAAGGTTGATCATCTACCATTTATCTAGTTTTCCTCAAAATATAGTTTCCATGCTAGCATTGGTATGACACCTTTCAAATCTTTGTATGGGAGAAGGTGTAGATCCCCTGTGGGATGGTTTGAGTTGGGTAAGATGAATAACCTGGATTTGGTAGTTGAGGCCATGTAAAAGGTGATGTTTATTAGAGAAAGGTTGAAGATGACTCAAAGTCATCAAAAGTCTTGTTCAGATATAAGAAATAGGGATCTTGAGTTCCATATCAGTGATTGGGTATATGTAAAGGTATCTCCTATGAAGGTTGTAATACGTTTTGATAAAAAGGGAAAGTTAAGTCCATGGTATATGGAACTTTATGAGATAGTTGAGATGATTGACAAGGTGGCCTATAGATTGGATTTTCCTTTAGATACAAGTTCTATTCACTCGGTTTCCCTTGTGACAATGTTGAGAAGGTTTATTGGTGGTCCAATTTCAATTTTGCCTATGGAAGGTGTTGAGGTTTGAGAAAACTTGACTTATGAAGAAGTGTCAGTTGAAATTTTGGATATGCAAGTAAAACAACTTTTCAACATAAATATGGCTTTAGTGAAAGTGCTTTAAAGGAATCAACATATGAAGAATGCAACATGGGAGGCAGAGTCGGACATGATAAGGCAATATTCCTATCTTTTTCAATCTACTCAATCCTAAATTATTAGATTCTTCAAATTCTAAATAGTCCTAATTATTTCACTCTTATGTTTTATGACATGACATGCATACATGTGCACAAAAATGGTGTAAATTATGTTTTGACATGACTTTTCATGATTTTATAATTTTTAAGTGATGAGTTATGCACTGTGTCTTCATGTTGAAATTTTTCATGTTTAAGTCTACCCTTTCAAGCCATGTTCTAGCTCATTCGAGGATGAATGTTTCCAGGGGGAGATGATGTAAGGACTCGTACCTCGAGGGACCTTGATGATTCTTAAAAGAAAATATCCAAAAGTTTGTGACCAAGTTGCCCTTCCAAGGAGACTCCCAGGAGCTGGAGAGTGATCCATGGGGTGACCTTTGGTATTTTTCTCGGTTTCATATGGCTAAAGAAAGTATTTTAGGCTTATGGCTCTCTATGGAACCTCTCTCGAGCCATGGTACTCAAGGTTGGTCGTCGAAGGGCCTCGTTGTAGGTACCCCATCCTTCAAGGAAAGAGTTTTGCTAAGGCCAACACCAAGAGACCCTTCTACGGGTCCTGCAGCCCATCACTATCAATGGTAGGGGCTCGTGCAACCTACCACGAATTGTGGTGATGTATCTCATGAAGCTATCTACCAAAAATATTGTTCTAAGTAGAGAATTACCATCTTGGAACTTGAGTCATTTGTGCGGCAGTTGTACGATCAGAGAACCGTTGTACAGACCGTGGTGTATTTATATGGGAACCTCTGCACAATTTTCGAAATCCACTTCTTTAATGGTATTTTCATAATTTTTGTTTACTCTAAAGGCCTGTTAGGACCTTGGTACCTATCCTAAGCCCCTAAATCAGATTATACTCACTTTTTAAACTCATTCACTCTCATTACACTCAAGCTCAGGAATTCAATTCCTAAGGTTCTCTCTTCATAGTCTTGTATTGGGGATTCAAGCTAGGATTTTAAGAGGGCTTTCAATTAAATTTAACTCTATCCTAATTCATCTAGTTATCTAAGGCATGTGTGATTGATGCATGATCCCTTTCAATCATGAAGGCCCCATAGACTTCTTACTTCTTAATTTTACTTTGAATATGAGTTTTGTAAATTAGTATTGATTTGAATAAATTGAGTTATGGATTGTACTTAATTGATGTTTTTACTATGATTTAAGCCCTATAATGTTGGATTGCATTAATATTATGAAGGTTTGAATATTCATGTCCCTTTAAATTATGAATCTATGCATGAGCGATTTCAAGTATGCTTCAATTGATAATTTATTCATTGATTTACTATGATTTCATTATATTATGATTATTTAACTTTGAATTCTTAGTAGCCATGATATTATTCATTCCTTGTGATATATTCATCCATGAATATTAATTTTCATGAGATTTATGATGTGGGTCAAGACCCAATTATGTTTATGACTATGTTTTCAAGAGAAGTATAGGTAAGACAAGAATGTGATCACATAATGTCTATGATTTGGCTCAAGATCCCTATGGGTGTTTATACCATTCTGTAAAAGAACGAAGGAGTTATTCTTACACATGAAAGTATTACATGAAATATGACTTGAATTCTTAGCCTATGTATGCATGACAATGAAATAAGATTTGGCCTATAAGCCGAAAAATGTATGATTATCATTTGAAAATACTTATGCCTCTTTTTAAAGAATATATATATATATATATATATATATATGTATGTATTCTTGTGGGATGATGACTTAGCACCGAGTGGAAATGTGTGAGGGGGACTATCACCAAGGATCCTTATACAAATCCTCAAGTCCCATAACTATGTGTGAAACATAGTTTCATTGTCACAACCCGGGGTCGTGGCCTAAATGTGACACGGCTGATGGGGACCCGAGATCCCCAAACAAGCTTCAAAGTATCAAATTTTTGCATCATTAGTTCAAATAGTATCTAACCACATATAACTAAATGATGGAAATCAAATCTCAAGAATCCATTCATTTATAGATAAGCAAAATGAGAAGTTTTTAAGAAGTGCCCAACATCTGCCTCTAATCAAGGAACGGGGGCCCGGACAAGTTCCAGGCTTACCCTCAATAAAAGAATATTCATAGTAACCATAAGAAATAACTAGCAGGCCCTCGAAAGATGAGGCTCACCGCAAAAGAAGTGTTCAAGAATGGACTATTCGTCCAGTGACTGGTATCCAAACGGCTCAGTCCTTACATGGTAAAATCTTGTAGGCATAGAGTATGCGTTAGTACGTTTGAATGTACTAAATATGCGGTCATGCAACATGAAAGGAAGATGATGTTAACCTGCACAAAATGCCATATAATAGAGTAGCCATAACCCACAAATACTAGCACTCAAAGAATCACTCGTTACTTGAAATGTGTAAAGGGAGGGTTGTACCCATCCTCATCAATACACATATAGCTCATGACATAACTATGCATAGGGAAGGTTGTACCTTTCCTCATCTATGCATTGTGTAAAGGGAGGGTTGTGCCCGTCCTCATCAATACACACTTAGCTCATACATACATGTGCATATAGAAGGTTGTACCTATCCTCATCTATGCATTGTGTAAAGGGAGGGTTGTGCCTGTCCTCATCAATACACACTTAGCTCATATAACCATGTGCATAGTGAAGGTTGTACCTATCCTCATCTATGCATTGTGAAATGGGAGGGTTGCCCGTCCTCATCAATACACACTTAGCTCATATAACCATGTGCATAGGGAAGGTTGTACCTATCCTCATCTATTCATTGTGTAAAGGGAGGGTGGTGCCTGTACTCATCAATACATGCTTAGCTTTTACATACTCATGTAAGACGTCACATCATATACATACTGGTATAATTCGTATTCATGTAGAAGTGATGTTCTTAGTACTATCAATTCATGTTATAATGATGTTCAACTTATATCATGCTTGTGTTCATAGATTCTCACTCAATTCTTATATATAACCATAATTTTCATCCAAAACATATGCATACACAGGTTGGGTTCTAACCCTCTTTATAATTTTCTTACGAACTAACGCCTATGAATGCATATGCGTGAGTGATATGAGATTGGCATGGGTAATATAGAGTAAAACTAAAATGTGCAATACATTATGAAGTCTCGGAAATTCACAATAAAATTCATATGAAACTAATAGTATAAATCACCCATGCATAATATCATCTTTAAAGAGACACGCATGTTCATAATTTCATAATTCAAGATGGTTTATCATAAAGGAACTTAACAAACTTGAACTTCGAAATAATATACATCACATGCCTTTTTCAAAGTTACCAAGATCAAGTAGTAAAAATTCACATTTCTAAGTAGACAATTTCATAAAGTAGTTTGAAAGGAACTTGGGTCTTCTTGGTTGAAAGAGACCAAGAATCAAGACCCACATACCTGATTTGGAGACAAACTTGAGGAGAAATGGGCTTCAAATTGAGAGTCTTGCCTTGAATGATCCTAGAGAGAGGTGGGAGGAAGTTCTTGTAGGAGTATTTAGAGAGAGGAGTAAAATGAGAGAATGGCTGAAGATGAGGTTGTCCAGCTTATATAGGGAGCTTAGGAGGGCTGGAAAATGACAAAATTTTCGTTTGGAATACTCAATATTTCAAAAATGCCATTAATGAAATGGATCTGAAATTGGTCCGCCTGGGGCATAGGCTGTGGTACACGGTCCGTGTAGTGTCACACGGACCGTTTACAATGTCGTGACCCTAGAATTAAAATTTTCAGAGGCATGATTTTCCGGACTAAGTATCACCACACGGACTAGTAAACGGACCATCTGGGGTAACACGGACTGTCCAAGGGTCCGTATGAAGGTACCAAGGAAGGAGACACACTTAGAACACATTTTGGAAAGAAAATCGTGAGTGACTTCAGCCTCACGTACCATTTGTTGCCACACGGTCCGTGTAGCTGGCCGTGCGGCTTGCCTTCATGAACAGTCTTAACAAAAATGAGCATAACTCCTTTATCCGAGCTCGGAATCAGGTGAAACTAGTTGCGTTGGAAAGCTAATTCAAATAACTATTATTTGATATGTCGTGGGCAACCCAGTTCATCTTGAGCTAAGAGATACGCCCACTCAAAGTTGACCCTCCTATTGGTACTTGAGAAGAGTTTAGCCAAGGGAATTCCTTTGAACTTGGCTTGATGTAGGAGACCCATGATGATCTTAAACAACATAGGTAAGCTTGAATTGAAGGCTTGAGAGTGAACTTAACTTGAGCATGAAGGTCCCATACCTAGAAATGTTTCACCACGAAAGCCTTATGACACACGGCCCACCACACGGTCCGTGAAGCCTCACACGGACCGTGATGGCTCCCATGAAGTGTCATCTTGGTCCAAATTTTTCTAAAACCAGATTTTCATGCTTCATTGTGGTTGTACCGAAATTCTGGGTCCTTACATCATCTGCCCCTTGGGAACATTCGTCCTCGAATGTGGAAGAACAAGGCTTGAATGGCTAAGGCAAGGCACATCCGACGCAAGACAAAATGCATAATTCAAATCAAAATAAAAAGGTTTTGTACTAAAAGCATCATGCAAACTAAACTATAGTTCAAGATCAAAGTTCATATCAAGATTGCATCCAAATCACTTGTAATAAGGAAAAGATCTTTAGTGCACACATATGCATGTCATGTCATGAGACTTAAAAGTAAAGGAATTATGGTCTCTCGGATTTGGAAGAACCTAATGTCCTAGTCTTGAGTAGGCTAGAGTATGCAAGGGTGGTTTCAATTCACACTCAGATCATGTGAGAAGATCAAGGCCCTTCAACTTAGCATCTATCACAGTCAGAGCCTCCTTCCCCTCTTTTCTAGCATGTAGAGCATAAAACCTGTTGTTGTGAGGAGCATCACCTTGTTGAATTCTAACTTGACCCTGCTCACCTAAAACCATTTGACCTCGAGGACGGCCTCCTTGGTCATTCCTCTGAGCATCAGGAAAATGAGCAAGTTTGTGCCCCTTCTTGCCACAACCGAAGCACGCACCTGATCCCATCAAACATTTCCCCACATGGTTCTTGCCACATTCCTTGCATTTAGGCTTTATCTTCCTATCCTTGGCACTCCCTTGGTTTAGATCCTTGACCCGTTGAAGACAATCATTTCCACCACCACTTTCAGAGTTAGAGAACCCACCATCATAGCAGACCTTCTTAGAAGCATGCACCCTCTTCTCTCTGAGCTTTTCTTCTTCAATCTGTTCAGCATATGTCATAAGCCTAAAGATGTCCATTTCCCGAATAACAATAGTCGTACGACATTCCTTCACTACCAAATCAGAGATCCCAGAAATAAACTTGTGCATTCTTGCACGGGGTCAGCCACTAGCATAGAAGCATAATTCGAGAGCTTCGTGAACTTGAGGGAATATTCCCTCACACTCATATTACCCTGCTTGAGGTTAATAAACTCAGTCATTCTGGCCTCTCTAAGTTAAGGTGGGAAGAAGCAATCAAGGAAGGCAGATTTAAATTCTCCCCATTTAACATCACCATTACAGTTCCTCTCCAAAGCCCACTGTGTGTACCACACCTGAGCTACATCTTTCAGCTGGAAAGCAGCCAGTCCAATTTTTTCCTCAGAAGAGACACCCATAATATTCATTATCTTTGAGAGCTCATCAATGAACTCCTGAGCATCCTCATCAGCCCTAGACCCGTAAAACTTCAAAGGATTCATCCAAGTGAAGTCCCTCACCCTAGAAGCAGGTGTAGGGTCCCGTGGCAAGTTGGCCTGCCTTACCTGAGCAGTCACCACCTGTGCAAGCATGGCGAAAGTGGTGCGGAAGTTTCCATTAGAGATGGGCTCCTCCATAGGCTCGGGAGGAGCCTAATCTTCATTAACCGGAGCCGGCCTAGGTAGAGGGGGTCTTTCTCGAGGCATTTACCGAAACGGATTAACAACATTGGTAAGTAAGGGAATTGCATAAACCGATCACAACATGATACAAGACATGAAGAAGTGAGGAATTTCCTAAACATCTCCGTAGCCTCCCACTCATAGGTATGGTGCACTTCACACCCATGAACAGGACTCTACTCGACGCGCCATGTTGAGCTCCCAGGACCATTATAAACCTAGGGCTCTGATACCATCATTTGTCACAACCCGGGCTTGGGGCCTAGATGTGACACGGCAGATGGAGACCCGAGGTCCCCAAACAAGCCTCAAAGTATAAAATTTCTGCATCATTGGTTTAAATAGTATCTGAGGACATATTACTAAATGACGGAAATCAAATCTCAAGAACCCATTCATTTATAGATAAGCAAAACGAGAAGGTTCTACGAAGTGCCCAACATCTGCCTCTAATCAAGGAACGGGGGCCAGGACAAGTTCTAGGCTTACCCTCAATAAAAGAACATACATAGTAACCATAAGAAATAACTAGCAGGCCCTCGGAAGACGGGGCTCATCACAGAAGAAGTCTTCAAGAATGGACTATTCGTCCAGTGACTGGTATCCAAGCTGCTCGGTCCCTACATGGTAAAATCATATAGGCATAGAGTATGCGTTAGCATGTTTGAATGTACTAAGTAGGCGGTCATGCAACATGAAAGGAAGATGATGTTAACCTTCACAAAATGCCATATAATAGAGTAGCCATTACCCACTTATACTAGCACTCAAAGAATCACTCCTTACTTGAAATGTGTAAAGGGAGGGTTAAACCTATCCTCATCAATACAAATGTAGCTCATGACATAACTATGCATAGGGAAGGTTGTACCTGTCCTCATCTATGCATTGTGTAAAGGGAGGGTTGTGCCCGTCCTAACCAATACACACTTAGCTAATACATACATGTGCATCAGGAAGGTTGTACTTATCCTCATCTATGCATTGTGTAAAGGGAAGGTTGTACCCATCCTCATCAATACACACTTAGCTCATATAACTGTGCAAAGGGAAGGTTGTACCTATTCTCATCTATGCATTGTGAAAAGGGAGGGTTGTGCCCGTCCTCATCAAAACACATTTAGCTCATATAACCATGTGCATAGGGAAGGTTGTACCTATCCTCATCTATTCATTGTGTAAAAGGAGGGTGGTGCCTGTACTCATCAATACATGCTTAGCTTTTACATACTCATGTAAAACGTCACATCATATACATACCGGTATAATTCGTATTCATGTAGAAGTGATGTTCTTAGTACTATCAATTCATGTTATAATGATGTTCAACTTATATCATGCTTGTGTTCATATATTCTCACTCAATTCTTATATATAGCCATAATTTTCATCCAAAACATATGCATACACATGTTTGGTTCTAACCCACTTAATAATTTTCATACAAACCAATACCCATGAATGCATATGCGTGAGTGATGTGAGAATGGCATAGGTAATATAGAGTAAAACTAAAATTTGCAAAACAATATGAAGTCTAGGAAATTCATAATAAAATTCATATGAAAATAATAGTATAAATCACCCATGCGTAATATCATCTTTAAAGGGACATGCATGTTTATAGTTTCATAATTCTAGATGATTTATCATAAAGGAACTTAACAAAACTTGAAATTTGGAATAATGTACATTACATGCATTGTTTAAAGTTACCAAGATCAAGTAGTAAAAATTCACATTTCTAAGTAGACAATTTCATAAAGTAGTTTGAAAGGAACGTGGGTCTTCTTGGTTGAAAGAGACCAAGAATCAAGACCCACATACCTGAGTTGGAGGCAAACGTGAGGAGAAGTGGGCTTCAAATTGAGAGTCTTGGCTTGAATGATCCTTGAGAGAAGTGGGAGGAAGTTCTTGTAGGAGTATTTACAAAGAGGAGTAAAATGAGAGAATGGCTGAAGATGCGGGTGTTCAGCTTATATAGGGAGCTTAGGAGGGGTGAAAAATGACAAAATGTTCATTTGGAATACTCAATATTTCAAAAATTCCATTAATGAAACAGACTTGAAATTGGTTTGTCTGGGGTATACGGTCCGGTACATAGTCTGTGTAGTGTCACACGGACTGTTTACTGTTCCGTGGCCCTAGATTTGAAATTTTTAGAGGCAAGATTTTTCGAACTAAGTATCACCACGCGGACCATCTGAGGTCGCACGGACCGTACAAGGGTCCGCATGAAGGTACCGAGGAAGGAGACACACTTAGAACACATTTTGGCATGAAAATCGTGAGTGACATCAGCCTCACGGGCCATTTGCTGCCACACGGTCCGTGTAGCTGGCTGGGTGGCTTGCCTGCATGAACAGTCTTAATGAAAACGCGCATTACTCCTTGGTCCGAGCTCGAAATTAGGTGAAACTATGTGCGTTGGAAAGCTAATTCAAAGAGCTTGAATTTGATATGTTGTGGGATACCTAGTTCATTTTAAGCTAAGAGATATGCCCACTCAAAGTTGACCCTCCTATTAGTACTTGAGAAGAGTTTAGCCAGGGGAATTCCCTTGAACTTGGCTTGATGTAGGAGACCCATGATGATCTTAAACAACATAGTAAGCTTAAATTGAAGGCTTGAGAGTGAACTTAACTTGAGCATGTAAGCCCCATACTTAGAAATATTTCACTTTGAAAGACTTACGACACACGGCCCACCACACGGTCCGTGAAGCCTCACACGGACCGTAATGGCTCCCATGAAGTGTCACCTAGGTCCAAATTGTTCTGAAACCAGATTTTCATGCTTCATTGAGGCCGTACGAAAATTCTGATTCCTTACATTCATATTTATGTCCCTTCTTAGGGATGATTATGTTAAGAATCTACCTTTTGGAAGTAGGTCATCTCTTTACTGTATTGGGGAAGAGAACGAAGTTTAATATTATAGCTCACTTGATCGTATGTCGGTTGAGGTCCCCTCCCTGCTATGTTTAAAGTATTATGGCATTGATGCATAATGGATTTCAAGGCATATTAATATTAAAGTCTTTCCTATATATTTCTTCTATACATATGTCCTTGTGATCTAATATTGATTGTCGATTAATAAGTTCATAAGTATTTGCATGCCCGCATACTTAGTATATTCAGACGTACTAACACATATGTATGCCTTCATGATCTAACCATATAGGGATATGAGACCATCTTCATCCAACTCTTACTAGTTAGATTTGATTGTGAGCTTGCTAGTGGTGGGACCTTTACTTCATGGACAAGATCCACCTTCTATCTACCTGTTATGCTATTTCCACTTATGTTTTTACTTTGATGGTGATCCCAACATAAGTCTTGTCCCTCGTCCCATTGTATGACTTAGCGGCATTATTGGAAATCATGTAAATTCAATATACTGACTTGTGATGTGTAATGTTATTTGCGTATGATGACTGGGATTATGTCTATCTCATGTTTTTTATGTTGATGATATGTTCATGGTGAGATTTGAAAAGTCACATGTCCCTTCTACCCCTATATAATGAGTGATAGTTATCCGGCTCTTACTTCTTATGCGATATGTGCTATGTGAATCCATGCAAATCCCTATCATTATGACATCCCCGTAGCTTGAGTCCCTAATTCTAATCCGTTAGGCTTATGTTTTGAATTGTGTGCTAATGAGTCCCATACCCTTATCCCGTAGTTTGAATTATCTATTTCTAACCCTTAGTATCACTATATGACTATGGGCATTGTCATATGCTTCCAAACTGATGATGTGTGTATGGATGCAATGAGGCTTGTTTGGAGACTCGTAGGCTCAAGTTGTGACAAGCTTTGTATCATAGCACTAAGGTTTTAAAATAATTCTTGGAGTCACATATTATCGCGTCGAGTAGAGTCCTATTCAAGGGTGTGAAGTGCATAATTCCTATAAGTGCGAGGCTATGATGGCCTTTTAGGAATTGTCTCACTTCTTTATGTATTATAACATGCTATGGACTTTTATGTAAGACTTCCTAACTTTGATGATGTCCTTGATGACTTACAAAAGATGCTTTCAAGAAGAGCCCCTCTACCAAGAACGACCTAGATTACTAAGGAACAAGTCCCACATGAGCTTATGGAGGAGTCGGTTACTCAGGTTTAATTTCATACTAACTTTTCCATGCTTGCCCAAGTGGTGACCAATCAGGCTAGGCAGGTCAGTCCCCCACTTCATTCCTCCTCTCCATTTACTAGAGTAAGAGATTTTAACCCGATATATCCTTCAGAGTTTTATGGGCCAAAAGCTGATGAGGATACCCAAGACTTCATTGATGAACTCTCTAAGGTTTTGACTATTATGAGGGTGACATTAGAAGAGAAAGATGAACTAGCTGCCTTTTAGTTAAAGGATGCGGCTCATGTGCAGTATAACCAATGGTTGATGGAGAGGGTTGATGATCACAAATGTTCTCAACCTCAAGAAGGGTGTATAAGTGCAAGGGAATATGCCCTAAACTTTACAAAGCTCTCCAGGTATGCTGCTATGCTAGTGGCTGACCCCGTCTAAGAATGCACAAGTTTATTTTTGTATATCTGATTTTGTTGTCAAAGAATTTCATACGACTATGCTTATTTAGGACATGGACATTTCTAGGCTTATGACTTATGTAGAACAGATTAAAGGGGAGAAGCTCAAGGAGAAGACGACGAATGATTTTAAGAGAGGTCGTTATGATGGTGGGTTCTCCCTCTCTAATTCTGGTTGTGGAAATGGTCGCTTCCAGTAGGTCAAGGATTCAAATGCAAAGGTTGCCAATACTAGATTGCATCCTCCTAAGGCACAACTTATAGGTGGATTAATTAACATCAAATA
Source organism: Solanum rostratum (assembly GCA_029948455.1). NCBI lineage: Eukaryota > Viridiplantae > Streptophyta > Magnoliopsida > Solanales > Solanaceae > Solanum > Solanum rostratum. The sequence continues at coordinate 26,341,567 of CM057047.1, forward strand.
TGAAAAGTGTGGAAGGAGCTACCCAAAAGGTGCTTGTGGGATTTAGGTGCTTGCTTTGGATGTGGTGAAATTGGCGAAAATCATATTGATTGTACATAGAAAACAATGAAAGGCCAAGGAGCTCTGGATAATCAAGAACAACAAAAGGTTGAGATAGGTGGGGCTCCTAGGAACAACAGGTTCTATGTTGTGCACGCTTGATAGGAAAAATATGAGACTCCGTATATAGTGACTGGTATGTTAAAAGTCTTTGATTTAGATGCTTATGCTTTCCTTGATCCTGGTGTAAATTTATATTTTGTGACTCCTCTTTTGGCTGTTAAGTTTCGTTTGAGTCCTGAAATCTTAAGGGAGCTCTTTTTAGTCTATACTCTCGTAGGTGAGTCTATTGTTGCCAAAAAAGTGTTTCGGGGTTGTCTTGTCTCTGTCTTGCATAAAGTCCTTCCATGTAATATTTTGGAACATGAGATGTTTGATTTTGATATTATTCTCGAGGTTGATTGGTTGCTTTATTCTTATGCCTCTATCGACTGTAGAACCCGCAAGGTCAAGTTTCAGTTTTTTGATGAGACTATTCTTGAGCGGGAGGGTAGTGACTCTCCTTTTAAAGGTCGGTTTATTTCCTATATCAAAGCCTATAAAATTATTTTTAAAGGGTGCATCCATCATATTGTGAGGGTTAGAGATGTGGAGTTTGAGTCACCTTCTCTTGAGTTGATTTTGGTGGTTAATGAGTTTTCAGATGTTTTTCTCGAAGATTTGTCTGGTATTCCTCCCAAAAAGAAATTAGACTTTTGCATAAATCTCCTTGTAGATACTCAATCTATTTTCATTCCTCGTTATCGTATGGCACTGGCTGAATTAAAAGAGTTGAAGGACCAGTTGAAAGACGTGTTGGAGAAAGGCTTTATTAGACCAAGTATATCACCTTGGGGTGCTCCTATGTTATTCGTGAGAAAGAAGGATGGATCACTTCATATGTGCATTAACTATAGACAATTGAATAAAGTGGCGATCAAGAATCACAACTTGTTTGAACCACTTGAAGGAGCTACCTATTTCTCAAATTTTGACCTTCATTCAGATTATCATCAAATTAGGATCTGGGAGTGTGATATTTCAAAGACAACCTTTTAACTAGATATAGATATTTTGATGTTTTGATGATGTCCTTTTGTTTTAAAAATGCTCTGTCTCTGTTTATGGATCTTATGAATTGGATGTTCAAGCCATTTCTTAAAAATTTTTGTGATTGTCTTCATCGATGATATTCTAATTTATTCTCAAAGTGAGCGCGAGCACATGGATCATTTGAGGTTGGTTCTTCAAACATTGAGGGAGAAGCAATTATTTGCCAAGTTCAGTAAATTTGAGCTTTGGTTAGGTAAAGTATTTTTTGTTGGTCGTGCGGTATACGATGATGGAATTAAGGTTTACCCAAAGGCCGTGAAGAATTGGTCTAGACTATTGAATACTTCTGATATTCGGAGTTTTCTTAGTTTGCTGGTTATCATTGGTGGTTTGTTGAAGGTTTCTCATCCATTGCATCTCCAATGACTAAGTAAACTCAAAAGAAGGTCATGTTTATATGGTCGGACAAGTGTGAGAAGAGTTTTCAAACTTTGAAGTATCAGCTTACATCGACTCCTGTTTTGATTTTATCGAAAGACTTAGATCGGTTTCTTGTGTATTATGATACTTTTTGGATTGGGTTGGTTTGTGTTCTCATGCTACATGGTAAGGTGATTGCTTATGCATCAAGGCAATTGAAGGTGCATGAATAAAATTGTCCAACTCATGATCTTAAGTTAGCGACTATGGTGTTTGTTAGGTTTTGCACCCCCTATGGTTTTGCCTAATCGTTGGAATAGATTAACCGACGTGTTTCAATGATGCAGAAATAAACTGGAACGCAACAATTTTACGTGGAAACACCCGGCTCACAAAAGGTGAAAAACCACGACCTGTACCTCTACAGGATTTACTCCAACTTCACTACTTCAATATGAGCCTTCAACAAACGATTAGAATTCCTAGTAATCTAAACTTCAAAACTACTTCAACAACTTCCTAACTTCACATAAACCTCCCTAAGCTTATGTTCCCAACGTCTTTGAGTTGCCCCCAACTTGAAGACTAGAATCTAATCTCAGGTATAGACTCTGAGAGATTACACAATTGTTCAGAATTACAAAGAGAAAACAAAACTGCCTAAGCCCTATGCTATGTCGCCCCGTTTCTCTTCTTCTTCGTGTCTCTCTTTTTTCTCTGTGCTTCTTTCTTTTTTCTGCGCCACTCTTTCTGCTGTCATGTCCTCTAGCTTTATAGTAATCAATTGGAGTTTTATTTGCTCTAGACCTCTTTTAATGATAACCACCAGTAGAGTCCTTTTTCACATAGAACTTCTTCTTCACATAGAATTCCTCTTTTTAAGCATCCTGTTGAATTAGAACTCCTTCTTCTTATTAAACTCCTTCTTCTCATAGAATTATCTTTTGTCAGCCATTAAAACTTTACTACTCCAACAGTGTTTGTTTTGAAGATTTGGAAACATTATTTATATGGGGTTCATGTCGATATGTTCACTTTTCACAAGAGTTTGCAATATACATTTGCCCAAAGAGATCTTAACTTGAGGAAAAGAAGGTACTTAGAACTAAGTAAAGATTACTATATGAGTTTTCAATATCATCTCGGCAAAGTAAATGTTGTACCCGATGCTCTTAGTAGGCTAGCTATTGGTAGTGTGGCCTATGTAGATACAAGAAAGAAAAAATTTATTAAAGATTTTAATATCATGGCTCGATTGGATATTAGATTGGCTGATTCTAATGATGGTAGCATTCATGTTCAAAATAGGGTTGAGTCTTCTGCCATTGTTGATGTCAAGGCAAAAGAAGACTTGGACCCATCATTAGTTAAGTTGAAGAAGTTAGTTGACAAAAATATGGTAGAGGGTTTCTTCCAAGGGTGAGATGGTGTTCTTTAGTATCAATATCGGTTTTGTCTTTCGGATGTTGATGGTCTTAGAGAGGTGATCATGAGTGAAGCCCAAAACTCTCATTATTCTATACATCTGGGATCAACAAAAATATATCAAGATTTAAGGGAAGTGTATTAGTGGGATGGTATGAAGAAGGACATAATGAAGCTTTTATCTGAGTGTCCTAATTTTGAACAAGTGAAGGTGGAACATCAAAGGCTTGGTGGTTTTGTCCAAGATGTTGAGATTCCTACTTAGAAGTGGGAAGATGTGAATATTGTCTTTATGGATGGCTTGCCCTGTACATGTAAGAAATTGATTATATTTGGGTTATTGTTGTTAGGATGACCAAATCAGTTCATTTCCTCATAGTCATGACTACGTTCAATGTCGTAGATTATGCGAGGTTATATATCCGAGAGTTTGTTAGATAGCATGGTGTGCCTATGTCTATTATATTGGATTATGGTGTCAGACTTACTTCTGAATTTTGGAAATCATTTCAGAAAGGGCTTGGCCCTAACGTGAAGTTAAGTGCCACTTTTCATCCCCAAATCAAAGGACAAGCCGAAAGGACAATTCAAACTTGAAAGACATGTTGAGGGCTTATGTGTTGGAATTCAATGGAAATTGGGATGATCATCTACCACTTATCGATTTTGCCTTCAAATGTAGTTTTCATGACAACATAGGTATTGCACTTTATGAGGCTTTGTATTGGAGAAGGTATAGATCTCTAGTGGGATGGTTTGAGTTGGGTGAGATGAAAGACCCGGATTTTTTGGTTGCGGCCATGGAAGAGGTGATGTTTATTAGAGAAAGGTTGAAAAAGACTTAAAGTAATCAAAAGATTTATTCATATGTTAGAAAGAGGGATCTTGACTTCCATATCGGTGTTTAGATATATGTGAAGGTTTCTCCTGTGAAGGTTGTAATGCGTTTCGATTAAAACGGAGAGTTAAGTCACCGGTGTGTGGGTCCTTATGAGATAGTTGAGAGGACTGACAAGGTGGGCCTATAGATTGGATTTTCCTTTTTATATGAGTTCTATTCACCCGATTTTCCATGTGTCAATGTTGAGAAAGTTGATCGGTAATCCTAGTTCAATTGTGCCTTTGGAAGCTGTTAAGATTTAAGAGAACTTGACTTATGAAGAAGTGCCAGTTTTAGATAGGCAAGTAAAACGGCTTTGCATACAAGGGTATGGCTTCGCTTAAAGTGCTTTGGAGGAATCAACATATGAAGAGTGCTACATGCGAGGCGGAGTCAGACATGATGAGGAAATATTCCTGTCTTTTCCAATCTACTCAAGCCTAAGGTGTTAGGTTCTTCCTATTCTAAATGGTTCTAATTATTTCACTCTTATGTTTCATGACATGCATACATGTGCACAAAAATGGTTTAAATTATGTTTTGACATGAGTTTTCATGATTTTATAAAGTGATGAGTTATCTGTTATGTCTTCATGTTGAAATTTCTCATGTTTAAGTCTACGCTTTCAAACCATGTTTTAGCTTATTAAAGGACGAATGTTCCCAAGAGGGAGATGATAAAAGGACCCATACCTTCAGAGACCTTAATGATGCTTAAAAGAGAATTTCCAAAAGTTTGTGACCAAGGTACCCTTCTAGGGACAGTCCTATGAGCTGTCGGGGCATTCATGAGTGAACTTGGCATTGTTCATGGCTTTATGTGGCTCAAGAAAGGATTATAGGCTTAGTGGCCCTCGATATAACCTCCTATGAGATGTAGTACTCAACACTTTCTGTGGAAGGGGCTCGTGGTAGGTTCCCCAGCCTTCAAGGCAAGATTTTTGCTAAGCCCGCTACAAGGAGACCCTTGTAGGAGTCATGTAGGCCACCACAAGCAATGGTGGGGTCTCGTGCAACTACCACCTGTGGTGCGGTCTCTCGTGAAGCGCTTTCCCCTTTATATATGTGCCCTTGTCATGTAACCTTGATTGCAAGTTAATAAGTTCATGCATTTGAATGTCTTCATACTTAGTACATGAAATCGTCCTAACACATACTTTTGCCTATATGATCTAACAATACAGGGATCAAAGAACATCTTCATCCACCTCTTGACGGTTAGGTGTGATTGTGAGCTTACTAGTGTTGAGTCCTTTACTTTGAGGACAAGACCCACCTTCTATTTATCTTTTATGCTATTTCAAGTTATGTCTTTAATTTGAGGGTGAGCACGGGACATGTCTTGGCCCCTGTACCATTCTATGACAGGGGGCATTATCGTATATCATATAAACTCTATGTACAGGGTTCTGATGCGTTCTGTTTTTTGTGTATGGAGACTATCAATTTGTTTATCTCATGTTGTTGATTTGATGATATGTTCATGATGAGATTCTTAAGTGTGGAAAGTCCTAAGTCTCTTCTTCCCCCATAGCATGAGTTATATTTACCTACCCCTTTGTTCTTATGTGCTATGTGCTTCGTGAATCCTTACAAATCACTATCCCTATGACATCCCTATAGCTTGTATCCCAGATTCCTATCTCTTAGACTTATGTGTTAAATTGTGTGCTAATGAGTCCCATACCCTTCAGTTGTAGTTTAAGTCATCTATCCCTGTCCCTTAGTATTACTAAATTAATAGGGTTATTATAATGTGCATCCGAACTAATGATGTTTATATGGATGCTATGAGGCTTTTTTGGGGACTCTTGGGTTCCCATTTACCATGTCACTCCTTGGTTGAGATAATATATATGTATGCATGACGTGTGATTACCTGAGCATATCATGTATATTTTATCATTACGAGGTCGAGTATCTCCCTTGAAGGTTATTTTGGTATCTCTTTTACCTTTTATATTATAGCTATTAATGATTTTACTTTCTGCCTTACATACCAGTACATTTTTATTCCTACTAGAGTCCTATTATGTAGGGATGCTGCATATTGTTTCATGCATCAAGGTTTAAGTAGGGATTCTTATAGACCCTTCACTAGGATTCCAGTTAAGTTGTGAGTTGGTAAGCTCCACCTCTTCCTGGAGCTTTCATATGATATCTACTTTAGTAATATTGATTGAGTATAGTCAGTCCTTGTCTTGACAGTTTTTATGTGTTCTTAGAGGCTATTGTGGACATAGTATTTTGAGTTTATTATTACAACTCTTTGTCACAATCCATGGGCTTTGCATGTATATATCTTTGTGAGTGTATGTCTTTGGTTGCAGCCACGTCAACTTGTTAGTACTTTATTATTTTGGCCTATCTACATTTTAGTATACAACTTATTATGAATGATGTCATAACATTAAGAGTCAAGAATTAGTATTTAAGATGTTCTGTTGCCCGATCTTTTGGCCCTTAAATTAGTTAGGTGTCAATGCCTTACTCGAATAATTTTGGTATAAGTACCATCTCCCCTCCCCACCTTTTGGGGAAAAAAATTTCACTTTAGACGATGGTCATTTAGGTCACCGAACATGATCGACAATTCACCGAACTATATCGGTGGTCTAATTGGCTATCACCCAACAGACTTTTTCATGTCATTCTCTTGGTTTACTTTTCACATGTTGGTTTTATGGTGTTTGAAGGATGCCTAAGCATAAAAAAGGCAAATTCAAAGAAAAAGGGAATGATCTTTATGAGGGTCCACAACAACGTCAACCTAAAAATCCTCAAACTAAGCCTTTGGGCAAAGAGAAGAAGAATATAGTCACTTTGGATAACAATGATCGCGATGGTTCACTCAAGGTTGAGTAGACCAAGTCGGAGAGTAATGATGAGGAGTTCAAAATCCCTATCCATGCCCTAGTTACTATTAAACCTCAAGCAAAAAGCCGGCACACTAAAGAGAACTCTAAAGTTGCTCATGATCAACTTGATATTTATTTATGGGTTATGAGGAGTATTATCACACCTCAAAGTCTATATTGGTTGAAAACTGTGGGGTTCAGGACAATTTTAAAGAGAAATACCTATCTACAAATGGGGTTATAGACAAACACCTCAAGGTATGGGGAACACTCAAATTCCATACTTGTAAGAGTTTACAAAACTTTATGATCTCCGTGTTCTGTATTGGGCTCATGAGTTCTATGAATCTTATGTGTTGTTGCTTTCAAAAGGTAGGGTTAGAGTGAAGGTTACTCCTAACTTATTTATGTTGTTGAGGTTTATGGAATGATTGCTAAGTATGGAGAAAGTGACATCAATGATTATTTCCATTATATAGTTAGGGGACATCATGATTTGACTGGAAATATTGTGAATATCTCTATTGATGATTGAAAAGCATGGTTACCCCCGATTTTGAGTGGTGCAACACCCGTGTGGCTTGTATAGGGGCACAAAATTAGAAAAGGAGTAGAAAATCCCTACTCATTAATAATTAGGGTATAGAAGTAGAAACTTGATGCTGTATCAGAATGAATCGATCCTAAGGTAACTGGTGACTGCTTTGGTAGGTTGTATTATTGACATGAGGCATTTAAATTTTGTTCTATCATTACCCTTGAGATATTGATGAGAGAAAGCAGTAGTAGACCTCCTTTCCATTTTTCATGTTTACAAAGGATCTTTGTCATAGGGAAAGGGTCCCTTTTGAAAAAATGACTGATATTAAGAGCACACCATCACCTACTGCAGACATCCATCCCATTGTGGCCAAGTACAAATTGGATGAGAAGGAGTAGAAAAAGAAAGTACAGGTTGATACTTTACTAATAGTTGAGTTTAAGGGTGTATAAGGCTTGAAATGGGTCATTTGAGGCCCTAAACGATGTAGTTCAGACTTATGAAAAGAGAAAAGGTCAATTTTTCCCCTTTTAAAATCTGCCCAGAATGTCCTGCTAGACCCAGTTTACAGGATGTAGAATGGGACACAAATAGGGGTTTCCTATGATGGCCTTTTTCCCGACATTCAGACATCTTTCTCATTCACATTCTTCGGCAAAGTCTACGACTCTTAGAAGATTTTATGAGTCATCTGATAAGTTGTAGATTGAACTCCTAAAATATCTCAATTTTCACTTAGTCTGCCTAGATTCTACGAACCCACACACTAGTCATACATCAACGTACGACCCGCGAACCCCCTTGTAAAAGCTGACAGTCCAAATTTTCCAAGGCTTATTTTCTTGCATCTTTCATACTCCCTATAGGAGGGGTTTTACAATATCTCCCCCTTCGGAACATTTGTCCCCCCTAAGTCAAGCTCTAAAGAACGGGTTCATACACTATATGCTAAATTAACCAAATGTAAAATGCAACACATGCCCATTCAAAATCATTAAACCATATATCAAATAGCACTTAAAATGCAACTTTAAAATCACATTAACATGCTTAAGTGTCATTAGAATGGTATGCAAAGAAAGGAGATCCTTATATAGGAAAATCGTATTAACTCAAGCTTGATAAGAATGAAAGAGGTAAGGACATTGCTTCTTCTTGTTTGCTTTGGCTTCCCATGTGAAACTTTCGGCTTGTTGATTTTTCCAAAGGACTTTGACGGATTCCATATCTTTATTTATCTACCTCTTCACTTGCCTATCTAATATCTCTACTGGTACTTCCTCATAGGTCATGTTATCTTCTACAACTCCCACTACATCCAAAGGCACTAAAACACTTGGATCTTCTACACACTTCCTCAACATGGACACCTGGAAAACTAGAAGAACCATATTCATCTTAGTAGGCACCTCTAATTCATAGGCAACCTTACCAGTTCTCCTCAAAATTCTATAAGGCTTACAAACCATAAGCTCAACTTTCCTTTCTTACCAAACTGGACTAAACCCTTCATGGGTGAGACCTTCAAATATACCCGATCAGCAATATCGAACTCAAGATCGCTCCTTCTTATTTCAAAGGAGGACTTTTGCCTTCTTTGAACCATCTTCAGTCTCTCCCTTACCAGACATCCATGACCGAATCTGGTCCTAATAAGGCATTTCTCAACATCAAACCACCCAATCGAGGACCAATCTAGCCTACAATATAAAGCTTCAAAGGCAGCCATGCAAATGCTAGAGTGATAGCTTTTGTTGTATGAAAACTCAATGAGTGGAAGTTATTCGTCCCAACTACCCTTCAACTCCAAAACACAAGCCCTAAGCATATCCTGAAGAGTTTGAATTATCCTTTTGGCTTGACCGTCCTTTGAGGATGAAAAGTCATGCTAAGCTTGACTTTGGTACCAAGGCCCTTTTGGAATGATCTCCAAAAGAGAGAAGTCATTGAGCACCACAATCCCAGTTAATAGATAATGGCACCCCATGCAACTTAAAAAACTCATGGATATATATCTTGGCATAACCATTGGCACCATAAGTGGTTTTAACCTATAGGTAGTAAGCTGATTTTGTCATCCTATCAATAACAACCCAAATAGAAACATAGTTCTTCTATTCTTTTGTAAACTAATCACAAAATCCATGTTGATCTCTTCCCACATCCAAGTAGGAACTTCTATGTCTTGGGCTCTCCCGCCCGGCCTTTGATGTGTGGCCCTGACTTGTGGGTAATAGGGACAATTAGCTATGAACATGGAAATATCCCCCTTCATACCACTCCACCAAAACACCTCTCTCAAGCCTCTATACATCATCGTAGAACTAGGATGAATAGACTAGGACGGGCCTATGCTAAAACTATTGTGGGAGGCATATTTTTAGATCAGCCATTTGCAACGATAGCAGAGCGAATTGAAAGAGTGGTCAAGATAATGGTACATGAGGCAGAGAGATAGACAATCCACTAAATGTTCATGTGCTGTCAGTGTGGGTCCGAAGCAAGCAAGAGTCAATAAAGAAATCATGCAACAGCTCACCTAGATTCGCACAGGTATGGAGGTGATGATGAAGCAAATCAAAGAGCGAGTGAATGCTGTGGTTCATCAACCTTCATGTGCACCTATGTATGATGAGCCCTATTATGATGAGGACGCATATTTTGTTGCTGATCAGACGGGAGGTTTCTAGACTAGCGCCCAAGAGTCCAATTAGGACTATTGGCGCGAAGATTAAGGAAACAAAGGTCAGAACTTTAAAAAATATAGAGCTCACAAAGAAAAGTGTGGAGGATATTATGCTAGGAACATGGGTCTAGGGAGAGATGTAGATTGGGGTCACAGAGAAGGCTTCAGAAATGTTTCGTATGTGCCACATATAACCATGACGCCGGTGCAAGCAGTTCTAGAATTGATGGGATGTTTGAATACATATTGAAGAAAGCAAAGACACAAGATGAGACTCTACGGGGCATTAAATCTGAGATTTCTAGCGTTAATAAAAAAATTGAGTCTCACTATATAGCTATTAAATAGCTTGAACAACAATTTGGTCAAGTGTCGACTCAGGTTAATCAGCATGAGAGGGGTACACTGCCTAGCAACATAGTTAAGAATCCCAAGAATAAAGGGAAGTGTATGGCGGTTACTACTTGGGGTTGCAAGATCACCATTGATCCTCCCATACCAATTGATGAGGAAGATGGTCAAAAGAAAATGGTTGCGGCCGAAGATGCAGACGAAGAAGATGATCTATGCGAGGATGGGGTGAGTAAAGCTACTGTTATGCCACAAAAGTTGAAGTCCATTCTTAGGCCTCCTCCACTATTCCCTCAATGAATCAAAAAGAGGGAGGAAGAAGGAAAATTCGGGCACTTTCTATCAATGCTTAAACAACTCTCTATCAACATCCCTCTCATTGAGGCATTCGAGAAGATGCCAGGGTATGCGAAGTACATAAAGGACCTGATCACTAAAAAGCACACTATGAGTTAGAAGCTCCTCCAAGAGCTTCAACATTGCAGTGCTATTGCTATGAGGTCCTTGGCTTAGAAGTGAGAATATCCTGGTACTTTCACCATACCTTACACTATTGGAGATGTAGAGTTCGCAAGGGCTCTATGTGATCTAGGTGCAAGAACTAACCTGATGCCCGTTGCGGTCAACAAGAAGCTTGGATCGGGACCCCATACTCCGATAAGTGTGCGGTTATTGATGTCAGATCATATGGTGAGAAAGCTTATAGGGATTCTATATGATGTGCTGGTTAAATTGGATAAGCTTATATTCCTCCCAGACTTTGTTATCCTAGATTGTAAAATCGACTTCGATGTCCCAATCATCTTGGGAAGACCATTCCTAGCCACTGGGTGAGCACATAGTGGATATGGAAGCTGGTCAACTCAAGTTTTAATTTACTGATGAAGAAGTCATTTTCAATAACTGTTAGTACATGAAGCGTCTAGATGTTCTGAAGAATGAAGTCTAGGCGATTGGTGAAGTCTGAGTAACCAATTTGTCCAATTCGTGTTGCGACATTAAATCAAGCGCTATTTGGGAGGCAACCCACGATCTTTGATGTCATAGCGTAGTTGTAGGTTTATTTTCAGCTTTTAGACTCATAGGTAGTTTTATTTCTTGTAATTTAATTGTAATTTTTGAACATTCGGCTGGTTGCACATAGGGTAAATATGTGTTATACGAAGAATATGCAGGTACAGGGCTTTGTGAAGTTGAGGGCACAACCCCTCACACTTATACCTTCATACTTGAGGTTGATAAATTCAGTCATCTTGGCCTACCTAAGCTAAATGGAATGAAAGGATCCAGGAATGCATGTTTGATCTCTTTCTAGTTGACATTACCCCTGCAAATCCTTTCCATTGACCATTGGGTGTACCACGCTTGGGCCACATCTTTTAGTTGATAGTTAGCCAATTCAGCCTTCTCCTTAGATGTGAAATCGATAATTTTCAATATCTTGGTGAGTTCATCAATGAACTCCTGAGCATCCTCATTCGTCTTAGAGCCACAAAACACCAGAGGATACATTTGGTTGAAATCCCTCACCCTAGAAGCTGGTGTAGGATCCCGTGGTAGATTAGCTTGTCTAGCCTGAGATGTCACCACCTGGGCAAGCATGGCAAAGGCTATAGAGAATTCACCATTTGAGATAGGTCTATTCATAGGCTCTTGAGGTGCCTAATTCTAATCAACTGGAGGCGGCCTTGGTGGGAGGGGTCTTCCTCGAGGCATCTTCTGAAATGGAGCAACGACACCATCAAGATGAGGAGACCAAATATACGAGTCATAGAACAACATAAGGCATGAAGAAGTGAGGCAATTCCTAGAACGTTTTCATAGCCTCCCATTCATAGGCATGTTGCACTTCACACCCTTTAATAGTACTCTACTTGAATATGCATGTTGGACTCCGTGGACCACTTATACACTTAGTTCTCTGATACCATCTTTTGTCATGACCCGAGACTAGGGCCTAGAAGTGACACGGGGATTGGGATCCCGAGAGTTTCTGAAAAGGCCTTGCAGTATTCAAATCCACATCATTGGTTCGGAAGGATATTCAAATAATAAACACATAGTAATAAGGGATGAGAAAGTAGGACTCACGCTATGGGGGCATCGAGGGGAAAAGTATAGTCATGGATTCACATACCACATAGCATATAAGAACTAAGGGATGGGTAAGTAGGACTCACTCTATGGCGGCAAACGAGGCTTAGGACCTTCCATATTTCTACACCAAACATGCATATATATCACGATTCCATAATCGATTCATAAGGTCTATTTCAACTAGACAACAAAAATAACATAAGCTTGAAATATAACACATGGCATATAAGATCCATGAGAGTTTACAAGTTGTCCAACGATGCCTCTAGTCTTAAGATAGAATGGCGGCCAAGACATGTCCTAGGATCACCCTCAAACAAGAAAGGAAATTGGAATAACATAGGTAGAATAAAGGTGGCTTGCCCTTGAAGGATGGGACTCACCAGAAATGCAACTTTCTTGATTGAATTACTCGTCAAACGATGAATAGTTGTATTGCTCGGCCCTTACATGGTAAAATCATGTAGTCATAGAGTATGTGTTAGTACATTTGAATATACTAAGTACGCGGGCACGCAATGCATATGACTTATTAAACCTGCACTTAAATGTTAGATGACAAGGGCACATAATATAGGAAGAATCATATAATTAAGAGTGAAATATACAAGATGCCATGAAATTCATGATGCATGAATGAAATGATGTTCATATATAGCTGGGAGGTAACCTTAAATGAAAGAGTAAGACTAAGCGAGCTAGTACTTGCCAAAGGTAAACCATACATCACCTTATGGGAACATATTCTATTTTGTATAAAGTAACTCCCTTATGCGAACATATCTCATTTCAAATAGGATTTTCATATCATATCATAAAACATCACCTTACGGGAACATATCCCATTTATTAGATGATAATTTCTTACTGAGAAAAATTTCACGTTGCGAGCTATACGATGGGCCACATGGCCCATAGCACACCACACTAACCGTGTGGGTGGCCGTGTACCTTCAGTTAGTCCAAAACTCTCTACCGAATCCCCGTAATCGAATTTATGGCCAAGTACCCCTCCACTGGAGGCCACACAGTCAGTGTGGCTTCACACTATTCGTGTGGCCCTCCCATGGAGCGACACTTGGTCAAATTACCTCATGGGACAACGTTAAGAGATCCAATAATGTTGTTCAAAAATTCGAGTCCTTACAGAGATCCTATCTTTAATGGTAAATTCCATATGACCTTTGCAATGATTTCTTAGGTGGTGGCTTCTTAGAGTGGGTAAGCGAATTTTCTTCGGGATCCCATTATAGCCTCTAGGTAAGATATTTCATACACATGAATCCTCTGGTGCTTTATGGGTCAAAAGATGATGAAGATTCTTAAGAGTTCATTGATGAACTCACCAAGGTGTTGAATGTTATCAGTGTCAGTTCTGAGGTGAAGTTTGAGTCGGCTGCTTATGAGTTGAAGGATATGGCTCAAGTGTGGTACACCCAATGGTCAGTGAGAGGGTTTGTGGTAATGTTGTTAATTGTAAAGAGTTTAAGTTTGCCCTTCTGGATCCTTTCTTCCCACTTGAGATTAGAGAAGGGAAGATGACTGAGTTTATCAACCTTAAAAAGGGTTGTATAACTATGAGGGATTATGCCGTCAAGTTCACTAAGCTCTCCAAGTATGCTCCTACACTTCTGCCTGACCTTCGTGCATGAATGCACAAGTTCATTTTCGATATCTCTGACTTACTTATGAAAGAGTGTCATACAATGATACCTATTTGCGTTATGGATATATCTAGACTCATGATATATGTAAAGAAAATTGAAGGAGAGAAACTCAAGGAGAAGAGGATGCATGATCCTAACAGAGCCTGTTACGATGGTGGGTTCTCCAACTCCAAGGGTAGTGGTTTTGGTCGCTTCTAATAGGGTTAAGGTTCCAATGCTCGAGTTGCTAGGACTAGGGTGCCTCCTCCTAGGGAACTTGCTGGTGGCGGACCATTACGTCCACGATAAGACAAGTGTGGGATAAATCACCTGGGGAGGTGCTTGTGGTGTTCGAGTGCTTGCTTTAGTTCTGGAGAGACGAGCAACAAGCTTGTTGCTTTGCCAAAGGCACCGAATACGTGTCAAATGGCTCAAGGTAATCCATCCCAACCAGGAGCTCCACCAGGTGGTGCCCACAGAAAAAATAGGTTTTACGCTTTGCATGCTCAATAGGAGGTAGAAGAAGCCCAGATGTTATGACCGGTATTTTAAAAGTCTTTGATTTTGATGCTTATGATTTGCTTGATTTGGGTGCGTATTTTTCTTTTGTTACTCCTTTTTTGGTTGTTAAGTTGTGTTTGAGTTTGGGACACCATTTTAGTTTATACTCCCTGTGAGTGAATCTATTATTGCTAATGCAGTTTATCGGGGTTCCTATTTCTATGTTGCATAAACTCTTCCCATGTGATCTTGTAGAACTTGAAATGTTTGATTTTTATGTTATTCTTAGGATGGATTGGTTACATGCATCGTCTGCCACAATAGATTGTAGAACCCAGAAGGTCATGTTCCATCATCTGGATGAGCCCGTTCATCAATGGAAGGATAGTGACTCAGCTATTAATGGTCGGTTTATTTCCTATATTATGGACCTGAAGATGATCTCTAAAGGGTGTATTTATCATATTGCGAGGGTCATGGATGTGGAGTCCGAGTCACCTACTCTTAAGTCGGTCCCTGTTGTTAATGTATTTTCTGAAGTGTTGCCCAAAGACTTACTCGACAATCCTCTTGAAAGGGAAGTAGACTTTGGCATAGATCTTCTCGGGGATACTCAACCTATATCTATTCCTCTTTATCGTATGGCACTACTGAATTGAAGGAGTTGAAAGATTTGTTAGAGAATGGTTTAATTAGACCAAATATATCTCCATTGTGTGTTCTGGTATTAGTTGTAAGAAAGAAAGATGGATCTCCTCGGATGTGTATCGATTATAGGCTATTGAATAAGGTGACCATTAAGAATAAGTATTTGTTACCTAGAATCGTGACTTGTTTGATTAACTTAAAGGGGTTACCCACTTCTCAAATATTGGCCTCTACTCTGGTTTACATCGGTTGAAGGTTAGGAAATGTGATATTCCCAAGACGACTTTTCGTACTTGATATGTGCATTTTTTATTTGTGGTGATATCATTTTGTCTACTTAATGCTCAAGCCATGTTCATGGATCTTATGAATCGGGTGTTCAAGCCATTTCTTGATATTTTTGTGGTTGTCTTCACTGATGATATTCTTATTTACTCCCAAAGTGGACAAGAACATATGGACCATTTCAGTTTGGTTCTTCAAACCTTGAGGAAGAAGAAGTTGTATGCTACGTTTAGCAAATATGAGTTTTGGTTGGGTAAAGTAGCTTTTCTTGGTCACGTGGTGTCCAATGATGGTATTACGGTTAACTCAAAAACGATGGAGGTTGTAAGTAATTGTCCTAGACCATTGACTCCTTCGGATATTAAAAGCTTTCTTAGGTTAGCTGGCTATTTTTGGAGGTTTGTTGAAGGGTTCTCATCTATTGCATCTCTATTGACTAAGTTGCTCGAAAGAAGGTCAAGTTTATGTTGTCGGATGAATGTGAAAAGAGTTTAAAAGCCTTGAAGGATTGACTTACATTGGCTCGTATTTTGACTTTACCAAATGGCTTGAATGGGTTTTAGGTGTATTGTGATTCTTCTTGAATCGGGTTGTGTTGTGTACTTATGCAACATGGTATGGTGATATCTTATGCATCAAAGCAACTAAAACTGCATTAGCGTAATTACCCGACTCATCATCTTGAATTAGCGGTGGAGATGTTTGCTTTGAAAATTTGAAGACACTATTTGTATGGTGTGCATATTGATTTTTTCACCGATCAAAAGTGTTTAAAATAAGTGTTCACTCAAAGGGATCATAACATGAGGTAAACGAGATGGTTGAAACTCCATAAAGACTATGACATAAGTGTACAATATCATCCCGACAAGGCAAATGTTATAGCCGATGATCTTCGTAGGTTGTCTATGGGATGTGTGGCCTATGTTGATGAATTAAGAAAGAGTTGGCAAGATATGTTCAGCGTTTGGCTAGATTGGATGTTAGGTTTACCGACTCTATTAATGGTGGTATTCACATTCAAAATGGGGCAGAACCATTAGTTGTTGTTGATGTACAAGCTAAGCAAGACCAAGATTCATCACTGGTTAAATCAAAGAAATTGGTTACCGAAAATAAGATAGAGGTTTTCTCCAAAGGGGTAGACGGTGTGCTTTGGTATCAAGATTGGTTATATGTTGTGGATGTGGATGATCTTAGGAAGGTCATCATGAGTGAAGCCCATAACTCACATTATTCTATTCATTCGAGATTTACTAAGATATATCAAAATTTGATGGAGGTGTATTAGTGTCATGGCATGAAGAAGGATATAGCCAAGTTAATATTTGAATGCCCTAATGGTGAACAAGGGAAGGTAGATCACCAACGGGCCAATGGATTGACTCAAGATATTAAGATTCCTACTAGAATGTGGGAGGATATGAAAATGGATTTTATTATTAGGTTACCTTGGACCCGAAGGCAATTTGACTCCATTTGGGTTATCGTTGACTAAATGACTAAGTCGGCTCACTTTCTACCGGACAAATGTTGGTGTCGAAGATTATGCAAGGTTGTACATTCAAGAGTTGGTGAGGTTGCATAGTGTGCCCAGGTCTATCATATTGGACCATGGTACCAAATTTACCTCTCACTTTTAGAGGTCGGTTCAAAGAGGGCCTGGTATTGTGGTGAAATAAAGTACCGCCTTTTACCCTCAAACTGATGGACAAGCCAATAGGCTAATCAAAAACTTGGAGGACGGGTTGAGAACTTGTGTGTTTGAGTTTAAGGGTATTTGGAATGACCATATTCCACTCATCGAGAGTCCCAATGATAATAACTTCCATGCTTATATTTGTATGGCTCCATTTGAAGCCTTGTATGGTAGCAGGTGTAGGTCCCAGTGGGATGGTTTGAGTTAGGAGAAATGGCTTTCTTTGGCCCAGGTTTTGTGTTGGAGTCTATGGAGAAGGTCAAGATGAATAGGGAGAGGTTGAAGATGGTTCAAAGTCGCCAAAAGTCCTATTCTGATGTTAGGAAGAGGGATATTAAGTTTCATGTTTAGGAAGAGGTATATTAAGTTTCATGTTTCTGATTGGGTGTATTTGAAGGTCTCACCTACGAAGGTTGTGATGCGTTTTGGCAAGAAGGGTAAGCTACTTCCCTAGTATGTAGGCCCTTATGAGATTGTGGAGCGAACTGGGAATGTCGTATATAGGTTCGAGTTGTGTCCGGGTTTGAGCTCTATTCACCCTGTCTTCCATGTGTCTATGTTGAGGAAATTAGTTAGTGATCCTAGTACTATTGTTCCTTCGAAAGGTGTTGAGGTTTAGGAGAAAGTATCTGATGAGGAAATTCCAATTGAAATTTTCTATAGGAAAGTGAAGCATCTTTATTACAAGGATACGACTTTGGTTAAGTTGCTTTGGAGAAAATCAACATGTGGAGAGTGCTACATTGGAGGTGGAGTTGGACATGATGAAACGATATCCCCATATTTTAGAATCTACTCAAGCTTAAGATATTAGGTTATTCCTTTTTCCAAGTGGTCCTAATTCATTCACTCTTGAGTTTCATGACATGACATGCATACATATGCACATAATTAATTTTCATGATGTTTTGAATGATTTGAATACCTTTTAAAGGCATTATGATTTAAAAGTGATGAAAATGCTTTGTATCCTCTATTTGGATGTCTCATGTCCTAAGTCAAACCTTTCAAGCCTTCTCGTAGCACATCTGAAGATGAATGTTCCCAAGGGGAGATGGTGTAAGGACCAAGATGTTGTATGACCTCGTTGGAGCTTGGAAATTTCAGTTTCGAGAAGTTTTTGACCAAGGTGACGCTCCATGAGAGCTCTCGCAGTCTGTGTGAGGTCACACAACCCATGTGAGCCTCCTTGAAGTGGCCCTTTGCCTTGTACGGGTGTTTGGCTCTTAAACGTGGAAGTTTCAATATAAGGCATGCAACACATGGACCCCTCATGGCCTGTGTGACACCTCACGGACCGTGTGGTGGCGCTTGTTTACAAAATTCACCGTTTTTGGGCCAAGTTAAGTCAGACGGCCAAGTACACAGTCCGTGTAAGGTGACACAGGCCGTGAGGCATCACTATGGCTTCTGGAGTGAAATTTTTTGAAGTGTTAAATGACTGTCTCAGAACTTTAACATGAGAATATTTCTAAGGAGGGGGACATGAATCGGTACAAGGCCCGTGTGGCTTCACACGGCTCATGTGACTCCTCGTATAGATGCTTTCATCAATTTTTTTCCAAGTATGGGATTATCGTTTTAGATCTTGTTCAAGCATAAATTTTCTAAGTGTTGGCTCACCGACGAGTATACGATCCGTGGGATGTGTCACCGCCCCTATAGCCTCCCTTGAAGTGAGAAAATTCCATTTTTTAACCCATTTCATTAATGGTGTTTTTGAAATTTTCGTTTATTCTAAGGGTCTCTTGTGACTTTCTATGCTACCTAAAGGCTTCCTAATGACCTAAACTCTATTCCTAACATTCAAATTCATTCCTCGTATTTGAAATTTCTCTCAAGTCACTCTCAAAGAACTCTTATGTGTCTTAAGCTTGGGGATCAAGGAAAGGATCTTTCTTCACGCAATTTCTTCTTGAATTACCTTCATTAGCTAAGGTATGTGGAATTGATTCTTGGTCCCTTTCAATCAAGAAGACCAAAACTCTTTTCAAGTGATATTCATGAATTTTAGCTCACTTTAAATATGGGTTTTCAATATTATTGTTTATTAAATTCAATTAATGTATGGGCTATATTTATTTATTGATTTTAAAGTGAATTAAACCCTAATATTATAAAATGCATTTAAGTTATGGAGTTATGAAAGTGCATGTCCCTTTTAAAGCTTGATTTGTGGATAAGTAATCTATGTTATGATTTAAATGTGAATTTGACTTTTGTTTTTACTTAAATTTCATAATGTATTATTAATTTAAATTTGAATCCCTATTAATCATGCTAATATGATCTCATTCATGGCATATACATACATGTTTATGGTTTTATGAAGTTCATGAAGTGGGTGAAGACACAATTATTTTTACGTATATAATTTTATATAAGATTATGGTTGCGAAAAGAATATGATCACATATATGCCTAAGATTATGGCTCAAGGAGAAGTTATGGGTGTTTACACCACTATGCTTAAGGAAGCATTGATTGAGGTTTAAGGCAGCGTGGGCCATCTTCAAGGGTCCATACTCCTCTCTCAAGAAGGTGCTCTAGAGGAGAAAATCCTATGCATGGAAAGTATTACGTGAAGAATGTTTTTGATTTTTAGCCAATTATATATGATTACGAAGGATGTGATTTGGCCCTATGAATGCATGTAAACGATTTGAAAGTCCTATGTTTATTTTACAAGCATATATATATATATATGTATGTATTCAAGTGAGATGATAACCTAGCGCCGATGGATTGGAGGAAGGGTTAGCTATCCCTAACGGTCCATATGTATATCTTTATGCCCTAAGGGGGAAAGAATGTTAAGGATCTACCCTTGGTAAGTAGGTCACCTCTTATCCGTTGTGGGGGATATAACAGGTTTCCAAGGCATAGCTCACTTCGTCATGTGTTGGTTATGGTCCCATCCTCAATATATGTACGAATTACTTTCACATTCATGCATGACATATCTCATGGCATATTTATATATTGTTCTCATGGTATATGATTCTTTCTACATATATGCCCTTGTAAACTAACATGGAATGCATGTTTGATAAGTCATATGCATTGCACGCCTTCATAATTAGTACATTGAAACATACTAACCCATAGTTTTTCCTTCATGATCTAACCATGTAGGAACCAAAGAGTACATTCATCCTCCGCACGACGTCTAGGTTGGATCTTCAGATTTACTTGTTTGGTGAGTCCCATCTTCCAAGGATAAAACGCCTTCCATCTACCGATGGTACTTGGTTTATATTATTTATTTTGAGGGTGAGCCCAAGACATGTCTTGGCCATGTCCTATCTTATGATTCGAGGCATTGCTGGACATCTTGTAGACCTCCTTACACTTATGTGCTAAGTGTTTGTATTTGGAGAATTATGTTATGGACATCATTTTCATGACATGTTCATTGATGTGTCCCCAAAATACTACACTTTTAATAATTTAAACTTAGAATTTTGTGTGTTCTCTAGGCAATGTTAGTAGGTTAGATGTGTTTGTAAGATAATTTTGTAGGATTAGAAGAGTCGGGTAGTTTTTGTGCTTACTTGAATAGATTAGATGTTTTTGAAGTTTTACGAGATCATCTACGATCTATGGTTCATTCCACGACCCGTAGGTGCATTTCATACTTTTGATCCAATGAAGAGCAAATTTCCTAAAGATGAAACTACATGTTATCATACAGGTCATAAGTCCTTCTATGGCCCCTACATCAGTTCGTGCTTTAAGGCCCAAAAAATATGCATGGTTGCTGAAAGTTAACAGGATGAAGGCACTTACAGTCCATATGTATCTTACGGTCCATAAGAGGCAAGTCGTACATTCAAGGCTGTTTTGATGGACACAGTCTATGAAGTAAGTCAATGGGCCGTGAATGCTTCTACGCCCCATAAGTCCGTCCATGAAAAGCCCAGATTTCAATTTTCCTAATAAGTTTCGAATTTGATTTTCTTCTATTATAAATAGGGTTTTTAAGCATTTTTAGACTTACAAAACTCTACACTTCATATTATTACATTGTTTTAGCATGTTCTTGGGCATATTATTATCTTATCTTTGAGCGAAAATATTGTAATTTACGTGAAGATTTTGGATTTCATGTTTTTCAATTCTTCGTTGTAAGTGTTCAATTGTGCAAATTCATAGCATGATTATTTCATCTAAAATGAATATGAGTATATAAATCCACAACTAGGGTGTGGAACCAAGAAGAACGAACAAAGTAAAATCAATTAATTTGTAATTCTTGGAAAATGTGCATGCATGTAATGACCATGTAGGTCAATTATGTGTTTATGTGCTATTACTATTGTAATGATCTTTTATATACTATGTGCTATTACTATTGTAATGATCTTTTATATACTAACCATGGACATATCCTGACCTTTTGGGGATGTTGGAATTGTTATAAGGTGCTTTAGTTGAGAATTGTGCTAGTTCGCAAGTTGGCGAGAAGTTAAAATTGCTAAAAATGAGATTCTTGTAAAACAAAACCTATTAAACAGTCTCGAAATGGGATTCTGGTTATTAAATTAGTTTTACAATGGTAGATTTGAGCTAAGAGGGTGGCTTGTTCAAGGATAGAGGGTTCCAGTTTGACTTTGAGCTAAAAGTGGAAAAATGAGTTCAACAAAAAGATAAGAAGTGTGTTTATGTAAAAACCCAACTAAACATGCTCGAAATAGAAAGCTGATCATTCGGTAAGCTCCGGAATATCAAAAGAAGTCCAAAATGGCGCTTCAGTAGTTGTCGGGGTCATCCGGTTGCATGTTAACCTACTAGGTTCTTTAGCTAATTTAACCAGAAAGAAGCCGAGTACTCATTTTTCTCATAGAAAGTGCAGTTGAAGTCCGATTTTGGCAAACCAAAGTTCCACATGACTCAGAACATTGCAAGGAACGTTGTGGTGAAGTTGGATTCGAGTTTTGGCACGTATTTTGAGGTATATTCCTGGTTTTAGCTTCATACTTTCTTAGAAATTGTGAAAACTTTCCATGTTGATATCATAGCTGATTCTGAATAGAATTGACTTAAATTTTAGACTAAATTGTTCTACATTCTGAGGGCAATGCTGTGATATATTGGGTGTTAGCTAAAAATAACTGGTTTTCAAGAATTTTGACTAAAATTTATTGAATGGAATATTTTCCGGGCAAAGGTTTTCAATTTCATTTTGGGCTTTTTCTCGGTCATCTAGGGCCCATTTTTGGCTGTTTTTTGGTTGTAGACTCAGGTGGTTGTGGGGGTCATTTTCAGGATTTTTATTTTAGATTTGGGGCATGGGACCTATTTTTTCCAATTTAGGCCCTTTTTGCAAAATTTTGCTCGTTTCTTATGTTAATAGAGAGAAACTAATCATGTGGTTATCGCGAGTTATATTTTCACAATTGAGCAGCTTCAAGAGGCTTCTAGGAAAGGAAAGCTTGGCTAGTGTATTTCTGAGTTCCAGGCATAGAGAGCCAGGTAGGCAATGTTTTTCCCTGCCCTTAGACTGGATGTAATAATATGCGCCTTGAATGTTAATATATACTACATGTTATATGTATCCTTTATGTGTGATATGTTTTATGGAAGACCAGTACTCCGTGTTGTTTACTTTGGATGCTTTAAATTCAATATATCTGGGTACTTTTGATAAAAGGGAGCCTAATAAAGGATTTATATGGGATAGTGCCATCAGATAAGTATGTTGCTAACTTATACTATTATTTGTGAGAGCATGCTAACGATGTTACTAAGGCATTGGAACACTACCGGTTGAATTCTTGTCGTACTATGACTTTTTCTAAGCTAGATGTTCACCTACTGGGCTTAGTTGTTATGGAAACTTCTAATATCACAGTTCTTGTTGATTTACACCTTTATGATTGCGATATACTTATATCGTCCAAGTTACACCTCTTTTTAGAGGATAAAGCGGTTGATGTCAAGAAATAGAAACTAACAATGTTTAGGGTCTAACCCACAGGAAATACGTAGACTCAAGAGAATTCAATGATCGCAATTTGAATAGTTAACGGACTTACTTCCCCAAAAGGGAGGGTTCTTGCAATAATCGATGAAACTACAAATAAACTAACACAAGAGAGAAGCCAATATGGAGAGAAACTAGGGTATTGTGTTCCCCATGATTCACCAACTCAGTATCACTGAATAACTAAATTCTTTTCTAGTGTATAGCAAGCAGGACGGTAAGTTATGTTGACCAAGCCCTTTGGTCAAAGGAGAGAAGTGAATTTCACTATGAGACTTGGCCAATCTCCAATGTGTTCATTACTAACCCTTACCTGTTAGTCCTAGTACAATCTCCCCTTGGAGTAGTTTGGTTGATTAGATGAGAACACATAAATCGAAGCCTGTTAATTAATCTCTTTTCCTATGCGTTACTACCTTGGTCCTGTCAATAAGAATAAGCAGGTTATAATGTTAGCCACCATCATAAAACATGCCAAACGAAGAGAGTTAATTAATATATACATATACACCTTTCAAGAATTATGAATTATCCAGTTTTACTTTGTTAATTCTTCATGGTTCCCACAAAACCTAGATGTAGATTTGGCTACTCATGCTTTGTGCAGATGCAAAAATTATGGATCGCGAAAACATAATTGAACACTTACAAAATAGAATTGCGAACAAGCAAATCCAACTTTAATAAGAATCAATAGCTTAAAGATGAAATTCCAACACAAGTGTTCTCAAAGTGTCTCCAAATTGGACTCACAATTTTCTCTCTTTTTCTACGATAGTACATGTAAACTTAGTAAATACTATCGACTCTCCTAAAATATAATAGGAAAACCTATTTATATCAAGTAAAATACGAGTCCTAACTGAAATTAGATAACCGATAAGCACGCCATACGAAAGGGGTTTACGAAACGTTTTGCATTTGATGGCTCGTAATCGAGGTCACGTACTCAGCTACTGGAAATTTGGACATCAATTCTATGACACCCATCTATGACTCATAAAGGGATTTACGACCCGTAAAGGGGATATCATCTGGTGAACTTCAAAAAGATCCAATTTGTGCTCCTCTGGGCACGAACCATCATCTACGACTCGTAAAACCTTCTATGGCTTGTTTACATGTTTGTAGAAGAAACTTCAGAAAATAGCCCCTCACTAGAATTGTTCACAAATCCATCCTATGGCCCGTTGAATAATCTACGACCTATAATGGGTCTTGTATAACAGCAAAAATTAGTAACTTCTGAACTTTTTTTTCCCAAAATAAAGGCCAACCTGTAATCCTGCAAATATAAATACAAAAACACATAAAACCAACTAACATCGCATCGAAAACACAAAAAATTCTAAGTTATAGGCATCAAAAGTATTGTATTTTTGCAGCACATCAACACCCTTAACATAAAATTGTTGCTTGTCCTCAAGCGACATAATCAATCCAGATAGATAATACAGTAAGATACAGACCTCGACCCAATTGCATGCATCACATAAATCTCAAAACTCTGTTATCCACATAAACTCTTAAAAATAGGATCAGATAGCTATCTAGACACCAATACAAACTGGTGCATGTGATAACACAACTATGACAAGCGGGGTATATTAACAATACATAATCACTGAACAAGTCTAGTGCTAACAATGCAAGTTCCCTCATAGAAAAAAGTCCTGTAACTGACACTCAATGATGTTTTCATGTATAACCTTGTGATTATGCCAAATCACTCACTGTCAAAAAAGATATGCATGCATCATGCCTAATACCATAGGCCTACCCCTGTACTCATGATTAAGAATTTCAACTAATTAGGATCCCTTTAGGACTTTCTAGGCTTGTAACATAGGTTCAATGGGTTTTTGTATGACATTATTGGAACATAGTGACTAAAGGCCCCCTTGACATTGCATTTTCTATACTTCTGCCCTACCAACTCTGTTATTTTCACCTTATTCTCCCTTTTTTCTATTTTCAAACTTTTCTAGGAACTTTCTTTTCATTTTTTAGCATTTTGCCTTATTTCTACACTTATTTTTCTTTTTAGCTCACAACTCAGGCATCACTTGTTTTTCTTGCACCCAATACATGATTTCTCTATATCACTAATTCATCTCCTCATTTTTGTGTTTCACCCTTACACCAGTCATTCTCAACTTAAAAATATACGCCCACAGAACTAGGGCCACTTTTTGTAGCCACTCTCAACTTATATTTTTTTCCTCAATTAAGGTGTACAATGTTGTTGGAAGGATCAAGAGCAATTTGAGGATTTTACGACTAACAATGATAGGTTAACTAGGTGTTTTCCAAAGAATACGTACATGTTAGCTCAAACGTTAGGAATAAGGGATATATCATACTTTTGGTTGGTAATTTTAGGCTATGTGGACTATGAAGAATAATATCCGAAGATCCTTTCCTAATCCAATTAATCTACCATGTAATTTAGAGTAATAGGGAAAGTTTTGAATTCAAAAAACAAATACATGAATCTATCAAATTAAGCTCACTATCACATTGCACTACATACATCATAAACAAAAGACTATGAGATCATGCTTCTTAACCCAATTTATCCTCACTTATCAAAAGAAACATTGTCACATACCTAGATATACATGGTTGCTATCTGAGTAGTAGTCAAAATAATTTTTTGTTGGTATCATTTTTAAAATAAAACACAACAAACATGTTATATGCCGCAAGTGTTGGTACTATATGCTACAAATACTATCTAAACATCCTAAAAGTGTTAATTAAACAAAAATTTAAAACGCTGGGGGAAAAATAACACATGCAAGAAAATTCGAGATTGAAAACGGGGTGGTTATGGACCCAAGCTACTCAGACATCACTAAGGACCATAACTACCCACACACCATTAAAAAAAGATGTGCATCGTCTCCGATGTACAAAATCAAAGCAAAGTAAAACATCTAGGTGTCAAAAAACATATTTGCACGTCTAGGTGCCTGTGTGTGGCTAAGTTTGGCTGTCATCCCGTTGCGGGGTAGTTTGCTCAATAGTAGTACTCTATCTGGAGGGGCCAACAATACTCATGTGCGCAAGCTCTCGATCCCATCATCTCTCGCCCTCATGTCTTGATCTCCTCAGGACAAGCTCAAGCTTCTCCTCTTCTGAAAGCCTTACATGTAAGTGTATCTTATCTAGATCATTATCCTCTGTGCGAGGTCTCTTCCTATGGGAAGTCTGAATGGGCTCATAAAAAAAATAGATCAACCACCGGCAGCGGAGGTATAATCGCTTGTAGTGCAACCAGTGCTATGAGTGTTGCTGCTATGTCAGCTCAGAGTTGCTGGATCTCTTTCTGAATAGGTGACAAGTCTAATGCCTGGGCCTCGCTCAATCGCCACCGTACCCTCTCCTTGAGGGTATCAACGCGAGCATCCATGTAAGAGATACAATCCTAAATAGTAGCAACAAAAAATGCATGCATCCGACCCTCTGGTCTGGAATAGCCTTGTGGACCCATTGCTTGACCTGATGAGTAAATTGAGTCAACTGCAACTCTGCGTGTGATAACCTCTACACGAAGGCCTGTATTTATATGGGAGACATGTATACCATGCCCGCGGAAGTAGACTAAGATGACGTAGTTTGTGGTGCAGGAATAGAGGGAGTATTGTCCCCTCTCCTCATCTGCCTCAGGTTGTGGGATCATCTTCTCTGTAACAGCAGCAGTGGTGGTGACAGGCTATGAACCCTCAGGCAGTGGCACTTGGGCGAACATCCCAGGCATAGGTAGCGGTTGTGCTCGCTAGAGTGCAACTGCATTCTTTCCTATATTGATCAGGGTGGGATCCAATGTACGCTATGCCTCAATCAACTAGTCCAGCCGATGCGAAATCTCCAACCTCGACTCTAGACGGAGCTTGTGTATCAAGCACGAAAATAGGATGGAGGTTGACCTCTTTAGTGCAACCTCATGAATTTTCTTGGCTATGAAGCCCAATCAATATCATGGCAAGCTAAGATGCTGAAAACCAAAACTGCATGCTTCGGTGTCAACGTATTATCTGCAAGTATAGGTCGGCTGCATGAACGAACAACCGCTTACCAGAACATGGTGGGGAAAATTAGAAAAGCCTTGACGATAGGCTCTGTGTGAGTGGCGATCCATGCAGTTTTTGGACCGTGCTCAGCAATAAAACTAGCAAACCATCTTATCAAAGTGGCATGTTTCTCTAAATCTCGTATAACTAAGGGTTCCCTCTTCTGCCCTACCTTTTAGTCGAAATCTGTGGTAGATCTAGGGCCAGGGAACTCTGGTCTAATGAATATTCGGCAGATGGTGGCCTACGATATTTCCACCTGCCGGCCCCTCACTCATATCTTAGTAAGTCTGGGCTGAGTGAGGCTTTTCTTCACCTTGGGAAGAGTGCATTGAATAGTGGCTACATAGGAAGCATACAAAACCCTAACCATGATCAGGAGTATCATCCAAGTAAACGTGTGAGCCACTGGAATCCGTACTCAGTCATCGTGACCAGGACCGGGGACACTGTCGACTTTATCTAAGATAACTCAGGGATCCTCGTAGATGGAGCAGGAGGGCTAGCCCCACCTTATCCGCTCTACGGCCTCCACATATATCTCTTGTATGCCCTTGATGCACCACTTGATTGTAAGGGCCTCTAGAGGTGATGATCGAGGTAATGCGGAAGACTCTATCTCGGAACTATCCTTTGATCCTTTTGTAGTGCTATACTTCTCTCTGGATGGAGTTATCTGTATAGAATCACTCCCGTCATTGCCTCCCTCATCAGACTTGGGAGTACGAACAATGAGAGCACAAATCTACCTAGCCATGGTAGCAACTCTAGTCGGTGGTCGATCCACCCCTAGGTCAAGAGTAACTCCAAGCTCCTCTACTAATCTGCTTGAAGTAGGGACTTACATTTTATCTGAAGGCTCATCTCTGAGCCTCATCTGTAGGGCCCTGATCCAATCTAGTTTGGATTTAAGGACCATAGTACTTGAAACATGAACATATACGCACCATGGTTAACCCCACAAATCACGAATCTTAATGCGAAGACATTAAATCAGATTGCAAAAGAGTACTATGAATGTATCTTTAGGGCCGTGGTTGATACTACAAGTAGTAAAGAGCTTCCGTAAAACACAGGTTCAAATAAGTTTTTTACTGGAAAAGTCTACGAGACCAGGTACAACTCGTAAAAAGGTTTACGAGACATGTATTAAGTCATAAAGAATTCTAGTAAGTTACAAGACCTTTCTAAGATTTGTAAATTGGATTACGACTTGTAACAAGTCTCGTCTAATGGAGACTCAGAAACTTTATGTTTCTGGAATTTTGCAACATGGGAAATTAGGACTCCTGGAATAATCCACAGGCTGTAAAAGACACTCGTAAACAAGAACACTCAGTCACCTGAGTTTCTTAGCACATCACAATGGATCCCATTTGACCTTTTCATCAATTATCCTATCAACATCGAAAGCAAAAATGCACACACTCGTATGATTCCTAAACCACAACCATTACCCCCAATATTTTCTACACACATATACGCTATCAATAGTGCTTAAGCATATTTACCCTAAAATTCTGACTACTTATGATTAGTTTCAACAAGATTATACACCCATGACAGCACCCCCGCCTATTCACAAACAAAATCATTTAATCACATATGGCGATTCAATCAACGAGCACAAACAACTATTCAAAACATTCAAATGACGCATAAACATCTAATTTTTGGTTTAGACAAGCATTTATACATGGGTAACCCAAATTTAATCACATATATCATTCAAGCATAGATTTTATGGCTAAACCATTATTCTCAACACATAGTCCAATTAAGTCATACTAAACAAGGAAAATTAAAGGTTTTGAAGTACCAAAAAACTTACTAAGATGTGTGATTGAGTCGAAGAAAATGAAGGAGGTGTCTAGGCACTAAACCCTAGGCCACCGAAAGCTAATCTAAAAATAGGTGTGCGGCTGCATCGTTGGTCGAGCTCACGAGGGGGGAGGTTTGATCGAGTTATTTTGAAATTTATGTCAAGAATGGGGTTAAAAGAAATTGACCCTATTATTTATACTTTGGCCTAGTAACCTGAAATGTTAATGGGCCTGGATTCTATGAAACCACGATTACGGGCCGTGGAGTGTTTTACGGCTCGTAGACTATGGTTTCATAGAACATATAAACCTTAGATTTTAGGACTGGGTTACACGAACGAGTATATGAGTTGAAAAGTGGTTTACGACTCATAGAGTTGGTCATAGAACCCTCAACACTTAGAATTTTATCAGGGAACTTACCTGAGGTCCACCAGTCCCATTCACAACAAGTAGTTTGATCTACGGATCATAAAGTTAACTTGTGGACTTGAATGCATAGCGTTTTGCTCAATGCAAAGCTCTACGAGATGGTTTATGGTTCGTAAAGTGCTTTATGTCCCATAAAACTAGTCGTAGAAACTCTTTTGTTGCATTTTTCAACAAAAAATGGCTTACTTAGCCATGTACCTGCATATTCTTCATCGGACGCACAGTTACCCTATATGCAACCAACCCAATGTTTGAATTTACAATCAAAACATAAAAACATAAACTACCTATTAGTCTAAAAGCTAAAAATAAACCTACAACTACACTATTACATCAAAGATCTTTGGTTGCCTCCCAAGTAGCGTCTAATTTAATGTCGTGGCATGACTTAGACAACTTGATTACTTAGACTTCACCAATTGCCCAGACGTCATTCTTCAGATCGTCTGGTTTCTTCGTGTGCCAACAAATATTGAAGATAACTTCTTTGTCATTCAATCTAAAATTGAGTTGACCGGCTTCCATATCCACTAGTTCTCGCCCAGTGGCTAGGAATGGACTTCACAAGATGATTAGGACATCCGAGTTGACTTCACAATCTCGAATCACAAAGTGTATAGGGAATATGAACTTCTATACTTTGGCCAGCACATCATACAGTATCCCACAGGCTTTTTCACCATGTGATCCGCTATCAACAATCGCGTACTCATCGGAGTAGGGGATCCTAATCAATGCTTCTTGTAGACCGCAAGGGGAATCAAGTTAATGCTAGCACCTAGATGATATATTGCCCTTGTGAACTAAACATCTTTATTAGTGCAGGGTATGGTGAAAGCACCGGAATCTTCTCCCTTCTAAGCCAAGGAGTTTGTATAAATAGCACTGCAATGTTAAAGCCCTTAGGAAAGATCCTGACTCACAATGTATATTTTAGTGACTAGGTACTTTATGTACTTCACATACCTTGGCATCTCTCCAATTCCTTGATAAGAGGGATGTTGATGGAGGGTTGTTTAAGCATGGAGAGAAAGTGCTTGAAGTTTCCTTCCTCCTTCCTCTTTTTGATTCTTTGAGGGAAGGGAGAAGGAGCCTCGAAATGGACTTCACATTCAGTGGCACATCAACAACTTCAATCACCCCATTGTTGCCACGATCATCTACTTCATCTACATACTTGGTTGCAACCATCACCTCTCGAACATCTTCTTCATCAGTTGGTATGGAAGGATCAATGGTGCTCTTACGACCCCAAGTAGTACCCGCCATACACTGCCCTTAATTTATCTGATTTTGAACTGTGTTGCTAGGAAATGTACCCTTCTAATGCTTATTAAGTTGAGTCGACACTTGACCGAATTGTTATTTAAGTTGTTTAATAGCCACAGAGTGAGACTCAATCTTCTGATTTATACTAGAAATCTCTGATTTCATGCCCCTTAGACCCTCATCCTGTGTCTCAGCTTTCTTCAACAAAAGTTCAAACATCTCCTCAATTTTAAAACTTCTTGCACCTAATTCACGGCTATGTGGTGGCACATAAGGATAATTTCTGAAGCATTCTCCACGGCCCCAATCTGTATCTCCCTTTGGACCCCTATTTCTGTCATAGTAACCTCTGCAGTTGTCCCTATAAGCTCCAACCCTATTAAAGTTCTAATCTTGGTTTCCCTAACCTTGGCGCTAATAGTTTGGATCGGACCCTTGGGCGTTGTTCTGGAAAACCCTCATCTTATCAACAACAAAACACGCATCCTTATCATAATATGCCTCATCATACATGGGTGCATGTGGAGGTTGATAAATCACTGCACTCACTCACTCATGATTGTGGTAATCATCACCTACATACCAGTGCGAATCTAGGAAAACTTTTCAATTATTTCTAAATTGATTCTGGCTTGCTCCGAACCCACACTCACAACACATCAACTTTTGGTAGATGCTTTGTCTCTATGCCCCCATGTACGGTTAGTCTTGACCACTCATTCTATTCACTCTACAATACTTGCAAATGGTTGATCTAAGAACATGCCTCCCCATGATAGTGTCATCGCAGGCCTGATTATTCTCTTCAAGGGCAGGGTAAAAGATCTCTACCAAGGTGTCACCAACTATCTTGTGGTCTTGGACACTCCTCAAATATTAGGTGAACCATTCGCACATAGTACTGATTGAATCACCAAGAAGTTGCTCAAAATTATTGATCTAATCCTTCAACTTAAGCTTCTTCGATCTAGATAAGTACCTCTCAAAAAGGGCCTTCTGAAAGTCTGCCTAACTGGTGTTCAAACTCTGCGGGAGCTTATATAGATATTGTATTGCATTCCCTGTTCAAGCCAATGGGGAGATCGAAGTCCCACAACATCCATAGACACATTTTGTGTTCCCATTACACTCTTGTAGAAGAATGCCACATTATGTAGATGGCTATGAGGATCCTCGAATGGTAAGCCCGCAAATAGCCCACGATTCTGTAGAATCTGAAGTAACCCACCTGAGACTCCAAACTTTGTGTCTACCGGTAGTAGTGGCAACACAATAGCTCCAGTCACCTCTATTGCCATGGGATTGAGCCTTTATTGATTCCACTAGTAAGCATTGACATTTAAATACTAAGGTTGTGGAGTAATGTCCTCTAGAGGATGTGAGTTCTCATTCTCAACATTTTTTTCAGAACTACATTTTTGCATTATTGACATTGTCATAGGCCACTCTCTTGAACACTCTGTGGATCTCTGGGTCAAATGGAATCGAGGGATTGCCTTATCACGGGTGTTGGGCATACACAACACTTACACCCGGGAAAAGAACAAAAATAACAAACAAAAGTGAAATAGGGGAACTAAGGACCAACTTCAAAATTACATATGAATTCACTAAGTCTAGCTGTATTCCTCGGCAACCGCGCAAAAATATTGATATCACCTAAGATACACCTCCATTTTAGAGGATAAATTGGTTGTTGTCAAGCAATAAAAACTTACAAAGTTTAGGGCCGAACAAATAGGGAATACGTAAAGTCAAGAGAATTCAATGATCACAATTCAACACGTTAACCGACTTACATCCCCGAAAGAGGAGTTTTTGCAATAATCGATGAAAACTACAAATAAACTAACTAAAACAAGCGATAAGTCAATATTTAGAGAAATTAGGGTATTGTGTTCTCCATGATTCCATAACTTAGTATCACTCGATAACCCAATTCCTATCAAGTGTAAAACATGGAGCATAGTAAGTTATGTTCACCTAGCCCTTTGTTCATATGTGAGAGGCGAATCTCACTATGCGACTTGGCCCATCTCCATAGTGTGCATTACTAACCCTTACCTATTGGTCCCAATACAACCTCCCCTTGGTCTAGTATTGTTGATAAGACAAGAATACTTCAATAGAATCCTGTTAATTAATCTCTTTTCCTATTCATTACTACATTGGTCCAGTCAATAACACTGGATGGGTTTTAATGTTGTCTACCATCAGAAAACATGTAAAATGAAGAAAGTTATTTTATACATGCTTAAAACCATTCAAGAATTATGAATTATCTAGTTTTGCTTTGTTAGTTCTTTATGGTTGCTACAATCCTAGTTGTCGATTTTGTTACTCATGCTTTGTGTAGATGCAGAAATTATGGAATGAAAAAACCTAATTGAACACTTAAACAATAAAATTATGAACAAGCAAATCCAACTTTAATAAGAATCACAAGTTTAAAGATGAAATTCAAACACAAGTGTTCTCGAAGACTCTCAAAATTGATCTCACAACTTTCTCAATTTTTCTATAGTACTAGATGAAAATATAATAAAACTATCGACTCTCCTAAAAAATAACCTAAAACCTATTTATATTAAGTAAAATACAAGTCCTACTGAAATAGAATAATTGGCCAGCACACTATAGGAAAGGGTTTTACGGCCCGTATTGCATTCCATAGCCTGTAATCAGGGTCTCGTACTCAACTTCAGGAAATTTGGACTTCAACTCTATGACAACCTTGTATGACTCATAAAGTGATTTACGACCTGTAATGGGGGTTTTGCTGATGAACTACAAAAAGTCCTAATCTCTGATCCTCATGACATGAACCATCATCTATGACTCGTAAAACCTTCTACGACTTGTCTGCATGTTTGTTAAATAAACTTTAGAAAATAGACTCTCACTGGAATTGTTCACAAAACCACCCTACGACCTATAGAAATATCTACGGCCCATGAAGGGTCTCATATAACAGCAAAAATTAACATCTTTTGCACATTTTTGAAAAAATAATGCCAATCTGTAATCTTGAAAATATAAACACAAAACACATAAAACTAACATCGCATTGAGAACATAAAAAATTCCATGTTTTAAGAATCAGAAGTTTTGTATTTTGGAAGCACGTAATATACGCCCTGTGTACTGTTGTTAGCTACTGGACTTCAGGTTTTATGTATCTAAGACAGAGGTTTAGTGGTGGCTATAATATGGATTGGGATATTTAAGAATACTCATACTATGAGGGTCGTTGCTTATGTTGACTCTTGGCACGATATGACTTTCGAATACTAGATCTGAATATAATAGTTTAATGAGTGAATACATGTCATCTTCACATTGAAAATGCTCTCTGTCATTGTTTGAGCTACCGTGGACATGTCCATAGAGACTGAGACCTGGGTGATGCTCCCCACTAGCTTGAGACCTGGTATCCAAGACTGTGATGCCTTGTGGTCGATACAAATTATGAGAATCAAATATCATTTGACTTTTGGGCCGAGTACCACGCGAATTCCATATTAGGGGTGAGGCCTCGTGATTAATATTTTGAGTTCTGACAAACTGCTTAAGAGAGGGAGATCCTTTCGTCGGTAGGGGTTACGCCCCACCATTACACATGTATTCTAATTATTGATGCAAGGGAGATTGTTTCCCCCATGGGGGATACATCCCACCACTACCCATGTAATATTGTTGGTGTGAAGCCTGTGTTTGATTACCCCTAGATCCACTCGCCTATTCATGTCTTGATATTGTATTTGTGTACCTTTTGGGCTTATGGGGGCTCAAGGGGCCTTAGGATCAGATATTTGTGCCTTACACCCACCTACAACTGACCCTTTTTCTGATGATTTAGAGAGCTTGGCTCTGTGATGGTTCCATGTTATTCTATAATGGTTTTATGAGATTCTATGGTTGTTATGAGGGATTTTGTGATGATATGTTCGTTCTATATTGTACGCGGATATCCCTCCTTGGTTTATGGGGGGGCTAGAGGTGTACACACATAGATTTTAGGTCCTTGAACTCGTATAGGGTACTAGGGTTATTTTAGGTTGAGGTTATGGGTTTGGTGTATGAGACCACTGCTTTTATCCGCATTTGAGCTTCACATTGTATATTATTTCACTTGGTTGGTTGATGATGCCTATCGGGTGACTTTTTCATGTACTCACCCCTACATCTACATC
This sequence comes from Solanum rostratum, assembly GCA_029948455.1. NCBI lineage: Eukaryota > Viridiplantae > Streptophyta > Magnoliopsida > Solanales > Solanaceae > Solanum > Solanum rostratum. The sequence goes on from CM057047.1 coordinate 26,376,514, forward strand.
TTTTCATGGTGCAAATCCAGGTACTAGTTGGGGGTACTGAGTTTAGGGGATCCAAGAGTGCAGTAGACTAGAGTAAGGGTGAGCACCGGTAGCTCTAGCTTTGTGACAATCTCCTTCTTTCGATGGTCATTTTTCGCTTTCAAACTTTGGCCTTGTGAAGTAGTATTATGTATTTGTTGGAGTATTCTCGGGTTGTAATATTATATTTTTGTCCGGTTATTATGTATATCGTTACGTATTTTCTATTGTTGTAGCTTGGTTCAATTGACATCCAAGTTATCAGCAAGTTTCGCTTCTTATCATTATTCTATTATGTTGGTTTGGTCTTGACTAGAGGCTAGGACGGGTGCCCTAGGATTTTGATTTGGCTTGTCTGTAGGTGGGACCTAGCAGGCACCATCATGACTGGGATTGGATCATGACAAGTTGGTATCAGAACCTAAGGTTCATTAATCGCACCTATATAGAGCTCTGATCTAATAGAGTCATTTGGATAGATACGGAGATGTCTGTGACTTATTTCCCTAAGGCCATAGGATGTGTAGGAACTTTCCTTTGTTATTGACTCTTGTTGTGCATTTCTCTAATGGTTCCTCAAGTTTGAAGAATCAGATTTCATTTATTTTTTGCAGGTGTGGTGCCGGAGACACGTCTTTAAGGCTAGAAAATGAGCCGGTATAGGGCTGCAACATTAATCCCAGTTAAAGAGCACTCCCTTATGCCTGAGGAGAAAATATCAAATGCCTCAATTCCATCACGATCGGAGGCACCAGCACCTCCAATCGGACTAGAGGTTTAGGCAGTTCTTTGACAGACCTTGGCCCATGCTTCAAGCCTTATAGCATGGTGCATTATCAACTCCAACTCCTCAAGTTTAAGCATTAGAAGAGCCTATTGTTCAAGAGGCCCTAACTCAACAGGAGGGAGCAGTGTAGTTTTAGGACTAGCGGCTACTTGGATACTTTTTTAAACTGGCCCTGTCGAGTTCTTTTGGAGTCGTAGGAAAGGATGCATAGGAGTTTTTGATAGCATGCATGGAGCGACTATAGGCTTTGAAACTGTTGGAGTCCCGAGGTCTTGATTTTACTACTTATCAGATTTATAGTACACATAGGCAGTGGTGGTGGACTTTTTGGGACACCGGGATAACAGATGTCGCACCTGTGACTTAGCCAGAGTTTGCAAAGGCTATTTGGACTATATTTGTGCCTTCAAGCTTTAGAGACCATCGACAGTATCAGTTTGTGCAATTTGAGCAGCGACAAATAATTGTGTCTTAGTATCAAGTTATATTTCAGGAGCTCTCTAAATATGCGAAAACTATTTTTCCTTACGAAGAGGAAAGGATTCGTTATTTTATGCGAGGTGTGAGGCCTCTCCAAAAGATGGGCACTCATGCTTTGGTGACAATAGGACAATTCTTTCTACACATCATTTATCATTCTCGTTACCTAGAGGAGATTAGTGATGCGGCCCAAGGGGCATGGAGAAGCATGAGACGGAGAGTTTAGTGGCTCCCAAACAAGGTTGGTACCATTGGGGGATCAACCTCCAAGGAGAGGTCAGTTGGGTCAAACTAGTTAGCCATACCAAGCATCACTACATGCTTTCGAGGGTGGTCACAGGCCCCAGTTACTTCTAGAAGGGCTGGTGGTTCCTCTTATCCAACTGGGCATAGAGAAAGGGAGAGTGATTCCACTACTTTTGGTCCAACACGATCATATTTTGTTACTACTCAGATTCCTAGAGTTATATCGGGTTTTTCTGGGTGCCGAGCACTAGGTCATTGGCTTAGGGACTGTCTTGGGTAGAGAGTAGCACTTACATCCCCACAGTCCACCAAGTAAGCACCTATGCTAAGTGGCAGGGGCAGGGGCCAAGACTGCGGCCACCTGGATGACAAGTTGGGTTATCAATAGTGTTCTGAAAGTTCCATCAGGGGTAGTAGAGATGGGTGTAGTGGTGTTGTTTGTTTGGGAGGCTATCGGGACCATTTTTACGTTACACGAGCAAGGGCTGGGGTCAAGGTTTCTAACGACACCATCACCCATATTTTTTCTAAATGCCAGCAACAAACTTTGGCCTTGTTTAATCTAGGCTCCTCCTTTTCTTATGTAGTTGTGTCTTATTCTCCTCGTGTTGGTGTTACTCTCGAGCCCCTTTCCTCTCAGATTGGGGTATCAACCCTAGTGAGGTACTTTGTATATTGGGTTTGTAGAGGTTGTATGGTTACTCATCTAGGCTTTGACACTTGGGTTAATTTGATACTTCTTGATATGCTTGATTTTGACCTTATTTTGGGTATGGATTGGTTGGCCACTCACCATGTTTTATTAGATTTTTATGCCAAGACTATTTCCTTGGTGACACCGAGGATGTCTCCCATGGTTTTACATGGCTCTGTGAGTCAAGTTTTGATTGGTATTATATCTTATATTCAAGCTCGAAAATTGATTTCTTCAAGGTGTTCCGCTTATTTAGCACATGTGCAGGATTCGTCAACTAGGATTCCTACTATGGAGTCTCTGCTTGTTGTATGTGAGTTCCCTCGTTTGTTTGCCTAGGCTGTTGCCTGATTGGGAGATTAATTTCATGATAGAGGTTGAGTCGGGCACTAAGCCTATAGCTATTCCTCCATACTAAATGGCTCTAGCAGAGCTTAAAGGGCTCATTATTCAGCTTCGAAGTTTGCTAGATTTGGGGTTTATTTGACCGGGTGTTTCTTTTTGGGGAGCTCATGTCTTATTTGTGATAAAGAAGGACGGGTCCCTTCAAATGTGTATTGATTATCGGTAGCTGAATAAGGTGATGGTGAAAAACTATTATCCTTTGTAAAATATTCATGATTTTTAACCAATTGCAGGGGGCCCTAGTGTTTTCTATGGTTTATCTGTATTCAGGGTACCACTAGTTGCGGATCAGGGGAGAATATTCCAAAGATTCCCTTCTGCACCCATTACGGGCCTTACAAGTTCCTAGTCATGCCATTTGGGCTGACTAATGCTCCTGAATCAGTTATGGATTTGATGACTCAAGTGTTCAGCCATGTCTAGACTCATTCATGGTGGTTCTTATTGATGATATTTAAGTACACTTTCTGAGTTAAGAGCAACATGCCCAGTACCTCCAGATTGTGCTTCAGACACTCTGAGATCATAGGTTTAATGTTAATTTTTTTAAGTGTGCATTCTGGCATGAGTCTGTGACTTTCATCGGTTATGCGGTGTCAGGCAAAAGTATTAGTATGGATCCGGCTAAGATCGAGGCTATTCTTGGCTGGCCTAGGGCTACTTCAATGACAGAGATTTAGAGTTTTATCAAGTTGGTAGGGTATTATAGATGGTGTTTCGAGGGTTTTTCATACTTACCACTCCATTAACTTGATTACTCACAAGGATGTGCCGTTCGTGTGGTCCGATGAATATGATGCCTATTTCAAAGGCTAAAGGGCTTGTTGATTACCGCTCATGTTCTAATTCTTCCTGTTGAGGGAGAGATCATTGTGGTATATTGTGATGCCTCTGATATAAGGCTGCATTGTGTTTTGATGTAACAAGGTGGAGTTAGTGCTTATACTTGTCATAGATTACAGGCCCACAAGCATAACTATTCTATATACGACTTAGAGTTAGCAGCGTTAGTGTTCACTCTCAAGATTTATAGGCATTATTTGTATGGTGTACATTTTATATTTATACGGAACATTAGAGCTTATAATATATTATCACTCAGCGGGACCTAAATTCCTGCCAGAGACAATGGATTGAGTCGTTCGCTGACTATGCTATATTTATTTTATACCATTTGGGCAAGGTAAACATGGTAACATATACCTTGAGTCAGAAGGCGGTGAAAATGGGCATAGTAGCACACGTGATAGCTGAGGAGTAGCCATTGGCTTTGGACATTCACTAGATATTTCATGCTCCAGCCGAGTATGGCTTTCATTAGAGCTCAGAATTCATTGGTTGATAAAAGTTGAGCTTGACAGTTCAAGGATGACTTATTAGTGGCGCTCCGGGATAGAGTGTTAAATAGTGTTGGGTCTCAGGCTATAGTTGATTAGATAAAGTCCTCAAATTTGATGGCTGATTGTACGCTCCTAGAGCGGTGTATTTGATTCAGCTTATTTTATAGGAGGTACATGATTCTCAATATTTAATCCACTTAGGCATAGCTAAGATGTAACAAGACATGAGGAAGCTATACTTTTAGGATAGCATGAGGAGTGATATTGCAGACTATGTATCACGTTGCCTCAGTTGCAAGTAGGTAAAGGCTTAGCACTAGCGGTCGGTGGGACCTTTCGACTATTGCGCATTCCCAAATTGAAGTGGGAGCATGTGATTATGGACTTTGTTGTGACACTTCCTCGTACTTTCAGGGGTTATTTAAACATTTGGAGGATAGTTGATCAGTTGACTAAGTTTACACACTTTATTCCGGTCCTTTCTATCATATGTGTTGATTTGTTAGCCCTTATTTACATTCAGGACAAAGTCCAGCTGCACGGGATGCTTATGTCTATCATATCTGACCCAGGGTCACAATTTACCTCCAGCTTTTAGTGTGCTTTTTAGCGATAGTTTGGAACCGAGTTGATTTAAGCACTACATTTCACCCCGAGACTGATGGCCTATCTGAGCGCATTAATTAGGTTCTAAAGGATAGGTTATTGGCTTGTGTGTTTAGTGTTCGGGGATCAGTGGTAAAGTTTCTACCATTAGTTGAGTTTGCCTATAATAATACCTATCACACCATTATTCAGATGGCTCCGTTCAAGGCATTGTAGGGTTCGCGATGTCATACTCTAGTTAGGTGGTTTGAGTCTACAACCCTAGGTCCGTAAATTAAAGATTTACTGCAGGATGTTTTAGCAAGGTTATGGATTATACAGGATAGGCTGAGGATAGCATAGAGTTGGCACCGGAGTTTTGCAGACTATAGATGCTGGTTCTTATAGATTGTGGTCGGACATCAAGTTTTTCTAAGAGTGTCGCCCTTGAAAGTGTCCATGCGGTTTAGGAGATGGGGTAAGTTAAGACCCTGGTATATTGGTCCTTTTGAGTTCTTGAGGCGAGTTGGATCAATTGCTTACGAGTAAGCCCTATACACCCTATATTCCATGTGTTGATGTTATGCTAGTTAATTCCAGATGAGCCTCATATGTTGCAGTATGATTCAGTTGAGTTGGATGACTGTCTTAACTTTTGTTGGAAAGTTGATGGCCTTTTTTGCTAGATATTCCAAGCAACTCCATTCCAGTGTCATACTGATGGTTAAGGTACAGTGGTGACACCGTTTAGTTGAGGAGGCTACCTGGGAGGTGAACTCATAGATGCGGGAGAAATACCTTGGCCTATTTGAGCCGTCAACTATGCTATTTACATTACTTTCACAGACAAAACTCTTATGAGTGGGGGAAGGTGTAATGACCCTTTAGGTCAATTTTGTGTTCCTATGGTATTTCTAATATTTTGAGCTTCTGTATAGTAACTTCAGACATATTTTGACCTGTTGGGGTGTTTATAAGGTGTTTTGGTTCAGATTTGAGCTAGTTTTCAAGGTACCGAGAAGTTAAAACTGCTAAAAGGAGATTTATGTAAAAACCCCAGTAAACATTCTCATAATGAGACTCTATTGGTTACGTTAGTTCTAGAATGGTTGATTTGTTCTAGGAGGGTGGTTGGTCATAGTATGGAGGGTTCTGATTTGATTTTGAGCTAAAAGTTTCAAAATGAGTTCAACTTGAAGCTAAGAATTATGTTTCAACAAAAACCTAGCTAAATGCGCTCAAAATGGAAAGTTGATAGCGCGGTCAGCTCCGGAATGTTGAAGATAGTCAAAAATTACCCTTCACCAGTTGTCGGGGTAATCCTGTTACATCTCGACCCCCTCAGTTCTTGTAGGGAATTATGTTGGTAAGATCAATATAAATGCTTTATCAACTTTACGACCATCACTCAACTCTAAGTTCCCAAGTTTGTAAAAGGTTCAGTTCAAGTCCAAATTTTGCAAACCAAAGGTCCACACGACTCGAAATTGTGCAACAATTGTCGTGTTGTTGTTGGATTCAATTTTGGAACATATTTCAAGGTAAGTTCCCTATTTTAAATGCAATTTTTCTCGAATATCGTAAAAACCTTCCATGTTGATATCATAGACGTTTCAAGATGGAATTGACTAAAATTTTAGCCTGAATTGCTCTATGTTCCATGGGGAAAGCTATGATCTGATGGGTGTTAGCTGAAATGATTGGTTTTGAGTATTTTGAGTGAAGATTATAGAAAGGAATGTTTTCCTGGCAAGGTTTTCAACTTTGTTTTTGGGCATTTTCTCAATCCTCTAGGGCTCGTTCTGGGCTGAATTTTACGTTGTAGACTCCGGAGGTTGTAAGGGTCATTTTAAGGTTTTTTGGGCATTTTAATGTGGACCCTATTTTCCTGTTTTAGGCCTTTTTTGCCAAAATTTGCCCGTATCACAAGTTAATCCAACCAAACTGATTGAATTGTTATCATAGGTTATATTTTAATTGATGCACCGCTTTGGGTGACTTCAAGTAAGGGGAAAGCTCGGCAAAAGCGATTTGGAGTTTAGGGCATATGCAACTAGGTACGCTAAGCTTCTCCCAACCGTTAGATTGGTTGTAATTATATGCACGTTGAACTGAGATGTATGCTACATGTTAGTTGTATATTGTATGCAGATATGTTTTATGGTAGAACGATACCTCTCATTATTCATTGTGGATGCTTTAAATTCAATATATCAGTGTAATAATGATACAAACGAGCCTAATAAAGGTTGTATATGGGCTGATCCTATGAGACAAGTATGTATCCTGACTTATACCATTGTCTATCTAAGTGTGCTACTGATATAACTAAGACATGGTTACTGTGAGACTACCTATTAAATATTTGATGTAGTGTGAGTTGTTCTAAGATAGATGTGTACCTGCTGGGCTTAGTTGTTACAGAAAGTTATGATATCAACATTGTTTTTTATTTACACCTTCGTTACCTGTGATTATCGGTGCGAGGGAGTTTTTTTCTCCAATAGGGGAATACGTCCCACTGTTAAGAATGTACTATGATTATATGGGAGAGGCCTATGCTTGATTACACATGGATCTACTCACCTATTCACACCCTAACTATGTGTGGGTGTATCTTCTAGGATTATGGAGGACCAGTGGGCCTTCAATCTTACATATTAGAGCCCTACACCCACGTACAATGAACCCTTGTTTTGATAATATGGAGGGCTAGGCTCTACGCTGATTGTACGGTATTCTGTGATGATTCTATTATATTCTCTAGCTGTCCTAAGGGATTTTCTTATGATCTGTCATTTCTATATAGTATGCAGGTGTACCTCCCATGGTTATACGGCCCCGGGTGGCATATTAGCGTAGATATTTGGGCCTTGCACCCACGCATGGTACAAAGTTAATTTCAGGTTGAGGTTATGTATTTTGTGCATGGAACTATGTCTTTTATCTTCATTTAAGCTTAGTATTAGACATTATTTCACCCGGACGGCAGATAATGGCTTCTAGGTGCTTTTTCTAGTACTCACCCCCACTTTTGCATCATCTTATGGTGTTGGTCCAGGTACTTGTCGAGGAAACTGAGTTCAGGGGATGTAAGAGCACATGATACTACATTTTGTGTGAGCACCAACAACTCTAGCTTCTTGACAGTCTCCTTTTGATGGACGTCTTTTGCTTTTAGACTTTGGCCTTGTATATTAGCATTATGTATTTGAGAAGTACCCTTTGGTTGTACATTGTATATTGGTTTTGTTATTATGTATACTGATACATATTTCTATAATTGTATCTCTATACAGTTGACATCTAGGTTCATTGTAGGTTTCGGTTCTTATTAATATTCTATTATGTTGCTTTTGTATTTACTAGAGGTGGGAAAGGTGCCCTACGTTTTGGGTTTGGCTTGCTTTTAGATGGGACCTAGCAGGTGTCATTATTACCAGGATCGGGTTGTGATAATGCATTTATTATCTATCTCCTCGTTAAGATTGCTTTTCAACTGTTGCATAGAACTCGTCTTCTTCTTACTTGGTCAACAAGGAGGTAATGAATGTGAGAAGGGATAAATAAAAGGACTCGACGTGTGCCTGCTCATCTAATCAACCTTAATGGACCAAGGGATGGTTAACTAGGTAAGTGATATGACACCCGTAGACGGACCATGTTGCGTGGTGAAATTCGCCTAGTTGCCAGACAAAGGAATTAGGTGAACAAAAATTACTGGTTCTGGATGCTACATACTAGAAAAGGTTACAATTATAAGGTTATACTGCGTTAGAGGTTCATGTGGAACACAATACCCTAATTACTCCTCTCGCTGAATTTACAACACTTTCATTAGGATTTAATTATTGGTTTTACATTTGAAACCCCTTTTTTCTGGAATTAAGTTGATTAACTCATCTTAATTGCTTTAACTACTCCAAGTCTAGATCGTATTCCACACTGGATCGAGCCTAACTGCTGTTTGGTTCTATATTTAAACAATGATCACTTATACCTTAACTAGGAGGCGTAATTTGGGGGTGATCAAATGTTTGCACTGTTACCGGGGAATAAGGCTTTATATTAGGTTTATTAGGGTTGTTGGACAGTTAATTCCTATTTCCTTGTTTTACATTTTTGTTTTTTTTTTCTTGCAGCATATAGGTGTAGTGTATGCTCAATACTCGTAGTCGAAGCATTCCCTTGACTCCATTTGATCCAGAGTTTCAAAAAACATTAAAAAGAATGGTCAGCATAATAGAAATGATGAAAACACTACATTTAACTTGAATAATAAGAACCTGCACCCATCATTGGTGGCAGACAAGGTCAACAACAGGCAAGAAACGGGTGGAATCCTAAGAGACTTGATAATATGGCAGTGGATGTCGCAGGAGGATCATGTTACCTCCCCTATTAAAAGATAAAAATTTTGTCATATCCAGTGGGTTACTTCAGATGTTGCATCATAGAGGGTTGTTCTCGAGCATACAAACTGAGGATTTGCAGAACTATGGGATCCTTTCTAGAGAGGTATTTTCCCATTTCAAAGAAGGTCAAGCTGATGGACCGGATCAATAACTTTTAACAATACCCTTGTGATTCGATAAGTACTACATGGGTGAGGTTTATTAAGTTCCTAAGAAATGTTCTAGATCATAAGATCACAGAAGATTTATTGGTGGATATCTTCCAATAGGAGTTAGATGACAATTGTAAAGCAGTGGCTGACACCATAACTAAACGATCATTCCTTGATTGCACTTTCATATATGATGCTTAACAACACAAAAAGGTAGCAAAGACTAATCATGCATGAGGCACAAGGGGTAAATTGATGACTGAGAGCTCTTTTCCAGTGGGTACAAATTTGGGGTAGACCAAAATCAATGACGAAGTTTCATAAGTGTTAGGTCATATTACCAATGTCATGTTACTGATAAAGCAAAGCTAGGAGCAGGTGAATATGATCAATCATCAACCACCAAGAGCACTCATTTATGAGGAGCCATGTTATAAATAGGACAATTGTTTTGTGACGGATCTAATGGGGGGTTTTCGGACCAACACCCAAGGGTCCAGCAAGTACTATTAGACCAAGGTCAAGGCAACAAAAGTTATAACTTTTATAGGGACAATTCATATAGGGACTGAAACTTAGGTGAATATTATCAGAAGTATAAGGGATAAGAACGAGATAGTGATTGGGCTCAAAGAGATGGGTACATAAATGGTCCATGTGTGCTACTTGATGAGTTATCATAATACAACACTTTTGATGCTTAAAATTTTTAATTGTTTGTGTTCTTAATGCAATGTTAGTAGATTTGACGTGTTTTTATGTTTGTTTTGTAGGATTACAGGGTTGTCACAGTTTTTGGGCACAGTGTACAAAATTTGTTGAAGTAGAGGTTCCACGAGACACATTATGGGCTGTAAAGAATTCTACGGGCCATAAAGCTGGTTTTGTATACAATTCTTGTGAAGAATGATTTTCTAAAGTTAAGTCACGAACATGCATAAGAGCCGCAAAAGTTTATATGAGTCGTAGAAGTTTATATGAGCCTTAGACTTTGTGTCATGCCTTAAGGATCAGAAAGTGGTTACTTGCTGAAAAGTCATCACAAAAAAACCCCTACGGGCCATAGAACTTTACATGGGACATAGAAGGGTGTCACAAAAGTTGGCCGGAGTCTTGTGCAAGCAATCCACGTAAGCTCAACTATAGGTCGTAAAATATTATACAAATCGTAGAAGAATCCATAGAGTCTATCAACCCAGTTTTCCTAATCCATTTTTGTTTTGTATTTTAAGGACTATAAATACGTTTTTAGGTTTTTCCATAAGAAAGAATAGAGGAATGTAAAGAAACAGTAGAGGGACATGATTGAACATTAGAGAGCTCGAGAAAAAGTGTAAAACTTTATTTTGTCTTTTAAATTCAATCTTGTGATCCTTGGTGAAGAGTTTTGATTCCTTATGATTGATTATATTATGTAAGTTCTCAATTATGTTATTCAAATTCATAAGTCTCTCATCTATGCTGATCATGAACAGCTAACTCCACAATTATGGGAATGGAAACCATGAACAACTAACAAGGTAAAACTGAATAATTCTAATTTTTTAAAATTTTGCATGCATGTGTTAATTAATTCTCTTTGGTTTAAATGCTTGTTAATTGTATCCAGCATTATAACTTTCCTAGAGTCACTAACAAGATCAAGGTAGTAATGAAAAGGAAAAGAGATTAATTAATATGATTCGGTTAATGTTTCTCGTCCAGTCAACCGAACTTGGGGAAGGAGAGGTTGTACTAGAAAAATAGGTAAAGATAAGTAATATCACATTTCAGGGATGGACCGAATCAGGTAGTGAAATTCACCTCTCACCTGGGCAAAAGGATTTGGTGAACATAACTTACCATTCTGCATGCTATACATTAGAAAAACGAATTTGATTATTTGGTAATACTATGTTAGGGAATCATGGGGAACACAATACCCTAGTTACTCTTCCTACAGATTTAACATTTGTCTTAGTTTAGGATTATCTTTCTTTGTTGTTACAATCCACCCCCTTCCCTTCACCCCCCGCTTGGGTAGATAAAGTGGCTAATCAACCTGAATTACATTGAATTGTTTTAAGTATACGATATTCCCTGTGGGATTCAACCCTAACCTTTGTTAGATTATATATTTTGACAATGACTACTTTAGCCTCAAAAAGGAGGTATAGCTTAGGCAACATCAAGATTTTTTCGCCGTTGTTGCGGAATACGACAAGACTTGTTTAGTTCAAGATGTTTGGGAATTAATCCTTATTTCTCTCATTTTACTTTTTTGTTTGTTATTGCTCTATTTCAGGGTACAGTATAGTGTATACCCAATACGCAAAGTTGAGGCATTTCCTTGACTCTGTTTGACCTAGTGATCCAGTGAAGAATAAGCAAGATGGACAAAGATAACACAAACAACGTGGCAAATATCGTTCTGAATCGATATAAGAATGAGATTGCAAATAATGATAACGCACCTCCTCTTGAGTACATTGATCCATAGCCACACGAGACCCCTTACGAGTCGTAGCCCATAAAGCTAGTTTCTTATACAATTCTAATGAAAGGTGATTTTCAGAATTTAGGTCTACAAACATGAAGATGAGTCATAAAAGTTTATACGAGTCGTAGACAAGGTGTCATGCCCTAGGGATTAGAAAGTGGAGAGTTGATTAAAAGTCATTAGAAGAAATCCCCTACGGGTCATAAAACTTTACACGGGCTGTACAAGGGTGTCATAGAAGTTGTCCCCAGTATTGAGAAAGCAATCCATGAATGCCCCGACTACTGGCAGTAAAACATTATATGGCCCGTAGAAGATACTAGAGAGTCTGTCCACCAAGCTATCCGAATCCATTTTGTTTTTGTGTTTTAATGATTATAAATAGATTTTGTATGTTGTTATTCATAAGAAAGAGTAGAGGAATATGATAGGACATTAGACAGCTCGAGAAAAACACTTGTAAAACTTTATTTCGTCTTTTTATTTCAATCTTGTGTATGGATTCTTTGTGCCTGATTCTATTGTGTAAGTGCTCAATTATTTTATTCAAATTCATAATTCTTGTATCTACATTGATCATGAGTAACTATATCCACAACTAGGGTTGTGGGAACCATGATGAACTAACAAATAAATCTTAATAATTCGTAATTCTTGAAAAGTGTCCATGCACGTATTAATTAGTTCTCTTCGATTTGAATACTTTTTAATGGTGGCTAATGTTAAAACTTGTGTAGTATTACTGACTGGATCAAGGTAGTAATGAATAGGGAAAGAGATTGATTAATAGGATTTAATTGATGTTTCTCGTCTAATCAACCAAATTGGGCCAACGATAGGTTGTACTAGAACAATAGGTAAGCATTAGTAATGTCACACTATGGGGATGGGCAAAATCACGTAGTTAAATTCGCCTCTCGCTGGGCCAAAAAGTTTGGTGAACTTAACTTACCGTTTCTGCATGTTATACACTAGAAAAAGAATTTGATTAACTGGTAATACTAAGTTAGGAATAATTGGGAACACAATACCCTAGTTACTCTTCATACTGATTTAACTTTTGTCTTAGTTTAGGACTACATTTCTTAGATGGTACGACCCCCCCCCCCCCTCCCGGGGAGATAATGTGGTTAACAAATCTAAATTACATTGAATTCTTTTAAGTCAACCATATTCCCTATGGGATTCGACCCTAACCTTTGATAGGTTATATATGTTGACAACGATAACTTTAGCCTCAAAAGGAGGTGTAGCTTGGGCGACATCACTACCACACAATCGTGATTATAGAGTTTGCAGCTCGCATATTGAGGAGATGTTTCACAGGTTGGTGAAGAAAACAAATGCACTAGATAAGTCTTTTAAAGGAATGAAATCTAAAATACTAGGTATTAATCAAAAGATTAAGTCTTATTCTATTTCCATTAAACAATTTGAGCAGTAATTTGGTCAGATGCCAGATCAGTTGAATCAGCGCCAAAAGGGTACATTACCAAGCAACAAAGTGTAGAATATGAAGAATGATAGATAGTGCATGGTAGCGTCTATTTACGGAGGTAAGCAGACAACCGACCCACCAAAACTTGTAATTGATGATGTTGTTCATATGGAGATGGTAGAGAACAATGATCCTAAAACAAGGGATGACAAGGCTATGATGTAAGCGGTGATGTAGTGACCCCAAGTAAGTTGAAGCCTATACCTATGATACCACCACCTTTCCATCAGAGACCAAAGAAGAAGGATGAGGAGTGGAAGTTTAAGAATTTCTTTTCCATGTCAAAGCAACTATATATAAATCTTCCTCTCATTAATGCATTGAAGCAAATGCCTGGGTATCCAATGTTCATGAAGGACCTAGTGACTAAGAAAAGGTCGATGAGTCATGAGCTTACTCATAATCTTCACCATTGCTGAGCAATTGTAACAAGGCCCTTAGTGCAGAAAAAAGAGGATCTTGTTGCGTTCACCATACCTTGCACTATCAGAGTCTTACACTTTGCAAAGGTGTTATGAAACTTAGGAGCAAGCATCACCTTGATGTCTCATCCAGTGTTCAAACAGTTGGGATTGGGAGCCCTCATTTCTATATAATGAAGTTGTTAATAACGGATAGGACTGAGAAGAAGCCGGTGGGGATACTCTATGACATTCTAGTCTGAGTTTAGAATTTCATATTCCCTGCAAACTTTATAATACTTGATTATGAAATTGACTTCAACATCCCAATCATCTTCAGAATAACTTTCCTAGCCACTGGGCCAGAACTGCTGGATATGGAGTTGGGTCAAATAAAGTTTAGGTAGAATAAGTTGTCTTTAGTGTTTTTTAGTCTATGAAGAGACCCAATGATCTGAAAGTTCTCTCTGTTATTTAAATTATCAGTGAGGTACCACCTGACGTACAAATTAAGGAAAGAATGGATGTAGAAACTCTTGAGGGTGTATTGATGAACTTTGAGAGCGATGGCATCCCAGACTTTAATGCTACAGTAAAGCCACTAGGGCATATGGTTTCCTTAGGCATCAACTAAAGCTTGAGTTGGACATTAAAAATTATGAGTCTCCACCTACTTGACCATCCATTAAAAAGCCTCCAATGTTTGAGTTTAAAGCTCTTCCATCCTACCTGTGGTATGTACTTTTGGGAACTAACAATACGTTGCATGTTATTGTTGTTGCAGATCTTAGTGATGTACTGGTGGAGGCATTTTATTTGGTTCTCAATTGATTCAAAAGGGTTATTAGATGGATGATTGGAGACATCATTAGCACTTGACCTTGCCATATGCACTTAGAAAATTCAACTGGTCAAGGACTATAAAGCCAATCATTAAGCACCAAAGACATCTCAACCTACCAATGCAGGAGGTTGTGCACAAATAGATCATTAAGTGGTTGGACGCGGGTGTGATATATTCGATTGCTGACAGTGAATGGATGAGTCTAGTCTAGTGTGTTCCAAAGTAGGTAGGTATTATTGTGGTTTGGAATGCTAGAAATAAGTTAATTTTCATTAGACCAGTCACTGATTAGAGGGTTTACATGTACTATCGCAAACTCAATGTGTCGACAGAAAAGAATAACTTCCCTCTGTCATTCATGGACCAGATGTTAGATTTCATTACGTGTAAAGGTTGATACTTTTCACTTAATGGTCATTCGGGCTACAATCAGATTTCCATTGCTCTAGAGGGCTAGGAAAACACGACCTTTCTATGTCTTTATGGAACCTTCGCATTCAAAAGGATGCCATTTAGATTGTGTAATGCTCTAGCTACATTCCAAAGATGCATGATATCTATCTTCTTATCTATGGTGGAGGAAACAAATGAGGTATTTATGGATGATTTCAGCGTAGTTGAGGATTTATTCAAATATTGGTTGAAGCATTTGTATGATATGCTTTATAGATGTGACGTGTGTCCACTTATTCTTATTTGGGAAATTTTTCACTTTATGGTAATGGAAGGAATCATATTGGGATGAAGGATCTTCATCAAAGGTATAGAGGTTGATAGAGCTATGGTTGAGGTCATTAAGAAGCTCCTTCCACCTATCTCTGTTAAAGGTGTGAGTAGTTTCTTGGGGCATGTAAGATTCTACAGACGGCTCATGAAGGACATATCAAAGATTGGAAATCCCTTGTGAAAGCTACTTCAGAAGGATGCTAAGTTCATGTTTGATGATGCATGTCTAAAAGCATTTGACGGGTTGAAGTAATGTTTGATATCGGCACCTATCATAATTGCTCAAGATTAGACTCTGCCCTTTGAGATTATGTACAATGCAAGTTGGGCCGCATTTGGTATGGTATTAGGATAGTGCACAAAGTGGAAACTTCATCCCATTTACTATTCCAGCAAAGACTTCAATGCAATAGAGAAGAAATATATTGTCCATGTGCAAGAGTTACTTGTAGTGGTATTTCCATTTGAGAAATTCAGATCACATCTTTCGAGAACCAAAGTGATTATACATACTGACCATTCGATGATACGGTACTTAATGGCGAGAACAATACAAAAACAAGGTTGATTCAACATGTACAACTTCTTCAGGAGTTTGATTATATGGTGATTGACCGAAAGATGACAAAGAATCAGGTTGCAGACCACCTACCTAGACTTGCGGATGAGGCCATGGAAAAGATCAATGATAGAGTGGAGATTGACAATTTATTCCCTAATGAGAGAGTGTTTGAAGCATTGATGAGTCATAGAAATACGACTCTTACGATTCTTTAAGCAAAGGATTTTTGCACATTCTCAAGCAAATGTGTTGGTTTGATGTGTGTGTTTTGGTACTTTGCAAGAAAATGACGAAGGCATGGACTGACGGAGAAATTGTGAGAAAAAGAATATAAATTGCGGCAAAGTTGTGACATACGAACCATCTCACGGGCCGTGTAACATCACACGGGCCGTGGGAGGGTGCGTGAAGTGCCCAACAATGAGAAGCTCAAAAATGGAGCCAAGTGATGGACCACAGAGGTCTTCATGGGTCGTGTCGTAGTACACGGACCGTGTGACCGACTGTGACCCCGCACTTAGGAGTGAAACTGAAACGAAGCCAAGGCAAGTCTCACAGGAGGAGCACACGGGCCGTCAAAGATGCCATGGGGCGTCTCATTAACCGTGAAGTTGAGATGAACTAGAAGGATCATCGTCGAAAATAAGGGAAATCGTGCAAGTGAAGACTCACGGACCGTTAAACGGACCGTGAGACACAACACGGGCCGTGTCAGTGCCCCTGAGAAAGCAAAAGGAGATGACATACGTACCAAGTGACGGTTCGTCTGAACTCACACGGACCGTGTAACGAACCGTACCCATGGCGAAGTCCTTTTTTCCTATTTTTAATTGGATTAGTTTTTCCTTGTATATATATATTTTATTTTATTTCGTTTAGAAGGTTGTTGACAGATGGAGTCAGAGAACAAAAGAGAGAACAATAGTTTGACTTTATTTTTACGTGGATTGTGATCATCTCTTTGAAGATTATAACACAGTTTCATTGTTCTTTAAATCATAAGTCAATTACTATAATTTCATTACATTGTTGTGGGCATGTTTTATTGAATATTCTAGGCTAAACCCACAACTAGGGTTGTGGGAACCATGACAATTCAATAAGATAACACAAATTGGGGTAAATTCGAGGGATTAATCGTTGCATTTATTGTAGAGTTCTTCACTTTCACTTCTCCCTAATGAGTCGACACATTAGAGCAAGCCCGTATTTGTTACATGCCCGAGAGGGATGTAGTGATTAGGAAAAGAGTTCTATAATAGAAATTCGGGATTTTTAACCTAGTCTAAGTACCTAAAACATAAAGGTGAGGGTATTCTGAGATCGAAAACAAAGGTCGAAATTACATACACTCTGAGACCGAAAGGAGATGAGTGAAGTATAGCTAGGAAGGACAGAAAGGTGAACTAGGCATTAGCTAATTTGTTTGATCTTGTGTGCGCAATAAAGAACGAGTTTACCAAGCCAGTTTAGTTATCTTATTAGACGTCATGGGGAACACAACCCTAGCTTCTAATTCCTTATTTGAAACTCAGTATCAACGTCCTTATTAGTTACTTTACAATAGGAATTTAAATTGAACAACGTAATCCCCTATTTACTTTATGCAATTTTATCTTGGGAATAGCATTTACATCTGAAAGTTGGTACTAATAGATTCATTCTTACGCGTTCCCTATGGGATCGACCTCAACTCTGGTCGAGTTTTATATTTGACGAACGACCACATTACTCTTCCTTTTGGAGTGTAAATTAAGGTGTATCAAATTTTGGCACCGTTGCCGGGAAATGCGGCAAAGAAATAGTCTATTAGTTGCGACTTTTAGTTTGTAAGTCTAGTCCCTAATTTTACTTTTACTTCTTGTTTTTGTCTTTGTAGGGAACCAGCATTGCATGCAAAGCACCCGCAGTAAGGGTGAAGCACTTATTGCCTACGACCCCGAACTCACTAAATCAATTCGTAGAGTGAAAGCCCAGGACCATGAAGCAGCAAGGTAGAGGGAGTTGGCAGTGAATCCTACTGACAAAGGATACGATGGGTTGGGTGAGGATGATCTCGCCGGTAATGTGGTACCATCAGCGGCACCACTTCACCAGGTGGCACTTATACCGCCACAACAACACCAACCCCGTTGAGACCTCAAGGACCAAAATTACCCCCAGTAATAAACGATGATGATGAGGGTGCTGGGACAACTAGGGCAATACTGCTGCCACCCCTACCTGCTGGTGTCAAGTTCACTATCACTAGCACGATGCTGCAAATGTTGCAGATAAAGGGATTGTTTAGTGGAGCTTCCATCGAGGACGCAAATCAGTATCTGATGAATTTCTTAGCGACCTGCCAGTCGTCCGAGATCCCAGGAGTTAGTCAACAAGCACTGCGATAGAGATTATTTCCATTGTCTCGTTTTGGTGAGGCAATAAGGTGGCTGAATGAGCTCCCCCACGATTCCATTCATATGTGGGGAGAACTAAAGGAGGCCTTCTTAGAGAGGTTCTTCCGTGCTTCAAGGCAACTGATGCTCAAAGATGAGATCGGATCTCACAATCAAATGCCGAATGAAGCACTATACCAGTCTTGGGAGAGATTCCAGTAGAAACTCAAGCAGTGCCCAAACCATCATCTCATAGACGAACAGTTGAAGGCAGTCTTTTATAGGTCCTGCAACCTTGTTACCAAGCCAATCATAGATGCAGCTTGTGGAGGGTCGTACATGTCAAGGACGTTCCCAGACATAGTGGTCATGTTGGATCAGGTGGCAAAGAACGATAGGGCATGGTAGACTAGAGATGCAGACTGCTCTGGGATCGTCTTTGAGATTAGTACAGAGCAACGGAAAAAGGAGGAAGAGCGGGATCAAGATATGGCCCATATGCGGACATAGATAGACTTGCTGTTAAAGAGGTTCCTTTGTGGGGGCACCGAGAAGGTGAAAGTGATGGACACACTCCATAGGTATGATGACCAAGGCAACGACTACGATTAGGAAGCTCAGTTTTTGGGTAGTCAGGAGGGTTACCAGGGGTTTAACTCTTATAACCAAGGTCGGAACTATGGTCGTGATAACTACCAAGGGAACTGGCAGAACAGAGACAGCTACAGAAATAGAGAACACCAAAATTAGGGGGCAGCAACTCAAGGCTGGAAGAGATGATGGCAAAGGTTCTTAATAAGGCAGAGGCCACAGAGGCAGGGGTGCAAGATGTGAAAGGCAAAATGTCCAATGTGAGGCAATTGGTAGACTTGCACTCTACCTCGATCAAGTAACTAGAGCAGCAACTGGGGCAATTTTCAGCTTCATTGAATCAAAGGAAAGCTAGGTCACTTCCCAGTGATACTATGCAGAACCCGAAGAATGATGGCCACTGCATGGCGATCACCACAAGAAGTGGTAAGGTGCTTTCTAACCCTATTGTTTCCAATGATGCAGGTCAGGATGAAACAGTTGGCAAGATGCCTAGTCCCATGGGGTTGCCTGTGGATGATGCAGATAATAGATTGATGCAGCACAAACAGAGCCAGAGGCTGCCAAACAAGCAATAGATGTGGATACTCCCACTACTCCAGGCTTGCCATCTATCCCGAAGCGACTACCGCCATTCCCATAGAGGTTGAAAAAGAAGGCTGAGGATGGCAAATTTCAAAAGTTTCTTTCTATGTTGAAGGAGCTGTTCGTGAATATACCTTTGGTGGAAGCACTTGAGCAGAAGCTGGGCTACGCGAAGTTCATGAATGACTTAGTCACCAAGAAGCGGACAGCCAAGATTGAGCCAGCTGATAATCTACACCACTGTAGCGCCATTGCTACAAGGTCCTTGGTTGAGAAGAACGGAGATCCAAGAGCCTTCACCATCACGTGCACTATTGGAGCCTATGATTTTGCACGGGCCCTCTACGAACTAGGTGCCAGTATAAATTTAATGCCACTAGCAGTATATCAGCAGTTAGGCTTGGGAGCCCCCACACCCACTACCATGCGGCTACTAATGGCTGACAGATCAGTGAAGAGGCCCATGGGGATTCTGTGCGACATATTGGTTTGGGTTGGCAGATTCATCTTCCCTGCAGATTTTGTGATCCTTGATTGTAATGTGGATTTTGAGGTTCCCATCATCCTAGGAAGACAATTTCTTGCAACTGGCAGAGCACTAGAAGATGAAGAGCGTGGAGAACTCACCTTCCAATTAAACACCGAGGAGGTAAAATTCAGTGTGTGCGCTGCCATGAAGCGGCCTAAGGAGTTTCCTATGATGTCTGTCATGGATGTTGACAACGACGGTTTCTCAGAGATTCCACTAGAGGAAAAGATGACCGTGGACACACTGGCTGCAGTGCTGATGAACATGCCAGGAGATGGTGTCGATGGGTACAAAAACACCGTATATGCGTTACAGGGCATGTGAACCAGACCATTTGTTCCCCGAAAGCTAGACCTGGACTTGAAAAACAGGCCAACACCACCAGCAAAACCATCTATCGAGGAACCTCCTACTGTGGAGCTCAAGGAGTTGCCTCAGCACCTCAGGTATGTATTCTTGGGCGACAATAACACTCTTCCTGTAATTGTGGCCGTAGATCTTCAAGAGAACTAAGAGAAGGCACTGTTGGGGGTCCTCCAAAAGTTCAAGAGAGCTATTGGTTGGACCATTGTTGATATCATCGGAATTCCACTAGGAATCTACACTCATAAAATCAAGTTGGAGGATGACTGTGTGCCCAGCATCGAGCATTAGAGAAGGCTAAATCCACCAATGCAAGATATGATGGAAAAGGAGATCATCAAGTTTCTATATGCTGGGGTGGTATACCCTATCTCAGACAGCAAATGGGAGATGCCTAGTACAGTGTGTCCCAAAGAAGGGAGGCATGACAGTGATAGCTAATGACAAGAATGAGCTTGTCCCTTTGAGACCTGTCATAAGGTGGCTAGTGTTCATGGACTATAGGAAGCTGAACAGATGGACGCTGAAGGATCACTTCCCCATGACCTTCATGGATTAGATGCTTGACAGGTTAGCAGGTCGAGGGTGGTATTGCTTTCTAGATGGGCACTCGGGTTACAACTAGATATCTATCACTCCGGAGGATCAGGAGAAGACTACCTTCACTTCCCCTATGGGACATTTGCCTTCAGGCCGATGCCATTTGGGCTCTGCAATGCCCTGGCCACTTTCCAGTGTTGCATGATGTCCATCTTTTCGGACATAGTCGAAGACACCCTCGAGGTATTTATGGATGATTTTTTTGTGGTGGGTGACTCGTTTGACGACTGTCTGTTGAATCATAGCAGGGAATTTCAACGCTGTGAAGAGGCTCAGTTGGTGTTAAACTGGGAAAAATGCCATTTCATAGTCAAGAAGGGGATAGTCCTTGGCCACAACGTTTTCGATAAGGGCATTGAGGTGGATAAGGCAAAGATTGAGGTCATTGAGAAGTTGCCACCACCCATTTTAGTGAAGGCGGTCTGGAGTGTTCTTGGGCATATGGGATTCTACCATAGGTTTTTCAAGGACTTCTCCAAGATTGCATACCCATTGTGCTAGCTGTTGGAGAAAGATGTGAAGTTTCAGTTTAATGATGTGTGCCGGCATGCCTTTAAGACCTTGAAGCAGAAGTTGATTTCCGCGCCTATAGTAGTTGCACAAGATTGGGGTGCCCCATTTGAGGTGATGTGTGACGCGAGCGGAGTTGTTGTGGGTGTTGTACAGGGGCAGAAGCACAACAAGATCTTTCATCCGATCTATTATGCCAGCAAGACCTTGAATGATGCTCAAAGGAATTACACTGTGATTGAGCTGGAGTTGCTGGCTGTGGTTTTCGCGTTTGACAAGTTTCGGGCGTATCTATTGGGCACAAAGGTGATTGTGCATACTGACCATGCAATACTACGGTACCTCATGGCCAAGAAAGATGTGAAGCCAAAGATAATTTGATGGGTACCTTTGCTGCAAGAGTTCGACTTCGAGGTGCAGGACTGAAAAGGAACGGAGAACCAAGTGACAGACCACTTGTCAAGGCTGGAAGATTAGGCCAGAGCTAAAGATTGGTTGAGCATCTATGATTCGTTTCCCGATGAGCAGGTATTGGCAGCTTCTGCTGACTTAACCCCTTGGTTTGCTGATTCTGCTAACTTTCTACTGAGCGACAGTATGCCTGAGGGCCTTAACCCTCACCAGAGAAAAATGTTTCTTCATGATGTGCACAGGTACTTTTGGGATGACCCATACTTGTTCAGAACATGCGTAGATGGGGTCATCAGACGGTGCATACCGGCAGAGATATTGAGCATCCATGAAGCTTGTAACTCTTCCCCAGTGGAGGGCATCATGGTCGGGCCAGGACAGCAGAAAAGATCCTACAATGTGGATACTACTGGCCCACCATCTACAAAGATGCCCATAACATGGTGCGCGGGAGTGATAACTATCGGCGCCAAGGCAACATTTTGAGGCGTCAAGAGTTACCAATGACCCCTATCCTTGAAATTGAATTGTTCGATGTATGGGGCATTGATTTTATGGGTCCATTCGTGAGCTCCTTTGTGATGAAGTACATCTTGGTGGCAGTGGACTACGTCTCCAAATGGGTGGAGGCAATAGCATTGCTAAACAATGAGAGCAAAAATGTGGTACAGTTTCTGCGGCGGAACATCTTCGCCAGGTTTGGGACACCCAGAACCATCATGAGTGATGGGGGCTCCCATTTCTGCAACAAATCCTTCTGGCTGTTTTAGCTAAGTACGGGGTGCGACAACAAAAGGTCGCCACACCTTACCATCTGCAGACAAGTGGGCAAGTTGAAGTGTCCAATAGGGAAATCAAGGAGATCCTGACCAAGTCTGTGAATTCCACAAGAATGGATTGGGCTCGAAAGCCAGATGACGCACTATGGGCAAATAGAACAGCTTACAAGACGCCCATTGGTATGTCCCCATATCAGTTGGTATTTGGTAAGGCCTGTCATCTGCCGGTACAATTAGAGCACAAGGCACTCTAGCTCTTAAGGCCTTGAACATGAAGTGGAATGAGGCACCCAATACGAGGTTAGATCAGTTAAATGAACTAGATGAATTTTGCCTCCACGCTTATGAGAGTGCAGCACTGTACAAGGACAAAATAAAGTCCTATCATGACAAGCTTTTTGCACCAAGGAGTTTCGATGTTGGCGACAAGGTTCTATTGTACAACTCAAGGTTGAGGTTGTTTCCAGGAAAGTTGAAATCGAGGTGGTCTGGACCATACAAGATCGCTCAGGTTTTCCCACATGGTGCAGTTGAGCTGGAAATGAATGAATGGCACCGTTTAAAAATAAATGGGTAGTGAGTGAAAATGTATTTGGGCGCTGCAGATGAAACCTCTATGATTGAGGTTTTACATCTTGACGAAGTCTGAGCAGTCAAAACAACCACGTCGAGCTGTGACGTTAAACCAAGCGCTTAATGAGAGGCAACCCATCAAAAATATATATATATATATAGAGAGAGAGAGAGAGAGATATTTTTTATGTCATGCATTGCATTGTTTTTTATTTTTGGCCTAGGGAAAGATGAGCACTGTGAAGAGGGGCGTGAGCATACGTGCGGGTGAAGCGTGTGACACAAACGCACATCAACGAAATTGTCAAAGGGGAGTCACACAGAGCCCTAAACAGCCTGTGTAACGCCAGACGGACCGTTTAACAATCCATATGGCGCGTGGCCCCAGGTAAGTGCCTCAAATTGGAAGGCTGAGCACACGGTAGGGTCCACGGACAGTGCCATATGACATGGACTGTTTACCCTACAGTCTAAATGTCGCGATAAGTGATTTCCCAAGGAGAGGCACACAGAGGCCTAAATGGCCCGTGTTCCTCCAGACGGACCGTTTAACGGTTCGTTTGGCGCTTTGCGCAGTTAAGTGCCCAAGGATGGGCATACAACATACTTCACGAACCGTGTCACGCAACACGGACCGTTTCCCGGATCGTCATGGGACGCGTGTGGTCAGGTATTTATACCCTCTTTCCCACTTCCTAATTTTTTATTTACTCTCTTCCAACGCTCTAAAACCTGCTCTTCCTTTCTCACCCCTACAAAAAAATTTCCATCTTTTCTTGCACGATTCGTGAAATACCATCACGATCCATAGCACTTCCCTTAGGCGATTTTCTTGTTCAAACTTCACCTCTCTCTTGTCAAGTAAGTTTCCTTTATTTGTCTTTTCTTTCCTCTTTTTAGTTTAAGTTTTAGAGTGTATGTGTGAATCTATGTATCCCCCTTGGTTCGTTGTCTGCTATATGACACTTTGGTGGATAATTTTTAGATGATTTTGTGTTGGGTTAACGTAAATCGCCATTGATGGACCTTGGATTCTTTAACATAGAGTTTTGTGATTTTAGGGTTTCTAGAGTTAAATTAATGAGGTCTTGCATGCGGTAAGCAGATATAATGGTCGATCTAGTGTGCTATATGCCGAAATTCATGTAGGTGTGTAGGTTTCTATGACTTTGGGGCTGACTGGGGACGATGAATGGGTTCACGATTCATTACACGGACCGTGTTATACTACACAGGCCGTGTAGTGGTCCGTGTGGTATCACTGATTGCCCCGAGATAAGGCACCTCTCACGGATCGACCACATGGACCGTGAGACTATACACGGGCCGTAAGGCCGTCCGTGTCAGGTCACTTAACACAGCCAACCCCCAAGGCACTCACACGGGCCATATCATGGACCGTGTAATGGTACATGGCCCATGTGAGGCCCTCTGTTTTAGATTACTCTGCACCTAATGCTGCACTGTATTGATCCCAGTTAGTTCCTATGTGCATCCTAGTGCAAAACTCCATATGATAGACCGGGTGATGCCACTCTTAAGGGATTTTTTCACTTTGATAGCACAGGGGAAGTCTGAGTACCCATTTGTGTGTTGTCATGCGCATTCCGACAGAACTAACTGCTTTATTCTTTGTGGTATTCGTAGGTAAATTGTGTCCCCGTCTACTACTGAATCCTCTAGTAAGCACTAGGAGAGTGACTCAGGTGATGACTCCTCGAGAGGGTCCGATGTGCAGTTCACCATCAATGTCTCCCCCACTCCCCTCGTACTACAAGAGCTCGTGCAGTGAGCCAACATATAGCTCCCCACTCTGAGGAGGGAGTTCCAGAGGTGGGAGTTGAGGGGGAAGATGAGGCCCCGAAACAGGAGGAAGAGGCAGGCACCCCAAAAATAGATGAGCACAATGTGGGGGATGAGGACGACATCCTGATCCTCCGAGACAGTGACGATGAAGCCATACATCAGGCAGTTTCTCGGACATTTGACCCTGAAACTGCAAAGTGGCTTCTCGTGTTCCTGCACAGACGATGGACAGTCCCCGAGGCTAAGGAAATATATGTGAACGTCATTACTAAAAGCTCCGGGGGTTACCAGGGGAGGCCCATCACCCCTGAGATGCGGGTCCTGACTGATAAACTAGATGTGATTCTAGAGATAAGAAATGCATTTGAGGCCTACCACGTTGGGTGGAAGGCGAGCCCATCCGGCTTCTACGGGCCAAACATAATTGCTGAATCCTACTCAAGCTATGCTGCCAGCCTACTCGCTTCTATCGAGGGTAACTAGTCCAAGAGAGTGAAAAAGCGGCTGGCCTATAAATTGTCCGCACGGGACTATGTCACAATTCGTGAGACAAAGGTAGAAATTTCAGCGATCACCATCAACAGGATCTTATATGGGCCAGACTACCACGCCCTACTAGATGGATTATTCATCGCTAAGTTCGTGCACATTACTGATGAGGTCCAAATGTCTGACCCCACTTCATGGGCCACTCAGCTAAAGTGGGTTGCGGAGCAGATCGCGGTGCAAGGAGCTGAGGTAGCTTAGGTGTCTAACCCCAAAATTCCTATTACAAAGGCATCACTCATGTTTGTCGCAAAGTTCTGGTGGTCGGTGGGGGCCCGACTTTGACCCACCGCTAAGGACAACACGCTCCAACCCTTTCATGCTTTGTTTGTAGCATGCTTGGTCACACGATATGGTATCAATGTGGGTCGGGTCATTGCCATGGAGATAAAGGACCACGCCCTATCAGACAGAGCAGGTATGTCCTTTCAATGCCTAATTCGGGTGCTTTGTAGGCAGGCCCGTGTCCCTATCACCCATTTCCTAGATCAGAAGATATCTCCGACGGGCGTGGTCAACATTGCTATGATAAAAGATATTAATAAACCATTGTTCCACAGTAAAGCACGTCGGCTTGGACTGCCTGCACGGCTTGCTTGGGCACTTCCGCAGCAACCCTTGTCTTTTGAGGAGCACACCAACGCCCCATAATCAGCTATATCTTCTGAGCAGCCCGGGGGTAGTGGTACAACTCCCTAGATACATCAAGGGTACGCTTATGTCCCTTATGGATTTTTAGCCTGAGTGGTGACAAATCTACGGCAAACACGGGCGATTATTGACCAGATGGTGGTAGAGGTGCCTCAGGTGGTGCAGGCTCATGTCCAGCAAGCAGAGGATCATCTTCGCACATATTTATTGCACCAAATAAGTAGCTTGAAAGAACAGGTAAAGACCTTGGAGGGATACTTCCATAGCATGTTTGGAAGTATATCCAGCGATGAGATGTCAAATTTAGTGTGGACTGTGCAGGATATGAAGGCTAAAATTGCCGAGCTGACAGCCCAGTATAACAGCACGGAGCTCCGGCTCCACCTCGAGATTCTTTGATATCACTGTTCACTGCCCTGGTGGAGCCGAGTCTAGACGATGTATGGGGTGTTCCGCTCGTGCTAGCTGTTGTCCAGGTGCAACCCTCGGAAGCCCCCAAAGGAAAGGTCAAAGGAAAGTGATGCAACCATCGCAACAGCCCTCCAGAGTATTCATCGCGTGAGGAATCAAGGAGATTGAGAAAGGCCATGCGAGCCTAGCGCCGAGAAACTGCAGCACAGGATGAGAGAGAATGACTAGAGTATGAGGCAGCTCGGACACGAGCCTCCGGAAGCGCCGTCGGACCAGAAGCAAATGTTGCCAACACGGACCACCTTGTGGATCCGACCACAACAGCTCAACTGACGCCTAGGGCATCCCAGGTATGTTCTACTCCCATTTTTATGCTTTAAGCAAAGGATTTTTGCACTTTCTCAAGCAAATGTGTTGGTTTGATATGTGTGTTTTGGTACTTTGCAGGAAAATGACGAAGGCATGGACTGACGGAGAAATTGTGAGAAAAAGAATAAAAAGTTCAGCGAAGTGGTGACATACGGACCATCTCACGGACCGTGTAACATCACACGGACCGTGGGAGGGTGCGTGAAGTGCCCAACGAAGAGAAGCTGGAAAATGTAGCCAAGTGATGGAACACGTAGGTCTTCACGGGCCGTGTCACAGTACATGAACTGTGTGACCGACCATGACCCCGCACTTGGGAGTGAAATTGGAACGAAGCCAAGGCAAGTCGCACTAGAGGAGCGCACAGACCGTCAAAAATGCCACGGGTCGTGTCATGTACCGTGAAGTTGACGTGAACTAGAAGGATCATCGTCGAAAATAATTGAGATCATTCAAGTGAAGACTCACGGACCATTAAACAGACCGTGAGACACAACACAGGCCGTGTCAGTGCCCATGAGAAAGCAGAAGGCGATGACATATGGACCGTGTGATGGTCCGTTTGGACTCACACGGACCGTGTAATGAACCGTACCCATGCTGATGTCTATTTTTCCTATTTTTAATTGGATTAGTTTTTCCTTGTATATATATATATATATTATTTTATTTCGTTTAGAAGGTTGTTGATGGCTGGAGTCAAAGAACAAAAAAGAGAACAATAGTTTGACTTTATTTTTATGTGAATTGTGATCATCTCTTTGAAGATTGTAACATGGATTCGTTGTTCTTTCAATCGTAAGTCAATTACTATGATTTCATTACATTGTTGTGGGCATGTTTTATTGAACATGCTAGGCTAAACCCACAACTAGGGTTGTGGGAACCATGACATTTCAATAAGATAACACAAACTGGGATAAATTTGAGGGATTGATCATTGCATTTATTGTAGAGTTCTTGGCTTTAACTTCTCCCTATGAGTCGACGTATTAGGGCAAGCCCGTATTTGTTACATGCCCGAGAGGGATATAGTGATTAGGAAAAGAGTTCTACAACAGAAATTCAGGGTTTTTAACCTAGTCTAAGTACCTGAGACCGAAAGGTGAGGGTATTCTGAGATCGAAAAGAAAATTCGAAATTACATACACTCTGAGACCGAAAGGAGATGATTGAAGTATAGCTAGGAAGAACCGAAAGGTGAACTAGGTATTAGCTAATTTGTTTAATCTTGTGTGTGCAATCAAGAACGAGTTTACCAAGCCAGTTTAGTTATCGTATTAGACGTCATGGGGAACACAACCCTAGCTTCTCATTCCTTGTTAGAAACCCAGTATCAATGTCCTTATTAGTTACTTTACAATAGCAATTTAAATTGAACAATGTAACGCTCTATTTACTTTATGCAATTTTATCTTGGGAATAACATTTACATCTGAAAGCCGGTACTAATAGATTCATTCTTACGCGTTCCCTGCGGGATCAACCTCAACTCTAGTTGAGCTCTATATTTGACCAACAACCGCTTTACTCTTCCTTTTGGAGTGTAAATTTGGGCGTATCAAGCATCACATGATTTCATACTATGGTTCTTGAATTATGCAAACTACTGAATTCGCGATGTTGTGCCACCAAATTTTACTTCTCACCAGCATCATAAGTTTATGTTTGATGTGAAGATGTTTTTTCTAGGATGAACCATTTGTTTTGGATGTGTGCAGATGGAATTATTCATCGTTTTTATTTTGAGGCTGAGATGTTGAGCATTTTAGGGGCTTATAATTCATCATTGGTAGGTGGTCATCATAGTGTAATCCGCACAATGCATAAGATTTTGCAATATGGTTACTATTAACAAACCATTCACCAAGTTGCCCATGATTATGCTAAAGCTTGTGACAAGTGCCAGAGAGAAGGTATTTTTTTCCCAAAAGCACGTGCTCCCACTTAACCTCATCATGGTGATTGAGTTGTTTGATGTTTAGAGTATTGACTTTATGGGACCATTCGCCAGTTCTTATGAGAACAAGTATATAGTGGTTGTTGTGGACAATGTATAAAATTAGGAGAAAGTAGAGGCACTTCCTAACAATGATGGTAAAAGTGTCGCGACACTTCCTAAAAGGAAATATCTTCTCTCGATTTGGCACTCCTCAGGAGATCATCACTGATAAGGGTTCCCATTTTTGCAATAGTGTTTTCAAGTGTAATGACCTTGTTGGTAATTTTTAAACTTATCTATAAAAATTACTATATTATTCCCTTTTGTAAGTTGTTTTGGACCTATTTCAAACTATTTGTATTAGTTGAATCAAAATCTTGAGTTCTAAAAGTTGAAAAAAATTAGTTTTTGCATTTTTGAAAGCTTAAGTTGTTGAAAAAGTGAGTTTTTGTGCCATTTCATGTTTTGGGTGTCGGATTGAAAATCTGTTGATTCATCTCTGGAATACCAGATTTGGTCTAGGAGAAGCTACATAATTGAATTCAAAATTGAAATAAGGATTTTAGATCCAAATATGCATTTTTAATTGTTTCAGGAGCCAAAGTTTGACTATGATCATTATTCAAAGTTGGAAGCTTAGATCAAAATTCTGACAGTTTCAATAGTTCTGGATGGTGAAACTTACACTAGAAATAGTCTTATTATAAAATTTGGAGTTGCTAAGAGCAATTTTTCTATTTTATGTATTAACCTAGTTTGTTTGACTTGCATTATTAATTGTGATAAGGAGACCTTGGAATTGAATTTTGATTATTCTGTTGTGTTCGGATCACCATTTCTATGATGATTAGATATTTGGTCTATGAAATTCTTACTCAAATGAATTCTAAGAAGCTGTGTCGTGTTATGCTATTGGCTAATTTGTGTTGGTTCATAGTTTCATGGTGCAATGGAAACTCTTCTTTGCATTCGTGTGAGAATCTCCTTCTTTGTGGAGATATGGTAAACCTCCTCTCCGCATTCGCATGAAGATCTTCCCGAGCATTGGATAGTGGTCCGCTATTTTTCTAGGCATTCGTGGATCAACTCCCATATTCATAGAGGTGTTTTATTAGTCTCTCCTCCATGATTGGTGAACCTCCTACGCGTTCACAGAGTTCATTTACCTATTCAATTATTGAAAATCTAAGAGTTGCCATTTTTAAATATTTCTTCAAATTTCAAGCTTTTGGGGGCTATTTTGGCCGAGATCTTTTGGAGATTTCTTTTGGGTAAGTATTTTTAACATCATTTATAATTATTTCTATGACTTTTATCTTGATTTTGTCTTGAATTTCATGTCTTTGAATGTCCGAAGTTGAGGATTTTTTGTGCATGATTTTGAACTTTTAAATGGTGATTTCTCATCCAATTTGGACTCAATTTTAGTGGGATTTCAACCTATGGCCTCCATATTTCATGTAGAAGCTGATTCTAACATTAATTTTCCTATTCGAGAACTTCTAAATTTAGTCCTAATTTTGATCATTTTTCTACTAAGCCTTATTCATTCCAATGTGGGTATCAAATTCACCTCTTGACGTGTAGTATCTATTTTTAATAGTGATTGATCCATTTAGGGATTGTTTGGAGGTTTGAGCTGATTGAAAGCTTATCCAAGTATTGTTTCGGCATTGAGGTAGGTTCGATCTATTTTGGGATTGTTTGGAGGTTTGAGCTGATTGAAAGCTTATCCGAGTGTAGTTTCGACATCGAGGTAGGTTCACATAACCTTTTTGGGACTAAATTTGAGTTATTAAATTTATTCATGTGATAATTGTAAGACATATATTGATTTATGAGAAAGTAGATTTATATGGTAGAATTGTGATGGTAATGTGATACCTGTTATGCTGAAACCTAACTAATTTGTGATTCTATTGATATATTGAGATGAAATCTTTAGAATTGAGATACGTTTGATATTAATGCAATAATATGAGAGTTGTGATACTATTTGGGTGAGTTATGTGGTAAATGGATGATATTCGTGATATCATTGGGGATATATGAGCATGTTGTGAGACTTGAAGAGTTTTGTTTCATTGATAATCTGTTTATTGACAAGAGGGTAGTGATACGAGACTGTGAATGACTTGTAGTACTAGTTGATTCTCTTGAAATAGACTTGTTATGTTATGGCTATTTTAGCATACCATTATCATTTCATACTACATATATGTACTTGTATTGTATAATTGGCATGTATATATCTCATATTGCATTTGTACGATTGGGACACAGATATATTTGAGACATTCTTATTGCATAAGATATATGTACCGGTGCTAGAGTTCATCCAGGCATACTGTTATTGATATACATCTTGATATTGTGATTTGGCATGCATTGCATCTATTTTGGATTGGCCCTAAGATAGATGTATTCCGTGCTATCTCCCTCCCGGCGCTAGAGTCTACCGAGGTATCATCGGCGCCAGAGTCCATCGTGATACTAGATACCTCTTTAACCTCTTTACTGGTGTCAAAGTCCATCAAGGTGTCATTGGCGCCAGCGACCATCATGACACTTGAGAGTTTCGTATATGATTTGATGAGACCCCAACGATTCTACTTGGTAGCTTCATCTCATGAGATATATACATTAACACACCAGAGTCCTCTATGATTCCACCAAATGCATCATACTCATAAACTACATATGCATTGCATCATTGGTTGTCTTTGTTATATTATTATATTATTATATATATTTATATTGTGCTCTAACTCTTTCTTTAAAGCCGGTAGTATTCTTCGTTATCACATACTTATTCAATTTCATTTCCCCTTTCCGTTGAACCTATTAAGTACATTTTTGTGTACTCGCCCTACTTTGTTTCTTTCATGCAATCCATGCACAGGGATCCGTATAGGGTCGTTGATTCACTCTGCCAAAGCTTACTCTATTTATTCAGATCTTAGCAATGAGGCTTTGACTTCAAGTTGTCGTGGATCTTTCAGATTTCCTTCGTTGTTGTTTCCATTTCAGACATTGTATTAGACATTCTCAGACATCATTGTATTTTCATTTGAGGTAGTTGTATTTAACGTTTTACACTACCGTAGATGCTCTTGTACTCATGACTCCAGGTTTTTGGATTTCAATTAGATATTATGATTGTTTTCGCTTTAGTTTATTTTCTTTAGTTACGAACCAATTTTTGGTCATGAAAAGTTTGGTATCAAAACTCTATGTTCACTAGGAACGTGAGTCAAGAGTAGGGTGTCTAGTAGGAACTTGTGGATTGGTATGTAGCCGTTCATACCCATCTTTGTGAGGCTACGGGACGCTTAACAGGAAACTACTTTCATATTTTCTTCTATTCATTCATTTCTTCATATCACATATTTTGAACATTTCTAACTCTACTCCTTCTACACATATGTCGGTAACTAGATGTTGACGATCAATGGGAGAGCCCAAGTTAGTTGATGCAAATCCCGCTTGAGGTTGAGGTTGGGTTCATGTTAGGGCCAGGGACAAAGGACTTGCTTGAGGTGATGTCGCCCAAATTACAGCTCTTTTTTTAGGATAAAGCAGTCATTGTCAAGAAATATAACATAACAAAGGTTAGGGTCGAACACAAGGGAATATGTAGACTTAAGAGAATTCAATTAACGCAATTTGAGTAGTTAACCAACTTACTTCCCCAGTAGGGAGGGTTTTGCAATAATTAGTAGAAAAGTAAACCTAACTAATGCAAGAGTTAAACCAATATGGAGAGAAACTAGGGTATTGTGTTCCCCATGATTCCCTAACTTAGTATCACCAGATAACCTAATTATTTTCTCATATGTAGCATGCAGGACGGTACGTT
Source organism: Solanum rostratum (assembly GCA_029948455.1). NCBI lineage: Eukaryota > Viridiplantae > Streptophyta > Magnoliopsida > Solanales > Solanaceae > Solanum > Solanum rostratum. Next base: position 26,409,049 of record CM057047.1, read on the forward strand.
AATCTTACAAAACCCTTTGGTCTAGACGAGAATCAAATTTCACTACGTGACTTGGCCCATCTCTGTAGTGTGTATTACTATCCCTTGCCTATTACTCCAGTACATCCTCCCCGTGGCCTAGGTCGGTTGATTACAAGAGAACACATCAATCAAATCTTGTTAATTAATCTCTTTTCTTATTCATTACTACCTTTGTCTAGTCAATATCACTTGGCAAATCGTAATGTTGGCCATCATGAGAAAATATGCAAAGCGAAGAGAGTTAATTAATTAATACATGCACACTGTTCAAGAGTTATGAATTATACGGTTTTACTTTATTAGTTCTTTATGGTTCCCACAACCCTAGTTGTTAATTTAGCTACTCATGATCGGTGTAAATACAAGACTTATGAATTGGAATAACATAATAGAGCACTTACACAATTGAATTAAGAATAAGCAAATCCAACTTGAAAGAGAAAAGATTAACGATCAAATCAAAGTACAAGTTTTCTCAAAACTCTCCAATGTAATCTCACTATTTTTCCACTCTAATAAGTTCTATCTTTACTATGAAGCTATTTATTATATTTAAAATACAAGTCATAAAAAAATAGGATAGCTGGGTCGACATGCCTCACGAATAGGTTTACGGGTTGTATTGCATTCCACGACCCATAATTGGGGTCTCATACAGTGCTGGTGGAAAACTAGACTTCAAATTTACGATGCCCCTCCATGACTCGTAAAGTTATTTACGACCCGTAGGGGGTTTCATCTGATTAATATTCCAAAAGGTCTGTCATCTCTGATCTTCAGGGCACGAACCATGTTCTACAACTCGTAACTCATTCCATGACCCATCTGTATGTTTGTAGAATCAACTTCAAAAAATCATCTCCCCACTGTAATTGTCCACGAAACCCACTTCACAGCCCATAGAGTGAACTATGACCCATAAAGGGTCTCGTACTACATCCAAATCAACAATTTCTGCACTTTCTTCCTAAAATAAAGGCTAACCCTCGAAACCTGTAAATATAACAAAAAACACATAAAACCAACTTACATTGCATTATGAAAACACAAAATTCCATGTTTTAAGCATCCAAAGAAATGTATATTGATAGCACATCAACAACCTTAACTTAAGATTACTGCTTGTCCTCAAACGACAGACTGCAGACCTCAACCCAGTGGCATACATCACATAAATCTTAAACTCAGATACCCAAACCAGTTTTTGAAAACAGGATCAAATAGCCATCTAGCAAATCAATACAGACTTGCATGTGGCAACATAATTATGACAAGTGAGGCACTATGAACAATCTACAATCATTGAATAAGTCTAGTGCTAACAATGTAATGCAAATACCCTCACAGAAAGTAGTCCTATATCTAACACTTAATGATGTTTTCATGTATAACCTTGGGACTATACAAAATGACTCACTCTCTCAAAAGATATTCATGTGTCACGCCCAATACCATAAGCTTTCCCCTATACTCATGATTAAGTCCTTCAACTACTTTTACTAAGATCACTTTAGGACTTTTTAGGCTTGTAACATAGGCTTAGGGGGCTTTTAGGAAGAAAGTGCAGAAATTGGTGATTTGGATGTAGTACGAGACACTTTATAGGCCGTAGTTCACTCTATGGGCTGTGAAGTGGGTTTCGTGGACAATTTCAGTGGGGAGATGATTTTCTGAAGTTAATTTTGTAAACATGCAGATGGGTCATGGAATGTGTTATGAGTCATAGAACATGGTTCGTGCCCTGAAGATCAGAGATGACGAACCTTCCGAATATTAATTAGAAGAAACCCCCCTACGGGTCATAAATAACTTTACGAGTCAGGAGGGGTATCATGGATTTGAAGTCTAGTTTTCCACCAGCACTGTATGAGACCCCATGAGACCCCAATTATGGGTCGTGCAATGCAATATAACCCGTAAACCCATTCGTGAGGCGTGTCTACCCAGCTATCCTATTTTTTAGGACTTGTATTTTAAACATAATAAATAGTTTCATAGTACATAGAGAACTAATTAGAGTGGAAAAATAGTGAGATAACATTGGAGAGTTTTGAGAAAACTTGTACTTTGATTTGATCTTTAATCTTTTAATTCTCTTCCAAGTTTGATTTGCTTGTTCTTAATTCAATTGTGTAAGTGCTCTATTATATTATTCCAATTCATAAGTCTTGCATATACATAGATCATGAGTAGCTAAATCAACAACTAGGGTTGTGGAAACCATGAAGAACTAATAAAGTAAAACCGTATAATTCAAAACTCTTGAATAGTGTGCATGCATTAATTAATTAACTCTCTTCGCTTTGCATGTTTTCTCATGATGGCCAACATTACGATTTGCCTAGTGATACGGACTGGAAAAAGCTAGTAATGAATAAGAAAAGAGATTAATTAACAAGATTTGATTGATGTGTTCTCTTGTAACATAGGCTTAGGGGGCTTTGGTATGGTATTTTTAGAACTTAGTGACTAAAAGCGCTCCTTAACACTGCATTTTCCTACTTTTTTGCCCTGCCAACTCTGTTATTTTCCACGTCGTTCTTCCTTTCTCCTTTTTCAATCTTTTCAGGGTACTTTTGTTTTATTTTTTAGCTTTTTGCCTTTCTTTTACGCTTCATTTCCCTTTTCAACTCCTAATTAAGAAATCACTTAATTTTCTTAACCCTAGAACATGATTTTTCTCCTTTTTATCCGTATCATTAACTTTCCCCTTATTTTTGTGCTTCACCTTTACACCAACAACCCTTAACTCAGGCCAAAGGCCTGAGTTAAGGTATACACTATATGTCCTCAAAACCAGTGCCACTTTTGGAAGCCACCCTCAACTTAGCCTTTTTGCCTCAGTCAAGGTGCATAATGTTCAAGGACGGACCAAGGTCAATTTCTGGATTTTTCATCTAACAAGGCTAGGGTACTTAGGTGTTTACAAGGAATGGGTACATGCAAGGCTCAAACATTAGATTTAAGTGGTATTCTAAAAGTTTGGTTCGATATCTAGGCTAAGTGGAGTTTTAAGAACAATGGTCTAGGATCGTTTCCTAATCCAACTAATCTACATCCTAACTTAGAGTAACATGGCTAGTTCTGAATTAGCATTAAACACATGAATTTTGAAATTTAGGATCACACTCACATGGCACTTACTACATTATAAACAAAAGACTCTCAGATCATGCTTTTTTTCTCAATTTATCCTCACTTATCAGAACAAGCATTGTCAACACACCAAAACATTCATGGATGCTGTATAAACTAACTTAATCAAAAATTTTGTGGGTTTTATTTTAAAAAACACAAAACATGCTATATGCCACAGCTATTAGTACTATATGCTACAAATACAACCTAAACCTCCTAAACGTGTCGGTTCAACAGAAAAAAAATATTCATGGGGAAAGAGGACACAGGCAAGAGAACCCTATGCTAAATAATAGGGGATGTTATGGACCCAAGATACTTAGACTTCATTGAGGCCCATAACTACCCAGGGAATGTTATTGAACCAAGCTACTTAGACTTCATTGAGGCCCATAACTACCCACGTCCTATTGAAAAAGAGGTGCATTGTCCCCAATGTACACAATTTAACAAACAAAAGTATAAGCAGCCAAAAATCATACTTGGGCACCTAAGCGCCGGTGTGTGGCTGAGTTTTATCACTCACACCTAGCGTTGTGGCCTCCTCAGTAGTATCACTCTTTCCATGGGTCAAACACTCCTAAAGTTCTCAAGCTCTAAGCCTATCATCTCTCGTCTTGCAGTCTCGACTTTCTCAAGGGAAGCTCTAGCTCCTGCTCCTCAGTCAGCATCGCACATAAGCGCACAACATCCTCATTATCATATGTGTGGCAATCTTTCCCGTGGGAAGGTTGGACATGCTTATCGGGAGTAAAAATATCTACCAATAACACCGGGAGTGTGGTCTCTAATAGCATCACTGGTGTTGCAAGTGCTACAGTCATATTGGCCCAGAACTGTTTGGTCTCTGTCTTGATGTTTGTGAAGTCTGCTGGCTAGGTAATGCTTAGGCTTTGTTATACCCTCGCTTCAAAGGCATCAATGCAGGCATCCACAGTGGGAAGATGGTCCTGAATAGTGGGAACAGACTATGCGTGATGCGACCTTCCTAATATAAAATTACTTGGCGGACCCATGGCCTAATCTACTAAACTATCTGAGTCAACTGTGACATAGCATGTGATAACCTCTGTTCCATGGCCTATATAGATATGGCAGACACATAAGTCATGCCCGTAGGTGCAGCTTGTGATGAAATGGCATGTGGTGCAAGAATAGAATTAGTGGGCCCCCTTTCCTTAGGATATGGTGGTCTATGCTCAGTAGCAGCAGTAGTGGTGGTGGTGGTGTCTGGAGCCTCATCTCTTGCATAGGAGCGGGCTAGTGTTGTGCTCACTAGAGTACTATTGGGTTCTCCTCAACCTTGATCAAGCAGACATCTAAAGTGCACTGGACTTGTTCAGTGAGCCCAGCTAGTGTAAGCTCTCCACCTAGACTCTAGAAAGAACCTGTATATCAAGCAAGGAAAAAGGATAGACGTAGACCTCTTCAAAGTGACCTCGTGAATCTGCTAAAACATTAGGTGAGCCCAATCAATCTCATAACTAGCCAAGATATTGGAAACCAACAATGTGTGCTCCAAAATAAAGGTATTATTAGAAACAGTCGGCCGAATGCGTGATCAGAAAATCTCCCACCAAAACATGACTGGGAAACTGAGCAAACCCTTGACGATAGTGTGTGGTGATCCATGCAGGTTTCAGACCTAGCTTAATAATATAACTAGCCACCCATCACATCAAGCTAGCTCTGCACTCTAGATCTCTCATCACAAGCATGTCCTTCGTCTACCCCACTCTATAGTTGAACTCAGTTGTGGATCTGGCAGTAGCGAACCCAAGTCCAAATAGCATACGATGGATGGTGGTCTCCGAAATATCCACCCACCGGCCCCTCACTCTCGTATCGGTCAATCCCCTTGGGAAGAGTACCGTGAATAGTGGCTACATAAAATGCATAGAACTTCCTCAATATGGCTAGGTTGTATCGCCTGAGTTATTGGGTCAGCCACTGGAGCCCGTATTCGATCATCGAATCCTGAAGACCGAGGATACTATCGAGTCTATCTGGGATGACTCGGGGCTCTTCATAGATGGAGTGGGCTGGCTTGCCCTACTCTGTAATAGTAGTCCTTGACATAAATATCTTGCAAGCCCTCGACGCACCACCAACTAGTAAGATCATCTGGTAAAGAAGGTGAAGATCGGGGCACTATTGAGGACTCCATCTCTGATCTGTCACTAGTGCTTGACTCGCACCTGGACTCCTCTCTGGATAGAGTCATCTGAATATACTTTCTCCTGCAGTCGTCTCCCTCATCAGACTAAGGAGTACCAACGAAAAGAGCCTAAGTTTTTCTAGCTTTGGGAGTAGCTCTAATCTAGGGTCTAGTAGCCTCCAGGTCTGGACGGATGCCAAGGTCCTCTACTGACCCACTTAGGTTGGAAATTTGCTCATCCTTTGAGGTCTCCTCGCTGACCGTTCACTATAACGCCCTAATCTCGTCACGTTTTGCTTTTAAGACCATAGCACATTAAACATGAAAATTTAAGAACCTTGGTTAGCCCTACAGATCAAAAAATGAAATGCTAAAATAATTCACATTGAGTTGCAGAAGAGTCTACAAAAGCACCTCTACGGGCCGTAGTGGACACTATGAGCCATAGAAGGCTCTTGTAAAACAGAGGGCACATAATTTTCGCTCATTGGAAAAGTCTATGAGACCATGTATGACTCATAAAATGTTATAAAACTCGTAGACTGAGTCATAGAGTTTTCTAGTATTTGAAATTATATCAGGCAAGGATCCACGAGACCCTTCTATAAGTCGTAAAGTGTTCTACTACTCAAGAAGTTCTCATCTGATGGGTATTTAGAAACTTCAAGTTTCTGAAATCTTGTATAAGGGGCAATTACAACTCGTGGAATGCTCCATGGGTCGTAAAAGGCACTCTTAGAGCAGAAAACTCAATAACCAGAGTTTTTAAGTCGATAAAAACAGACCTTATATGATTTTTAAATATTATTTTAACAACATTGAAGCAACACACACATACCCACAAGATGTTTATTACACCAGCCAACACATAACATGTTAATCGACACATATACCCCATCGGATATAATTGAGCATATTTCCCCAACCCTTCCGACCACGTATGAATGATATCACAATAAAATTATGCACTTATGTCATCACCAACAAAATTACACACGCAATCAATTTATCACAAATGGTGGGTGATTCCACAGGCGCCAAAACATATTATTTAAATCATATAATCAAGGCAACCACACCCAATTCTTAATTTAGACACATATTTAAAACATGGGCAACCATAATTTACATATCAACATGTCAATTGCACAAATGGGCTTGTGTCTAACACTACCATTCCTAACATAATTTCCAATTTTATCATACCAACATAGGTAAATTAAAGGAATTGTGTAATCAAAACCTTACCAATTTATGTGACTAGATTGTAGAAGATGAAGGACGTGAAGAGATACTAAAACCTTAGGTTGCCAAAAAACTTTGCTGGAAAATGGTGGTGGTGACAGCTATTGGTGATTGGAATGTTTTGAGTTGGGGGTTGGTCTGGTGTTTTTGTAAATTAGGGCTAAAATGGGGTCAAAACAATTTAACCCCATAATTTATACTTTTAAAGGGTCAGCTGAAATCTGATGGACTTGAATAATATGAAAACCCGATTAGGGGTCGTAGAGTATTTTACAGCTCATGAACTGTGGTTTCATAGAACATCCAAACCCTAGTTTTCCGAAAAACGTTTCACGGACCTGCCTGCGAGTCAAAAAGTGATGTACGACAAGTATAGTCGGTCGTAGAGACCTCAACACTTAGAAAATTTTTAGAGTACTTACGTAGTGTCCGCGAGCCCCGTTCACGACCTATAATTTTATCTACGGATCATAATATTGGCTCGTGGATTGGAGTGCATGACTTTTTGCTTACTTAAAATGTCTGTGAGATGGTGTACAAGTCGTAAAACAATATACGACCTATAAAACAAATAGTAGAGGCACTTCATAATGCCCTTCTCAGCTAAAAGTGGTTGACTGAACCATGTACCTGCATATTCATCATAGAACACACTGTTACCTTATATGCAACAAGCGTAATGTCCAAAATTACAATCAAAATACAAGAAAACAACTATCTAGAAGTCCAAAAACTAAAAATAAAGCTACACTACAACTATGACATCAAAAACCTTAGGTTGCATTCCAAGTAGCAACTGATTTAGTGTCACGACACGACTTGGAAAAATTGGTAACTTGGACTTCACCAATTTTCAAGACTTCATACTTCAAATCTTTGGCCTCTTCATTGACCGACAGATATTGAAGACAACCTCTTCTTTTTTTAATCTAAACCTGAGTTTACTGGCTTCTATATCCACTAATCCTTGCCCATTGTCCAAGAACAGTCTTCCCAAGATGATTGGGACATCGAAGTCCACTTTGTAATCTAGATCACAAAGTCTGTAGGGCATATGAACTGCTCCACTTTGACCAGCACATCATTTAGTACCCTCATAGGCTTCTTCACCGTGCAGCCGCATGTTTGTTAGAGTAGGGGCTCCAAATCCTAGCTTCTTGAAGACCGCAAGCGGCATCAGATTAATGATGTCACCTAGATCACATAATGTCTTTGCGAACTCCACATCTCCAATGGTGCAGGGTATGGTGAAAGCACCACGATCTTCTATCTTTTGGACCAAGGACCTCGTAGCAATCATACTGCAATGTTGAACCTCTTGGTAGAGTTTCTGACTCACAGTGCACTTCTACATAACCAGGTCCTTCATATACTTTGCATACCCTGGCATCTTCTCAAGCACCTCAATGAAAGGGATGTTGATGGAGAGTTATTTTGGCATGAGAGGAAATGCTTGAACTTGCCTTCCTCCTCCCTCTTTTTTATTCTTTGAGGGAAAGGAGGAGGAGGCCTAGGAAGAGGCTTTAACTTCTATGGTGCATCAGCAGCTTCACTCACCCTATCCTTGCCACGATCATCTCCTGTATCCGCATCGTTAGTGACAAATGTCTTCTCTCAAACATCATCCTCATCAAGTTGCATGGGAGGATCAATGGCGCTCTTCCACCATGAGTAGTAACTGCCATGCACTACCCTTTATTTTCAGGGCCCTGAACTTTATTACTACAAAGTGTACCCCTCAATCGCTGATTGAGTTGAGTTGACACTTGAAAAAACTATTTCTCAAGATGTTTTTTAGAAATAGAATGAGATTTAATTTTTCGATTGATACTGTAGATCATAGATTTCATCCCCCTCAAAGTCTCATCCTATGTGTCAGCTTTATACAACAGGCGATCAAACATCTCCACAATTTTTGAACTACTTGCACCTATAATGCGATTTTATGGTGGCACATAGGGGCCATTTCTGTAACCATCTCTGCGACCCCAACTGACATCTCTCTCTGGGCCCCTATTCTGGTCATAGTATCATCCATGGTTTTCCCTACAATATCCATCTCTATTGAAGTTCCAACTTTTATTTTTTTGACCTTGGTGCCAATAGACTTGATTGGACCCTTGGATGTTGGTCCGAAAACCCCTGTCTGATTAGTAATAAAACAAGTATCCTCTTTCTAGTATGACTCATCATACATAGGTGCACGTGGAGGGTGATGAATCACTGCATTGACTCTCTCCTTATTCTTTTTTACCATCACCTCCATGCTTATGCGAATTCGGGCAAGCTCTTGCATAATTTCTTCATTTATCTTAGCTTGCTCAAAACCGACATTACAGCACATGAACTATTGGTAGATACTCTTTCTCTCTACCCCCATGCATGATTTTTATTAACCACTCTCTAAATTCATTCTACAATCCTTTTAAATGCCTGATCTTAGAACATGCCCCCCATAATAGGATCAGCACAAGCTTGACTGTTCTCATTGAGAGAATGGGAGAAGATCTCTACCAAGGCATCATAAATGATCTTGTGGTCTGGGACACTCCTCAAACACTTAGTAAACCGCCCCATGTAGTACTGGTCGAGTTACAAGGAAGTTGGTCAATGTTGTTGATCTGGTCTTCTAATTGTAGCTTATTCGACCTCAGGAGTTACCTTTCCAAAAAAGGCCTTCTGCAATTCACCCCAGCTGGTGATCAAACTCTATGAGAGCTCAAATAGCCATAGTGTTGCATTGCACGTAAGAGACAATGGGAAGACATGAAGTCTCACAGCATCTACAGACAGATTTTGTGTTCCTATCACATTCTTTCACACGAATGCAACATTGTGTAGATGGCTATGAAGATCATCCGATGGTAAGCACACAAATAGACCATAGTTCGATAGAATTTGAAACAATCTACTTGAAACTACGAACTTCATGTCGGCCGGTAGAGGGAGCAATACAATAGCTTAAGTCACCTCCATAGGCAGAGGATACTGTCTATATTGATTCCACTGATAAGCATTGGCATAAAATCATGTAGTGTGAAGCAATGTCCTCAAGAGGGGGTGGGTTCTCATTATCAGCATTTTAATTCTAGTTCTTGTTCAAAGCTGCATTAGCCACGTTTTGGCATTATCTTAGGCCATTCTTCTAAATTTTCCTTAGATCTCTAAGTCAAACAAAGTCAAGGGTCTGCCTCGACTTTGAGTATTAAGCATACACTACACATTCACCCTGAAAAAGAACAAAAAATGTAAAATGAAGTAAAAAAGGATTAATACTCAAATCAATTGAATTAACCAAGCCTAGTCGTATTCCCAGGCAACAGCGCCAAAATCATGATGTCGCCCAAGTTATACCTCCTTTTTTAGGATAAAGTGTTCGTGGTCAAGAAAGAGAATCTAGGGTAAGGGTTGAACCCAGGGGAATACATAGACTTGAAAGAATTTAATTAACGCAATTTGAGTAGTTAACTAACTTACTTCCCCAAAGGGGGGTTTGCAATAATCAATAGAAAAGTAAACCTAACTAATACGGGAGTCAAATAAATATTGAGAGAAACGAAGGTATTATGTTCCCTACGATTCCTTAACTTATTCTCACTGGATAATCTAATTCTTTTCTAGCGTGTAGCATGCAGGACGGTAAGTTAAGTTACCTAAACCTTTTTGTCCAAGTGAGAGGCAAATTTCACTACGTAACTTGGCCCATCTCCGTAGTTTGCATTACTAACCCTTATTTAGTAGTCCTAGTACAACCTCTCCTTGGCCCAGTTCGGTTGATTAGATGAGAACACATGAATCGAATCCTATTAATTCATCTCTTCTCCTATTCATTATTACCTTGATCTAGTCCGTAATACCAAGGGGGTCCTAATGTTTGCCATCATCAGAAAACAGGCAAAGCAAAGAGAGTTAATTAATATATGCATGTACACTGTCCAAAAATTATGAATTCTTCGGTTTTAATTTGTTAGTTCATCATGGTCCCACAACCCAAGATGTGGTTTTAGCTACTCATGATCTGTGTATATGCAAGACTTATGAATTGGAATAACATAATACAACACTTACACAATTGAATTAGAACAAGCAAATCTAACTTCAAATAAAATCACAAGATTAAAGATCAAATCAAAGTACAAGTGTTCTCAGAATTTTCCAATGTTATCTCAGTAAATTTCCTCTCTAATTATCGAATTCTCTATGTACTATGCATCTCTCCTATGAAAATAACCCAAAACCCTATTTATAATATTTAAAATATAAGTCCTAAACAAAATAGGATATTTGGGTCGGCACACCTCACGAACGGGTTTACGGGTCGAAATGAGTTCCATGGCTCATAATTAGGGTCTCGTACAATGCTGCAAGAAAATTGGACTTGAAATATACAATACCCCTCAATGACCCGTAAAGTAATTTATAAACTGTAGGAGATTTCTTTTGATGAATCTTCTGAAGGTCCCTCATCTCTGATCCTCAGGTTACGGACCATGCTTTACGACTCGTAACTCATTCCAAGACCCATTTGCATGTTCGTAGAGTTAACTTCAGAAAATCAGCCCCTCACTTGAATTTTCCATGAAACCCACATCACGGCCGATAAAAGATCTCGTACTACATCAAAATCAACAACTTCTATACTTTCTTCAAAAAATCAAAGCCAACCCTGGAATCCTTTGGATATAACACAAATACGCACAAAACAAACTAACAACTTATTGAGAACACACAAATTTCCATGTTTTAACAAAAGTGTTGTATTTTGACAGCTCATCAAGAGGTGTAACTACACCCAAGGGACAAATTATGTTAGCCTCTCCAAAGACTGATTATAAGCCCAAGGGACCTATAGACCCTATTCCACTTTCTTCAGCCCTAGATGCTACGTGGTGATTCAGGAGTTACTTTTGATATTATTGGCTAGAATAGAGGATGCACCTCTAGCCGTAGATATTATTGATGCACTAGTTTCTACAACACTATTTGGCCTTTCTATGGCTCCATCTTAGCCAGCCATGATTCTATAGCTCCATCTTAGCCAGCCATGATTTATGTGTGTCCTTCCTCAGTTCTAGTGGATCTTCCTATGACTTCTATAATTCTACCTCAAACATTGCGGCTGAGTTCTGGGTAACATCTCTAGGGATTTGTTATTGCTCTGTCTGTTAAACCTCCTTGATTTTGGGTGCCCTCTTCTTCTCCTAGTCCTTCTATGTCCACAGTTGAGCAGAATTATTTTGAGTGGTTTATGTGGTTCGCTCCCCCATGATTTAATTGTACCCCATATGATATTGCTTATGATTTCTTATCAGAGTATCAGGACCATCTATGTAATCTGGCCATCCTTGAATCATGGAGTTGCTTATACCTCTTACCAGTTCACCGGCCTAGCTTAGGATTTGTGGAGATCAATTTTGGCTTGAGTGTCTTGGTTGATCTACAATCTTGAGATGGGAGCAATTCCAGAGGTACTCTTAGAGAGATTCGTACCATATAGCTTTCGAGAAAGTCATAAGGTTGAGTTTGATAGACTTCAGTAGGGTTTTACGTTAGTTTCGGACTATAAGGCCAGATTCCATACATTGTTTAGATATGCCTTGTTCAGTATCCCTACTGAGTTCGAGAGGATTCGATAATTTTCCAAGGGATTGGAAGGGTATCTTCAGGATGCTAAAACTTCCTTGGTTCTGGCTGGAGGTACATTTCAGAGTGTAAAGATAACACTCGTATGATTGAGCACATCAGGCATGATAGACAGGGTAGCAGGAAAAGCTACTGTCATATCAACTAATTTAGTAAACCCCACCACATGATCATGAGTTCCAGAGGCATGACCATCAAGGCTGAGAAGTCCATGAAGCTGTCCCCACAGTTGATAGTGCAGATAAATCTTGGACTACTTAGACAAGTCGAGATTGTTCATCTAGTGCAAGCAGATGTTGTGGCTTTTCAGATCAACCATCTCTTAGGTAAGAGGCTAGGGCTTGCCATGGTTGTGATGAGGTGGGAAATTCGGCCAGGCTTATTTGTATGGTTTATCTTCCATCTAGGGCTCAGGATCTCAGCCAACTCATCAAATCCTAACACATTAACCTAGAGACACACCCCACGCTATGAGGGGTTGTACCAGATGGGGTTGTTGTATCGTGAGACAAGGAGCCCATGGACGTCCACAGGCTAGTGGTGGTCATAGAGTATGCTATGCTATCTTAGATAAAGTCAAGGCAAAGGACTCTGATGCGGTTATCACCGATATAGTTCTAGTGTTGTATCATTCAGCTTCAGTTTTATTTGATCCAAGCACTACTTATTCCTATGTGTCAGCCTATTTAGCTTCTAGTATCAATGTTATGCGTGAGTTGCTTACGAAGCCTATTTATGTTTCCATCCCGATAGGTGGATTATTAGTGCTAATTAGGTGTACAGGTGTTGTGTTATGACATTTATCGGGAGAGTTATTATTTTTAAGTTGATACTGCTGGATATGGTTGACTTCGAAGTTATATTGGGCATGGATTGGTTTTCACCTAATCATGTTATTCTTAACTACCATGTGAAGACCATGACCTTATCTTGCCCTAACTTGCCTTTATTAGTATAGGCTGGAGCACCTAGCTTTTATCCTAAGGGTGTTATTCTTATATGCATGCTTGTCGATTGATGGAGAAGGGATGCTTGACATATTTAGCTTATGTTCATGTAACACCACTCATGCTTTAAAGCTTGGAAAACCACAAGACAAGAATATTGCTGAGGTTTGATCCTATGAGCGAGTCTACAGCCTGTAGAAAGAACCATGGGTCATAGGTGGATTCGTGGAATACGCCTAGTAAAAATGGGAAATTGAACCATTTCTTAGATATGACTTACGTGTTACAAGGACAGACCATAAAAGTAACCACGACCTAACAATAGGTATCGTAGAAAGAGACTCTGAAAAACCTAATTTATCTAAGTCTGGAACTACTTTATGAAAAGAGATGTGACCCATAAGTGAATCTATGGATCTTCCTTCATGTTTTGTAGGATTTTGTGAATTCAATAAACTTGACTTCTATGGCACAAGGTTCTATGGACTTATGTATGGACCATATATAGATCCACAAACTGTAGAGAGGGTTCCATGGATGGCTCTTACAATTTTTAGTGGCAAGTGTTTTTTGACATTTCCAATTCACCTAAGTCCTAAACTTCATCATTTTGGCCACCCTAACTGACTTAACCAACCTAGCACTTATAAATGCTATTCCTAATCCATATAAAGTCATTAATATTCAGAAAATTCTAGCAAGGGTTCTCAATATTTCTCTATCTAATACAAGAGTTCCATTAAAGATAAAGCTTAGAGGTTTTTCATACAATTTCTAGATTTTTCTCATCAAATTCTTTAGTATTCGACTTGAGGTATGCAGAGCTTCATACATGGAATAGTTTCATCCATGAAGTCCAATGCAAAACCTTCTTTTGATCAAAGTTTTTATGATAAATTTTTCTATGTGCTCTTAAGCTATGATTTCCAATGCATAGATGTTTTATTCCTATATGATGATTATGACTAATTATGCATGAATTATGATGCATTTCATGATACATATGATTTTCAAGCTAAAGTACGTAATTTTAAAGTATGCATGATTAAGTCTTAATGACTTGATGTGGATTCCTTTATCAATGATCATATTTGATTTCAATTGCATTTTTTTATGAATTCTATCCAATCAAATGATTTTGACTAAATTGTCCATGGACCCACACTTAGCCCTAGTCACTTATGACAAAGCTATGGACTTTCTGACTATGAACTAAAGTATGAAAAAATGTGTTTTGATGATGATATGATAATGATGATGTTATAATGAAGAGGGTGGTGAAAACCCTCTTATGATGATGTTTTAGTGGGAACGTCTACCCACATTATGTTGAATAGAAAAAGTAGATGGACTCTTCGTATGAAATGATGTTTGTATCAATGCGTTGATGACTATTTATTAATTGTGGAAGTATGATTTTAATGAAGTATAAACAACGTTGAAAGCTAGCTATTTGCATAATTTATGTATTCTATGGGATATGACATAGAACCGAGAGGGCTTTGGTAGATACCATGGTCCCATAACTATGTGCCACCATAGGAATGATTTTCATAACTTTTATGTCTTAAAGGTGAGCTAATGGATCTATCCATATAGCTTTAATGGAAACTCACTATGCTAGGATAGAGCCTAAAGGATGGGGTCAAAGGATGGTTCTTATCGTGCTAGGATAAAGCCTATATGGTGAGGATTGAGTCTACCCCTGCAAAGAAAACTCTAGTTCGCTTGATGTAGAGTGAACATCAAGATTCCATGTAATAGTCAGCATGGTCTTACATGTCGGTTATAGTTCTATCCCCACAAATGTATGTTAAATTTATGAAAGAATTTTATTATGCTTCTTCCTGTGATTTTAAACTTGAATGTTCATGCATAATGTGTCCTTATCTAATTGATTGTGATTATGCATATTATTATTATTCTTATGTCCTTTGATTTATTGCATACCTACTACTTAGTACATTACATGTACTAACACATACTTTTTTACTTACATGACCTAACCATGTAGGGATGGACGATGAGACGACTATTACATTTTGTGGATAGATTCAAATATTGATCTTGAGGATTTGTTGGTGACTTTCCATGCTTCAAGGACAACCCTTTTATAATTCTTTCCTTTTATGTTAAGACTTTATCATTTTCTTTGTTTGATGTATATCTTGAGGGTGAGCTAGTGACCTTTGTACTAGACCCCACTAAGATCTATGATATAGAGGCATGATTTGGACCTAAAGGATAGATGTATAATCCCTCATAGAAAGTATGACGTTCTCACTTTTATGTACCTCTGCTTGCCTATTCTCTTATATATTCTTATTTTTCCTTATGAATGCTTATAACATGAATATGAGGCTTGGATGGGATTCCTTTAGGTAGATATTCATCGTGTCATGAAAAGGCCCTAGGTCTAGCTCATGATAAAAGTGGTATCAGACAAAAGATCTGAAAGCATCCTAGGGAGACAAACATGCCGCGTCAAGTAGAGTCTCGTACATAGGTGTGAATTTCACCACATCCATGAACATGCTATGACACATTCTAGGAAATCTTTTCTTTTTCTGTACTCTATGTCGTGCCTTCAAAGCTTCCGTATCATAATTCTTGTCCCTTGGTGTTCTCAGAAATGGCTTCACGATGTGCTCTATTGCCAAGGTTAAATAATGTTAATGTGAACCAAATTCATCATGCTCTTCAAGCTCTCCAAATCTCTTAAGAAAACCAAGGGTCTAATAATGAGTTTAGAGCCATAATCACTATGTTATCTCAAGTTATTGCTTCTCCTAAGACTTTTACTCCAGTTTTGAGGATAAGAGATTTAGCGATGATGAATCCCCCTGAGTTTCATGGTTCGAGGGTGGATGAGCATCTACAAGAATTCATTGATGAGGTGTATAAGGCGGTGGAGATTATGGGTGTGTCTTCTAAAGAGAAAGAAAAATTGGTGGCTTATCAACTTAAGGGAGTTGCTCAAGTTTGGTTTACTTAATTGGAAGTTCAAAAGGGTTGATGAAGGTTCTATCGACTTGGAGATATTTAAGGCCCCTTTCCTTGACCAGTACTTGAGCTAAGCATAACTAAGGTAATAGAATTAATGAACTTAAATTAAGGTGGCATGAGGGTGAGGGAGCTTGACCTCAAATATACTAAATTGTCCAAATTTTCTCCTTCCTTGGTGGCTGACACAAGGGCCCGCATGAATAAATTAACTTTGGGTGTGTCATACTTGGTTGCTATTCTAATTAAAGAAATGGAACACAAGGTTGCTATGCTCATTACAGAAATGAATATTTCTAGCCTTATGACATATGTCGAACAAGTGGAGAGTGAAAAACTAGAAAAGATGAGGACAAGGCAGTCCTAGAGGTGTTATTGAGATAGTTTATTTTCTTATGGTAAGTTCGGTGGTGTCCAATAGGCCAAGGGTCTTTTAAAAGTTCTCTTCAAAGGTTTGAAGAGAAAGGGGCTAATCCTAAGGCACAAGGTGGTGTTATGAAAGGTGGTGCTAATCTATCAGGGTGCCCTAAGTATGGGAAGAACAATGTTGGTGAATACTTGAGGGGTACCAATGGATGCTTTGGTTATGGGAAGATTGGATATAAGATCGTCGAATATCCCAATGTAGCTAATAAGGATAAATAAGGGTGTTCACTAGATCAATTAGCTCCAAGAGGGCAAGTGCAACAAGGTGCCTAGGCTCAAGGTGGTGGTTCATATGGTAATCGATTCTATAGCTTGCATGCTAGACAAGAGGTTGATGAGGCTCCCAATATGGTTACCAGTATGTTAAAAGTCTTTGATCATAATGTATATGCTTTGCTTGACCTCGGTGCCAACATATCTTTTGTTACTCTTTATGTTTCCATAAAATTTGAAATGTCTTCAAAAGTTTTGTTCGAGCCTTATTTGGTCTATACTCCTATTGGTGAGTCATCCTAGCGAAAAACTCTACAGGAATTTTCCCGTGTCATTCTTATATAAAGTCATCCCATGTGATATAGTTGAGCATGATATGATCGATTTTGATGTTATTCTTGGTATGGATTGGTTGCATGAATCTTATTCCTCCATTGATTGTAGAAATCGTAAAGCCATATCCAAGTCCAAAATGAGCCTATTCTTGAATGGAAGATAACCAATGTGCTCAAAGGGAAATTTGTCTCCTATATGAAAGCTATGAAATGATTTCCAAAGGTTGTCTATATCATGTTTTCTGAGTCATGGATGTGGAGATTCGTGTTCCTACTCTTGATTCGGTCCCAATAGTAAATGACTTTCCCAACGTCTTACCCGAAAAATTGCCTAGTATTTCTCCAGTAAGGGAAATTTATTTTGGTATTGACCTATTTCCTGACACCCAATATGTTTCTATACCTCCATACCCATGGCCATAGCGTAGTTGAAGAAATTAAAGTAACAATTAAAAGACTTGCTTGATAAAGGGTTCATAAGGCCTAGTGTGTCACCATGGGGTGCTCCCGTATTGTTTGTAAGGAAGAAGGACGATTCACTTTTAGTGTATGTCGATTATCAACAATTGAATAAGGTAACCATAAACAAGAAGCATCCACTTCCAAGGATTGGAGACCTATTTGATCAACTCCAAGATGCAAGATATTTTTCCATAATAGATCTCCAGTCCGAATATTAACAACTGAGGATGAAGGGTGATGACATTCCAAATACGATATTTATAACTCGGTATGGTCATTTTGAATTTTTGGTTATGTTATTTGGACTAACAAATGCTCCTGCCACTTTTATGGACTTGATGAATAGGATTTTCAAACCGTACTTGGACATGTTTGTGGTGGAGTTCATAGATGATATATTAATTTGTTTGCAGGATGTCAACGAGCATGAAGACCATTTGAGAATTATGTTGCAAATGTTGAGAGATAGAAAACTCTTTGCTAAGTTTAGAAAGTGTGAATTTTTTCTAAGAGATGTGGTTTTCCTCGGTCACATTATTTTAGGTGATGCTATTTAAGTTGATCCAAAGAAGACTAAGGCTATAAATAATTGAACTAGACCATTGTCTCCATTTGATATTAGAAGTTTTTTAGGTCTTGCCAGTTACTTTAGAATGTTTGTTGAGGTATTCTCCTCCATTGTGCTTCTCCATTTACAAGGTTGACACCAACGAAGGTAAAATTCCAATGGTCCGATGAATGTGAGAAGAGTTTTAAGGTGTTGAATGATTGGCTTACATCAGCTCCTATTTTGATATTGCCTAACGACCCAAATGCTTTTGTGGTGTATTGTGATGCCTCACATGTACGCTTGGGTTCTATGCTATTGCAACATGAAAAGGTCATTGCCTATACTTTCGAAGCGATTGAAAGTGCACGAAAGAACTATCTTATACATGATCTTGAGTTTTTGGCCATTGTGTTTGCATTAAATATTTGGCGACACTACCTCTATGGGGCACATGTTGGCATATTCAAAAGTCATAAGAATTCGCAATATTTGTTTAGCCAAAAGGATTTGAATTTAAGACAAACAAAGTGGTTGCAATTAGTTAAGGATTATGACATGCGTGTGATGTATCACCCCAGCCAGGCGAATGTTATGACCGATGCATTAAGTAGAGTATATATGGGCAACATGGCACATGTTGAGAGTTGAAATAAAGAGTTGGCCAAGGAATTGCATTGTTTGTCTTGTTTGGGTGTGAAGCTGAATAGCTTGAGTAATGGTGGTGTGTTGGTGCCAAATGAAGCAGAATCATATCTGGTAGAAGAAGTTAAAGCAAAGCAACACATGGACCCTACTTTGGTTGAATTAAAGAAATTGGTGAATGATAAGAAGATAGAAGTCTTCTCACAAGGGTAGGATAAAGTATTGTGTTACCAAGGGTGATTGTCTGTACCCAATGTGAATGGACTAAGGGAGAAGATACTTAATGAAGCTCATCATTCCAAGTATTTTATTCATCTAGGATCCACAAAGATGTATAGGGATTTTAGAGAAGTGTATTGGTGGAATGATACAAAGAAAGGCATAACAAGGTGTGTGATGGGATGTGTGAATTGTTAACAAGCAAAAGTGGAACACTAAAGGCCAGGTGGTTTCACACAAGACATTGTGATAACAACTTTAAAATGGGAGATATGGATTTTATCATACAATTCCCAAAGACTAGTAAACGATTTGACTCGATATGGGTGGTGGCGGATAAAATGATGAAAATGACCCATTGTTTCCCAATGAAGACTTCTTATGATGTCGAGGATTATGCTAAGGTTTATATCCAAGTGTTGGTGAAATTGCGTTGGGTACCACTATCCATTATAATAGATAGAGGTGCTCAACTTACTTCTCATTTCTATAAGTCATTCCAAAACAAACTTGGTACGAAGGTGATGTTATGTACTGCATTTCATCCTCAAATGGATGGACAAGTCATAAGGACAATACAAATGTTAGAGGATATGTTGAGGGCTTGTGTACTTGATTTCAAAGGAAGGTGGGATGATCACCTAACTCTTACTTGATTTGCTTACAATGATAGTTTTCATTCAAGTATTTGTATCACTCTGTTTGAAGCATTTTATAGTAAACGGTGTAGATCACTAATGGAATGGTTTGAGGTTGGAGAAATGTCGTTAACTAGACAAGATTTTGAAATTGATGCTATAAAGAAGGTGAAAGTCATAAGGTAAAGGTTGAAGGCTGCATAAAGTCATCAACAGTCATATGATGATGCTAGGAGAAGAGAATTGGAGTTTGATGAAGGTGAATGGGGATATTTTGAGGTTTCCCCAATGAAAGGAGTGATGCATTTTTGTAAGAAAGGCAAATTGAGTCCTAAATATGTAGGACCTTATAATATAGTGAAGAGAATATTATCTAAATTTACCTATAGAAATAGCTATGGTTCACCCGACATTTTGCGTTTTTATGCTAAGGAAATGCTTGGGTGATCCTAATTATGTTGTTTCATAGAGAGATGTGTTTATTAGTGAAGATTTGACTTACGAGGAACTACCGATTGAAATTCTAGATTGGCAAGTGAAGAAATTGATGAATAAAGAGATTGCATCTATCAAGGTGTTATGGAGGAACCAACAAGTTGAAAGTGCTACTTGGGAGGCTGAGGTGGACATGATGAAACGATACCCTTACAACTTTTCTTCTATTCAAGGCTAAGGTACTTAATGCAATCCACTCCTACAAAATTCTCTTTAATTTGTATCTCTTGTTATGTTAAATGGATGCATAATCATGAAACTGTATTTGAATGATATTTGATGCATAAGTTTGATGATTTCATAAAAATGATGATTAAGTTGCATTTTTACATTTATGATATGAGTGTATTTCTATCTCATTCAAGGATGAATGATCCCAAGGGGGAGATACTGTAACACCCCTCATGTTTTTAAGCTTAGAAAACTGAAAGATGAGAATTTTGCTGAGTGTTTGATCCTATGAGCCACTCTACAGCCCGTAAAAGGAACCATGGGTCGTAGGTGGATTCGTGGAATGCACCCAATGAAAATAGAAAATCAAAAAATTTCTGGAAGATGACTTACATTTTACCAAGAAGGGCCATAAAAGTAACCATGACCCATCAGTAGGTCTCATAGGAAGAGGCCCTAAAAAGCCTAAATCTTTTTATATCTAGAATCACTTTGCAGAAAGACCTACGACCTGTAAGTGAATCCATGGGTCATCCTTCATGTTCGCATGTTGGAAATAGAAAAGTCTAGAAACTTGGCTTCTGTGGCACAAGGTTCTACATACTGAAGTACATACACTATGTTAATCCACGACCCATAGGGAGGGATTCATAGAGAACTCCAGTAGTTTTTAATTAATGGCGTTTTTGACATTTTTAATTTGCCTAAGTCCTAAACTATTTCATTTCGGCCACCCTAACCGCCTTAAGTAACCAAGTACATATAAATCCTATTCCTAATCTATTCAAAGCCTTTAATCCTCTAAAAAATCCCTCAAGGATTCTCACTATTTCTCTCTCTATATCAGGGGTTTCATTGAAGCTAAAGTTCAAAGGCTTGATTAAGGATTTCTTGATTTTCTCCTCAAATTCTTAAGGATTCCACTTGAGGTATGTAAGACTTCATTCAAGGATTAGTTTCATCTATGAAACTCCAATCCAAAACCTTCTTTATACAAAAGTTTTATGATGATTTCCTATGGGCTTTTAAGCCATGATTTCCAATGCATGGATTTTTTATTCCTATATGATAATTATGACTAATTATGCATTAATTATGATGAATATCATGATGTATATAATTTTTAAGCAAAACTATGTGGTTTCAATGTATGCATGATTAGGGCTTAATGACTTGATGTGGGTTCTTTTATCAATGATCCAATTTGATTTTTATTGCATGTATTCTTTATGAATTTTATTCAATTGCATGATTTTTACTAAATTATTCATGGACCCACACTTAGCTCTAGACTATTATAACAAAGCTATGGACTTTATGACTATGATCTATAGTATGAAAAAGCACGTTTTGATGATAATATGATAATGATGATGCTATGATGAAGAGGAAGATGAAAATCCAAAGTGCATGATGATGTTAAGGTGCGAATATCTACACACACTATGTTGAAAAGCAAAAGTAGGTAGATTATTCTTATGAGATGATGTTTAACTAAAAGCTATGATAACTGTGTACGAATTATGAAAGTACGATTTTATTGATGTATGAACTATGTTGAAAGATATGTATTCGCATGATTTATGTACTCCGTGAATATGTCCTAGCACCGAGATGGCTTTGGAAGATATATGGTCCATAATTATGTTTTGCAATCAAATAGCTTACTCCTTTACAGAAACAAAATAATGCTTTTTTAAATACACAATTCAAAGTCTAGTCCTTTTGACACGTTACACCTGGTTGCATGTAATCCTTAGCCTTTCACTTGTGTAGTTGGACTGACTAGTCACTTTAAATTCAACCTTGAGATGGAGCCCTACCTCTAACCTTTTGGTTTATTGCAAGGAAAGACATAAAAGGAAAAAGGAAGCTTTTGGCGGACACAAGCCCTCGAGACTTGACACTTGGAAATCGAGAAGCATGCCCCAGGGTCATTTATTTGGAATTGCCCTTTTCCTTTACAAAGTGGAATTCCTCCTTGTTTTCCCCTTTGACCTGTGCCAAACTCCACTTTTGTTGTTGCCAGGTAGAATAGTTGAGTCAACCTCAGTATCAGAAGTTGCCACCAAGCATAAAAGTCATATTGTCAACTAGGGAAATTGTCATAACCAGGCATCTCAAACATTGATAAGGAAACAATTAGGCTTTCATTAGGATGATATTCCTTTCATCCGAATGGCAAGGCTTGCAAGTTTCCTGAAGTACACTGACTTATTTCATATCATGGTTCAGGCATTAAAAGTCAGTGATTTTTACTCTTCCTTTCTGATGCCCGTGGAACTACTATCAATGGTTTACTTCTTCGCAATGTTAAAAAAAGATTACTACGTGAATTTTTTAATATGCCTATATCTATCGCTTTTGCTTCATTGATTTGATTCTCTCAATAGATACTGAGATTCGTATTGGAAATAAAAAATATAGTAATTCAAACTATAAGACATAGGAATAATTTAGATTGAATAGGAATGATGTTCTCATTTTTATGCCTTAAAGGTGTACTAATGGATCCATATAGCTTTCATGGACACTCACTGTGCTAGGATCGAGCTTATAGGGTGAGGATCGAGTC
Source organism: Solanum rostratum (assembly GCA_029948455.1). Taxonomy (NCBI): domain Eukaryota; kingdom Viridiplantae; phylum Streptophyta; class Magnoliopsida; order Solanales; family Solanaceae; genus Solanum; species Solanum rostratum. Next base: position 26,431,930 of record CM057047.1, read on the forward strand.
TAGAAAAAGAGACTCCTCTTAGCTTGATATAAAGTGAACATCAAGATTCTATGTAATAGTCTGCATGATCTTCTATGTCATTTTTTGTTCTATTCCCACATATGTATGTTAAGGTTATGAAAGGAGTTTGTAATACTTCTTCCCATGGTTATAAAATTGCATGCTCACACATATTGTATCCTTATCCTACAACAACAACAACATACCCAGTGAAATCCCATAAGTGGGGTCTGGGGAGGGTAAGATGTATGCAGACCTTACCACTACCACATATAGGTAGAGAGGCTGTTTCCTAGGAACCCTCGTCATAACAACCCATCAGCAGAATAAGCTAGATATTGTATCCTTATCCTATTGATCATAATTATGGATTTTGATATTACTGTGACGCCCTTTTATTTATGGCAATACATACATACTTAGTACATTCTACATACTAAGACATACTTCTTTACCTGCATGACATAACCATGTAGGCACAGACGATGATACGACTATTTAATTTCGTGGCTCAATTCAAATTTCAAGCTTGAAGAATTGTTAGTGAGTTCCCATGTTTTGGGAACATCCCTTTTATGATTCTTTTCTTTTATGTCAAGACTTTATCATTTTCTTCTTTTGATGTATATCTTGAGTGTCAGCTATATTTATACCCTGCCAAGATCTATGATATAGAGGGATTTGGACCTATAGGATTGATGTATAATCCCTTATGGGAACTATTACATTATAACTTTTATGTACTTCCACGTGCCTATTCTCTTATGTATGCTTATTTTACCTTATGAATGCTTACGATATGAATATGAGGCTTGGATGGGATGTCTTCTAGTTTCACATTCATCGTGCCACGACTAGGGGGCTATGTCCGATTCATGAATGTTTGTGCCTGTTTTTAGTTGTAACCATTATTGGAGACCACCAAGGTTGCAAGAGAATTTCAGGATGTATACCTGACTAGCTTACCTGGTGTCCACTGGGTCGTGATACTAACTTTGTTATTAATGTGGTGTTAGGCACTACTCCTACATGTATTTTCTATTATCAGATGGCTATGGATGAATTGAAGGGGTTGAAGGAGAAATTGGAAGATTTGTTGAAAAAGGGATTTATTGATCCAAGTGTATCTCCCTGGGGTGCTCCTACATAAATTATGAACATGAAGGATGGTACTATCTGCATATACATTGACTTTCACCATCTGAACAAACTGATCATCAAGAATAAGTATCCTTTACCTTGTATCGATGATCTTTTTTACCAGTTGTAGGGTGCCTTAATATTCTCAATGATTGATTTGAGTTTCGATTATCATCAGTCGAGAGTTCAAGAGTATGATATCTCTAGGACAGCTCTCAAGACCTATTATAGACACTATGTGTTCGTGGTTATCTGGTTGACTAATTCCCCAACCATTTTTCTAAAGTTTATAACATAGTGTTAAAACCCTACTTTGTGATATATTTGTGATTGTATTTATAGATAACATCTTGGTTTATACCAAGAGTGAGGTAGATCATGTTCAACACTTGAGAACTATACTTCAGAGATTGAGGGAAGATAAGTTTTACGTGAAGTTTTTAAAGTACGAGTTATGGCTCAAGTTTGTGTCTTTCCTTAGGCATGTGGTGACAAAAGAAGATAGTAAGGTAGATCCAACCAAGGTAGTTGTTATCTGTGAGTGGGCTAGGCATATTTCTTTGACTCAGATTCAGAGTGTTCTTGTTTGGTGGGGTATTATCAACATTTTCTTCAGGGTTTTTAATCGATAGCAGCCCCACTAACTAGAGTGACTAAGAAGGATGTAGTATTAAAGGTCTAAGAAGTGTGAGGCAAGCTTTCAAAAGCTCAAGGATTTATTGACTTTAGCACCTATTCTTGCCTTACCTATGGAGAAAGTGCCATTTGTAGTGTACTGTGATGTTTCTACAGTGGGTTCGGGTGGTGTATTGATGCAAAGGGGGAAGGTGATAGCATATGCCTCTAGACAGTTGAAGGTTTATGAGAGAAACTACCCTACCCACGATTTGGAGTTGGTTGTAGATATGTTTCTTGTTGAAGTTGTGGCGACATTATCTACTGGGGTGCACTTTGAGATCTTTACCAATCACCAAAGTCTCAAATATATCTTTTCTCAGCATAATCTTAGCATGAGACAATGCAGGTGGTTGGAGTTGCCTAATGACTATGATATCAATTTTTGATATCACCCCGAGAAGGCAAATGTTGTGGCAGATGCTTTGAGGTGGAAGGCTACTAGTATGGGGAGTTTGGGATTCTTGAGGTCTAAGGAAATGCCCTTAACTTTGGAGGTTCAGTCACTTGCTAGAGAGATGGTCCAGTCAGATATTTCTCCTCCTCAGAGTATTTTGGCCTTTTGTGGAGGCTAGATCTTTATTGGTAGATTAAATTTGTGCTCATCGGTTTAGGGATTCTAGACTATGTATGATTAATGATAGAGTTTGAGAGGTGAAGCCAGGGCGGCTACTATTGATTTTGAGAGTGTTTTGAGGATAAATTGTAGAATTTGTGTGCTTAAGATGGGATATTGGGTGAGATTGATATTAGAAGAGGCCCATTATGCTAAATATTCTATCAATCTGAGTGTGGCAAAGATGTACAATGCTCTAAAACAACAATTTTTGTTGTTCGGTATGAGAAAGACATAGCTAAGTTCATGCCAAAGTGTTTGAATTGTCAACAAGCCAGTATGAGCACAAAAACCTTGGTGGATCGATGTAGAGGATGACCATTTCTGTATGGAAATATGAGCGGGTGACTATGGATTTTGTTACAAGATTACTAATTTCCTTGGGCAAATTTTATTCTATTTGGATGGTTGTTAATGGTTTGACCAAGTCATTACTTTCTACCAGTGAAGACTAGCTACAATGTATAGCACTTGGCTAGGTTACATATCTAGGACATTGTTAGCTTGCATGGAGTTCCCATATCTATAGTGTCAGGCAGAAAATATTTGTTCACTTCCACTTTTAGCGAGCTTTACGGCGTGGTTTGGGTACTCGCTTAGATTTGAGTTTAGCTTTTCACCCTAGACTAATGGGTAGTCCGAGTGCACTATTCAGGTGTTAGAGTACATGCTTTGGGCTTGTATGATTGATTTTAGGGCCCGGTGGGATCAGCACTTGCCTTTGGTAGAGTTTATTACAAAAATAGTTATCATTCCAGCATTGAGATGACACAATTTGTGGCTTTTTATGACTGGAGGTGTAAATCACCCATTGAATAGTTTGACTCAAGTTGAGCAGATATATTAGGGGTGGATCTACTATGAGATTCCATAGATCAGCTTCGTTTGATTTAGGGTAAGCTGTTGACAACTCAAAGTCGCCAGAAGAGTTATGTCGACTAAAGAGTTAGGCCTCTTGAGTTCTCTATTGGTGAAAGTGTATTGCCAAAAGTTTCACCCATGAAAAGTGTGATGTGATTCGAGAAGAGGGGCAAGCTCAATCCCAGGTTCATAATCCTATTTATGATTTTGAGGAGAGTAGGTGAGGTGGCCTATGAGTTGGCCTTCCCACTTAAATTACCAATAGTTCATCTTATTTTTCATGTTTCCATTTGCTACCGATACATTCAAGATGAGTAACATGTGATCTCTTATGATTTAGTGGAGTTGAGTCCATATTTTGATTTGAGGAGGAGCCAGTAGCTATATTGGACAAAGAAATTCAAAGATTGAGGTCCAAATCGATATTGTAAAAGAAGGTCCAGTGGTAACACCATCTTGTTGAGGTGGCAACTTGGGAGTTGTATTCATATATACGGGCCAGATATCCTCGCCTTTTTGAGTCTCCAGGTACTTCCTCTTCCTTTTATGTTTGAGCACGAACATTATTTTTAGTGGTAAATGATGTAATCACCTTGTTGGTTATTTTTGAACTAATCTATGAAAATTATTGTTTCACACTTTCTTAAGTTGCTTTGGATCTATCTTGTACTATTTGTATCGTGGAAATTGATATCCTAAGTTTTAAAAGTTAAAAATATGTGTTTTGGCATTTTCAGAAAATTAAGTTGTTGCAAATGTAAATTTTTATGGCATTTTTTGGTTTGATGTCAGATTAGAAATCTATCGATTCCATCAGTTCTGGAATTTCAAATCTGGTCTAGGAAAAGTTACAGAACTAAATTCAAAGTTGAAATGAGATTTCAATTTTAATTGTTTTCGGAGTTAAAGTTTGACTTTGATCAACATTCAAATTTGAAAGCTCGATAAAAATTCTGAGAGTTCTAGTAGTTTTGGATGGAGAAACTAACACTTCAAATGATCTCGTCATAACTTTTATTGTTGTCAAGGGCAATTTTGGAGTTTTGAGTTTTAAACTTTTTTATTTGACTTGCATTGGTAATTGTTTCGTGGACACATCAAAATCAAATTATGATTATTCCATTGAGTTCGGATCACCATTTCTATTATGGGTACATGTTTTGATTGTGAAATTCTGAGTTCGGATGCATTTTGAGGTGCCGTGTAGAATTGTTTGTAGGTTGATTTGTGTGGGAGCACAATTTTATGGTGCATGTGAAACTATTCTCCGAGTTCACGAGATAATTTCTACATTCGTGAAGGTATAATATACCTGCCCTCTGTGTTTGCATGAAGATCTCCGCATTTGTGGAGTACTGGATGATAGTCCCCTATTCTTGTCCGCGCTCGTGGATCAGCCCCCGTGTTCGTGGAGGTCTATTGTTAGCCTCTCCTCCCTGTTTGCCAAGTGCATTTACCTGTTTGTCATTAAAAATCAAAGAGTCACCATTTTTACTCTTATCTTCAAATTTCGAGCTTTTGGAGGTGATTTTTTATGACACTTTTTGGAGATTTCTTTTAAGTAAATGTTTCTAACATCATTTTGATTTATTTTCATGCCTTTTATCTTCATTTTGTCTTGAATTTCATGATTTCAAATGTCGAAATTGTGATTTTTTTGTGTATAATTTTTAAAATTTAAAAGGTGATTTTTCATCCAATTTAAACTCTATTTTAGTGGTATTTTCACCCTTGGTCTCCATTTTACATGTAGAACCAGATTCTAAAGTTGATATTCACATTAGGGAACATCAAATATTAGTCCTAATTTTGATCATTTTGTCCCTAAGTCTAATTTGTGCCAATATAGGTATCAAAATTCACCTTTTTATGCATAGTATCTATTTTTGAATGTGATTGATTCATCCGGAAATCTTTTTGAGGTTTGAGTTGATTGAAAGCTTGTTCGAGTGCGGTTTTAGCATAGAGGTAGGCTCAACTAACCATTTTGGGACTGTATTTTAGTTGTTCGATATGTTTATGTGATAATTGTAAGATATGGATATATGAGAAATTGGATTGATATGCTAGAATTGTGATGGAAATATGATACTTGTTATGCCGAAACCTGAGTCGAATCTATTGATAAATTGAAATGAAATCTTGAGAATTGAGATGTGTTGGATATTAATGTGATAATATGAGACTTGTGATACGATATGGGTGAGTTATGCAGTAACTAGATGATATTTTATGATACATTGGAATATATGAGGATATTGTGGGACTTAAAGAGTCTGGTTTCATTGATAATCTATTTATTGACGAATGAGTGATGATATGAGACTATAGATGGCTTGTTGTACTAGTTGATGCACTAGACATACCCTTGTGATGTTATGGCTATTTTTACGTATCATTATCATATCATAGTGGATATATGTACTCCTATTGTGGCATTGATATGTATATATCTCATATTGCATCTGTAAGACCAGGACACTGAGATATTTGAGACAGTCTTATTACTTGAGATCTATTTGTCGGCGCTAGAGTCCCCTGATGCATAATGTTATTGATATATATCTTGATATTGTGATTTGACATGCATTACATCTACGTTGTATTGGCACCGAGACAGATTTATTGCCTGATAATCACCCTCCTGGTGCCAGAGCCCACTGTTATATCATCAGCGCCGGAGTCTGCTGAGGTGTCATCAGTGCCAGCAACCATCGTGACACTTGAGAGATTTTTTATATAGTCTGATGAGACCCCCATGGGTTCTACGCAGTAGCTTCAACTCAATAGATGTATACATCGGCACCGGAGTCTACTGTGATTCCACTACATGAATACTATTCATACACTATATGTGCATTGCATTTGATTGTCTTTGTTATACTATTCTATTACTATATATATGTATATTGTGCTCTAACTCATTCTTTGCAGGTGGTACTATTCTTTGTTATCACATACTTATTTGATTTTGCTAACCCAGTCAGTTGAACCTACTATATACATTTAATGTACTTACTTTATTTCCTCCTTGCAAATCGAGAACACCCATAAAGGGTTGTTTATTCACTCTAGCAAAGCTTCCTCTATCTATCCAAATCTTATTGGTGAGATTTAGACTTTGCGTCACGGTGGATCTTTGATATTTTCTTTATTGTTGTTTCCATAGAAGGCGTTGTATTAGACATAATCAGACATTATTGTATTTTCATTTGAGACAATTGTATTTACACTTTTACACTACATTAGACGCTCTTGTACTCATGATTCCAGGTTTTAGATTAGATTGTGTGGCTAATTCCGCTTTATTTTATTGTCTTTAGTTCTGATATGATTTTGGGTCGTGACGTCAAGGGTCTTCTTCAGAAGTATGGGGTGAAGCATATAGTGGCAACGCCCTATCATACACAAACGAGGGCGTAAGTTGAGGTATCTTATATGGAGATTAACGTATTCTACCCAAGACTATGAATGCGAACCAGAGAGACTGATCGTGAAGGCTAGATGATGCATTATAGGCATACTGGACTGCATTCTAGACTCCCATAGATATGTCTCCTTACCGACTTGTTTTTGGTAAAGTTTGTCACTTCCCTGTAGAGCTTGATCACAAAATGATATGGTCACCAAAAACCTAAATTTTGATTGGAGTGATCCGGCTAAATCAAGACTGAGACAACTCAATGAATTCGATGACTTTCAGCTGAGGGAATATGAAAGCTTCATCTGGTACAAGCAAAGGATGAAGCTATATCATGATCCCGCATTCAGCATTGCCAGTTCACACCAAGGGACTTGGTTTTACTTTTTAATTCAAGGCTGAGGTTGTTTCCTTGATAGCTCAAGCCCAAATGATTGAGACCTTTCAAAGAGATATGCTTTCAACCATAGAGCTATTGAGTTAAAGAATAAAAACTTGCATGAGATTCAAGGTCAACGACCAAAGAATCAAACCATACTTTGAAATGTTGATGAAGTCAAAACAATGGATGTGTAGATTCTTGGTGGTGTCTGAGCTAGTAGTCTAAGTCATGTTGTAACAATAAATTAGGTGCTACTTGAGAGGCAACCCAAGATATTAGATGTAGTTTTCATGTATTTGTGATTAATTTTGTTTTTGGACTCATAGGTAGTTTAATGTACATCTTTTGATTGTAATTTTGAACACACAAACTGGAAAGTTCTAGGGTAACAATTTATTATGCAGAGAATGTGTAGGAACAAGATTAAGGCAGCAAACTAGTACAAAAATTGAGGAAATTCGGTTTTACGGGTCAGTATACAATCGTGGTTCAAACTACGGCTCGTGTAACTGATCTTTGAACATTTCTAGTGATGAAGAAATATTTGCACTTCAATCCACAAGACAACTTTACGGTCTGTAGAAAAGGCTATGCACCATAAATGCGGTTCATGGATTCTAAGTAAGATTCTGGAAATTTTCGCTAAGTGTTGGAGGTACTTATGAACCCAACCTATGAGTTGTAGAACATTATACGACCCATGGGTGGACTCACACTAGCAAAAGCCCTAAAAGGTGAGTTTTTGAATCCAGAAAACTAAGTCTTACAGGCCGTAGAATATTATTCGGCTAATAATAAAGGTTTCATGGGATTAAAATCCAACTTTTTACATGACCCAAAAATAAAATAAAAGAGGGTTAATTAAAATTATACCTCCTTTTCTCACATAATTTCCAAACAACCAAACCCTACACTTTCTTCCTCTTTTCCAACCATATTTGATCCATCACTATGATTTCCTGCATGTTTTTCGACCAAATTCTTGCATCCTCTGTATTATTACTACGACCAAGGGTTCCCCTAGTTTTTCTCACTATTTTCTTAGCCATGTTCTTTGAAATTTTGGTATGTATATTCTATTCAACTTTCAAGTTTTTCAAGATAGATAGTATGACTTATGTATGTTAGGGAGTGGATACTAGGGTATTTAGTATGCTGTGATTTGATATGAATTGAAAATAATGCTTGAATTGGATTTTCACCACTGTTCCATTGTATTTATTAGCATTGAAAATGGACTAAATATATGTCCCATGCACAATTGATATAATTTCCTGCGTATTCGCTGATGTGATAAACTATATGGCATTTATTTGAGGAATCAGTGATGTAGGTTACATGAGTTGTATGGAAATGGGTATTTTTCTTAGTTGGGAGATGAAAATTTCTTAATGGTAGTTATCAAGATTCATTGTAATCTATGTAGACTATGTCGTTTTAAACACTATTGGTCAGTGGAGGGAATATTGTCTAACCTTAATTGAATTTGTGAATGAGGGGTAGAATGTTAATTTGAATTTGGGTTGGTTAGTTTTTATTGTTCTAACATTGAGGATTTGTGACTGTATTTGGGTTGTCCTTATACTTTGATTTTGATCAATTTTGTATACCCTGTTGTTGTGACGCAATCTATGTGCATGAGTGGTCATTTTTATTTTTCTTTGACCGGGACATTAGCGAATTCAAGTCTCATATTTCATGTGTTTGAAACAAACTTGGACTTGGGAGATTCAAAATCTAGTTTTTCAAAATTACGAGGATATTTTTGGCCCGTGGTTTAATCTAAGAAATGTAATTGCACCTCGTAAATCGGAACCAGCAACTTGAAATTGCTAGTATTAACTAGATGAACCTGTTGACAAGTCGTTGTTCAAATTACGGCCCCTAAAAGGTGTTTGTAGTTTCCAACCCCTAGTTTATTGGACTTCTGACTCTACACCTATGACCCAATCTACAACACCTCCAATGACCACGACTGAGTTCGTATGTTCTAATCCAGTAGCTAAAATTATTGTAACCTATTTCAATGAAGGCCTTCTATGACCTTTAGTTTACTCTACGACCCGTAGGTGAGCCTTAGTAGTTTATTTTGTGACAATTTTAGTTTAATTTTGGCTTTTATTTTTTAAATTTTTTGGGACTCATGTGTGCTTATATTGTTGTGCTTTCAGGTACTCTGGGTCCATGTCTGAAGCGTGATAAGATAGAGTCTCCGTGGACTAGACTCCACAAAGTGCCAACAGACTCTTTGGCTAGTAGCTTCGTGGAGGAGCTCAACGTCCTTATAGACAAGCGGGTTGAGTTATGATGTATTAGGGAAACATCCAGACAGTTGGTGATGGCCCAGACACTGTCTATTACACCACAACCTCCCCAATATAAGGAGGGAGGTTCACAGTTGTCACGACCCGAGACTAGGGTCAAGGTGTGACACAATGAATAGGAACCCGAGAGTCCCCAAACAAGCCTCAAAGTATACAAATCTGCTTTATCGATTCCGAAGCGCAATCAATAATAACCACATAATACTAAGGGGTGGGTAAGTAGGACTAATGCTATGGGGACATCGAGAGGAAAGGGATTTACATGGATTCACATACCATATAGCATATAAGAACTAAGGGGCGGGTAAGTAGGACTCACGCTATGGGGGTAAACGGGACTGGGGACCTTCCACATTTCAACACCAAACATGTAAACATAACATATGTCTATGATCGATCCATAATATCCATTTCCAAAGGTAACCAATAACATAAGCTCTGAATACATCAAATAGCATATATATATATATATATATATATATATGTATGTATAATCACCAGTAGTCTACAAGATTTCCAACAATGCCTCTACTCATAAGATGGAACGAGGGGCCAAGACATGTCCCGGGCTCACCCTCAAATAAGAAAATAGACATAGATTAACATAGAAAGAGGAAGGTGGCTTGTTCTTGAAAGATAGGACTCACCACAAGTTCAACCTTCAGAATTTGATAAACTCGTCAAACGGTGGGTAGTCGTAGTGCTCGGCCCCGACATGGTAAATTCATGTAGGCATAGAGTATGTATTAGTACGTTTGAATGTACTAGGTATGCGGGCTGCAATGCATATGACTTATCAAACCTGCATTTCAATGTTAAATTACAAGGCACCTAATATAGGAAAAATTATATATCCAAGGACGAAGTATATAATATGCCATGAAATTCGTGATGCATGAAATGTAATGATGTTCATATTTAGCAGGGATGTGACCTCAACCGACAAGAGTAAGAGTAAGCGAGCTAGTACTTGGAATCCCGATGAAATCCCCTCACCGATACAGAGGTAGTCTACTTGCCAAAGGTAAACCATACTTCACCTTATGGAAACATATCCCAGTTCATATGAAGCAACCCCCTTACGGGAACATATCTTATTTCGGAAAGAATTTTTCATATCATATCATAATACTTCACTTTACAGGAACATATCCTATTTTGTATGAAGCAACATTCCTTACTGGAACATATCCCATTTCGGATAAGATTCTCATAACATATTCTAGGAACATAGTTTGAGGAAAGGGATAGGGCCCTTAGGGATAGCCCTGATGACTCCAATCCATCAGTGCTAAGTCAACATCCCAGAAGAATACATATAGTAAATATATACATACTTTCAGAAGACAATAAGAATTTCAAATCAGATCAAAGCACATTGAGGCTCAAATGCAAAATCATAGCTTGTAATTATAATGTTTATGCATAAGACTAGTTCGATTCCAAATACAGAATGGTGCAAGCATGCAAAATGCTCAAAGCCATATTCATAAGACATATATGTGATCACATTCTTGTCATAAGCAATAGCTTATCAAAATCATTTCATAAAACATTATTGGGCTAAACCCACTTCATAATTTCCATAAAAACCAATGTCCATGAATGCACATGCCATGAGTGATGTGACAATAGCATGGGTAATATAGATTCAAGCTAAAATCAACATTATAATATGAAATTGAAGTAAAATCATAATTAAAATCCACATGTAAATAATAATATAAATCACCCATGCATATGAGCTTCAAAGGGGACATGCATATTCATAACATCATAACCTCAATGTAAATAATCATCATAGGGCTTAAAATAACTTAAAACTATGAATAAAGTACAACCAATACATCAACTGAATTTAATAAAATCAAATGATGGAAAACCCAGATTTAAAGTAAGCTAAATTCCATGAAAATTAATTGGAAAGAGTTTAGGGTCTTCTTGGTTGAAAGGGACCGAGAATCAATCCCACATACCTTGATTAGGAAGGTTAGTTTGAGAATAATTTAGCTTGAAGTTGAATCCCCCAATTTAACCCAAGCTTGAGTCTAGAGAGAAGGACTTCGAGAGTATTTTGGGAGTTGATTTTAGTGTGAGAGTGTTCCCAATGATAATGAATTAGAATAGAAGCGTATCAGCAGATTTAGGGGTCTAGGTTAGGCAAAAATGTCATAAAACATAATTAAAATAAGTCTTAATTACAAAAAGCCATTAATGAAACGGATGGAAAACGGACAGTCACGGCTTCACTAGCCCCTACACGGTCCGTGAGTCACTTCACTGCCCGTGAACAGTGCCCTGAGGTGACACTTAAACAAATTTCGTGATGCTCAATACTTACAATTTTTCCAAAGAAAAGAGGTGCCATACGGACGGCTACACGGCCCGTGTGACGCTACATGGATCGATACAGTAATTTCATACTTAGAAACAATTCATGTTGCGAGCTATACGATGGGCCATATGGCCCGTAACACACCACACGGACCGTGTGAGTGGCCATCTGCCATCACTTAGTACAAAACTATCTGTCGAATTCCCGTTATCGAAATTATGGCCAAGTACCTCTCCACTGAAGGCCACGTGGTCTGTATGGCTTCACACTGGCCGTGTGGGCCTCCCATATAGCGACACTTGGTAAAGTTTTCTCTCGAGCCAATGTTATGAGATTCGATAAAGTTGTTTGAAGACTCGGGTCCTTACATCATCTCCCCTTTGGGAAGATTCGTCCCTAATGTGCAATGACAAGGCTTGAGAGCTTGACTTAAAATATGAAGGTATAATGCATAGTTTATCACTTGAAAATCATAATGTCTTTAAAACCCAAATCAAAAATATATTCAAATCACTCAAACATCATAGAAATCATTTTCATGCACATGCATGCATGTCATGTTGGAAGACTCAAGAGTGGAAGAATTAGTCCTATTTAGAAGAGGGTTAACTTAGTACCTTAGGCTTGAGTAGTATGGAAAAGATGGGGATATTAATTCATCATGTCCAATTGCACCTCCCATGTAGCACTCTCCACATGTTTGTCTCCAAAGCACCTTCACTGAAACCACATCCTTGTTAGAAAGCCACTTCATTTGCCTATCAAAAATCTCTATCGGGACTTCCTCATAAGATAGGTTCTCCTCAACCTCGATTCCTTCCAAAGGCACAATGGTGCTAGGGTCGCCAAATAACATCCTCAATATGGACATATGGAAGACCAGGTGAATAAAACTCAAGTCTGGAGGCAACTCTAGCCTATAAACCATGTTCCCAATCCACTCAATGATCTCATAAGGTCCAACATACCCGGGGCTTAGCTTGTTCTTCTTACCAAAATGCATCACACCCTTCATAGGCGAAACCTTCCCATATACCCAATCACCAACATCAAACTAAAGATCCCTCTTCCTAGCATCCGAATAGGACTTTTGGCGACTTTGTGCCGTCTTCAACCTTTCTCTAATTACCTTTACTTTTTCCATAGCCTCCAACACTAAATCTGGGCCAATCAATGCCATCTCTTCTAACTCAAACCACCCTCACCGGTGACTTATACCTCCTCCCGTACAAGGCCTCAAATGGTGTCATACCAATGCTAGCATGGAAGCTATTATTATAGGTAAACTCAATGAGGGGAAGGTGATCATCCCAGTTACCCAGAAACTCCAACACACAAGCCCTCAACATATCCTCCAAGGTTTGAATAACCCTCTCAGCTTGCCCATCGGTTTGAGGATGAAAAACGGTGCTCAAGTTAATCTTAGTTCCAAGTCCCTTCTAAAATAACCTCCAAAAGTGGGAAGAAAATTGGGTGCCACGATCCGATATGATAGATCTAGGAACACCATGTAGTCTCACCAATTCTTGGATGTACAAACTCGCATACTCCTTGGGGCTACAGGTAGTCTTGATCGGTAAGAGGTGAGCTAACTTGGTCATCTGGTCAATGATGACCCAAAAGGAGTTGAATTGCCTTCGGGTCTGAGGTAAACCAACCACAAAGTCCATGTTCATATCTTCCCACTTCCATGTGGGAATCTGAATATCTTGAGCCAAGCCGCTGGGCCTTTAGTGCTCTACCTTCACTTATTGACAACTTGGACATTCGTATACGAACTTAGCTATGTTGTTCCTCATACCATACCACTAATACACTTCCTTCAAATCCCGATACATTTTAGTAGACCCCGGGTGAAGAAAACAATGATGGTTATGATCCTCACTTATGATTACCCTTCTATGATCATCCACATCTGGAACACAAAGCTGGTCTTGGTACCGGAGCACACTATCTCCTCCTTGGGAGAACACCTCGATGTTCTTTTTGGCAACCAACTTCTTCAATTCAAGCAACAATGGGTCTAAATCTTGCTTAGCTTTTACATCAACTACCACAAAAGATTCTGCCCTGCTTTGAACATGGATACCACCATCGTTCAAGTCGGCCAACCTGATACCCAACCTAGCCAACCAGTGAACATTCCTTGCTAACTCCTTCCTTTCCTCTTCAATATGCTTCGCACTTCCCATAGATAGCCTACTGAGAGCATCGGCTACAACATTGGACTTGCAGGGTTGATATTGAACACTCATGTCATAATCCTTTAGGAGTTATAACCATCTCCTTTGCCTCAATTTTAGATCCCTTTGAGTGAATACATATTGCAAACTCTTGTGATCGGTGAACACATCAACATGAACCCTATACAAATAGTGTCTCCAAATCTTCAAGGCAAGGATTACCGCCGCCAACTCATGATCATGTGTTGGATAATTACATTCATGCACCTTCAATAGTCTTGATGTATATGTTATTACCTTACCATGTTGCATGAGCACAAAGCCCAACCCAATCTGCGGAGCATCACAATACACCACGAATCCCTCCAAGATGTTTGGTGAAGTCAAGACAGGAGCCGACGTAAGACGATCCTTCAAGGTTTGGAAACTCTATTTGCATTCATCTGACCGCATAATCATCGCCTTGTTTGGGGATAATTTTGTCAATAGAGATGCAATAGATGAGAACCTTTCAACGAACCTTCTATATAATCCAACCAACCCCAGAAAGATTCCAATATCCAAAGTAGTCAACGCTCTGGGCCGATTCTTCATGGCCTCGGTCTTCTTCAGATCTACCTTGATACCATCACCAGACACCACATGACCAATGAAAGCCAATTCACCCAACCAAAATTCACATTTGCTAAACTTGGCATACAACTTCTTCTCTCTCAAGGTTTGTAGAACCTTTGTCAAATGATCCCCTTGTTGTTGCTCACTTCGGGAGTAAATGAGAATGTCGTCAATAAAGACCACCATAAAACTGTCAAGAAATGGATTAAACACCTGATTCATTAGATCCATGAACACGGCTGGAGCATTAGTTAAGCCGAACGACATCATCACAAACTCAAAGTGTCTATACCTTGTCCAAAAGGCTTTTCTTGGGAATGTCACAGTCCCTAATCATCAACTGATGATACCCAAAATGAAGAACAATCTTTATGGAATGAGTAGCCCTTTGAAGTTTGTCAAACAAGTCATCAATCATTGGAAATGGGTACTTATTCTAAATGATCACCTTATTCAGCTGCCTATAATCAATACACATTTGAAGAGATCCATCCTTCTTTCTTACAACACACTGGAGCACCCCACAGCGAAATGTTAGGCCTAGTGAACCCTTTCTCCAACAAATCCTTCAGTTGCTCTTTTAACTCTTTCAACTCCACCGTTGCAATATGATAAGGAGGAATAGAGATAGGCTGAGTATCCAGAAGAAGATCTATGACAAAGGCTACCTCCCTTTATGGAGGGACACTGGGCAAGTCTTCAGGGAACAAGTCTAAAAACTCATTCACCACAAGAACTGACTCAAGAGTAGATGCTTCGGACTCCATATCCTTAACCCTTACAATATGATAAATGCACCCCTTGGAAACCATTTTCTAGGCCTTGAGGTAGGAAATAAACTGACCTTTAATAGAGGAGTCACTACCCGTCCATTCAAGAACAGGCTCACTGGGAGGTTGGATCTTGACCTTCTGGGTTCTACAATCTATAGAGGCATATGATGCATGCAACCAATCCATCCCAAGAATTACGTCAAAATCAAACATCTCAAGTTCCAAAAGGTCACACGGGAAAACTTTGTGAAACACAGAAACCGAACAACCATGATAGATTCTATATGCAATAACAAATTTACCCGCGGGAGTATAAACTGAGAAAGGATCCTTCAAAATCTTGGGACTCAAACCAAATTTATTAGCCAACAGAGGAGTCACAAAAGACAAATTTGCACTCGGTCAAGAAAAACATAAACATCAAAATCAAAGACTTTTAAAATGCCAGTAACGACATCCGGAGCTTTCTCAACATCCTGACGGGTATGGAGTGCATAGAACCAATGGTTTCTTGGGGAAATATCTTGGGGAGCTCTTTGTTGGCCTTGACCGCCTTGAGCCTCCTAACCTTGGCCTCTACAGGCATTCTTACGACAATCAACAACCTTATGGTTTTTAACACCACACCCATAGCAAACACCCAAATCCTTCCAACAAACGCCCGTGTAGGGCTTCCCACAATTGCTACATAGAGAATAGTTGAGCATTAGTAACTCGAGCACCAGAACCTTGGCCCTGCTGGAAGCAACCAAACACACCACTCTGGGAACCAGAGAATCCACCCTCAAAATGAGCACTTCTAGGATCATGTACCCTTCTCTCCTTGAGTTTCTCCCCTTTGATTTGTTCATCATTCACCATGAGTGTAGAAATATCCATATCCTGTATGAGAACAGTGGTACGGTGTTCCTTTACAAGTAGATCAAGGATACCAGATACAAACTTGTACATCCTTACACGAGGGTCAGCCACAACAGACGGATCATACTTAGAGAGCTTTGTGAATTCGAGGGTGTAGTCCCTCACACTCATACCATCTTGCTTGAGGTTGATAAATTCAGTCATCTTGGCCTCCCTATGCTCAAGTGGAAAGAAGTGATCCAGGAATACAAGTCTAAACTCCTCCCAATTGACATCACCACCTCAAACCTTCTACATAGACTATTGGGTATAACACATCTGAGCCACATCTTTCAGTTGATAGGCAACCAATTTTGCCTTCTCCTTAAACGTGGCACCCATAATGCTTAATATCTTGGTGAGCTAATCAATGAATTCCTGAGCATCCTCATCAACCTTCGACTAATGGAACTCTAGAGGATTCATCCGGGTGAAATCCTTTACCCAAGAAGCTGGTGTAGGATCCCGTGGATGATTAGCCTACCTTGTCTGAGATGTCACCACCTGGGCAAGTATGGAAAAGGCTGTACAGAATTCACCATTTGAGATGGGTTCATCCATAGGCTCTTGAGGTGCTTGATCCTCATTAGCCGGAGCCGGTCTTGGTGGGTAGGGTCATCCTCGAGGCATCTTCTAAAATGGAGCAACGACACCATCAAGATATGGAGACCAAAGTATACAAGCCATAGCAAGACATAAGACATGAAGAAGTGAGGCAATTCCTGGAACGTCTTCATAGCCTCCCACTCATATGCATGGTGCACTTCACACCATTGAACAACACTCTACTTGACGCGGCATGTTGGAATCCGAGGACCATTTATAAACCTAGAGCTCGGTTACCATCTTTAGTCATAACCCGAGAGTAGTGTGTAAGTAGTACACGGCAAATAGGAACCCGAGAGTCCCCAAACAAGCCTTGAAGTATACAAATCCACATCATTGGTTCGAAAGCGCAATCAATAATAACCAAATAATACAAAGGGGTGGGTAAGTATAACTCATGATATGGGGACATCGAAGGGAAAGGGATTTACATTGATTCACATAGCATATAGCATCTAAGAACTAAGGGGCGAGTAAGTAGGACTCACGCTATGAGGACAAATGGGACTTGGGACCTTTCACATTTCAACACCAAACATGAAAAGATAATGTATGTCCTTAATCGATCCATAATAGCCATTTCCAAAGGTAACCAATAATATAAGCTCCGAATACATCATATAACATATATATAAATATATAAAATCTACAAGAGTCTACAAGATGTCCAAAAATGCCTCTAGTCATAAGATAGAACAGGGGCCAAGACATTTTCTGGGCTCCCCCTCAAATAAGAAAATAGACATAGGATAATATGGATAGAGGAAGGTCGATTGTCCTTTAAAGATGGGACTCAGCACAAGTTCAACCTTTGGAATTTAAGCTAATCGTCAAATGGTGGATAGTCGTAGTGCTCGGCCCTTACATTGTAAAATCATGCAGGCATAGAGTATGTGTTAGTACATTTATATGTACTAAGTATGCGGGCATGCAATGCATATGACTTATCAAACCTATATTTCAATATTAGATGGCAAGGGCACATAATATAGGACGAATTATATATCCAAGGAAGAAGTATATAATATGCCATGAAATTCATGATGCATGAAATGCATGTGATGTTCATATATAGCGGAAATGTGACCTCAACTGACAAGAGTAAGACCAAGTGAGCTAGTCTTGAAATCATGATGAGATCCCCTCACCGGTGTAGAGGTGGTCTACTTGTCAAAGGTAAAGCATACTTCACCTTACGGGAACATAATCCATTTTCTATGAAGCAACCTTCCTTATGGGAACATATTCCATTTCGGATAGGATTCTCATAACATATGCTAGGCACATAGTTCAAGGAAAGGGTGACGACCCTTTGATATAGCCCTGAAACCCCCAATCCATTAGTGCAAAGTCAACATCCCACGAGAATACATATAGTAAATATATACATAGTTTAAAAAGATAATAAGCATTTCAAATCTGATTAATGCACATTTAGGCTCAAATGTCAAATCATAGCTTGTAGTTATACCGTACATGAATAGGACTTGCTCGATTACAAATACGGAATGGTGCAAGCATCCAAAATGCTCAAAGCCATATTCGTAAGACATATATGTGATCACATTCTTGTCATAACCAATACCTTATCAAAATCATATCAAAATTATTTCATAAAACATAATTCGGCTTAAACCACTTCATAATTTTCATAAAAACAAATGTCGATGAATGCACATTCCATGAGTGATGTGGGAATAGCATGGGTAATATAGATTCAAGCTAAAATCAACATTATAATATGAAATTAACGTAAATCCATAATTAAATCCATATTTAAATCATAATATAAATCAACCATGCATAAGTCAATCTTTAACGAGGACATGCATATTCATAACTACATAACCTCAATGTAAATCTTCATCATAGGGCTTAAAATAACTTACAATCATGAATAAAGTACAACCCATAAATAAATTGAATTTAATAAAATCAAATGATGAAAACTCACATTTAAAGTAAGCTAAAATTCATGAAAATGAATTGAAAAGAGTTTGGGTCTTCTTGGTTGTAAGTGACGAAGAATCAATCCCACATACCTTAGTTAGGAAGGTGAATTTTAGAAGAATTTAGCTTGAAGTTGAATCCACCAATTGAACCGTAGCTTGAGTCTTGAGGGAAGGACTTAGAGAATATTTTGGGAATTGATTTTAGTGTGAGAGTGTTTCCAATGAGAATGAATTAGAATGGAAGGGTACCAGTTGATTTAGAGGTCTAGGATAGGCAATAAAACACAATTAAAATAAGTCGTAATTATGTAAAATCCATTAATGAAACATATGGAAAACGGACCATCACGGCTTCACTGGCACCTACACAGTCCATGAGTCACTTCATGGCCCATGAACAGTGCCCATGAGGTGACACTTAAACCAATTTTGTGATGCTCAACACTCATAATTTTTCTAAAGCAAAGGGGTGCCATATGAACGGCTACATGTATCGTGTGATGCTACACGGGTCGTGTCAAGATCCATGTGACGGCACTTAGAAAAAATCTTACATAAAAAACTTACGAGTCGCTAATTTCTTACATAGAAAAATTTCACGTTGCGAGCTATACGATGGCCCACACGGCCCATAACACACCACATGAACCGTGTGGGTGGCCGTGTGTCCTCACTTAGTACAAGCCTCTCTGTCAAATTCCCATAACCGAAATTATGGCCAAGTACCTCTCCACTGAAGGCCACATGGTCTGTGTGGCTTCACACTGGCCGTGTGGGCCTCCCATGAAGCAACAATTGGTAAAATATTCTCCCAGGACAATATTATGAGATCTGATAAAGTCGTTCAAAAACAAGGATCCTTACAATAGTGGAGCAACTCTATATATATTAGAGACTTCAATGAGGGCTCCAAGTTAGGTTCCTCAGAAAGTGATAGCTTCAGGTCAGAGGAAAAGTCGAGTTTAAAGTCTGCAGAGTCAAGCAGGTCTACCCCGGCACTGGTTCCTATAGTAGAGCATCGAGATACTTATGCGTCAAAGGCATGCTAGAGATATATAGAGAGGATGTCCAGCAGGATGATTGGGGCGAAAGATCCAAATAATATTTAAAGAGCCAAGAATAGTCAAATTCGGGTTTGACATTGCACCAATGCTTTATGACACCATGGCCCATGACAGTTTTGACTGGTTAATAGGACTATCGTAAAGTATTCCTGGACGTCAGTTCTTGAGTTTTATGCCTCATACGCTTCAACTATCACCGAGGCTATGCCGAAGATGGCGAAGCCCCTCTCACAGCCTAAATTGACCCTTATGATAGTACATGGAAGTCTGATATAATTATAAGAGGCCACCATCTGTAGGTTCATGTTCTGTCCCAAGTATTAGGCCCCTATGACTACAGCTGAGTTTGAGTATAGATTGGGGCAAGCCCGGGACAGAGAATTGATGGGAGATGTTGTCCAGAAGGTCTCTTTCATGGGATGGATCACCAAACATATTGCTGAGCGAGGCTAGGATATTGATTGGGTAACCAGTTCCACGTCTACTATAAGGCCTCGCTCAACTTTGTAGAAAACATTTTGTGGCAGTTTGTGTGTATGCAAATATGGCCGACCCAAGCTGATAATATACTAATGGAAGATTGTGCAATACTGGTTGCCATTATTATTGTTGTATATGATATTTATTACTCTTGGTATATAGTTGAGGAAATGCACAAGCGTACTTTGAGGATGTCCACCTCAATCTCATTCCCATGATTGGTGCATCGACTATTTATAGAGGCGCGGGCGGTGATCATGCTGAATATGGAAGTGACACTCTAGGTTAATAGGACTAAGGATGATGGCCTGATCAAGGTCGATGAGAATTCAGTAGCACCACATACCTTCAAACTAGCGAAGATATTCGGGAGGCTGCACATCCTAAGGACACTACCACCACCGCTGATGTTGCTGCTGAGCCCGAGAGGCCCTCACAAACTGACACTGATAGGGAAATCGGGTCCACTACTAGAACCTCCACTTTACCATAGGCCATACCTACACGTCCTCAAAAAGCATGCATGGTTTATATCTCTATAGAGTGCATTCAAGCTCTGGCATATAGACAGGTTTGAACTAAGTCCTAGTTGACTCAGTTATTGCAGCAGATTAGGCCTTGGGTTTGCAAGGCCATATCAGAGTCTAAGGAAAGCATGCAGGAGAGCTTCATGGCTGCACTTGAGAAGAGATTAGTAGTATTACATGTCTGTGTGGATATTTTTTCTATAGGTATGTGGTGGAGCACCTCAGATCCACTACGACTACATATATTACAGCCATCAAATCAGAGATCCAGTACTTCCATGATGAGATGAGTATAATGACTTTAGCACCATTGATGATTCCTGCGTCTGATGTCACTACAGAGGTACTGATTTGTTTGTAGATTATCCCCCATCCCAAACTTTTTGGAAGAGGCGTAGCACTAGTGTGATGACCCTGATGCAGCTAAGCGAGATGTTAAAAGTCTGGAGAGAGAGTAGACGGAAGCTACAACATAAGCCTCTACCAAGGATAAGATGGTACGGCAGACACATAAGCAGGAGAAATATGAGGGGTGTTGGACCCTCATACATGCTACTACGACAGTAGAGACCACTCAACAGGTCAAGGGAGGTAAGCCACATACTGACACTGGCGCTTAGGTGCCTACATATGTTCTTTTTTGACCCCATATTATTTTGTCTTATTTTGTTGCATTGAGGACAACACCAACATTTTTTGATTGGGTGTGCGTAGTTATAGGTCTTTGCGAAGTCTAAGTAACCAATGCCTATATCTATTCTAATTTTTTGGTCTGCAGGGTTTTGTTACCTGTGTTCTTTCCTAACCACATTTACTTTCGGATAGTTATAGGCCTCAGTGATGTTTGAGTAACCAAGGCCTATAGTTAATCTAATTTTGAGTTCGCAGGGTTTTCTTACATGTATTCTTTCTCTAAGGACATCTACTTTCTGTTGAACCAACACATTTAGGATTTATAAGCAGTGTTGGTAGCATATTTTGTACTAATATCTTTTGCATATGTTAGTTAATAGTGAAAAATGATAACCCTCTATTTTCTAGATTGATGATATGCTAATAGGTAGTTTTGATAACAACCATGTGGATCAATAGTTGATAGTGTTTGTTCTTATGAGATAGGGTTAATTGTAATAAAAAGTATGATTTGAGAGTCTATATTGACAATGTATTCAGTGCCAAGTGTGTGTAAGCTTTATCGTAGGATTCTTATATTGTGCTTCAATCTAGAACTTGCCCTATTTTTCTGATTAAGACTATAGGTTAGTCGGTTAGGAAAGGATCATAGGCCTTTGTTCATATTAGTCCACTTAGCCTAAAAGAACCAACCAAATGAAGTAAGTATTCCTTAATCCTAATGTCTGAGCCATACATGTAACTTTTTTTTGTAGACACCTTAGTAACCGAACCTCTTTGTCTGTGTAATGTCTAATTTGGATGTGGTCCCTCCTTGAATATTGTGTACCTCAACTCAGGATAAAAGCGTAAGTTGAGGGTGGCTACCAAAAGTTGCCCTGGTTCATAGGTTGGATATTGCGTATGTCGACTCAGGTCAAAAGCCTAAGTTGAGGGTGGTTGTTGCAAGGTAATCAGAACAAGATGAGGAAGGAAGCATAGTAGTAAAATGAAAAAAAGAAAATCATCAATAGGGTGTGAGAAAAATAAATAAATGCCAAAATTTCTGCTAAAAAGAATTAAGACAAATAAAATGGAATGAGCTAAAAAGTAAAAAGAAAATTGCACCCGAAAGTGTTTGAAAGAGGAAAAAGGGAGCAACGAGTTAAAATACTAGTCTTAGTAGAGAAAAGTGTGAAATAGCACAGTTTCAAGGAGGGAAATTACTCACTATTTTCCAAAAACATCATACCAAGACCACCGAGCCTATGTAACAAGCAAAGAAAATCCTATAATGATCGTAGTCCGACTATTCGAATGTTATGGTAATAAATATAGGGGCAAGCCTATGGTATTCAGCACAGTGTTTGAATATCCGTTGTGACTATAAATGTTGTAGTCATTCCCAAAAATTGAATCGAAACATATCAATTTGAGTATGGAAGGGGACTTCTTTCTAGGAGGGAACTTGAATTACATTGATAACTGTGGATCATCTCGGTGATTGTTGAATATGTACATTGCCTTGCCTTTCTAAGTTGCTCTGTCACGTATTGACCCGCTTAAGTTTATTTGATAATTGCGTTGTATATGCACTGTTGGTTTGACTAGGTATATGTGATTCATTAAGATATGACGTAAGCCATGAGATTGAAGTATATGCAACAGAAAGAATATGCAAAATTCGCCTAAAATCATATAGGGTTACCCCTTCCTCAAATTCACCACCATCATCAGACTTTTCCATGAATGCAAATATTTGATTGAAGATCTCCTAATCTTTCTCAAAAGTTATCAAGGAAGCATCCTCTGTGAGATCAGAATGTGCTGACTAACTTGAAGAATTTACTCAAACAGCAAGGCTTTTTTCGCAATACAGTATGTTGTAGCCTTTCGGCTTTTCTTGTCAGGAACTGGGTCCCTCGACTTCTCTTTGGTACCTCCACCCTAGGAATAATCTTTTTTCTTTGTTTTTTGCATTGGATAATCTCTAAAGAAATACCTTGAGTTTCCATACATAGATCATTAGCAGTAGCAGCTCTGCTAACATTTCCCTTTTTCTTGAAACTGCCATGCTTCCTCACAATTATTTGAAATCTCTTTGGGAGCTATTCCATCTGATCTTCATCTTTATCAGCTTCCACACCTTTTTCAACCTTTAGAGCCAATGATTTGTCCTTCTTAGCAGTATCATTTTCTCTATTCAACTCATGAGTTCGGAGATTACAAATCAAGGCATCCATTGTCAACACCTTCATATCATTTGCCTTAGTAATTGCATCAACTTTGTTGGCACAAGACTTAGGAAGGATTCTTAGAATCTTCTTTATTGCTTACTAGGTTGAATAAGTTCACCCAAACATCTAATCTCATTGATTATGGATGAGAACCTTGTATACATATCTTGAATAGACTCACCTATCTTCATGGTAAAATTTGCGTGAGCATATCTACTTTGAACTCCTTCACTTACTTAGTACCTTCATGAGATGTGTGTATACAATCCCAGATCTCCTTGGCTAACTCACAAGTAGAGATCTGGTAGTACTCCTTAGCCCCAATACCACAGACCAACAACCTTTTGCCTTCTAATTCATTTCGATCTTCTTTCCATCTACATCATTGACTATTGTATAATCCTAGGGACTATTCGAGTGATTTCACCATCCTTCACCTCTAGAGTGGGAATATAAGGACAATTAAGTACAATGTCCCATAGCTTACTATCTTTAATCATGAGAAAATCATGCATATGAATCTTCCACCAACTATTAAATTTCTTATTAGATTGAGGAGGTCTAGTAGATGACTGACCCTCTTATAGATCCTCTCTAGATGTTAACCTTTTAGAGAGTCAAAGATCTTATACCAATTGATAGAAATGTTGGCTTTCACTGGGTGCAAGGGACTAGGTCCCTGGACAGAACAATAGTGAATAAGAAATAGCTAGAATAGTAAAATTAGCAAAGTAAAACGAGACAAGCAATTTTGCCTGGAAATCCCCTTGCTAAAAGGAAAAGAAAACCACGACATGTACTCATAAGATTTAAGCCTAACTCATTAAACTTCACAGGAGAAATTCTTTGGATTACAAACCCTTGCAACCAAGGAACCAAACTCTAGATACCTTCCTCCTCATTGTGATAACTCTACCACATATACAAGCCAACTAAGTACCTACTCTGCTGCCAACTAAACCGACCAACGCTAGACAACTTAGACTTGATCACTTACTATAGCTGACTCTAGCAATGAACAACAAAAAACTTTCTTAAATATAGGATCCCTTAAGAGATTAGGAATCAATTCACAAGATACAGGCACCATTTTAGAGAAAAGAAGTACACAAAGTAAAATACAACTTTGATTTTACTAAGTGTGCTACACGAGAGCCTCACCAAGAACACCCGCTCAATATGTGTAATACTCTCCCAATTTCTATTCATGAAATTTTGGATATATATGCCCACCATTAGAAATTTTGGAGAAATCTTATTGGCTAGACAATTTCTACAGAACAGGCTGATGCGCACCAAACAAATAACAACTTGCACGTTCACAACAGATATGTGATGCGGTCCCTCATATGTTCTATGTTCCCATTTTCTGTTAATTCATTAAAACATCATAACCTCTAGAACACTTAGATGGGAACCTTTATTTCATCCGGAAGAGGAAACAACGATTACTATAGCATGGATCCCCTTTACTTCATTGCCTCCTAATGTTTTCGACAATGAAATATTTTTTTCACTTGTAGTTGAAATTGGAAAACAATTACATATAGGTATGGAAACAAAAAATAAAATAAGGCTGAGTTATACTAGAGTGAAGATGAAGGTTTATTTACTCAGAGAATTTGCAAAAAAGATTAACACCTGACATGTTTAAAAGTCAGCAAAATGGAAACGTTGCAGAAGAAAGTTGAAACTGGTCTAAGTGTGTGAGACTATCTATGACTGATGGTTTTTTCTATGGGTAGTAGACAGGTGTCGTAGCCTAGACCTTGAAGGTTGGAAATTTTTAAGACTAATAGGTATATAAGAGTAGGTCCTATGATTTGTAAAAGAAACTTCAGATCAAACAGTGTACTTGTGGTTCGAAGGTGCAAATTTTAGTGGGGAAATTTCTAAGCCATACGAAGTATGAAGTCCAAGTACAACCCATACAAGGAAGTATGAGTCATGGACTAGGTCTCATAAAATGAGATTCAAAAACTATATTAAGCAACTAATTTCAATTAGAAAAAACCCTCAAAGTATGAGTCGTACTTCACTCTACGAACCGTAAACATGACTTATGATAGGTCTGATAGATTTTAATGAACAGCCTTTTATTCATTTTTTATTGGTTTAAACTAGGTCTTTTTAGTCCCATTAATCGACATAACCACCTCTAATTGATTAAAACCTATTCCTAAACTCATTCTAACACAGCCACTCTCAAATCACTCGTAAAATTTCCAAATTTTCACTCTTTAGCAAGGACTCGATTGAAGCTTAAGGGTCAAGCTTGGGCAAGGGTGTTTCGACGTCTTCCCACATATGTATTTATTCTAGGTGATGATTTTTTTTAAAAAAATTCATTTATGATTTTAAATGCATACATAACTTGTCCTTATTCTATTTCAATAACTATGTATATCATTGCTATGACATGATGTTTTCTTGATTCATGGCATGCCTACATGCTCAATTATCATGATCTAAGCCTAGGACCTAATCATAACATGGTGAATGAGATCCTCGAAGGAACCTCAAACTTACGTCCTTAGTATAACATATGCATTCAAGGTAATCAATAGAATAATAACAAAAGCGGAAGCAATACTAGCATAACTCATAGTATAAAAGTCATACATGGCATAAGAGTATACAAGTCTGAAATGGAATGAAATACATAGGTCCAATGAATGCTTCTAACTTATGAAAATGGATGGGGCTCAGCCAGGTCTTGGCTCACCCTCAACATAAAGAAGATATAACCTCAAATACATAAACATAGCATGATAATTAAGATATAAGGTCTTGTCCCCAAAGCTTAAGGAGTTACTCAATCTGGATCGTCAAGTAACCTTGATCTAGCCACGAGGAAGGGTAATAGGATCACCTACACCTATATTATGATGTAATGTATGCATAGAGTATGCGTTAGTACGTTGGAATGTTCTAAGTATTCGGGCATGCAATGTAATAAAGGAATATAGCATCATAGATGACATAAATAGTCATGACAAAAGCCTAGAGCCTAGGTGTGACACGGCGAATGGAGGACCCTGAGGAACCCCGAAAAAGCCTCTTAAGCATACATGACACATCCTTGGTTGCGGAAGCAAAATTAAAATAAATAATACATAATTCTTGGGGAAGCGGGATTTTGTGCTCACGCTATGGGGATGTTGAAGGGAAGCGGATTAACATGGATCATATTGTAAATACAGTCTAAGGGGTGGATAAATATGACTCACGATATAGGGGAAATTCATGACATAGGACTTTTGTCTCATCAACAACATACAACAAGCATAAGAAGGGATAATGACTAAGGGAGTCTTCCATAATACATAAATGTAACAAGAGTCGAGGCCATAGCATATATATCCAAATATCCAACAACACTTCTAATAGAGAATGGAATGGGGCCAACACATATCTCGAGCTCACCCTCAAAAGATAATATCTATAAATAGACAAGTGTTTCTAAAGCATGAAAGTAGAGTGGCTATTTTCCCGGAACTGGAGTCCTCACCAAAAGTGATCTTCAACCAAATTGTCTAGCCACATGGAGGAGGATGGATACAAGTTCCATTCCGTACATGATTAAATATGTAGGAAAAGAGTATGTGTTAGTACTTGGAATATACTAAGTATATGAGATACAATGCAACAAAGAACATAAGCCATAATTAAACAATATGCATAATCATAATAAGTAGATATAAGCTCAATATGTTATGGATGCTCAATGCCATAGTCCAAATATGCATGAGGAATCATCAAGTCACAAAACATATCACATATAGAGGGAAAGGAACCAATACCGACATGTAAGACCGAGCGTGATACTACTTGAACTTTCGATGTTCAGACCACAATAGAGTAGGAATGGTCTACTTTGCCAAGGTAAACCAAACACTTACCTTACAGGAACTCCCACATTTAAGAAAGTGCTTCATGAACACTTTAAGGGAAAACTACCCTTTTCTGTTAAAATATAATAAGAACTTTACAGGAACACCACCCTTTTTGGTATTTAATTAACATATGTTGTGCGGGAACACCACCCTTTTTGGTCAATCATGTAACGTAAGCTATATAGTTCTATTAGCTAATTCATTAACCTATAGTGGCAACATAATTATGGGGCATTGGTTATCCACCAAAGTCCTCTTGGTGCAAGGTCAAAATCCTAGGGAATACTCAAATCATACTTACAGACATAATATATAAAGCATCATAATATTATAATAATATCATAGAGTAGCTCCTCAATACCAAAGCTTCATAATACTAAATATAGGACTTCATAACTTTCATAACTTCCACAATATTTTCAAGTCTCATAGAATGCGTAATAGCCCTTTCAAAATTTATATATCATTCATTGTTTGCATAACTTGCCATAAGGCCCTCAACATCATAAAAGCTTGGCATTTATCTTCGATTAAATCATGGTGGATACATGTCGATGAGTAAAAAACAATGCAATTCAACGGTAAATGGCATAAAAGGAGTAGAATAAGATCACTTGAGCATTATTCCAAAGAGTCCACTAGAAGAATCATAATACTTAGATAGGGTATCATCAAACCCTCATAAAAATCCATCAATTCACATGACATTTCAATGCCATATAACATGCAAATATCGAATACCATAAATCTCTTCAGAATGTCATCATATAAAATAGTTGATAAACTTCCAAATATTTCCATAACTTGAAATTAAAATAAGGAAAAGGATTGGTTAAGCTTTGTGATGGAAAGGTCTCCCCTAATAAAAACCGACATACGATAGTGTGATTTAATGGAAGAAAATTGGTTTGGAAGTGGAGAATACAAAAGCCTAGCTTGCACCTCACACTAGTACACCTTGAGGGAGCTTAATTTTATTTGGGAGGGACTTAGACTTATAAATTTATTGAATGGAGGAGAATAAAGTATATTAGGGCTGTTTTAAGGCTAAGAAAGTCTTATTTAAAGGTTTAAACGACATGGTATAAGCATATAATAATAGGAAATGTCAAAATTTCCCTCTTTAAAAACCTGTTGGACAGGAGCACAAGACCCCAATTACGGGTCATGGTCGAATCTACTGGTTGTGGAAGGGGGTCTTGTTTGGTAACATTCTAAACCATCAGAAACCTTCTTTGAATCTCCACCTACGATATGACTTACGGCTCGTAAGTCAAAGTACAGGCCATCTAGTATCTCATATACCTATTTTCAAAAATCAACATTTTTGCCAAGTTTGGCAATCATTCCATGAGCACAAGATACAATTAATGGGACCACTTACGACCTATAGGCCCTTTCGTAAACCCACTAATGCTTGGAAAATTTCTAGATTTCATTTCTTAAGCCCTTTTACATCACCCAACATGTGGGGCCTTACAATATCTCCTCCTTGGGAACATTCATCCCTGAATATGCTAAATTTAGGCTCAAAAGAAGTAATGAATGAGAGAGCAACAAAAGGAGTAATGAATAAGAGATTCGCACCTAGATCTACTAAAGCATATACATCAGGATTGTAGATCTTTAACATATCGGTGACTACTTCGAGTGTCTCATCCACCCCTTACATCCCTTGAAAAGCATAGAAGTGATTGTGATGTGGGACACCCCTTTATTTGCAGGCTTGTGCCCTTTGATTAATAGGGGCACCTTTCCCTTAGAGAAGAGCATCTCCACTCTTTTTTGGACAATCCACAATCTTGTAGGCCATCTTGCCACACCCGAAGCAAACACCTACATCATTGTAGCACCTACCACCATGATTTTTACCATAGCTTCCACACCTTGGAATAATTTGACCGCCATTACCACCTTGAGCTCTAAGGTTGGGCACCCTATCATTAGCTAACCTTTAGCGTTGAGCATTAGAGGGCCCTTGACTTTGAATTTGTGGCCTTGTTGAAAACTGCCACCTCTAGCACCTTGAAATCCACCATTATAACGAGCTCTCTTGGACTCCCCACTATTCCTCTTTCTATGTTTTTATCCTTCAAGTTGCTTAGAATAAGTTATGAGCTGAGATAAGTCCATATCTCCTACGATCATGACGGTGCAGCATTGCTCATTGATCATCGGATACTGCCAACACAAACTTGTGTATCCTTGCCCTACAGTCAGCAACCAAGTAAGGAGATACTTTAAGAGGTTATTGAATTTTTTGGAATACTACCTAACACTCATTTAACCTTGCTTTAGGTTTATAAACTCCATCATATTTGCCTCCCTTAGCTCCATGGGATAGAAATGGTTGAGCAAGGCGGCCTTGAACTCTTCACAGAAATCATCTCTTCATTCATTCTCTCACTCTTCCATTGAGTAAGGCCCTTTAGTTGATAGGCCGCAAATTTTTTTTTCTCCTTTGAGTTTACCCCCACAATATCAAGAACTTTGTATATCTCATCAATGAATTCTTGGGGGTCTTCTTCAACGTTGAAGCCATAGAAGTCCAAAGGATTCATCCTTGTGAAACCCCTAACATTTGAGGCTAGGGTAGGTGATGTTGCTCACCCCTACTACTCAAAGGAAGCAAGGGCGATCATCATTAACATAATAACAAAACATTAGAGGTCAGGTTCAAATCCCACAGGGAATAATGTGTCAGCGACTTAGTAGAGTAAGGACTAATATCTACTAACTTGTGATTCAAAAAGTGAATACCAAGCAAGAGTTTTATGTAAATGGGGGGAAAACTAAGCTAACAACCAAGGACAATTGGGGTAAGGATTTTTCAAGCAAGAAAGCAGGGATAAGGGAAACGAGAATTAACTAAATCTTAATCGATCCATCACACATAACACAAATTAACACTATGGGTAGGCTAGGTTGCTTGTAATCACCCGTCAACTACAATGTCGGTGATGTTTTGCATGAGCCTACTATGGCCTTCGACGTGATCCACTCAAACACACGCCTGGCTTGAGAAGCTCAACGCAAAACTCCAAAGACCTTAGCCGTTGAATCCTTTTTTACACTCTCAACACATAAACCCATGACTATCATGTAACCCTCAACTTCAACTACTCTCGCTAAAGCAATATTTGAAGATCTAAGCAAGATTCAAGTACGTGACTGCAAATATAAATTTAAACATAAAAGTATACATGAACCCACAAATCAATTTAATCGGTCAAAGTAATTTGGGAGGAACCCACTTGATTTTGCAAGTAAATCATCAACTAGGCATGAAAGTAAGAGAAATAGTCAAGACCCATAGACAAATTAACTTCCAAGCACAATTAAATCAATAAATTATGCATTCAAGAACAAGGAAGGAAAGAGTGAGTTAAAGATGAATACAACTGAAGCTCACATTCTTCAATATAATAATGAATTTGTAGAAAAGTTGTTCTAAATCCTCACCCTAAACTAAAATCTACACTAAGACGTTTTTTTTTCTTCAAGAATGTATGAATTCTATCAATTAATGTTTAGTATCAAAAATTCTTCAATAAGGGTAGGGTCTGCGTGTATATGTGATTTTGGGACTGGAATGGTGACACTCATGTACTGCCCAAATGCTGGTTGCTGAAGTGCTCCGTGTTTACGTATCTTTGACCGCATTCGCGAAGGTGAACAAGTACTTCAATCTCCATGTTTGCCCTAGATATATTTTGATCGCAGATAGTAGTCTCTTTTTGCTCTACCTACGTGCTAGTACTGAGAGCGTTTGTGCCCTTTCCAGATCTATTGCTCCACATTCACGAGCCTAATAATCCCGTTCGTAGAGAGGAATGTTGCCAGATACTATTTTGCACAGTTTCAGCTCTTCTTTGCTCTGACTCAACTTCAACTTCAATTCTCCCCAACAAAGCCTATATGTGCCTATATCATACACCATTCAAAGAATAATTAGCCTCAAGTTATAGGATTAACAACACAAAATCATAAGAAAAAGAGTGAGAAACGAGTATAAATTATATACTCATAAACACCCCCAACTTATTAAGAATTTGCTTGTCCTCGAGAAAAATAAAAACCAAACTCAAGAGGCTAGCAATTTAAGCACAAAATCCCAACTCACTTCAAACAACTAAATCATGATCATGACAATGGTTGGTACCAATAATTAGCACTAGTATGTGGATGGCTCATAACTTACTCTCTCATATTTCAAAAGCACATTTTTCACTTCAAATTTAACTTCCATGGGTGACCAAGTGACAGCACAAATCCTCACGAAGTGACTCAAACTCCTAGTCAACTAACAAGTTCCACTCAGCTAAAACTTAGAAAAACATTAATATCATCAACCCATGTCAATTTGCATGTCCTCAAAAGAAGAAAGAAAGTCCTTAAAACATATGTGTTTAGACAATGAACAAGAGACAAAGACTCAAACACTCACACTCAACCAAAGAACATCTTATGCACATAAATGTCACACCACAAGCTTGCCTCTATTTTCAATAAACATTGGGTCAATTTCATTTGGTTGGAAATCTCAAAGGGCTTTGTTGGCTTGTAATGTAGCCTAGGGTTAGGGTAGGATAAAATTTGGACAATAGTGACTAACCCTCCTTAAGCTCCACACACAACATTCATCTTTTCCAACTTTTCTACTTTTCTTTTCATATTTCTCAGCAACGCACTTCTTCTTCACTTAAGTACCCCACTTGAAACCATTTTTCAACATCTTGATGGATTCTTCTCATTCAAGCACTTTTTATTCATTTTATAAAGCGCTCTTTATCTTTTCTTTTCTTTCCTTCTTTCATTTTTCTTTTCTTTTCTTTTAACAAGCCAGATGGTAGACACCTTTCTTTTTCTTCCAAAATCATCCGCAACTTAGGCTTAAAGCCTCAATTATCACAAATTTATAGAACTCAAGGAGGGAAAAGTTTTCAAATGAGGGATATCATTTCAAAAAGGTTCAAGACTTGTAATTAAGGTTGTCAATAGAACGGACTAGGCTCAACAGGGACACTAGGGGTAAAGTTAATGCATTTGGGGGCTGTTTAGGCTAAGTGGACTTAGTTTATATCAAATAATTCCAAAGATCATTTTTCCAACAAACGAATATCAAGACCAAAAAGGCAAGTTCTACGTGATATAAATACACACAAGGAACTAAGTAAAAACTCACAACACACATGACATGCAAATCAAGATTGAAAGGATCAATATAACTCTCAAGTCAAGCAGAAGGAACTCAATTTTTTCAAAGGTGTCAATTTAGCAAGTACGAATCACAAAAAGAGTCAAGGTGTTGTCTCAAAATCATCCCAAAACCATTTAACTTCAAAAAATTGGAGGGGTATGTCTCTTTCGCAATCCACAAAACTTGACTAACTATATTAGTACCAAACAAGTCACAATTCCAATGTAGAGCTCCAACAAGCGTCAATGGCTACTCAGACATCACCAAACACCATATTCTACTCACGCACTCACATACCCAATCGATGATTTTCCCTTAATAATGTTGTCACTGAATCCATGATTCGGCACCGTCAATGATACACACCATTAGAAAGTAAAATAAGAATCTACCAAATCTACTAAGATAGCTAAACCCAAACACAATATATACAAACCCAACAAGGCGTACCATAATCAAAATAAGCAATTAAATCTAATGAAATTATAGGAGCACCCCCAACTATAATGGTATTATGACCTCACAATACAACTATAAAGTAAAAGAGGAGACGAGGGACTCCCTGAAATTATCACTTGGCACTCTAGCCTGAATCTCACCTCTACAGTTGGTCTCCGAGGCATTAATAAATTATTCGGGTACTATGGTGTGACTGACTCTAATTATCTCTTTGACAAAGTGCATCTAACCTATAGCTTTAATCTTCTCCCTTCACCTCGAGAAGGATTTTATTTCACTGAAGTGTATTGTCAAGATACATTTTTTACCAATTATTCCTTCGGTCAAAGCCACATGACAAAAACATCTTATAGACATTTTAAATCATGTAGCAGGGACATTTAGATCAAAAGAGTCAACAGATTAATTTCGGACGAAGCAGTGAAGTGTTGCTATTTCTGAACATTGAAAAATTGTACTCTACATCAGTGGTCACAATGGTGTGTTCTCAGAGTTCAAGGAACTCCGGACTTTCACATTTATGGAAGGTTATCTGCATTCATGTAAGGAAAAGAATTCCTAGAACATCGTGATTGTAGGATAGTATCCACATTTGCAGAGAGTGAAAGTCGCCCGCATCATATTCCAGATTTTTCATGGGCATTTCATCAAACATATGATAGAGACAAATTCATAACATTGTTTTGAAAAAATATCACCTCCAAATCTATCCCCCACAACATTCAATCACTACGTAAGAAACAAGTAGTACTTTAATATCAAAATCCACTATATTTTTCAATAGTACCATAAATCACCTCCCAAAATACCTAAAGGTACGGCACCATAGTAACAAAAAGATGAACCCCAGAAAAAAGAAATGGACAAGACAATCTTGGTGTAAAAACTTTACAACCATGGTGAGAAATATTTGGCAAAGAGGCATCAACAACGTCATGGAATTTTGTGGTGAACAAATCGCCAAGTATGAATAAGAATGGAGGTAAAGTAAGGTGAACATACCTTTGAATAGGTAACCAAAAAAGATGAAGAAGGAGGAACTTGAGCTTTTTCTAGAAGATATGTGATGGCCAAGGTTTTGAAACATTGTTTACATCACACTTGATTTTATTCCCAGTCCATGATATTCTCTTTTAGAATATATCAAACAAAGTCACAAGTGACTTTTCTTTTAATCTATGACACCCGTTCAGTGATCCACCTTCGCGGACAATTAGGTGTTATCGCGCCCTATTGTCGAGTGTACACTCCGTGTTTGCGGACGTGGATGGCCTTCATGGAGCTTTGTTGAGTACAAGACTTTGGTCAAGTTTCTGCCACTTTGGGTGGTGCCATGCCCATTTGGGTGATTCGCCATTCACTGATGGGCGAAACCTGGCCCCTAAGTTAAGTCAAAATGGCCCTGGTTTATACTTTTGCAATTTCTAATTACATTTTCACCCATTTCTTCAACTTCAGTCATATTTGCACTTTCAAAACCTGTGCAAAATAACTACCAAACACTTGAAAATTATGAGGGTTAGCTAAAAATCAAAAATCAAAATTAAGAAGCTAATATAAAAATTTCAAAATACAAGAATTTATTGAAATATGAACAAAATATAATTCACCACCCTTTTGTGTTTCTACTTTGAGGCAGTAAATCTTCTCCCAAATTTCAAGATGATGTTCCTTTTGAATTCATAGGGATGATGATGAGAGACCACCAACACTTTCCCCCAGTCTCTCCACTTTGAAAACTTGAGTTGTCTACCAAACTTAACATCAACATTCTATTTTTGCTCCTTGGGTAGACATGGGAGTGTCAAGAGGTCATCTATGAATACATCTTCACATTTTGTGACCTCTAAGTAGGTAACACTCCAAACATCAAATGAACTAAAGTTGCCATCCTAGATTGTCATGGCTTTTTCTTGCAACTTTTGTATCATCTCCTCAACCTCGGCCTCTTGACTGACTATCGTTCTTGATGACATGCATTAGCCCCATATCTCTTCCACATCAAGAACCACTCCTTCTTCTTGAGACTCTAATTCATGGTTTACAATTATTGAGCTGGGAGCATCACTTACTTCGTTGCTTAGTTTCAAGTCGACCTCCAAAACATAACTTTCCATTCCAAATGGTTGACCTCATAACTTCTAGAAACAAGAAAGATCTTAAGATCATCTGTAAGCACGCAAATTATGTAAGACCTTTTGATGCATAAAATTCTATGTTTTAGAGGTGTGTTAGTCATAAGGAATGCTTGTGTATTACTTTGGTGGCTTAAGAAGGGATTTAAGGCTAGTTATCCCTCCAAGGAACCTCCCATGAGTTGTAGTCCTCACCATTGGTCGTGGAAGGGGTCTTCAAAAATGCCCCAGTTGTCCAGCCAAGATTTGTTCTAAGGCAAGCCACAAGAGGACTTTGTACGGGTCATATGGAAGTTCATTAGCCATGTGGGGTCTTGTGTGACCTCCTACAAGCTATGGAGAGGTGCCTCATGAAGTTCTTATCCCAAAATAATTTTCTAAGTATAAAATTACCATCTCGAAACTTAAGTCACTAGCATGGGAACTTGCAAGGATCATTTCCATTTAGTAGAGTCAACCTTGTCTAGATTTTGGCAAAGTTCTATACCACAGACCACTACACGGTCCGTGGACCTTCATAGGAGTCGCGAGGCTCTCTGACGGGACCCTTGGCAATTTTTTAAAGCTCATTTCATCAGTAGCTTTCTCATAATTTTGGTAATTCCTAAGGGTCGTTTATGACTTTTTAACTTATCCTAAACCCCTGAAAAGGCCTATACTCCTCTATTCTTATTCAAATTTATTTTATACACTTAGAATATTCAAATTTCTTTCATCTAAAGAACTTCTCTCAACTGTGCCATTGGAGAATTAGCTTAGAGCTCAAGCAAGGGTCTTCTTCTTCAATCAATTTCTTCTTGATTCTCCTTAATTATCTAAGGTATATAGGATTGACTCATGGTCCCTTTCAACTATGAAAATCCCAAAAACTTTTTACTTTTTGATTTATGAATTTCAAGCTTACTTTGAATATGGGTCTCTTAAGTTATTGTTTATTTAATTCAGTTGAGATATGGGCTATGTTTAATTAATGTTTTTAAAGTGACTTAAGCTCTAATATGATAAATTGCATTGATATTATGAAGGTTTGAATGTGCATGTTCCCTTTAAATGTTGGTTTAGGCATAGGTAATCTCAAGTCTGATTTAAATGTGAATTTACTCATGGATTTACTAGGATTTCATGTTATATTGTTGATTCAATTTAAGTATTAATGTGTATTGCCTATTCTATTCTCTCATCAATCATGGCATATGCATACATGAGCATTGGTTTTCATGAAGATTATGAAGTGGGATAAGACCCAATTATGTTTATGAATATGATTTGGATGAAAGTATGGTTATGACATGACATGTGATCACATTATATCTATGATATGGCTCTTTGAGAAATCATGGATATTTATACTAACATGTACAAGTATGATGACATATTGTTATACTTGAAAGTATGACATAAAGTATGGTTTGACTCTTTAGCCCAAGTATGCATGGTTATGAAGTATATTTAGCTTTTGAACCTAAGTATGCGTTGAAATCATTTG
Organism: Solanum rostratum; assembly: GCA_029948455.1. Taxonomy (NCBI): domain Eukaryota; kingdom Viridiplantae; phylum Streptophyta; class Magnoliopsida; order Solanales; family Solanaceae; genus Solanum; species Solanum rostratum. The sequence goes on from CM057047.1 coordinate 26,468,809, forward strand.
AAAGACTTATGCCTCATTTTCAAGCACGTCTATGTATATGTATTCTCATGGGGTGAGGACTTAGCATCGAATGGGATTGTAGGTGGGAGGGTTATCCCTAGGGGCCCTTAATCTTTCTCATTAACTATGTTACAAACATAGGTTCATGTTTATGCCCCTTAGTGGATTATTATGTTATCATGATGAAAAATCCTTGCCGGAATGGTGTTTTTCGTAAGGTAAGGTTGCTTCTCAAAAATGGGAGGCCGGTAAGAAGAAGTATGGTCTACACTTGGCAAGTAGATCCCTCTTTCTTCGATATAGGTTGTATATTGGAATATCAAGTAATAGCTCGCTTGGTCGCTTTTATGTCGGTTGATGTCAAATTCCCGCTATGTATTATAGCATCTTATGATTTATGGATTTCACAACATCTTGATATATTATTCTTTCTTATATACTTCCTTCTATGTATGTGCCCTTGTCATCTAACATTGTATGCAAGTTTAATGAGTTCATATGCAATGGATGTCCGTATACTTAGTACATTCAAATGTACTAACGCATACTCTTTGTCTACTTAATCTAACAATGTAAGGACCGAAGACTATCTTCATCAACCTCTTGATGGTTTGCTCGGATTGTGAAATTTGTTGTGGTGAGCCCCGGACATGTCTTGGCCCCCATCTTATGCTATAACTTAGAGGCATTGTTGAACAACATGAAGACTCTTGTACGGATTTGTGCTATGTCTTGATATTTGCTTATGGAGTTCATTATTATGGCTTTCTATCTTATGTTGACGAAATGATGATTTTCTCATGATGTGATGTGGAAATATGGAAATTCCAAGTCCTTTTCTATCCTAATAGTGTGAGTTATATTTACCCGCCCCTTCGTTCGTATGTGCTATGCGCTATGCGAATCCATGAAAATCCCTATCCTTATGACATCCCCATAGCGTGACTCATTCTTTCCCATCCTTTCAATATATGAATTTATTACTTTATCAAGCGCTTTCGAACTGATAATATGTATGTGGATGTTATAAGGCTTGATTGGGAACTCTTGGGTTCCCATTTTCTATGTCACTCCTAGACACTATGTCTAGATCGTGACATCATCCCTCATGTTGAGCAATTAGTGTCATTGAGCCACTTTTTTGAATGTCTTAGACTTAAGTCTGTTAGCCAATCTAGACTCACAATAGTCTCATCCCCATTAACATCCTCAACACCATTTTTCTTACCACGAAGTGCAATACTCTGAAAAAGATAAGAAAAAGGCTTACATTCATCTATCAAGTTTTCATCACAACTAGCCATAAAACAAAAGGAAAAAAAAAGAAAACAAAAAGAAGTACTCACTCATCAAATCAAAAAGAGTAAACTACAAGTCGTAAATCAAGTCATTACACCTATTCTTCCGCAGCAACGACACCATTTTTTATGTCGCTCTACCTGACTACTCAAGGGAAGCAATGGCACTCGTCATCAGCATAATAACTCAACTTTAGATGTCGGGGTCGAATCCCACAGGGAACAATGTGTCAGCAGCTTAGTAGAGCAAAGACTAATAGCTACTAACTTGTGATTCAAAAAGGGAATACCAAGCAAGAGTTTTAAGAAAATAGGGGGGGGGACCAAGCTAATAACTACTCCTAAAGGACAATTATGGTAAGGATTTGTCAACCAATAAAGCAAGGATAGGGTATATGTGAATCACAATCGATCCATCACACTTAGCATCAAAATAAATCTATTGGTAGGCTAGGTTTCGTGTAATCACCCTGGCCTACAATGTCAGTGATGTTTTACAAGAGCCTACTGTGGTCTCCTATGTGAGCAACTCAAAGACAAACCTGGCTTGACCACCTCAAAGCAAAACTCCCATGACCTTAGTTATTGAGTCCCTTTTGAGGCTCTCAACACATAAACGCATGACTATTGCGTAACCCTCCACTTCAACTACTCTCAATAAAGAAATAGTTGAATATCTAAGCTAGATTCAAGTTTGCGACTTCAAATCTGAAGTTATGCATGAAGGTAGACATGAACCCCAAAATCAATTTACTCAATCAAACCAATTTGGGAGAAACCCACTTGATTTTGCAAGTAAATCATCAACTAAGTATGAAAGCAAGAGAAATAATCAAGATCCATAAACAAATTAACATCCAAGCTCAATTAAATCTACAAATTATGCATTCAAGAACAAGCAAAGAAAGAGTGAGTGAAAGATGAATACATGTGAAGTCACATTCTTCAATCCACTCGAGAATTTGTCATAAACTTGCTCTAAATCATCACCCTAAATTAAAACCTACACGAAGGTGTATTTTTTTCTCTTCAAGGATGTATGAATTCTATGAAGGAACTATTAGTTTCAAAAGTGTCTCCAACAAGGGTAAGGAATGCGTGTATAAGTGATTTTGGGACTAAAATGGTGAAATTTCTTAATTGCCCTGATGTTGGACGTTGATGTACTCCGTGTTCACAAATCTATCACTGCGTTCACGGAGGTTAACAGGTTTTTTGACCTCAGTATTTGCGCCTAGATGTACTGCAATCGTGGATAGTAGCCGACTTTTGCTCTTCCTATGCACATGTGCTGGGCAAGTTCGTGCCCTTTCCATATCCACTACTCTGTGTTCGCAGGTCTGAAGACCGTGTTCGCAGAGAGTAGTGTTTCCAGGTACTTATTTTTATAATTGTATATCTTCTTTGCTCTAACTTAGCCTCAACTTCAATTCACACCAGCAAAGCTAATTCCAAACTATATGTACCTATATCATACACCATTAAAAGAATTATTAGCCTCAAATTATAGGATTAACCACAAAATAATGAGAAAAAGAATAAGAAATGAATGTAAATTATACACTCATCAGTAGGAGCAGGAGCAAATTGCACTCCTTGGATGGCCACAACCCTTGCGAATAAGGTGACCATATTTCAGTATTTGGCATGAGTGACCCCTTCTTCTCCTTTGGGGACTTGTGGAGCTGGAGAGGCTGGTTCACCCTCGGAGGTGGAAGCTCTATGAGCTTCTCATCTTTGAGGCATGATCTAGAAGAGCAAAAGACTATCCATTAGAATAAGAGAAACCTTATCTTAAGTCTAAAGCATGACATAGAATATAAAGAAGTGAATCATTCCTAAAATGCCTCATGGTCTTCTATTTATAGTTGTGGCACACTTCACAACCATGAATAAGACTCAACTTGATGCAGTGTGTTCAAGGACCATTTCTAATTCTAATGCTCTAATACAAGGCTTTGTCATGACCCAAGCCTATGGTCTAGGTGTGACATGGTGAAAGGAGAATCCAGAGAAACCCAAGCAAGCCTCTTAAGCATAAATGGCACGACATAGCAAAAGGAGAACCCAGAGGAAACCCAAACAAGTCTCTTAAGCATACATTGCACATCCTTGGTTGTAGAAGCAAAATTAAAACAAATAACACATGATTCCAGGGGAAGCGGGAATTTGGAATTATGCAATGGGAATTTTGTAGGGAAGAGGATTAACATGGATCACATAGCAAATAAAGTCTTAGGGGAAAGTATGAACTCATGCTATGGGGGTAATTAGGGGCTTAGGTTTTCCATCTCATGAACAATACACAACAAGCATAAGAAGGGGATAAGGACTAAGGGAGTCTACCATTATACATAAATATAATAAGAGTTGTGCTCATAGCATAATATCAAAATATCCAACAACACCTCGAGTAGAGAATGGAACGGGAGCCAAGACATATCCCAGGCTCACCCTAAAAAGATAATATCAATACTAGACAATTCTTACTAAAGCATGAAAGTAAAATGTCCATTGTCCCCAAAGTGGAGAACCCACCAAAAGTGATCTTCACTCGAATTGCCTAGCCACGTAGAGGAGGAGGATGAATAGGAGCTCCCATTGCCACATGATTAGATCATATAGGAAAATATATGTGTTAGTACTAGGAATGTACAAAGTATGCGGGGTACAATGCAATAAAGAACATAAACCATAATTAAACAATATCATAATCATAATCAATGGATATAATCTCAATATGTCATGGATGCTCAATGCCATAGTAAAAATATGCATGAGCAATCCTCAAATCAGATAACATATCATAGATAGATGGGAAGGGACCAGAATCAACATGTAAAGCCAAGCAAGCTACTACTTGGAATTCTGATGTTCACTCTACACCGAACAAGGAGTGATCTACTTTGCCAAGGTAAACCAAACACTCACTTTATAGGAACTCCCCCAATTCAGTAAGTGCATGAACACCTTACAGGAACTCTACCCTTTTCGATTAACATATGATAAGAACCCTACGAGAACACAACCCTTTTCATTATTTGATTAAAATGTGTTGTATAGAAACACCACCCTTTTTGGTCAATCATGTATCATAAGTTATATGGATCCATTAACTATTTCATAAATCTATGGTGGAAACATAGTTTTGGGACAATGGTTATCTACCAAGGTCCTTTTGGAGCTAGGTCACAATCCCAAGGAATACTCAAATCATGTTTATAGACATAATGCAAAACATCATAATATCATAGAGTAGCTCGTCAAAAACAAAGCTTCATAATACTAATGATAGAGCTTCATAACCTTCATAACTCTCACAATATTTTCATATCTCATACCATGCATAATAACCCTTTCAAAATTCATATCATTCATAGTTTGAATAACTTGCAATAAGGCCTCAAACATCATAGAAGCTTGGCATACATCTTTAATCAAATCATAGTGAGTACATGTAATATAGGTTTAAAATATACAATTGAAGAGTAAATGCCATAAAAGGTCACTTGAGCATTATTCTGAAGAACCCACCAAAAGCTTCATAACACTTACCTAGGGTGAAAAAAAGGAGGTATCATCAAACAATCATAATAATCCATCAATTTCACATGGCATTTCAATGCAATGTAATGTACAAAGATCAAATACCATAAATCTCTTCATAGCGTCATCATATAAAATACTCCATAAGCTTCCATAAATCTCCATAACTTAAAAATAGAATAAGGAAAAGGATTGATTGAGCTTTGTGGAGGAAAGATCTCCACTAATCAAAATCCATATACCATGGTGTGATTTAATGGGGAGAATATGAAACCCTAGCTTGGAACTCACACTAGAACACCTTGAGGATGCTTGAGTGTATTTAGGAGGGACTTAGACTTAGAAATATATTGAATGGGGGAGAATGAAGCATATTAGGGTTGTTTTAAGGCTGAGAAGGTCTTATTTGAAGGCTTAAACAATATGGTATAAGAATATAATAATAGGAAATGTCAAGATTGTGCTTTTTAAAAACCTGTTGATTAGGACCATGAGACCCCGATTACTAGTCGTGGTCCAGTCTACGGGTCATGGAATGGAGGTCTCGTGTGGTAACATTTTCAACTCTCAGAAATGTTCTCTAAATCTTAACCTACGCAAGGACCTACGGCTCATATGCAAAAGTACGGGCTGTCTGGTATCTTGTATACCCATCTTCAGAAATCCACATTTTCACCAAGTCTTACCATAATTCCACGAGCACAAGATACAGCCTGTGGGACCACTGATAGTTTGAAAAATTCTAGATTTTATTTCTTAGGCCCTTTTACACCTACCAATATGTGAGGCCTTACATAAACCATTATAAGTCATCATGAAACATCAAACCTTTTACTTGAAGCCATTGCCTTGAACCTTTCATAATCCCATAGCATCATCATCAACCCTTATAAGAGCAATTCATTTCATGTTTGGTCTTAGGTCATCTCTTTTGGAGTCCTGAGTCTTGTACTAGGATAACCCCAAGGCTCTTAAGTCACCTGTTACATAAATAATGTTAGGGTATTTGTCACCTCATGGACGTAGGCCACCCATGCATAAGAAATGTTGAAGTCCTAAGTCACCTCATGGACCAAAGTCCTCCCTTGTAATAGTCTTGTTAGAGTCCTAGTTTAGAATCTAGAGTCATTTTCCAAGTCAACCTTAAGGCCTTATATCCTCTTCTTATAGCATATTGGAGTCCTAGGTCCTAAAACCCTGAGTATCTACTTAGGTCAAGCTTCTGTCCCTAGATCCTACTATCATATTCATAACATGTTCGTTGATGTGCCGCCAACATATGGCACTTTTAATGCTTTAAACATAGCAATTTTATGTGTTCACTAAACGATGTTAGTGGGTTTGATATGTTTTATGTTGAGTTTGAGAGTTTTTGTGCTTACTTGGACATATTGATGCTCTTTGAGGTTTTAAGAGACCATATATGGTCTGTAGTTCATTCCACGACCCATATATGGGTTTCGTAGTTTTGATCCAATGAAGATCCAATTTTTAGAAGATGAAACTACGTGTTACTAGGATGAGTCATACATCATTCTATGGCTCATACATAAGTTCGTGCTTCGAGGCCCAAAATATATGCATGGTTGCTGAAAGTTAACAGAACGGAGGCACTTATGGTCCAAAAGTCATCTTAAGGTCCATCAGAGGTGAGTCATACATAGAAGGCAATTTTGAAGGATGCAGTGTACGATGTCATTCCACGAGCCGTGATGCATCTATGACCCATAACTCCATTAACAAAAAGCCCCGATTTTAGTTTTCCTAATTAGTTTAGAATTTGGCTTTTTTTTATTATAAATAGGGTTTTTAGGTATATTTAGACGTACTGAACTCTAGACTTCATATTATTACATTATTTGAGCATGTTCTTAGAGACTTTATGTAGATAAGTTTTGATCTTATCATTGAGTTATAATATTGTGATTTATGTGAAGATTTCTGAATTTGTGTTCTTCAATTCTTCATTGTAAGTGTTCAATTATGCAAAGTCATAGCATGATTCTTTTATCTACAATAAACATGAGTTTCTAAATCTACCACAAGGGTTGTGGGAACCATAAAGAACTAATAAACTAAAATCAAATAATTTGTACTCCTTGGAAAGCATGCATATATGTATTATTTATCTTTTCATTTTGATTTTTTTAACAGTTGCAAATGTTAGAACTCGTCTTATCCTTACTCGTTGAACCAAAAGAATAATAAATGGGAAAAGGGATAAATAATAGGATTCGATGTGAGCACACTCATCTAATTAATCTGAACGGACCAAGGGATGGTTGTAGAAGGACAAGGTGAGGGCTAGTAACGTGACACCCATAGACGGGCCAAGTTGTGTAGTGAAATTTTCTTAGTTGTCAAACCAAGGAATTAGGTGAACATAACTTACTAGTTTTACATGCTACACATTAGAAAAAGATACAGTTATGATGTTATACTTTGTTAGGGGTTCATGGAGAACACAATACCCTAGTTACTTCTCTCACTAAATTTGCAACAGATGCATTGACTGTGTTCTTAATTTAGGATTGAATTATTGCTTTTACGTTTAAAACCCCCTTCTTTAGATCTAAATCAATTAATTTATCTTAATTTTTTTAATTACTCCTAGTAAATTGATTAATTCATCTTAACTGTTTTAAAACCCTCATATTCTTCATGAGATCGACCCTAACCATTGTTAGGTTCTATTTTTGAATAGTGATATCTTATACCTTAATTGGGAGGTGTAATTTAGTCATGATCATTCATTATCAAGTCATAGTCACATTCTTATTCATGATAGTGAAAACGAAAGGTTATACCTATGTTCATCAATACACATCAATTCATGTATCATAGTGAACACTCAATCATATTTGAAAGCATTTCATATTCATAACCATGTCATCTTCATGTTCATGTTGAGGTCATGGTCAATGTCATACTCAAATCATTCTATACTAGTCCACATGTTCAACTCATATTCATGTTCATCATCTTAAGCACAAACTAAGTTCATGTTCATAGATCTTTACTCAATTCACGGTCACATTCATAATGTTATACATGTTCATAGTCAAATTCTCATGTAAAAGCCTTTTACATGCATGATTATGTAATGAGAGATGTGAGTATAACGTGGTTACATGAAATTCAAGTTTAAAACATGATAATTAGATAGAATCATATATAATACATGAATAGAAGATGATTTAAATCATAATTGAAGTTACTCATGCATGAATTCATTATTCGTAAAGTCATGTAAGTTCAAATCTCATGAAAATGATATGGTTTAATAGAATAATGTTTGACTTGTGCTTAAATTATCGTTTGAATACAACCTATATCATAATTTTAACAATTTTAAACCAGATCACGAAAGCCATACTTGAATCACGATTGAAAGTAAATGAACTTAGATGAAATGGTTTGAGCTTCATGATTGAAAGGAAATAATGGATGAATCCCGCATACCTAAGCTTAGAATGACGAATTTGAGAGGAAATGAACTTGAACCCCGAACCTTAGATGAATTCTTAGCTTGCACTTGAATGTAGGAATTTTTGAGTGTTTTGGATGTTAGAATTGAGAGACTGTGTTTAGACTTATAGAAAATGTAATATAAGCGTAGGAGCTGATTTAGGAGGCTAAAAACTACAAAACAACGTCCCAAATACACTCATAGATAGGCAAATTGCAAAAAAGACCCCACATAAATGAGTCCCAAAGCTGGCGAAAGTGCAATACACGATCCCCCCCCCGGTTGTGATATGCACCATTAGTCATGAAGGGCTCTATGAAGGTGCACTTAGAAGTAAAGTCGAAGGCCTTGTGAAGTACACCCTCCAGAGATAGACCATATCTAGTGGTGTGCAATGATCATGGTTTGCTCCAAGGCGGGCACACCTTCATGGAAGCCCTAAACTCAAGGCCAAGGTCTCCTTCACGAGGCACTTAATGTCCAGTGGAGTGCTTCATAGTTGTGAAGGTGTCCTTGGTGCACCATGGTCAAAAACTTTATAAAATGTTTTCCATGCATCGTTAAGTCCTTACAAAGTCTTGGTCCTTACGTTATTACATTTCATGTACTAATGCATAATCTTTACCTACATGATCTAACCATGTAGGGATAGGAGACAATGAGATGGCTAGAGTTGGACCTCGGATAAAAGATTATTGGTGAATTTGCATGCTTTAAGGATAATCCCCACCCGTGTTATGACATATACGATTTCATTTTATATTCTATCTTGAGGGTGAGCTAATAACATGTTCTAGACCCCACCAAGATCTATAATATAGAGGTATGATTTGGCTTATGGTGTTGTAATTCCTCTTAAGGGGAACCTATAACTTTGCTTGTATAATAGTATATTCCACTTTCTTACTCTCTTATGAATTGCTACTTTTCCTTATGTGTTCTTATGATATGAACATTAGGCTTGGATGAGGTGCCTTTGGGTATTAAATTCATCATGTCAAGAATAGGCCATAGGTTTAAGTCTTGCCAAACTTGGTATGATAGCACAAGGCTTGAAAGCATCATAAGGAGTCTATCATTCTGTGTACAGTAGAGTCTTATTCATAGGTGTGATGTGCACCACATCCATGAACAAGAGGCTATAAGACATTTAGATAATGTTCACTTCTTTTGTAATCAATGTTATGACATCAAAACTCTTCTTCCCTTATGCTTATTCTTTGATATATTCATAAAAATGTCTCCAAGATGTGCACCGTTACCTAGGGATTCGTTGCTAATGAGGATCAAATTCATCTAGCTCCTAAATTTTCATAAGACCCTCATGATAATCAAGTGACTAATTAAGAGTTTAGGGCAACTATTACTATGTTGGCTTGAGCTTCTACTTCTCCAAAGACTTCTAATCCAGCCTCTGAGGTGAGAGATTTTGCTAGAATGAATCCTCTGGAGTTCTATGGTTGTTCGGAGGACGAAGCTCCACAAGAATTCAATGATGAGGTTTACAAGGTGGTGGAGATTATGGGAGTATCTTCTGAGGAGAAGGCAGAGTTGGAGGCTTACCAATTCAAAGGGGTTGCTCATGTTAAGCTCACACAACAAAAGTCTGAGGGGAATGAAGAAGAGGATTGTATTCATTCAAACACGCTTTCACTGCATTTCTCAATCATTTCTTTCCCCACGAGCCAAGGGAAGCTAATGTGACAAAGTTTATGAATTTAAAGCAAAGTGGAATGAATGTAAGAGAGCATGTCCTTAACATTACAAAGTTGTCTAAGTATACTCCTACTTCTTTTTTCTACAGCATTGCTCCTATGATCTTAGGAGCACTGGCTGCTATGGCCCAAAAAAGAGAAGTTCCCCGTGTCGAGAGAGCACTAATATTCTCTAAGTAACTTAGTGCTAGTGCTTTAGGGCTTTCAAAAATGAAAATGAAATAGGAATAACCGCGCTGGTTGTACCGATACCTAAATTTTGTCCAAGGATCCTCGTGATTGTTCTCTTTCGTTATTCAATTCCCTTTCTTACTTTCTTTGCAGCAAATTCTTTTTTGCCTTTTCTAGGAAAAGAAGGAGGAGTCTGTGGTAGAAATCTTACTATTTTAGGAATTGTTTTAATTAGTTTGATCTTCCTATATAGAAATTCCTCGATTTTATAAAAAAAAGCCTATCGAGGGAAATATATTTTCCACATCTCTCTTCTTTGTTTCACCTTAGTCTTTTTCAATTGTTTTCGCAGCTATGCGATAGCTAAGTTGGGAAGATTTTCCATTGAGTTCTTTACTTCTTTTATAGGGACCTACACTGTAACGGGATCATCCGGGAGTGTTAGTCATAGAAACCCATTGGTAGAAAGAGTTTTCATTTAATCAAAAATCTGGATTTCGACTTGTTTTTATCATATACATATTCATTTTATTTTCAGTCTCTTTAGTGGCTGACTCTAGAGCCTATATGAGTAAGTTCATTTTTTGGAGATTCTGACTTGGTGAAGATTGACTATATGGTTGTAGTGCTTATCAAAGAGATAAACATTTCTCTGGTTATGATTTATGTCAAACAAGTAGAGTGTGAAAAGCTCCAAAATATGAGGATGAGGGAGAGAGAAAGGGCGCATTTCGATGGTGGATTTTCACATGCTAGGTTCGATGGTAGCCGTTTCTAACAAGGCAAAGGATCATCCAAATGTCCTCCTAAAAGTTTTGATAAGGATAGGGTGCCTACCCTTAAGGTTCAAGTTAATAGCGCTAAGAGTGGTGCTACTCTTCCTAGGTTTCCAAAGCATGGAAGAAATCTTGGAGGTGAGTGTTTGAGAGGATGGGGTGCTTGCTTCGGTTTTGATAAGATGGTGCACAAGATTTTTGAGTGCCTTAATGTTGATGATAAATGTAGAGAAGGGCATCCAAGCAGCTTGAAGGGGCAAAGAGCAATAAGGTGCCAAAGTTCAAGGAGGTGACCCACGTGGAAACCACTTCTATGTTTTGCATTATAAACAATAGGCTGAGGTGTCTCCCCATATAGTTACCTATTTGTAAAGTGTCTCTGATCATGATGAGTGCACCTTACTTGACCCCGGTTCTAATATGTCATTTGTCACTCCATACCTTGCCATAAAGTTTGATGTGTCTCCCGAAGTCTTGTTGGAACCTTATTCGGCTTATACTCTAATTGATGAGTCAATTTTGTCCAAGAAAGTTTACAGAAATTGTCCCACGTTGATCTTGCATAGAGTCTTTACGTGTTATCTTATTGAGCATGACATGATTGATTTTGATATAATTCTTGGTATAGATGGTTGTATGTATCTTATGCTTCTATTAATTGTAGAATCTATAGGGTCACATCCAAGTCCCTAATCATTTCATTCTTTTGTGGAAGGGAACGTATTTGGTGTTCAAGGTTAAGTTTGTCTCCTACGTAAAGGCTATGAAAATCATCTCCAAGGGGTTCTTATATCGTGTTGTCCTAGTTAAGGATGTTAAGTCTAAGGTTCCTACTTTTGATTCAGTTTCTATCGTTAATGAATTCCCCAATGTCCTTCCCGAGGACTTGCTCGATGTTCCTCTTAAAAGAGAAATTGATGTTGGCATTGATTTGGTACCTAACAATCAGACCATGTCTATACCTCCATACAAAATGGCCCTAGAGAAATTGAAGGAGAGGGACTTTCTTGATAAAAGGTTCAGAAGGTCTAATGTGTATCCATGGGGTACGCCTATATTGCTTGTAAGGAGGAAAGTGTAACACCTCATATCTTACATGTACTAGTCCTACGTATATACATGGGACATGATATGGCTTGGTCAAATGTGCACCAATTTATAACAGTGCTTAAATTTCATATTAGAGGGATGTATGTTTGTCTAACGCCTAATATGATCAAGTGTATATAAGTTCTAAGTTAAATTAAGGAGATCGCGGCCTTACATGAAGTAAAAGAAGTGAGGTGCTTGTCGGACTTTAAGAAGCTAGCAGGTGAGTCACTATCATGCTCAGCTTAAATGGGCTAAGTAGATGTAGAATATTAATTCATACATGAGTAAACTCACTTGAGGCCAAAAATTAAGTGAAAAAGAAAAGGAAACGGAGACAAAGCCCAACACCAAATTTGTCCAAGCCCAATAATGAATAAATCCCAAGCAAAGGGTGTAATTGTAGCCTATGGTTTAGCTTTATAAGAGTAAAAGATTGGCATCCAAAGCTGAATAGATAAAAGGCCCAATACATTTACCACATACTTGACGATTTTTAGGCCCAAACCAAGTAAAAGGAAAGGAGAAAAATGGGTAGCCAAAGGGCCTATTGAGTTGAAGCTCAATAAGGCCCAAGTGAAAGGGCTAAGTAGGTGCATCACCTACTTGAAAAAATTGTGCTCTAAACAGAGGAGAAAATTGGACAAAAATGTCCTTTTAAAAGGGGTTAAAGCATCTCCTTAGAGTCACTTCACATTGGATAAAAAATCATCTTTGTCCAAGTTTCTCTCCTTGCTCTCTCTTGACATTACAAAGAAGCCATAACAAACCTTTAGGGTTCTTGGAGAAGCCGTACTCCTTAAATATTAAGGTAAGTAACAATACTTATGGATTTAGTATAAGCTTTCCATGAGAAATAAGAGAAATATGTTGGTTATGCTTGTGTCAGAATTTTGGATAGCATGTGTTCTAAAAATTGCTACTTACTTTTCTTGTTTATTGAGGAATTTTTCTATTCATGGTAGGATTTATTATTGATGAAATTTGAATTTATTAATGGGTTTAGGCAAATAATAATAAACCAAGGTTGTTGCTCCTTTGTTTTTCCTTAGAAACGAGTTCTTGTACGGTATCTTGAATGTACTTTCATAGGAATTTTTGGGCTGATAAGTGGAGACTTTTGTCTCACGTGCCCCATCTATTTTGGAATTGTTATGGGACTTTTTTGATGTGTAAATATGTTGAGAATATTTTGGTTAAATTTCGAACAAGTGTGAAGTGTTGACATCAAAATATATGGAAATGGCACAACGTTATGCTACTTAGTTATGTGTTCTGAGGAATTGTTATATGTTATGCTTTTTGAAGTATTGTAAGCATAGAATGGAGCTAAAATAAGCTTGATATGCCTTTGAGTTAATAATTGCATATTAGAAAGTATAGGAGAATGTATATTAGAAAAATATGATTACATATGAAAAGTCAGAAAAATTGCCTTTGAGTTAATAATTGCAGGTTGCTGTCTGAGCATTATTTTTGGGTGACATTGGAGTACCAAAACATGTTAATTAACTACTAATACTAGTTTTATAACCCATCCTATTGTAGAAGAATATTTGGGAGAAAATGAGGTTACTTTGAGGTAATAACGAGGTGATACAATAAGGTATGTTAGGCTACTCGATTTTCTTTTTTTGGAATGAAATCTATATTTGTCCTTGGCACATAGAGACACTTACAAACTCTGACATAACTTATAGTCTTCTATCCAAGTTTTCACATGTACATATGTTCCAATATATAGTCATGGTCAAATCTACATATATACTTTGGACAACAAGATACATGAGTTCTCTTTTTAGCTAAATAGAGTCCATGTGTTATTTCATCTCCTACGTATTTTATTAGTTATGTAACCTACTCTTTTTACTGTGGTATTGTCTTACATGTCACTTGTTATGTATACAGTCCTACAACTCAATATATTATGACCACTAAAAGAATCATCTAAAAAGTAAATAAAAGATATAGGTGAAATTGCTTAGTGATGGGTGGTATCCCAAGGGTGGAAGAACCACTTTGCATGAGTCGATCCCATATTATGGGGGGTATCACAGGGGTGAAAGGAAAACCTAGCATGGGTCGATCCCTATATTAATTTTTCAATGATCAGCTGGTCATTTGTATTATATATTGTGCATAGATGAAAGTAAAGAATGGTAAAGTAGCGAAAAGGGCATAAAGTATATGTTTCTATAATATGTCTAAAGGTGGTCTCTTATCCTTACACTGGTCCATGATTTCATTTCATTTATTATTCACATACAGTACTTCTTGCCTTATATATTCATTACATTATCTCATACTGATGTCACTCATGGTAGACCTCCATTTTATGTTGCAGGTACAGGAGCTAGTAGATCTCCCCAATAGGAGTACAGGATATCTAGTAATTGATTACTGAGCTTTAGGTTGCATCAGGGCTATGCGTGTCTAAATCCAATATTTTTGTATTATATGGTAGTTAGTCATGAGGCAGGGCCTATCCGATCCTTATCAGATAGTGTTCCTTATCTAGAGGCTTTGTAGACTATGTAATGTAAAGTGTGGTCATGTCTCATGTTCTAGTCATCGTGGCTCCAGTGGCCTAGTCATATGTGTTTCCTTTTGGCTTGTTATTGCTATCTACTTTCTTGAAAGTATGTTAAGTGTCGAAACCACTTATACTGTTCATATATAGTGTATGATTACGGGTTGTTTCTCCTAATCATTGTCGGCGATGGTGCCAGTCTTTCTTAAAGAGGACTTTGGGATATGACGAAGGATAGTCACTTTGGATGTGTCTGGACTATCGAGAATTGAACAAGATGACTATCAAGAACAAGTACCCACTCCCAAGGATTAATGACATACTTAATCAACTACAAGGTGCAAGCTATATCTCTAAAATTGATCTTCGGTCCAGGTATCACCAATCAGGCTGAAAGAGGATGATATTCCAAAGTCAGCATTTAGAACTCGATATGGTCATTTTACATTCCTTATTATGTCATTTGGACTAATAATTGCTTCCGCACCTTTCATAGACGTGATCAATAGGATCTTCAAACTGAATTTGTTTATGTCCATGGTTGTGTTCATAGATGATATGTTGGTCTATTCACAGGATATAAAGGAGAATAAGGACTATTTGTGAATTATGTTGTAAATATTGAGAGACAAGCAGCTTTTTGCCAAGATTAGCGAGTGTGAGATTTGGTTAAAGGAGGGG
This sequence comes from Solanum rostratum, assembly GCA_029948455.1. Lineage (NCBI taxonomy): Eukaryota > Viridiplantae > Streptophyta > Magnoliopsida > Solanales > Solanaceae > Solanum > Solanum rostratum. Next base: position 26,484,084 of record CM057047.1, read on the forward strand.
GCTTTTCTTGGCCACATTCTTTTAGGTGATGGTATTAGGGTGGATCCAAAGAAGACGGAGACGATAAAGAACTACCTAGACCATTTTTTCCTTTTGATACTTGGAGCATTTTGGGTTTGGCTAGATATTATAAAAGATTTATTGAAGGATTTTATTCCATTGCTTCTCCTTTGACAATTTTGGCCAAAACAAGGTGAATTTTCAATGGTTAACTGAATGTGAGGAAAGTTTTCAAATGGCGAGGGATCGCCTTACTTTATCCCCTATTTTGACATTGCTCGAAGGTTTGGATGGTTTGTTGTTTATTATGATGCCTCACATGTAGGTTTGGGTTGTGTTTTGATGCAATATGGGAAGGTTATTACCTATGCCTCAAGGCAATCGAAGGTGTATAAAAGGAACTACCCAACTCATGATTTTTGGCTAGAAGCCATTGTACTTGCATTAAAGATTTGGCGCTATTATTTATATCGGGTGCATGTTGACATATTTACACACCACAGAGTTTGAAATACACATTTAGCCAAAGGGATTTGAACCTAAGGCAAAGAAGGTGGTTGAAACCCTTAAAGGACTGATATAAACATGATATATCACCCCAATAGGAAGAATGTTGCGGCTGATGCACTTAGTAGGGAATCTATAGGCAGTGTTGCACATTTTAAGAATGGGAGGAAAGATCTAGTCAAAGAGGTCCACCATTTTACTTCTTTGGGTGTGAGATTGAATGGTTCTAGTAATAGCAGTATACTTATGGGAAATGGGGTGGAATCATCTTTAGTAGCGGAGGTCAAAGCAAAGTAAGACATCGATCCAACTTTGGTTGAATTAAAGAATTTAGTAGTTGAAAAAGATTGAGGTCTTCAAATGTAGTACTTTGTTATCAAGGGAGGTTGTGTGTCCCTAATGTAGATTTTGTATAGGAAAAGATACTTGATGAGGCTCATAACTCTAAGTATTCAATCCTTCTGGATCCACCAATATGTATAGAGATTTGAAAGAGGTGTAATGATTGAATGGCATGAAGAAAGGCATAGTAAGGTGTGTGATGAGGTGTCTAAATTGTCAGAATATAAAGGTGGAACACCAAAGAGCAGGTGGCTTAGCCCAAGACATTGAGATACCTACTTGGAAATAAGAGAAAGTGAATATGGATTTCATTAAGGATTTTCCAAAAACATAAAAAATAATTTTATTCAATATGGGTGGTTGTTGATAGAATGAAAACATCAGCTCACTTATTGCCGGTGAAGACATCTTACGGTACCGAACATTATGCTAAGATTTACATACAAGATTTGGTGTGATTTCCACTATTGTCTATCATATCAGTCCATGGTACTCAATTCACTTCTTAATTTTGGAAGTCATTTCAAAGGGATCTTGATACAAAAGTAAAATTAAGTACCGCATTTCATCCCCAAATGGATGGACAAGACAAAAAAAAAATCCAAACATTGGAAGTTATTTTGAGGGTGTGCATTCTTGATTCCAAAGGTGGTTGAGATGATCACCTACCTCTTATAGAATTTTCTTATAATAATAGTTTCACTTGAGTATTGAGCTGGCACCATTTCAAGCTTTTTATGGAAGACAATGGAGGTCCCCAATGGGATGGTTTGAAATTGGAGAGATGTCCTTGGTTGTACCAGATGTGGTACTTGATGCCATGAAAAAGGTGAGAATTATACAGGAAAGGTTGAAGGTTTCACAAAGTCTCCCAAAGTCGTATTTAGATGTTATGAGAAGGGACCTTGAGTTTGAAGAAGGTGATTGGATCTATTTAAAGGTTTCACTCATGAATGGCATAATGCATTTTGGCCAAAAGGGCAAATTGAATCCTAGATATATGGGAACTTATAATATCTTGAAGCTAATTGGAAAGGTGGCTTATGAGCTAGATTTTCTGATAAAGTTAGCTATTGTTCATCTGGTGTTTCATGAGTTAAAGTTAAGGAAATTCTTGAGTGATTCAAATTCTGTTTTCCCATTAATGGATGCCTTGAAGAGAATTTGACTTGTGAAGAAGTAGTAGTTGAGATTTTGGAGCGACAAGTGAAGAGGTTGAGAAATAAGAAGTGGCATCCATTAAAGTGTTATGGAGGAACCAACAAGTTGAGAGTGCTACTTGGGAAGTGAAGGGGGGCATGATAAAACAATATCCTAATCTTTTTCGTTCTATTCAAGCCTAACATACCCAAATTTGAACTCTTCCTCCAAACTCTCACAAATTCGTGTTTCCTTGTCATATTGCATGCATGCATGATCTTGAGAATAATATTGAATGATGTTTAAAGCATAAGATTGATGATTTCATGAAATTGATGTTGAAATTGATTTATTATATTCATATTGAGTTGTCGGTTGTTTTTCTTCTCTACTCAAGCTTACTTTTGTCTCATTCGACGACGAATGATCTCAGAGGGGAGATATTATAACTCCCCACATGTTGAAAAGCCATAAAATAGAAAAGTTGTAGAAGAGAGTTGAAACAGTACTATGTGTATGAGCCCATCTACGGCTCATGATTTAATCCACGGTTCGTATATAGGTATTGTAGACTAGACCCTGAAGGGTGGAAAATTTTCTAAGACTAGAAGCTATGTATGAGCAGAATCTGTGCTCTATAAAAGGAACTATGTACCGTATTGTGTGCACTTAATTTGAAGGTGTAAATTCCAGTAGCCAAATATTTGGGCCAGTCAAAGTACAAAGTCCAAATACGAACCCTAAAAGGAGGTACAAGTCATAGACTAGGGCTCGTAAAGTGAGATTCAAAGATTATTTTCAGGAACTAATTTCAATTGGATGAAACCCTTGAAGTACAAGTTGTACCTCACTCTATGGACCGTAAGCATGGCTCATAAATGGGTCTAAAAAATTTTAATAAAGGGCCTTTTGGTCATTTCTGATTTGTTTGACCATTAAGCTACGTCGTTTAAACCCTATTAACTGACTTAACTTCATATGATTCAACAAAACCTATTCCTAAACTCATTAACTCTCAAATAAATCCCGAAATTTCAAAATTTTCTCTCTTTAGCAAGGACTCCGTTGAAGCTTATGAATTCAAGCTTGGGGAATGATTTTCAATGTCTTTCCATCTCAATTTCTACTATTTCTCACATGAGTTATATAAGGTCTCATTCAAGAATTAGAATCATCCACAAAGCTCAAATTGTACTCACTTTCTTTTCTTCAAGTTCAACTATGGATTTTAAGGGTTTTCATAATTTGGTTCCAAAACCTTGGATTATGATTATTACATGATTAATTTACTTAATTATGCATGAATTATGATAAATCACTTGCATTTTCTTATTTCCAATTGATTTCAAGTATGTGATGATTAAGGCATATCGAATTGATAAGGATTCCTTATAATGATTTAGTTTGATTTCAATTGCATTGATTCGACATGATTTCCATCAATTTTCGTGATTTTAACTTCAATTTTTCATGACATGTTATTCCCTAATTTCATATGACAAAGTTATGATTTTCATGATGTTCATTTCATGCATGAAAGAATGTTATGATGATGAGGGTTACCTAAGACCCTAAATATTTATGAAATGATTATAAGATGGGAATATAGCCACACTCTATGAAAGCTTGTAGATGGACTCTTCTTATGAAATGAAGTATTTTTCTTAAAAGCTATGAAAATTATGATTTTAATTACTATGATGACATCATATTGCATGATTAAGTATTCCATGGGATTTCACTTTGCACCGGATGAGATTAGGCAAGGGGGACTATCTTTAAGGATCCTCACATAAATCCTTATGTCTCATCGCTATGTGCCACCATAGGAATTTTTCCATTGCCTATATGGTATTATGATAGTGGATCCACAAGCATGCATGTTACTCACGTGTTAGATAGAGCCTGTAGGGTAAGATATAGTCTACCATGGCAAATAGGCTAACCTTTCCTTGGTATAGAGGCAATATTGGAATTCCATGTATAGTATACATAGTCTTATTGTTGGTTATGGTCCTATTCCTATAGATGTATTTATGCTAGGGGATGAATTGTTTCTAAATGTTCTCCATTCATGATTCTAACATGTAATAAGTATACATATTTTGTCCTTATTCTATACCTATGACTATGTATATCGTTATTATGTCATGAGATTTACTTGATGCATGACATGCACACGTACTCAGTACATTCCACGTACTAATGCATACGCTTTGCCTACAAGACCTAACCATGCTGCGATGTGCGACAATGATACTGTTCATCTATTTCATGGCTAGAGTTGGATCTCATATTGAAGATTGTTGGTGAGTTCCCATGCTTCAGTGATGAGCCACACCCATTCTATGTGATCACATGTATCAACACATTTTTCAAAAGTTCAAATGTTGGAAATCGCCAAAAGTATATCTACCCAACTTGTAGTTCGATTCAAATCCACAATGAAATGATTAGGTTAGAGTTTAAATCAAGAAGTAACATTGGTGTGTTTTAATCTTTCATAGTATGAGAAAGGAACGCATAAAAATGAACAACGGTCTAAAGGTAAATTTTAGGGTAAATAATCATTAAAAACAAAGTAATAACAGAAAAGATCAACAGAGTTTAAGAAGCTTCTGGAGAAGAAAAATAGACACATGATTAGTAATTGGCATGGGTATTTGTAAATACTCAAAGGATAATGGATCTACAAGGGTAGGGCAGGTAGATTTACCATTTTATCGGAATTCTCTCAAACGCAAGTCCAACTTTTCACAATAACTTTCTCAAGCTACTATGGGTTCAATACATAACACCTCAACCTTAGTAAAAATAGCCCATCTCAATGAGATTTCATTAACTCAACACACTAATGGCTATTCAATATTGAACCTCACTTCATGCAGCCTTTTCAAGCATACATGAATATCCTAAGCTAGGATTAAATTTGTAACCTCAATACATACATAAAAAACATGGTTAAATAACAAAACCATAAGGATTCATCAATAAATCGAGTAAAATCAAGCACCTAGCAGCCAATTACTGCATAATGATCTATATTATCCCCCTAGAAATATTGGGATTTTAGCTAATCGTCAAATAAAACATGAGTGATTTACCAAATAGCTTCTCTTCCATTAAATTAGTCAAGCACAAGAAATCCAGAAGAAATCAACAAAGGTTCAGTAAAACCCTTATGTCTAATGAATATTGGAGTGTTTCATGCCCCTTACTCTTTCTATAAAAGAAAAAAATTCTTAAAATAGAAATTGTCTTCCTAGCAAAAATGTACTACCCACAATTGTACTCTTCACCCTTCCATTGTTTTTCCTTTTTTTCTTTTTCTTTTCAAATTATACTAGCCCGTGAGCTATTTATACTCTACACAAAAAGTACAAAATATCTTCCTTGAAATTTCAATTAGTGGCATTAGTCGAGCTCGCTGATCAAGTTGGTAATTCCCATACTATTCCTTCTACATCATAAACTACTCCTCTTAACTAGACTTTATGCGGAACTATGGCGAACACAACTGGTTGGCAATACGCATTTTAGAGCTTGACTTCTCCCTTTAACCAATGACTTCAAGCAAAGTTTGTGGCCTATTGTGCGAGCTAATTCGAGTTCACCAACCAAGTTGGTGACTCGCCAAATTCCTCTTGTCGCTCGCCCTTTCTCCAGTTGACTTGCCTCTTATTGGGTGATCTTTTTGCGAGGTCTAGGGTACTTTGGTGACTCACCAAGTACCGTTTGTGATGCTCAATATCTCAACATCATTGTTTTGATCTCTGTTTGCATGTTTGTGTTCCAAGTGCTCCTCAAACTCTACCTTGCTTCAAAAACAACTATTTATGTTAGTTTATAGCATAAATAGGGCATTAATGACACTTTTTTTGCAAAATTCAAGCTCTATATGAGGGAAAATCATCACTATGCTTGATGTATTAAGACATTTATGATTTCATTTTATATTCTATCTTGAGAATTAGTTTGTACCATGTCCTAAACCTCATCATGATCTATGATGTAGAGGCTTGATTTGGACTTATGGTGTTGCCATTCCTCTTAAAGGGAAACTGTGACTTTTCTTGTATAAGACTATGCTTGGCTTGCTTACTCTCTTATAATTTATGTATTCTACCTTATTTATGCTTAAAATGTAAATAAGTAACTTGGATGGGACCCCCTTCGGGTGTCATATTCGTCATGTTATGACTAGGCCCTATGTTCGGGCTATTATAAGGAGAAGTAAATCCTAATATAATATGATTACATCCCGAATCATTGTAAGAGTTGTAATCTTTAGGGGCATAATGAAGCAACGAACACTAGAGACAATGTAGGAAAGGACAAAGAAATGGACTATAGTTTCCAGGAACAAAAATATAAAAGGGGAAGAGGTATAGTAAGATAAAACAAAAGAGGAGGAACTGTACAATAGTTTAACTAGAATGAGACGAGGCAGATTGAAGAACCAAAAATGAACAATAATAAGTTTTCAGGTTTGGAGGACAGAGAATAACCTGAAGATGCAACACGGAAAGAGGATGTAGAGTTAAATGAGGTCCCTACAGAATTGACAAAAAATGGGTAAAAGGAACCTTTGGAAAACACAGGCAAGAAAAGGATCAAGTGGAGGAAATGAATTTGGGGTATAAGGATAAAGGAAAAGGACAGATAATATGTATATAAGGGATAATTCTATTAAGGAGATGGCTTCTACGTCTAAAAGTGACTCAAGTAGGGAAGACAGGAAGGAAAATAGTAGTGAAGATACAACAATAGGTATCAATGAAGTGCTGCAAGAGGTGTGTAAGGAAAGGATTGAGCAAACTGAAAACTAATGAGAGAACACGAGGAAGCTGCAAAATATGATGGTCAAGAGTTCAAAGAATCAAAATCTAACAATTTGAGCTAGGATTTGAACAAAAAAACTCCAGAAACCTAGCAAGAGGGAGGGATACAAGATGAGGAGAGAAGGGAGGTTGATGAAGAAGAAGACCTAGCTCAAACGGTAGAAGATGTACGTGCAAAGGCTGACTTATGACTAAGGCATCAGAAAGAGTGAAGGAACACAACCAAGAAAGGGAAAAATACAAGGGTAAATAGTAGTTAAATTATTACAAGGATTAGTTCTAGAAGAGCTTTATCATCCAAATGAAGGTTGATATAATCTTTTCTGAAACATAAGGTCTGTAAACACTCAACAATTATTTCAGCAGCTTATAGTTCTTAGGAGAAGACATTATTACTCATATATAGCCCTCATAGAACCTTTCTAAGGACCTCAAGAATTAGATAGTTATAGAAGAAGACTATGAATGGAGTATGTATTGTCAAACTCTTTTTCTAAAATCTGGGATTTCTATAATGCAGAATAGGATAGGGAGATTATGAATGATTCACAGCAACGGTCAGCTATTAATGAAAAATTACAATTACAGAAGTGTATACTAGGTGTATCTATTTAGAAAGGCTTGAAATATGATAGAGATCGAAGGAAATAATAGGCCGAACGGGCTAACCCTAGAAATGTTAGGTAGGATTCTAGTTACTCATTCAAAAACAACAGATTTTACCAATACATCACTAATTGTAATCTTGCAGAGATTATATATACTAGGAGCGCTTATACTTGGTGGATCGGAAGAATTGAAGATGATTTCACCTTGAAGATATTATATAGAGTACTGGGTAATCAGGAATTCTTACAAGTATTCCCAGATACTGCAGTGCATTATCTAATCATACAAGATTCAAATCACTCACTTTTACATTTTATTTATAAGAATGATCAAGAAGATGTGGATAAGCCATTCAGGTTCTTAAACTTCTAGACCAATCATAAAAAAGGTCAAAGAGGTGGCGTAGCAATACTAGTCCATAGAAGTCCAAGGCAACCCTTTTTACATGTTACAACAGAAGATGAAAACACTAAAAAGGATCCTCTCGAAATAGAGCAAGGAAACCTATGGAAACATATTTTCTACAATAGCCACATTGAAGGATATTGCTCAGGTGAAGGATCATGAGATGCAGTTTAGTCCTACAATAGCAAACAGAGAGGATTTGGCTCGAGTTGAGGAAGATTTAAGAAAGTATCATAAGGTATAGGAAGAGTATTAGAAGTAGAAGATAGGGATGCAATGGTTTATAGAAGGGGATATGAATACCAAGTTTTTTCACTCCCATGTGAAGAGAAGGAGAAGAAGATTGAGATTAGAAGAGATTCATATAGACCAAGGAGATTTAATTCAATCTGCTCATCTATCATAACCAAACCCTGGAGCTTAGTCATAACACAATGAATGAGGAATCCAAAGGCACCTCACCCAAGCCTTTTAGCATTCACAGGTATTGAACATAAATAAAAGTGAGATTGCAATAGGGAAGTCAGTACTAAGGGATATAAAATCACAAACAAGAATCTAACATAAAGTCTTCATAACATTTGTCCAACAATACCGTCTAATAAAAGACTTGGCGGGGGCTATGATGTGTTGCAAAAACAAGGAAATTTTAATGCATTAAACTTAGAATTTTATGTGTTCTCTAAGTGATTTTAGTGTATTTGATATGCTTTTATGTTGTTTTTATGGGATTACTAGATTTGGGAAGTTTTTGAGGAGATTGCTAATTTTAGCAGCTTTTTGGTGAAGTACGAGACCACCTGCAAGCCGGGGTTTGATCCGTGAGCCATAGGTAAAGGTTTGTGGTCCTGATCCAGAGTTGAGCAAATTTTTTGAAGATCAAATGACAATTAACAGGATAGGTCATGATTCATTCCACAACCGTAGATTTGTTCATGGAAAAGAAGGCAGAGTTTTAGAAAGTTAGTAGGTCAAAGAGATGTAGCCTCATAGTCCAAACTATGAGCTGTAAAAAGAGTCTAGTACATAGAAGACATTTTTCAATAGATGCAGTCTAAAATTCCCAACCATGAGTCATTGATTGATTTACGGGTCATACATTGGTCCGCGGATAGTCCCGAATTCAGTTTTCCTAATTAGTTTAGTATTTGGTTTAATGCTTGTAAATAGGATTTTTGTTTTAGTTAATATTTTTTATAGAATAACAGAACATATATTGTTTCTTTCTTTTGGGTAGTTCTTGGATATTTTTAGTTCACATAATTTGTGCTTATTTTCGGATCTTGATATTGCAATTTACGTGAAGATTGCGGATTTTACGTTCTTCAATTCATCATCGTAAGTGTTTAAGTACGCAAAGGTCAAACATGATTTCTTCATCTACAAAAAAATGTGTAGCTAATTCCACAACTAGGGTTGTTGGAACAATGAAGAATGTAACACCTCTCAGCATAGCTCGGAAAGACCCTATGACGTATTTCATGAATATCACAAAATTCGTGCATTATTTCGCAAATCCGACTTTAGATTCTTTTCAGGAGGCAAAATTATATAGGAAATGAGTCACCTAAGATTTTTAAATCGCCCATATCGAAAAATAAATTTTCGATGAAATTGCGCGAACCAATTTCATTGTGCCCTTGCCTCCTCATCATACAAAATTTTTAATGTTTTGTTTTCATGCCTGGAAAATTAGTTGGGACCTATCCCAACATCTTTATATATGTAAATGCACGAAAACACTCTTATTTTAAGACCTAATCCTTTCTCTAAAATCCTCCATCAAATCTCTCAATTTCTTAGAGATCAAGCTTCCTCCATTGAAGACAAAGCTTCAAAAAGGAATTCTTAAAGTTCTCAAGTCATCTTCTTTAAGTTTCAAGGTCTAAAGGATATGTGGGCTTCTTTATCCATAGATTCTTCCACCCATGAAATTATAAAAATTGTTTTACAAATTTCTACAACTTTTAATGTTGATTTCTTTTGGGTTCTTTCTAATTAACCTGATAAGCATGAATTATGCTACGATTCTTCATCTATTGCTTGCATAAATTGATTCCAAGGGTTTTCTCCTTTGACCTATTTTATGAGGTTCCAGCGATGGAAGTTATGATAATACGACGTTATGATGAAATTGATGATTTTATGAGATGAATTGCATGATTTTATGATTAAAGTTCAAAGATGATATGCATGATTGTTGTGGGTTGAGTTCTAAATGATTTGAATTAATGAATTGCAGTACTCTCATGTATATTCCTCTTGAGTTCATGATTTATGATTGCATGCATGAAATCCACCAAATTTTCTTATCAAAGTTTCCAATGGTAAGGGCTCAATTATGAAAGTTATGATGTTTGAATACCTCTTATGAATGATGATAATGGTAAAAGGACAATTCTCACCATAGATGGTTCCCATGTTGGATCATGATGTTTAGATGACCTACTATATATATATATATATATAAAATTTATACTTTTAAAGCTTATGAATGATTATGATTATGCATATGTTTTAAAATGTACTTCAAAAGAATGACATACACAAAGTGGGATTAGGAGCTGGGGACTCGACCCAAGGTGTCCTTATATTAAATTCTTCTTTTTTCTCACTAACTATGTGCCACCATAGGAGCCCTTGTAGGCTAGGCTAGTGGATCCACGTAAGTCATTTTATTATTTGATGATGCATATGCGATGTGATGGAATTCTACATGGCAAGTAGTCTGTCCGTGCCAACGTAAGAGTTATGTTGTATTCCAAGTAGTAACTCGTTTGGTCTTATATGTCGATTATTGTCTACCTTCGACATATAAATAATGATAGGATGTTATGCTTCATGTATTTTCCTTCAAGGCATTCTCATGCATGTCATATTAAGCTTATATTTTATTGTATATGATTATGCATCTTGTTGTGAAGCTTATTTTCTATTGCTGTATTGCATCCCACATACTAGTACATTTCAAGTACTAACACATCCTTTTTTCCTACATGATCTAACCATGTCCAGAATGGAGCTCCTATTCATCCTGCTCCATGTGGCTAGCTTGGATTCAAGAAGATTGTTATTATGGTGAATCCTCTATTTCAGGTACAATATCTTACATTCTATCTTATTTATGTTAAGACACTAGTACTTTACTTTATACTTTGAGGGTGAGCCTTGGACATGTCTTGGCTCCCATCCTATTCATGTTTCAAAGGTGTTTTGGATACATACTACGTTATGCTTTATATGCAGGATGAGTTGTTGAACTTTTATGAAAACTTTTCCTTTAGCCCCTATCCCTCTTATATGATGTTATGTGATGTTGATGATGATGCGAAGTGATGAAAGTCCTAAGTCTCTACTTCCGTATAGCTTGAGTCATACTTACCCTCCATTTAGTACTTGCTTGCTATGTGATATGTGCAAATCCCTTTCCCTAATCTATCCCCATAGTATGAGTCATAAGTCCTTAATCCCTTAGAATTATTTGTTGAATGTTTGTTTTATATTCCGTAACAAAGGATATGCAAACGATATGCTAAGAGGCTTATTTGAGTGGCCTTTGAGTTTCCCATTCGTCGTGTCCCATATAGGCCCTAGGCTTGGATCATGATAAGATTTATATCAAAGCACTAGGTTTGTATATGGTCCTCAGAAGTCTAACACACCACGTCGAGTATAGACTTGTTCAAGGGCGTGAAGCGCGCCACATCTATGAATAGGAGGCTATGAGGCATTTTAGGAAATGTTTCATTTTATTATGATTCATGTCATACCATTATTATAAGGACCTAAGGTCATTTCTCCTACTAATAATACCCTCTTTGAGATTTCTAGAAAATGCCACCAAGAAGAGCACAATTGCCAAGGGGTGAAGTCGAAGATCGAGCCCCTCCCAAACAACAAAAGGAGAATGTTTCTCATGCAGAGTATAGGAATGCTTTTTTCAGTAGGCACAAGCATTGGCTAGTGAAGCTAATAGCGAGGTTATTATTTCTCCTCAAGTACCTATCATAACAACAAGATTTTTTTATGAACCTCTAAGAGTTTCATGGATCAAAAGTTGATGACGACCCGGTTGAGTTTCTTAATAAGGCTTATAGAATTGTAGGTGTCATGGGTATGCTATCGGAGGAGAAGGCCGAGCTTGTGGCCTATTAATTGAAAGTGGTTGCAAAAGTTTTGTATAATTAGTGGGTTGAAAAAAGAGGTGAGGAAGTGGGCCAAGTTGGTTGGGAGGAGTTCAAGGTGGAGTTTTCTAAAAGCTACATTCCATGGGAGTTGTGGGAGGCTAAAGTGAAAGAGTTCAAGAACCTCAAGTAAGGATGAATGAGTGCGAGAGAGTATTCTCTTAAGTCTTCAAAACCCTCCAAGTATTCTCCATTTATGGTATCGGATCCAAGCGATAGAATGAGTAAATTCATATGTAGTATCTCGGACATAGTCTTCAAAGAGTTCATGATACTTATGCTTATCAAAGAAATGGATATCTCCTGCTTAATGACTTATCCAGAACAAATGGAGGATGGGAAGTTTAGGGAGAAGTCTATGGAGTCCAAGAGAGCTATAATGGATGGTGATGGATTCTTCAACAAGAGGAGTGGTGGCAATGCTAAATTCCAAGGTGGTCACAAGCAAGGAAATCAAGGGCCAACCAACACTCCTCCTCCCAATTTCAACAAATATAAGAGGTCCAACCCAAAGCCTTGAGGAAGCAGGGGTGCACAAGCTTCTCTAAATTGTGCAAAGTGTGGAAAGCTTCATAAGGGTGAATGTCTAACTGACTCTAATTCTTGCTTCACATGTGGTAAGCCCCACATTTTTGCAAAGGATTGTAGGAGTGGTAATGCAAAGCTTCAAGGTCAAGGTGGATAAGCACAAGGATCCCCAAAAGCTAATAGTTTCTATTCCCTTCATGGTTTTCAAGAGATGGAAGAAGCCCTGGATGTGGTTACTAGTATGCTGAAAGTTTGTGATTTTGATACTTGTGCACTTTTAGATCCGTGGGAAAATTTGTCTTTTGTCACACCATTTCTTGCTAATAGATTTCATGCATGTCTCTAAACTCTTGTTAAGCCTTTTAAAATTAGCTCTCACATTGGTGAGTCCGTTATTGCATGAAAAGTATATAGATGTTGTCCTGTGTCCATCATGTGTAAAGTCGTTCCTTGTGATTTGGTAGAACTTTCTATGGTTGATTTTGATGTTATACTTGGGATGGATTGGTTGCATGCATCTTATGCCTCCATAGATTGTCGAACCCATATTGCTAAGTTTCAATTTCCAAATGATCATACTCTTTAGTGGAAGGGTGGTAGTTCTTCCCATAAAGGTCAGTTTATTTCTTATCTCAGAGCCCATAAAATGATTTCTAAAGGGTGTATCTACTATTTGGTAAGGTTTAGAGATGTCACCTCTGAAATTCTATCTTTTAGTCAATTTCCATAGTCAATGAGTTTCTTGATGTGCTTCTCGAAGATTTGCTTGGTGTCCTTCCTGAAAATGAGATAGATTTTGGCATAGATCTTTTGCTCGACACCCAACCTATATCATTCCCTCCTTATAGAATGGCCCTGTTGGAGTTAAAGGAACCAAAGGAGCAATTGAAAGATTTTCTAGAGAAGGGATTTATTAGGCCTAGTAGACATCTATGAGTGCCCCAGTGTTGTTTTAAAAAAGAAGGATGGGTCACTCCTAATGTGTATAGATTATCACCAACTCAACAAAGTTACTCTCAAGAACAAATATCCCCTCCCAGGGATCGATGACCTATTTTTATCAATTAAAAAGGGATAAGCACTTTTCCAAAATTGACTTAAGGTCCATATATCATCACTTGAGATGAGGGGATGTGATGTTTCCAATATAGCATTCTTGGACAAGGTATGGACACTTTGAATTTATGGTGATGTCCTTTGGGTTAACTATTGCACCAAGTATCTTTATGGACCTTATGATTAGGGTACTCAAGTCCTACCTTGATATGTTTGTGGTGGTATTCATTGATGACATCTTGGTCTACACAGGATAAGGAAGATCATAAAGAGCATTTGAGGGTGGTTTTACAAACCTTGAGGGATGGGAAGTTGTTTGCGAAGTTTAAAAAATGTGAGTATTTGTTAAAAGAGGTTGAATTTCTTAAGCATATTGTGTCTGATGATGGAAGAAAAGTTGACCCCAAGAAGGTGAAAGCGGTGAGAAATTGGCCAAAGCCATTGACTCCTACGGATATTAGGAGTTTGTTAGGCATAGTAACGTCTTATAGAAAAGTTGTTCAAGGGTTCTATTCCATTTAATCCCTATTGACTAAGTTGACCCAAAAAAAGTGAAGTTTGTGTGCACGGACGAGTATGAGAAAAGCTTCCAAACATTGAAAGATAAGTTGACTTCGGCTCCAATCTTGACATTGCCGAAGGGCACTGATGGGTTTGTTGTATATTGTGATGTCTCAAGAATTGATTTAGGTTGTGTTTTGATGCAAAATGTTAAGGTGATTTCTTATGCTTCAAGGCAAGTAAAAACGCATGAAAAGAATCATCCAACACATTATCTTGAGCTAGCAGTCGTGGTGTTTGCATTGAAGATATGTCATCATTATTTTAATGGGGTCCATGTTTTTGTGTACACTGACTAAAAGAGTCTCTAACATGTGTTTACACAAATAGATCTCAATCTAAGGAAAAGGAGATTGTTGGAACTTCTCAAATATTATGATATGAGTGTGAAGTATCACCTAGGTAAGGCTAATGTTATAGCCGATGCACTTAGTAGAATGTCCATGGAAAGTGTGTCACAACATGAAAATGATGGGAAGAGAGAACTAGCAAAAGAGGATAATAGATTGGGTAGACTGGGAGTAATTTTAAGGGAGATTGAGCATGGTGGTGTCATTGTGGTAAGTGGCTTCAAGTCACTAATGTTTGACGATGTTAAGTCTAAACAAGATCTTTACCCCTCCTTGATTAAATTAAAGGCCTTGATGAAGGAAGGAAATATAGAGGTCTTCTCACAAGGGGGTGATGGGGTACTTCTTTATTAGGGGATATTATGTGTACCGGATGTTAATAGATTAAGAAATTTGATATTGCAAGAGGCTCACATTTCTACCTATTCCATTCACCCTTGTTCCACTAAGATTTATAAGGATTTGAGGGATGTGTATTGGTCAAATGGAATGAAGAAAGACATTGCTAAATTTGTGGCCAAATGCTCCAATTATTAACAAGTTAAAGTGGAACATCAAAGAAAGGGTGGTTTGGCTCAAGATATTAAGATTCTAACTTGGAAATGGGTAGAGTTTAATATGGACTTTGTAGTGGGGCTACGTAAGACAAAGAGGAACTTTGATTTCGTATAGGTGATAGTGGATCGAATGACAAAATTGGCTCATTTCTTGCCGGTTAAGGCAACGTTTAATGTCGACGATTATGTTAGGTTGTATATCTAAGAGTTGTAAAGATTACATCGGATTCATTGTCCATCATTTTGGATTGTGGTACCCAATTAACCTCCCACTTTTGGAGGTCATTTCAAAGAGATCTTGGTACTAAGGTGAAGATACACTACATTCCATCCTCAAACCGCTAGGTAAGCAAAAAGAACAATTAAAACATTACAAGACATGTTGAGAGCTTGTCTTTGGAATTCAAAAGAAGTTGGGATGATTACCTCTCATCGAGTTTTCCTACAACAATAGTTATCATTCAATTATTTAAATGGCGTCATTTGAGGCTCAAAATGATAGACGATGTAGGTCACCAATGGGATGGTTTGAAGTTGGGGAAATTGCTTTGATTGGACTATATTTGGTTATGGATGCCATGGAGAAAGTAAGGCTTATAAGAGAAAGAGCGAAGACAGCCCAAAGTAGGCAAAAGTCTTACTCTGATGTTAGGAGGAGGGACCTTGGGTTTAATGTTGATGATTCGGTTTACTTGAAAGTGCCACCTATGAGAGGTGTGGTATGATTTTTCAAGAAGGGAAAGTTTAGCCTTAGGTATGTAGGGCCTTATAAGATTGTGAGAAGGGTTGGCGATGTGGCATATTAGTTAGAGTTGCCATTGGAGATGAACATAATTCATTCGGTATTACATGTTTTAATGTTGAGAAAGTTCATGAGAGATCCAAATTCCATAAATCCTTTGGAAGATGTTAATATTGAAGAGAATGTGTCGTATAAAGAAGTTTCTACGGAGATAAAGATATTGAGGAACGAAGAAGTAGCATCAATTAAAGTCCTTTGGAGGAACCAACAAGTTGAAGGTGAGACTTGGGAAGCGGAAGAGAACATGATGAAACGATATCCCTATGTTTTTCAATCTACTCTTGCCCAAGGTAATAGTACCATCACATCTAAGATGTGAAGTCATTTAATTCAGCCCTTAGACTCATGTTGCATGCATTCATACTCATAGTGTCATGTTTTAATGGCATTTTTATGCATAAATTTGAGCTTTTATGAAAATAATGTTTACGTTGCATTGATGCATTTATGTTAGAGTTGAAAGTTGTCATTTCATTCCTCTCAAGCATAGATTTATAACATTCAGGAATAAATGTTCCCAAAGGGGAAGATATTATAACACCTCCCCGTGTAGCTCGGAAAGACCCTGTGATGCATTTCTTGAATATCTTAAATTCATGCATTATTTAAAAAATCTGACTTTGTATTCTTTTCAAGAGGAAAAATTGTATAGGAAAAGGGTCACCTTTGATTTGTAAGTCACCCGTATAGAAAAATAATTTTTCGACGAAATTGCGCTAACCAAAAGAGTCTGCGGCAAAGGCGTGTCGCACCCTTTCCCCCTCATTGTACAAAATTTTCTAAGTTTCATTTCTTGGCTGGAAAGTTAATTGGCACCTATCCCAACACCTTTACATATGTAAATACATGTAAACTCTCTTATTCTATACCTAATCCTCTCTCTAAACACTCTCAAAACCTCTCCCTAAATCCTCCATCAAATGTCTCAATTTCTTGGATATCAAGATTCCTCTATTGAAGACAAAGCTTCAAAAAGGGATTCTTAAAGTTCTAAAGTCATCTTCTTCAAGTTTCAAGGTCTAAAATATATGTGGGCTTCTACCTCAATGGGTTCTTCCACCTATAGAGTCCCAAAGCTTGTGTTACAAATTTCTTTGAGTTTCAACGTTGATTTCTTATGGGTTCTTTCTAACTATCCTATTAAGCATGAATTATGTTAAGATTCTTCATCTATTATATGAAATTGCACAAATTGATTTCTAGGGTTTTCTCCTATCACCTATTTATGAGATTCAAGCTATGGAAGTTATGATATTACGATGTTATGAAGAACTGCATAATTTTATAACTAAAGTTCAAAGATGATATATATGATTGTGGTAGGTTTTTTTGAGAGTGATTTAAATTGATGAATTACCCTGCTCTCATGCATAGCTGACCACGCCCAAATTATACCTACCAATATAAATGGTCATTGTTCAAATATAGCACCTATCATAGTTAGGCTCGATCCCACGAGGAATATGGTCTAGACTTGGAATAATTAACAAAACATGTATGAATTAATCGACTTACTTCCAGAAAGGGGGGTTTTAATGTAAAAACAATAATTTAAACCTAAAATAAAATCAACAGTCAATGTACCTATTACTGATTCTGTGAGAGCAGTAACTACAGTATTGTATTCCCCATGAATTCCTAACATGACACTAATTATAACCTTTTCTAGTGTGTATCATGCATAACGTGTAAGTTATGTTCACCTAATTCCCTGGGCTTGCAACAAGGCAAATTTTACCACACAATTTGGGTTGTCTATGATTGTCGCATTATTAACCCTTACCTTTGTCCCAATACAACCATCCATTGGGCAGTTCAAGTTGATTAGACGAGTGTGCTCACGTATAATCTTGTGATTTATCCCTTTTCCCATTCATTACTCTCTTTGTCCAGTGAGTAAGAATAAGGTGGATTCTAACATTAGCCACCATAAAAAAGCATTCAAAATGAAGGGATAAAAAATATATGCGTGCATACTTTCCAAGGATTAAAATTTTTTTGGTTTTTACTTTGTTAGTTCTTCATGGTTTCCACAAACCTAGTTTGTGTATTTAGATACTCATGTTCATTGTATATGAAGAAATAATAATATAATTTTGCTTAATTAAATACTTACAACAAAGAATTGAAGAACAAGAAATCTGAAATCTCCACATAAATCACAATATTGAACTCCAAATATGAATAGAAAAGTTATCAAATCAAAATCTCCACGAACAAGCTAAAAGAAAGTAATGATACAAAGTCTGTAGTTCTGTAAGTCTAGAAATCACTAAAACCCCTATTTATAATAAAAGAAAACCAAATCCCAAGCTGATTAGGAAAACTAGATTTAGGGCCTACCACGAGTTGGATTACGGGTTGTGACTCTACTTATAGCTCATGGAAGGGCTTCGTAGACTCCCTTGTTCAAAATCTACCATCCATGTATGAACACCTTTTACAAATCACATATTGAATTACGACCCATAGTTACCTTCGTCCTGTTAACTTTCGGCAACTATGCAATTTTTCCTTTCACGAATTGATCTATGGGTTGTAAATTAAACTACAACACATCCTATTAACCATAAATTCAACATCAGCAAAATTATCCCTCACTGGTTCAGGACTATGAACCCCACCTATGGCTCATGGATCAAACCACAGACCGTTAATGGTCTCGTACATCACCAAAATGCTGTGACTTGTGCAACTCTCCACATAAACTCCCTGAATCTTGTAATCCTGCAAAATCAACATAAATTACATCAAATCTACTAACATCACATAGAGAATGCACAAAAATTTTAAGTTTAAAGCATTAAAAATATCATATTTTTGTAGCGCATTAACACTCTCAACATAAAATTCTTGCTCGTCCTCAAGTGATGGACTCAATCAAACTTAAGTAGTACAACAGACACATAGATTTCAATCACATGGCATACATCATATCTCAATCAATAATAGATACCTTTCAAACTATCAGTGAAGATAAAAGACAGTTATCAAACAAACTAAAGTGGACCAATACGTGATAGAGTAACTTTGATAGACAAGGCAATATATATAAGCAACAATCACAAAGATAGTCCACAATTACAATGTAATTCAAGTGCCCTCACAAAAAAAGTCTCGTTTCTCACTTAAACTAGTGTATTTTGATTAAATATTAGGTACTAAAAATTATGCTCACACTCAAAATTGATATTCAAACACTGTGTACAATGCCATAGGCTTGCCCCTATATTCGTGAGCATGGCATTTAACTAGTTGAACTAGGATCACTACAGGTCTTTCTTAGCTTCTAACGAAGTCTCAAGGGCTTCGGTATGATATTTTGGAACATAGTGACTAATTTCCCTTCTTGACACTCCGCTATTTTACACTTTTCCTTACCAACACTAGCTTTTTGACTCATTCTTTCCCCTTTTCTATTTCAAGCACTTTCATTTGTACTTATTCTACTTTTCAGCTTATTTCCTGTTAATTTTCTCAATTCCTTTTCTTTTCATCTAACCATTTTGACACTTATGTATTTTTCTCACACCTATTTCATATTATTCCCTTTTCTATTATAGTACTATGCTTTCCTTCCAATCTTGCCGTGATTTATTTGTAATGGCCACCCTCAACTTAGGTTTTTGGCCTGCATTGAGATGCACGATATCCTACCTATGAACTAGGTCCACATTTGGTAGTCCCTCAAAACTTTGGTTTCTAGCCTAAGTCAAGGTGCGCAATATTCAAGGAGGAACTAGGGCCATATTCAAGATTTATAAAGAAAAAAAGGTTCTGTGACTTAGGTATTTACAAAGAAAAGGCATATGTACGACTCAAACATTAGAATCAAGGGATACACACTATATTTGGTTGGTTGTTTTAGGCTAAGTGGACTAATACGAACAACAACCTATGACCCTTTCCTAACCAACTAACTTACATTCTTAGTTAGATTAACAAGGCAAGTTCTGGATTGAAACACAGTATAGAATTACACAATAAAGCTCACGCACTTGGCACTGAATACTCAATGTTTTCTATCACATTTTAGCCTTATCTTATCAGAATAAACACTATCAACTACCGATCCAATATGGTTGTTATCAGAACTACCTTTTCAGCGTATCATCAATTTCAAAAATAGAGAGGTAACATTTTTTCAGTATAAGCGAATATATGCCACTAATATCAGTACAATATGCCAGCAACACTACTTATACATCCTAAATGTGTTGGTTCAACAAAAGTAAATGTCCTTAGGGAAAGAACACAGGCAAGAAAACCTTATGACTCAAAAATTTGAGTAGATATAAACCTTGGTTACTCAGACTTTGCCAAGGCCTATAACTATCCACACCTCTTCGATAAAGCTTTGCATTATCCTTAATACAAAGAAGCGATACCAAAAAATGAAGTAAAGGTCAAAAAGGACATACTTGAGCGCCTAAGCACCGGTGTTAGTCTATGATCCATCACCCTCAACTTCATATGTGGTCTCCTCTATCGCGGTGGCATGTTCTCCAGCACCCTGTGCAATCTCCTACTCTTGTGCATGCCACATCAGCTCTTCTATTATAGAGGCCTCTCTAGCGGCCTCCAACTGCTGTCACTCAAGCCTCTCAGCATGTCACCAAGTAGCCTCAGAATCATCATCTCTTGTACGGTGCCTCTTTCTAGAGGTATGGGTTTTTGTTCATTCGCAAACAAGTGCAACACTGTTGTAGTAATAACTGGCATGGTAATTATCAGTGGTGCTAGAACTACTGCCCTGAACCCCTCACGGAGCTGCTGAATCTCCATCCGAATGGCAGTAATATCTAGTTTCTGAGTCAAACTGAGGTGATCCTCCACATGCCTCTCAAATGCATTTGCATAGTCATGTAGAAGTGAAAATCTCTACTCAAGTGTTGCCATATAGTTCTCCTACATGTGCTCCTCAGTCTCAAAAATGGCCTTGCAAACCCAAGGTCTAATCTGTTATAACAATTGAGTCAACTGGTACTTAGAATTAGCCCGGTGTTGTACCAATACCTAAATGGACTCTATGAAAATATAGACCATATCTGAGGGCTGAGCACGTATAGGTACAACCTCTAATACAATGGCGGAAGTAGAATTGGGCCCCATCTCTATCTCACAGTCTGCAGGGGCCTCTTTGGCTCATCAGCAGTAGCAACAGTGCTGGAAGCCTCAGGATGCAATGGCTCGACAAACTTCTAAGGTTATTGGACTATGGAGTACGATGCTTGCCTCGGTGCAACTAGATTCTCATCGGCCTTTATCAAGCTAGCATCCTGGTTCCTCTGGACATCAATCATATTGTCGATAATGGGGATGATCTTTTCCCTCACTTCTATATATAGCCAGTGAACCAAATATGGGAACGAGATAGATATCGACCTCATCAAAGCTCGCTTTATATCTCATCTGTGATGTAGCGAGCAAAGTCGATGTCATAGCCAGCTATGATGCTGGCAAAATATATTGCACAATCTGACGCAAAAGTATTATTTGTGTGTATCGGCCAAATCTAATATGAACCACTACCCACCAAAATTTTCCAGAAAAATTGTGCAAGGCTTAGCAATAAGCATGGGGCCGAATACCCAGTTGGCGTCTCACTCAGCAATGTTACTGACAATGCATCTCAATAAGGTAGCCTTTTGGACTATAACTTTCATAACAGCACGATCTCATGCCTACCCCAATCTGTAGTCGAACTCAGTAGTAGTCACGAGGGCGTAATAATCAGCACCAAATAGAAATCTATGGATGGAGGCCTTTGAAAAGTCAACAGGAACACCTTGCACCAATGTCTAGGTCAATCTGGGCTGAGCAATAGGCTTCACTTTCTTTGGCGTAGCCTTAATAACTAAGTAGCATAGGATGCGTAGAACTTACAAACTAATGCTAGAAAATACTTCACCATAGCCAATCCGAGCTGCATCGAGCGATAATGTCAAACAGGATTAGGGAATTATGAAAACTAGCTATCACTATCTAGGGCTCTTCAAATATGGTTCAGTTGTGCTGGACTCTATCATCCTATCGGAAATCTTATCTGTAGATAGTTAGCATGTCCTTGACATACCAATGTCTCATCTGTCCGGCTAAAAGAATGGGTATTGAGATAGACTTGTCCGGGTCATTGAACTCAGTGCGTAACTTATCATCTAAATTGGAGTCATCTTTGTCGGGGAAGTCTTACCAGTCCTCTTCTTCGGAGTCCATTATTTGTATAGAGTTGTTCCTATCTAAGCTGCCCTCCTCAAACTAGGGAGGCTATGGTATAATAGCCGGTGGATAGGCCGGTACTATTTACCTTGATACTTCCCTAGTGCACCATAGCTTGATGCCCTCATCTAGATGGACATAAAGCTCCTCCATTGAGCCATTGACCTCTGACTACAACGGTTCATCATAGAGTCTATGATGAAGGGCCTGAATATCTGCACATTTTAGTCAGGTACCCATGGTATCTGCAAACACAACCATATAAACATACATGGGTCCATATAAGTGCGAAAAGAAAAATAAAAATCTAATTAAAATTTGACACAGAAGAAAACTACAAAGGCTCGCTTACGAACCGTAAAGTGAACTATGAGTCGTAGAAGGACTTTATAGAAATAGGCTAACAATAATTTAGGCAACTAGAAATGGAATTAGAGACTCAGTCATGACTTATGGTTTAAACCATAAGTCATAGATAGGGTTCTGGGTGAGAGGTTAGAAAAATATCTTGCAGGATTTATATATTGGATTCCATGTAGTATCTCATACGGCCTTATACTTTAATTATGGTCTTCCGCCATAAGTTTATGACTCTATGATATGATACCTTATATGTGTTCTCTCATACATGTTTTCTCCTCCATATTGAGCTATATTCCTTGTGCATGGGTAAGCTTACTTTGTGCACTTTTCATCTCATACGTACTTATATGTTATATTTATGAATAATGGTATTACAACTTCATGCATGCATTGTATCTCATATACTTAGTACATTCCAACTTACTAATGCATAAATAGTGTATAGGATTTAACCATATAGGGACAGGCACTCCTCCACCAACTCGTGGCTAGTATTTGGTGCTCAAGACTAGCACTTTTATTTGTGGTGAGCCCTTAGTTAAGGACTTTACCATTTTTTGCTCTATCTTGTATTTTATTTTGAGATGAAGTATTTGTGGCCCTTGGAGGCTTTTACTTTCTACGTTGTTAAACATTGCAGCATTTTCAATTTTATTGAAACTGACCGTTACCAATTTCATATGTTGATATGTTAGTTGGTATGCTTTCTAGATAAAATATTTTAGTCAATCATGCTTTTTTAATGTTGTTTCATTCTCTTAAAACGGCCCGTAGACCCTTTCTCTTTTTACTTCTGCATTTCTTCATGTTTAATGCCTATGAATTCTTAAGATCTTTAAGATGGCAAGGATGAGGTGCCCTCGAGTATCTCATTCGTTGTATGATGACTAGGCCCCGAGGTCAGGTCATTACAAACTTTGTATCAGAGCAGGAGGTTTTAAGATGTTCCTCTGAGTTTTGTGCATACCCCATTGAGTACAGTCTCATTCAAGGTCGTGAAGCACCCCAATATGTTGAGTGAGAGGCTATGAGATGGTTTAGGAAAGTTGAGTGAGAGGCTATGAGGACCCTATTGATTTTGTTGAAGAAACCTATAGGGTAGTTGCGGTAATGGGTATCACTTCGAAGGAGAAATTTATGCTAGTGGCCTATAAACTCAAAAGGGCGGCCAATATTTGGTATGAGCAATGGGCGAATGAGAGGGATCAATATTCATAATTCTTGAAAAGTGTGCATGCATGTATTAATTAATTTTCTTCGTTTGTAATGCTTTCTAATGGTGGCCAATATTAGAACCTGTCTAGTGTTACTGACTGGACAAAGGTAGTAATGAATAGGAAAAGAGGTTAATTAACGGGATTTGGTCATTTGTTTCTCATCTAATCAATTGAACTAGGCCAAGGGAATGTTGTACAAGGACAATAGGTAAGGGTTAGTAATGTCACACTGCAGGGATGGACCTAATCATGTAGTGAAATTCGCCTCTCACGTAGGACAAAGGGTTTACAGAACTTAACTTACTTTGCATGCTACATGCTAGAAAAGAATTCGTCTATATAGTGATACTGCGTTAGAGAATGGGGAACCTAATTCCCTAGTTTCTCTTCATATTGGTTAAACACTTGGATATTCGAGCTCCCGCATAGTTCGATCACCAATTGGGAAAAGTTGTAGAGGGCCTTTTTGGAGAGGTACTTCCCAAGATCGAAAAAGCTCAAGTTGAAAGACAAAATCAACAACTTTGAGAAACTTCTAGGTGACTCAATCAGTACTACATGGGAATGGTTCACAAGTGCTTGAGGAGTGTCCCAGACCACAAAATTTTTTATGATGCCTTGGTGGAGATTTTCTACTGTGCCTTGGATGAGAATAGTCAAGCCTGTGCTGATACCATTATGAGGGGCATGTTCTTAGATTAACTATTTATAAGGATCGCTGAAATGATGGAGAGAGTGATTAAGACCAATCGTGCATGGAGGCGAAGAGATAGAGCATCTACCAAAAGTCCGTGTATTGTCAATAGTCATTTGGAACAAGCGAAAATAAATGAAGAGATTACGCAAGAGCTTGCTTGAATCCATACAGGTATAGAGGTGATGATGAAGCAGAATCAGGAATGAGTCAATGTAGTTATTCATCAGCCTCTGCGAGCACCCATATATGATGATCTCTACTATGAGGAGGACACTTGCTTCATTGCTGATCAAACATGGGGTTTCAAGAATAACGCCCAAGGTTCCCATTAGGACTATTGGTGCTAAGGTCAAGAAAACCAAGCTTTGAACTTTATTCGAGATGGAGCTTTCAAAGACAATCGTGGAAGGTACTATGACAAGAATCAAGGCCAAGACAGATATGCAGATTAGGGCCATAGATATGGTTAAAGAAATGGTCCATATGTTCCGCCACACAACTGCGATACAGGTACGGGTAGCTCTAGAGTTGAGGAGATGTTTGACCAACTGTTGAAGAAAGTTGAGACACAAGTTAAGACTCTAAGGGGGATGAAATCTGAGATCTCCATTATAAATCAGAAAATCAAGTCTCATTTTGTTGCTATCAAACAGCTTGAGTAACAGTTTGGTCAAGTGTCAACGCAACTAAATCAGAGTTAGAGGGGTACACTGCCTAGGAACATAGTTTAGAATCCAATAAATAAAGGGCAGTGTATAGTTGTTACTACTCCTGGTTGCAAGAGAACAATTGATCCTCCCATGCTAGTTGATGAGGATGATGTTCGAGAGGAGACAATGGAGGTCAAGGATGTAGATATCATAGATGAGCATGGCAAGGAAGGGGTGAGTGTTGTTGCAGATGCACCATAGAAGCTGAAAACCATTCCCAGGCCTCCTCATTCCTTCCCTCAAAGAATTAAAAAGAAGGAGGAGAAGAGGGGAAAGTTCAAGAAATTTCTCTCCATGTTGAAATAACTCTCCATCAACATCTCTCTCATTGAGGTGTTGGAAAAGATTCCAGGGTATGCAAAGTTCATGAAGGACCTAGTTACAAAGAATAGCACTGTGAGCCAGGATCTCTCCGAAGAGCTTCAACAGTGCAGTGCAATTATTACGAGGTCCTTGGTTCAATAGTGAGAAGATCCAGCGCTTGTACCATACCTTGCACCATTGGAGATGTGGAGCTCTCAAAAGCATTGTATGATCTTTGTGCCAGCATAAATTTGATGCCCCTTGCAGTTTTCAAGAAGCTAGGACTAGGAGCCATATCCCAATGAGTATACGGTTGTTGATAGTTGATTGCAGGATGAAGAAGCTTTTAGGGATACTCAATGATGTCCTTGTCAAGGTGGATAAATTCATATTCCCTACAGATTTTGTGATCCTAGACTGCGAGGTTGACTTAGAAGTCCCTATCATCTTGGAGAGGCCCTTCTTAGCCACTAGACGCGCTTTGGTGGACATGGAGAGGGGCCAACTCAGGTTAAGGTTGGGGAAAGATGAGGTCATGTTCAGCATCTTCCAAAATGCAACAAAAGAAGATGACTAGAGGGTGATCTCGGATATTGAGAATGTTGATGATGCAGAGCCAAAAGTACCATTTGAGGTAAGACTCGGTGCCGACACTTTAAAAGTTGTACTGATGAACTTTGATAGTGATGGCATCCCAGACTATAAGGAGACTATAAATGCATTAGGGTATCCTACGTCCATAGGCGCCAAACTATGTTGGAGCTGGAATTACATAATCGAGGGTCACCACCCACCAAGCCATCCATAGAAGAACCATCGATACTAGAATTGAAGGCTCTTCTAGCACATCTGAGATATGAATTTTTGGGCACCAACAACACCTTGCCAATCATAGTTGTTGCGGACCTGAATGATGAGCAGGTGAATGCCCTTTTCATGGTACTTAAACAGTTCAATAAGTCCATTGGATGGACAATTGCAGATATCGTTAGTATCTCTCCCGGGATATGTGCACACAAAATCTAGTTGGTCAGGGACTACAAGTCGAGTATTGAGCACCAAAGGCGTCTCAATCCCCATATGCAAGACGCTGTGCACAAAGAAACAATCAAGTAGTTGGATACAGGAGTGATTTATTCGATCATCGATAGTGAATGCGAGAGCCCGGTTCAGTGTATTCCGAAGAAAGGGGGTATCAATGTGGTCCCAAACGCAAACAATGAGGTGATCCCCATGTGGCCATTCACTTGACGGAGAATGTGCATGGACTACAAGAATCTCAGTGCGTCGATGGAAAAAGACCACTTCCCTATGCCATTCATGGATCAAATGCTAGACCGATTGGCTAAAAACAGCTGGTGTTTCTTTCTTGATGTGTATTCAGCCTACAACCAGATCAACATTTCTCCAAAACATCAGGAAAAGATGACGTTCACGTTCCCCTATGGAACCTTTGCATTCAAGAGGATGCCATTCGGGTTGTGTAATGCTCCACAAACATTCCAAAGATGCATGATGTCCATCTTCTCAGACATGGTGGAAGCCACTATTGAAGTCTTCATGGATGAATTTAGTGCAGTTGGGGACTCATTTGAGGATTACTTGAAGCATTTGCATGCCGTGCTAAGAAGGTGTGAAGAATGTCATTTAGTGCTGAATTGGGAAAAGTATCACTTCGTGGTAAAGGA
The DNA here is from genome assembly GCA_029948455.1 of Solanum rostratum. Taxonomy (NCBI): domain Eukaryota; kingdom Viridiplantae; phylum Streptophyta; class Magnoliopsida; order Solanales; family Solanaceae; genus Solanum; species Solanum rostratum. Next base: position 26,511,163 of record CM057047.1, read on the forward strand.
GCGCATTTGTTAGAGCATAGAATTTTGTTCAAAGGAATCGAGGTAGATAGAGCTAAAGTGGAAGTCATTGAAAAACTTGCCCTACCTATCTCAATAAAGTGTGTGAGGAACTTCCTAGGGCATGTAGGGTTTTACCCGCGTTTCATAAAAGACTTCTCTAAAATTGCACATCCACTGTGCAAGTTTCTTGAAAAGGATGCTAAGTTTGTGTTTGATGATGCATGCCTATAAGCCTTTGAAGGATTAAAGCAAAGTTGATTTCAGCCCCTATCATTGTAATTCTAGACTGGTGAAATCCCTTTGAAATCATGTGTGACGCAAGTGGGGTTGCACTAGATATTATATTGGGACAATGCCAAAAAAAAGGTATTATATCCCATATACTATACTAGCACGGCCCTAAATACAGCCCAAAAGAACTACATTGTAACTAAGCATGAGTTATTTGTGGTGGTCTTTGCATTCGAGAAATTCATGTCATGTCTATTAGGGACCAAAGTTATGGTGCACACAGACCACTCAGCACTCCGGTACTTGATGGTGAAGAAGGATGCAAAACCAAGGTTGATGAGATGGATGCCTCTTCTTCAAGAATTTGATTTCGATGTTATTGACAAAAAAGAGACCAAAAGTCATGTTGCAGATCATTTTTCAGGTTATAAGATGGGGCCATGGTGAAGTTTGATGATGGATTAGAGATCGATGACTCCTTCCCAAAATGAGAGAGTGTTGGCAGTGTCCCATGATTTAATACCATAGTTTGCAGAATATGCAAATTACTTGGTCAGTGATATTTTGTTGCCTAACCTAAATACCCACTAGGGCCAAAACTACACGTTTGATGTGATAATGTTCTTTTGGGATGATCCATACTTGTTTAATGTACGTGCGGATGGGATTATTAATCATTGTGTTCCTAAGATTGAGATGATGAGTATCCTCGAGGCATGTCACTCGTCGTTGGTAGGTGCACATCATAGTGGAGTTCAGATAGCACTCAAGATCTTATAGTGTGGTTACTATTGGCCCACAATCCACCAGGATTCTTACAACTACGCTAAAGCATATGATAGGTTCCAGAGATAAGATGGTGTTTCCCGCAAGCATGAGCTCCCTCTAAACCCTATAATGGTGATTGAATTATTTGATGTGTGGGGAATAGACTTCATAGGTCCCTTTGTTAGCTCACATGGAAACAAATACATCTTGGTCTCTATGGATTATATATCAAAATGGGTGGAGGTAGTTGCTCTACCCAACAATGAAGGTAAAAGCATCACAACGTTTCTGAAAAGGAACATCCTCTCAAGGTTTGGCACTCCTTGGGCGATCATTAGCATGGAGGTTCTCACTTTTGTAATCGATTATTCAAGGCGCTACTTGAAATGTATGGATTAAAACATCAGCTGGCAACCCCTAATCATCCTCAGACAAACGAGCAAGTGGAGATGTCTAATAGGGATATTAAACAGATTTTATCCAAGACTGTGAATGCGAACTAGAGAGATTGGTCGCAGAAGCTTGATGACGCATTATGGGAATATCGGACACTATTCAAGACCCCTATAGGCATGTCCCCCTACCAACTTGTCTTTGGAAAACATGTCATTTGTCGGTGAAGCTTGAGCATAAGACGATGTGGGCGCTGAAGAAGTTGAATCTAGACAGGAATGATGCAGAAAAATCTAGGCTAAACCAACTCAATGAGATTGATGAATTTCATTCGAAGGTGTATGAGAGCTCAGCCTTCTACAAATAAAGGATGAAGCTACAACATCATTGTCGCATAGTGAATCGCCAGTTCGCACTGGGTGACTTAGTGTTACTATACAATTCCAAGCTAAAATTTTTCCCTAGGAACTCAAATCTAAATGGTTGGGACCCTTTCGGGTAGAAAATGTCTTCGATCATTAAGCCATTAAGTTGGAGAAAAGAAATGGAGTAACATTCAAAGTAATTGGCCAAAGAGTCAAGTCGTACCTTGGAAATATGGAGGAAATAAAAACTCTGGAAGCATGGAACTTGAGGAAGTATGAGTACTCAAGTTGTCTATGTCGTGCCATGACAATAAATCAGGTGCTACTTAGGAGGCAACCCAAGGTTGACACTGGTGCTTAGGCGCCCCGGTATGTCTTTTGACCCCGCTACTTGATTTTGGCTTATTGTGTACATTGAGGATAATGCACCTCTTCTTCGATGGGGTATGGGTAGTTATAGGCCTCAGTGAAGTCTGAGTAGCCTTGGCCTATAACTACTCCAAATTTTAGAATCCCAGGGGTTTTCTTACCTGTGTTCTTTTCCCCATGGATATTTACTTTCTGTTGAACTGGCATTTTTAGGATGTTTAGGTAGTATGGTAGCATATAGTATTGATACTCATAGCATTTGTGTGTTTTTGTGCTTTTTTGTGAAAAATGATACAAAAATGATATCCATCAAATTTTTGAATAGGTAGTATAGATAGCAACCATGCATGTTTAGGTGTATTGACAGTGTTTGATCTGATGAGTGACGACAAAATTGAGATGAAAAGCATGATCTGGGAGTCTGTGTTGATAATGTAATCAGTGTCATGTGAGTGTGAGCTTAATTTGCTAAATTCATGTACTGTGTTTCAATTCAGAACTTGCCTTGTTACTCTGATTTAAACATTAAGTTAGTTGGGTTAACCAAAGGATCTTAGGCCATTGTTCATAATGGTCTACTTAGCCAAAATAATCAACCAAATGTGTAGAATATCCCTTGATCTAATGATTGAGCCTGAAAAATACCTTTTCTTTATAAAAAACTAAGTGACCTAGCCAAGTTAGTTGTAAAATGTAAAAACTAGCCCTGGTCCTTCCTTGAACATTGTGCACCTTGACTGAGGCAAAAAGCCTAAGTTGAGGATGGCTACCAAAAGTATCCATAGTTCTGAAGTCAGATAATGTGCACCTCAACTCAGGCAAAAAACCTAAGTTGAGGGTGGCTGGTGTAAGGGGAAAACACAAAATGAGAAGGAAAGTTAGTGATACATGGAAAAGGATGAAAACGTGAACTGGGTGCAAGAAAAATGAGTGATGCCTTAGTTATTAGCTACAAAAAAAATGAACTGTAAATACATGGCACAAAGCTGAAAAATGAAAAGAAAGCACCCAGAAAATCTTGAAATAGGAGAAAGGGAGAATGGAATGAGAAGTAACAGTGTTGGTAGGGCAAAAGCGTAGAAACACACAGTGTCAAGGAGGGTTTTTAGTCACTATGTTCCCAAAACATCATACCAAAGCCCCTGAGCCTATATTACAAGCCTACAAAGTCCTAAAGTGATCATAGTCCAAGTAGTCAAAGGTCTTAGTCATGAGTATAGGGGCAAGGATATGGCATTTGAGCATGATATATGAATATTTTTTGTGAGATTGAGTGATTTTGCATAGTCCCAAGGTTCTATATTAAAATGTCATTGTGAGTGAGATATGAGGTCACTTGCATTGCATTGTCAATATTAGATTTATTTAGTGATTGTGGCTTATTAATGGTTACCTCGCTTGTCATAGTTGCATTGTCACATGCATTGATTTGTGTTAATTTGTTGGATAGCTATCTGATTGCATTTTGACAAGTGGTGTGATATTTGTGCTTAAGTTTGATGAGATGTATGCCTTAGATTGTTGTCTGTGCATTACTATATTGCTTATATAAATTGAGTCCATCGCTTGAGAACAAGCAAAAATTTTAAGTTGAGGGTGTTGATGTGTTGTCAAAATGCAGACCTTTTGATGCTTAAAACTTGCAATTTTGTGTGGATGTTAGTACGTTTGATATGTTTTTATGTTTGTTTTGAAGGATTTCAGGGTTGGCACAATGTTTGGGAAAAATATGCAGAAGTTGTTGAATTTAAAAATGAACGAGATACTTTATGGCTGTAGAGCATTCTACAAGCCGTAAAGGAGGTTTCGTGTGCAATTCCAGTGAAGGGTGGATTTCTGATGTTTGGCCTACAAACATGCAAACAAGTCTTGGAACACTTTACGAGTCGTAGACCAAGTCTCATACCCTGAGGATCAAAAAGTGAAGACTTGTAGAAATCTTATCAGATGAAACCCCCTATGGGCTGTAGAACCTTTTACGGGCCATAGAGGGGTATCATAGAAGATAAGTCAAAAGTCAGAGCAGCAGCTTACGCAAGCCCAACTACGAGCCATGAATCACAATACGGTGCGTAGAGCACCTCGTGGAGCCTGCCGACCCAACTGTTCTATTTTGTTTTGAATTTGTCTTTTAAACACTATAAATAGGTTTTTAGGTTATTTTTCTTGGAGAGCAACGAGAGACAGTAAAGAAAAATATTGGAGAGTTTGAGAAACACTTGTAAACTTTAATATCATCTTCTAATTACAATCTTGTAATTCTCATTGAGGATTTGGATTTTCTTGTGCTTAATTCAACTGTATAAGTGCTCAATTATGTTATTCAAATTTGTGTGTCTTGCATTTACATTGATCATGAGTAGCTAAACCCACAACTAGGGTTGTGGGAACCATGAAGAACTAACAAGGTAAAACCGAATGATTCATAATTGTCGAAAAGTGTTCATGCATGTAGTAATTAATTCTCTTCATTTTTAATGCTTTCTAATTGTGGCCAACATTATAACCCACCTAGTGTTACTAACTGGACCAAGGTAGTAATGAATAGGAAAAGAGATTAATTAGCATAATTCGATTGATGTTTCTCGTCGAATCAACCGAATTGGGCTAAGGGAAGGATGCATTGGGACAATAGGTAAGGGTTAGGAATTTCACACTGCAAGGATGGACCAAATCATGAGTTAAATTCACCTCTCGCCTAGGCCAAAGGGTTTGGTAAACATAACTTACCATTTTGCATGCTACACACTAGAAAATAATTTGGTTATCTAGGATATTGAGTCAGGAAATCATGGGGAACACAATACCCTAGTTTCTCTTATATTTGTTACACATTTGTCATAGTTTAGATTTATTTTTACTAATGATCATAACCCCTCCCCCCTTTGGGGAAAAAAGTTGGTTAATAAACTCAAATTGCAATTGAATTCTTCTATGTCTACCATATTCCCTTGGGTTTGATCTTAACCATAGTTAGGTTCTATATCGTGACAACGACCGCTTTAACCTCAAAAAGGAGGTGCAGCTTGGGCGACATCAGTTGTCCCAACACCACACCAAGTGCAACCCTGCTTGCATCACACGTAATCTCAAAGGGCTTAGTCTAATCTGGAGCAACTATGATAGGCGCTGATATCAACCTCCATTTCAACCCTTTGAATGCCTTCAGACATGCATCATCAAACAAGTACCTTGCACAAGGGATGTGCAATCTTTTGAGAAGTCCTTCATAAACCATCTGTAGAAATTTAAATGTCTTGAGAAACTTTTCACACCTTTTACAGAGATAGGTGGAGGAAGCTTCTCAATAATCCCAACCTTAGATCTATCAACCTCTATACCTTTAATGGAGATCCCGTGCCCCAATACGATACCTTTCTTTACCATGAAGTGACACTTTTTCTAATTCAACACAAGGTGACACTCTTTGTATCTCTTTGGCACATCGTGCAAATGACTCTAGCAATCTTTGAATGAGTCTCCAACCACATTGAAATCATCCATGAACATATCGATTGTATCCTCCACCATATATGAGAATATGGACATTATGCATCTCTGGAATGTAGCTAGGGCATTACATAATCTTAATAGTATCATCATGAATGAGAAGGTGCCATAAGGACAAGTAAAGGTCATCTTCTCCTGGTCCTCTTGTGCAGTGAAAATCTGATTGTAGCATAAATAACCATCAAAAAAAATGTACCAGCCTTTACTCTCCAAGTGATCTAGCATTTGTTCCGTGAACGCCACACAGAAGTGATACTTTTCTGTCGATATAGTGAGTTTCTATAGTCCACGCAAGCCCTCTAACTTGTAACTGGTCTTATGGGAACCAACTAGTTACTAGCATTAGGAACTATAGTGATACCTCTCTTCTTTGGAATAAACTGGACCCAACTCACGTATTAACTATCAGCAATCAGATATCTCACACTTGCATCCAACCACTTAATTATCTCTTTGATTACAACCTCCTATATTGGTGGGTTGAGATGTCTTCGGTGCTCAATGCTCAGCTTTTAATCTTTGACAAGTTGAATCGTGTAATTACAGATGCCAGGTGGGATGCCAATGATGTTTGTGGTTGTCCATCCAATAGCCCTTTTGAATCTTTTGAGAACTAAAACCAATGTTTCCCCCTGTTCGTCAGTAAGATCTGCAGCAAAACATAATAGGTAGAGTACTGTTAGTTCCAAAAAACACATACCTCAAGTGGGATGGAAGAGCCTTCAACTCCAGCACTAGTGGCTCTTCAATGGATGGTCTAGTAGGTAGTGACTCGTGGTTTTTCAAGTCCAACTCAAGCTTGAGTTGGTGTCTATGGAAACTATGTGCTCCAAATGCCTCACCATTTTATCATAGTTTGGAATGCCATTACACTAAATTCATCAATACAGTCTCAAGAGTTTCGACACCTAGCCTTTCTTCTATTGGTACCTCCGATTGTACTTCATCAATACTCTCAATAATAGAGACAACTTTCAAATCATTGGATCTCTTCATGGGCTGGCAAACATTAAAGATGATCTCTTTGTCTTTCAATCTAAACTTGAGTTGGCCCAAGTCCATGTCCACTAGGACTCACCCATTGGCTAGGAAGGGCCTTCCCAATATGACTGGGATGTTGAAGTCAACCTCACAATCTAGTATCACGAAGTTTCCGGGGAATATGAAATCTTTAACGCTGAGTAGAATGTCATAAATTATCCCCACAGGCTTTTTTCAAAGTCTTATCGTCCATCAACAATCATAGTGTAGCCGATGTAGGGGCTCCCAAGCCCAACTGCTTGAACCGTGCAAGAGGCATTAAGTTGATCTTGGCTCCTAAATGACATAACGCCTTTGCAAAGTTAAAGACTTCGATGGTCCAAGGTATGGTTAATGCTCCAAGATCCTCCTTTTATACTAATGACCTTGTTGCAATAGCTCTACCATGTGAAGATCATGAACAAGATCTTGACTCACCATCCACTTTTTAGTCACCATATCCTTCATGAACTTAGCGTATCCAAGCATTCACTCTAATGCATCATTGAGAGAGAGATTAATAGACAACTTCTTCAACATAGAGATGAAATTTCGAAACATCCCCTACTCGTTCTTTTTCTTGAGCCTCTAAGGGAAAGGTGGTGGAATCCTTGGTATGGGATTCAACTTCTTTGGTATCACCAAATCATCACCCATAGCATTTTTGGCCTTAACAATTTTAGTCTTTGTATAGATGCTCTCTATTGTCTCCTCACGAACCACATTATCAACTACCGACATTGGTAGATCGATTGTCTTTTTACCACTTCGTGTAGTCACTTCCATGCATTGCCCATTGTTCTTTGAATTCTGCATCGTGTTGCTTGGCAATGTATCCTTTTGATACTGATTTAACTATGTTGACATCTGATCGTATTGTTGCTCCGACTGTTTAACATCTATTGAATTAGACTCAATCTTCTAATTGATCCTTGATATGTCTAGTTTCGTTCTTTTCAAGATCTCATCTTGTGCATCTACTTTGTTCAGCAACTTTTCAAACATCTCAATTTATGAACTACTTGCCCTAGAATAACGATTTTATGGTAGCACATATGGTCCATTTCTATACCCATCTCTGCGAACCCAATCACCTTCTCGATAATGTTCCCTATTCTTGTTGTAGTATATGCCTCGGTTATTTTCCCTATAGGTATTATCCCTATGAAAGTTATGACCTTGGCGCCAAGAGTCCTAGTTGGATCCTTGGGTGTTGGTTTAGAAACCCCCTATTTGATCTATCACAAATGTATCCTCCTCATAACACGGCTCCTCATAAATGGGTGCTCTTGGTGGTTGATGACTGACTGTGTTCATCCACTCCTAGTTTTTCTTCATCAACAACCCATCATGAATACTAATCCAAGCTAACTCTTGCAATACTACTTCATTGATTTTATCCTGCTCTGGATCGGTACTGACTATGAAAGATCTCTTTGACAATGATTTATCCCTCGTTGTAAGGACTCGGACTTTGTATGACCTTAATGGAGCATGAAAATTTGATTGCAGAAATTTTTGGACTAAGGTGACACTTCATGGAAGCCTTCACGGTATGTGTGATGGTATACAGACCGTATGGAGACTTCTTGAAGCGGCTATTGGCTTTGTGTGGGGTGTGTCGGCTTTAATATTGAGTTTGAGAACACGGCATACCACACATGGACCCAACACGGTCCGTGTGTTAGACCATATGGTATCCTTGGCCTTGAAAATCTATATTTTTTAGTCAAAGAATTTCTCACGGACCTTATGGTCCATCACGATCTATGAGGCCCTTCTGTGTAGGTACCAGAGTGAAAATTTTCTAAGTATTGGATCACCATCTCAAAGCTTTTTCATTGAAGAATTTTTCAAAGTGAAGTATCACGGAGGAGGCATACGGTCCATAAGCCTTGGTACGGACCATGAAGTCGTTTGTATGGATGCCTATTAAGTATGGAATCTTCAAGCTCAAGCTAAGTTCGCTTTCAATCCCTCAATTCAATCTTATTTGTGCGGTTTACGGTCATCAAGGGCCTCCCTCATCAAGCCAAGTTCAAAATAATTCCATTGGCTAAGCTTTCCACAAGAACCAATAGAAGGGTCAGATTTAAATGGTCATATATCTTAGAACAAAACGAGCTGGGTGACCTATAACCTATTAAAATGAAGATCTTTGAATTAGCTTCCCAACGCATTCAGTTTTACCTCATTCCAAGTTTGGATCAAGAAGTTATGCCTATTTTCGTAAAGCCCATCCGTGTAGAGTTTCCTGTGAATTAGCAAAGTATAGTCTTCAAAGGAGGGTTCACGATCCATGAGACCTTGTATGGACCATGAGACCTTCTCATGGGACCCATGGAAAGACATTTTTATTCCTCTTCACTAATAGTATTTTTGTAATTATGGCTACTCCTAAGGGACTTCGGTGACTTTCTATACTATCCTAAGACCTCCAAATGACCTAAACTCTATTTCTCTCCTTCAAATACATTCCTACAAAAAAAATACATTCCTACACTTAGAATTATATTTAACTCTCCTAAAAACTCTCTCAAGAACTCTTGTGATAAGCTTGGGAATCAAGGAAAAACTCTTTTCTTCATCCAATTTCTTCTTGAATCTCCTTTATTAGCTAAGGAATGTGGGATTGATTCTTGGTCCCTTTCAACAAAGAAGACTCCAACTCGTTTTACTTGAATTTCATGGAATTTTTCTTAGTTAAAATATGGGTTTTGAGAATTATAGTTTAATAAATTCAATTGAAGTATGGTCTATGGTTATTTGATGATTTTAAGTTGATTTTAGCCCTAATATGTTGAATTACTTGATTATTATGAATATCTGAATATGCATTGTCCCTTTAAAGTTTGATCTAAGCATGGATAGTCAATATTATGATTTGAATATGGATTTTACTTATGTGTTGACTTGAACTTCATATTATCTCATTGATTTTAGATTGAATCTATATTATCCATTGCTATTCACATATCGTTCATGGCATATGCATTCATGAACATTGGATTTAATGAAAATTATAAAGGGGGTTAAGCCCAATTATGTTTATGTATATAATTTTTATAAGATTATGGTTATGACAAGAATGTGATAACATAAATGTCTATGATATGGCTCTTTGAGCATTTTGGGTGGTTGCACCATTCTTTATATGTGAATGAGCTATTTTTATGCATGAGAAGCATAATTTGAACTATGATTTGGTATTGAACTCAAGTGCGAAGGATTATGAAATATGTTTGGCTTTTAACCCCAAGTGTGCATTAAAATTATTTGAAATGACTTGTATCTCTTTTGAAAGCAAATATATGTATAAGTATTCTCGTGAGAAGTTTGACTTAGCACCGATAGATTGGGACGTAATGCCTTCCCAAAGGGTCTTCTCCCTTTTTTAGAACTATGTGCCAGCATAGGTGTATGGCAGCCATTACTGAAAAGACGGGGTCATAAGAAATGGTTACATATTTTGATATGATTTGAAATGGAAATCCTTATGAAAATATGTAATCATAAGAAGGTTGTCCATCACACCAAAAAGACGGAGTCGTAAGGTATGATGATGTAGATTACCCTTGACAAGTAATCTTCTCTTATCGATGGGAAATCTTCATCGGATTAATTCACATAATAGCTCGCATGAGTTTGATTTGTCGGTTATAGTCCTTCCCACTATATATGAGTATTATTGTATTTCATGCATCATTGGTTTCATAGCATAGTGTATACTAAATCTCTTGCTATATATCTCTCTATATATTATGTGCCCTTGTCGTCTAATATTGAATGCAGGTTTGATAAGTCATTCGCATTGCATGTTCGCATACTTAGTACATCCAAATGTACTAATGCATACTTTTGCCTACATGATCTATCCATGTAGGGACCGGAGACTACCTTCATCCACCATTTGACGGCTATATCAGATTTGAGAAAGTGTTTTGGTGAGTCTTATCTTCCGAGGAGAAGCCAGCATCTATCTACCTTATATTTGCTTCTGTTTTTTTAATTACTTTAAGGGGTGAGCTTGGGACATGTCGTGGCCCCTATTAACTTATGACTAGAGACATTGTTGGACATCTTGTAGACTCTTGTCGGATCTATATGATATGTGTTGTAATTGGAGCTTATGATTATGATTTTCTGTTGGATATGGCTACCAATTGGATATCATTATGTGGATTGATTATGAGTATTATGATATGTTTCGTGTTATGATGTGAAAGATCCTAAGTCCTAAATCGCCCTCATAGAGTTAGTCATATTTACCAGCCCCTTGTAAATCCATGTTAATCTCTTATCCCTATGATATCCCCATAGCATGAGTCCTAATTTCTCATCCCTTGGAACTATGTGTTTACTATTTATATATACTCTTCTAAACCGATGATGTGAATATGGATACTTGAGGCTTGTTTAGGGACTCTCGGGTTCCCATTCGCCGTGTCACTCCTACACCCTAGGCCTGGGTCAAGACAGAGATAGTATCAGAGCACTAGGTTTATAAATGGTCCTCAGAGTCCAACATGCCACGTCAAGTAGATTCTTACTCATGGGTGTGAAGCGCGCCACATCTATGGGTAGGAGGCTACAAGGTGTTTTAGGAAATGTTTCACTTTTTCATGATTCATATCGTGTCATGGAGTGTGTCTTAAGATTTCCTATCTCCATCCCTCCCTACTAAATAGGGAGAGTTACTTTGGGCTTGTAATGCAATCCAGTCAAGAAATATGTTGTAAATGATCTTATAAGTAAGGTCAAAAGGGAGTTGGTGAAGGATGTGCATTGTTTGACAAGCTTGCTCCTTCGAATATTCGAAGTTTTCTTTGGTTGGCTAGTTATTAAAGAAGGTTTGTCGAAGGTTTCTCATCTATTGCATCTCTATTGACCAAGTTACTCAAGAGAAGGCCAAGTTTGTATGGTCAGATGAGTGTGAGAAGAGTTTACTGACTTTGAAAGATCGACTTACATCGGCTCCTTTTTTTACTTTACCGGATGGCTTAGATGGGTTGGTAGTGTATTGTGATGCTTATTGGATTTGGTTGGTATGTGTACTTATGCAACATGGTAAAGTGATGGCTAATGCATCAAGGCAATTGACGGTGAATGGGTGTAATTACCTGACTCATGATCTTGAGTTAGCGGCGGTGGTGTTTTCCTTGAAGATTTGGAGACACTATTTGTATGGGGTGCATGTGGATGTTTTCACTGACCATGAGAGTTTGTAATATGTATTCACTCAAAGGGATCATAACTTGATACAAAGGAGATGTTTGGAACACCTTATGGACTCTGACATGAGTGTACAATATCATCCCCGCAAGGCAATGTTTAACTGATGCTCTTAGCAGGCTATATATGGGAAGTATGACTCATGTTGATGAAGGGAAGAAAGAGTTGGCAAAAGATGTTCACCGTTTGACTAGATTGGGTATTAGGTTGTCCGACTCTAATGATGATGGTTTCGTTCATGTTCAAAATAGGGCTAAATCTCTTGTGGTTATTGGTTTCAAGGAAAAACAAGACTTAGACCCGTCATTGGTTGTGCTAAAGAGGTCGGTTGCCAAAACTAAGATACAGTTTTTCTCCCAAGGGGCAGATAGTGTAATTTGATACCAAATGTTGATGGCCTTAGAAAGCTGATCATGAGTAAATCCCATAACTCTCATTATTCCATACATCTGGGATCTAGCAAAATGTATTGGGACTTGAGGAAAGTGTATTAGTAGCATGGTATGAAGAAAGACATTGCCAAGTTTGTATCTGAATGCTCTAATTGCCAACAAGGGAAGGTGGAATATCAAAGGCCTGATTGCTTGGCCTAAAACATTGAAATTCCTACTTAAAATGAGAGAATAAGAATGTGGACTTTGTGATTGGGTTTCCCCGTACCAAAAGCAATTTGAATCCATGTGGGTAATAGTTGGAAGGATGACCAAATCAGCTCACTCCTTATCAGTTAAGACTACTTTCAATGTTGAAGACAATGCCAAGTTATATATTTGGGAGTTTTAGACTGGATTGTGTGCCTACTTTTACTATATCGGATTGCGGTACCCAATTTACTTCTCACTTTTGGAAATCATCTCAAAAAGGGGCTTGACACTAAGGTGAAGTTATGTACCACTTTTTATCCTCAATCCATTGGGCAAGCCAAAAAGACAATTCAAACCTTAGAGGACATGTTAAGGGCTTGTGTATTAGAGCTCAAAGGAAATTGGGGTGATCATATAACACTTATTGAGTTTCGATCACCATCTCAGAACTTTGTCGCTGAAGAATTTTTCTAAGTGAAGTGTCACTAAATATGCCTTGGTACGGACCGTGAATCCGTCCATATGGGTTCCTACGTTGGATTTTTCTAACTATTGAATCTTCAAGCTCAAGCTAAGTTCACTTTCAAGCCCTCAATTCAAGCTTATTTATGTGGTTAGGGTCATCATAGGCCTCCTTCATCAAGCTTAGTTCAAAGCAGTTCCATTGGCTAAGCTTTTAACAAGAACCAATAGAAGGATCAATTTTAAATAGTCATATCTCTTAGCGAATAATGAATTGGGTGGCCTACAACCTATAAAATTAAAGCACTTTGAATTAGCTTTCCAACGCATCTAGTTTCACCTCATTCCAAGGTCGGATCAAGAAGTTATTTCCATTTTCCTAAAGCCTGTTCGTACAGAGTTTCCTGTGAATTGTCTATATGGTCTCACGGGAGGGTTCAGGGTCCGGGAGACCTTACGGACTGTGAGACCTTCTCACGGGACCCCTGGCAAGAAATTTTTATTTTGCTTCATTAATGGTTTTTTTTGTAATTATGGCTACTCCTAAGGGACTTTGGTGACTTCATATGCTATCCTAAGACATCCAAATGACCTAAACTCTATTTCTCTCATGCAAATTCATTCCTGCACTTAGAATTATATTGAACTCTCCTAAAAGCTCTCTCAAGAACTCTTGTGAAAATTAAGCTTGGGAATCAAAGGGAAAACTCTTTTCTTTATCCATTTTCTTCTTGAATCTCCTCCACTAGCTAAGATATGTTGAATTGATTCTTGGTCCCTTTCAACCAAGAAGACCCAAACACTTTTTACTTGAATTTCATGGAATTTTGCTTACTTAAATTATGTGTTTTGAGAATTATGGTTTAGTAAATTCAATTGAAGTATGGGCTATGGTTATTTGATGATTTTAAGTTGATTTAAGCCCTAATATATTGAATTTCTTGATTATTATGAATATTTGGATATGCATTGTTCCTTTAAAGTTTGATCTAAGCATGAATGTGGATTTTATTTATGGGATTACTTTAATTTCATATTATCTTATTGATTTTAGATTGAATCTATATTACCCATTAATAATCACATATAGTTCATGGTATATGCATTCAAGAGCATTGGGTTTTATGAAAACTATGGAGTGGGTTAAGCCTAATTATGTTTATGTATATGATTTTTATAATATTATGGTTATGATAAGAATGTGATCACATAAATGTCTATCATATGGCTCTTTGAGCATTTCGAATGCTTGCACCATTTCGTATATGTGAATGAGCTATTCTTATACATGAGAAGCATGATTTGAACTATGATCTGGTTTTGAACTCAAGTACGAAGGATTATGAAATATGTTTTTCTTTTAAGCCCAAGTGTGCATTAAAATGATTTGAAATAACTTGTACCTCTTTTGAAAGTGTTTATATGTATAAGTATTCTCGTGAATGTTTGACTTAGGACCGATGGATTGAAGGCGTAAGGACTATCCCCAAGGGTCCTCTCGCTTTCCTTGAACTATATGCCATCATAGGTATGTAGTAGCCATTACCAAAAATACGAGGTCGTAACAAATGGTTACACTTTTTCATATGATTTGATATGGAAATCCTTATGAAAAGATGTAATTGTAAGAAGGTATCCATTACACCGAAAAAATAGGGTCATAAGGTGTGATGTAAATTACCCTTGGCAAGTAATCTTCTCCTATTGATGGGGGATCTTCACAGGACTAATTCATGTAATAGCTTGCACGTGTTTGATTTGCCGGTTATAGTCCATCCCCACTATAGATTAGCATTATTGCATTTCATGCGTCATTGGTTTATAGCATATTGCATACTATATCTCTTGATATATATTTCTATCTATTTTATGGGCCTTTTACATCTAACATTGAAGGCAGGTTTGATATGTCATATGCATTACATGCCCCCATACTTAGTATATTCAAACATACTAACGCATATTTTTGCCTACATGATCTAACTATGTAGAGACTAGAGACTACTTTTATCCACCATTTGACGGCTATTGCATTTGAGAAAGTGTTGTGGTGAGTTCCAAGGACAAGCCACCTTCTATCTACCTTATGTTACTTCCATTTTGCTATTTACTTTTAGGGTGAGCCCCGGACATGTCTTGGCCCCCATCTTATTTTATGACTAGACACATTGTTAGACATCTTGTAGACTCTTGTCGGATCTATATGCTATGTATTGCAGTTGGAGCTTATGATTATGGTTTTCTATTGGATATGGCTACCAATTGGATATCGTTATATGGATTGATTATGAGTATTATGATGTGTTTCATGCTATGATGTGAAAGATCCTAAGTGCCAAATTGCCCTCATAGAGTGAGTCATACCTACTCTCCCCTTAGTTCTTATGTGCTATGTTCTATGTGAATCCATGTTAATTCCTTCTCCCAATGACATCCTATAGCGTGAGTCCTACTTTCCTGTCCCTTAGAACTATGTGTTTACTATTTATATATATGCTTCCGAATCATTGATGTGAATATGGATACTTGAGGGCATCAAGGATAGAATTTATTTAAGTCGGTCTTCTACCTCTTGACAGATATTGTGATTTCCACCATGCGAGCTTCATCTCACACTTTTTTTACGACCCTTGTTCCAAATCTCAAAAAACTGAGATTTAGCTTCCAGAGGCATCTCTAGATATGTTGTTGGCAAAATACCTATTTCCCCACCTAGTATTGCTTTCACATACTCCATGTCTTGCATTTCATTGATAGGGTACAAATAACTTTTTCTCCAAATAATTTGCAGAGCAGATACCCCTCAAAAAGCACCAAAATCACCCTTAAAATCTTGGGTTGGCCTTCGTTAGTATCACATAAAATAAGAGTATCATCTGCATATTGCAGATGAATCATTTCCACACTGTTATCTCCATTTCTGCCAACCTCAAAACCACTCAACCATCCCTCATGTTTGTAGTTTTAATCATGCTATTCAGACCCTCCATAACAATTAAAAACAGAAAGAGTGATAAAGGACCCCCCCCCCCTCTTTGTCCCCTATGTGCAATGAAGAATCCATGTATGAAGACTGAAAACCTAACTATGGAGATAAATTTTCTCATCCACTGGATCGCCATCCTTCCAGAACCCATCCTCTCCACCGTATTCAGCAAGTGTTCCCAAATTATATGATCACATGCCTTCGTCCAGTCAAACTTACATAGGATTCCTGGCTTCTTTGTTTTCTTTCTATGGTCCACACATTAGCCATTAATACCACATCCATAATTTGTCTATCTTTGATGGAAGTCATCTGCTAAAACTCCACAAATTTGGCCATGACCCCTTCCATTCTCTCTGTCAGAAATTTGGCGAACAGTTTATAGATGCTTCTATCAAGCTAATAGGCCTGAAGTCTTTCAATTCTTTGGTACCTTTCTTCTTAGGAATCAAAATTATAAAGGTGGCATTCAAACACTTTTCAAAAACTTCTTGATAATAGAACTTCTTAAAATCTTTCATGATATCACCCTTTACCATCTCCCAGCAATTAATGAAAACACCAATAGTGAAGCCATCAGGGTCAAGGGCATTATCGATTGTACACATCTTCAAACAGCGCAGAACTTTACTTTCCTCAAAATTTCCTTATATATGCACTCTCCTCCTCAGTAAGTGTGGGACGATTTTTGTTCCTGAAAGCAGGTCTCCAACTGTTTATTTCAGCGAATCACTTCTTGTAATGCTTTACGATTTCCCCTTATATTCTGGTAAGATCCTGAAATAGTTCCCCTTCTATTACTAGTTGATTGTAGTTATTTTATCTTTTGTGAGCATTGACTATATTGTGAAAAAACTTGGTGTTCCTATTCCCTTTCTTGAGCCATAGTGCTTTGGATTCTTACCTCCACGAGATTACCTCATTTTGAGTGACTCATCATACTCTAGTAAAGATGAATTCTTTCTTGAAATCTCCCACTCTAATAATTCTCTGTCCATCATGATCTCATCAAAATCGGACAAATCTTTAAGAACTCTCCTCTTATATCCTCAATTCCTGCATTCACTCATGCTCCAATCCTTATGTTTTGAAGCAAGAATGAAGTTAGGTCTACTAGAGAAGTTGAAAAAATGCCATCAGGGACTGATCCTACCAGTGAACCCTTCTGTGCCAAGCCACCAGTTTTCTAATTTAAAGTAGTTCTTGTTGTAATTGTTAATATTCCTTTTGGAGGTGGCCAGCATGCCCTTAATGCTAAAGAGTATAACCTCACTAGTTCAAAGAAACAAACCAAAAAAAAGCTTAAAGTAGTTCTTGTTTTTGGTCCATACAACCCCTTGCAATGCTACAGGATTATGGTCCGATCTGAGCCTCTGTCGGGTATTTTTTTTATGTTATTGAAGTTGTCATCCCTCTTTTTCGATATCAATATTCTATCAATTATAGAGGCTGTCTCAAGAGTGTCCCCTTTGAACCACGTGTAATTATTGTCTTCTAGTTGTAGGTCTATTAATTTTAGGTCTTTAATAATAACTTGAACAAATGCCTATAGACTCGAACTACAGAGAAAATGCCATATGCATTAGTTCTTCACTTCCAACACTCCACGTCTATGGAACAATTTCCTTTGCCTTGATGACTACTGCTCTGTAGAAACCTCTCGTATTGGATGTCGTTGTTGTGTCAATTATGCCTCGTAATAATCCTTCTATAAACATGAAATAATTAGCTTATTTCTATGCAGCCTAGAATTATTTGGTATGGGAATCGCCATCCTTACAAGATGTGGTTTCCTTAAGAAGAGTCCTTGCAGGATTCTCTTATGTGTTGTATCTTTGTTTAGCTCAAATAGCCCTACTTTCCTAGAACTGTTTTATCTGCTCTAGTCCTGTGGGTGTACTATTTCTCATAGAACACTTTTTCATTCATCAAAATTCTACACATGAATCAGGTATACAACATTGGCTTCCCAACAGGTGATTTGAAATTTAGGTTGTTGGGAGTTGTGTAGAGGCTATGTAAAAAGGCTTGAGAAAATACCTCTTCAAAAAGGCTTTTTGAATTTCTGCCCATGTAGTAATAGAGCTCTCAGGGAGCTCAGATAAGAATATTGTTGCTTCACCTCTGATAGATAATGGGAATACACGGACCTCTATAGGATCCATGGATAGATTTTGATTTCCCATCATGCTCTTACAGACTAAGACAATGTTGTGTTGATGGTTATGTGAATCTTCTGATAGTAAGCCTAAGAACAACCCCCTATGCTGCAACATATGGAGTGACTCACTGGATATGAAAAAATTAGTATCTTTTTGTAGAGGAGGTAGCACAATTTCTCCTGTGACGTCCACTGTCGTAAGATCAAGTCTGTACGGATTCCACCCTTTCATTATTGCTTGTTAACCACAGGGTGGTTGATTTTTTGCCTCAAGTGGTGGTGGTGGTTTTTGTTATTCAAATTGAGTGCTTCATTTATAGCATTATTGGTGTTATCCTGAGTCATTCTTCGTAACGTTCTCTGAATCTCTACATCAAATGGAGTCAAGGGAATGCCTTGACAACGGGCATTAGGCATACACTACACCTGTATGCTAAATGAAACAAAAACATGTAAATAAGGAAATAAGGATTAACTCTCTAATCACTCTAATTAAATTGATCCAAAAGTCATATTCCCAGAAACGTCATCAAAATTTGATCACGCCCAAATTACACCTCCCAAATAAGGTATAAGCGGTTATTGTTCAAATATAGAACCTAACAGTGGTTAGGGTTGATACCACTATGAATATGGTCTAGACTTGGAATAATTAAAGCAATTCGGATGAATTAATACACTTACTTCCAAAAAGAGGGGTTTTAATGTAAAAACAATAATTTAAACCTAAACTAAGATTAACAATCAATGCAAGTATTACTATTTCAGTGAGAGAAGTCACTAGGGTATTATGTTTCCCATTCCTAACGTGGTATAACCTAATAATTGTAACCTATTCTAGTGTGTAGTATGCAGAACTGGGAATGTATGTTCACCAAATTCCATGGTCCAGCAACTTGGAAAATTTCACCATGCACCTTGGGCCATCTATGGGTGTCGCATTACTAACTTTTACCTTTGTCCTAGTATAACTTTTCTTTGGGTCGTTCAAGTTGATTAGACGAATCTGCTCACG
Organism: Solanum rostratum; assembly: GCA_029948455.1. Lineage (NCBI taxonomy): Eukaryota > Viridiplantae > Streptophyta > Magnoliopsida > Solanales > Solanaceae > Solanum > Solanum rostratum. The sequence continues at coordinate 26,530,259 of CM057047.1, forward strand.
TTGGATGATATTATTTTATCCTTCTTCCCATTTATTATACCCTTGGGCCAGTAACTAAGAATAAGGAAAGTTCTAACATTGGCCACCATAAAAAAGCAATCAAAACGGAAAGATAAATAATACATGCATGTGTACTTTCCAAAGATTACAAATTATTTGATTTTTACTTTGTTAGTTCTTTATTATTCCCACAACTCTAGTTGTGGATTTAGCTACTCATGTTCACTGTAGATGAAGAAATCATAATATAACTTTGCATAATTAAACATTTACAACAAAAAAATTGAAGAACAAGAAATCTGAAAGCTCCACGTAAATCACAATATCAAACTCCAAAAAGAAATACAAAAGTTATCATCTCAAAATCTATAAGAACAAGCTAAAAGAAAGTAATAAGATGAAGTCTATAGTTCTATACATCTAAAAATACCTAAAAATCCTATTTATAATAAAAAACAAATCTTAAACTGATTAGGAAAACTAGATTCGAGCCCTTCCACGAGCTAGATTATGGGTGGTGACTCTATTTACGGCTCATGAAAGAGCTTCGTAGACTACCTTGTTCAAAATCTTCCATCCATGTATAAACACCTTTCTATGGATCGTAGATTGACTTACGATCCGTAGGTACCTTTGGCTTGTTAACTTTCAGTAACTATGTAAATCTCTGGGCCTTCCTTTCACGAACTGATCTACGGGTCCTAAATTAAACCATTATCCATCCTGCTAACGGTAAATTCAACTTCAACAAAACTGGCCCTTACTGGTTCAGGATTACGAACCCCACCTAGGGCTCGTGGATCAAACAACGGACCATAGATGGTCTCGTACATCACCAAAAAGATGTAACTTGTGCAAATCTCCAAAAAAACTCCCCAAATCCTGTAATCCTGCAAAATCAACATAAAACCATATCAAATTTACTAACACCGCTTAGAGAATGTGTAAGACCCCTTATGATGGAAGGGAAAAAGTGCAAAAAGATAAAGTCTAGAAAATTTTCTAAGTGTAATTGATTTTACGAAGAGGTGTATGACCGGTGAAATGGAATATGGGCCGTACTTAGGCTTCATGTATCTAAGGGTGCAATTGCAGTAGCTCCAGCTAAGAATTCCACCAATGCATTAATTACGAATCAGAGGTTGTTCCACGAGCCATCACTTATGCTTATGGAATAGAGCGCAGACTTGGTAGAAAATGATTTTCTAAAGTTGGAGAACGAATTAGCAGCACGCCTTGTAGATTGGGCAACAAGCCATAGGTGGTACCGCTGTTTGAAGTTTTAGAGCCCGAGGGCTCCTGAGGGTCCAAAAGGTTACCAGGACGAGACCCCTTTCCACGACTCGTGGACTGGACCACGACCTGTAATAGAGGTCTCGTGGTCTATTCTAGTAGTTTTTAAGAACTGGAAATTTCAACATTTGCTAATATTCTAATCCAATGTTATGTCGTTTAACCCCCAAATAAGCTCGTTCCAGCTCTATACAACCCTAAACTATACCATTCTTCTTCGTTCAAAAATACCCTATTTCTTAAACTCCTCCCAAACACTCTCAAGACTCTCAAGTAGAAGGTGCAAGGTAGGTTTTTGGGTTTCTCTTCATCCTTTAACAAGTTTTTCATCTCCAATCACACCAAGGTATATGAGTTTTGATTGTGGAGACCTTTCCTTCACAAAGCTCACCCAACCCTTTTCCTCAACTATTTTCAAGTTATGGGTTACTTATAGTAGTTGCATGAGCTCTATTATATAATGAATTATGAAGTAATTGATGGTATTTTACCTTGCACATCATTATCATGCTATGAGATGCCATGTGAAATATATGATTTACATGAGGATTTAATGCTGCCCTAATCATGTTTTAGTTTGTTGGTGGGTTACTTTGAATAATTCTCAAATGACGATATTTTAATTCTTTTATGATATTTACTTCAACATTGCATAATTTTAAGCATTTGTATACATACCTACCATGTTTTAATCAAGTTATGAATCAAGTTTCTTATGTTGATGGATGTCTTATGGCATATATGAACTATGAATATTATGGATTTTGAAGGGTTATTATGCATGCTATGAGCTATGAGAATATTATGAAAGATATAAATGATATGAAGCCATATGAAGCTTGAGCTATGAGAATATTATGAAAGATATAAATGATATGAAGCCATATGAAGCTTTGGTTTTTTATGAGCTACTCCATGATGACGTTATGATATTATAAGGCTTTGTATACTATGACTATGACTATGAATTGAGTATTCCTTGGGATTGTGACCTAGCACCGAGATGACCTTGGTAGATAACCATCGTCCCTTAACTATGTTGCCACCATAGGTTTGTAATCAGATAATGGATCCATATAGCTCCGATTGTGTTATTAATCTAAAATGGTGGTGTTCCCATAAGGCTCTTATTCTATGAGTATCCAAAATGGGTGGTGTTCCCATAAGGTATTTGTGAGACACTCTCTGAAATAAGGTAAGTGCTCATAAGGTAAAGTCTTTGGTTTAACTTGGCAAAGTGGACCACTCCTAGTCTTGTGTGGAGTGAACATCGTGGTTCCATATAGTAGCTCTCTTGGTCTTACATGTCGGTTATGGTCCCTTCCCATCTATGTATGATATGTCATGTGACTTGGTGATTCTTTATGCATATTTTGACTAAGCATTGATCATTCATGTCATATTGAACCTATATACAGTAATTATGGTTATGCATATTATTTTATTATGGCTTATGTTCCTTATTGCATTGCATCCCGCATACTTAGTACATTCCAAGTACTAACACATACTGTTTGCCTACATGATCTAACTATGTAGGGCTCGGAGCTCCTATTCATCCTCCTCCTTCACGTGGCTAGACAATTCGATTGAAGATTGCTATTAATGAGTCCTCCATCTAGTAGACAATATCCACTTACTTTTATTCTTTGTTAAGACTTGTCTATTTATGAATATTTATCTATTAAGGGTGAGCACGGGAGATATCTTGGGCCCCATTCCACTCATGCTAGAGGTGTTGATAGACATGGACATGTATGTTAAGAGCTCGACTTCTATTATGTTTATGTAACTATTAAAGGCATTCCTTAGTCCCTATTCCCTTCTATGTTTGATGTTGTAATGAGATGAAACTCCTATTAATCCTTCTCCACGTGGCTATCTTAGATTCATGAAGATAGTTATTGTGGTGAGTCTTGTATTTCGAGGACAATATCTTACATTGTATCTTGCTTATGTTGAGACACTAGTACTTTACTTTCTACTTTGAGGGTGAGCCTTGGATATGTCTTAGCAATCGTCCTATACATGTTTTAGAGGTGTTACTGGATATTATAAAATGTTATGCTATATATCCATGATGAGAAATTGAGATTTATGAAGACTTGTCCTTTAGCCTCTATCTCTCTTATGTTATGTGATGTTGATGATGATGCAAAGTGATGAAAGTTCTAAGTCCCTACTTCCCCATAGCTTAAGTCATACTTACCCTCCCCTTAATACTTGTTTGCTATGTGATTCATGCAAATTCCTTTCCCTTATCTATTCCCATATGAGTCATAATCCTCTAATCCCTTAGAATTATTTTTGAATGTTTGTTTTATATTTCATAACCAAAGATGTGCAAACGATATGCTAAGAGGCTCATTTGGGTGGCCTTCGGGTTTTCCATTTGTCGTGCCATGTCTATGCCCTGGGCTTGGGTTGTGACAAAGAAGTAACAAAGTAAAAACCAAATAATTTGTAATTCTTGGAAAGTGTGTATGCATGTATTACTTATCTCTTTATTTTGATTGGTTTTTAACGGTGGTCAACGTTAGAACTCGTCTTATTCTTACTCGCCAGCCTAAGGGGGTGATAAATGGGATAAGGTATAAATTACAAGATTCGGTGTGAGTACTCTCATCTAATCAACTTGAACGGCCAAGAGATGGTTGTATTGGGACCAAGGTAAAGGTTAGTAATGCGACACCTGTAGACAGTCCAAGTTGCACAATGAAATTTGCCTAGTTGTCGGCACAAGAAATTAGGTTAACATAACTTACCAGTTCTGCATGGAGGTCCAGGTGGTTTCTCAGGTGCTTTATTTCAATCATGCTAGGAGATAATTAAAGAAGACATATGAAGGATGGTAACTTCTTTTTTCTATGGATATGAAATCCCTAAATATGTCTCACATATTAATGTAGTCTTAATCCCCAAGAAAGAGAAAGTATGAGTGTTTGCAGATTTGTGTCCAATTGATCTAGGTTCTTTCACTAATAAAATTCTTTCTAGGGTGATTTATGAAATAATTGTTCCCATGTTGCCTCACATTATTTTGAAGAATCAGACCGAGTTTATGAAGGGAAGAAGTATTTTTGAGAATGCGCTTGTAGCACTAGAGATTATCAGGGATATTAACAAAAGAAATAATTTTTACAATGTGGTGGTGACACTAGATATGACAAAGGCCTGTGATAGAGTGTCATGGATCTATCTCACAAAGGTCATGAGGAGGTTTTACTTTGATGAAAAAAGTATAGATATAGTATAGACACTCATATCAAATAACTGGTACTCAATTCTAGTCAATGGGCAACATTTTAGTTTTTTTTGTCTACAAGGGGACTAAAACAAGGTGATCCACTTTGTTCTATCCTTTTCATATTGTTGTTGAGGTTTTGGAGAGATGTCTAAATAAACTAAATAGTGATGGGGAATTTAAAGGGTTTGGCACGCCAAAATGAAGCTAAAAAATAAATTATTTGCTTTATGCAGATAATACAATATTATTTTGTTCAAGTCATAAAGGAGCGATAGAAAAAAATGATAAAGGTGCTAACAGATCATGAACATGTGGTTGGTCAACTTATAAATTTATTAACAAGTTATTTCTACTTGCATGAGAAAGCCCACAACAAGCAACATAAGAATAAAAAAGGTGATAGGAATTGGACAAGGTGTGTTTCCTTTCGCTTACCGTGGTTGTCCAATTTTTTATGATAGAATAAAGAAACTCTCATTTTGAAGATCTAAGTTAAGAAGATTATTAAAAAAGGTTATGTGTTGGCAAAATAAAATAATAACATATGGGAGAAGATATATTCTAATAGCTCATGTGTTGTAATAGATGCCTATATATCTACTGTCTATAATGAACCCTCATAAGGGTATTATAAAGCAGCTTCATAAAGTGTTTCGTAGATTTTTTTGGGGACACATTAGGGAAGTTAAGTACTGGGTTGCTTGGGATGAGTTGTGTTTTCTAAAATTGAAAGGTGGGGTAAGACTTCAATCCTTACATGATGTTATAGATGTGTTATTTACAAAGCTTTGGTGGGTATTCATAGCCTTTACAAATTCTCTATGGAGTAGTTTCATGTGGAACAAGTACCACAAAAAATGACATCCTATCGTCACACTAGGAAATGGAGCATCACATGTATGGAGGAAGTTTATTAGAATAAGAGAAAAGGTGGAACACAATATTTGATAGAAATTAAAGTCAGGTGAGGTCTGTTTTTGGTATGATAACTAGACAAATCAAGGAGCACTATATTATGTGTAGGAGGACAGAAGAGGTGAGGAGAAGATAGAAGTGAAAGATTTCATTATAGAAGGTCAGTCGGATAAAGGCAAATTCTTAATATACATCTCTGAGGAAATGGTTGAATACATTGTTAACAATATTTCTCCGGTGCTTAACTTGGGAGATCATGATAAACCTTAGTGGGTGCGTAGTATAAGTGGGGAGTTCATTGTCAAAATTGTCTGGCTGTTTTGAGAAAGAAAAAGGAGAAAGATAAAAAATTTCATATAGTATAGATAAAAGAGATGCTATTTAAGATCAATTTCTTCATTTGGGGGGCTTGGAAAGGACAAATTGCCACAGATGACAATTCGAGAGGATGAGAATCACTAGTGTATCCAAGTGTTGGTGTTCTGATACACAACAAATGGATGCAATGGCCCATTTATTTCTTGCCTCTTCCATTTCCTAAAAGCTTTGGAAGTTTTTAACTTTTTGTGCAGGTTTGGAAGTGCAAACAAGGAATCTCTTGGGGAAAATAAAAACTAGGTGATTTGCAGAAGCTCTAACAAAATTACAAGCAATGATGAAAGCAATCCCAACTCTTATTATATGGAGTCTATAGATAGGGAGAAATATTATTAAACGTGGAGGCATGATGAGCTTTGAAAGACTGATGGAGATAGCTACAAAGAATGTACAGTGGATGATCATGCTGAAGAAACCAATGCAAGAAGTAATGTGGAAATCTTATCTAGAGTTGGTAAAGTGACTTGATAATTATAGGCCTAAGGTTTATCTTCTCATCGTTAGATGGAATCATCCTGAACAAAGGTTCTTAAACGGTAATACAGATAGGGCTAGCAAAGGAAACCCTAGGAAAAGTGCCTATGGATTTTGTGTAAGAGGTAGCAAGGGAGATTTAATCTATGCAGAAGTAAATGGGCTTGGTGTTGCTACAAACATAGAGGTAGAAGCTACTGCAATACAGGTAGCTTTAAGATTTGAAACAGGGCAGAGATGGTAGAACATTATAATAGAAACAGACTCATTAGCAATAATGAAAATGGTCTAGGAGATATAGAAAATCCCTTAGGACATTATAGAAAAAGTGGAGGAAATTCGAAAACACATGTGTCAGCTAAAGGGAAACATAAAATTCACATTCAGAGAGGGCAATAAAATAGCTAATCTAGCTATTAACGGTACAGAAATGATGTAGTTTAGAATCTTTAAGGAATTGCCAAGTGCGAGAAAATGCATTTTGAGCACAAGTAAATCACAAATTTCTTCCTTCAAGATAAAAGACAAAATAAAGTAAAACACTTGTAGAATCAGAAAATGGGATATGAACAGGATATGGGTAGGGCAGTATACATATTCACAAAAGAGTTGACCCTTTTTAAAGGAAGCTCTACATAGGCGCTAACATCTTGGGCAATATATATTAGTAACCAAAAACCTTTACCAAAAAGCCTAGGGTACAATGTTATTTGTAGCATTGAAGCATGGAGGTTAGCAACATCTAAGTAGAAGTTGGCAAAAAGCTCAAATTCAACTGAAATATGAAAAGGAGGTTTCATAATTTGAGATATCAAGGAGTAAGAAAAAAGAAGGCATACCTATGGTTGCAATGCGCACTCCTGATGGTTACCACCATGAAATTCATTACCAGGTGGACAACACTTTACCTCCTAGACAAGAAATGAAGCTGGTCAGAATATGGGAAAGAATTGAAAAGGGCAAATGGATGGAGACATTCTTTCCTCTCATAAGTGAATGCTCTTGTGCAAGTTGTAGACAAGAAGAACATGAGGAAACAAGGTGGAAATAGATTCACAAAAGCAAATTACAGAAGGTAACATTTCTTCGACTTCTAGAAGAGAGCATTTTGAAAACAAGGATGGAAAAGGAAAGAACAAAAGAGGCGAAAAATGTTGGAATGACTTTCCTAAATATAGAGATGAGGTTTTAGATAAACTGAGCCCTTTTTTGTTATATTGTTACACTCTGTTTATGTATATTATTTTGGGCCTTTGGCCAGACTATTATGATCTACGAATAAAAGGGCCCAAAAGACTACCAAATTTGATTAAAACAATTAAGAAACAATTACACAAAATAGACCTAATGTGAAATTATACCCTTAATGGACCCAATCCAAATCATTTATCATTAATGGACCCATTGCCTAAACTATTTACCATCTTATTCCACTTTTCCCTTTTTATTAAGCCCGTGATGTTATGTTGACGTCAGCACGACATCAGCATGAATACTATGAAATAATCCTCTGTGATACTGCAGTGGCATATATATACCATATCGGCATCATATAGAATGAGCTTAATCCTTTATGATACTCTGGCGGTATATCGATACTCAATTGGTATCACATAGGATTATATTGTTTAAAAAATAAATAAAACACAATTAAAAAATATTAAATTCTAAATTACTAGAAAATATATTTGTTGTGATACTTCATTGGTATATATATATATATCATATCGGTACCGTATAGGACTAGAAAATTATTACAGTCACAAAATTATTTATTAAACTCTGAATTAGTAGAAAATATATTCTTGTAATACTTTATCGATATATTGATATCCTATCTGTATCATATAATTTTAAGCTCTTTTTTTAATAAATAAAATAACTAAGAGGACTTTATTAAAATTACAAACTTATTTATTAAATTCTAAATTAGTAGAAAATATATTCTTTGTGATACTCTATCGGTATATTGATATCATATTGGTATCTTATAGGACTGAGCTTAATCTTCTATAACACCCTGTCGGTGTATACCCTATTGGTATATCATACAAGGTGGGTGTTGATGTCAGCATGACTTTAGCGTGCGAATTTTAATAGTACGGCGAAAAATTTTAATAGTGGAGGCATAAAATGCAAAGGGATATATAAATATAAATAGTTTAGTTCAAAGGGGTATAAGTTTAACGTTTTCTAAAATTTTCATCTACTTTTATAAATTGATATCTACTTTTAATATTGTTGTACACAAAATGGACAAAGGAAAATAAAGATGGAAGAGAGTAGTAAATTTGTTGTGAAAAAGCAAATTTGTTGTCCATTTTCGATCCAATGAAAGATTAGATGACGCTACATCTGACGGTACAGAAGAAATGAAAATTTTGTTGTGTTCGATGGCTCTACCAAAGTAATCTTTGCTTTGTTGTAAGAAAAGTTTTCACTTCAATTAAAGGTTAGCTTTATAAGCTTATTTATTGTTAGTATCTTTCTTCTTCGCCCTCTTTTTCTTGATTTACGTAGAAATGATTCAATTTTCGGCTGGCTATTTTTGCTTCAGTTTGATAGTTGTTAGGAGTAGTATTTCACGTTATATTTTCTCTTCTTGGTTACTGAAGAGAAAGATTGGCTAAATTTCTTGGTGGGTGTTTTAGCTGATATATTGAAGCTTGTTATCTGCTACTATTTTATTTCTCTCTCTTTTCATGGATTTTTTGTGTAGTGTTTTAAATTGATGATGAATTTTTTAGGAAATTATGGGGCAGAATATTTTCTCCTTCACCATTACGCTTTGACTTCTTGGTTTTTTATACCTGAGAAGAAGGGTCTGGTGAAAAACTTAACTCTCAGACGAACATCTTGGCAAAATGATTTTCTTATTAGGAGATGAGCAATAAGTACAAGATATCTTGTTTTGCTTTTATTTGTAGATCTAGTCCTTTCATTCATTGAACATTTAGAATCATGTATTTGTTAGTCTATGTCTCGTATATTTTGGTCTCCCTATCTTGATGGTGTTACTGCTCCATTTCAGAAGATGCCTCGAGGAAGACCCCACCACCAAGGTCGGCTCCGGCCGATGAGGATCAGGCACCTCAAGAGCCTATGGATGAACCCATCTCAAATAGTGAATCTATACAGCCTTTGCCATGCTTTCCCATGTGGTGAAATCTCAGTCAAGGCAGGCTAATTTGCTATGAGATCCTACACCAGCTTCTAAGGTGAGGGATTTCACCCGGATGAATCCTCCGGAGTTCCATGGGTCGAAGGCTGATGAGGATTCTTAGGAGTTCATTGATGAGCTCGCCAAGATATTGAACATTATGAATGTCACTTTTGAGGAGAAGGGGGAATCGGCTGCCTATGAATTGAAAGATGTGGCTCGAGTGTGGTACACCCAATGGTCTATGGAGAGGGTTTGCGATGGTGATGTCAATTGGGAGGAGTTCAAACTTGCGATCCTGGATCACTTCTTTCCACTTGAGCTTAGGGAGGCCAAGATAACTGAATTTATCAACCTCAAGAAAGGAGGTATGAGTGTGAGGGACTACGCCCTCAAATTCATAAAACTCTCCAAGTATGCTCTATCCCTTATGGTTGACCCTTGTGCAAGGATGCACAAGTTCGTGTCTAGTATCTCTGATTTGCTTGTAAAGGAATGTCGTAGTGCTTTGCTCATACGGGATATGGATATTTCTAGACTCAAGGTGTATGCTGAACAGATCGAGGGGGAGAAACTCAAGGAGAGAAGGGTACAAAATCTTAAGAAGGCCCATTTTTATGGTGAATTCTCTGGTTCCCCGAGTGGTGGCTTTGGTCGCTTCCACTAGGGGCAAGGTTCCGGTGCTCATGTCGATAATGCTCGAGCACCTCCTCCTAAGACACCGGTTGGTAGTGGACAAGGGTATCCTTTGTGTAGTAAGTGTGGGAACCCAACACAGGTGTTTGTCGGAAGGATTTGGGTGTTTGCTATGGGTGTGGTTATAAAAACCACAAGGTTGCTTATTGTCCTAAGAATGCCCGTAGAGGCCAAGGTTAGGTGGCTTAAGGCGGTCAAGGCCTACAAAGAGCTCCCCAAGATGTTGCCCCAAGGAACAACAGGTTCTATGCACTCAATGCTCGTCTGGATGTTGACGAAGATACGGATGTCGTGACTGGTATTTTAAAAGTCTTTGATTTTGATGCTTATGTTTTGCTTGACCTAGGTGCAAATATTTCTTTTGTGACTCCTTTGTTGACTGTTAAATTTGGTTTTCCCAAGATTTTGAAGGATCCTTTCTCAGTTTATACTCTCGTGGGTGAATCTGTTATTGCACATAGAGTCTATCGTGGTTGTCCGATTTCTGTGTTGCACAAGGATTTCCCGTGTGACCTTGTGGAACTTGAGATGTTTGATTTTGATGTGATTCTTGGGATAGATTGGTTGCATGCATCATATACCTCTATAGATTCTAGAACCCGAAAGGTCAAGTTCTAACCTCCCAGTGAGCCCGTTCTTGAATGGAAGGGTAGTGACTCCTCTATTAAAGGTCGGTTTATTTCCTAACTCAAGGCCCGAAAAATGATTTCAAAGGGGTGAATTTATCATATTGTAAGGTTCAAGGATATGGAGTCTGAAGCACCTACTCTTGAGTCGGTTCCTGTGGTGAATGAGTTTTTGGATGTGTTCCCCGAAGACTTGCCCGGTGTTCCTCCTGAAAGGGAGGTAGACTTTGGCATAGATCTTCTTTTGGATACTCAGTCTATCTCTATTCCTCCTCATCGTATGGTGCCGGCGGAGTTGAAAGAGTTAAAAGAGCAATTGAAGTATTTGTTAGCCCCTTGAAGCTGGTCGAACAAGTCATCAATCCTGGACAAGGTTATCCTTTGTGTAGCAAGTGTGGGAACCCCACACAGGTGTTTGTTGGAAGGATTTGGGTGTTTGCTATGGGTGTGGTGATAAAAACCACAAGGTTGCTGATTGTCCTAAGAATGCCCATAGAGGCCAAGGTGAGGTGGCTTAAGGCGGTCAAAGCCTACAAAGAGCTCCCTAATATGTTGCCCCAAGGAACAACAGGTTCTATGCACTCCATGCTCGTCAGGATGTTGACGAAGCTCTGGATGTCGTAACTAGTATGTTAAAAGTCTTTAATTTTGATGCTAATGTTTTGCTTGACCTAGGTACAAATTTGTCTTTTGTGACTCCTCTATTGATTGTTAAATTTGGTTTTCTCGAGATTTTGGTTGTCCGGTTTCTGTGTTGCACAAGGTTTTCCCGTGTGACCTTGTGGAACTTGAGATGTTCGATTTTGACGTGATTCTTGGGATGGATTGGTTGCATGCATCATATGCCTCTATAGATTTTAGATCCCGAAAGGCCAAATTCCAGCCTGCCGATGAGCCCGTTCTTGAATGAAAAGGTAGTGACTCCTTTATTAAAGGTCGGTTTATTTCCTACCTCAAGGCCCGGAAAATGATTTCCAAGGGGTGAATTTATCGTATTGTGAGGGTCAAGGATATGGAGTCTGAAGCACCTACTCTTGAGTTGGTTCCTGTGGTGAATGCGTTTTCGGATGTGTTCCTCGAGGACTTGCTCGGTGTTCCTCCTGAAAGGGTGGTAGACTTCGGCATATATCTTCTTCTAGATACTCAGCCTATCTCTGTTCCTCCTTATCGCATGGCGCCGGCGGAGTTGAAAGAGTTAAAAGAGCAGTTGAACGATTTGTTAGCCCCTTGAAGCTGGTCGAACAAGTCATCAATCCTGGGCAACGAGTACTTATTCTTAACGGTCACCTTATTCAGCTGCCTATTATCAATACACATTCGAAGAGATCTGTAACACCCCACATCTTACATATACTAGTCCAATGCATATGAAACGTGATATGGCGGGGTCAATCCAGCACAGTTTTTTTTAAAAGTGCTTGAATTGCATATTAGAGGGCTATATGTACGTCTAACGCTCAAGATGACAGAGTGTATGTAAGTTTTAAGTCAAATTGGGAGAACGCGGCCTTAAACAAAGTGAAAGGAAATGAGGTGCTTCTGAAACTTAGGAAGCTAACAGGTGAGTCACCTACGTGCTTAACTTAAATAGGCTAGGTAGACGGAGACGAGGCCCAACACCAAATTTGTTCAAGTCCGATAAAGAATAAACCCCGAGTTAAGGATGTCATTTGAGACCATGGTTTAGCATCATAAAAGGACAACATTTTCAACCCAAGATGAATAGGAAAACGGCCAAATTACATTCACAACCCAATTCACAAATAGGGGCCAAACTAAGTAGGTGTAAGGGAGAAATATTTGCAGCAAAGCCCATCCAGTTGAAGCCCAATAAGGCGCAAGTGAAAAGGCCAAGTTGCTTCATCACCATCTTAATAAATTAAGGCTTGAAATACAAAGAAAGTCGGCCAAAAGTGGCCCTTTCAAAGGGGCAAAAATCCTTCAACTCTTAGTCATTTTCTCAAAGCCAAAAATCAGATTTTCTTCAAAGTTTCTCCTTACGTTCTCTTCATTTTGTAAAGAAGCCAAGGCACACCTCTAGGGTTCTTGAAGAACACTTGATCCTTGAGGTCTAAGGTAAGTAGAAATACCTATGGTTTGGTATAATATTTCCATGAAAAACATGAAGAGTATGCTGGTTGTACTTGTGCAGGAATTTGGGACAGCATGTGTTCCAAAGATTGTTGTCCACTTTTCTTGTTTATTAAGAGGCTTTTCTCTAGTTGGTTGGCTGGATTATGAAGTAACGTTAATGTTTTTAACAAGTTTTGGTTCTGTAGTGATGTAAGAAGGCTGCTGCACCATTTTTATTTTCTGCAAAAATGAGTTCTTATATGATACCTCAATTCCGCTATTAATAAGAATTCATGGACTGAATATTGGGAATTGTTGTCTCATGTTTTCCATCTACTTGTTAACTATTTTAGGACTGTTTTAGGACTGTTTTTGTGTGTAAATATGTTGAGAACAGTTTGGTTGAGGTTGAAACGGATTTGGAATGGTTGACGTCGAAATGTAGCAAAAGGACGCAATGTTGCGTTGCCTACTTGCGTGTTGTGTAGAGTTGTTGTATGTTGTACTTTATGAGCTGTTGTAACGCTGTTATGGGACTAAGAATAGCTGGATATGACATGTATATGGGAATGTTTATAAGAAAATATGATTAGGAGTGGAAATGTTAAAAGAATACTCCTTGGTTGCTAATTCCGAACTTGCTGCCCGGATATTATTTTTGGGTGAAATTGGATTACCAAGATGTATCTATTAGCTGTCAACACTAGTTTTATCACCTGCTACATTATAGATAAGTATTTGGAGGAAGAGGATACTACTGCGAGGTAATAATGACGTAGTACAACGAGGTATGTAAGGCTACTTAATTTCCTATTACTTGGCATGAAATCTAGGTTCTTCCTTGGTACATAAAGGCACTTACCAACTCCGACATAACTAATAACTGTGTCTCCACTACTTACCATGTACATATGTTCCCATACATAGTCATTGTCAAATCTACATATGTACTTGGATACCAAAGATACATGAGTTCCTTTTTAACAAATAAAGTCTATGTGTTGTTTAATCTCCTATACGTTTCATTAGTTCTGTAACTCTCTTTTCATTATGGTATTATCTTGTATGGTTGCTTATATGTCACATCTCATGTCTATATTCCTACAGCTCTAAATGTTATGACCACCAAAAGAATCATCTGGAAAGTAAATAAAAGATAACTCAAAGTTGCTTATTGATGGGTGGTATCCCAGGGGTGGAAGAATCACCTAGCATGGGTCCATCCCATATTACGAGGGGTATCCCAGGGGTGAAAGGAAAGCCTAGCATGGGTCGATCTCGATATTGATATACCACTGATCAGCTGGTCATTTACATGATATATTGTGCACAGATTATATAGTAAAGAAAGGTAAAGTAATAAAAAGACATAAAGTGCATGATTCCACAGTATGACTAAAGGTGGTCTTTTATCCTTACACACCAGTGTGTGATTTCATTTGAGTTCTTACTTCATATACAATATTTCCTTCCTTACATTTTCAGTACATTATCTCGTACTGATGTCCTTTACGTGGGACCTGCATTTCATGTTGCAGGTACAGGAGCTACTAGATCTCCCCAATAAAAGTATAGGATTTCCAGCTGCTATTACTGAGCTCCAGGTTGCTTCGGGACGTATGTGTCTAGAGCTTTTTATTTTGTATTGTATAGTTGGTCATGAGGCGGGGCCTGTCCCAACCCATATGGATATATTTCTTACCTAGAGGCTTTGTAGACTATGTAAATTAAAGTGTGATCAAGTAGCGTTCTGTAGACATCGTGACTCCAACGGCCTAGTCGTATGCATTTACTTTTGGCTTGTTAATACAGCTTACTTTCTTTTGACAGCATGTTGAATATGGAAACCTCTTAAATGTTCATAGCAGGTGCATAGTTATATATTGGTTCTCCCGAGCCTTGTCGGCAACGGGTGCCAGTCCGCCTTAATGGGACTTAGGGCGTGACAGAAGTGGTATCAGAGTGGGTCATCGTAGGGAGTGTACAAAGTCGTGTCTATGTAGAGTCTTGTTTATGGATGTGTTGTGCACCACATTTATAAGTAGGAGGCTACGTGGCATTTAGGAGTTGTCACTTTTCTTTTCATTCTTTAGATCGTGTCATAGAGCCAAGTGTTGTAGGTTGATTGTTTCTAACCTCTAAATCATTTTGTACAACAAGTATGCCTGAAACAAGGAAAACTAAAAGCAAAGGGAAGGAAGTGGAAGTGGTAGTCTGTGTACCCAGTCGGGTGAGACGACGAAATGAGGCCCAAGATGAGTTCTCTATCACAAACATCTCCAACTCCTCCAGCTCCTGACGAACCAGGAAGTAGTGAAACTCTCCCAGAACCACCTACCGATGCTACTGTGCAGGATCAGAGAAATGCGGTCCAATTATTGACTCGAATAGTTGTTGGCTAGAGTCAAAGACAGGAAGGTCCAGTTATAGGTGCAGGTGGTGTGAATAGGGCAGCTAGCACGAGGATACGTGACTTCCTTAATTTGGACCCTCCATCTTTTACTGGGGCAGATCCTAATGAAAATCCACAAGACTTCATCGATCAGATCCAACACACTTTGGATGTTATGCATAAAAGCGGCACAGAAGCTATGGAGCTGGCAACATATAGATTGAAGGGTGTGGCTATATTGTGGTATGAAGCTTGGAAGTAATCTAAGGGTATAGATGCACCTCCAACTACCTGGAAGGAGTTCAAAGAGGCCTTTCTTGACCACTACTTGCCATTAGAGATCCTAGAGGCCAAAGCAGATCAGTTTCTAAATCTCCACCAAGGGAATATGAGCTTGAGGGAGTACAGCCTTCAATTTAATTCCCTGGATAGGTATGGTCCTAATGTAGTCGCTACTATGGAAGATAGAGTTCATCGATATATGGATAGGTTGGATTCGTATCTGGTCAGAGACTGTACCATTGCATCTTTGAATAAAGACATGGATAGAGTGAGGACGTAAGAGTTTGCACAAACACTGGAGGATCAGAGGCAAAGAAGAAGGACACAAGAGTTAGAAAGGGCACAGTCCAAGAGGGCCAGATCTATAGGGCAGTTTGTATCGTCCCAAGGTGAGTTCAGGCCCCAATTTCCTAATAAACCACCTTGACCATAATCCTCCTATTCTGCAGTCAGTGTTTTACCACAACTTCAAGGGTCTTAAAGTAATCAGTTTAGTCAAAGAAGTGAGGGCCAACATGCATGGACAGCAGGATATTTGGCCAGCCAGCAAATCCCTCCTAGGCAGCCTTGCGAACAATGTAGGAGGAGCCATTTAGGTACATGTCGTGTTGGGACAGATGCTTGTTATTGGTGTAGTGTACCAAGGCATATGATGAGAGATTTCCCAAGAAGACGTATGGGTGATATAGCACAACCTACTGGGCCAGTCGTGACATCATCGTCGTCTTTTCCTCCATTAGGTAGGGGTCAACAAACACCTGCAGGCCGTGGTAGAGGTGGTAGAGGGGCAGCTAGATCCAACCAGTGTTTTGGACGGCGAAAGGCGACAAAAGGCGACAAGGCGGCGTGCGGCGAGGCGCTCGCCTTTTTGAATTGAGGCGCCAATTTATACCAAAATCTTAAAATATTTAATTGCACATATAAATATGATTACAAAGATAATTTTTTAAAAAAAAGGGAACTGGCAGTATTTAATAGAGAAGAGAAGAAGAAGAAATTGAACAACCAGAGAAAGAGAACTGGAAGTCTGAAACTGAAGAAAACAGAGAAAGAGAAGGGAAAAAAAGAAAGAATGAAGAGAAGAAGAACAAGAAAGAAGAAAGGAAGAAAAGAGACGCGACTTACCTGAAGAGCTGGAGAATGAACTGAAGAATAGAGTTGGAGCTTGTTGGTGTTGCGTTGCGACTCACGTCGCCTGAAGGCCCTGAACTAAAGAACAGGCCAGTCGCCGGAATTGAAGAACAGGTGAGTCGCATCGCCAGAACTAAAAAACAGAGTCACCTAAACTGAAGAAGTGTCGCGTCCTCTTGCATCGTGAGGAAGAGATTCGTAAATTGTGAGAGAAGAGTGAAGTCGCTAAAGGCTAAACCCTAATATTTTTTTTAAATCATTTAACCAAGTCATTTTTAAAAAAATATCAAAAGGCGAGGCCTCTGCGCCTCGCCTCACCTTAGCGCCTCTCGCCTTTGTATCGCCTTACGTCGCCTTTTGAACCAGCGCCTTGCCTCACTTGTAAATGGCGACAAGCCATCGCCTCGCCTCGCCTCTCGCCTTAGGCGCTGAGGCGAGCGCCTTTCACAACACTGGATCCAACAAAGCCCAGAATCGCACTTATGCTTTGGGGAGTTGGAAAAATTTAGAAGCTTCACCTGATGTGGTCACAAGTACATTGTCCATCTTTTCACATAATGTGTATGCATTAATTGACCCTAGTTTTACATTATCATATATCACTCCACTAGTGGCTGGGAAGCGTAAAACAACACCTAAATTATTGAATGAGCCATTTGAAGTGTCTACATTAACCGGTGAATCTATTATAGTTAGAAGGGTCTATTATAACTGTGTAGTAACTGTTTGTAACCGTGACACATTGGCTGACCTTGTTGAGTTAGATATGGTGGAATGTGATGTTATAATGGGTATGGATTGGTTAGCTTCTTGCTATGCTAGTGTATTTCCACTTTCCAAATGAGGCGGTCCTTGAATGGGAAGGTAATGTTGCGGCACCAAAGGGTAAGTTTGTTTCCTATTTTAAGGCGAGGAAGATGATGTCAAAGGGAGATATATGTAATCTAGTTAGAGTAAGGGATATGGAGGCAGAATCACCAACTCTTAAACCTGTTCCTGTAGTGAATGAATTTGTTAATGTGTTTCCCGAAGAGCTTCCAGGTTTACCTCCAGAACGAGAAATAGATTTCGGCATTGACGTACCTCCAGGCGCTCAACCTATTTCTATCCCCCCATATAGAATGGCCCCGGCAGAATTACGTGAATTAAAGGAGCAATTAAAAGATTTGCTAGAGAAGGGTTTTATAAGACCTAGTGTGTCCCCTTGGGGTGCACCAGTGTTATTTGTACGTAAAAAGGATGGCACCTTGAGAATGTGTATTGACTACCGACAATTGAATAGGGTGACAATTAAAAAAAAATACCCCCTCCCCAGGATTGATGATTTATTTGATCAATTACAGTGTGCCAAATGCTTTTCCAAAATTGATCTGAGGTCAAGTTATCACCAAGTGAGGGTAAAAGAGAAAGATATACCCAAGACAGCCTTTAGGACATGCTATGGTCACTTTGAAGTTCTTGTTATGTCATTTGGGCTGACCAATACACCAACAAATTTTATGGACTTAATGAACAGGGTATTCAAGCCATTCTTGGATGTATTTGAGATAGTATTTATAGATGACATTTTGGTGTATTCAAGATCAGAAGAGGACCATGCAAATCACTTACGGCAGGTATTACAAGTTCTTCATGATCAACAATTGTATGCCAAGTTTTCCAAATGTGAATTTTTGTTAAAATCAGTGGCATTCTTGGGTCATATTTTATCTGATGAAGGAATAAGGGTTGATTCACAAAAGATAGAGGCGGTGAAATATTGGCCAAGGCCAACAACACCCACAGAAGATCGAAGCTTCCTAGAGTTGGCAGGTTATTACAGAAGATTTGTTGAAGGTTTTTCTTCTATTTTTGTACCTCTAACAAAGTTAAAACATAAGGCGATCAAATTTCAATGGAATGATGCATGTGAAAGAAGCTTTCAAGAGTTTAAAAGCAGGCTAACTTCTACACCTGTACTAGTTCTTCCAAAAGGCACAGAGGGGTATGCGGTGTATTATGATGCTTCAAGGGTTGACTTAGGGTGTGTACTAACACAACATGGTAGGGTAATTTCTTATACCTTGAGACAACTGCGGCAAGATGAGAGAAACTACCCAACACATGACCTTGAGCTAGCAGCTATTGTATTTGCCATGAAAATATGGCGCCATTATTTGTTTGGAGTTCATGTTGACATATATACCGATCATAAGAGCCTACAGTACATCTTTAAATAGAAAGACCTAAATTTAAGGTAGCGGAGGTGGCTGAGCTAATAAAGGATTATGACATTGATATACTATACCATCAAGGGAAAGCAAATATGGTAACCAATGCTCTGAGTCGTAAGGCAATTATGAATATTGGTGAGCAGTCCATGGTACATCAAGGAGTGGCTAAGGATCTACGTCAACTAGCCAATTTAGGGGTTCGCCTCCTTGAAACTCCAAAGGAAGGGGTTGTTGTGCATAATGTTGCAGAGTCTTCATTGGTAATGGAGGTAAGAGAAAAGCAGTTTAAGGATCATGTTCTACGATGACTTAAGGAGAAGGTGAGTCAAGGCACGATGAAGTGCTTTGAACTTGCACAAAAGGGAATACTTTATTGCCAAAATAGATTTTGCATTCCTAATATAAATGGACTAAGAAGGAGGATAATGGATGAAGCCCATCATTCAAGATATTCGATCCATCCAGGAACAACTAAGATGTATCATGACCTGAAGGGAATGTTTTGGTGGGAAGGCATGAAAAAGGACCTTGCAGAATTTGTGGCTCAATGTCCGAATTGCCAACAAGTTAAGGTAGAGCACCAAAAGCCAGGAGGTTAAATGCAATGTATAGAACTTCCAACGTGGAAGTGGGATATGATTAATATATATTTTGTTACTGGGTTGCCTCGCTCATTTCAGAAATTTGGCTCTATATGGGTGATAGTTGATACACTTACAAAGTCAGTACACTTCTTGCCAACTAAGAGTGATTATACAGCTGAAGAATATGCAAAGTTATACCTCAAAGAGATAGTTAGGCTACATGGGGTCCCAATCTCCATTATATCTGATCGGGGAGCTCAATTCACTTCAAAGATTTGGAAATTCTTACAAAGGAGCTTAGGGACACAAGTGAATTTAAGCACAGCTTTCCACCCGCAGACAGATGTTCAAGCAGAACGCATTATTCAAACACTTATAGATATGTTGTGGGCTTGTACATTGGACTTCAACGGTAGTTGGGTGGACCATTTGCCACTTATTGAATTTGCCTATAATATAGCTACCATTCAAGCATCAAGATGGCACCGTATGAAGCTTTGTATGAAAGGAAATGTAGATCACCAATAGGATGGTTTGAAGTGGGTGAAACCACCTTGCTTGTTCTAGATCTAGTCCAATAAGCCATGGAAAAAGTCAAGGTAATACGACTACGGCTAGAAACACCCCAAAGTCATCACAAATCATATGCGGATGCTAGAAGAAG
Organism: Solanum rostratum; assembly: GCA_029948455.1. Taxonomy (NCBI): domain Eukaryota; kingdom Viridiplantae; phylum Streptophyta; class Magnoliopsida; order Solanales; family Solanaceae; genus Solanum; species Solanum rostratum. The sequence continues at coordinate 26,550,387 of CM057047.1, forward strand.
AGGACTGGAATTCTCAGTAGGAGATTGGGTATTCTTAAAGGTGTCCTCAGTGAAAGGTGTTATGAGGTTTGGTAAGAAAGGAAAACTAAGCCCACGATACATAGGGTCATATAAGATTATTAAAAGGTTTGGACAGGTTGCATATGAATTAGAGCTACCCCAGGAGCTTTCAATGATTCATACAGTTTTTCATGTCTCAATGCTTCGAAAATGCATAGGTGCCCCATCACGTATCACTCCTATTGAAGAAATGCAAGTTACGAAAGATCTCACCTATGAGGAGGTACCTATTGCTATCCTAGATCGTCAAGTTAGAAAGCTAAGAAATAAGGAAATACCTTAAGTAAAGGTACTTTGTAGGAACCAACAAGTACAAGAGATAATGTGGGAGGCTGAGGAAGCAATAAGATCTAAATACCCTTATTTATTTGAAGCTGAAAAGGAAGTGCAAGATGCAGAATTTAGGGATTTGTAGGTATGTGAATTTGAAGTCTTATTATTTTGTTAAAAGTTTGTTTACATGAAAGTTTAAACTTGTAAGACCTATCCCATTTATTCTAACATTCGGGGACGAATGTTCCTAAGGGGGGAGGATGTAACACCCCATATATTACATGTACTAGTTCAATACATATGAAACATGATATGGCGGGGTCAAACCAGCACAGATTTTTTTAAAAGTGCTTGAATTGCATATTAGAGGACTATATGTACGTCTAATGCTCAAGATGACAGAGTGTATGTAAGTTTTAAGTCAAATTGGGAGAACACGGTCGTAAACAAAGTGAAAGGAAGTGAGGTGCTTGTGAGACTTAGGAAGCTAATAGGTGAGTCAGCTACGTGCTTAACTTAAATAGGCAAGGTAGATGGAGACGAGTCTCAACACCGAATTCGTTCAAGTCCAATAAAGAATAAACCCTGAGTTAAGGATGTCATTTGGGCCCATGGTTTAGCATCATAAAAGGACAACATTTGCAGCCCAAGATGAATAGGAAAAGGGCCAAATTACATCCACAACCCAATTCACAAATAGGGCCCAAACTAAGTGGGTGTAAGGGAGAAATATTTGCAGCAAAGCCCATCCAATTGAAGCCCAATAAGGCGCAAGTGAAAAGGCCAAGTTGCTGCATCACCACCTTAATAAAATAAGGCTTGAAATACAAAAGAAACTCGTCCAAAAGTGGCCCTTTAAAAGGGGCAAAAATCCAGCAACTTTTAGTCATTTTCTCAAAGCCAAAAATCAGATTTTCTTCAAATTTCTCCTTGCTCGCTCTTCATTTTGTAAAGCAGCCAAGGCACACCTCTAGGGTTCTTGAAGAGAACCTGATCCCTGAGGTCTAAGGTAAGTAAAAATACCTATGGTTTGGTATAATATTTCCATGAAAAACATGAAGAGTATGCTGGTTGTACTTGTAATGGAATTTGGGACAACATGTGTTCCAAAGATTGTTGTCCACTTTTCTTGTTTATTAAGAGGCTTTTCTCTTGTTGGTTGGCTGGATTATCAAGTAACGTTTATGTTTTTAACAAGTTTTGGTTCTGTAGTGATGTAAGAAGGTTGCTGCACCATTTTTATCTTCCGCAAAAATGAGTTCTTATATGATACCTTAATTCCGCTCTTAGTAAGAATTCGTGGACTGAATATTGGGAATTGTTGTCTCATGTTTTCCATCTACTTGGTGACTATTTTAGGACTGTCTTTGTCTGTAAATATGTTGAGAACAGTTTGGTTGAGGTTGAAACGGATTTGGAATGGTTGACGTCGAAATGTAGCGAAAGGACACAATGTTGTGTTGCCTACTTGCGTGTTGTGTAGAGTTGTTGTATGTTGTACTTCATAAGCTGTTGTAACGTTGTTATGGGACTAAAAATAGCTGGATATGACATATGTTTGGGAATGTGTATTAAAAAATACGATTAGGAGTGGAAATGTTGAAAGAATACTCCTTGGTTGCTAATTCCGAGCTTGCCGCCCGGATATTATTTTTTGGTGAAATTGGACTACCAAGATGTATCTATTAGCTGTTAACACTAGTTTTATCACCTACTATATTGTAGATACGTATTTGTAGGAAGAGGATACTACTCCGAGGTAATAACGACGTAGTACAACGAGGTATGTAAGGCTACTTGATTTTCTATTACTTGGCATGAAATCTAGGTTCTTCCCTGGTACATAAAGGCACTTACCAACTCCGACATAACTAATAACTGTGTCTCCACTCCTTACCATGTTCCTATGTTCCCACACATAGTCATTGTCAAATCTGCATACATACTTGGATACCAACGATACATAAGTTCCTTTTTACCAAATAAAGTCCATGTGTTGTTTAATCTCCTATACGTTTTATTAGTTGTGTAACTCTCTTTTCGTTGTGGTATTATCTAGTATGGTTGTTTATATGTCACATGTCATGTCTATATTCCTACAGCTCTAAATGTTATGACCACCAAAAGAATCATCTTGAGAGTAAATAAAAGATAACTCAAAGTTGCTTATTGATGGGTGGTATCCCAGGGGTGGAAGAATCACCTAGCATGGGTCGATCCCATATTACGGGGGGGTATCCCAAGGGTGAGAGGAAAGCCTAGCATGGGTCCATCCCGATATTGATTTACCACTAATCAGCTGGTCATTTACATGATATATTATGCACAGATTATACATTAACGAAAGGTAAAGTAATAAAAAGACATAAAATACATGATTCCACAGTATGACTAAAGGTGGTCTTTTATCCTTACACACCAATGTGTGATTTCAGTTGATTTCTTATTTTATATACAGTATTTCCTACCTTATATATTTAGTACATTATCTCGCACTGACGTCCCTTACGGGGGACCTGCATTTCATGTTGCAGGTACAGGAGCTACTAGATCTCCCTAATAAGAGTACAAGATTTCCAGCTGCTATTACTGAGCTCCAGGTTGCTTCGGGGCATGTGTGTCTAGAGCTTGTATTTTGTATTGTATAGTTAGTCATGAGGCTGGGCCTGTCCCGACCCATATAGATATTGTTCCTTACCTAGAGGCTTTGTAGACTATGTAAATTAAAGTGTGGTCAACTAGCATACTGTAGACATCGTAGCTCCAACGGCCTAGTCTTATGTATTTACTTTTGGCTTGTTAATATAGTTTACTTTCTTTTGACAGCATGTTGAATATGGAAACCTCTTAAATGTTCATAGTAGGTGCATAGTTATATATTGGTTTTCCCGAGCCTTATCGGCAACGGGTGTCAATCCGCCTTAATGGGACTTAGGGTGTGACAGAAGTGGTATCAGAGCGAGTCGTCGTAGGGAGTCTACAAAGTCATGTCTATGTAGAGTCTTTTTTATGGATGTGTTGTGCACCACATTTATAAGCAGGAGGCTACGTGGCATTTAGGAGTTGTCACTTTTCTTTTCATTCTTTAGATCGTGCCTTAGAGCCAAGTGTTGTAGGTTTATTGTTTCTAACCTCTAAATCGTTTCGTACAACAAGTTTGCCCGGAACAAGGAAAAGTAAAGGCAAAGGGAAGGAAGTGGAAGTCGTAGTTGGTGTACCCATTCGGTTGAGACGACGAAATGAGGCCCAAGATGAGTATCTATCACAAACATCTCCAACTCCTCCAGCTCCTGACGGACCAGGAAGTAGTGAAACTCCCCCAAAACCACCTATCGATCTTACCGTGCAGGATCTTAGAAATGCTGTCTAATAATTGACTCGAATAGTTGTTGGCCAGAGTCAAAGACAGGAAGGTCCAGCTATAGGTGCAGGTGGTGCAAATAGGGCAGCTAGCACGAGGATACGTGACTTCCTTAATTTGGACCCTCCATCTTTTACCGGGTCAGATCCTAATGAAGATCCACAAGACTTCATCGATCAGATCCAACACACTTTGGATGTTATGCACAAAAGCGGCACAGAAGCTATGGAGCTGGCAACACATAGATTGAAGTGTGTGGCTATATTGTGGTATGAAGCTTGGAAGTAATCTAAGGGTATAGATACACCTCCAACTACGTGGAAGGAGTTCAAAGAGGCATTTCTTGACCACTATTTGCCATTAGAGATCTGAGAGACCGTGCTGATCAGTTTCTAAATCTCCACCAAGGGAATATGAGTGTGAGGGAGTATAGCCTTCAATTTATTCCCTGGCCAGGTATGCTCCTAATGTAGTCGCTACTATGGAAGATAGAGTTCATCGATATGTAGATAGGTTGGATTCGTATCTGGTCAGAGACTGTACCATTGCTTCTTTGAATAAAGACATGGATAGAGTGAGGGCGTAAGAGTTTGCACAAAAACTGGAGGATCAGAGACAAAGAAGAAGGACACAAGAGTTAGAAAGGGCACAGTCCAAGAAGACGTATGGGTGATATAGAACAACCTACTGGGTCAGTCGTGGGATCATTATCGTCAGTTCCTCCATTAGGTAGGGGTCAACAAACACCTGCAAGCCATGGAAGAGGTGGTAGAGGGGCGGCTAGCTCCAGCAGAGCCCAGAATCGCACTTATGCTCTGCGAGTCGGCAAAATTTAGAAGCTTCACCTGATGTGGTCATAGGTACATTGTCTATCTTTTCACATAATGTGTATGCATTAATTGACCCTGGTTCTACATTATCATATATCACTCCACTAGTGGCTGGGAAGCTTAAAAGAACACCTAAATTATTGAACGATCCATTTGAAGTGTCTACACCAATCGGTGAATCTATTATAGCTAGAAGGGTCTATTATAACTGTGTAGTAATTGTTTGTGACCATTACACATTGGCTGACCTTTTTGAGTTAGATATGGTGGAATTTGATATTATAATGAATATGGATTGATTAGCTTCTTGCTATGCTACTGTGGATTGTCGAACTAAGAGAGTGTATTTCCACTTTCCAAATGAGGCAGTCCTTGAATGGGAAGGTAATGTTGGGGCACCAAAGGGTAAGTTCGTTTCCTAATTTAAGGCGAGGAAGATGATTTCAAAGGGATATATATGTCATCAAGTTAGAGTAAAGGATATGGAGGCAGAATCACCAACTCTTCAATATGTTCCTGTAGTGAATGAATTTGTTGATGTGTTTTCCGAAGAGCTTCCAAGTTTACCTCCAGAACGAGAAATAGATTTCGGCATTGACTTACTTCCAGGCGCTCAACCTACTTCTATCCCCCCATATAGAATGGCCCCGACAGAATTATGTGAATTAAAGGTGCAATTAAAAGATTTGCTAGAGAAGTGTTTTATAAGACCTAGTGTGTCCACTTGGGGTGCACCAGTGTTATTTGTACATAAAAAGGATGGCACCTTGGGAATGTATATTGACTACCGACAATTGAATAGGGTGACAATTAAAAACAAATATCCCCTCCCCAGGATTGATGATTTATTTGATCAGTTACAGGGTGCCAAATGCTTTTCTAAAATTGATCTGAGGTCAGGTTATCACCAAGTGAGGATGAAGGAAAATGATTTACCCAAGACAACCTTTAGGACACGCTATGGTCACTTTGAAATTCTTGTTATGTCATTTGGGCTGACCAATGCACCAGCCGTTTTTATGGACTTAATGAACAGGTATTCAAGTCATTCTTGGATGTATTTATGATAGTATTTATAGATAACATTTGTGTGTATTCAAGATCAGAAGAGGAACATGCAAATCACTTACGGCAGGTATTACAAATTCTTCGTTATCAACAATTGTATGCCAAGTTTTTCAAATGTGAATATTGGTTAAAATCAGTGGCATTCTTGGGTCATATTGTATCTAATGAAGGAATAAGGGTTGATTCACAAAAGATAGAGGCGGTGAAAAATTGGCTAAGGCCAACAACACCCACAGAAGTTTGAAGCTTCCTAGGGTTGGAAAGTTATTATAGAAGATTTGTTGAAGGTTTTTCTTCTATGTTTGCACCTCTAACAAAGTTGACACATAAGGCGATCAAATTTCAATGGAATGATGCATGTGAAAGAAGCTTTCAAGAGTTTAAAAGCAGGCTAACTTCTACACCTGTACTAGTTCTTCCAAAAGGCACAGAGGGGTATGCGGTGTATTATGATGCTTCAAGGGTTGGCTTAGGGTGTGTACTAACACAACATGGTAGGGTAATTGCTTATGCCTCGAGACAACTGCATCCACATGAGAGAAACTACCCAACACATGACCTTGAGCTAGCAGTTGTTGTGTTTGCCTTGAAAATATGGCGCCACTATTTATATGGAGTTCATGTTGACATGTATACCAATCATAAGAGCCTACAGTACATCTTTAAATAGAAAGACCAAAATTTTAGGCAGCGGAGGAGGCTGGAGCTAATAAAGGATTACGATATTGATATACTATACCATCTAGGGAAAACAAATGTGGTAACCGATGCTTTGAGTCGTAAGGCAAATATGAATATTGGTGAGCAGTCTATGGTACGTCAAGGTGTGGCTAAGGATCTACGTCAACTAGCCAATTTGGGTGTTCGCCTCCGTGAAACTCCAAAGGAAGGGGATGTTGTGCATAATGCTGCAGAGTCTTCATTGGTAATGGAGGTAAGAGAAAAGCAGTTTAAGGATCCTCTTCTACGACAACTTAAGGAGAAGATGAGTCAAGGCACGATGAAGGGCTTTGAACATGCACAAAATGGAGAACTTTATTGCCAAAATATATTATGTGTTCCTAATGTAAATGGACTAAGAAGGGGGATAATGGAAGAAGCCCATCATTCAAGATATTCGATCCATCCAGGATCAACTATGATGTATCATGACCTGAAGGGAATGTTTTGGTGGGAAGGCATGAAAAAGGACCTTGCAGAATTTGTGGCTCAATGTCTGAATTGCAAACAAGTTAAGGTAGAGCACCAAAAGCTAGGAGGTTATATGCAATGTATAGAGCTTCCAACGTGGAAGTGGGATATGATTAATATGGATTTTGTTACTGGGTTGCCTCGCTCATTTTAGAAGTTTGACTCAATATGGGTGATAGTTGATAGACTCACAAAGTCAACATACTTCTTGCCAGTTAAGAATCACTATACGGCTGAAGAGTATGCAAAGTTATACCTCAAAGAGATAGTTAGGCTACATGGGGTCCCAATCTCCATTATATCTGATCGGGGAGCTCAATTCAATGCAAAGTTTTGGAAATCCTTCCAAAGGAGCTTAGGGACACAAGTGAATTTAAGTACAGCTTTCCATCCGTAGACAGATGGTCAAGCAGAACGCACCATTCAAACACTTGAAGATATGTTGCGGGCTTATGCATTGGACTTCAAAGGTAGTTGGATGGACAATTTGCCACTTATTGAATTTGCCTATAATAATAGCTACCATTCAAGCATCAAGATGGCACCGTATGAAGATTTGTATAGGATGGCTTAAAGTGGGTGAAACCACCTTGCTTGGTCCAGATCTAGTCCAACAAGCCATGGAAAACGTCAAGGTAATATAACAACGGCTAGAAACACCCCAAAGTCATCAAAAATCATATGCAGATGCTAGAAGAAGAGGAATGGAATTCTCAGTAGGAGATTGGGTATTCTTAAAGGTGTCCCCAATGAAAGGTATTACGAGGTTTGGTAAGAAAGGAAAACTAAGCCCACGTTACATAGGGCTATATAAGATTATTAAAAGGTTTGGACAGGTTGCATATGAATTTGAGCTAACCCAGGAGCTTTCAATGGTTCATCCAATTTTTCATGTCTCAATGCTTCGAAAATGCATAGGTGACCCATCTCGTATCACTCCTATTGAAGAAATGCAGGTTATGGAAGATCTCACCTATGAATAGGTACCTATTGCTATCCTAGATCGTCAAGTTAGAAAGCTAAGGAATAAGGAAATACCTTCATTATAGGTACTTTGGAGGAACCAGCAAGTAGAAAAGATAACATGCGAGGCTGAGGAAGCAATGAGATCTAAATGCCCTTATTTATTTGAAGCTGAAAAGGAAGTGCAAGATGCAGAATTGAGGGATTTGTAGGTACGTGAATTTGTAGTCATATTATGTTGTTAAAAGTTTGTTTACATGAAAGTTTAAACTTGTAAGACCTATCCCATTTATTCTAACACTTAAGGACGAATGTTCCTAAGGGGGGGAGGATGTAACACCCATTATCTTACATGTACTAGTTCAATGCATGTGAAACATGATATGGCAGGGTCAAACCAGCACAGAATTTTTTAAAAGTGCTTGAATTGTAGATTAGAGGGCTATATGTACATCTAACGCTCAAGATGACAGAGTATATGTAAGTTTTGAGTTAAATTGGTAGGACACGGCCTTAAACAAAGTGAAAGGAAGTGAGGTGCTTGTGAGACTTAGGAAGCTAACAGGTGAGCCACCTACGTGCTTAACTTAAATAAGCTAGGTAGAATGAGACGAGGCCCAACACCAAATTTGTTCAAGTCCGATAAAGATACATGAGTTCGTTTTTACCAAATATAGTCCATGTGTTGTTTAATCTCCTATATGTTTCATTAGTTGTGTAACTCTCTTTTCATTATGGTATTATCTTGTATGGTTGTTTATATGTCACATCTCATGTCTATACCTACAACTCTAAATGTTATGACCACCATAAGAATCATCTGGAAAGTAAATAAAAGATAACTCAAAGTTGCTTATTGATGGGTGGTATCCCAGGGTTGGAAGAATCACCTAGCATGGCTCGATCCCATATTACGGGGGTATCCCAGGGGTGAAAGGAAAATCTAGCATGGGTCGATCCCGATATTGATTTACCACTGATCAGCTTGTCATTTACATGATATATTGTGCACAGATTATACAGTAAAGAAAGGTAAAGTAATAAAAAGACATAAAGTACATGATTCCACAGTATGACTAAAGGTGGTCTTTTATCCTTACACACCAGTGTGTGATTTCAGTTGAGTTCTTATTTCATATACAGTATTTCCTGCCTTATATATTCTGTACATTATCTCGTACTGACGTCCCTTACAGGGGACCTGTATTTCATGTTGCAGGTACAGGAGCTACTAGACCTCCCCAATAAGCGTATAGGATTTCCAGCATCTATTACTGAGCTCCAGGTTGCTTCAGGGCTTGTGTGTCTAGAGCTTGTATTTTGTATTGTATAGTTGGTCATGAGACGGGGCCTGTTCCGACCCATATGGATATTGGTCCTTACCTAGAGGCTTTGTAGATTATGTAAATTAAAGTATGGTCAAGTTGTGTACTGTAGACATCATGGCTCCAACAACCTAGTCTTATGCATTTGCTTTTGGCTTGTTAATACAGTTTACTTTCTTTTGACAGCATGTTGAATATGGAAACCTCTTAAATGTTCATAGCAGGTGCATAGTTATATATTGGTCCTCCCGAGCCTTATCGGCAACGTGTGCCAATCCGCCTTAATGGGACTTAGGACGTGACAAGATCCGTCCTTCTTTCTTACAAACAACACTAGAGCACCCCCACGGTGATATGCTAGGCCTAATGAAGCTTTTCTCCAACAAATCCTTCAATTGCTCTTTTAACTCTTTCAACTCTGCCGGCACAATACGATGAGAAGGAAAAGCGATAGGCTGAGTATCCAGAAGACGATCTATGCCGAAGTTTACCTCCCTTTCAAGAGAAACACCGGGCAAGTCTTCGGGGAACATATCCGAAAACTCATTCACCACAGGAACCGACTCAAGAGTGGTGCTTCAGACTCCATATCCTTGACCCTCACAATATGATAAATTCACCCCTTTGAAATCATTTTTTGGGCCTTGAGGTAGGAAATAAACCAACCTCTAATAGAGGTGTCACTACCCTTCCATTCAAGAACTGGCTCACCAGGAGGTTGGAACTTGACCTTTCGAGTTCTAGAATCTATAGAGGTATATGATGCATGCAACCAATCCATCCCAAGAATCACGTCAAAATCAAACTTCTCAAGTTCCACAAGGTCACACGGGAAACCTTGTGCAACACAGAAATCGGACAACCACGATAGACTCTATGTGCAATAACAGATTCACCCACGGGAGTATAAACTAAGAAAGGATCCTTCAAAATCTTGGGAAAACCAAATTTAACAGTCAACAAAGGAGTCACAAAAGAAAATTTTGCACCTAGGTCAAGCAAAACATAAGCATCAAAATCAAAGACTTTGAACATACCTGTCACGACTTCCGGAGCTTCGTCAACATCCGGACGAGCATTGAGTGCATAGAACCTGTTGTTCCTTGGGGCAACATCTTGGGGAGCTCTTTGTAGGCCTTGACCGCCTTAAGCCACCTGACCTTGGCCTCTACGGGCATTCTTAGGACAATCAGCAACCTTGTGGTTTTTATCACCACACCCATAGCAAACACCCAAATCCTTCCAACACCTGTGTTGGGTTCCCACACTTGCTACACAAAGGATACCCTTGTCCACTACCAACCGGTGCCTTAGGAGGAGGTGCCCGAGCATTTCGACCCGAGCACCGGAACCTTGCCCCTAGTGGAAGCGACCAAAGTCAACACTCGGGGAACCAGAGAATTCACCATAAAAATGGGCCTTCTTAAGATCGTGTACCCTTCTCTCCTTGATTTTCTCCCCTTCGATCTGTTCAGCATACACCTTGAGTCTAGAAATATCCATATCCCATATGAGCATAGCAGTACGGCAGTCCTTTACAAGAAAATTAGAGATACTAGACACAAACTTGTGCATCCTTGCACAAGGTCAGCCATAAGGGACGGAGCATACTTGGAGAGTTTTGAGAATTTGAGGGCGTAGTCCCTCACACTCATACCTCCTTTCTTGTGGTTGATAAATTCAGTTATCTTGGCCTCCCTAAGCTCAAGTGGAAAGAAGTGATCCAGGAACGCAAGTCTGAACTCCTCCCAATTGACATCACCATCGCAAACCCTCTCCATAGACCATTGGGTGTACCACACTCGAGCCACATCTTTCAATTCATAGGTAGCCAATTCCCCCTTCTCCTCAAAAGTGAAATTCATAATGTTCAATATCTTGGCGAGCTCATCAATGAACTCTTAAGAATCCTCATCAGCCTTCGACCCATGGAACTCCGGAGGATTCATCCGGGTGAAATCCCTCACCCTAGAAGCTGGTGTAGGATCTCATTGCAGATTAGTCTGCCTTGTATGAGATGTCACCACCTGGGCAAGCATGGCAAAGGCTATATGGAATTCACCATTCAAGATGGGATCATCCATAGGCTCTTGAGGTGCCTGATCCTCATCAGGCAGAGCCAGCCTTGGTGGTGGGGTCTTCCTCGAGGCATCTTCTGAAATGGAGCAATGACACTATCAAGATAGGGAGACCAAAATATACGAGACATAGACTAACAAATACATGATTCTGAAAAGTTCAATGAATGAAAGGACTAGAGCTATAAATAAAAGCAAAACAAGATATCTTGTACTTCTTGCTCTTCTCCTAATAAGCAAACCATTTTGCCAAGATGTTCGTCTGAGAGTTAATTTTTTCACCAGACCCTTCTTCTCAGGTATAAAAAACCAAGAAGTCAAAGCATAGTGGCGGAGGAGAAAATATTCTGCCCCATAATTTCCAAAAGAATCCATCATCAATGTAAAATGCTACACAAAAAAATCCATAAAAAGAGAGAAATAAAACAGTAGCAGCTAACAAGCTTCAATATATCAGCTAAAACACCCACCAAGAAATTTAGCCAATCTTTCTCTTCAGTAACCAAGAAGAGAAAATATAACGTGTAAATACTACTCCTAACAACTATCAAACTGAAGCAAAAATAGCCAGCCAAAAATTGAATCATTTCTGCGTAAATCAAGAAAAAGAGGACGAAGAAGAAAGATACTACCAATAAATAAGCTTATAAAGCTAACTATTAATTGAAGTGAAAACTTTTCTCACAACAGAACAAGGATTACTTTGGTAGAGCCATCGGACACAACAAATTTTTCATTTCTTCTGTACCGTCAAATGTAGCGTCATCTAATCTTCCATTGGACCGAAAATGGACAAAAAAAAAATTTCACAACAAATTTACTACTCTCTTCCATCTTTATTTCCCTTTGTCCATTTTATGTACAACAATATTAAATAGATATCAATTTATAAAAGAAGATGAAAATTTTAGAAACAATTAAACTTATACCCCCTTTGAACTTAACTATTTATATTCATATTTCCCTTTGCATTTTATGCCTTCACTATTAAAATTTTTCGCTCTACTATTAAAATTTGCACACTGAAGTCATGCTGACATCCACCCACCTTGTATGATATACCAATAGGGTATACACCGATAGGGCGTTATAGAAGATTAAGCTCAGTCCTATAAGATACCAATATGATATCAATATATCAATAGAGTATCACAAATAATATACTTTCTATTAATTTAGAATTTAATAAATAAGTTTGTAAAATTTTAATAAAGTCCTCTTAGTTATTTTATTTATTAAAAAAAGATCTCAAAATTATATGATACCGATAGGGTATCAATATATCGATAAAGTATTACAAGAACATATTTTCTACTAATTCAGAGTTTAATAAATAATTTTGTGACTTTAATAATATTCTAGTCCTATATGGTACCGGTATGATATAAAAATACCAATAAAGTATCATAAAAAATATATTTTCTAGTAATTCAGAATTTAATATTTTTTTATTGTGTCTTATTTATTATAAAGAAAAATATAATCCTATGTGATATCAATTTGGTATCGATATACCGCCAGAGTATCATAAAGGATTAAGATCATTCTATATGATGCCGATATGGTATATATATGCCAACGAAGTATCACAGAGGATTATTTCATAGTATTCATGCTGATGCCGTGCTGACGTACGATGATGGTATCAAGGTGGATCCGAAGAAGACTAAGGCTGTGAAGAATTGGCCCAGATCATTGAAGGGTTCTCATCTATTGCATCTCTGTTGACTCAATTAACCTAAAAAGGTGAAGTTTGTGTGGTCGGATGAATGTGAACAGAGTTTTCGAACCTTCAAGGATTGGCTAATATCGACTCTCGTCTTGACTTTACCAAATGGCTTGGAGGGATTCGTGGTTTATTATGATGCCTCGCGGATTAGGTTGGGTTGTGTGCTCCTGCAACATGGTAAGGTAATAGTGTATGCATCAAGGCAATTGAAGGTACATGAACGTAATTACCCAACACATGATCTTGAGTTGGTGGTGATAGTCTTTGCCTTGATTTGGCGACACTATTTGTAAGGGGCTCATGTTGATGTGTTCACCGATCACAAAAGTTTGCAATATGTATTCACTCAAAGGGATCTCAACTTGAGGCAAAAGAGATGGTTAGAACTCCTAATGGATTATGACATGAGTGTTCAATATCATCCTGGCAAGGCAAATATTGTAGCCGATACTCTCAGTAGGCTATCTATGGGAAGTGTGACGCATGTTGAAGAGAAAAAGAAGGAGTTAGAAAGGGATGTTCACCAATTGGCTAGGTTGGGTTTCAGGTTGGCTGACTCGAACGATGGTGGTATCCATGTCCAAAGTAGGGTAGAATCTTCCGTGGTGGTTGATATAAAAGCTAAGCAAGATTCAGATCCATCGCTGCTTAAATTGAAGAAGTTGGTTGCCGAAAAGGAGATCGAGGTATTCTCCCAAGTGAGGCTCACAACTCTCATTATTCTATTCACCCGAGGTCTGCTAAAATGTATCAGGATTTGAAGGAAGTGTATACATGGTATGGTATGAAGAAGGACATAGCTAAGTTCATCTTCAAATGTCCAAGTTGTCAATAAGTGAAGGTAGAGCACCAAAGGCCCGATGGCTTGGCTCAAGATATTGAGATTCCTACATGGAAGTGGGAAGATGTGAACATGGACTTTGTGGTTGGTTTGCCTCGGACACGAAGGCAATTCGACTCCATTTGGGTCATCCTTGACCGGATGGCCAAGTCAGCTCACTTCCTACCGGTCAATACTGCCTATAGCGCCGAGGAGTATGCGAGGTTGTACATTTAAGAATTGGTGAGACTGCATGGTGTGCCTAGATCTATCATATCAGATCGTGGCACCCAATTCACTTCCCACTTTTTGAGGTTATTTCATAAGGGACTTGGAACTAAGATTAAGTTGAGCACCACTTTTCATTCTCAAACCGATTGGCAAGCTGAGAGGACTATTCAAACTTTGGAGGATATATTGAGGGATTGCGTGTTGAAGTGTAAGGGTAACTGGGATGATCACCTTCCCCTCATTGAGTTTGCCTAGAATAATAGCTTTCATGCTAGCATTGGTATGGCACCATTTGAGGCCTTGTATGGGAGGAGGTGTAGGCCACCGGTGGGGTGGTTTGAGTTGGAAGAGATGGCACTGATTGACCCAGATTTAGTGTTGGAGGCTATGGAAAAAGTAAAGGTAATTAGAGAAAGGTTGAAGACTGCACAAAGTCGCTAAAAGTCCTATTCGGATGTTAGGGGGAGGGATCTTAAGCTTCATGTTGGTGATTGGGTATATGTGAAGGTTTCGCCTATGAAGGGTGTGATGTGTTTTGGTAAGAAGGGAAAGCTAAGCCACCGGTATGTTGGCCCTTATGTGATCATTGAGCAGATTAGGAACGTGGCTTATAGGCTAGAGTTGCCTCTAGACATGAGTTCCATTCACCCAGTCTTCCATGTGTCCATGTTGAGGAAGTTAGTTGGCGATCCTAGCACCATTGTGCCTTTGGAAGGAATAGAGGTTGAGGAGAACCTATCTTATGAGGAATACTGATAGAAATTTCGGATAGGCAAGTGAAGCGGCTTCGTAACAAGGATGTGGCTTCGGTGAAAGTGCTTTGGATAAATCATCACGTGGAGAGTGCTACATGGGAGGCAGAATTTGACATGATGAAGTGATATCCCCATCTTTTCCAATCTACTCAAGCCTAAGCTACCAGGTTAACCCTACATAGTTCTAATTCTTCCAACTTTGAGTCTCATGACATAACATGCATACATGTGCACGAAAATGATTTTTATGATGTTTGAATGATTTGAATACATTTTTTATATGGGTTTTAAAGACTTTATGATTTTCAAACGATGAACTATGCATTATACCTTGTGTCCGGATGTTTAATGTCTTAAGTCAAGCTCTCAAGCCTTATCGTTGCACATTCAGGGACGAATGTTCCCAAGGGGGAGATATGTAAGGACCTGAGTTTCGAACGACTTTATCAAATCTCATAACGTTGGCCCGGGAGAAAATTTGACCAATGTCGCTCTATGGAAGGCCCACACGGCCAGTGTGAAGCCACACGAACCATGTGTCCTTCAGAGGAGAGGTACTTGGCCATAATTACGATTATGGGAATTCGACATAGAGTTTCGCACTAAGTGAGGGCACACGGCCACCCACACGGTCCGTATGGTATGTTACGGGCCATGTGGCCTACCGTATAGCTCGCAATGTGAAATTTTTCTAAGTACGAAATTACCATCTCGTAACTTTTTCGTGCAAGATTTTTCTTAGTGTCATCGCACAGCTCTTGACACGACTCGTGTAGCGTCATACGGGTCATGGCTTCGGAAAAATATTCTAAGTGTTGAGCATCATGAAATTTGTTTAAGTGCCACCTCACAGGCACTGTTCACAGGCCGTGAAGTGACCCATGGACCGTGTAGGTGCCAGTGAAGCCGTGGTCCATTTTCCATCCATTTCATTAATTGCTTTTACGTAATTAAGACTTATTTTAATTGTGTTTTATGAACTTTTTGCCTAATCTAGATCCCTAAATCAGCTAATACCCTTATATTCTAAGTCATTCTCATTGGAAACACTCACACTAAAATCAACTCCCAAAATACTCTCTAAGTCCTTCTCTCAAGACTTAAGATAGGGTTCAATTGAGGGATTCAACTTCAAGCTAAATTCTTCTCAAATTCACCTTTCTAATCAAGATATGTGGATTTGATTCTTGGTCCCTTTCAACCAAGAAGATGCAAACTCTTTTCAATTAATTTATATGAAATTAAGCTTACTTTAAATGTCGGTTTACATTATTTGATTCTATTAAATTCAACTGATGTGTGGGTTGTACATTATTCATGATTTTAAGTTATTTTAAGCCTTATTATGATGATTTACATTGAGGTTATGAAGTTATGAAGATGCATATCCCCTTTAAAGCTTGATTATGCAAGGGTGATTTATATTATGATTTAAATGTGAATTCGATTATGGATTTTCTTCAGTTTCTTATTATAATGTTGATTTTAGCTTAATCTATATTACTCATGCTATTCTCACATCATGCATTGCATTTGCATTCATGAACATTGGTCTTTATAAAAAATTATGAAGTGGGTTAAGCTCAATTATGTTTTATGAAATGATTTTGATAAGATATTGGTTATGACAAGAATGTGATCACATGCATGTCAATGATTATGGCTTTGAGCATTTTGGGTGCTTGCACCATTCTGTATTTATAATCGAGCTAGTCCTATGCATGAACATTATAACTACAAGCTATGATTTGGCATTTGAGCCTAAATGTGCATTGATCAAATTTGAACTGCCTATTGTCTTTTGAAAGTATGTATATATATTTACTATATGTATCCTTGTGGGATGTTGACTTAGCACCGATAGAATGGGGGCATCAGGGCTATCCCTAAGGGCCCTCTCCCTTTCCTCGAACTATATGCCTAGCATATGTTATGAGAATCCTATCCGAAATGGGATATGTTTTTGTAAGGAAGGTTCCTACATATGAAAAGGGATATGTTCTCGTAAGGTGAAGTATTATGATATGATATGAAAAATGCTTTTCGAAATGGAATATGTTCCTGTAAGGGGGTTGCGTCATACGAAATGGGATATGTTCCCAGAAGGTGAAGTATGGTTTACCTTTGGCAAGTAGACCACCTCTATACCGATGAGGGGATTTCATTGGGATTCCAAGTACTAGCTCACTTGGTCTTACTCTTGTCAGTTGAGGTCACATCCCCGCTAAATATGAACATCATTGCATTTCATGCATCATGAATTTCATGGCATATTGTATACTTCTTCCTTGGATATATAATTCTTCCTATATTGTGTGCACTTTCATCTAACATTGAAATGCAGGTTTAATAAGTCATATGAATTGCATGCCCGCATACTTACTACATTCAAACGTACTAACGCATACTCTATGCCTACATGATTTTACCATGTAAGGGCCGAGCGCTACGACTACCCACCGTTTGATGAGTAGTTCAAATTCCGAAGGTTGAACTTGTGGTGAGTCCCATCTTTCAAGGACAAGCCACTTTCCTCTATCTATGTTATCCTGTGTCTATTTTCTTATTTGAGGGTGAGCTCGGAACATGTCTTGGCCCCCGTTCCATCTTATGACTAGAGGAATTGTTGGACATCTTGTAGACTCCCGTAGATTATATGTGTGTGTGTGTGTATATGTTATGTGATGTATTCGGAGCTTATGTTATTGGCTACCTTTGGAAATGGCTATTATGGATCGATTACGGACATATGTTATGTTTGCATATTTGGTGTGGAAATGTGGAAGGTACCAAGTCCCGTTTGCCCCCATAGCGTGAGTCCTACTTACCCACCCCTTAGTATTATGTGGTTATTATTGATTGCGCTTCTAAACCGATGATGTGGATTTGTATACTTTGAAGCTTGTTTGGAGACTCTCGGGTTCCCATTCACTGTGTCACACCTGGACCCTAGTCTCGGGTCGTGACAGTCTGTTAATATTACTCAACAGTCTGGCAAGCTACAAATTGCACCTTTTCTATGGCGTTATAGCCAATTTATTTCCTTTTTTATGTCTTGCAATAACCTCAGACTGGATTAAGAGGTAACCAATCAACTGAATAATTTTGGGATTAGTAGCTTGCATACAATTATGAACTATTTTCTCTTTTATAGTTTCTAAAGGTGGCGTATAGGCTATAAAATCCAAAATTGGCAAAATAAAATAAACTTGGTGTTTTAATATATATATATATCTCAGAATAGTAAATGGACTGACGAAGCTATATGTTGTTATTTTATGTTGCCACCTATTGCACTAAGCTAAAACAAAAAGTAAAGTTAAGTTCCTTTCTCAAAAGAGTAAGGTTACGATCTACTCTCGTAAATTGCTCATAATTTCCGCTTAAATTCAAGCAATTTCAGGTTACAACTCTATAACCAAAATAATTGTTGACAGATATTCAACAATTGTTGCAGGTGCTCTAGCTGCTGCCGCAGCAATTGTTGGATATATTTCAACAATTGTTACATGAGTTACTGAATATATTTCAACAATTGTTGAAAGATATTCAATAATTGTTGTAGGTGCTCTAGCTACAGCTGCAGCAATTGTTGAATATATTTCAACAATTGTTACATGAGTTACTTAATATGTTTCAACAATTGTTGAAAGATATTCAGCAACTGTTGTAGGTGCTCTAGCTGGTGCTGCAGCAATTGTTGAATATATTTTAACAATTGTTACATGAGTTACTAAATGTGTTTCAGCAATTGTTGAAAGATAAAATTATGATTAGTTTCCTTTTAAATCATAATATAGGTACAAGTATCCACTATCAATAATGGATAAAATAACAATAGGAGTTGACTGCAATAGTGAATGGATCGAATCCAACAATCGTTATATTTGGCGCTAGAAAAATAGAGAAATGGTTAGAGACAATAGAAATGATTGTGAACCGAGATATCAGGTATGAAGATTTTGCAAAAAAAAATTATTTTCTATTGTGAACTAAACTGTGAATTGAAAGATCTTGTGATCACCTACATGTATAGCCATAGTGAAAAACAAAAGGCTGCTCTATTTAGGATAAAAAATCAAATAAGTTTGCATACTTATTTGGAAGATGAAAGTAGACCCATTTTAAGGGTATACGTGGTTGAAAGATTGACCAAAAACTGTCAAAATCAACAAATATTAAATGACGAATGTGATTTAGCGGATATGGATATTCCAAATAAAGAAAGTGCCGGTGCACACAATATTTCGACTCATACTCCTACTCTTGAAGTTGTTAGAAATACACCGGGAACCATACAATCATCACATTCTAGTCATGCTCAAGGCAAATGGACATTCCCAACAGAAAAATAAATGTTCCATATGCAAAAGGAGTGGACATACAAAAATAACATGCTCGGAGCGAAGTGATTTGAAATCTTGATAGCTATTTTTTGTTTGTAAACGTTTCTTAATTTTTTAATATTAATATTGAACAAATATTGTATTGAATGCTTCAGTTCTCAAGAATTGACAGTGGTAATGTCGAATAAATCTTCAACAAGTAAGGCATTTTTTTGGGCAATTGTTTCACTTGCTGAAAACTTAAGTTTAAGTACTATAATACTTAAAAATTACTCTATTTATCATTTAATATGGTTTAGATAATAACTAAAAATTAGATAACTCAATTAATGTTGATTACGCGGTTAATTAATCGATTTATTATCCGTTATGAACAAATTACTGCGTAACTGTACAAAATCGCCACCAAAAACAAGTTTAAGTACTATAATACTTCACAATTACTTTATTTATCATTTAATATGATTTAGATAATAATTAAAAATTAAGTTAATCAATGAATTTTGATTATGCGGTTAATTAATCAATTTATTGTCCGTTATGAACAAATTACTGTGTAACGTTACAAAATCACCACCAAAATCAAGTTTAAGTACTATAATACTTCAAAATTAATTTATTTATCATTTAATATGGTATAGATGATAATTAAAAATTAAATTACTCAATTAATGTTGATTATGCAGTTAATTAATCTATTTATTGTCTGTTATGAATAAATTATTGAGTAACTGTACAAAACCGAAACCAAAATCAATTTTAGGTGCTATAATACATTAAAATTACTTTATTTATCATTTAAAATGGTTTAGATAATAATTCAAAATTAAATTACTCAATTAATATTGATTACGCGGTTAATCGATTTATAGTCAGTTTCGAATAAATTACTGCGTAACTGTACCAAATCACCACCGAAATAAACTCTAAGTACCATAATACAATAAAATTAATTTATTTATCATTTAATATGGTTTAGATAATAATTAACAATCAAATTACCCAATTAATGTTGATTACGCCTCTAGTTAATTGATTTATTGTCTATTGCGAACAAATTCCTGCATAATTGTATAAAAATCGCCACCAAAATCAAGTGTAAGTACTATAATACTTCAAAATTAAATACTTCAAAATTACTTTATTTGTCATTTAATAGGATTTTGATAATAATTAAAAATTAAATTACTCAATTAATTTTGATTATGCGGTTAATTAATCGATTTATTGTCCGTTACAAACAAATTATTGCGTAACTATACAAAATCTCCACCACAATCAAGTTTAAGAACTATAACACTTTAAAATTACTTTATTTATCATTTAATATAGTTTAGATAATACTTAAAAATTAAATTACTCAATTAATTTTGATTACGCAGTTAATTGATCGATTTATTGTCCGTTGTAAACAAATAACTGCGTAACTGAACAAAACTGCGGCCAAAATCAAGTGGAAGCGCTATAAAACTTCAAAATTACTTTATGTATCATTTAATATAGTTTATATAATACTTAAAAATTAAATTACTCAATTAATTTTGATTACACGGTTAATTAATCGATTTATTGTTTGTTGTGAAGAAATTACTACGTAACTGTACAAAATCGCCACCAAAATCAAGTGTAAGCACTATATTACTTAAACATTACTTTATTTATCATTTAATATGGTTTAGATAACAATTAAAAGTTAAATTACTCAATTAATTTTCATTACACAGCTAATTAATCGATTTATTGTCCATTGCGAATAACTTATTGCGTAACTATACAAAATGGCCACCAAAATCAAGTGTAAGTATTATAATACTTCAAAATTACTTCATTTATAATTTAATATGGTTTATATGATAATTAAAAATTATTTTACTCAATTAATTTTAATTACACGGTTAATTAATCAATTTATTGTCCATTACTAACAAATTATTGCGTAACTATATAAAATCGACACCAAAATCAAGTGTAAGTATTGTAATACTTCAAAATTACTTTATTTATCATTTAATATGGTTTAAATAATAATTAAAAATTAAATTAATCAATTAATTTTGATTACACAGTTAATTAATCGATTTGTTATCCGTTACGAACAAATTACTGCGTAACTTGCAATATCACAACCAAAATCAAGTTAAGTACTATAATACTTCAAAATTTATTTATTTATAATTCAATTTGGTTTATATAATAATTAAAAATTAAATTACTCAATTAATTTTTATTACGCGGTTGATTAATCGGTTTATTGGTCGTTGTGAACAAATTATTGCGTAACTATACAAAATCGCCACCAGAATCAAGTGTAAGTACTATAATACTTCTAAATTACTTTATTTATCATTTAATATGATTTAGATAATTATTAAAAAAATAAATTACTCAATTAATTTTGGTTGCGCGATAAATTAATAGATTTATTATCCGTTACGAACAAATTATTGTGTAACTATACAAAATCTCCACCAAAATCAAGTTTAAGTAATATAATACTTCAAAATTATTTTATTTATCATTTAATATGGTTTAGATAATAATTAAAAATTAAATTACCAAATTAATTTTGATTACACAGTTAATTGATCAATATACTGTCGATTGTGAACAAATTACTGTGTAACTGTACAAAATCGCCATCAAAATTAAGTGTAAATACTAATATAATTCAAATTACTTTATTTATCATTTAATATAATTTAGATAATAATTAAAAATTAAATTACTCAATTAATTTTGATTACGTGATAAATTAATAGATTTAATTGTCCGTTACGAACAAATTATTGTGTAACTATACAAAATCGCCACCAAAATCAACTTTAAGTACTATAATACATCAAAATTACTTTATTTGTCATTTAATATGGTTTAGATAATAATTAACAATCAAATTATTCAATTAATGTTGATTACACGTCTAGTTATTCGATTTATTGTTTGTTGTGAACAAATTACTACGTAACTGTATAAAAATCGCCACCAAAATCATCTCTAAGTTCCATAATACATCAAATTTATTTTATTTATCATCTAATATGGTTTAGATAATAATTAAAAATCAAATTACTCAATCAATGTTGATTACATGTCTAGCTAATCGATTTATTGTCTGTTGTGAACAAATTACTACGTAACTGTATTAAATTGCCACCAAAATCAACTCTAAGTACCATAATACAACAAAATTATTTTATTTATCATGTAATGTGGTTTAGATAATAATTAACAATCTAATTACTCAATTAATGTTGATTACGCGTCTACTTAATCGATTTATTGTTAGTTGCGAATAAATTTCTACGTAACCATATAATCCCAACCAAAATTAACTCTAAGTACCATAATACATCAAAATTACTTTATTTATTATTTAATATGATTTAGATAATAATGAACAATCAAATTACTCATTTAATGTTTATTACACGTCTAGTTAATCGATTTATTGTCGGTTTTGAACAAATTACTACGTAATTGTACAAAATCGAGACAAAAATCAACTCTAACTATCATAATGCTTCAAAATCACTTGATTTATCATCTAATATGGCTTAGATAATAATCAACAATCAAATTACTCAATAATTTTCTAAAACATTTCTCAACAACTTCAACAATTGCAAAATCAGACAACTCACTTGCTGAGAATTTTCTTCAGCAACTACAACAATTGCTAAATCAGACATCCTACTTGCTAAAATATTTTTTAACCAAATGCAACAATTTTTGTGGAAGGCTATCCGCTTGCTAAAATTATTTTCAGCAACTACAACAATTGCTAAATCAGACATCTTACTTGCTAAGATATTGTTATGCAAATCCAACAATTGTTGTTGAAGGTTATCCACTAGCTAAATTTATTTTCAGCAACTACAACAATTGCTAAATTACACATTATACAGGCTAATATAAGTTTAAGCAATTGTTGTATAAGGATATCCACTTGCTAATTTTTGTTTAAGCGACTACAACAATTTATGAATCAGACCTACTACTTCCTAAGTTATTTTTAAGCAATTGCAACAATTATTGTCGGAGGCTATCCATTTTCTAAAATTATTTTCAGCAATTACAACAATTTTTAAATTACACATTCTACTTGCATATATATTTTAAGAAATTGTTGTGTAAGAATATCCACTTGCTAATTTTTTTAGCAATTACAATAATTGCTAAATCAAACAACCTACTTTCTAAGATTTGTTTTTTCAAAATAAATTTATTGACCTCAAGGCTCATTTTATTATGCAAATAAATAAACCAGATGAAGTTTTTCAAAAAATTTAAAATTGTTAAACCCAGCACAAACCCATCCCAAGGATCCAGCCCACCTACAATGCATTAATATTAAAAAAGGACCTTTGTTGTTTTCCCATCGCCATTTCAGTCGGTCAGTCCATTAGTCAGAGCGATGGTAAGAGTAAGAGGAGTTGTCTTCTGGGTTACACTTCTTCTTTTTCTCTTCTTTTGAAGAACTATTCATCCACCAACCAATATGGATCTTTCATTTTGTCACTGTTTAATCTTGAGTAAGTATTTTGTTAATACTTACTTCTGATTTTGTCCTGCACCTTTATTCTTACTTCTCTTTGTCTTCTCAAGATAGCAGTATTGTGATCTTTATGGTTTCCTCTTGTGGCAGCCCAAAAACTTCTTTTTTTTGTTGGTTTTAGGTAAGGTCCTATAGCCCATTTTTCAAACCGAACCTTCATCTTGTGACTTCCTTCTTTGATGTTAGTGAAGGAATGGAGGGAATAGATACAGGAGAATGGAAATTTACTCCAACTTAGTCGGCTATCATGGTACCCCTGATTTTTGGTACAAGCAGGCATCACTTTAGCTATTTTTTTTAAAATGCTTTGTATAACAGTAGCTCTTGGAAGTTCAGCAATTGTCCTCTTTTGTAAATGTTTTTTGTATGTGTCATAGCCACATTCTTCAAGCTTCCATGCTTGTTGTATTAATCTATTAGCACTGGCTATTTTTGTTGTAAATATGTCATTTGACACATTACTCTCTTTGTTAAGTTCTGAAGTTTCTGCATGTATGATTTTCCTTGTTCTGACCCCTAAATGTGGTATTTGGATTTTATCACTGCATATATCATTGTTTAAGCAATAGTAAAAATTATTGTCGGAGGCTATTTACTTGCTAAAATTAATTTAGCAATTACAACAATTGCTAAGTTATAATAAATATGGTGTCTAGGTCTTATCACTGCATGTATCACTATTTAAGCAATTGCAACAATTGTGTCGGAGGCTATTCACTAGCTAAAATTAATTTCAGCAATTACAATAATTGCTAAGTGATTCTACTAGCTATCTTTTTTAGCAACTACAACAATTGCTAAATTATACCTACTACTTTCTCATATATTTTTAAGCAATTGGTACAATTGTTGTTGAGGGTTATTCACTTGCTAAAATTAATTTCAGCAATTACAACAATTGCTAAGTTACACATTCTACTTGCTAATTTTTTCAGCAACTATAACAATTGTTAAATCAGACCCACTGTTTTCTAATATATTTTTAAGCAATTGCAACAACTGTTATCGGAGGCTATACACTTGCTAAAATTAATTTCAGCAATTACAACGATTGCTAAGTTACACATTTTATATGCTATTTTTTAGCAACTACAACCATTACTAAATCAGACCTACTACTTGATGTCGCGCAAGTTACACCTTCTTTTTAGAAGATAAAACAATCACTGTCAAGAAATAGATCCTAACCAAGGTTAGAGTCAAACCCTCGGGGAATATGTAGACCCAAGGAAAATTCACCAATAAGCAATCCGAGTAGTTAATCAACTCGATTCCCCAAAAGGACGGGGGTTTGCAAAAACCAATGAGAAAAATAAACTAACTATCACGAGAGAAATATCAATAAAGGAGAGTAACTAGGGTATTGTGTTCTCCATGATTCCTTAACTCAGTATCACCGAATAACCTAATTCTTGTCTAGTGTATAGCATGCAGGACGGTAATTTAAGTTCACCAAGCCCTTTGATCAAAGGTGAGAGGCGAATTTCACTATGCGACTTGACCATCTCCATAGTGTGCATTACTAACCATTGCCTATAATTCCAAATACAACCTCCCCTTGGCCCAGTTTGGTTGATTAGACAAGAATAATCAATCGAATCTTGTTAATTAATCTCTTTTCCTATTCATTACTACCTTGGTCCAGTCACTAACACTAGGCAGGTTCTAATGTTGGCCACCACTAGAAAACATGCAAAACGAAGAGAATTAATTAATGCATGCATATACACCTTCCAAGAATCGTGAATTATTCGATTTTACTTTGTTAGTTCTTCATGGTTCTCACAACCCTAGTTTTGGATTTATCTACTCATGCTTTATGTAGATGAAGAGATTATGAATTTAGAAGACATAATTAAATACATACACAACTGAATTAAGAACAAGCAAATCCAATGTCAATGAAAATCACAAGCTTGAATATTGAATTATACCACAAGTGTTTCAAAGACTCTCTCACAATTTTCTCTCTTAGAATATTGAGTTCTCTAAACTAAACTACTCTAAACTCACGTGAACTGTTCTCTCTCCTCTCTGAAAAATAACCCTAAAAACCTATTTATAATAAGTAAAAATAAATCCTAAACATATCAAGAAAATTGGTTGGCAAACTCCACGAAAGCACTTCACGACTCATATTGTCCTCTACGACTCATAGTCGGGGTCTCCTAATCAGCAACCAGAATTTTGGACTTCTCTTTTATGACAACCCTTCATGACTCGTAAAGGGGTTTACGACCTGTAAAGGGGGTTTCATCTGATAACTTTCCTGCAAGTCTATTTCTCTCATCCTCAAGGCACGAAAAGTCTTCTACAACTCGTACAATGATCCATGGCTCATCTGCATGTTCATAGAATCATATTCTGAAACTTGCCCCCTCACTGGAATTCCTCACGAAACACCTTTACGACTCATAGAATGCTATACGACTCGTAGATGGTCTTGTACAACAACAAAAACCAACAACTTCTGTAATTTTTCCCCAAATCATGGCCAACCTATATTCCTGCAAATCTAAACACAAAAACACATAAAAACAACTAAAGTCACATTGAGAGCATGCAAAATCCTAAGTTTTAAGCATCAAAAGTGTTGTATTTTGGCAGCACATCGACACCTTCAACTTAAAATTATTGCTTGTCCTCAAGCGACAGACTCAATCTATATAGACAATACAGTGACACAGACCTCAACTCAATGGCATAAACCACATACATCTCAGATTCAGACCCACACCAACTCTTCAAAACGGGATTAGATATCTATTTAGGAAACCCATGCAAACTAGTGCATGTGACAACACAACAATGACACGCAAGATATTATCAACAATTTACAATCACTGAACAAGTCCAATGCTAATAATGCAATGCAAGTGTCCTCATAGAAAGAAGTCTCACATCTAACACTCAATGATATTCCCATGTTTAGCATTGGGACTGTGCAAACTCACTCACCCTCACAACATATATTCATGCATAATGACTAATAACATAGGCTTGCCCCTATAATCATGACTCTGACCTTCAACTAATTGGTCTAGGATCACTCTAGGACTTTCTAGGCTTGTAACATAGGCTCAGAGGGCTTTGGTATGATATTTTGGAAAAATAGTGACTAAAGGCCCTCCCTAAAACTTCGTTTTTTCTACACTTCCACCCTACTAACTCTGCTATTTTCACCTTATTCTCCCTTTTCCTTATTCAAGATTTTCTAGGCATTTTCTTTTCATTTTTCAACTTTTTGCCTTATTTTTACACTTCATTTTGCTTTTTTAGATCTCAATTAAGGCGTCTTTCATTTCTTGCACCCAGTACGTGCTTTTTCTCCCTTTCCTTTGTATTCCTAACTTACCTCCCTTATTTTTCTGTTTTACCCTTACACTAGCCACCCTCAACTTAGGGTTTTGGCCTGTGTTGAGGTGCACACAATTCATCCTCAAAACCAGGGCCACTTTTGGTAGCCACCCTCAACTTAGGTTTTTTTACCTCAATCAAGGTACACAATGTTCAAGGAAGGAACATGGCCAAATTCAGGATTTTTCACTAGATAAGGCTGGGTTAATCAGGTGTTTTGAAAGAATAGGTAAATGTTAGGCTTAAACATTAGGAACAAGGGATATATCATCGATTTGGTTGGTTATTTTAAGGATAAAGTGGACTATCTAAGAACAATGTCCTAAGATCCTTTCCTGATCCAACTAATCTACAATCTAACTTAGAGTAACCGGGCGAATTCTGAATTAGCACAAAACACATGAATTTATCAAATAGAACTCACACTCATATGGCACTGGCTACATTATCAACGAAAGACTCTTAGATCATGAATCTTATCTCAATTTACCCTTACTTATCAAAATATATATTGTCAATCACCTAAACATGCATGGTTACTATCTAACTACTAATCAAAAATTTTTGTGGGTACCATTTTTTCAAACAAAACACAAAAACATGTTATATGCCACAAGTGTTGGTACTATATGTTACACATACTATCTAAACATCCTAAACATGCCGATTCAATATAAATTAAATATCGACAGGGAAAAAGAACACAGGCGAGAAAACCTCGGGATAAAAAATTGGATAATTATGGACCATAAGGTACTTAGACTTCAGTGAGGCCTATAACTACCCACACCCCATTGAAAAAGATGTGCATTGTCCCCAATGCACAAAATTAAAACAAAATAGAACTTAAGGGGTCAAAATTACATACCTAAGTGCCAAGGTTCCTTGGGTTGCCTCCCAAGCAGTGCTTGATTTATTGTCGCGGCACGATATAGATGACTTGAGTATTTAGACTTTATCAAGATCCCATTCTTCGACCGTCTTTATCTTTTCCACGTTTCGAAGATATGGCTTACCCTTTGATCATTTACTTTAAAGGTTCCTCCATTTCGTCTCTTCAATTCAATGGTCCCATGATCAAAGACGCGAGCTACTCGAAAGGGTCCAAGCCATCTGGATTTTAGCTTCCCAAGGAACAACTTTAGTCTTGAATTGTAGAGAAGCACCAAGTCCCCTGGTGCAAATTGTTGATTCTCTATGCAATGGTCATCTTCTGCAGCTTTATTCTTTGTTTGTACAAGGCTGAGCTCTCAGATGCCTTTGGCTGAAACTCATCAAGCTCATTAAGCTAGCTCAACCTAGAGTTCTTTGCATCAGTCCAATCCAGATTCAACTTCTTTAGTGCCCTCATCGCTTTATGCTCAAGTTCTACTGGCAAGTGACATGCTTTCCCAAAGACAAGTTGGTCGGGAGACATGCCTATAGGGATCTTGAATGTTGTCCGGTATGCCCAGAATGTGTCATCCAGCTTCCGCGGCCAATTTGTCTAGTTTGCATTCACAGTCTTGGATATGATCTCTTTGATTTCCCTATTGGACACCTCCACCTGCCTGCTTGTCTGAGGATGATAAGGTGTCGCCATCTGATGCTTCACTCTATACTTTTCAAGAATAGCTTTAAAAAGTCTATTGCAAAAGTGAGAACCTCTATCACTGATACTCGCCCGAGGAGTGCCAAACCTTGAAAAGATGTTCTTTTTCAAGAACGTTATGACACTTTTGCCCTCATTGTTGGGTAGAGCCACGACCTCTACCCACTTTGATACATAATCCACAACAACTAAGATGTACTTGTTTCCATGTGAGCTAACAAATGGTCCTATGAAATCTATCCACATACATCAAACAATTCAATCACCATAATAGGGTTTAGAGGGAGCTCATGCTTGTAGGAAACCTACCTTCTCTTTGGCACCTGTCACAAGCTTTGGCATAGTCGTGGGCGTCTTAATGGATGGTGGGCCAGTAATATCCATATTGTAAGATCTTGTGGGCTGTCTGAATTCCACTATGATGCCCTCCCATCAACGACGAATAACATGCCTCGAATATGCTCATCATTTCAACCTCAGGAACACAGTGATGAATAATCCAATCAGTACATACACGGAACAAGTATGGGTCATCCCAAAAGAACTTCCTCACATCAGACATAAACTTTCGATGCTGATGTGTGTTTAGGTCGGGTGGCACGATATCACTTACCATGTAGTTTGTATAATCTACAAACCAAGATATCAGATCATGAGATGCAGCCAACAATCTCTCATTGGGAAAAGAAACATTTATCTCTAGCCCATCATCAAATTTTATCATTGCATCATCTTCCAATCTGGAGAGGTGATCTGCAACCTGATTCTCTGTCCCTTTTCTATCAATGATGTCAAAGTCGAACTCTTGCAAGAGAAGCAGCCATCTCATTAATCTTGGTTTTGCATCTTTCTTATCCATCAAATATTTAAGTGCAGAGTCTTTTGTATGCACCACTACTTTGGCCCCTAATAGATATGATCTAAACATTTCAAATGCAAAGTTCAATGCAAGTAGCTTTTGTTCGGTGACTTTGTAATTCTTTTGAGCCGTATTTAAGGCTTTGCTAGCATAGCATATGGGGTGTAATATCTTCTCTTTGTGTTGTCTCAATACTACACCTAGTGAAACCCCACTTGCACCACACAAGATTTCGAAGGGCTTGGACCAGTCTTGCGCTACAATGATGGGCGCTGAGATCAACCTCTTCTTCAATTCTTCAAAGGATTAAAGGCATGCATCATCAAACACAAACTTAGCATATTTCTCCAGCAAATTTGCACAATGGGTGTGAGATTTTTGAGAAATCTTTTATGAACCTCCGATAGAATCCGACATGCCCCAAGAAACTCCTCACACCCATCAAGAACGGTGGGGAAAGTTTCTCAATCACCTCCACCTTAGCTCTTTCAACCTCAATTCCTTTGCTGGATATCCTATGCCCTAACACAATGCCCTCTTTCACCATGAAGTGACACTTTTCTCAATTCAGTATCGGATGACTCTCCTTGCATTTTTGCAGAACTGCATGTAGGTGCTTCAAGCAATCCTCAAATGAGTCTCCAACCACACTAAAGTCATCCATGAAGACTTCAATAATGTCTTCCACCATGTCTGAGAAGATGTACATCATGCATCTCTGAAATGTTATTGGGGCATTACACAACTCGAATGACATCCTTTTAAATGTGAATGTGCATAGGGGCATGTAAATGTTGTCTTCTCTTGATCCTCTAGAGCAATGATGATCTGATTGTAGCCTGAATAGCCATCAAGAAAGCAGTACCACCCCTTTCCAGCTAGTCGATCAAACATCTTATCCATGAATGATAGGGAAGTGATCCTTTTCTGTCAAAGCATTGAGCTTTCTGTAATACATGCACACTCTCCATCCTGTGACTGGACTCATTGGGATCAACTCATTGTTGGCATTTGGTACCACTGTGATACCTCCTTTCTTTGGAATGCACTGCACCGAACTCACCCATTCACTATCAGCAATCAGGTAGATTACTCCTACATCCAATCATTTGATGATCTCTTTGCAGACAACCTCTTGCATAGAGGGGTTGAGACGGCTTTGGTTCTCAATGCTCGGCTTGTAGTTTTTGACCAACTGGATTTTTTGTGTACATACCTCGGGAGGGATACCAATGATATCTGCAATCATCCATCCTATGGTCTTCTTGAATTGTTTAAGCACCCTTGTAACTGCTCCTCATTCAAGTCCACAACAACTATGACTGGAAAAGTGTTGTTAGCTCCAACAAATGCATACCTCAGATGTGCTGGAAGGGCCTTCAATTCCCACACCGATGGGTCTTCTATGGAGGGCTTTTGTGGGTGGTGACTCCCGATTTGGCAAATCAAGCTCTAGTTTGGTTTGGTGCCTAGGACCATAAGACGCCCATAGAGCATTTACTGTCTCCTTATAGTCCAGGACGCCATCACTGTCGAAATTCATCAACACTGCTTCTAATGTGTCAACACCCAATCTTTCTTCAAGGGGTACCTCTGGTTCAGCTTTATCAATAGTCTCGATAACAGAGACCACTCTCACATCATTTTCTTTCCTTGCTTAATGACACACATTGAACAGAACCTCATCTTTTCCAAATCTGAACTTAAGTAGGCCCTTCTCCATATCTACCAAAGTACGACCGGTAGCTAAGAAGGGCCTTCCCAAGATAATAGGGACTTCAAAATCGACCTTAAAATCAAGGATCACAAAGTCTGCGGGGAAGACAAACCTCTCAACTTTTACCAATATATCATATAGTACCTCCCACAGACTTCTTCACAGTGCGATCCGCTATCAGCAACCGCATTTTAGTAGGAGTAAAGGCCCCCAATCCAGGCTTTTTGAAGACCGTTAGGGGTATCATATTGATATTAGCACCTAAATAACATAGTGCCCTTGCGAACTCCACATCTCCAATGGTGCAGGGTATGGTGAAAGCACCTGGATGTTCTCTTTTCTAAACCAAGGACTTCGTAGTGACAACACTGCAATGTTGAAGCTCTTGAGAAAGCTCCTGACTCACATTGCGCTTTTTGGTGACCAAGTCCTTCATATAATTTGCATATCCTGGCATCTTCTCCAAAGCCTCTATAAGGGGGATGTTGATAGAGAGCTACTTTAGCATAGAGAAGAAGTGCTTGAATTTGCCTTCATCCTCCCTCTTTTTGAGTCTCTGAGGGAAGGAAGGAGGAGGCCTAGGGATAGGCTTAAACCTCTGTGGTGCTTTAGCTGCATCACTCACCCCATCTTTGCGACGACCATCTCCCTTACATCCTTAGTTGCAACCATCTCCTCACGAACATCTTCCTCTTCGACTAGCATGGGAGGATCAATGGTGGTCTTGCCACCCCGAGTAGTAATTGCCCTACATTATCCGACATTCTTAGAATTTTGCACTGTATTACTAGGCAGTGTACTCCTCTGACGTTGATTCAATTGAGTCATCACTTGAATGAACTGTTGTTCCAGCTTCCTAATAGCCACAGAATGAGACTCTATCTTTTGATTGATACTAGAGATCTCTATTTTCATGCCCCTTAGGGTCTCATCCTGTGTCTCAGCCTTCTTCAACTGGCGATCAAACATCTCCTCAATTCTAGAATTGTCTGTACCTACATCGCAGTTGTGTGGTGGCATATAAGGACCATTCCTAAAGCCTTCTCTGCGACCCCAATCTGCATTTGGACCCCTATTTCTATCATAGTAACCACCGCGATTGTCTCCATAAGCTCTATCTCTACCAAAGTTCTGACCTTGGTTTCCTTGACCTTGGCGCCAATAGTCCTGATTAGACCCTTGGGTGTTGGTCCGAAAACCCCTCATCTGATCACTAACAAAGCATGTGTCTTCCTTATAGTATGATTTCTCGTACATGGGTGCACATGGAGGTTGATAAACCACTACATTTGCTCTCTCATGGTTCTGTTTCATCATCACCTCCATGCTTGTGTGAATCTGAGCAAGTTGTTGTATGATCTCCTTATTGATTCTGGCTTGTTCTGGACCCACACTGACTGTACATGTACTCTTTGTGGAAGCTCTATCTCTCTTCCCTGATGCACAATTCGTCTTGACCACTATTTCCATGCTTTCATTAATCCATGCAAATGGTTGATCCAAAAACATTCCCTCATGATAGTGTCAACACAGGCCAGACTATTTTTATCAAGGGCACGATAGAAGATCTCGACCACGGCGTCATCAACTATCTTGTGGTCAGGGATGCTACTCAGACATTTAGTAAACCGCTCCCAAGAAGTGCTTACGGAATCACCAGGAAATTGCTCAAAGTTGTTGATCTGGTCCTTCAACTAGATATTCTTCGGTTTAGGGAATAACCTTTCCAAAAAAAACCTTCTACAAGTCCGCCCAACTGGTGATTAACCTCTAGAGGAGCTCAGATAGCTATAATGCAGCATTGCCCGTAAGAGACAATGGGAAGACATGGAGTCCCATGCGCAAATTCTCATTGGATCTCGGTTGTTCTTAACATCCATAGATAGATTCTGTGATCCGATCACACTTTTACAGACGAATGCCACATTCTGTAAGTCAGGCCTGACTATTTTCATCAAGGGCATGGTAGAAGATCTCGACCAAGGTGTAATCAACTATCTTGTAGTCAGGGATGCTCCTCAGACATTTAGTAAACCGCTCCCAAGAAGTGCTTACGGAATCACCAGGAAATTGCTCGAAGTTGTTGAATCTGGTCCTTCAACTAGAGATTCTTCGGTTTAAGGAAGTACCTCTCCAGAAAATCCTTCTGCAAGTCCGCCCAACTGGTGATTGACCTTTGCGGGAGCTCACTTAGATATAATGCAGCATTGCCCGTAAGAGACAATGGGAAGACATGGAGTCCTATAACATCCGTAGACAGATACTGTGATCCCATCACATTTTTATAGACGAATGCCATATTATGTAAGTGGTTATGTGGACGCTCTGATGGTAAGCCCGCAAATACCCCATGGTTTTGCAACATCTGAAGTAACCCACTCGAGACTGTGAACTTTGTATTTGTCAGTAGTGGTGGTAACACGATAGCTCCAATCACCTTCATAGCAATAGGATTTAACTTGTATTGATTCCACTTGTAAGCATTGGTGTTAATATCCTGAGGATGTGGAATGTCCTCCAAAGGAGGTGGGTTCTTATTCCCATCATCATCATTATTGTTCCGATTCAGAGCTGCATTTGCTGCATTGTTGGCATTATCTTAAGCCATCCTCCTTATCATTTGGTGGATCTCTAGATCAAATAGAGTTAAGGGATTGCCTTGACTCCGAGTGTTGGGCATACATTACTCGTACCCTGCAAATAAAGAAAAACAATAAACAAAACTAAAATCAAGGGAACTAAGGATTAATACTCGAAATATCAATGAATTCACTAAGTCTAGCTGTACTCCCTGGCAACAGCACCAGAATCTTGATGTCGCCCAAGTTACACCTCTTTTTTAAAGGATAAAGTGATTGTTGTCAAGAAATAAAACCTAACCAAGGTTAGGATCGAACCCACAAGGAGTACGTAGACTCAAGGCAAATTTACCAACAAGCAATTCGAGTAGTTAATCAACTCAATTCCCCAAAAGGGGGGGGGTTGCAAAAATCAATGAGAAAAATAAACTAACTAACTATAACGAGAGAAAGATCAATAAAGGAGAGCAACTAGGGTATTGTCTTCCCCACGACTCCCCAACTCAGTATCATCGGATAACTTAATTCTTGTCTAGTGTATACTGTATAGCATGCAGGACAGTAATTTAAGTTCACCAAGCCGTTTGGTCAAAGGTAAGAGCTGAATTTCACTATGCGACTTGGCCCATCTCCATAGTGTGCATTACTAACCATTACCTATAAGTCCCAATACAACCTTCTCTTGGCCCAGTTTTGTTGATTAGACGAGAACACATCAATCGAATCCTGTTAATTAATCTCTTTTCCTATTCATTACTACCTTGGTCTAGTTAGTAACACTAAGGCAGGTTCTAATGTTGGCCACCACTATAAAACTTGCAAAACAAAGAGAGTTAATTAATGCATGCATATACACCTTTCAAGAACCGTGAATTATCCGATTTTACTTTGTTAGTTCTTCATGGTTCCCACAACCCTAATTGTGGATTTAGCTAATCATGCTTTGTGTAGATGAAGAGATTATGAATTTAGAATACATAATTAAACAGTTACACAACTGAATTAAGAACAAGAAAATCTAATGTCAATGAAAATCACAAGCTTGAAGATTGAATTATACCACAAGTGTTTCAAATACTCTCACAGTTTTCTCTCTTAGAATATTGAGTTCTCCAACCTAAACTACTCTAAACTCACGTGAACTGTTCTCTCTTCTCTTTGAAAAATAACCCTAAAAACCTATTTATAATAAGTAAAAACAAATCCTAAATAAATTAGAAAAATTGGTCGACAAACTCCACAAAAGCACTTTACGACTTGTATTGTCCTCTATGACTAGTAGTCGGGGTCTCGTAATCACCAGCTGGAATTATGGACTTCTCTTCTACGACACCCCTTCACGACTCGTAAAGTGGTTTTTACGACTCATAAAAGTGGTTTTGTTTGATAACCTTTCTACAAGTCCACTTCTCTAATCCTCAGGGCATGAAAGGTTTTCTACGACTCGAATAATAATCCATGACTTATCTGCATGCTCATAGAATTAACTTAAGAAACTTGGCCCCTCACTGGAATTCCTCATGAAATACCTTTACAACTCGTAGAATTGCTCTACGACCCATAGAAGGTCTCGTACAACAGCAAAAACCAACAACTTCTGCCATTTTCCCCCAAATCATGGCCAACCTGTATTCTTGCAAATCTAAACACAAAAACAGATAAAAGCAACTAAAGTTGCATTGAGAAAACAAAATATTCTAAGTTTTAAACATCAAAAGTATTGTAGTTTGGTAGCACATCACTACTTGCTAAATTATTTTTTAAGCAATTGCAACAATTGTTATCGGAGGCTATTCACTTGCTAAAATTAATTTCAACAATTACAATAATTGCTAAGTTACACATTTCACTTGCTAATATTTTTAGCAACTACAAATAAACCAACTACTTGCTAAGATATTTTTAAGCAATTGCAACAATTGTTGTTGGAGGCTATTCACTTGCTAAAATTAATTTCAACAAATACAACAATTGCTAACTTACACATTGTACTTGCTAATTTTTTTTAGCAATTGCTATTGCAATTTTCAACAACAAGGATTCAACACTAACATATTATATAATTAATTAAAAATATAATAACATTAAAGTTCAACATCAAACTAACATTAAAAAAACATAAAAGAAAAGTAAAAAGTTCAACATCAAATCATAATTCAAAAAAGTATAAAACAAAAGTAGTGTTTGTCTGTCAACTTGAAAGAAAGATAACTACAAATCCCAGGGCAATTATCAACAACCCACCCTGCTATTGGAGCTCTTTGAAGTGTTGACTGCCCTTTTTTTGGCACATGATAGTGCCTTAAAAATCTGGGGTTTTCTCCTTTTTACACCACATGAGTGTAAGGGCCTGAGATTCTCAAAGACGGCTTGATGACTCTTTTGGACATTAGTGTCGTGAGTGATGTGTGTATCTAGAGTCTCCACCTCGGCACTCAATTGAGCCATGATGTGTGTATCTAGAGTCTCCACCTTGACAATCAACTGAGCCATTTGTTCAGAAATATTTTTACATTCACAAGTACATGAAAGTACCCTAGAGGTGCCAACACCAACTAGTCAAATTTTTTCCCAAGTTGTAGGGAGTCTCTAAACCACCAACAATGCCACGATCAACACCATCACCAACAGTAACACCACCAACACCAGAAGCACCAACACCTTCACCAATAGTTGCACCACCAACATCACCGACATCACCATCACCATCACCATCATCACCATCAATATAAAAATAATTTTTAAATATTGTTGCATCATCATTCGCAACACTAGCAATAACTTCATCAATAACTCTCGAAGCATCAAACTCCCTTTCAACCACAGACAAATCCCTTTTAATAGTCAATGTTCCAACCAAATCCTCTCGAAGCTTTTCAAGCTCGAGAGCTATCTTGTCTTCTTTTAATAGAACAAATTCAGAAATATATTTCATCTCTATCTCAGTGGTAGAAGGAGCTATCCACGGGTACACAATCTATGCATAAAAATAAATGTTAAAGAATAAGTATGAATAATATCCACAATAATTGTTGAAGATAGACAGAACAATTGCAGAAATTATTTTAGCAACTGTTGTGACAACCACAGTAATTGTTGAGACTAGGCACAATAACTACTGAGATTAGATACAGGCTAGCCAAATAATTTAAGTGTGATAATTGCACTGAGCATTCTGTTCAATATATTTTAGCAACTGTTATGGTAGTTATAACATTTGCTGAGGATAGGCCTAATAATTGTAGAAATTATTCCAGCAACTGTTGTGACAGCCACAATAATTATTGAGACTAGACACAAGCTAGCAAAATAAGCTAAATAATTGTTGAGTATAATACAAAATGAGAATGACAAGTCTTACCGAGTCAGACATGGGATCAAACAAATTATCAATTTTAACAGAATTATTTTTCTTTTCATTCAGCCATCTAAGAATTCTCGGACAAGTTTCTTCATCTAATAAATTTTTAAATCGATGCCGAAGTTGGGGAATAGCTTCATATGCCCAAGCCTATATAATATAATATCATCATAGATCAAAATAATAAACAAACAAGATAAAAAATATTGAACAAAGTTTACCATGAAAGCCCAAGGAAAGCCAAAATGATTGGTTGCTTTCCCTGTTAGGTTCAATTCCTTCAACAGATATTCAGTGGTGAGTGAAGCTTTCCTGGCCCATGAATGGGCACGACATGCTTTACAATTGGTGCAAAAGGTCAATCCAGTCAACAGAAATTCTTGTGCTTTGATCGCGTGCACAAAGAATAGTATGCACGAACCAAAGTAAGCACCGTGACTTCTTACAATTCTTCTCAACCTCCACGGATTTTAGAAGGGCAATGAAATCATTCTCTTTGAAACTTTTTCCACTTAACTTACGCAATTGCTTTCACCTTTCAACAACCTTAGAATTAGAGCTCTTGGATGGCTTCTCCAACTAATCAACACTAAGAGTATGATGTCAGTTTAAGCCTGTCATGATTGCAAATTCTTCATGCCGAACAAAACTGGCATGCCACAATAATTGATCCAAATTGCTTTTTTTTTTTCATCACAAATAATTCTTTGCCGAAGAAGTTGATATACTAAGCTCATAGGAAACTTTGAAACTTTTTTCCTCAGATATGTCTAAATACTTCCCAAATATACTCTTTCCAAAATATCTTTCGAACTTTTGTGCCATCAGAACCTTTCTAAAATCAACAAAAGGTTTTTTCATACCTGATCGAATAACAATATCACCTTTTAAATCACAATCGTGATTATTCAAGAAAGTCTGCAAACCATAGTTTGAAAAATTAATGTTTTTAAGAGCAACATTTGTTGAAAGAGGACTGTTAAGAGGGGAATCAACAGTGGAAGAAAAAGGGACATTGTCTGATTTGCTTGGTTGTTTTGAAGCTGAATCAGCTTCGTCACATGCATTTTCTTCTTTTTCTTTTTCTTGTTTTGAAGAAGAACCACTTTTATCCCTTGTCAATTGTTGTTGAGCCTCAGACTCCTCATTTGTTTGTCTAGGAGTTGAGGCTACCTCCTCATATACCATTGTGGCATCAAAACATAAAGTAGATGTTTGTGCTTCCGCTACTATTTCTACTTCTATTTGGGATTGTGGATTAAGTCTGTTAGATTTACAAATAGGTTTGCTTGAAACAGTTTTTCTTTTTGTCTGAGCCATTTTATCTCCACATATGAAATAAAACTAAATTAGCATAACTAAGTCTTCAATAAAATAGAAAACAAACTACAGTAAATGATTTAAGATGCATCAATAACTGAAACAACAACTTAAGGTAGTAATTTAAGAAATTAAA
Organism: Solanum rostratum; assembly: GCA_029948455.1. Taxonomy (NCBI): domain Eukaryota; kingdom Viridiplantae; phylum Streptophyta; class Magnoliopsida; order Solanales; family Solanaceae; genus Solanum; species Solanum rostratum. The sequence continues at coordinate 26,588,892 of CM057047.1, forward strand.
AGTACAACTACTTAAGCAATTACTTAAGCAACTGCTTAAGTAACTGTACTTTTTAATTTCTTAAATTGCTACCTTAAGTTGTTGTAGCAACAATTGCTACCTAAAGTTAAGTTGTTATTACAATAACAACTTAAGATAGCAATTTAAGAAATTAAAAGTACAACTAATTAAGCAGTTGCTTAATGAACTACTTAAGTTGCAATAAAGGTTGCAACTGAAGGAGGAATCTAACTACATTAACTTTAACTTAAGCAGTTGCTGAATCAATTGAAGTTACTACGACAACTTAAGGTTGCAAGTTTAACGGTTGTTTTATCAAGTACTTCAATTATTGGGACTTATTAAGCAACTAAATGATTCTTTTACAACAACTTCATTAAGTTCAGTCGATTTTCATTCATCACTGTCACAACACTACCACAACAATGAATACAAGTGCAACTACTTGTGCAGTTGCTTAAGTTGCAACAAAGGTTGCAACTATTAAGTTAAGTCGATTTTCATTCATCATTGTCACAACACCATCACAGTAATGAATACAATATTATTACGGTAAAAAAAACAGAACAATCTATGAAATATTTGAAGAAAGAAACAAAAATAAACAATATATACATGCATATTCTTGTCTTTTTCTTTTTACATTATGAAAATTCAAACTCAAAATCCTAATTATAGAGAAATATTTTCTCTTTTACCTATGTAATGACGACAACAAGAGATGGAGACAAAGACGACGAGCAAAGCAAAGGACAAACAAAGGAGACAATGAAAATGAGACGATGAAGGCCCTTGAATCGAGAGAAGATGTAAAGAAGTCATGAAAAAGAGAATCTCTTTTACTTTTCTTGGAAAGGAAAGAGTAGATTAAATAACGTTTGATTTGAAAGTGTAATCGTGGGTCCCACAAGAAAAAATATTAAAACTTTTAAAAATTATAAATTACCCTTATTCAACTTTGGTAAAATATTTGCCTCGCCTCTGGTCAAGTTATCACATTTTTTTTTCAATTGGAAACATTTTTGTTACTCCTCTCTCGAATTTCTCACAATTCGAGCTCTCTCTTTTATGAAGCTTCTGTGTAGGAATTTCCAAGTTACGCAAGAATTAGGCTCCAGTCAAATACTTGATTCCTTAAGTGAGACTGTTGAAACTTTTGAAGATAAGCAATGAAAAGTAAATCGTTATCAAGAAATGGAAATTATGTTGAAAGGGGAATAGGGGAGGATGCTGCATCGACTAAATCAAATGTGGAGGTTGATTTTGGCAATTTGATATGGGTCCAGCTCAATGGTCGATCGTGGCTTGGTCAGGTATTAGAGAGTTGGAAATATTTTTTCCTCTATGATGCAATCACATTCAAATTTTCTGTTTTCTTATATGTATATCACTACCCCCAGTTGTTGAAAACAGTATTTGGTAAGTTTCCTTGTCTCCACCTTTTTTCAACAGGTTGTTGATGAGAAGGTTGTAGGTGGGAACAAAAAGCCCACAAAAAAAGTAGCTGGTGAAGTCCTTGTTCGGTTGTATGGAAGCTACACATAGTAAGAAAATCCAACTCTTTTGTATCTGTGTTTTCCAGTTCCTATTTAAAGGTTGTACTTCATTAAAATCACTTGCAGTTTGTATGTGGATCCTATGAAATGTCAATTGGAATATGAGAAGGTAAGCTTGCCGTATATTCTAATGATGAAACCTGATTTTCATAAATGGGAGTCTTCTGACATTTTTACAACTTTATGTTGGATTTACAGATGATTGAGAGATACCATGGCAGTCTTGTTAACATACTACGTGAAGCTCTCAAGCAGGTGAGGCTTTATTATCTTTCTCCAGTATGAGAATTTTATGTCAGAAGTTTGCATCTCTTAAGGAGTCTGTTGGACTCTTGCAAGTCGTTTGTCCTACTCAAAGATGTTTTTGTTCTAGGATCTTCTTCATCTCAAATCGGGTGCTATGAAGGTGGAAGACGTACAATCTAAGGGTTAGGCCCCTTCAGCTCGTAGTTCTCTATGCTTTTCATACTTGAAACACCTTGGTTTCTTAATCTTACAATTGAGTCTTTGCAGCAGCTTTAAAATATGGTCAAATATGTCCAGAAAAAATTGGTAATCCATCCAATGCTATGAGCTTCATTTGATTTTGGCATATAATTTGACAAAATCATAATGACATCCAATATTGCGTTAGCTGAAATTATAATCTATAAATTGCCACAAAGTTGAGACGTTCAGTGTAATGGTCTTTTGAGTTAGTTTAGCATCTACATATGAGGCGTCCAATATCATAGATAACTTTTTTGTTTTTGTTTTTATTTTTTTATTTGTTTTTGCCTTTTTTTGAGATGAGGGTCTTCCAGAAACAACCTCTCAATCTCTATGAGGTAGTGGTAAGGTCTGCGTACATTTTACCCTTCTCAGGCCCTACTTGTGGGATTCCACTGGATATGTTGTTGTTGTTGGTTCTATTACACATGTATCTGTTCTGCATTCTTGAATCTGTCACTCCTAGTGCCAATTTTTAAGAAACAAAACAGTAATAATATAGTTTCTTGATTGATTTATTGTCAGTACTTTTGCATATCTTCTATTCCTTAGAAAACTAGTTTCCAAATCTTGAATCATATAACATATAACAACTTCAAATTCTTAGCATTGATTAAAATGTGGTAAAGTTGCCTAAGTAAAAAGTCAGCAGTAAATACAGATACTTTGGCTTAATTCCTTTGATTTATTTAAGACTATCCTATTTATCTCTAAATATTACAGCAGAGGCGGAGACAGAGTTGCCCCTTATACGCGATGTGGCGAAAAAGACATAACTTCCATGCAATAGTAAGTAGTAGAGAGAGGAGAAACAAATATACTTTCTAAAAGAGGGGGAAGGACCTTTGAATTGTGAGAAAGCAATGGAGATGTCTATGTAACTTGCCCTGATACTATTACCAGAAAAGGGTCAAAACAGCCCATAACGCATTTGAAGTGGTTTAAGTTTGGCCTCCTCCTACCTATTGGATTCCAGTTGCCTTCGTCATTAATTTTTTTTTTGAAAGAGGTAATTTGTCTATTATTACAATAGTACATCGGCAGTACTGAACCTTATTTACAATAAGTTCATCACATCTAGCTATCTGATCCAAAATTGAGTCTAGTACATCAACTAGGGAGATAGTGGCCTTGGAGTATAATTGATTACACCAAAAGCACTGTAGCAACAAGCAATTAAGCTTGACTTTTTGCATATTGTTTTCTATGCTATCAAAACATCTGGACTTCCTCTCGTTCCATTTTGCCACCAAAGACAATTCTCCATCTCTCTCTGCTCTTAGACTACATTCAAACTTCTTCTCAACTCCAAATGGCTTCAGTGATCTTGCCGGGCATGACCCATGACATGCCCTTGAGATTTAGGAATTGTCTCCAGAGCTGGCTAGTTACTCTACAGTGTAAAAAATGATGGTTAACTGTCTTAGCAATTTTCTCACAAAACGAGCAGAGGGACAGAAATGCTTCCTAAGCCAATAACCAAAGACTTTGAGAGGTATTTTGGATTTCCAGCTTCCTTTCCAATGCCAGTGACTAGTCAACTGGGTGTTGCTCAACCAATTGTAAGCACAATACACCTTGAAAATACCCTTTTTGTTGCCCTTCCACCATAAAGTATCCTAACCCCCCTTCCAAACCATTGAGTGATCAATGGTGTTGTGAATCACCTGATCATATAGGATTTATCTATCTTCTTAAAATGAAGTTCCATCCTTGAGGGGATCAGTGATCAGTTATGGTCTTATGCTCGTGTCACATTAAGGTACTAATATCTGGAAACAGATTTTCTAGCCTGCCAGCCTCATGCCGCACATCCTTCCCGAAGTCAGTTCTTTCCCCATTTGCCATTTTGATCCTTGTATTGTTTTTAAAATCATCCCACAAGGATCTAATGGACCTCCATACACTTTGAAAGGTGTAGTTACAGATTTGGTCATCTAGTCATCTTCCCCTTCAGACGTTGCACTATTCACTTCCTTCCAGTAGGATTGATTTTCATTGCAAAACTTCCGCAACCATTTCATTCTGAGAGCCTTGCTATGATTTTTCAAGTTCCTAATACCCAATCGCCTTTTTCTCTTACCCACTATTACATCATCCCATTTGACCAAGTTATAACTCTTTTTCTCATTGTTTTCCTACCACAAAAACTTCCTTCTGATTTTGTCCAATCTATTGATAACCCTCTTAGGAATTGGAAACACTAACATCATATAAATAAAGAGGGTATCAAGGATAGAATTTATTTAAGTCGGTCTTCTACCTCTTGACAGATATTGTGATTTGCACCTTGCGAGCTTCATCTCACACTTTTTTTACGACCCTTGTTCCAAATCTCATAATACTGAGATTTAGCTTCCAGAGGCATCTCTAGATATGTTGTTGGCAAAACACCTATTTCCCCACCTAGTATTGCTTTCACATACTCCATGTCTTGCATTTCATTGATAGGGTACAAATAACTTTTTCTCCAAATAATTTGCAGAGCAGATACCCCTCAAAAAACACCAAAATCACCCTTAAAATCTTGGGCTGGCCTTCGTCAGCATCACATAAAATAAGAGTATCATCTGCATATTGCAGATGAATCATTTCCACACTGTTATCTCCATTTCTGCCAACCTCAAAACCACTCAACCATCCCTCATGTTTGCAGTTTTAATCATGCTATTCAGACCCTCCATAACAATTAAAAACAGAAAGAGTGATAAAGGACCCCCCTGTCTGTCCCCTATGTGCACTGAAGAATCCATGTATGAAGACTGAAAACCTAACTATGGAGATAAATTTTCTCATCCACTGGATCGTCATCCTTCCAGAACCCATCCTCTCCACCGTATTCAGCAAGTGTTCCCAAATTACATGATCACATACCTTCGTCCAGTCAAACTTACATAGGATTCCTGGCTTCTTTTTTTTCTTTCTATGGTCCACACATTAGCCATTAATACCACATCCATAATTTGTCTATCTTTGATGAAAGTCATCTGCTAAAACTCCACAAGTTTGGTCATGATCCCTTCCATTCTCTCCGTCAGAAATTTGGCGAACAGTTTATAGATGCTTCCATCAAGCTAATAGGCCTGAAGTCTTTCAATTCTTTGGTACCTTTCTTCTTAGGAATCAAAATTATAAAGGAGGCATTCAAACACTTTTCAAAAACTTCCTGATAATAGAAGTTTTGAAAAGCTTTCATGATATCACCCTTTACCATCTCCCAGCAATTAATGAAAACACCAATAGTGAAGCCATCAGGGTCAAGGGCGTTATCGATTGTACACATCTTCAAACAGCTCAGAACTTTACTTTCCTCAAAATTTCTTTGTATATGCACTTTCTCCTCCTCAGTAAGTGTGGGACGATTGTTGTTCCTGAAAGCAGGTCTCCAACTGTTTATTTCAGCGAATCACTTCTTGTAATGCTTTACGATTTCCCCTTATATTCTGGTAAGATCCTGAGATAGTTCCCCTTCTATTACTAGTTGATTGTTGTTATTTTATCTTTTGCGAGCATTGACTATATTGTGAAAAAACTTGGTGTTCCTATTCCCTTCCTTGAGCCATAGTGCTCTGGATTCTTACCTCCACGAGATTACCTCATTTTGAGTGACTCCTCATACTCTAGTACAGATGAATTCTTTCTTGAAATCTCCCACTCTGATAATTCTCTGTCCAACATGATCTCATCAAAATCGGACAAATCTTTAAGAACTCTCCTTTTAGATCCTCGATTCCCGCGTTCACTCATGCTCCTATCCTTAAGTTTTGAAGCAAGAATGAAGTCAGGTCTACTAGAGAAGTTGAAAGAATGCCATCAGGGACTGATCCTACCAGTGAACCCTTCTGTGCCAAGCCACCAGTTTTCTAATTTAAAGTAGTTCTTGTTGTAATTGTTAATATTCCTTTTGGAGGTGGCCAGGATGCCCTTAATGCTAAAGAGTATAACCTCACCAGTTTAAAGAAACGAACCAAAAAAAAAAAAACTTAAAGTAGTTCTTGTTTTTGGTCCATACAACCCCTTGCAGCTACAGGATTGTGGTCCGATCTGAGCCTCTGTCGGGCATTTTTATTTTTTATGTTATTGAAGCTGTCGTCCCTCTTTTCCGATATCAATATTCTATCAATTATAGAGGCTGCCTCAAGAATGTCCCCTTTGAACCACGTGTAATTATTGTCTTCTAGCTGTAGGTCTACCAATTTTAGGTCTTTAATAATAACTTAAACAAATGCCTACAGACTCGAACTAGAGAGAAAATGCCATATGCAATAGTTCTTCACTTCCAACACTCCACGTCTATGGAACAATTTCCTTTGCCTTGATGACTATTGGTCTGTAGAAACCTCTCGTATTGGATGCCGTTGCTGTGTCAATTATGCCTCGTAATGATCCTTCTATAAACATGAAATAATTAGGTTGTTTCTGTGCAGCCTAGAATTATTTGGTATGGGAATCGCCATCCTTACAAGATATGGTTTCCTTAAGAAGAGTCCTTGCAGGATTCTCTTATGTGTTGTATCTTCGTTTAGCTCAAATAGCCCTGCTTTCCTAGAACTGTTTTATCTGCTCCAGTCCTGTGGGTGTACCATTTCTCGTAAACACTTTTTCATTCATCAAAATGCTACACATGAATCAGGTATACAACATTGGCTTCCCAACAGGTGATTTGAAATTTAGATTGTTGGGAGTTGTGTAGAGGCTATGTAAAAGCAGGGAAATGAAAATCGGGGGTTTGGTCCTCATTGGAATGTGTGGTATATGACATGCTGCCAAAATACTGTAGAGGATGTAAATCACAGGGACAAGGAGAATGCAGAATTTTACATCCTGAATGAGAAAGCAGCAACCTAAAGCATTCAATGAATTGAAAGACAAAGAAGTGACCAAAATACCAAGGTTCCCTGTTAAACAATGGAATCCTACTAATAAAAGATTCATCAGACACACTAATAAGGAGATTACTACTGCTGCCATGGAAATCGAGAAGGCTAATATTGTTACTAATAACACTTTTAAAGCTCTTGAAGATGATCAGGGTGAAGCTGAGAAGACAATTGGGGAGGGGGAGAAGTGGAATATGAAGGATTGGATTAAGAAGTATCTAACCTATCTAAACGCAAGCATGCACGAGTCAAAGGAGGCAATTCAGAATGAAAGACATGCAAACGAGAAACGGAGAAAGCCGCCCTTGCGGATAAGATGGTCGAGATATGGAATAGGGAACTTGCTCGCTTCGGAATCCCTTTCAGATAGGAGGACCCCTTTTTTGGGATACACCGACCCCTACACGGGAGCGATATTACCAAATCCTTATACGAAGATACTTCCACTACTGGGGAACGGAGTAATAACAGTAATGCAGCAGATAAATTGGAAAGCAGTAAAGGAACATGTTCAGAAAATCAAAAGAAGGGATAAATCAATTGCTAAATCAGGTGATGATCAAGAGGTAGCCATGGAGTCAAGTTTAGTGAAATCCAACAATGTGAAGTCCAATAAAGAGCCTGAGGAGGTAGTGAATGATGTGGTAATTCACACAGATCTTCATGTAACAGAAAATAATCTAATTGGTCAGAAGGTTGAAATTGTAAAAAGTATTCAGCATGGAGATGAAGTTGATGGTGAACAGAGTAGTAATAAGGACTCAGGGGCTGTTTCTCAGTGTATTGAGGTTTCATATCAGGAAGTAGAGGACTTAGATAAGGCAATTGTGCTTTATAAAGGTCAGCAGTACTTAAATGAGGACACCTTCAAGTCAGGAGAACTGGATGCTGAGGTATTAGATGTGGTGGAAGTTGTTGAGGAATCCTTGCCACTGCAGTAATTGGATGGTAGTTCAAGCAATAAGAATAAACATGCTGCAAGATTCTTACCTGATAGACAAAAGCAACTGGAAAATGTTAGTACTGAAAGAGAAGGTCAGAATGCCATAGTCAGTTTCTCAGAGAAATCAAGCGAAGTGATCCTATCAGAGTATTGGATAACCTGGTATCCCACAAATTAGTAGATATAGAGCACTTGACAGATAAAGTAATTGAGCAGGAATATAAAGATTCAGTTGTAGATATTGATGAAGAATATAATCAACTGAACTGCAGGAGCTTTCCCCACAAGGGAAATCAAAGAAGAAGAATAAGCCTATTAGGGCTAATCTAGTAAGATCTGGTAGGGCCAATCTAAAATGGTCTTCAAAGCCTTAATATGGAATATTAGATCTGTTAGGTCTAATCATTCATTCCATAGAGTGCAAATTCTTCATAGACATCACAAATTTGATTTGATTACTTTAATGGAACCTTTTCAAGAGTCTAGGAATGTACAACATTTCAAGTGGAGATTAGGTATGGCTTGTGCAAATTACAACATCAATGGGAAGGTTTGGATTTTTGTACTAGAGGATATTCAGGTGGAGGTGTTATCTTATGCTGAACAACAATTGTCTATTAAGATGTTGTTTCCAAATGGCCATCAGGTGGTGAGTACATTAGGATATGCTGAGTGTTTCAGCTGCAGAGAGACTTCTTTTTTGGGAGGGTTTGTATGAATTGGGCCAAAATATGAATTTTCCTTGGATTGTAGGAGGAGATTTTAATGACATAATGGATGCAGAAGAAAAGATTGGTGGACTACCAGTTTATCCTAGTGAAGTGGAGGACTTTGCTTTTTGTATCAATTCTTGTGAATACTTTGATATTAATTTCAAAGGTAGCCCTTTTACTTGGTGGAATGGGAGATCCGATGATAAATGTATTTTCAAAAGATTTGACAGAGTTGTTGCTAATCAAATTTTTCTGGAAGAATAGGGTCAGGTGGAATTAGAGCATTTGGCTAGGACTAGGTTAGATCATGCCCCTATGTTATTATCCTGTGGAGAGCAATCTTCTCAGTGGTATAAGCCTTTTAAGTTCCTTAACTTTTGGACTGATAGAGAAGATTTTAAAGAAATAGTTAGGCAGAATTGGGTTTCTTGTCTTTCTGATGATGGGCTTGTAAACTTCATACTCAAAATGAAGACGACAAAATTGGCCTTGGTTAAGTGGAGTAAAGAGATATTTCAAACAGCTTGCAATCAGGGCGGAAATTGTGAGGATCAAAGAAAATTTGTTTTGAGAATTTTCCTTCTGCTTTTAACAGAGCTATTCTGAATAAAGCTCATGCAGAATTCACAAGTATTTGAAATCCGAAGAGGAATTCTGGAGGCAGAAAGCTGGGATGCAGTTGTTCTCTGAAGGACATAGAAACACTAAATTTTTCCTCAGCCTTGTTAAAGGTAGAAGGAAAAGAACTGAAATCAATAGGATGCAGAGAGCTGATGATTCATGGGCTGAAGGTCATGAGGTTGGGGAGGAAGCTATCAAATTCTGTCAAGAATAATTTTCTAGTGATATACAGGATGGTGATCTTTCTTTAGTTAATCTAATTCCTTCTCTGATCAAGGAAGAAGATAATGAAGCTCTAAACAGGATTCCTACTTCTGAGGAGGTTAAAGAGGCGGTCTTTGATCTTAATGGGAATAGTGCAAGTGGAGTTGATGGTCTTACTGCGCACTTTTATCGGGTGTGCTGGGACATAGTTGGAAATGACATTTTGTAGGTGGAGATTGCTTTCTTCAAAGGAATGACTCAACTAAAATCTATCACCCATACTAACCTTGTTTTGATCCCTAAGAAAGAAAAGGTGCCGACTTTCTTGATTTAAAACCTATCAGTCTTGGCAACTTTGTCAACAAAATCATTTCCAGAATTGTTCATGATAGACTGGAAGGCTATTTACTTGCTCTTATTTCTGCCAATCAATCTGGTTTTGTCAAAGGAAGGAGAATTACAGAAAATATTGTACTTGCCCATGAAATTATTGTCGATATTAGCGGAGTAAGGCTGCTAATGTGGTGTTTAAACTTGATATGGCCAAAGCATATGATAGAGTAGACTGGAATTTTCTAATGAAATTGGAATAATGGTCTTTAACAGAGAATTCACTGATAAAATAGGGGGACTGGTTGCCGACACAGAGATTCTGTATTGATCAATGGTAAGCCTGTGGTTTCTTTCATTCTACTAGAGGAGTGAAACAGGGGGATCCTCTATCTCCTTCTCTATTTATTTTAACAGCTGAAGTGTTGGCTAGGTATCTTAATAATTTGTGCAGGTCTGTAGGTTTTCAAGGTTTTGGGCTACCAAAGTGGAGTGAACAGATTAACCATCTCGCCTGTGCTGATGACACCATTATCTTTTCTAAGGCAGACAGGTTTTCAGTGGAATTGATCATGAAACTTAGCAGGATTATGAAAGTCAATGTCTGAATATTAATAAGGAGAGAAGTGCTTTTTTTTGGTTTATCATAAGGCTGCTCAAAGTGATATTCAGATGATTGAAGAAGTTTCTGTTTTGCCTAGAGGTAAGTTCCCTCTAACTTATCTGGGCTGCTCAATTAGACATGCCAGAAAGAGGAAGACGCGTTTCTCTTTACTTATTAAAGAGATCCAAAATAACTTCAACTTGGAAAGGGAAGGTACTTTCTTTTGGAGGTGAGGCTGTGCTGATAAACAATGTACAAAAAAGTGATCTTACATATCAGTTATCTGCTATCATTCCCCTTAAGTGTGTGATTAAAGATCTTCATAGAATTTTTGCTAGATTTCTGTGTAATTTTAAGGAAGAGGGGAGAATCAAACACTGGGTGTCCTGGGAGGAGACGTGTCTTCCCAAAAAAGAAGGGGGTTAGGCTTCAGATCTTTGTTTGATGTTTCAAGAGCTTTATTTGCAAAATTATGGTGGAACATTAGAACAAAGAATTTTCTGTGGTCTTAATTTCTGTGGAATAAATATTGTAAAAAGCACAGACCACAAGCTGTTGAATGAAAACGGGGATCTCAAACATGGAAGTATATGCATGCTAGAAGCTAGAGATTTTATTGATCAAGAGATATGGTGGCAACCAAATTGTGGTCATTCTAGTATCATGTTTGATAACTGGACACATCTGGGTGCTTTGTACTACTATTTACCAGTGTCTCATTTCAAAGAATTGATGCAAAGGATGTTGAGCAATTATTTAAGGATAAAAGATGGAATGAAGATTTTCTGGGACAAGTTTTCCCTGACAATGTTGTTGAACATATTATCACAAATATAGAGAAAATTCAAGATACAGAGCAAAGAGATACTCCTCATCGGATGCTAAAAAGCTCATGTAAGTTCTCAGTAAAGTCTGCCTGGAACATTATGAGAACTCCTGGAGTTGAGCTTGAATGATTTGACAGAATTTGGAAGAAGGGTATTCCTTTTAAGTTTTCTTTCCTTTTCTGGATAATAAAAAAGAGGATCCCCATAGGTGATGTTTTAGTCAGACTTGGTGCTGCAGAGGTGATTATGTTCTGTTGTTGTGGTCAGTTGGTAAATGTCAACATCTTTTTATCTCGTCTTGCTGCTAATCAAGTATGGAGTTTGTTTGTTAAGCTGCAGGTATAGAAGGTCCTTTTCCTTACTTAAAGGACACAATTTACAAGTGGCGGAATGCAAATTGTTCAGCTAAGTTAAGGCCCCTATTTAACGCAATTCATGGCTTAATAACAACAACAATATACCCAGTGAAATCCCACTGGTGGGGTCTGGGGAGGGTATTATTGGCTTAATCCTCTGGGAAATCTGGAAAAGGAGGAATAGGCTAAGACATGGTGACAATATGACTATTGAAGGAATGATAATTGGAATAAATAATAACCTTCACAGGTTAGCCAGATTCAGATACCCTTGGATGAGGAATATTCCTGAGGATTGGCCCAACTTGATTAATTTCTTGGAAGGATTTAGACCAGTTATTGTCCCAAATGTTATTTATTGGAAACCTCCTAATGATGGAACCTACCAATGTAATACAGATGGAGCTTCTAAAGGAAACCCTGGTCCTAGTGCTGGAGGATTTTACATCAGAAACTGGAAAGGAGATTTTATTTTTGCTGCTTCATATGATCTAGGTATAAAATCAAGCCCGGAAGCTGAAACTTTGGCACTGGAGAAGGAATTAAGATATTGTGTTTCACACAACTTGGTTCCTCTTGTTTTAGAAACTGATTCACTAATCTTTAGCAAGATATTAGATGGTATTTGGGAGGTTCCCTAGTGTATAAGTCTTCTCATCAAGAAAATTGAATCTTCTAGAAGGAATAGGCAGGTGGAAGTACAACATATTTTCAGGGAAGGCAACAAGGTGGCACACTTTCTCCAATAGTATTTTTTTCTTTTGCAGGTTTTGAGGCTAAAATATTTCAATCATTGCAGGAAATACCTAAAGAAGAAAAGCTCTAATAATCATGGATGCAAATAAGTTTCCTAATATCAGAATTACTATAGTACAAAACATTTCTTATGGATTGTAATTTAGTACAGGAAAGCTCTACAACAATAACTTGCAATATCGAATGATAGAGATAGAATACATTAATTTACGTGACAGGAACATATGGACAATGATAGAGATAGAATACATTGATTTACATGACAGGAACATATGGACTTTAGATCCTAGCTTATTAGACAGTAATATTAGTTCCCTTAGAGCTCAATCTGTCAATAAGCAAAGATTTAAGGAAAATGGTGACTTAGGTGTAATGATCGAGACAATAGTAAAATAATTTGATGGAAATACTCATCTGGAATTTCATATGGAGAAATCTACGAGTACAGATTGGTATTTACATCAATTAGGGGACAATGTAAAGTATATCATTGGTGCCAAATTAGGGTTTTTTTAATACAGGATCAGGGTAAGATTGGTTGCGTTGAAGAAGTCTTCATTGGACAAAAATTCATGGCGTTAGTGGGAGTTAAAACATCTAGATGTCATCTATCCAAGCTCAACACCTTTCTACACTGTTTCATTTGTGAAGTATGGCGTCTCATTTCTCATCAGTTGCATAAGACTTGTATTGCAGGCTGGTCTATCATCAATGGCGAGCTGGAAGATGAAGTTTCTAGAACGCACTCGTTTATAGACAATGAGGCATCAATTTTTTTAAAAATTTATTTTATTATTTTCCTGTTTTTATTTTTGTTATTTGAGTTGGGCCAGTTTTGGGCTTAACTTATGAACATTGGGATGTTTTATCTTTGGAAAAACTACACAAATAGACCTAATGTTAAATTATTTACCCTTAATGAACCCAACCCAATCCCAACTTCCTCAGACACATAATTTAACAGCCCAAACATCAAACCAAGTATATAGGTCCTCCTTGAGCCGAGGGTCCATGCCCATCAGAAACAATCTCTCGAACTCCAAAAGGTAGGCTATGGTTCTCATACACAACTCTTCTTAGGCCGCAATTGTGGGATAACACTGCGTAAGTTGTTATAAACATCAAACCAAGTATATCTCACTTCCCATCATATAGTACGATTAATTTTGGCAACATTTAAAGCATATAACTTAACTAAAACTCAATGAAATACGAGCACAACACCATAGTTGTTATTGCCTTTATGAACTCCTTTAAGATTTTTGATCATCATTGATATTGTTCTTCAATGATATTCGTTTTTTTCCTTCCCCCATGTTCTTGTGAGAAGTGTTTATTTTTTAGCAGAAACACTTGGTGCCAGTGCATCTCAAGGCAAAGGAAACAACAAAAGTCAGGACATGACGCCCTCAACATCTGTAAGTTTCATCCTCACTCAGGACTGTCTTAAATACTAATGTTTAGTTCAAGTTCCAGTAAAAAAAGTGATCTTCTCATTTTTGTGAACGGGAACCATGAGAAAATATCTAGTAGCATATTTTGGTATATTGGGATTTTGAAGGCTAAAATTCTTGCCTAAACTTCAGAAATGGACTCTTGAATGAAAATAATCAGAAATGCTACATGGTATTTTCTTATAAACGCTAAGAAGGTAATTAAAGTGCAAGGGAAGGAGCTGCTCTTATGATAGTTCCCAAGTTAAGTATAACTTTCTGTAAAATAAAAGAGAACAAGTCAAAAGTCACCCAACTTTGCGAGTGAACATCTTCTACCTCTGAAGGTTATTTGATTTGAAGTTGTGCCTCCTATTTTAACAGAAGCATTGGGCCTTCCACAAATCGGTAACAGGAAGGGGCAAAGAAACAAATGCAACAACTAATTCATAAAACTCTGTCTTTTCCAGTTTTTCATTTGCCATGTGTCACCACTATGATATATTGATATGCTTATTGATTCTTTTTTTGCTGTCACATGATACAGAAATTATGTTGGTTTTACTTATCTGCTAAGTCCTGCTTCATAGTTTATTCTTTCTGCTCAACAAAATTGAATGACATCTTGGAGAAAATGAAAAGTAGACGAATTGGACAATGTAGGTCTTTAGTGCTTGGAATCATGACTACTTGCTATTGCTATACTTAAATCTTTTAGTAGTTTGCAATGTTGTTATGTAACTCTGCTACTGTTGACATTCCATTCAGGCAATAGCTTCAGCAGGGGAATATGTACCAAGTGGACGTCGACTGAAGGTAATGCAAGCACTTGGCTTGATGGCTCCTCCTGGATCACCATTTCATCTAAAGTAATGTGTCCCTGTGACTCTGGGATTTGTTGCCTGTAGTCCATCTACTGATTATGCTATGTACTAAAACCCTCAAGAGTCATAGTATTGCTGGTACTAGTAGCTAGATATAATATTAAATGTTCCAGGAATATTTTCATCCAAAAGTAGTGTCTCTCGATGAGCAGTTATCTGTAGTCTACTTGATGATGATGCTTAAGTAAATGTCTAGGACTGATTTGTCAATCACAATTATGTTTGGATTGAGATATATATTATTGTTGATTCTAACATCTGGAATATGATATATACAATATTTTGGTTAATAGTTTTAATCTCAAGTGACATTTCTGGCTTATATTCACACTTGTTATAAAGTATTAGAGAAGAATATTATTGAATTGTATATCTATGTTATTATGGGTTGTTGAGATGCGGGTTCTCAGGAAATAACTTTTCTACTTCTATGAGGTAGAGGTAAGGTCTGGGTACATTCTACCCTCCCTAAACCCCACTTGTGGGATTCCACTGGGTATGTTGTTGTTGTATATCTACGTTATTACATTGAGACCCTATTAATAGATACTACATAAGACTCCTTTTCCAACTAGGACACCACATTACAATCATTTTCAAGTATGATTCTGTAAATAATTCCTATTCCTATTCCTATTCTTATTTTTATTTTAAGTGGGATTGTTTATACTATTCTTGTTCCCATTCCTATGCTAACGGTCTCCTGCAAGATGATGCATACAAATCATGTGTACCTAGCTTGTTACGCATATAATTAATACAAGAATTGGTGAGGGACATGATTAATATGTTTTTAAGTTGATCGCTTAACTTAATAATTTTTTTTAACAATCTCTCAAGAGTGTCTTTTTTTGACAAAGTGATTATCAATTTCAATATGATAAGTTGTAACGACTCGCCCTGGGATCTAGTTGTCACACGATGAATGAGATATCTGAAGGCACCTCACCCAAGTCATTTTTAATATCTCAAACGTTCATAGGCATAAAACTAAACATTTGCAGAAGTAAAACGGGGAAAGGCTCTATGAGGCCATATTATGACAATGAAGGAACATTAAAAGGAAACATCAACATATGCATATCGACTAAACCATGGATGGAAGCAACAGATAACGGTCGAGTTTCATCAAATAGAAAAGACTCCATACATAAACAACATAGAATGTAAAAGCCTCAAAAGGCCAACATATACATAGTGTCTGAAATACATGGCAAGAATAGAAATTGCAGAGCCTCGAACAAGGCTCATCACAAAAGTACTAGTCTTGAATGCTTGAAAACTAGCCACGAGCCGGTGGGGGAGCACTTGCTTGTAACGATTCGACCTAGGGCCTAGTCATCACATGATGAATGAGATACCCGAAGGTACCTCACGCATGCCATCTTTAATATCTTGAGCTTTCATAGGCATAAATTAAACATTGTGGAATAAAAATGGGGAAAGGGTCTCCGGGACCATATTATGACAATGAAGCATATCACTAAAAGGAAAACATCAACTTTTGTCCATAAGACATACCAACTAAATCATAGATGGACGAAATCTGTAACGGTCGGTTTCCATCAAATAAAAAAGACTTCATACAAAGGCAACATAGAATGTAAAAGCCTCAAAGGGCCAACATATACACAATGTCTCAAAAGAAAATACAACCTAGAATAAAAAATGGTAGAGTCCCGAACTAAGGGATTACCACAAAAGTATTAGTCTCGAACGTATGAAAAACTAACATGTCCCTACATGGTTAAATCATGTAGGAAAAATATGTGTTAGAACGTTGGAATGTAATAAGTATGTGAGATGCAATGCAAGCATGAAATTGTATTGCCATCATTCATAAGTATAACATATAAATATACATGAGGTAGTAAGTGATGTGCTGTCAAAATACAACACTTTTGATGCTTAAAACTTAGAAATTTGTGTGTTCTCAATGCGATGTTAGTAGATTTGATGTGTTTTTGTGGTTGTTTTGCAGGATTACAAGGTTGGCACAATTTTTAGGCTAAGTGTGCAGAATTTGTTGAAGCAGAGGTTCCACGAGACCCTTTATGGGTCGTAGATACTTTTACGGGCTGTAAAGATGGTTTCGTAACAATTTCTAGTGAAGGATGATTTTATGAAGTTGAGTCTATGAACATGTAGATGAGCGGTAGAAGATTTTACGAGCTATAGACTTGGCATCAGGCCTTGAGGATCAAAAAGTGGGGAGTTGCTGAAAAGTCATAAGACGAACCCCCCTACAGGTCGTAGAGGAGTCTCATAAAAGTCTGCCCTTGTTTTGAAGAAGTAATCCACGAAAGCCTGTTTACGGGCCGTAAAATGTAATACGGCCTGTAGAACTTACCGTAGAGTCTGCCGACCCAACTTTCCTATTCCATTTTGGTTTTGTATTTTAAACACTATAAATAGAGTTTTTAGGTTATTTTTCATAAGAAACAATAGAGAAGAAATAGAGGGATGTGATAGAACATCAGAGAGCTTGAGAAACACTTGTAAAACTTTATTTCATCTTTTGATTTCAACCTTGTGATTTTCGTTGAAGAGTTTGGATTTCTTGTGCTTATTTCTCTTGTGTAAGTGCTCAATTATGTTATTCAAATTCATAACTCTTGCATTTACACTGATCATGAGTAGATAAATCCACAACTAGAGTTGTGATGTGTTGTCAAAATACAACGCTTTTGATGCTTAAAACTTGAAATATTGTGTCTTTCTCAATGCGGTGTTAGTTGGTTTTATGTGTTTTTGTGTTATATTTGCAGGATTCCAGGGTTGACCTTGATTTTAGGAAGAAAGTACAGAAGTTGCAGATTTTGATGCAGTACAAGACCTTTTACGGGCCGTAGTTCACTCTTCGGGATGTGAAGTGGGTCTCGTGGACAATTCCAGCGAGGGTTGATTTTCTGAGGTTGATTCTATGAACATGAATATGGGCCGTGGAATGATTTACGAGTCGTAGAACATGGTTCGTGTCCTAAGGATTAGAGATGAGGGACTTTTTAAAGATTCATCAGAAGAAATCTCCCTACGGGTCGTAAACTACTTTACAGGTCGTAGAGGGGTGTCGTAGACTTGAAGTTCAGAATTCCAGCAACACTGTATGAGACCCCGATTACGAGCCGTGGAATGCAATACGACCCGTAAACCTGTTCCTGAGGTGTGCCGACCTAGTTATCCTAATGTGTTTAGGACTTGTATTTTAAATATAATAAATAGGTTTTTTGGGTATTTTTCATGAAGTTTTCGCACAGTTTTCAGAGAACTCAACAATTAGAGAGATAAAATAGTGATATAACATTAGAGAGTTTTGAGAACACTTGTACTTTGATTTTGATCTTGTTATTCTCTTTGAAGTTGGATTTGCTTGTTCTTAATTCCATTGTGTAAGTGCTCTATTATGTTATTCCAATTCATAAGTCTTGCATCTATACAAATCATGAGTAGGTAAATCCACAACTAGGGTTGTGGGAACCATAAAGAACTAACAAAGTAAAATCGAATAATTTATAATTCTTGGAAAGTGTGCATACATGTATTAATTAATTCTCTTCATTTTGCATGTTTTCTAGTGGTGGCCAACATTAGAACCCACCTAGTGTTATTGATTGGACCAAGGTAGTAATGAATAGGAAAAGAGATTAATTAACAAGATTTGATTAATGTGTTCTCATCTAATCAACTGAATTGGGCCAAGGGGAGGTTGTACTATGACTAATAGGTAAGAGTTAGTAATGCACACTGTGGAGATGGGCCAAGTCACATAGTAAAATTCACCTCTCGCCTGGACCAAAGGGTTTGGTGAACTTAACTTACTGTCTTGCATGCTGCATGCTAGAAAAAAATTAGGTTATCTTGTGATACTAAGTTAGGGAATCATGGGGAACACAATATCCTAGTTTCTTTCCATATTGATTTAACTCTTGTGTTGGTTAGGTTTACTTTTCTACTGATTATTGCAACCCCCTCCCCCAACCCCTTTTGGGGAAGTAAGTTGCTTAAACTACTCAAATTGCGGTAATTGAATTCCCATAAGTCTATGTATTCCATTGGGTTCGGCCCTAACCTTGATTTGGTTCTATTTCTTATCAACGACCGCTTTATCCTTAAAAAGAAGGTGTAACTTGGATGACATCAAGATTTTGATGCTGTTGCAGGGGGATATGGCTAGACTTGGTTAATTCATAGTGATTTGAGTATTAATCCTTATTTCCTTCATTTTACCTTTTTTTGTTGTTTTTTTCTTTTTCAGGGTGTAAGTATAGTGTGTGCCCAACACTCGAAGTCGAGGTAGACCTTTGACTCCATTTAACCTATAGATCCAAAGAATGTTGAGAACAATGAACCCATGATAATGACAACAACACGACTAATGCAGCTCTGAACATGAACGAGAATGAAAATGCTGATCATGAGAACCCACCTCCTTTAGAGGACATTGCTCCACTGCCTCAAGATATTAATGCCAATGCTTATTAGTGGAATCAATACAGGCTAAATCCTATGGCTATAGAGGTGACTGGAGCTATTGTGTTTCCACCACTATCAATTAACACAAAGTTCGTAGTCTCGAGTGGGTTGCTTTAAATGCTACAGAATCGTGGGTTACATGCGGGCTTACCATCAAAGGATCCTCATAGCATCTACACAACGTTGCATTTGTCTGCAAGAGTGTGATAGGGACACATAATCTTTCTATGGATACTGTAGAGTTTGTGTCTTCCTATTGTCTCTTACAGGCAATGCAACACTCTGGCTATCTGAGCTCCCATAGAGTTCGACCACCAATTGGGCTGAATTGCAGAAGGCCTTTTTGAAGAGGTACTTCCCTTGATCGAAGAAGCTCAAGTTGAAAGACCAGATCAACAACTTTGAGCAACTTCCTGGTGACTCGATCAGTACTACATGGGAGCGGTTCACCAAATGTTTGAGGAGTTTCCTAGACCACAAGATAGTTGATGATGCGTTGGTGGAGATATTCTATCGTGCCCTTGATGAGAACAGTCAGGCTTGTGCTAACACTATCATGGGAGGTATGTTCTTAGATTAGCCATTTGCAAGGATTGCAGAGAGGATGGATTGAGTTGTCAAGACTAATCGTGCATGGGGGCAGAGAGATAGAGCATTTACCAAAAGTTCATGCGCTGCCACTGTCAGTTCGGAGCAAGCTAAGATAAATGAAGAGACTATGTAAGAGCTTGCCCGAATTTGCACAAGCATGAAGGTGATGATGAAGCAGAACAAAGAGCGAGTCAATACAGTGGTTTATCAACCTCCATATGCACCTATGTATGATGAGCCTTACTATAAGGAGGGCACTTACTTTATTGCTGATCAGATGGGGGGTTGTCAGATCAACGCCCAAGGGTCCAAGAAACCATGGCCGAAACTTCAACAGAGATGGAGCTTTCAGGGACAATCGTGGAGAATACTTTGACCGGAACAGGGGTCGATGCAGATTGGGGTCATAAAGATGGTTACAGAAATGGTCCCTATGTGCCACCACATAATCACGACGTAGGTGCAAACAGTTCAAGAATTGAGGAGATATTTGATCGCCTGTTGAAGAAAGCTGAGACGGGATGAGACTCTGAGGGCTATGAAATCAGAGATTTCTAGCATTAACTAGAAGATTGAGTCTCATTCTGTTGCTATAAAATAGCTTGAGCAATAGTTTGGTCAAGTGTCGACTCTGCCCAATCAACGTCAAAGGGGTACACTGCTTAGCAACATAGTTAAGAACCCTAAGAATGAAGGGCAGTGCATGGCGGTTACTACTCGTGGTGGCACGAACACCATTGATCCTCCCATGGCAGTTGATGAGGATGATGTTCGAGTGGAGACTGTTGCGGCCAAGGATGCAAAAGAGATGATCATGGCAAGGATGGGGTGAGTGAAGCTGTTGATGCGCCATAGAAGTTGAAGCCCATTCCTAGGCCTCCTCCTCCTTTCCCTCAAAGAATCAAAAAGAGGGAGGAGGGCAAGTTCGAGCACTTTCTCTCCACACTGAAACAACTCTCCATCAACATCCCTATCATTGAGGCATTTGTGAAGATGCCAGGGTATGCAAAGTATATGAAGGACCTGGTTACGAATAAGCCCACTGTGTGTTAGGAGCTCTCCCAAGAGATTTAGTATTGTAGTGCTATTGCTACGAGGTCGTTGGTTAAAAAGCAAGAAGATCCCGATGTTTTCACCATACCCTGGACCTTTGGAGATATGGAGTTTGCAAGGGCACTATGTGATCTAGGTGCCAGCTTAATCTGATGCCCCTTGCGGTCTTCAGGAAGCTAGGATGAGGAGCCCCTACTCCGACGAGCATGTGGTTGTTGATGGCTGATTGCACGGTGAAGAAGCCTGTGGGGATACTATATGATGTGTTGGTCAAAGTTGAGAAGTTCATATTCCCTGCAAACTTTGTGATCCTAGATTGCAATGTTAACTTCGACATCCCAATCATCTTGGGAAGACCGTTCCTAGCTACTAGGTGAGCTCTAATGGATATGGAAATTGATCAACTCAGGTTCAGATTGAACGATGAAGAGGTTGTCTTCAAATTTGTTAGTCTATGAAGAGGCCAGATGATTTGAAGAATGAAGTCTGGGCAATTGGTGAAGTCTGAGTAACCAATTTGTCCAAGTCGTGCCGCGACAATAAATTAGGCACTGCTTGGGAGGCAACCCAAGGTGGATACTGGCGCTTAGGCGCCCATGTATGATTTTTGACCCCTTATACTTTCTTTTGTTTGATTGTGTGCATTGGGGACAATGCACCTCTTTTTCGATGGGGTATGGGTAGTTATAGGCCTCAGTGAAGTCTGAGTAGCTTAGGTCCATAACTACCCCAATTTTTAATCCTAGGGTTTTCTTATATGTGTTCTTTTTCCCCATGGATATTTACTTTCTGTTAAACCCGCACGTTTAGCATGTTTAGGTAGTATTTGTAGTATATAGTACTAATACTTGTGTCATATAGCATGTTTTGTGTTTTGTTTTGAAAAATGATACCCACCAAAATTTTGATTAGTTAGTTTAGATAGCAACCATGCATGTTTAGGTATATTGACAATGCTTGTTCTGATAAGTGGGGTAAATTGAGATATAAAGCATGATCTGAGAGTGTTTTGTTGATAATGTAGTCAGTGCCATGTGAATGCGAGCTTAACTTGCTAAATTTATATGTTGTGTGCTAATTCAGAACTTGCGCTGTTACACTAAGTTAGACTGTAGATTAATTGGATTAGGAAAGGATCTTAGGCCATTATTCTTAAAAGTCCACTTAGCCTAAATGATCAACCAAAATTTGCAACATATCCATTGTTTCTAATATTTGCGCCTAACATGTACCTATTCTTTGCAAACACCTAATCAACCTAGTCTTGTTAGTTGTAAAATCTTGAAATTTTCCCTGATCCTTCATTGAACATTGTGCACCTTGACTGAGGCAAAAAGCCTAAGTTGAGGGTGGCTACCAAAAGTGGCCCTGGTTTTGAGGATAAATATTGTGCACCTCAACTTAGGCCAAAAGTCTAAGTTGAGGGTGGCTGGTGTAAGGGTGAGACACAAAATAAAGGGGGAAGTTAGTGATAAAGAGAAAAAGGATAAAATCATGTATTGGGTGCAAGAAAAATAAGTGATTCCTTAGTCGGGTGTTTAAAAAGAAAATTAAAGGGTAAAAGAAAGGAAAAAAACTGAAAAAATTAAAAGAAAGCACCCAGGAAAGCTTGAAATAGGAGAAAGGGAGAATAAGATGGAAAATAACAGAGTTGGTAGGGCAAAAGTATAAGAAAATGCAGTATCAAAGAGGGCCTTTAGTCACTACGTTCCCAAAATACCATACCAAAGCCCTCTAAGTCTACGTTACAAGCCTAGAAAGTCCTAAAGTGATCCTACTCTAAGTAGCTGAAGGTCTTAGTCATGAATATAGGGGCAAGCTTATGGTATTGGTCATGATTCATGAATAAATTTTGTGAGAGTGAGTGCTTTTGCATAGTCCCAAGGTTATACATGAAAACATCATTGAGAGTGAGATATGAGACTTCTTTCCATGAGAGCACTTGCATTCCATTGTTAGCATTAGACTTATTCAGTGATTTTGGATTGTTGATATCACCTCACTTGTCATAGTTGTGTTGTCGCACACACTAGTTTGTATTGGTTTGCTAGATGATTATCTGATTCTATTTTGAAAGAGTGGTGTGGGTATCTGAGTTTAAAATTTATGTGATGTATGCCATTAGGTTGAGGTCTGTATCACTTATATATATTGAGTCCGTCACTTGAGGACAAGCAACAATTTTAAGTTGAAAGTTTTGATGTGCTGTCAAAATACAATACCTTTGATGCTTAAAACTTGGAATTTTCTGTTCTTAATGCGATGTCAGTTGGTTTTATGTGTTTTTTGTGTTACATTTGTAGGATTCCAGGGTTGGCCTTGATTTTGGGAAGAAAGCACAAAAGTTGCAAATTTTGATGCAGTACGAGACCTTTTACGGGCCATAGTTCACTCTATAGGCCGTGAAATGGGTTTCGTGGACGATTCCAGTGAGGGGCTGATTTTTTAAAGTTGATTCTATGAAAATGCAGTCGGGTCATGGAATGATGTACAAGTCGTAGAACATGGTTCATGCCCTGCGGATAAGAGATGAGGGATTTTGTGAAGATTCATCAGATGAAACCCCTCTATGGGTCGTAAACTACTTTATGGGTCTTAGAGGGGTATCGTAGACTTGAAGTCCATAATTCCAGCAACACTCTACGAGACCCTGATTATGGACCGTAGAATGCAATACAACCCGTAAACCTGCTCGTGAGGTGTGCCGACCCAGTTATTCTAATGTGTTTAGGACTTGTATTTTAATTATTATAAATAGGCTTTCAGGGTATTTTTCATGAAGTTTTCGCACAGTACTCAGGGAACTCAAATTAGAGAGGAAAATAGTGAGATAACATTGGAGAGTTTTGAGAACACTTGTACGTTGATTTTGATTTTTCATCTCGTGATTCTCTTTGAAGTTGGATTTGCTTATTCTTAATTCGATTGTGTAAGTGCTCTATTATGTTATTCCAAATCATAAGTCTTGCATCTACATAAATCACGAGTAGCCAAATTCACAACTAGGGTTGTGGGAAACATGAAGAACTAACAATGTAAAACTGGATAATTTCTAATTCTTGAAAAATGTGTATGCATGTATTAATTAATTCGCTTCGTTTTGCATGTTTTCTAGTGGTGGCCGACATTAGAACGCCCTTTGTGTTACTGACTGGACCAAGGTAGTAATGAATAAAAAAAGAGATTAATTAACTGGATGCTATTGATGTGTTCTCGTCTAATTAACCGAACTGGGCCAATGGGAGGTTATATTGGGACTAATAGGTAAGGGCTAGTAATGCACACTACAGAGATGAGCCAAGTCACGTAGTGAAATTTGCCTCTCGCGTGGCTTACCGTCCTGCATGCTACACACTAGAAAAGAATTAGGTTATCTGGTGATACTAAGTTAGGGTATCACGGGGAACACAATACCCTAGTTTCTTTCCATGTTGAATTAACTCTTGTGTTAGTTAGGTTTACTTTGCTACTGATTATTGCGAACCCCACCCCCCTTTGGGGAAGCAAGTTGGTTAACTACTCAAATTGCGTCAATTGAGTTCTCATATGTCTACGTATTCCCTTGGGTTCGACCCTAATCTTGGTTAGGTTCTATTTGTTGACAACGACTTCTTTATCCTCACAAAGGAGGTGTAACTTGGGCAACATCAGGTTGTGGAAACTATGAAGAACTAACAAGGTAAAGCTGGATGATTTTTAATTCTTGAAAAGTGTGCAAGCATGTATTAATTAATTCTCTTCATATTGAATGCTTTCTAATGGTGGCCAACATTAGAACCTGCCTAGTGTTACTGACTGGATCAAGGTAGTAATTAATAGGAAGAAAGATTAATTAACAGGATTCGTTTGATGTTTCTCGTCTAATTAACCAAACTGGGCCAAGGGGAGGTTGTACTGGAACAATAGGTAAGGGTTAGTAATGTCACACTGTGGGGATGGACCTAATCACATAGTGAAATTCGCCTCTAGCTTGGGCCAAAGAGTTTGGTGAACTTAACTTACCATTCTACATGCTACATATAGGAAAAGAATTCGATTATCTAGTAATACTGAGTTAGGAAAGCATGGGGAACACAACACCCTAGTTATGCTGCATATAGTGGCTTAACTCTTGTCTTAGTTTAGGATTACTTTTTATAGTTGTCATAAAACCCCTCATTTGGGGAGATAAGTTGGTTAATTAATCTAAATTGCATTGAATTCCTCTAAGTCTACCATATTCCCTGTGGGATTCGACCCTAACCTTGGTTAGGTTATATATCTTGACAACGATCGATTTAGCTTAAAAAAGGAGGTGTATCTTGGGTGACATCAAGATTTTGGCGTCGTTGCGGGGGAATACAACTAGACTTGTGTAATTCAAGTAGTTTGAGAATTAATCCTTAATTTCCTCATTTTACGTTTTTTTTGTTTTTTTTTATTTGAGGGTATAGGTGTAGTGTATGCCCTATAACACGAAGTTGAGGCATTCCCTTGACTCAGTTTAACCCAGATATCCAGAGAAGACTAAGAAGGATGGTCTAAGATAATGAAAACAACTTGGAAAATGCAACTCTAAACTAGAATGAGAAATACAATTTGAATAATGACAACCCACCTTCTCTAGAAGACGTTGCTCCATAGCCACAGGACTTCAATTCCGAAACTTAATAATGGAATCAATACCGGCTAAACCCTATGGCGATGGAGGTTACTGGAGCTATTGTGTTACCGCCACTACCGACTGACACAAAGTTCATGGTCTCGAGTGAGTTGCGTTAGATGCTGTAAAACCATGAGTTGTTTGCGGGAATACTATCAGAGGATTTGCATAGTCATCTACATAACATTGTGTTTGTCTACAAGAGTGTGATGAGAACATAGAATCCATCTATGGATGTTGTGGCACTTCATGTTTTCCTACTATCTCTGACAGGCAGTGCAGTGCTATGGCTATCTAAGCTTCGTCAAAGTTTGATCACCAGTTGAGCTGACTTGTAGAAGGCCTTTTTGGAGAGGTACTTCCCGAGATCGAAGAAGCTCAAGTTAAAAGATCAAATCAATAACTTTGAGAAACTTCTTGGTCACTCGATCAGTATTACATAGGAGCATTTTAGTAAGTGCTTAAGGAGTGTCTCTGGCCACAAAATTGTTGATGATGGCTTGGTGGAAATATTCTACCATGACTTGGACGAGAATAGTCAAGCAGGTGCTAATACCATCATGAGAGGCATATTTTTAGATCAACCATTGCGAGGATCACTAAATAGTATGGAAAGGGTGGTTAAGACAAATCATGCATGGGGGCAAAGAGAAAGATCATGTACCAAAAGTTCGTGTACTGTCAGTATTGGTTTGGAGAAAGCTAAAACAAATGAGGAGATAATGTAAGAGCTTGCCTGGATAAGTATAGGTATTGAGGTGATGATGAAATAGAATCAGGAATGAGTTAATGCAGTTATTCATCAGCATCCATGAACAACTATGTATGAGGATCCTTACTATGAGGTGGACATTTGCTTCATTGCTGATCAGACAGGGGGTTTCTGGACCAACGCCTAAGGGTCCAATTAGGACTATTGCTGCCAAGGTCAAGGAAACCAAGGTCGGAACTATAATAGAGATGGTGCTTTTAGAGACAACCGTGGAGGTTACTATGATAGGAATCGAGGCCAAGACAAAGATGTAGATCGGGGCCGCAGAGATGGCTATAGAAATGGTCCTTATATGCCACCATATAATCGCTACACCAGTACTAGTAGTTCCAGAGTTAAGGTTATGTTTGACTACCTATTGAAGAAAGTTGAGACATGGGATTAGACTTTGAGGGGGAGGAAATCTAACATCTCCAACATAAATTATAAAATAGAGTCTCATTCTGTTGCTATCAAACAACTTGAACAACAACTTGGTCAAGTATAAGCTCAACTCAATCATCGTCAAAGAGGTATACTATCTAGCAACACAGTTTAGAACCCAAAGAATGAGTGGCAATGCATGTCGGTTACTAATCGTGGTGGCAAAAGTACCATTGATCCTCCCATGCAAGTAGATGATCATGATGTTCGAGAAGAGACAAGTGAGTTCAAAGATGCTGATACTAGAGATGATTGTGTCAAGGATGGGGTGAGTGATGCTACAGAGGTGCCATAAAAGCTAAAGCCCATTCCTAGGCCTCCTCCTCCCTTCCCTCAAAGAATCAAAAAGAAGGAGGAGGAGGGCAAGTTCAAACACTTTATCTCCACATTGAAACAACTCTCCATCAATATCCCTCTCATTGAGGCATTGGAGAAGATGCCAGGGTATGCTAAGTTCATGAAGGACCTGGTTACAAAGAAGCGCACTATGAGTCATGAGCTCTCCCAAGAGCTTCAATATTGTAGTGAAATTGCCATAAGGTCCTTGGTGCATAAGCGAGAAGATCCCGATGCTTTTACCATACCTTGCACTATTTGAGATGTGGAGTTCGCAAGGACATTATGTGATTCAGTGCCAACATAAATCTAATGCCCGTTGCAGTCTTCAAGAAGCCAGGACTAGGATTCCCTACTCCGACAAGTATGACGTTATTGATGGCTGATCGCATGGTGAAGAAGACTATGGGGATACATCTTGGGAAGGACATTCCTAGCCATTGGTAGAGCACCAGTGGATATGGAAGCTCGACAACTCAGGTTTAGATTAATGATGAAGAAGTTGTCTTCAATATCTTTCACTTAATAAAGAGGCCAGGTGATCTGAAGAAGGATGTTTGGGCACTTAGTAAAATTTGAGTAACCAAGTTGTCCAAGTCGTACCTCGACAATAAATCAGGCACTACTTGGGAGGTAACCCAAGATATTTGATGTAATAGTTATAGTTGTGTTCGGTTTTTAGCTCTTGGACTTGTAGGTAGTTTAATTTTTCGCCTTTTGGTTGTAATTTTGGACATTGGACTGGTTGCATGTAGGGTAACAGTGTGTTCTATGAAGAATATGCAGGTACATGACTGAGTCAGCCATCTTTGGCTGAAAAGGAATCAAGAGGTCCATTTATGACTGGTTCTATGGATTGTATGTCATTCTACGACCTGTACACTATCTTGTAAAACACTTCGAATGAGCAAAATGTTATGCACTCTAGTCAATGAGCCAATGTTACGGTCATTAGATAAAACTATGGGCCGTGAATGGGGATCGTGGATGCCAAGTAAGTTTTCTGTTGAATTTACTAACTCTTGGGGATTCTACGACCAACTCTATGAGTCGTACCAAATTCTATGACTCGTGGACAGGTCCGTAAAATCCAATCTCCAAAACTAGGGTTTTGACATTCTAAAAGACCGTGATTTACGGGCCGTATAATCTTGTACGACCCGTAATCAGGGTTTCATAGAGTCTGCCCATTAGGTTTGGCTGACCCGGTCAAGCTATAAAAGGATGGGGTCAAATTAATTTGACCCTAATTTTCCCAAAACTACATGCGTAACCCGGCATCCCCCTTCCCTTGTCCCCTAACCATCGACGACTAATCACCCCACCATTTTCCGACAAATCTAGGGTTCCACCTCTTTAATTCCTCCTTCGATTTCTATATCTTGGTCATTCAATTTAGTAAGTTTTCTGTCTTAAAAATCCTTTTAATTACCATGACTTGTATGATTAGGTTGAAGTTCATTGATGGGTATGGTAATTTAATGAATGAACCGGTGTATGCCATTTTTGTGTTTGAGAATCAAATTATGGAAAATAGTTGCCAATATGTAAATATGTGTAAATGCCAAAAATTGGTGTGTATGCCTTGTCCTTGTGTTTGAATGATATGTTTGAAACCATATGGTCACATACCGTTGAATTGAATTGATTATGTGTATGAATATTCAGTTTGTGATTTGATGCTAAATCATTAAAACGGGATCGGTAGGTTTGGGAAAACATGTGAAATGATTTTCGATGGGGTATATTTTGAAATATTCATGTGGGGTGTTGGGTATTTGATATAAGTCATGTGGGGGTGTGTTAGTATTGCCGCGACACTGAAAATGTTGTTGAAAATGTCGTATGGGGTCCATATTGACGGACTTAGAAACTTAGGTCACTGGGTTTTCTATTCTATGAGGGTCTTTTATGGCCCGCGGAAATTTTCACGAGTTATAATTACCCCTCATCTAAAAATCTAGAAACTTGATGTTTATGAGAATCTATCAGATGAGACCTTCTACGAGTCGTAGATTCCTGCCTGCAAAAGTTTAAACACTGGAACACATCCATGACTCAGTTTATGACTCGTAGATCCTACTACGAGTCATACTTGGTCTTGTAGATGCCATTCAAGTAAGCAAAAATTGTGGACGCTATTTTTACGAGAGCCTTCTATGGCTCATAGTTTTCACTAGGCCCGTAGAAGTGCCTTTGTCGTCCCATCTTTAACCAAGTTTGATTTAGGTTTTTGTTTCTTGATTTGTGGGGCTAACCATGCTTGTTAAATGTTTATGTTTCAAGTACTATGGCCCCAAAGCCAAGACGTGAGGATATTCGAGCCTTGCAAAAGAGACTCAGGGATGAGACCTCTTGGAGTAGGATACCCTCGAGGTTAGTGGATCAGTTGAGGAGCTCAGCGTCCGACTTGACCCGGATGTTGATAAACCACAGACACAGGCTGCCACCAGACTTGGATAGGCCCAGACCCATGCTATTGTTATTTGCACTCCCTAGTCTGATGAGGGAAACAACAACAATAATAGCTCTATAAAGATGACTCCGTCCAGAGAGGAGTCAGATACAGAGTCAGGATTTGGTGATGAGTCGGAGACAGAGTCCTCTGCCGCACCATCACAGATATCATCATCACCTCTAGATGCTCTCACTAGTTGGTGGTGCGTTACGGGCATGCTAGACATCTACACAAAGGGCGTACAGAGGAATAAGATGGTTAAACTAGCCCACTCCATTTTTGAGGAGCCACAGATCATCACCTCTGAACTAGATAGTGTCCCCGGTCTCCACGACACCATAAGTAGATACGGGCTACAGAGGCTGGACAAAGTACTAGGGAAGTACTCCTCGACCAGGATTCAGGAGTTCTATGCATCTTATGCCGCCGCAGTATGCAGCACTTTTCCCAAGAGGAAGGAGCCCCTTGCTTAGCCCAGGCTGACACACACTGGAGTGAGGGGCCGGCAGGTGGATATTTTGGAGACTATCATCTGCTCCATGCTGTTCGAGCCCGAGTTCCCAGCCCCAGATCCACAACAGAGTATGGTTGCAAATTGGGGCAGACTAGGGACAATGGTTTGATGAGAAACCAGAGCCGCAGAGCTGGCTTGATGAGATGGGTGGCAAGATAGATTACTGAGCAGGGCCCGAACGCTGCATGGGTAGCCATATCTTCTGAGGTCATTATGAAGGCCTCCCTAGCTTCGTCGTCAAATTTTGGTGGGTCGTTGTGAGGTCACGGATTCAGCTAATGCTTGCAAATAACACCTTGACATTGGACCATGCCAGTCTAGTTGCCAACATCTTGGATAACTATGAGATTGATTGGGCCAACCTTATCGCAGATGAGAACCATGAGGCGGTCTTGCAGAGGTCTACTTCCATCCCTTTCTTTGCTTGATCTACAAACTCTGTCCATAGTCAAGGGTGGGGAGTCTACATCAGCTAGACTCACTAATTGAGGTCCAACGCAGTTTTTATGCCAGCCTGATCAAGGTTGAGGATAACCTAGTGGAACTTTAATGAGCACCACACAAACCAGCTAATATGCCCAAGATGTTCATGCCAAAGCCACCTCCGGAGGTTTCACCCACCACCACTACAACTGCTACTATAGAGGAGAGGCCCCCAAATACTAAGTCAGATGTGGAGCGAGGACCCACTACTACTACACCTGCACCACATGCCACTCCGACACAGAAAACACCCGCCAGAAGGTTTACATGTCCGCGATGTCCATTCAGGCCATGGCGCAATGACTGGCCCACACTAATCAGTTACCTCAATTACTTCAGAAAATCATGCCCTAGGTCTGCTAGGATATTATAGAGTTCGAGGGACACATGCAGGCATTCACGGTCGCTACCTTTCAAGATTGGCTTTTAGCCGTGGATGCCCGCATAGATGTTTTTAAGTTGTGGACTAGCAGACCCTAAGTACAATACGACTAACAGATATGACAACCCTATACACAGAGATCCAGCAGCTTCGGGCTGACATGATAGCAACTTTGGCCGCATCGGTAGCATTCCCACATACTGCACCCTCGGTGCTGGTGGTGAATATATTTGCTCTTGAGGAGCCTTCATAGCCTTCCGACGGGAAGAGGCCCTGTACAGATGATGATCTAGATATAGTGAGGTTGTATGCAGGGCTGATAGTGGAGTAGGAACTAGAGCTTTTTATGAGGCAGTCGAGGCAGGAGGAGATGAGACAGGTTCAAGAGCTTGAGAGAGTGAGGGGTGCTGGCCTCTCCGGTCATAGTTCTACCACTGAGGAGGCCACCAGGAAGGTTGAGGGTGGCTAGACTTAGCTAGATACTAGTGCTTAGGTGCCCAAGTATGTTCTTTTTGACCCCGCTACTTTATTTTTCATTTTTGGTGTGTATTGAGGACAATGCACCTCTTTTTCGATGGGGTGTGGGTAGTTATAGGCCTCAATAAAGTCTAAGTAACCTAGGCTTATAACTATCCCAAATTTCAAATCCTAGAGGTTTTCTTGCCTGTGTTCTTTTTCCCTATGGATATTTAATTTCTATTAAACTGGCATGTTTAGGATGTGTAGGTAGTATTGGTATCATATAGTATTGATATCTTTGGAATATATGTCTTTTTTGCTTTTGTGCGAAAAATTGATACCCATCAAATTTTTGTTAGTTAGTCTAGATAGCAATCATGTATGTTTAATTGTGTTGACAATGCTTGTTTTGACAAGTGAGGATGAAATTGAGATAAAAGCATGATCTGAGAGTTTGTGTTGATAATGTAATCAGTGCCATGTGAGTGTGAGCTTACTTTGCTAAATTCATGTATTGTGTTTCAATTCAATACTTGCCCTCTTACTCTAACTTCGACTATAGGTTATGTGGTTAGGAAATGATCTTAGGCCGTTGTTCATAATAGTCCACTTAGGCTAAATGACCAACCAAATGTGTGAAAAATACCTTGGTCCTAATGTTTAAGCCTTACATGTACCTTTTCTTTGTAAAAGCCTAAGTGACCCAACCTTATTAGGTGTAAAATCCTGATATTGGCCCAAGTCCTTTCTTGAACATTGTGTACCTTGACTGAGGCAAAAGTCCTAAGTTGAGGGTGCTACCAAAAGTGGCCCTGGTTCCTAGGTTGGATATTGTGCACCTTGACTCAGGCCAAAAGCCTAAGTTGAGGGTGGTTGGTGTAAGGGCAAACACAAAATGAGGAGGAAAATTAGTGATACATGGAAATGGAGAAAAAATGTGTACTGGATGTAAGAAAAATGAGTGATGCCTTAAGCAATGAACTAAAAAGAAAAATGCTATGATAATACAAAGCAAAAATGAAAAATGAGAATAAAGCACCCAAAAAAACATGAAATAGTAGAAAGGGGGAATGAGACGAAAAAATAATAGTGTTGGTAGGGCAAATGTGTAGAAAAATGCATTTTCAAGGAGAGACTTTAGTCATTATGTTCCCAAAACATCATACCAAAGCCTCGTGAGCCTACTCTACAAGCCATTAAAGTCCTAATGTTGTCCTAGTCCAAGTAGTTAAAGGGCATAGTCATGAGTATAGGGGCAAGCATATGGTATTAAGCATGTTATTTAAATGTGTTTTGTGAGAGTGAGTGATTTTTAATAGTCCCAAGATTATACATGAAAATATCATTGTGAGTGAGATAAGGGACTTCTTTTTGTGAGACCACTTGCATTGTATTGATTAACATTAGACTAACTCATTGATTATGGCTTGTTGATAACTACCTCGCTTGTCATAGTTGCATTATCACCTAAATTGACCTGTGTTGGTTTGTTTACTAGCTATTTGATGTGTTTTGAAAGTGGTATGAGTATCTATGCTTGAGTTTGATGTGCTATATGCCATTAGATTGAGGTCTGTGTGTTATTGTGCTGCTTATGTAGATTGACTCCATCGCTTGAGGACAAGCAACAATTTTAAGTTGAGGGTGTTGATGCGCTATGAAAATACAATGCTTTTGATGCTTAAAACTTGGAATTTTATGTGTTCTCAATGTGATGTTAGTAGATTTGATGTGTTTTTATGTTTGTTTGTAGGATTATAGGGTTGGCACAATTTTTGGGCTAAGTGTGCAGAATTTGCTGAAGTAGAGGTTCCACGAGACCCTTTACGGGGCCGTAGATGCTTTTATGGGCTGTAAAGATGCTTTCGTAACAAAGTCTAGTAAAGGATGATTTTCTAAAGTTGAGTCTAGAAACATGCAATCGAGCCATAGAAATCTTTACGACCCATAGACTTGGTGTTGTGCCCTGAGGATTAGAAAGTGAGGATTTCTAAAAAGTCATCAGACGAAACCCCCTACGGACCATAGGACTTTATACAGGCCGTAGAGAGGTGTCGTAGAAGTCAGCCCCAGTTTTGAAGAAGCAATCCATGAAAGCCCATTTATGAGCCATAAAATATAATATGACTCATAGTGCCGACCCAGTTTTCCTATTCTATTTTGGTTTTGTATTTAAACACTATAAATAGGGTTTTTAGGTTATTATTCATAAGAAATAATAGAGAAGAAGTAGAGGGACATGATAAAAAATTAGAGAGATTGAGATACACTTGTAAAACTTTATTTTATCTTTTGATTTCAACCTTGTAATTCTCATTGAAGAGTTTGGATTTCTTGTGCTTAATTCTTTTGCGTAAGTGCTCAATTATGTTATTCAAATTCATAAGCCTTGCATTTACACTGATCATGAGTAGCTAAATCCACAACTAGGGATGTGGGAACCATGAAAAATTAACAAGGTAAAACAGGATATTTCATAATGCTTGAAAAGTGTGCATGCATGTATTATCTAATTCTCTTTGTATTGAATGCTTTCTAATAGTGGTCAACATTGGAACCTACCTAGTGTTAGTAGATGGATCAAGGTAGTAATGAATATAAAAATAGATTAACTAACATGATTTGATTTATGTTTCTCATCTAGTCAATCGAATTAGGCCAAAGAGAGGTTGTACTGGAAGAATAGGTAAGGGTTAGTAATGTCACACTTCAGGGATGAACCAAATAACATAGTGAAATTCGCCTCTCGCCTAGGCCAAAGGGTTTGGTGAATTTAACTTACCATTCTGCATGCTACACACTGGAAAATAATTCAATTATCTAGTAATACCAAGTTCGGGAAGCATGGGGAACACAAAACCCTAGTTACTCTTCATACTGGTTTAACACTTGTCTTAGATTAGGATTACTTTTTATAGTTGTCATAAAACCCTCCCTTTGGGAAGATAAGTTAGTTAATTGACCCGAATTGCATTGATTCTTCTATGTCTACCATATTTCCTGTGGGATTCGACCCTAACCTTAGTTAGGTTATATATCTTGACAACAACCGCTTGGACAACATCAGTAAGGCACATAAATATGAGCTTAAGCATGCACAAGGAATATCCTTCAATATGAACAAGAGTAAATGTATAAAATATCATATGCAATGGAATCATGTCATAGAAATATAAACTTGTGCGGATGGACCTTAACTGACATATAAGACCATGTGAGCTACTAAATGGAATCAAACATAACCCTTATGTTAGCACAGGGAGACCACGTGCGGGGTGGAACTCTATCACTTCACATGCATCTTTATATAACATAAATGGCCTACATGGATCCACAAGCCTAACCTACAAGGGTTTCTATGGATGCACATAGTTAAGGGACAATGAGATTCATCTCTAATGGGTCCTGCCTCAACTAACGGAATGAGCCCCATTCTCAAGGTCCGCTCAGTGCTAAGTCATCCCACAGAATCTTTAAAACATATACTTAGTTAATTCATGTCACGTAGAATCATAAGTAGCAAATAATAGGAGTAGCTCGAACATAAGAACCACCTAGTGAGAATTCTCCTTGCATCTTGGGGACCTTCTTAAAAATCTTTTAGGGCAATTGTCAACATGCTTATATCTTTGGCAAATCATAACTTTAAAATTCAACTTTAATTCCCTAATCATCATAAAATCGTGCAAAGCTTTAGTTGAAACTTAGTGGGCTAACTCTTAAGTTAAAATATCATAAATAGTGAAAGTATGCTTATTCAAAACATGTAAAAATGCATAATACTCATCATTGGGGTCCTCATCAATAGCTCAAATGGTTGCGAATATTTACTAATGCATCATAGAATATCATTGAACCCATTTTATAACATAAAGTATCATAAAATCATCATTAACATGCATATTTACTTGAAAGAACTTAAAGAAAAGGTAAAAGACATTATTAAAGACTTATTGGGTGATAGTAGACCCATAAATCAAACTCACATACATCAATTAATCTCTAAGAAGACAAGCTTAAATCCTTTTGGAAGAACTTGAAAACCCTAGCCTTGCCTTAACCTTTCCGAAGATAGTATTTGCCTTCAGAATTTTTATGAATGTGTAAGGACCCAGATTCTTGAACAGCTTTATCAGACCTCTTAATGTTGAAATTTTACCAAGTGCTACTCCATAGAAGGCCCACACAACCCGTGTGAAGCCACACAGACCATGTGTTCTCCATAGGAGGGGTACTTGGCTAAGTTTTCGATGATGTGGACTTGATGGGAAGTTCAAGCTAAGTGTTGGCACACGGCCACCCACACGGGTCGTGTGGAGTGTCATGGGCCATGTGGCCCACCATGGGGCTCGCGAGTTGAAAATTTTTCTAAGTATGAAATCACCGTCTCGTAACTTTTTCGTGCGAAAGTTTTCTAAGTGATACTTTACAGTTCTTGGAATGACCCGTGTGGCGTTACACGGGCCATGTGGTTGCCCGTATAGAACCTCTTAACCTCGGAGAAATTCTATGTGTTGGCACCGCCAAATTTGTCTAAGTGCCATCTCACAAGCATTGTTCATGGTCCGTGTGATGACTCACGGACCGTGTAGGCGCCCGTGTCATCCCGACGCTTCATTTTCTACCCGTTTCATTAATGATGTTTATGTAATTACAGTTTATTTTAATTATGATTTGTGACCTTTTACCTCTCCAAAACTCCTAAATTCAGCTGATATCTTTTCCATTTAATTCATTCTCTTTGAAACCTCTTCGCCTCAAAAGATCACTCCCAAAGACTCTCTACTCTCCTCGCCCAAGACTCTAAGCTAGGGCTTAATTGGAGTTCAGCTTCGAGCTAGGTTCTTCCTCGAATTTCAGTTTCTCAATCAAAGTATGTGGGATTGATTCTTGGTCCCTTTCAACCAAGAAGACCCAAAAACTCCTTCAAATGTTTTCATGAAATTTAGCTACTTTAAATGTGGGTTTTTATTATTTGACCTCATTAAATCCAATTGATATATGGCTGTACTTTATCTATGATTTTAAATTACTTCAATCCTTATTGTGATGATTTACATTGAAGTTATGAAGTTATGAACATGCATGTCCTTTTAAAGCTT
The DNA here is from genome assembly GCA_029948455.1 of Solanum rostratum. Classification (NCBI taxonomy): domain Eukaryota; kingdom Viridiplantae; phylum Streptophyta; class Magnoliopsida; order Solanales; family Solanaceae; genus Solanum; species Solanum rostratum. The sequence continues at coordinate 26,625,176 of CM057047.1, forward strand.
TCTTTATGCATTGGTGATTTATATTATGATTTAGGTGTTGATTTAATTATGGATTTACTTTGATTTTATATTATAATATTGATTTTAACTTGAATCTATTACCCCTGCCATTCTCACATCATGCATTACAATTACATTCATGAACATTGGTTTATATGAAAATTATGAAGTGGGTTAAGCCCAATTATGTTTAAGGAAATAATTTTGATATGCTCTTGATAAGAAATTGTTTATGGCAAGAATATGATCACAAACCTATCTTATGATTATGGCTCTTTAAGCATCTCGGGCGCTTGCACCATCTTGTGAATGTGAATGAGTTATTCCTTGCATGAGTATCATAATTATGACTTGTGATTTGGCATTTGAGTCTAAATATACATTGAACGGTTTTGAAGTGAATTACAGATGAAATAAATGTTGTATCTCTTTAAAACACATATATGTATAAGCATTCTCGTGGGATGCCGACTTAGCACCGATGGATTGGGGGCGTCAGGGCTATCCTCAAGGGCCTTCTCCCTTTCCTTGAACTATGTGCCTAGCATGGGTTATGAGAATCCTATCCAAAATGGGATGGGTTAATGTAAGGAAGGTTGCTCCATACGAAATAGGACAAGCTCCCATAAGTTGAAGTATTATGATGATATGATATGAAAAATGCTTTTCCGAAATGTGAGTGGTACCGAAGGGGTTGCTTCATACGAAATGGGACGGGTTCCCGTAAGGTGAAGTATGGTTTACCTTTGGAAAGTAGACCACCTCTGTGCTGGTGAGGGGATTTCATCGGGATTTCAAGTTATAGCTCGCTTGGTTTTCCGCATATCGGTTGAGGTCATATCCCTATTATATATGAGAATCATTTCATTCATGCATCATGAATTTCATGGCATCTTGTATATCCCTCCCTTGGTTATATGATTCTTTCTATAGTGTGTGCTTTTGTCATCCAACATTTGAGTGCAGGTTTAATAAGTCATATACATTACATGCTCACATTCTTAGTACATTCAAATGTACTAACGCATACTCTATGCGTACATGATTTTTACCGTGTAAGGGCCGAGCACTATCACTACCAACTGTGTGATGAGTATTCTGATTCGGAAAGAGTATTTGGGGTGAGTCCCATCTTCCAAGGACAAGCCACCTTCCCTCTACCTATGCTATTTTAGATTCCTTTCTTATTTGAGGGTGAGCCCGGAGCATGTCCTGGTCCCCATTCCATCTTGATTAGAAGCATTGTTGGACATCTTGTAGACTCTCATGGATCTCTATGCTATGCGTGGTATTTGGTTTATGTATTCATGCAAATTGATTATGACGATTAGGTACCCCAATGGCCTATGGATGAACCTATCTCTAATGGTGAATTTCGTGTAACTTTTGCGATGCATGCCTAGGTGGTGACCTCGCAGACTAAGCAGGCTAACCTTCTGCGGGATTTTACACCAGCTTCTAGGGTGAGGGATTTCACCCGGATGAATCCTCTGGAGTCTATGGTTCAATGGCTGATGAGGATGCTCAGGATTTCATTGATGAGCTCACCAAGGTATTGAACATTATGGGTGTCACTTCTGAAAGATGTGGCAGAGTTGGCTAGCTATCAATTGAAAGATGTGGCTTAGGTGTGCTATATCCAATGGGCTATGGAGAGGATTTGCGGTGGTGGTGTCAACTGGGAAGAGTTCAAACTTGCTTTCCTAGATTGTTCCTTTCCACTTGAGCTCAGGGAGGCCAAGATGACTGAATTTATCAACCTCACGCAGGGGAGTATGAGTGTGAGGGACTATGCCCTCAAATTCACAAAGCTCTCCAAGTATGCTCCGTCACTTGTGGCTGACCCATGTGTAAGGATGCACAAGTTCATTTCTGGTATCTCGAGACTTGCTTGTGAAAGAATGCCATACTGCTATGCTCATATGGGATATGGATCTCTCTAGACTCATGGTGTATGCTAAACAGATCGAAGGGGAGAAACTCAGGGAGAGGAGGATGCACGTTCCTAAGAGGGCCCGTTCCGATGGTGGATTTTCTGGCTCTTGGGGTGGCGGTTTTGGTCATTTCCAGCAAGGCCAAGGTTCTGGAACTCAGGTTGCTAATGTTCGGGTACCTCTTCCTGGGGCACCGGTTGGTGGCGGACAGGGGCATCCTCTATGCGACAAGTGTAGAAAACCCCATGCGGGTGCTTGTTGGAAGGATCTGGGTGCTTGCTTTGGGTGTGGTGATAAGAACCACAAGGTTGCTGATTTTCCTAAATATGCACATAGAGGTCAAGATCAGGTGGCTTAAGGTGGTCAAGGCTAACTAAGAGCTCCCCAAGGTGTTGCCCCAGAGAACAACAGGTTCTATGCGCCCCATGCCCGTCAAGCGGTTGAGGAAGCTTCGATTGTCATGACTGGTGTGTTAAAAGTCTTCAATTTTGAGGCTTATGTTTTGCTTGAGACGGGTGCAAATTTGTCTTTTGTGACTCCTCTATTGATGTTAAATTTGATTTGAGTCCCAAGATTTTGAAGGATCCATTTTCAGTCTATACTCTAGTGGGTTAATCTGTTCTTGCACATAGGGTCTATCATGGTTGTCCTATTTCTGTGTTGCACAAGGTTTTCCCATGTGACCTTATGGAACTTGAGATATTCGACTTTTACGCGATTCTTGGGATGGATTAGTTGCATGCATCATATGCCTCTATAGATTGTAGAATCCGAAAGGTTAAGTTCCAACCTCTCGGTGAACCTGACCTTGAATGGATGGGTAGCGACTCCTCTATCAAAGGGTAGTTTATTTCCTACCTCAAGGCATAGAAAATGATTTCCATGGTCTTCATTTATCATATTGTGAGGGTCACGAATATGGATTCTGAGATGCCTACTATTGAGTTGGTTCCGCTGGTGAACGAGTTCTTAGATGTGTTCCCCGAAGACTTGCCCGGTATTCCTCCCGAGAGGGAAGTCAATTTTTGCATAGATCTTCTTCCGGATACTAAACCTATTTCTTTTCCTCCTTATCGCATGGCGCTGGCGGATTTGAAGGAGTTAAAAGATCAATTAAAGGATTTGTTGGAAAAAGGCTTCATTAGGCCAAGTATATTGCCGTGGGGGTGCGCTAGTGTTGTTTGTGAGGAAGAAGGATTGGTCCCTCGGAATGTGTATTGATTACAGACAATTGAATAAAGTGACTATTAAAAATAAATATTCGCTGCCCAGAATTGATGACTTGTTCAACCAGCTTCAAGGAGCTACTTATTTCTCAAAGATTGACCTTCATTCCAGGTATCATCAGTTGAAGGTTAGAGAGTGTGATATTCCTAGACAACTTTTCGGATAAGGTACAGGCACTATGAGTTTGTGGTGATGTTGTTTGGTTTAAACAATGCTCCGAATGTGTTCATGGATCTTATGAATCGGGTGTTCAATTCTTTTCTTGACAGTTTTGTGGTAGTCTTCATTGATGATATCCTTATTTACTCCCGAAGTGTGCATGAGCATGGGGATCACTTGAGGTTGGTTCTACAAACTTTGAGGGAGAAGAAGTTGTATGCCAAGACTAGCTAATGTGAATTTTGGTTGGGTGAAGTATCCTTTCTTGGTCATGTGGTGTCCGATGCTGGTATTTAGATGGATCGAAGAAGATCAAAACGGTGAAGAATTTTCCTAGACTGCTGACTCCTTTGGATATTCGAAGCTTTCTGGGGTTGGCCGACTATTGTAGGAGGTTCGTTGAAGGGTTCTCATCTATTACGTGACCATTGACTAAATTGAGCTAAAAAAGGTTATGTTTGTATGGTCAGATGAATGCGAGAAGAGTTTCTAAACATTAAAGGATCGTCTTACATCGGTTCCCATCCTGACTTTTCCAAATGGCTTGGAGGGATTCGTGGTGTATTATGATGCCTCACACATCAATTTAGGATGTGTGCTTATGCAACACGGTAAGGTAATACCATATACATCAAGGTAGTTGAAGGTGCATGAGCGTAATTATCCAATGCACGATCTTGAGTTGGCAGCGGTGGTTTTCTCCTTGAAAATTTGGAGGCACTATCTGTATGGGGTGCATATTCATGTTTTCACCATCACAAGAGTTTGCAATATGTGTTCACTCAAAGGGATCTCAACTTGAGACAAAGGAGATGGCTGGAGCTCCTAAAGGACTACGATATGAATGTTTAATATCATCCCGGTAAGGTTAACCTTGTAGCCGATGCTCTCAGTAGGTTGTCCATGGGTAGTGTGCCTCATGTTGAAGAAGAAAGGAAGGAATTGGTGAAGGATGTTCACCGGTTGTCTAGGTTGGGTTTTAGGTTGGCCGACTCGAATAATGGTGGTATCCATGTTCAAAGCAGGGTAGAATCTTCAGTGGTGATTGATGTGAAAGATAAACAAGATTTGGACCCCTCGTTGGATAAATTGAAGTAGTTAGTTGCTGGAAAAGAGATAGAGGTGTTCTTCCAAGGTGGAGATAGTGTGCTTCAGGACCAGGACCGACTTTGTGTTGCGCATGTGGATGATCTTAGAAGGGTGATCATGAGGGAGGCTCACAACTCCTATTATTCTATTCATTAAACAATGCTCCGACTATGTTCATAGATCTTATGAATCGGGTGTTCAAGCCTTTTCTTAATAGTTTAATGGTAGTCTTCATCGATGATATCCTTATTTACTCCCGAAGTGAGCAAGAGCATGGGGATCACTTGAGGTTGGTTCTACAAACTTTGAGGAAGAAGAAGTTCTATGCCAAGTTTAGCTAATGTGAATTTTTATTGGATGAAGTAGCATTTCTTGGTCATGTGGTGTCCAGTGCTGGTATTAATGTGGATCTGAAGAAGACCGAAGCGGTGAAGAATTGTCCTAGACTGCTGACTCCTTCAGATATTCGAAGCTTTCTAGGGTTGGACGACTATTGTAGGAGGTTCGTTGAAGGGTTCTCATCTATTACGTCTCTATTGACTAAATTGAGCCAAAAAAGGTTATGTTTGTATGGTCAGATGAATGCGAAAAGAGTTTCCAAACTTTAAAGGATCGGCTTACATTGGTTCTCGTCCTGACCTTTCCAAATGGCTTGGAGGGATTCGTGGTGTATTGTGATGCCTCACACATCGATTTGGGATGTGTGCTTATGCAACACGGTAAGGTAATACTGTATGCATCAAGGCAGTTGAAGAGGCATGAGCGTAATTATCCAACGCACGATCTTGAGTTGGCGGTGTTGGTTTTCTCCTGAAAATTCGGAAGCACTATCTGTATGGGGTTCATTTTGATGTTTTCACCGTCACAAGAGTTTGCAATATGTGTTCACTCAAAGGGATCTCAACTTGAGACAAAGGAGATGGTTGGAGCTCCTAAAGGACTATGATATGAGTGTTCAATATTATCCCGGTAAGGCCAGCGTTGTAGCCGATGCTTTCAGTAGGTTATCTATGGGTAGTGTGACTCATGTTGAAGAAGAAAGGAAGGAGTTGGTGAAGGATGTTCACCGGTTGTCTAGGTTGGGTTTTAGGTTGGCCAACTCGGATAATGGTGATATCTATATTCAAAGCGGGGCTGAATCTTCAGTGGTGATTGATGTGAAAGATAAACAAGATTTGGACCCCTCGTTGGTTGAATTGAAGAAGGTAGTTGCTGGAAAAGAGATAGAGGTGTTCTCCCAAGGGGAAGATAGTGTGCTTCGTACTAGGACCGACTTTGTGTTCCGCATGTGGATGATCTTAGAAGGGTGATCATGAGGGAGGCTCACAGCTCCCATTATTCTATTCATCCGGGATCTACTAAGATGTATCGGGATTCGAAGGAGATTTATTGGTGGCATGGTATGAAGAAGGACATAGCTAAGTTCGTGTCCGAATGTCCAAGTTGTCAACAAGTGAAGGTAGAGCACCAAAGGCCCGGTGGCCTGGTTCAAGACATTGAGATTCCCACATGGGAATGGGAAGATGTAAACATGGACTTTATGGTTGGGTTGCCTCGGACCCAAAGGCAATTTGACTACATTTGGGTTATCGTTGATCGGATGACTAAGTTATCTCAATTCCTACAAGTCAAGACTACCTTCACGCTTAGGATTACACAAGGTTATACATCCAAGAATTGGTGAGGTTGCATGGTGTGCCTAGGTCCATCATATCGGATCGTGGCACCCAATTCACTTCCCACTTTTAAATATCATTTCAAAGGGGACTTGGAACTAAGATTAAGTTAAGCACCACGTTTCATCCTCAAACCGATGGGCAAGCTGAGAGAACTATTCAAACCTTAGAGGATATGTTGAGGGCTTGCGTGTTGGAGTTTAAGGGTAATTGGGATGATCACCTTTCACTCATTAAATTTGCATATAACAACAGTTTCCATGCTAGCATTGGTATGGCACCATTTGAGGCCATATATGGGAGGAGGTGTAGGTCACTAGTGGCGTGGTTTGAATTGGGAGAGACGACATTGATGGGCTCGGACTTGGTGTTAAAGGCTATGAAAAAGGTGAAGGTGATTAGAGAAAGGTTGAAAATGACCTAAATCAGTGAAAAGTCATCTTCGGATACTAGGAGAAGGGATCTTGAATTTCATGTTGGTGATTTGGTGTATGTGAATGTTTCACCCATGAAGGGTGTGACGCGGTTGGGCAAGAGGAGTAAGCTAAGCCCCCGGTATGTTGGCCCTTTTGAGATCGTCGAGTGCATTGGAGTGTGGCTTATAGGTTGGAGTTGCCTCCGGACTTGAGTTCTATTCACCCGATTTTTCACGTGTCTATGTTAAGAAAGCTAGTTGTTGACCCTAGCACCATTGTGCCTTTGGAAGGAATTGAGGTTGACGAAAACTTATCTTATGAGGAAATTTCGGTGGAAATCTTAGATAGGCAAGTGAAACGGCTTCGTAACAAGGATGTGGCTTCCGTGAAGGTACTTTGGAGAAATCAACATGTGGAGAGTGCTACATGGGAGTAGAGCTGGACATGATGAAGCGATATCCTCATCTTTTCCGATCTACTCAAGCCTAAGGTACTAGGTCCTCCCTTTTCTAAATAGTCCTAATTCCTTACTCTTGAGTCTCATTACATGACATGCATATATGTACACGAAAATGATTTTATGATGATGGAATGATTGAATACATTTTAAACTAGGTTTTAAAGACTATGATTTTCGAATGGTGAACTATGCATGGTACCCTGTGTTCGGATGTTTCATGTCCGAAGTCAAGATTTCAAGCCTTGTTGTTACATATTCGAGGATGAATGTTCCCAAGGGGGAGATGATGTAAGGACCCAGATTCTCAAACGGCTTTATTAGACCTCTTAGTGTTGTCCCGACGAAAATTTACCAATTGTCGCTCCATGGAAGGCCCACACGGCCGTGTGAAGCCACACACACCGTGTGGCCTCCAGAGGAGGGGTACGTGACCAAGTTTTTGATGGCATGGAATCGATGGGAAGTTCAGGCTTTGTCTGGGCACACGACCACCCACACGAGCTGTGTGGCATGTCACGGGCCGTGTGGTGGTCGTGGCACTCGCGACTTGAAAAAATTTCTAAGTATGAAAACACCGTCTCATAACTTTTTCATGCGGAAGTTTTCTAAGTGATGTTTTGCGGCTCTTGGAATAGCCCGTGTGGCGTTACATGGGCCTGTGGTTGCCCGTATAAAACCCCTTAACCTCAGAGATATTCTAAGTGTTGGCACCACGAAATCTGTCTAAGTGCCATCTCATGGGCATTGTTCATAGTCCGTGTGACGGCTCATGGACCGTGTAGGCGCCCATGTGGTCCGATGGTTCATTTCCTACCCCTTTCATTGATGTCGTTTATGTAATTACGATTTACTTTAATTATGATTTGTGACCTTTAACCTCTTTAATACCCCTAAATTCTGCTGATATCCTTTCCCATTTAATTCATTCTCTTTGAAACCTCTTCCCCTCAAAAGATCACTCCCAAAGACTCTCCACTCTCTCCTCCCAAGACTCAAAGCTAGGGCTTAATTGGAGTTCAACTTTGAGCTAGGTTCTTCCCCAAATTTTAGCTCCTCAATCAAGGTATGTGGGATTGATTCTTGGTCCCGTTCAACCAAGAAAACCCAAAAACTCCTTCAAATGTTTTCATGAATTTTAGCTACTTTAAATGTGGGTTTTCATTATTTGACCTCATTAAATCCAATTGATATATGGCTGTACATTGTCGATGATTTTAAATTACTTTAATCCTTATTATGATGATTTACATTGAAGTTATGAATGTGCATGTCCTTTTAAAGCTTTCTTTATGTATGAGTGAGTTATATTATGATTTAGGTGTTGATTTAATTATGGATTTACTTCGATTTTATATTATAATGTTGACTTTAACTTGAATCTATATTACCCATGCCATTCTCACATCATGCATTGCAATTGCATTCATGAACATTGGTTTATATGGAAATTATGAAGTGGGTTAAGCCAATTATGTATAAGGAAATGATTTCGGTATGCTCTTGATAAGAAATTGGTTATGGAAAGAATATGATCATAGACCTGTCTTATGATTATGGCTCTTTGAGCATCTCGGGTGCTTGCACCGTCTTGTGAATGTGAATGAGCTATTCCTTGCATGAGTATCATGATTATGACTTGTTATCTGGCATTTGAGTCTACATTGAACTATTATGAAGTGAATTACGGATGAAAGATATATTTTATCTCTTGAAAACACATATATGCATAAATATTCTTGTGGGATGCCGAATTAGCACTGATGGATTGGGAGCGTCAGGGCTATCCCCAAGGGCCTCTCCCTTTCCTCGAGCTATGTGCCTAGCATGGGTTATGAGAATCCTATTTGAAATGTGACGGGTTCCCGTATGGAAGGTTGCTTCATACGAATTGGGACGGGCTCCCCCAAGTTAAAGTATTATGATGATATGATATGAAAAATCCTTTCCGAAATAGGGGTGCTTCCCGTAAGGGGGTTGCTTCATATGAAATGGGATGGTTTCCGGTAAGGTGAAGTATGGTTTACCTTTGGCAAGTAGACCACCTCTGTACCAGTAATGGATTTCATCAGGATTCCAAGTTATAGCTCGCTTGGTCTTACACTTGTTCCTTCTATATTATGTGCCTTCGTCATCTAACATTTGAGTGCAGGGTTAATAAGTCATATGCATTGCATGCCCGCATACTTAGTACATTCCAACAAACTAACGTATACTCTATGCCTATATGATTTTTACCAAGTAGGGACGAGCACTATCATTACCAACCGTGTGATGAGTAGTCTGATCCGGGAAGAGTATTTGTAATGAGTCCCATCCTCCAAGGACAAGCCACCTTCCCTCTACCTATGCTATTTTAGATTCATTTCTTATTTGAGGGTGAGCCCGAAGAATGTCCTGGCCCCCGTTCCATCTTCTCTGGAGGCATTGTTTGACATCTTGTAGACTCTCATGGATCTTTATGCTATGCGTGGTATTTGGTTTATGTATTCATGCAGATTGACTATGTAATTTCGTACCTGTTTATATGCAAGTTTGGTGTGGAAATATGGAAAAGTCCTAAGCCCCTTATTGCCCCCAAAGAGTGAGTCCGACTTTCCCACCCCTTAGAATTATGTGTTTACTACTTGAATGCACTTTCGAACCGATGATGTGTATTTGGATACTTGAGGCTTGTTTGGGGACTCTCAGGTTCCCATTCGTCGTGTCATTTCTAGGCCCTATACTCGGGTCGTGACAGAATGAAGAATGGGGGAATGTCTATGGGTTCTATAACAACCTGACTTAAGGTTCTAGTCGTCACATGATGAATGAGACACCAGAAGGCACCTCATTATGGGATCTCAAGCATTCTAAGCATTCACACATGCATTTAATAGAAATATTTGTGGAAAAACAAGAGGGAAGGGACTATGGACCTCTTAAAGCAATGAATCAGTATTAAAAAGTGGTAAAAATAACTAACATTCATTGTCTATAAGCGTACCAACTACTACTCTGATGGACAAAACCGATAAAAGTTGGTTTTTATCAAATAGAAAACAAAACCCATAATTGTGCAACATAGAAAGTAAACGCCTCAAAAGGGATTAAAAATACATTGTCTAAAAAATAAATACAATATAGATTGGAATAATGGTAGAGTCACCAACTAAGATCTCACCATAAATAACAATGCTAGTCTTGAACGCTGAGTACTAGCCATGAGCTGGTGGAAGAGTGTCTGTACCGGCATGGTTAAGTCATGCTGGCAAAATATGCGTTAGTACATTGGAATGTGCTAAGTATGTGAGATGCAATGCATGTATGAAATTGTAATATTATCAATTATAAATATAATATATAAGTATGTATGAGATAAAGATACATATGTGAGCTTAAGCATGCATAAGGAATATGGCTCAATATGAATAAGAGTCAATGCATGAGAAAGCACATGTAATGAAAATATATCATATTATCATAAACATGTGGGAGTAGACATTAATCGACATATAGGACCATGTGAGCTACTACATGGAATCCAATGAACTCCTTCCATTGAGAAAAGGCCAATGAATTCCTTCCATTGGAAGAAGGGGAATCTACTTGCCAAGGTAGATGTCCAAAACTTAGATACTTCACAATTGCATCTTTCATAACATATGGGCTTGCGTGGATCCCCTAGCCTAACCTAAAAGGGCTCCTATGGTGGCACAGAGTTAGGGACATTGAGATTTAGCTTTAAGGGGTCATGCCTCAACTAATAGAATGAGTCCCGATCTAAAGTCCGCTCGGTGCTAAGTCATCCCAAGGAATCATTAAAACATAACTTAGAATCATATGTAGAAAATCATAAGAGTAGCTCGAACTTGAACCACCAAGTGAGGATTGTCCTTTCATCTGGATGACCTATCTTATCATCTTTAGGAAAATTGTCAACATGCTTATATCTTTGACTACCTTAAATCTAAAACTTTTCCTTAATGCCCTAATCATCTTCATAAATCATATAACTTAAAATCTAGGTGGTCTAGGCTTTTATGGAACAATCATAAATCGCACAAAACATAAGAAAATGTCTCTTTCTAAGGACCATCGAAAATGTCCACACTTCATCATTATTGAAACCCATCACTAGGGTCATCATCAATAGCTCAAACATGCATACGTACTTAGTAAAATATCATAGGATATCATGAAATCATCATGAAATCATAAGTCATAAAATCATCATAATCATGCATAATAACTTAAGGAACTTAAAGAAAAGGTAAAATACTTAAAAGGTAACTTTATGGGTGGAAGGGTACCCATAAATCAAATCATATACCTTAGGCAAAATGTGGAAGAATCGGACCTTGAAGTCTTCGGAGGATTTTTGGAAACCCTAGTTCTTGTCTTGGGGGCTGTAAGGCCTCTTTAGGACCCTTTTTGATCTCAAAATGACATAGTTTAGAAATAGGATTAATGGAATTGGCCAAATTGCCCCTCATTAAAACTGTCGAATTAACCTATAAAACCCCATTTACGGGCCATAGGTCTACCACGGGCCGTAGGCCCCGTTCGTCTGATAACACATATGAAATCCTTGAAATTTACTTATGCTGGACCCTAAACTACAAAGCCTTGTTATGGGTCGTATTACCACCTACAAGTTGTGGTTGGACTCGTAGAGTCCTTCCACACTTAGATAATCTTCTTATTTTTTTTGGTCTCTTTTAAAGAAACTCCCTACGAGTCGTACCTTATTTCACGAGCCGTCTGGTAACACTGTCACCACCTGGGTTTAGGGTCTAGATGTGAAACGGTGAATGGGGACCCAAGAGCCCCCAAACAAGCCTCAGATATCAATATCCACATCATTGGTTTAAGGATAGCATCTAAACATACATACATATATTTATATAAACAATAGTTAAAGGAGATTTCTCATAAATCATTCGCACAATACATAAACAAAGCATTAGTCAAGACGAAAGAATCTCTGAAGAGTTTCACCATATCCAACAATGCATTTAGTAAAGAAGGAGGGCCAGGACAAAACCTGGGCTCACCCTCAATTGGTAAGAACGATAAGAAGGACATAAAGAAAAATAATTGGCTCATTCAAGGAGGACAGGACTCACCACCGCAACCTTGAATTTTGACTATTCGTTCTCCTGTTGGTTATCAAAGTGCTCAGCCCCTACATGGTAGATTCATGTAGGCATAGAGTATGTGTTAGTATATGGAATGTACTAAGTGTGCAGGAATACAGTGCATGTGACTTACCAAACCTGCATTTCAATGTTAAGTGACAACCCACATAATATAGAAGAATTATATACTCAATAGGTAGATATAGGTATACAAGATGGCATGAAATGCATGAAATATAGTAATGCTCATATATATAATGGGGATGGGCTATAACCAACATACCAAACTCATGTGAGCTATTACATGAATTAGACCGATTGGGACCTCCCATCGGTAGGGAGAAGATTACTTGCCAAAGGTAAACTACATCACACCTTATGGACTCACCATTTCGGGTATGGTCACCTTTCTTACAAACTCACCATTTCGGAGTGATTTGCTGCCTGTATCATTTGTATAAGGTTATTATATACGTATAACCATTCCTTACGACTCGGTCATTTCGGTAATGCTGAACGTTCCTTTGTTGGCACATAGTTCAAGGAAAGGGACGGGCCCTTAGGGATAGCCCTCACACTTCCAGTCCATCGGTGCTAAGTCATTAACATCCCACTTGAGTATTCATGCATGTTAATGCTTTTCGAAATTTCAATGTTTAGTTCAAACCATTCGATGCACTTTTGGGCTCAAATGCCAAATCTTAGTTCATGCTTGTGGATGCTCATGCAAGGAATAGCTCATTTGGATATATGTGACGGTGCAAGCACCCATTTTGCTCAATGAGCCTTAATTATAGACATACCAGCGACCACCTTCTTGTCATAACCAATGCCTTACCAAAATCATATCATAATCATTTCATAAAACATAATTGGGTTTAACCCACTTCATGATTTACACATATCAATGCTCGTGAATGTAATGCAATGCATGATGTAAGAATAGCATGGGTAACATAGCTTCAAGTTAAAATCATCCATATAAAAATGATATCAAGGAAATCCATAATCAAATCAACATCTAAATCATAGTAATAGTCACCCATACATAAATCAATTTTAAAGGGGACATGCATGTTCATACTTCATAACCTAATGTAAATCATCATAATAGTAGTCCAAAATGAATTGAAATAATAGGTGAAATACAACCTCTACACTAATTAGATTAAAAAAATCAAATCATGAAATTTCATATTTGAAGTAACTAAAATTCATCAAAAGAGATTGAAAGATTTTTGGATCTTCTTGGTTGAAAGGGACCAAGAATCAATCCCACATACCTTGATTCGAGGAGCAGGAATTTGGCTTGAATTAACTCCAATTGAGACCCTGATCCTTGATAGAGGAGAATTGGGAGGAATAGGGAAGTGATCTTGAGAGGGGTAGAGTGATTTAGGTGAATGAGTGAAGAGGGGATGGGTTTTCATCTGAATTAAGGGTTTAGAATAAGTAAAAGGTCATAATTCTTGTTTAAAATAAACATAAATTGCATGAATGCCATTAATGAAACAAACCTAATTTAGTCCCGTCAGACTCACACGGCTCACTACACGGTCCGTGAGGTGTCACACGGACCGTGGACGGTGACCGTGATCCCCCACTTAGATTCTCAGGGAGGAAAGGTTCTCAAGCTAAGAGATACCACACGGACAGCTACACGGTCTGTGTGACACCACACGGGCCATGACATCAACCATGTAACAGTACTTGAAATAATTTTCGCATGACAAAGTTACAAGATGGTAATTTTATACTTAGAAAAATTTCCACATAGTAAGCCACATGGAAGGCCACACAGACCGTGTGGCGTCACATGGACCATTTGAACGCCTGTATGCTTTCACTTGGCCAATTTTCTCTTTGTCCCGAATTTGTCCCAACCGTGAACTGGCCTGAGTGTCACTTCCACGGGAGGCCACACGATCCGTGTGGCTGCATATGGGCCATGCAGGCATTTCCATGGAGTGATGCCTGGCATTTCAATAGGGAAAATGCCACTTGGAAAATATGGGTACTTACATTATCTCCCCCTTGGGAACATTCGTCCCCGAATGTGCAAAAAAAAAAAAGGCCTAAAAGGCTTGATTTAAGGAAAGAAACATCCAACACATGATACAATGCATAATTCATTACAAAAATTTGTACCTAAAGCATTATGCAAAACTATAGTACAAGACTTTTAAGCTCATATCAAGATTGTTTTCAAATCACTCAAAACATTTATAAGAAATATCTTATAGTGCACATGTATGCATTGCATGTCATGAGACTCAAGAAGGCAAGAAATGGCACCATTAGACAAGGAAGATTCCTAGTATCTTAGGCTTGAGTAGATTGGAATAGATGAGGGTATCGTTTCACCATGTCCAGCTCCACCTCCCAAGTAGCACTCTCCACTTGTTGATTTCTCCACAATATCTTCACCGAAGCTACATCCTTGTTACGAAGCCGCTTTACTTGTCTATCCAAGATTTCCACCGTCACCTCCTCATAGGACAAAGTTTCCTCAAGCTCAATCCCTTCTAAAGGCACAGTGGTGCTGAGATCACCAATTAACTTCCTCAACATAGACACATGGAAGACTGGATGAACGGAACTCAAATCCGGGGGTAACTCCAACTTATAAGCCACACCTCCAATTTGCTCAACAATCTCATAAGGGACAACATATAGGGGGCTAAGCTTGATCTTGTTCCCAAAATGCATCACACCCTTTATAGGCAAAACCTTCACATATACCCAATCACCAACACGAAATTCAAGATCCCTCCTCCTAACATCCAAATAGGACTTTTTGATGACTTTGGGCCACTTTCAATCTCTCTCTAATCACCTTCACCTTCTCCATGGCATCCATTACAAAATTCGGGCCAACTAGAGCCATTTCTCCCAACTCAAACTACCCCACCGGTGACCTATACCTTCTCCCATACAAGGCTTCAAAAGGCGCCAAACCAATGCTAGCGTGGAAGCTATTATGATAAGAAAACTCAATAAGTGGAAGATGGTCTTCCTAATTCCCCTTAAACTCCAACACACAAGCCCTCAACATATCATCTAAGGTTTGAATAGTTCTCTCCGCTTGGACGTTGGTTTGAGGGTGAAAAGTGGCGCTCAACTTAATCTTAGTCCCAAGCCCCTTCTGGAAAGACCTCCAAAAGTGGGAACTGAATTGGGTACCTTTATCTGATATAATGGACCTAGGTACACCATGAAACCTCACCAACTCTTAGGTATACAACCTCGCGTAATCCTCAGCGCTGAAAGTAGTCTTAACCGGTAGAAAATAAGCAAATTTCATCATCCGATCCATAACAACCCAGATGGAATCAAATTACCTTCGGGTCCGAGGCAACCCAACTACAAAATCCATATTCACATCTTCCCATTTCCATGTGGGAATTTCAACGTCTTGGGCCAAACCACCAGGCCTTTGGTGTTCTACCTTCATCAGTTGATAATTCGGGCATTCAGACACAAACCTAGCAATGACCTTTTTCATACCATGCCACCAATACACTTCCTTCAAGTCCCGATACATTTTGGTAGACCCTGGGTGAATAGAATAAGGAGTTGTGAGCCTCACTCATAATCACCCTTCCGAGGTTATCCACGTCCGAGACACAAAGCCGATCTTGGTACCGAAGTACACCATCTCCCCCTTGGGAGAACACCAATCTCCTTTTCAGCAACCAAATTCTTCAATTCAAGCAATGAGGGGTCCAAGTCTTGTTTAGCCTTTACATCACCCACTATGGAGGATTCTACCCCATTTTGAATACGAATACCACCATCACTCGAATCCGCCAACCTGACACCCAACCTAGCTTACCAATGAACATCTCTTGCGAACTCCTTCTTTTCTTCCCTAACATGTACCACGCTCCCCATCCACAACCTGCTAAGAGCATCGGCCACAACATTGGCCTTGCCGGGATGATATAGGACACTCATGTCATATTCCTTTAGGGGTTCCAACCACCTCCTTTGCCTCAAGTTGAGATCTCTCTAGGTGAAAACATATTGCAAGCTCTTGTGATCGGTGAACACATCAACATGAACCCCATAAAAGTAATGTCACCAAATCTTTAAAGCAAAGACGGCTGCTGCCAATTTAAGGTCGTGAGTTGGGTAGTTATGTTCATGCACTTTTAACTGCCTTGACGCATACGCTATCACCTCACCATTCTGTATAAGCACACATCCCACTCCAATCCATGAGGCATCACAATACACCACAAATCCTTCCAAACCATTTGGTAAAGTCAAGACGGGAGCCAATGTAAGCCGATCCATCAAAGTTTGAAAACTCTTCTCGCATTCATCTGACCATACGAACTTAGCCTGCTTTTGGGTTAACTTGGTCAATGGGGATGCAATAGATGAGAAGCCTTCCACAAACCTTCTGTAATACCTGGCCAGCCTAAGGAAACTAAAAATATCCGAAGGAGTTAACGGTCTAGGCCAATTCTTCACGGCCTCGGTTTTCTTTAGGTCCACCTTGATGCCATCACCGGACACCACATGACCAAGGAAAGCCACTTCGACCAACCGAAATTCATACTTGCTAAACTTGGCATACAATTTCTTTTCCCTCAGAGTTTGGAGAACCATTCTCAAGTGGTTCCCATGCTCCTGCTCACTTCGGGAGTAAATGAGAATATCATCAATGAAGACCACCACAAAACTGTCGAGGAATGGCTTGAACACCCGGTTCATTAGATCCATAAATACGGTTGGAGCATTGGCTAGGCCAAATGACATCACCACAAATTCAAAATGCCCATACCTCGTCGAAAAAGCTGCTTGGGAATGTCACACTCCCTAACCTTCAACTGATGATACCCAAAATGAAGATCAATCTTCGAGAAATGGGTAGCTCCTTGAAGATGATCAAACAAGTCACCAATCCTGGGCAACGGGTACTTATTCTTAGCACTCACCTTATTTAGCTACCGGTAGTCAATACACATCCGAAGAGACCCATCCTTCTTTCTTACGAACTACACGGGAGCACCCTACGATGATATACTAGGCCGAATGAAGCCCCTCTCCAATAGATCCTTAAATTGCTCTTTTAATTATTTCAACTCTGCCTGTGCCATACAATAAGGAGGAATAGAAATAGGCTGAGTATCCAGAAGAAGATCTATGCCGAAGTCCACCTCTCTTTCCGGGGGAATGCCCGATAAGTCTTCGGGAAACACATCCAAAATCTCATTCACCACAGGGACTGGCTCAAGAGTAGGTGCTTCAGAGTCCATATCCTTGACCCTCACAATATGATAAATGCACCCCTTAGAAATCATTCTTCGTGCCTTGAGGTAGGAAATAAACCGACCTTTCATAGAGGAGTCACCACCCTTCCATACAAGAACGGGCTCACCAGGAGGTTGGAACTTGACCTTCCGGGTTCTACAACCTATAGAAGCATATGATGCATGCAACCAATCCATCCTAAGAATCACATAAAAATTATACATCTCAAGTTCAACAAGATCACACGGAAAGATTTTATGCAACACATCAACAGGGAAACCCTAATAGAATCTATGAGCAACAACAGAATCACCCACGGGAGTATAAACTGAGAAAGGATCCCGTAAAATCTCGGGGCTCAAACCAAACTTAACAGCCAATAGAGGAGTCACGAAAGACAAGTTTGCATCTGGATCAAGCAAAACATAAGCATCAAAATCAAAGACTTTTAACATACCAGTCACGACGTCCGGAGCCTCCTCAACATCCTGGCGGGCATGGAGTGCATAGAACCTGTTGTTCCTTGGGGCAACACCTTGGGGAGCTCTTTGTTGACCTTACTTGCCTTGGGCCGCCTGACCTTGGCCTTGACGTGTATTTCTAGGACAATCAGGAGCCTTATGATTTTTATCACCACATATGAAGCACACGTCCAAATTCCTCTAACAGACTCCCGCGTGGGGCTTCCCACACTTGTTACACAGACGATACCCCTGACCGCCACAACCTGATGCTCTAGCAAGAGGCACCTAATCATTAGCAACTCGAGCATCGGAACCTTGTCCCTACTTGAAGCGACCAAAATCAACATTTTGAGAACAAGAGAATCTACTATTGAAACGGGCTCTCTTAAGATCGTGAACCCTTTTCTCTTGGAGTTTCTTCCCCTTCAATCTATTCAGTATACGCCATGAATCTGGCAATATCCATGTCCCGTATAAGCATAACAATATGACATTCCTTCACCAGCAAATCAAAGATACCCATAACAAATTTGTGCATCCTTACACGGGGATCGACTAGTATGGACGGAGCGTATTTGGAAAGCTTTGTGAACTTAAGGGCATAATCCCTCACACTCATACTCCCCTGCTTAAGGTTGATAAACTCAGTTATTCTAGCCTCTCGAAGCTCTAATGGAAAAAAGAGATTAAGGAAAGCAAATTTTAACTCTTCCCAATTGACATCACCGCCACAAACCCTTTCCAAGGACCATTGAGTATACCATGCTTGAGCCATGTCCTTAAGCTGATAATTGGCTAGTTAAGCCTTCTCCTCAGAGTTGAAACCCATGAAGTTTAGTACTTTAATAAGTTCATCAATGAACTCCTGAGCATCCTCGTCAGCCTTTGATCCATAGAACTCCGGATGATTCATCTGGGTGAAATCCCTAACCCTAGAGAAAGGCGTAGGATCTCATGGCAGGTTGGCCTGCCTTACCTGAGAAGTCACCACCTTAGCAAGCATGGCGAAAGTGGTGCGGAATTCACCGTTCCAGATAGGCTCCTCCATAGGCTCATGGGGAGCTTGATCCTCGTCAGTCGAAGCCGGTCTTGGTAGATGGGGTCTCCGATGATGCATCTTTAGAAATGGATCAACGATACCGGCAAACAAGGAAACTACACATACTAGACATATCACGACATAAGGCATGAAGAAGTGAGGTGTTTCCTAAAATGTCTTTGAAGTCTCCCACTCATAGGTATGGTGCACTTCACACCCATGAATAGAACTCTACTCAACGTGGCACGTTGGACTCCGAGGATCATTTATAAACCTAGTGCTTGGATACCGACTTTTGTCACAACCCGGGGTTAGGGGCTAGATGTGACACGATGAATGGGGACCCGAGAGCCTCCAAACAGGCCCTAGATATCAATTTCCACATAATTGGTTTAAGGATAGCATATAAACATACATACATATATTTATATAAAGAGTAGTCAAAGGAGATTTCTTATAAATCATTCGGACAATACATAGATAAAGCATTAGTCAGGAGGAAAGAATTACAGAAGAGTTGAACAGTATCCAACAATACCTCTAGTCCAGAATGGGGGCCAGGACTAAACTCAGGCTCACCCTCAATAGGTAAGATCGATAAGAAGGACATAAAGAAAAATAATTGGCTCATTCCCAGAGGAAGGGACTCACCACCGCAACCTTGAATTTTGACTATTCGTTCTCCTGTAGGTAATTAAAGTTCTTGGCCCCTACATGGTAAAATCATGTAGGCATAGAATACGCGTTAATACGTTTGAAAGTACTAAGTATACGGGAATGCAATGCATGTGACTCACCAAACCTTCATTTCAATGTTAAGTGACAACGCACATAATACAGAAGAATTATATATTCAATAGGTAGATATATATATATATATATACAAGATACCATGAAAGTCGTGATGCATGAAATGTAGTAATGCTTATATATATAATGGGTGGTATTTGGTTTATGTATACATGCAGATTGATTATGAAATTTTGTGCCTGTTTATATGCATGTTTGGTTGTGGAAATGTGGAAAGGTCCTAAGCCCCCTATTTCTCCATAGCGTGAGTCCTACTTTCCCACCCCTTAGAATTATGTGTTTACTATTTGAATGCACTTTCGAACAGATGATGTGTATTTGGATACTTGAGGCTTGTTTAGGGACTCTCTAGTTCCTATTCGCTGTGTCATTTCTAGGCCCTATACTTGTATCGTGCAAGAATTGGAGAATGGCACCCAATCATTAGAAACTCGAGCATCAGAACCTTGGCCCTGCTTGAAGAGACCAAAACCAATATTTTGAGAAAAAGAGAATCTACCATCGAAACAGGCTCTCTTGGGATAGTGAACCCTTTTCTCTTTGAGTTTCTCCCCATCGATCTATTCAATATACACCATGAGTCTGGCAATATCCATGTCCCGTATAAGCATAGCAGTATGACATTCCTTCACCAGCAAATCAGACATACCCAAAACAAATTTGTGCATCCTTGCACGGGGATCGACTACCATGGACGGAGCGTATTTCGAAAGATTTGTGAACTTAAGGGCATAATCCCTCACACTCATACTCCCCTGCTTGAGGTGTATAAACTTAGTCATTCTGGCCTCTCTAAGCTCCAATGGAAAGAAGAGATTAAGGAAAACAAATTTCAACTCATCCCAATTGACATCACCGCCAAAACCCTTTCCAAGGACCATTGAGTATACCACGCTTGAGCCACGTCCTTCAGCGGATAAGTGGCCAGTTAAGCCTTCTCCTCAGAGGTGACACCCATGATGTTCAATACTTTAATAAGTTCATCAATGAACTCCTGAGCATCCTCGTCAGCCTTTGATCCATAGAAGTCCGGATGATTCATCAGGGTGAAATCCCTAACCTTATAGGCAGGCGTAGGATCTCATGGCAGGTTGGCCTGCCTTACCTGAGAAGTCACCACCTTAGCAAGCATGGGAAAAGCGGTGCAGAATTCACCATTCGAGATAGGCTCCTCCATAGGCTCATGGGGAGCTTGATCCTCGTCAGTCTTAGTAGATGGGGTCTTACACGAGGCATCTCTGAAATGGATCAACGATACCGTCAGACAAGGAAGCTACATATACTAGTCATATCACGACATAAGGCATGAAGAATTGAAGTAATTCCTAAAATGTATTTGTAGCCTTCCACTCATATGTATGGTGCACTTTACACCCATGAATAAGACTCTACTCAACGCGGCATGTTGGACTCCGAGGACCATTTATAAACCTAGTGCTCTAATACCATCTTTTGTCATGAACCGAGGTTAGGGTCTAGATTTGACACGGCCAATGGGGACCCGAGAGCTCCCAAACAGGCCCCAGATATCAATATCCACATCCTTGGTTTAAGGATAGCATATAAACATACCTACATATATTTATATAAACAGTATTCAAAGGAGATTTCTCATAAATCATTTGCACAATACATAGATAAAGCATTAGTGAGGACGAAAGAATCACTAAAGAGTTGAATAGTATCAACAATGCCTCTAGTCAAGAATGGGGGCCAAGACAAAACCCGGGCTCACCCTCAATAGGTAAGAACGATAAGAAGGACATAAAGAAAAATAATTGGCTCATCCCGGAGGAAGGGACTCACCACCGCAACATTGAATTTTGACTATTCGTTCTCCTGTTGGTAATCAAAGTTCTGGGCCCCTACATGGTGAAATCATGTAGGCATAGAGTATGCGTTAGTACGTTTGAATGTACTATGTATGCGAGAATGCAATGCATGTCACTCACAAAACCTGCATTTCAATGTTAAGTGACAACGTACATAATATATAAAAATTATATATTCAATAGGTAGATATATATATATATACAAGATGCCATGAAAGTCGTGATGCATGAAATGTAGTAATGCTTATATATATAATGGGTGGTATTTGGTTTATGTATTCATGCGGATTGGTTAGGAAATTTTGTACCTGTTTATATACATGTTTTGTGTGGAAATGTGGAAAGGTCCTAAGCCCCCTATTGCCCCCATAGCGTGAGTCCTACTTTCCCACCCATGAGAATTATGTGTTTACTATTTGAATGCACTTTCGAACCAATGATGTGTATTTGGATACTTGAGGCTTGTTTGGCGACACTCGGGTTCCCATTCGCTATGTCATTTCTAGGCCCTATCCTCGGGTCGTGACAGAATGGGAGAATGGCACCTACTGATTAGCAACTCGAGCATTGGAACCTTGGCCCTGCTTGAAGCGACCAAAACCAACATTTTGAGAACAAGAGAATCTACCATCGAAACGGGCTCTCTTGGGATCGTACACACTTTTCTCTTGAAGTTTCTCCCCTTCGATCTATTCAACATACACCATGAGTCTGGCAATATCCATGTCCCATATAAGCATAGCAGTTTGACATTCCTTCACCAGCATATCAGAGATACCCAAAACAAATTTGTGCATCCTTGCATGGGGATCGACCACCATGGACAGAGCGTATTTGGAAAGCTTGTGAACTTGAGGGCATAATCCCTCACACTCATACTTCCCCGCTTGAGGTTGATAAACTCAATCATTCTGGCCTCTCTAAGATCCAATGGGAAGAAGAGATTAAGGAAAGCAAATTTCAACTCTTCCCAATTGACATCACCGCCACAAACCCTTTCCAAGGGGATTTAGTATACCATGCTTGAGCCACATCCTTCAACTGATAAGTGGCCAGTTAAGCCATCTCCTCAAAGGTGACATCCATGATGTTCAGTACTTTAATAAGTTTATCAATGAACTCCTGAGCATCCTCGTTAGCCTTTGATCCATAGAACTCTGGATGATTCATCCGTGTGAAATCCCTCACCCTAGAGGAAGGCATAGGATCTCATAGCAGGTTGGCCTGCCTTACCTGAGAAGTCACAAACTTAGAAAGCATGGTGAAAGCGGTGCAAAATTCACCGTTCGAGATAGGCTCCTCCATAGGTTCATGGGGAGCCTGATCCTCGTCAGTCGGAGCTGGTCTTGGTAGATGGGGTCTTCCACGAGGCATCTTCTAAAATGGATCATCGATACCGTCAGACAAGGAATCTACATATACTAGTCATATCACGACATAAGGCATGAAGAAGTGAGGTAATTCATGAAATGTCTTTGTAGCCTCCCACTCATAGGAATGGTGCACTTCATACCCATGAATAGGACCCTACTCAACGCGGCATGTTGGACTCTGAGGACCATTTATAAACCCAGTGCTCTGATATCATATTTTATCATGACCGGGGTTAGGGTCTAGATGTGACACGGCGAATGGGGACCCGAGAGCTCCCAAACAGGCCCAAAATATCAATATCCACATCATTGGTTTAAGGATAGCATATAAACATACATACATATATTTATATAAAGAGTAGTCAAAGGAGATTTCCCATAAATCATTCACACAATACATAGATAAAGCATTAATTAGGACGAAAGAATCTGTGAAGAGTTGAACAATATCCAACAATGCCTCTAGTCAAGAATGGGGGCAAAGACAAAACTCGGGCTCACACTCAATAGGTAAGAACGATAAGAAGGACATAAAGAAAAATAATTAGCTCATTCCTAGAGGAAGGGACTCACCACTGCAACTTTGAATTTTGACTATTCGTTCTCCTATTGGTAATCAAAGTTCTTGGCCCCTACATGGTAAAATCATGTAGGCATAGAGAATGCAATAGTACGTTTGAATGTACTAAGTATGTGGGAATGCAATGCATGTGACTCACCAAACATGCTTTTTAATGTTAAGTGACAACGCACATAATCTAGAAGAATTACATAGTCAATAGGTGGATATTTATATATATATATACAAGATGCCATGAAAGTCGTGATACACGAAATGTAGTAATTCTTATATATATAATGGGTGGTATTTGGTTTATGTATTCATGCAGATTGATTATGAAATTTCGTACCTGTTTATATGCATGTTTGGTATGGAAATGTGGAAAGGTCCTAAGCCCCTTATTGCCCCTATAGCGTGAGTCCTACTTTCCCACCCCTTAGAATTATGTGTTTAATATTTGAATGCACTTTTGAACTGATGATGTGTATTTGGATACTTGAGGCTTGTTTGGGGACTCTCGTGTTCTGATTCGCTTTGTCATTTCTAGGCCCTATACTCGAATCGTGACAGAATGGGAGAATGGCACCAAATCAATAGCAACTCGAGCATCGGAACCTTGGCCCTGCTTGAAGCGATCAAAACTAATATTTTGAGAACAAGAGAATCTACCATCGAAATGGGCTCTCATGAGATCGTGAACCCTTTTCTCTTTAAGTTTCTCCCCTTTGATCTATTCAACATACGCCATGAGTCTGGCAATATCCATGTCCCATGTAAGCATGGCAGTAAAACATTCCTTCACCAGCAAATCAGAGATACCAAAAACAAATTTGTGCATCCTTGCACGGGGATCGACCACCATGGACGGAGCATATTTGGAAAGCTTTGTGAACTTGAGGGCATAATCCCTCACACTCATTCTCCCCTGCTTGAGGTTTAAAAACACAGTCATTCTGGCCTCTCTAAGCTCCAATGGAAAGAAGAGATTAAGGAAAGCAAATTTTGAACTCTTCCCAATTGATATCACCGCCACAAACCCTTTCCAAGGACCATTGAGTATACCACGCTTGACCCACATCCTTCAGCTGATAAGTGGCCAGTTAAGCCTTCTCCTCAGAGGTGACACCCATGATGTTCAGTACTTTAATAAGTTCATCAATGAATTCCTGAGCATCCTCGTCAGCCTTTGATCCATAGAACTTTGGATGATTCATCCGGGTGAAATCCCTCACCCTTGAGGCAGGCGTAGGATCTCATGGCAGGTTGGCTGGCTTACATGAGAAGTCACCACCTTAGCAAGCATGGCGAAAGCGGTGCAAAATTCACCATTCGAGATAGATTCCTCCATAGGCCCATGGGGAGCTTGATCCTCGTCAATCGGTGCCGGTCTTGATAGGTGGGTTCTTCCATGAGGCACTCTTCTAAAATGGATCAACGATACCGTAAGACAAGAAAGCTACATATACTAGTCATATCATGACATAAGGCATGAAGAAGTGAGGTAATTCCTGAAATGTCTTTATAGTCTCCCACTCATAGGTATGGTGTACTTCACTCCCATGAATAGGACTCTACTCAACGCGGCACGTTGGACTCTGAGAACCATTTATAAACCTAGTGCTCTGATACCTTCTTTTGTCACGACCCGGGGTTAGGGTCTAAATGTAACACGACGAATAGGGACCCGAGAGCCCCCAAATAGGCCCCAAATATCAATATCCACATCATTGGTATAAGGATAGCATATAAACATACATAGATATATTTATATAAAGAGTAGTCAGAGGAGATTTCTCATAAATCATTCACACAATACATAGATAAAGCATTAGTCAGGACGAAAGAATCACTGAAGAGTTGAACAGTATCCAACAATGCCTCTAGTCAAGAATGGGGGCCAGGAGAAAACCCGGGCTCACCCTCAGTAGGTAAGAACGATAAGGACATAAAGAAAAATAATTGGCTCATTCCCAGAGGAAGGGACTCACCATCGCAACTTTGAATTTTAACTATTCGTTCTCCTGTTGGTAATCGAAGTTCTCGGCCCCTACATGGTAAAATCATGTAGGCATGGAGTATGCGTTAGTACATTTGAATTTACTAAGTATGCGGGAATGCAATGCATATGACTTACCAAACCTGCATTTCAATGTTAAGTGACAATGCATTTAATATAGAAGAATTATATATTCAATAGGTAGCTATATATATATATAAAAGATGCCATGAAAGTCTTGATGCATGAAAGCTAGTAATGCTTTTATATATAATGGGTGGTATTTGGTTTATGTATTCATGCAGATTGATTATGAAATTTCGTAATTGTTTATATGCATGTTTGGTCTGGAAATGTTTAAAGGTCCTAAGCCCCCTATTGCCCCCATAGCGTGAGTCCTACTTTCCTACCCCTTAGAATTATGTGTTTACTATTTGAATGCACTTTCGAACTGATGATGTGTATTTGGAGACTTGAGGCTTGTTTGGGGACGCTCGGGTTCCCATTCGCTGTGTCATTTCTTGGCCCTATACTAGGGTCATGACAGAATGAGAGAATGGGAGAATGACTATGGGTTCTATAACAACCTGACTTAAGGTCCTAGGCGTCACATGATGTATGAGATACCAGAAGGCACCTCATTATGGACCTCTTAAAGCAATGAATCAATATTAAAAAGTAGTAAACATAACTAACATTCATTGTCTATAAGCGTACCAACTACTACATTGATGGACAAAACAAATAAAAGTTGGTTTTCATCAAATAGAAAACAAAACGCATAATTGTGCAACATAGAAAGTAAACACCTCAAAAGGGGATACAAATACATTGCTCAAAAATAAATACATTATAGAGTGGAATAATGGTAGAGTCCCCAACTAAGATCTCACCATAAATAACAATGCTAGTGTTGAACGCTGAGTACTAGCCACGAGTTGGTGGAAGAGTGTCTGTCTCGACATGGTTAAGTTATGCTGGCAAATTATGCGTTAGAATATTGGAATGTGCTAAGCATGTGAGATGCAATGCATGTATGAAATTGTAATACCATCAATTATAAATATAACATATAATTATGTGTGAGATAAAGATACATAAGTGAGCTTAAGCATGCATAAGAAATATGGCTCAATATGAATAAGAGTCAATGCATGAGAAAACACATGTAATGAAAATATATCATATTATCATAAACATGTGGGAGTAGACATTAATCGACATATAAGACCATGTGAGCTACTACATGGAATCCAATGAACTCTTTCCATTGGGAAAAGGCCAATGAATTCCTTCCATTGGTCGAAGGGGAATCTACTTGCCAAGGTAGATGTCCAAAACTTTGATACTTCATGATTGCGTCTTTCATAACATATGGGCTTGCATGGATCTACTAGCCTAACCTAAAGGGCTCATATGGTGGCACAGAGTTAGGGATATTGAGATTTAGCTTTAAGGGGTCATGTCTCAATTAATAGAATGTCCCGGTCTTAAGTCCACTCAGTGCTAAGTCATCCCAAGGAATCCTTAAAACATAACTTAGAATCATATGTAGAAAATCATAAGAGTAGCTCAAACTAAAACCACCAAGTGAGGATTGTCCATTTATCTGGGGGACCTATCTTAACATCTTTAGGAAAATTGTCAACATGCTTATATCTTTGACTACCTTAAATCTAAATCTTTTCCTTAATGCCCTTATCATCTTCATAAATCAGATAACTTAAAATCTAGGTGGGCTAGGCTTTTATGGAATAATCCTAAATCGCATAAAACATAAGGAAATTTCTCTTTCTAACGACCATAAAAAATGTCCACACTTCATCATCATTAAAACCTATCATTGGGGTCATCATCAATAGCTCAAACATGCATACAGACTTAGTAAAATATCATGTAAATAGAATTTATTAACTTATGACATCATGAAATCATCATAATCATGCATAATAACTTAAGGAACTTAAAGAAAAGGCAAAATACTTTAAAGGTAACTTTATGGGTGGAAGGGTACCCATAAATCAAATCATATACCTTGGAAAAAATATGGAAGAACCGGACCTTGAAGTCTTGGGAAGATTTTTGGAAACCCTAGTTCTTGTCTTGGGCCTGTAAGGTGTCTTTAAAACCCTTTTTGATCTGAAAATGACATAGTTTAGGAATAGGATTAATGGAATTGGCCAAAGTGCCCTTCATTAAAACTGTCGAATTCAACCTACAAAACCCCATTTATGGGCCATAGGTCTACCCATAGGCCGTAGGCCCCGTTCGTCTGATAACACATATGAAATCCTTAAAATTTACTTTTGCTGGACCCTAAACCACAAAGCCTTGTTACGGGCCATATAACCACCTACAAGTCGTGGTTGGACTCGTAGAGTCATTCCACACTTAGATAATTTTCTTATTTCTCTTAGTCTCATTCCAAGAAACTCCCTACGGTTCGTACCTTATTTCACGAGCCATCTAGTAACACTGTCACGACCCGGGGTTAAGGTCTAGATGTGAAACAGTGAATGGGGACCCAAGAGCCCCCAAACAAGCCTCAGATATCAATATTCACATCATTGGTTTAAGGATAGAATCTAAACATACATACATATATTTATATAAACAGTAGTCAAAGGAGATTTCTCATAAAGCATTCGCACAATACATAGACAAAGCATTAGTCAGGATGAAAGAATTTCAGAAGAGTTGCACAGTATCCAACAGTGCCTCTAGTCAAGAACTGGGGCCAAGAAAAAACCCGGGCCCACCCTCAGTAGGTAAGAACGATAAGAAGGACATAAAGAAAAATAATTGGATCATTCCCAGAGGAGGGGACTCAGCACTGCAACCTTTAATTTTAACTATTCATTCTCCTGTTGGTAATCAAAGTGCTCGACCCTTGTATGGTAAGATCATGTAGGCATAGAATATGCGTTAGTACATAGAATGTACTAAGTATGCCGACATGCAATGCATGTGACTTGACAAACCTGCATTTCAATGTTAAGTGAAAACACACATAATATAGAAGAATTATATATTCAATAGGTATATATATATATATATATATATATTAAATGAATTAACCTATTGGGACCTCCCATCGGTAGGGAGAAGATTACTTGCCAAAGGTAATCTACATCACACCATACGGACTCACCTTTCAGGGATGGTCACCTTCCTTACGGACTCACCATTTTGGAAGGATTTGCTGCCTGTTTCATTTGTATCAGATTATTATATACGTATAACCATTCCTTACGACTCAGTCATTTCTATAATGGTGAATGCTCCGATGTTGGCACAGTCCAAGGAAAGAGGAGGGCCTTAGGGATAGCCCTCGCAATCCTAGTTCGCCGGTGCTAAGTAATTAACATCCCACTTGAATAGTCATGCATGTACGTGCTTTTCTGAATTTTAATGTTTAGTTCAAACTATTCAATGCACTTTTGGGCTCAAATGCCAAATCTTAGTTCATGCTTGTAGATGCTCATGCAAGGAATAAATCATTTGTATATATGTGACGGTGCAAGCACCCATTTTGCTCAATAAGCCTCAGTTATAGACATACCGATGATCATCTTCTTGTCATAACCAATGCCTTACCAAAATCATATCATAATCATTTCATAAAACATAATTGGGTTTAACTCACTTCATGATTTACATATATCAATGCTTATGAATGTAATGCAATACATGATGTAAGGATAGCATAGGTAACATAGATTTAAGTTAAAATCAGCCATATAAAAATGAAATCAAGGAAATCAACAATTAAATCAACATCTAAAGCATAGTAATAGTCATCCATGCATAAATCAATTTTAAAGGGATCATGCATGTTCATACTTCATAACCCAATGTAAATCATCATAATAGTAGTCCAATTTGAATTGAAATAATAGGTGAAATACAACTCATACACTAATTTGATTCAATAAAATCAAATCATGAAA
Organism: Solanum rostratum; assembly: GCA_029948455.1. Classification (NCBI taxonomy): domain Eukaryota; kingdom Viridiplantae; phylum Streptophyta; class Magnoliopsida; order Solanales; family Solanaceae; genus Solanum; species Solanum rostratum. Next base: position 26,654,542 of record CM057047.1, read on the forward strand.
TTTCATATTTCAAGTAACTAAAGTTAATGAAAAGAGATTGGAAGATTTTTGGGTCTTCTTGGTTGAAAGGGATCAAGAATCAATCCCACATACCTTGATTTGAGGAGCAGGAATTTGGCTTGAATTAACTCCAATTGAGAACCTAGCTTGATCTTTGATTAAGGAGAATTGGGAGGAGTAGGAAGTGATCGTGAGAGGGGTAGAGTGATTTAGGTGAATGAGTGAAGAAGGGAGGGGTTTTCAACTGAATTAAGGGTTTAGAATAGGTAAAAGGTCATAATTCATGTTTAAAATAAATCAAAATGCCATTAGTGAAACAAACCTAATTTAGTCCCATCAAACTCACACGGCTCACTACACGATTCGTGAGGCGTCATACGGACCATGAACAATGATCATGATCCCCCACTTAGATTCTCACGAAGGAAAAGTTCTTAAGCTAAGTAATATCACACGGATAGCTACACGGTCCGTGTGACACCACACGGGCCATGATATCAACCGTGTAGTGATACTTGAAATAATTTTTGCATGATAAAGTTTTGAGATGGTAATTTTATACTTAGAAAAATTTCCGCATAGTAAGACATACGAAAGGCCACATGGACCGTGTGAACGCCTGTGTGCCTTCACTTGGCCAATTTCTCTTTGTCCCAACCGTGAACTGACCTAAGTGTCACTTCTACGGGAGGCCACACGGTTTGTGTAGCTTCACACGGGCCATGCAGGCTCCTCCATGGAGTGATGCCTGGCAGTTCACTGGGGAAAGTTTCAGGACATTTGGGAAATTGCACTAGGAAAATGTGGGTCCTTACAAACACGTAGCTCACCTTCCAACAAACATCAAATTTCCTTCATGTCTAATAGTCTCACATGACCCTACCTACAGACTATAATGTATCCTACGGGCTGTCACTTGGTCTATGGGTTACCCACTTGAAAACTTTTCCTCTTCCTGAAGGCTCATATTTAAGGACCATTCATATGGGTCATAAGTACAGCTACAGGCCGTAAGTTGCCTCATGAACCCGACATCAAATTATTTTCAGGCCAACTTTTCTTCACTATGGTTTCTAAACTGAGGGTAATTATAATATCTCCTCCTTGGGAACATTTATCCCTCAACGTACTTAAAGGCAGACTCCAAAGTGTAAACTAGCAGCTAACAACCTAGTATGCGAAAATGCAATTTATACATCATTTCTCAAAATTTTTAAAACTCACTTTCAAAACATGTCCCAAAATTGTCGATAAACATCAAAATAAATGCACACATCATGAAAAACTAGAATGCATAGCATTTGAGGTTTTAGGAACAATTTCTTAATACTTAGGCTTGAGTAGAGTGGAATAGATGTGGATAACACTTCATCTTATCCACTTCCACTTTCCATGTAGCACCCTCAACTTGTTGGTTTCTTCAAAGCACTTTAATGAATGAAAATTCCTTGTTCCTTAGCTTTTTCACTTGCCGGTCTAGGATTTTAATTGGTACTTCTCCATAACTCAGATCCTCTTCAATGTTCACATCATGCAAAGGTACTATGGAATTTGGATCACTTATGAATTTCTTCAACATCGACACATCGAAGACCGAATGAATCCAATGCAAGTGATTGAGTAGATACAACTCATATGCCACTTTTCTCATTCTTCTCACCACATTGTAGAGTCCCACATGCCTAGGGCTTAACTATTCTTTATTATTAAATCATATCACACCTTTTATCGGAGACACCTTCAAGTAGACCAAATCACCAACTTGGAACTCAAGTTCCTTTCTTCTCTCGTCGGAGTAGGAGTTTTATGAGCTTTGGGCTATTTGCAATTTCTCTCTTATGCTTTTAATTTTCTACATAGCATTTATTACCAAGTCTGGTCCTATCAATGCCACCTCACTAACTTCGAACCACCCAACCGGCAATCCACACCATCTACAATACAACAACTCAAATGGTGTAATCCCAATACTTGTATGAAAGCTATTGTTGCAGGCAAACTCGATAAGTTAAAAATGCTCATTCGAACTCCCCTTAAACTCTAACACACAAGTTCTCAACATGTCTTCCAATGTATGAATAGTCTTTCATCTTGTCCGTCAGTTTGGAGATGAAAGAGAGTACTCAACTTCACCCTAGAGTGAAGTCCCTTTTGAAAAGACTTCAAAAAGTGAGAAGTGAATTGGAATCCACGATTTGATATGATGGACATTGAATGCAACCTCACCAACTATTTAATATACAAGCAAGCATAGTCCTCGACATTGAATTCAGTCTTGACCGGTAAGAAATGAACTAACTTTGTCATGCGGTCAACTATCACCCATATGGAGTCAAAATACTTTTTGGTCTTTGCTAAACCAACTATGAAATCCATGTTGATTTCTTCCCACTTCTAAATAGGACGGTGAATGTCTTGTGTTAGGCCACCCGACCTTTTATGTTCAACTTTGACCTATTGGCAATTAGCACATTCAAACACAAATTGAGCAATGTCCTTCTTCATTCCTGTAAGGCCCCATTATTGGAGGGTGTAAAACATTTTAAGAGATGAAATCTAGAATTTTTCTAAGTACCAGTGAGTCTACAGAAAAGCGTACAGGCCGTAAGTGTCACCACAAGTCGTATCTTGGGCTTGTGGAGTGTTGGCTAGGCATGGTGAAAATACTGATTTCTAAAGCTGAGTATAAGAGATATCAGATAGCCCGTAGATAGACTTACGAGTCAGAAGTCCTATCATAGGTTGAGGATTTGAGAGGGTTTCTGATTGTCCAAATATTATCTGAGGAAACCCTCTCTCCTACCACCTGTAGACTAGATGAAGGCTCATAAATGAGGTCTCGTGGTCCTCTTCAATCGAAATTTATATGGGGTAAATTTGACATTTTCTATTAAACTAATGTTATTCTGTGTTGTCTAAGCCCCCAAAAGACCCCTTATCAGCCCTTTTGCAACCCTATTAACTTCATTCAAACTCATTCTAAAAAATAACCTAAATCTAACCTCTCACAAACTCCTCTCAAGTTTCTCAAGACATTCAAGCAAAAGGTGTTAGCTAGGGTTTCAGAATTTCTCTACTTTCTAACAAGATTTTCTATCTCCAAACTACCAAGGTATATGGATTCGATTGTGGAAACCTTTACTCCATAAGCTTTACCTTTTCTCTCCCTCATCTACTTTTACATTATGGATATCTATGGGTGCTTTTATGAACTTTTTCCTATGATAATATTATGAAGAGACTATGGTATTTTACTTATGTATATGATTATGCATTAAAACGTCATGTGATATTTATGGATTTTTGAGGGTTGATCATACCCTAGCTAAGTTTTGTTAAGTTTTTGGTGGGTTATTTTAAATAATGTTCAAGTGGTTCAATTTTACTCTTATCAAGTCATTTACTAATGAATTGCATGGTTTTAAACTCGTGTATATGTACCCACCATGATTTGATGCCAAACTTCTATGATGTTGAGGGAGTTATGGCAAAATATACGAATTATGAATGCTGTGAATTAGAAGGGCTATTATGCATGCTATGAGATATGAGAATATTGTGAAGTTATGAAGCCTTATTTTGACATTATGAAGCTTTGGTTTTGATGAGCTACTCCATGAAAATATTATGATATTATGATGCTTTGCATATTATGGCTATAAGTATAGTATGATTTGAATATTCCTTGGGATTGTGACCTCGCACCGAGAGGACCTTAGTAGATAATCATTTTCCCATAACTATGTTGCCACTATAGGTTTGTGAATTAGCTAATTGATCCATATAGATCATGTTACATGATTAGCCAAAAAGGGTGTTGTTCCTGTACGACACATGTTAGATAAGTATGGAAATGGGTGGTGTTCCCATAAGGTTGTTATCATAAGTTAACTGAAAAGGGTGGTATTCCCGTAAGGTGTTTATGAAGCATTTTATGAAATGGGGAAATTCCTAAAAGGTGAGTGTTTGGTTAACCTTGGAAAAGTAGACCACTCCCAGTTCGATATGGAGTGAACATCAGGATTTCAAGTATTATCTCATTTGGTCTTCATTGTCAGTTATGGTTCCGTCAAATCTATATATGATATGTTATGTTATTTGATGGTTCCTCATGCATATTTTGATTAAGGCACTAAGCATCCATGACATATTGAGCTTATATGCATTGAGTATGATTACACATATTGCTTAATTATAGCTTATGTTCTTTGTTGCATATTACCCCGCATACTTAGTACATTTCAAGTACTAACACATAAATTTTGCCTACATGATCTAACCATGTAAGGACCGGAGCTCCTATCCATCCTCCTCCATGTGGCTAGTCAATTCAGTTGAAGATCACTTTTGATGAGTCCTCCACTTCGGAGACAATTGCCATTTACTTTCTTCCCTTATTAAAACTTGTATTTTTATGGATATTATCTTTTGAGGATGAGCTCAGGAGATGTCTTGGCCCCCGTTCCATTCGTACTAGAGGTGTTCTTGGTTATTTTGATATGTATGTATTGACCCCAACTCTTATTATTCTATGTATTATGAAAGACTCTCTTAGTCCCTCATTCCCTCTAATGTGTTGAATACTTGTTATATGGATGAGATGAAAGTCTTAAGTCCCTAATTACCCCCATAGCATGAGTCATACTTACCCGCCTCTTAGACATTCTTTGCTATGTGATCCATACTAATCCTCTTCCCTACAACATCCCTATAGCGTGAGTCCAAAGTATCATTTTCCCCTAGAAATTATGTGCTATTTGCTTTAAGTTATGCTTCTGCAACCAAGGATGTGCTATGCATGCTTAAGAGGCTTGTTTGGGGTTCTTTCAGGTTCTCTATTCGCCGTGTCACATCTAGGCCCTAGGATTGGATCATAATAATTCCATTCCACCACAAATCTGCCTCAAGTCTCTATACATGTTTGTAATACTAGGAGGAATGGAATATGAAGAGTTATGGGTTTCTTGCTAGATCAAGTTTTTCAACTCACCGTCATTGGTCATGCATAATCTCCCTTGATATCGGAGTACACCATCTCCCCTGTATGAGAAAACTTCTATCTTTTCATATTATACTAAGGCTTTTAACTTAACCAAGGAAGGATCGAAGTCTTGCTTAGCCTTAACCTCATCAACCAAAGAAGATGCAAACAGACATGGAGAACCATTGCACCACTCTTTTCGGACTCACTCAATTTCACTCCAAATCTAGCCAACAAATGAACATCTTTGGATAACTCCCTTTTACCATCATCTTCAATATGAGACACACTACACATAGAAACTCTACTAAATGTGAGTTTGTGCACCGAGTTGCCATTCTGCGGTCAATGTCAGCCATTGTCTAGCACTCCGACCTTTCGCCAAATGTGCACTTAATCACCTTCCTCTACATCTCCTAAAGGATTAAGTTTCTATAGTATCTGGTGATGGCTCTTGTACATTGCTGATCAAGTTCAGCGTTCTGCCAAACTTCCCTTTGCGTCGCCCTTCTATCATGAACTTGGGGTCCTGAGTACTGCAACATTAGGTGGTCTCCTTGGAATTCAGTGGTATGCCAAATGTGTTGGTGATATCGATTCTGACAACCTTTCTAGCATGGACTTGGGGTCTTGTTTGCTGCAATGTTAGGTGGTCTCGTTGAATCTTTGGTGTTCCGTCGACTATGTCGAGGAAGCTGCTTTTGTCCGCCTTTTTTTTCATGATTTGTTGAGTATTGTTCACTTATAATCTTTAAGCTCCATTCCTGTCAAAACACATGCATATTAGTTAGCAATTGAAACATAATAGCACATTGAGGATAACATTTCTTCACATTCTAAGCCCAAAATGATTCCAAGATCTTAAGCCTTTTCTTGCTCTCAGGCAAATCAAACATCAATTAGTCCTCTTCAAAGCTTGAAAATAGGGCCACGAGAAATAACACATGTAATTCCACCTTTGCCATCCATTCTAGAAACTTCCAGAAACCACCTACCTAATTTTGAAGCCTCAAGAAGTGACTAAGGATTATTCAAGGCATGTCTAGGCTGACAATTGTTCGTGTAGCTGCTGATCATTTCCTATAAGCATCACTATTTGTCCTCACACTAAAGAAGATCTTGTACACACAAGATTAGAACAAAGTTTCCAAGGATCTCTTAAACACTCACTCTCTCAATTGAGAAATGGCTTCAACCCATAGGCTTTTCCTTATTCTCAATCGGACTTCTGTCGTTTTCATACGGACTAGGATCCCAAAGGATTTTATGAGAGATGTAATGTAGGGTTAAGGTTGGTAGGGTAACATATGGATAGTAGTGACTTATCCCTCCTTGAACTCTACACATGCTTTGCCTGCTCATGAATCCTTTGATCCTCACTTTTTTTTCATCTCCTATTGAATACCTTTTTGCTTTTAATCTTTCATCCTAGGTGTCTCCTTTTTTGCACAATCTCTTAGCATTTCAGAGGGACCTATTTTTCAAGAACTCTATTTTTAATCCATCATTGTTCAACTTTTTGAATCTTTTCTTCTTCTTCTTCTTCTCATCATTCAAGGTCTCGTCTCCTTTCTTTCTTTTTCTTTTTGCTTCCTCAACTCTTACATAGGAGACATCATCTCTTCTACCAACCCGCTAAACTTTGGCCTTTGGCCATCACTTTGCTCACTTAAGCTCAAGGAGGGATTGGTATGGAATAAGAAAAAATTATATTTCACAAACATAGATCAAGGCTACATGGCTGCCTAAGAAAAGATCAAGGCTCAAAAGGGTTTTAATAAGGAATTAATTCATTGTCATTGGAGTCTAATATGGTCAAAGTTGACTCAGAAGGAACCAAAGAAGGCCTAAGGTCCTTTCCTGATCCAAAATCAACCAAGTCTCTCCTCAAACAAATTGGGTAAGTTCTAGATTTTGTAAAACATTCCTTTCAACAAAATTCTTAACCCACATTGGAAAAATGAATTCACATTTCAAACGGTGGAAACACATACTCACAACCTATGACCATCACATATCCAAGATTAATACTTACATAGATAATTCAAGATGCACCAAATCTATTCATGGAATGATTTTCAAGAGAAGGAATAATCGGTGAGTTAATACATGCTTCAAGGAATAATCGGTGAGTTAATACATGCTCCTCATCCATGGCATCATCCAAATTAAAGACATGGACTATTGATACTAGAATTTCTAAGGACTAGAGACATGATATTTGTATTTGAATAACTTTTTGCGTATGCACGGGTCAATTACACTCATTCATCCTTTAACTAAACAAGAAGGAGAATTAAAATAGAAAGATAACTACTAATCTATCACAACCCAAAATGAAATAATATTTACAAACCAAAATTAAAAATTGTCTCAAATATCCATCAAATAAATTAAAATAGCATTGTCTCATCCAAACCATGATAAAAATAGTAAGTAATCATCATCAAGAAATATTGGGGACTTCCAAATGCTTACCGTCTCCTAAAAAGAGAATATTGTCCTCAATGTGCAAGAACGACATCAAGTAAGCATAAATATAAAGGAATGAGTATTAGAATCCATTTGAACACAGTCAATCCTAATGTGATGGTGGTCGTACAGCTAAAGAAGTGGTCATGGAGGCATCAATACACATCCTGTGATGCACTGTCTAGATCAATCAATGGCCTCACGGGTTCGGGCTCATGTGCACCTGAAGTGTCTATCATAGACTTAGTTTGAAGGACTCCTTTGTCATCGTGTCCATGATCTCTCCTTCTCACCATACCAGTTCTTCAAGATCTTCCTGGTTGGGCTCAACTCCCAAGTCTTCTTCAACAGTCTCTAGATGGCACCTCCAATACATCCCAAAAAGAACTTTAGTCTATGGACTTCAAGGATGTCACCTCCTTTTTAAAATATTCAATGTCTCCTTTTATGACCGACGAGCCATCTCTACCACCATTTCTCTTCTCTACAACATTCACCCTCTCCTTCAAACTAGCTATCCCTTTCGTATGATACTCAAACATCATATCAAGCCTATCCATCCTAAGCTTATGAATATTACTAAACTCCCTCTACTTGTTTGAATCCTTAATATATGAAGCCAATGCATTAGCTATGGACGTCTCAATCAACTTGGGCAAGGAAGACTCATCCTGAGTGGCATGAATGCTAGCCGCTTTACCTAACCATCTAATGCTCCAAATAGTAGCTTTGGTGATAGGGTTTTGGTCTTCCTTAGCCTGAGGCTCAGGGTGTGCCTAAGTAGAAGGGAGTGGAGTAGAAGAGGAAGGTAATGAGGGTGAGGAAGAAGATATACTTACCTCGAGAGCCCACTCTGTATTGCCGGACTTGAGGACATCAACATCAACTATCGGTGTTTTGTCAATCGGATTCTTCCTGGCTTGATCCATTTCATCCTTTTAGAACTCAACCTTTATCCTCCTAATATCAGTAGATGCCAATGGAGTAATCTCCACATCATTCTTTTTGTTTAATAGCACTTTGTATGCTTGCACAAGGCTGTGATGAGGCTGGGGAATGAGAGTGCACTTGCTTTTCTCTAGTGAGGATATCTAGGGTGACGATAGCACAAAGGTTCAATTTCCAACGGTCTATGATATTCCCAACCAATGCCTCTTTGGAATGTTAAAGTATCATCTCCTTTCCCGATGGCAAGAGGTTAACCAAAAACTCACCAGAATGTTCATCTCTTTTTTCTCAATGATAGCTCCCTCCTCTAACCACGAGAGGTAGAATTCCAATTCACAGGCCCAACTATACTTTAATGTCTTCAAACGTCTTCAGCTGCATCATATCATCCTTATCTTCACCCGACTCCTACTCTTTGGAGTAGCCTTGGCATAAACCTCATAAAACTCTCTGACCAAGCTTAGAATATATGGATCCCAAGGTGTGGTGAATTTTTGAGTATCGTGTAACTTTAGAGTGTCCAACACCTTAAGTTATGGTTCAATGACCCCATCAGTTGACAACCTTCTCTTCTCTAAGATTGACCCGAGCCCCTCTGTTTTAAGCCTGTTCAGATGCCTTTGGGCTATGGTTTCTTGGATCCTCTAGGATGTTTGAAGTAGAGGATCACGAAGGGCTTTGGACCAAGCCTCAGTTCATTGTTGTTTGGGGCTTGTCTCCGAAGGCAAAGGCATAAGCCTAGTCGACTTGGCTGCAATGTGCTTTTAATTTGTTATTCTTGCCAAGCAAGCTCAAACACAAGTATGAGAATCAATCGTAGAAAGGAAGTTCATAATTCAAGCATACGAAAATTATACAGAGTGGAATAAATTCCATAGTCAAATAGGTCGTGCCTTTTTGCACATATTTTAGACTTTCAAACACTACTACTTTCAGCGATGGTAGTGCAAAATTATATGATTTGCCAAATTGATCCGATGGTGGAAAATACCATCACTAAAAGTTATGGAACTCAGCTTGAAACATTTGTTAGAAAGGAGGTGTATGTGACATTTTGGCGCATTGCCAAGTTAACTTTAGTGGTGTAACAGACTCAAGTTTACAAGCCTAAGAATACAGAAAGTTGGCCTAAAATATGACCTAGGTTCAGTGTACAAGGGCAACTTACAGCCCGTAGGTGGAGTTACGGCCCATAGGTTTTGTCTTTAAACATGAACCTTAGGAAAGGGTAAAGTTTCCAAATGAAGGGTAATCTACGTGCCAAGTGATGACCTGTATAAAGGACAACGATCTTTAGGTTGTGTCTTGGATGGGTTTGTCAATAGTGAAGGAAATTTGGAGTTTGTTGGAAGCGATCTAAGAATTAAAAGCACAGCCCATGCAACAATGTCCAACCCTTAGAAACCCTTCATATATAAGATCCAAGAAAATGAGCAAAATGGTTAAATATGGAAGGAATCTATGAGTCCAACCATAACCCGTGATTCATTATATGGCTTGTAAGATGATTTCGTGATTTTGAGTTCAACAAATTAGTTTCAGGAATCTTTAAAAGTTTAACAGGATGGATAAGATCTACGGCCCGTGGTTTCTTCAATGGCTCGTAAATGGGCTTTCATAGGATGATTTTAACCAGGGCTAGTTTTGTCAATTGCAAAATTCGAATCCCTAAACTAAGTCATTTTGGTGAACTTTAGGACCTTATATCAGATCCTAAGCCCTAAGAAACTACCATTCTCTTCATTCTTCCAATTGTTAAAATTCTCAAAGGCAATATTCTTTCTAGAAAAAGGGCAAGGCGTGGCTAGGGTCTCAAGGCTCTTCTCAAAGGATTCAAGTCCATTCTTCCCAAGTCTTCTAAGGTATGAGGGTTTGTTTTGTGGGTATCCTTCTAGCCACAATTTCCTATTGAAAGTATTTTAGCTTTTCTTTAAGTTCCTCAAAATTAATATGCATGCGTATGGTGATTTCATGTTACATTATATCATTTAATGCTTTTAATGATGCCTTATGATATTTTGCCAAGTATATGCTTGTATTTGAGTTATTGACGATGACCCCAATGATGAGTTTTGGTGAATGTTGAGATGTGGGCTGTTTTACTTTTCATCAAAAGAGTATATTCTCATGATTTATGAGATTTATGATTGTTCCATTTAAAAGCCTAGTCCACCTAGTTTTCAAGTAAATTCTTACATGATTTATGATGATGATTAGGGCATTAAAGATGAGTGTAAAGTTATGATTTGTCAAAGATATAAGCATGTTGGCAATTTCCTTAAAGATATTTTTAAGAAGGTACCTAAAAGGACAATACTCACTTGGTGGGTCCTAAGTTCGAGCTAATCGTATGATTTGCTACTTATGATTCTAAGTGTTATAATTTGACTAAGTTATATTTTTTTTAAAGATTCTGTGGGATGACTTAACACCGAGTGGGCTTGAGATTGGGATTCATTCCGTTAGTTTAGGTATAACCCATTAAGGTTACATCTCATTGTCCCTAACTATGTGCCTCCATAGGAGCCTTTGTAGGCTAGGCTAGTGGATCCACGTAGGTCATTTATGTTATAAAGATGCACACGAAGTTGATGGAGTTCCACCTGGCAAGTGGTCCCCAAATGCAAACATAGAGGTTTAAGTTGGATTCCATGTAGCATCTTACATGGTTTTATATGTCGGTAAAGGTCTTCTTCCACAAGTTTATCATTCTATGATATGATCTCATTACATATGATTTCTCATGCATTCACACTTATTCATATTGACGATATTCATTGTGCATGCTTAAGCTCATATTTATGTACCTTATTACCTCACATGTATGTATATGTTTTACTTATGAATGATGGCATTATAATTTCATACATGCATTGGATCTCAAATACTTAGTATATTCCAATGTACTAATGCATATTTTTCTGCATGATTTCACCATATAGGGACAGGTACTCCTCCACCAGCTTGTGGTTAGTATTTGGCATTCGATACTAGAACTTTTATTTCTGGTAAGCCCTTAGTTTGGGACTCTATTGTTTTTCCACTCTTTCTTGTATTTTATTTCTAGATGATGTATTTGTGTCCCCTTTGAGGCTTTTATTTCCTATGTTATTCTATTATGGAGTCTTTTCTATTTGATGGAACTCGACCGTAACTGATTCTGTCTGTCATCTAGTAGTTGGTAATTTTTTTGGGCAAAAATATGTTAGTTATTCATGCTTTTTAATGTTTCTTGATTTCCTTAAAAAGGTCCATACACCCTTCCCCATTTTACTTCCATATTTCTTTATATTTATGCCTATGAATGCTAAAGATGGCTTGGGTAAGGTGCCTTCGGGTATCTCATTCGCCGGTGATGACTAGGCCCCTAGTTGGGTCATTTACAAACTTGGTATCAGAGCATAAGGTTTTAAAATATTCCTTAGATATCAATGCATACCTTGCCGAGCAGAGTCTAATTCAAGGTTTTGAAGCACGCCACTATCTTATGTAAGAGACTATGAGACGATTAAGGAAAGTCTTCACTTCTTTCTTATTCATGTCGTGCCCATAGAGATGGCTAAGCTTTTCCTATAACTAATGATGTTGTTTTGATCATTTCTATATCATACCACCAAGAAGATCTCCTCACCAAAGAGGCACTCCCGAATAAGTTCCTCTACTCTAACAAGATGATGGAGTGTCTCATGTGGTGTTCCGAGCTGCTTTCACTTTGTTGGCCCAAGCATTGGCTAACCAAGGGAATTGGGAGATGACCATTCCTCCCCAAGTGCCTACTCTAGTAACTAGAGTGCATGATGTCATGTGGATGAATCTTCTGAAATTCCATGGTTCTAAGAGGAATACAACATTGATTTCATTAAGGAAGCTTACTCTATGGTAGCTATTATGGGTATTCCTTCAAAAAAGAAATATGAGTTGGTTCCCTACGAATTCAAAGGGGTGGCCAAGATTTGATATGAGCAATGGGCAGATGAGAGGGGCCAAGAAGTGGGTCCAATTAGATGGGAAGAGTTCAAATACGCCTTTTTAGATCGGTTCTTTCTAATTGAGCTAACGGAGGCAAACGTCCAAGAGTTTATCAATCTCAAGCAAGGGACCATGAGTGTGAGGGAGTACGCCCTCAAATTTACAAAGATTTCCAAGTATGCTCCCTTCATAGTTGTGGATCCGAGAACCCGCAAGAGCAAATTCATCTTGGTGTCTAGGATTTGAACTCCAAGGCATGTAAGATGACCATACTAGTCAAGGAGATGGAAATCTCTTGCTTGATGACTTATGGAGAGCAAATAGAGGAGGAGAAGCTACGAAAGAGAGCCGAAGAGTCCAAAAGGCCTCGAGTTGATGATATGATCTTCTTTCACCAAAGGAGTAGTGGTCAAAAGTTCCAAGGTGGCCAAAATCAAGGTGGAAAAGGATGCACCAACACTCCTCCCTGGACTATCAAAGACAAGGAGGTTACTCCTAAGCCCATGTTGCCCCAAGTGTGGAAAACTCCACAAGGAAGGTGTCTAGCTGTGTCCGATGCTTGCTTTAAATGTGGGAAGCCTTACTATCATGCCAAAGATTATAGAAGTTGTGGTTCAAGGCCCCAAGGACAAGGTTGCAAATTCAAGGCTCCCAAAGGACTAGCTAGTTCTATGCTTTCTATGGCTGCCAAGAGGTTGAAGAGGCTCCGAATGTTGTCACCGGTATATTGAGAGTTTTTAATTTTTATGCATATGCCTTGATAGATTCGGGAGCTAACTGATTTGCTGTCAAAATACAACGCTTTTGATGCTTAAAACTTGGAATTTTGTATTTTTTACATGATATGTTAGTTGGTTTTATGTGTCTTTATATTTTATTTGTAGGATTCTTGGGTTGGCCTTGATTTCGGGGAGAAAATTAGAAGTTATTGATCTTGATGAAGTACGAGACCCTTTATGGGAATAGTACACATTATGGACCGTAAAGGAGGTTTCATGGACAATTCAAATGAGGGGCTGATTTTCTAAAGGTTGTTCTATGAACATGCAGACGAGTCATGGGTGGTTTACAAGTTGTAGAAGAAGTTTCGTGCCCTGAAGATCCAAGAAGGACTTTATGAAATTTCATCAGATAAAACCCACTAACAGGTCGTAAAAAACTTTATGAGCTATAGAGGAGTATCATAGATCTCTAGTCCAGTTTTCCAGCAACATTGTACACGACCCGGATTACGGGCCTTGGAATGCAATGCGGCCGACCGTAAAGCTGTTCGTGAGGCTTGCCGACCTCGCTATACTATTTTTTTTAGGAATTTTATTTTAAATATTATAAATAGGTATTTAGGTAATTTTTATTAAGTTTTACGAAGTTTTTAGAGAATTGAATAGTTAGAGAAAAAAATGGTGAGGTTGAGAAGAAAACATTGGAGAGTTTTGAGAAAACATTGTAGTTTGATTTGATCTTTAATTGTGTGATTCTCTGTGAAGTTTGGATTTTGTTGTTCTTAATTCAATTGTTTAAGTGCTCTACTATGTTATTCCAATTCATATGTCTTGAATCTACACAAATCATGAGTAGCTAAATCCATAACTAGGGTTGTGGGAACCATAAAGAACTAACAAGGTAAAATCGGATAAATCATAATTTTTGGAAAGTGTAATGTATTAATCAACTCTCTTTGTTTCACATGTTTTCTGATGGTGGCCAATATAAGAACCCGCCTAGTGTTACTGACTGGACGAAGGTAGTAATAAATAGGAAAAGAGATTAATTAATTGGATTTGATTGATTAGGATTTGATTGATCTGTTCTCGTCTAATCAATCAAAATGGACCAAGGGGACGTTGTACTGGGACTAATAGATAAGGGTTAGTAATGTACACTATTTAGATGGGCCAAGTCATGTAGTGAAATTTGCCTCTCGCCTAGGCCAAAGGATTTGGTGAACTTAACTTACCGTCCTACATGCTACACTCTTGAAAAGAATTAGGTTATCCGGTGATACTAAGTTAGGGAATCATGGGGAACACAATACACTAGTGTCTCTTCATATTGATTTAACTCTTGTGTTAGTTAGGTTTACTTTTCTACTGATTATTGCAAAACCCCCCCCCCCCCCCTTGGGGATGTAGGTTGATTAATTACTCGAATTACATTACTTGAATTCTCTTGAGTCTACGTATTCCCTTGTGTTCGACCCTAACCTTGGTTAGATTTCATTTCTTGACAATGAGTGCTTCATCCTAAAAAAGGAGGTGTAACTTAGGAGACATCAAGATTTTTGCACCATTGTCGGGGAATACGACTAGACTTGGTTAATTCAAAAGTGATTTGAGTGTTAACCCTTATTTCCTTCGTTTTACATTTTTGTTGTTTTTGTTCTTTTTCAAGGTATCAATGTAGTGTATGCCCAATACGTGAAGTCAAGGCAATCCCTTGACTTTGTTTGACCCAGAGAGCCAGAAAACATTGAGAAGAATTGGCCAAGATAACGCCAACAATGCGGCTAATATAGCTCTGAAAAAGAATGAGAACAAAAATGCTGATCATGAGAACCCACCTCCTCTTGAGGATATTGCTCCATAGCCACAGGATGTTAATGCCAATGCTTATCAGTGGAATCAATACAGGCTGAATCCTATGGCTTTGGAGGTGACTGCAGCTATTGTGTTGCCACAATTACCTACTAACACAAAGTTCATAGTCTCGAGTGGGTTGCTTCAGATGTTGTAGAATTGTGGGCTGTTTGCAGGCTTACCATCAGAGGATCCTCATAACCATCTACACAATGTTGTATTTGTCTTCAAGAGTGTAATGTGAATAAATAATCTATCTATGGATGTTATGGGACTTCGTGTCTTCCTATTGTCTCTTACGAGTAGTGCAACACTATGGCTATTTGAGCTGCCACAAAGTTTAATAACCAGTTGGGATGAATTACAGAGGGCCTTCTTTGAGAGGTACTTCCCGAGGTCGAAGAAGCTCAAGTTGAAAGACTAGATTAACAACTTCGAGCAATTTCCCAGTGACTTGATCAGTACTACATGGGAGCGGTTTACTAAGTGCTTGAGGAGTGTCCTGGACCACAAGATTGTCGATGATGCCTTGGTGGAGATCTTTGACAATGCCTTTGATGAAAACAGTCAGACTTGTGTTGATATAATTATGGGGGGCATATTCTTAGATCAACCTTTCGCAAGGATCGGAGAAAGGATTGAGAGAGTTGTTAAGATTAGTCGTACATGAGGATAGAGGGACAGAGCATCTACCAAACATTCGTGCGCTGTCAGTGTTGGTTCGGAGCAAGCTAAGCTCAATGAAAAGATTATGCAAGAGCTTACCTGAATCAGCCTAGGCATAGAGGTAATGATGAAGCAGAATTAGAAACATGTCAATGCAGTGGTTCATCAACCTCCACGTGCATCTATGTATGAGGAGTCCTATTATAAGTAGGACACTTATTTCATTGCTGATTAGATGGGGGTTTCCAGACCAACACCCAAGGGCCTTTTCAGGAATATTGGTGCCAAGGTCAAGGAAACAAAGATTGGAACTTCAATCATGATGGAGCTTTTAGGGACAATTGCGAAGGATACTATGATCGGGTGGGGGGCCGAGAAGAGAAGCAGATTGGGGTCGCAGAGATAGTTACAAAAATGGTCCCTATGTGCCACCACATAACCGTGACACAAGCACGTATAGCTCACGAATTGAGGAGATACTTTATTATTTATTGAAGAAAGCTAGGACATAGGATGAGACTCTAAAGGAGCTGAAATTTGAGATCTCTAGTATCAATTAGAAAATTGAGTCTCATTCTATTGCCATCAAATAGCTTGAGCAACAGTTTGGTCAAGTGTCAACTCAACTCAATCAGCATCAAAGGGATATATAGCCTAGCAACACAGTTCAGAACCCTAAGAATGAAAGGCAGTGCATGGCGGTTACTACTCGTAGTGCAAGATCACCATTGATCCTCCTATGCTAGTTGATGAGGATGATGTTCAAGCGGAGATAGTTGTGGTGCAGAATGTTGATTCAGGAGATGATTGTGGCAAAAATGGGGTGAGTGAAGCTACTGATGTGCCAAAGATGTTGAAGACCATTCTAGGCCTCCTCCTCCCTTCCCTCAAAGAATCAAAAAGAGGGAGGAGGAAGGCAAGTTCAAGCACTTCCTCTCCATGCTGAAACAACTCTCCATCAACATCACTCTCATCAAAGCATTGGAGAAGATGCAAGGATATGCCAAGTACATGAATGACTTGGTTAAGAAAAAGTGCACTGTGAGTCAGAACTCTCCTAAGAGCTTCAACATTGCAATGTGATTGCTACGAGGTCCTTGGTCCGAAAGTGAGAATATCCCAACGCTTACCATACCCTCCACCATTAGAGATGTGGAGTTTGCAAGGGCACTATGTGATCTAGGTGCCAACATTAATCTGATACCCCTTGCGGTCTTCAATAAGCTAGGATTGGGAGCCCCTACTTCGACGAGCATGCTTTTGTTGATGGGTGATCGCACGGTGAAGAAGCCTATAAGAAAAATATATGATGTGATAGCAAAAATTGAAAAGTTCATAATTCCCACAGGCTTTGTGATCCTGGAATGCGAGGTTCATTTCAAAGTCCTGATCATTTTAGGGAGGCCTTTCTTAGCCACTGAACGCACTTTGGTGGACACGGGGAGGGGACAACTCAAGTTCAACTTTGGGAAAGATGATGTCGTATTCAACTTTGATAGCTATAGCCTCCCAGATTATGAGGAGATGGTAAATGTTTCGAGGATGTCTTACGACCTTAGGCGCCAAACCAAGTTGGAGTTGGATTTGCAGAATCGAGAGTCACCGTCCACCAAGCCATCCATAGAACAACCACCGGTACTAAAATATAAGGACCCAGATTCTCGAATGACGTTATCAGACCTTATAATGTCGCCCCATGAGAAAATAAATTGACCAAGTGTCACTTCACGGAAGGCCTACTCACCTTGTGTGAGGTCACACAGATCGTATGGCCTTTGGTGAAGGGGTACTTGGTCATAATTTTGATTATGGGGACTTGATAGTGAGTTTCGGGCTAAGGCAAGTCACACCAGAAGCCCACATAGACCGTATGGGGCTTCACGGGCCATGTAGTGAGCCATGCGATGTCCTTGCACCTGGAACACTAAGAAATAAGACCAAGTGTGGTCACACGGCCACCGACACAGTCCATGTGGTGCGTCACTGGCCATGTGGCCCACCATATAACTCGAGACGCAAAATTTTTCTAAGTATGGAATTACCGTCTATTAACTTTGCATGATATAATTTTTCTAAGTATCATTTCATGGTCCTTGACACGAGCCATGTAGTGTCACACGGGCCGTGTGACCGTCCGTGTGAACTTCCTCCGCATTGAAAATCATAAGTATGGGATCTTCAAGCTCAAGCTGAGTTTCACTTTCAAGCCTTCAATTCAAGCTTATTTATGTTTATTAAGGCCATCACGGGTTTCCTATATCAAGTCAAGTTCAAAGGAATTCCATTGGTTAAGTTTTTCCTTGTATCGATTGAAGAGTACACTTTAAATGGTCATATGTCTTAGCAAGAATGGAACTGTGTGGCCCAATACCTATCAAATGGAAGCTCTTTGAATTATCTTTCTAACGCATCTGATTTTACCTCATTCCGAGTTCGGAGCAAGAGGTTGTGTTCTTTTTTCGTAGAATCTGTCTGGGCTAGACAGGAAGCCTTCACGGATTGTGAAGCCAACCGTGTCAAGTTCAGTTTAAAATTTAAAGGGGCGTTTTATTGATGTATTTCTTATATTTTGACCCATCCCCAAGGCTTTTAAGACCTTTTTAACCCCCCTTTATATTCCTAAACTTCTCCTACACTAATTCTAAACCAGTACACTTAGTTTCTAGAATTACACTCTCAAAATTCTCTTCAAGTCTCATCTTCAAGATTTAAGATAGAAATCAATTGGGGTATCAAATTCAAGCTAAATTCTTCTCAAATTTATCTTCCTAATCAAGGTATGTGAGATTGATTCTTGGTCCCTTTTAACCAAGAAGACCTAAACTCCTTTCCATTTATTTTTCATGAAATTAAGCTTACTTTAAATGTGGGCTTTTATTATTTGATTTTATTAAATTCAATTGATGTATGAGATGTACTTTATTCATGAATTTAAGTTATTTTATGCCCTATGATGATGATTTACATTGAGGTTATGAAGTTATGAATACACATGTCCCTTTTAAAGCTTGATTTATGCATGTGTGATCTATAGTATGATTTGAGTGTGAATTTAATTATGGATTATTTCAATATCATATTATATTGCTGATTTTAGATTGAATCTATATTACCTATGTTATTCTCACATCATGAATTGCATTTGCTTTCGCATTCATGAACATTGGTTATATGGAAATTATGAAGTGGGTTAAACCCAATTATGTATAAGGAAATGATTTCGATATGATTTTGATAAGATATTGGTTATGAAAAGAATGTGATCACGGATATGTCTTATGATTATGGCTCTTTGAGCATTTCGGGTGCTTGCACCACCTTGTATATGTGAATGAGTTATTCCTTGCATGAGTATCATGATTATGACTTATGATTTAGCATTTGAGCCTAAATGTGCATCGAACGGTTTTGAAGTGAATTGCGGTTTGAAATTGTATCTCTTGAAAACACATATAAATATGTATAAGTATTCTCATGGGATGCCGACTTAGCACCGATAGATTGGGGGCGTCAGGGCTATCCCCAAGGGTCCTCTCCCTTTCCTTGAACTATGTGCCTAGTATGGGTTATGAGAATTGTCACACCCCAAAGAGAGGGGAGACGCGACTGGCACCCAATACCGTTATTGGCTGGGTAAGCCACTAAACATGCTAGTGAACTAACTAGGGACCAGAAGAAAATCAGGTTGCATAACGTCTGAAAGACTAAGCCTGGACATTTTAGGTCATGGCGGGTCAACAATAAATCATGTACATCAAGATAGACAAACCAAAACTATAAAGTACTAGCTAGCCGACAAGGCTGCCACCAGAGAGGTACAAGCACATACCATATATACATGCCAATCTTATGACTGGAGACTGAAAGACACAAAAGGACCAACCCACAATAACATGTCCACAATAGCCTCTATGAGAATCACTAACACTGTCGGGACCGGGCCCCGACATACCCAACTGTACAACAAAAAGTGAATATCTTGTGAAAGCTCCAGGAGGAGGTGGAGCTTACCAACTCATAGCTAAATGGAGCTCCTAGTGGAGGGGTAAATCAGAACCCCTACATGAACCTGCACGTACAAAATAAAATGTAGCGTCCCCAGGCAAAGGGACGTCAGTACGAATAAACATGTACTTGTATGTAAGGTGGGAAGTAAAATCATAGATAATCGTAGTAAAAAGGTTAATAGGAATACCACATGTAACCAAAACTCAAGTAGCCTTAATGGCCAATAAGCCACCTCCTAGTGATAAAAAAATGCATGGTATGCTCGAGTATCGCATGTCGTAAATACATATATATAGATGCAAATGCATGACATACCCAACCAAATGCTAGCACTGGTGGTCCTTTCCGGTAGTTAACCGGCATCATATTTACCAACTTGTGGCCATCTGTACCATATACATATATATATTTTGGCAAATAGGCCCCATACCTTCAATTATAGCTCGAAGTCCATGCATAACGTGCAATGTATGATATGAATGTTTAATGCACATAGTAAGCCATAGCAAGAACTTAGCCAATCTTGGATAATTGGTGCACTTATTCTCATAGCATCATAGTCATTGTCATTTAGCCAATCTTGGCTCATTGGTACACTTATTCTCATAGCGTCATAGTCATTGCCATTTAGCCAATCTTGGCTCGTTGGTACACTTATTCTCATAACATTATAATCATTGTCATAGCATATACATATGGCTCGTGGGATCATATATGTCCTTTTTAACAAGTTTGGAAACTTAACCCAACATTTAGAGTGAAGCCTTAACTTTGAAAATGTTCATAAAGGTGCTTTGCATAATGATTATATCTGGTCCCATGTCAATTAGTAACAAAAAGTATTTAAACAGGATCAAGTGCCTTAGTAGTTTAGACAGGAGCATTTCACTTGAGAATATCGGAAACCAACACGTTACTTGTTAAATTCTTCAATTATATTTTTGTATGGAAGAAGGACTGATTTTGAATACTACATTCCCTTTGCATTCTACATTTATTTTAATGGCTCTACACTAAGAAGAGAAACGCCTCGAACATATGAATAGGCAGCCGGGAAACCCACAAAACGGTATATAGAAATTGAATGTCCAATTTAAGCGAATGAATGGAATTTAAACCTAATACCATCGTGCAATAACTAAGCTGCAATCCCACTGCCTTTGATAGAAGGTCTTTCTAGCAACAGAATAGTAAGATATCCCATTTGACGTTTTGGGAAACTTTCCTGATTTCGTGCTAAAAGGAGGGATAGAGCTTAGCCTTAACATACCCCTCCAACTAACGTCCAATTGCCAAAAGTTCCTTCACAAAAGTTGTTCCTTACATCTTAAGCATCACAAAGACTATATATATGCATCTTAAAGACACTATAAACAGTCAAAAATTTAACATTAATGACCAGATTTGACAAGGATCATTTACGCGGGGAAATGTCCGTAAAACTTCGTAAAAATGATCGTAAAAGAGCCCCAAAATTATAACCTGAACACACCAGCTGCAAACCAACAATACCCAGCAAGAACACCACCCTTTTTACAGCCCAATAATAGCTCCAAACACAACTAATACGATGGAAAAACAATTGCAAAGTGTAAGGCACACATTTCTAGGCAGGAGGACGAATTTTAACAGTAAAAACGCGAAAACTTTACCTAAATCACCTAGAGAACCTTTGGGAGCTTTCTCTTCAGTTTCATACTGGTTTGGGACGAAAATGGCTCACTTTTGAGCTTTATAGTGTCAAAATAGCCGACATTAAGTTGGGTCAACCCGACCCGACCCTTGACCCGGTTTCTAGCTCGGACAGTCTTGGTAAAATGGTCATAACTCTTTATTTTGAGGTCGGTTTGATGCGCGGTTTTCTGCGTTGCAAACTAGACTCATAGATCTTGAATTTTATAGGTGATGGATCTTCTAACTCTTTGTATTGTGGGAGACATAGCCTGACACATTGGACCCAAATTTAAGAAGGATTTCTTAAAGAAACTTACAGAAACTTTTGCCAACCTTTATCTTGCAACTGTCTTGATTCCAAAACTTAATGTATGACCTTCGTGCGATTAAAATAACTTTAGAAAATCATTATTAGAAAATTATAAACTTTTAGTCCCTTCCAAAAAGTGAAACCTAATTTAAACCTTCCGAAAAGTGCGAGGTGCCACTCGGGTCATTTCTTTAATTCCGAACGTGCATTTAGGGTATTCCTTTGGCTTAAAACTTTAGGTCCTTGATATTACCACTTATTTGCAGCCTTATTATCCTTAGGTTCTAGCAAAAATCACATGTGTCGTATATAATGCCACACTATTTAAATAATGGAAGACGAGAAACACGGGGTCTCACAAGAATCCTATTCGAAATGGGACGGGTTCCCTTAAGGAAGGTGGCTTCATACGAAATAGGACGGGTTCCCGCAAGTTGAAGTGTTATGTGATATGATATGCTATATGAAAAATCCTTACCGAAATAAGGCGGTTTCCTGTATGGGGGTTGTTTCATACAAAATGGGATGGGTTCCCATAAGGTGAAGTGTGGTTTACCTTTGGAAAGTAGACCACCTCTCTACCGGTGAGGGGATTTCATTGGGATTCCAAGTTATAGCTTTCTTGGTCTTACGCATGTCATTTGAGGTCACATCCCCATTATATATGAGCGTTATTTTGTTCATGCATCATGAATTTCATAGCATCTTGTATATTTCTCCCTCGATTATATGATTCTTTCTATATTATGTGGACTTGTCATCTAACATTGAAATGCGTGTTGGTAAGTCATATGCATTGCATTCCCGCACACTTAGTACATTCAAACGTACTAACATATTATCTATGCCTACATGATTTTACCATGTAGGGACTGTGTGTTACGATCATCCAAAACTTGATGGGTAGCTCGAATTCGAAGAGTTGATATTGTGGTGAGTCCTATATTCCAAGGACAAACCACCTTCCTTCTACCTATGTTATTTTTTGTTTATCTTCTTAATTGAGGGTGATCCCGGGACATGTCTTGGCCCCCGTCCCATCTTATGACTAGAGGCATTGTTGAACTTCTTGTATACCCTTGTAGATTCTATATGTTATGTGTTGTATTTGAAGCTTATAATTTCGGTTATCTATTGGATATGGCTATCATTGATTGATTATGGGGTTTATGATATGTATATATGTTTGATGTGTAAATGTGGAAGATCTTAAGCCCTGTATTACCCCCATAGAGTGAGTCATACTTACCCATAGCATGAGTCTTATTTTCTCATCCCTTAGAACTATGTGTTTACTATTTGTATGCGCTGCCAAATCGATGATGTGGATTTGGATACTTTGAGGCTTGTTTGGGGACTCTCGGGTTCCTATTCGCCGTGTCACTTCTAGGCCCTAGGCCCCGACCATGACATAAAGTTGAAGGCCCTTCTGGCACATCTAAGATTCATATTCCTAGGACCCAACAATACTTTTCCACATATAGTTGCTGCAGATATGAATGATGAGCAGGTGAATGCCCTTGTCATAGTGCTTAAACAGTTTAAGAAGGCCATTGGATGGACGACTGCAGATATCATTGGTATCCCTCCCAAGATATGTATACACAAATCCAGTTGGTCAAGGACTACAAACAAAGTATTGAGCACCAAAGGTGTCTAAACCCCTCTATACAAGAGGTTGTGCACAAAGAAATCATCAAGTGGTTGGATGCAGGAGTGATCTATCCGATTATGGACAGTGGGTTGGCGAGCCCGATTAAGTGTGTTCCAAAGAAAGGTGGTATCACAGTAGTACAAACGCCAATAATGACTTAATACCTATGCCGCCAGTCATTAGATGGAGGGTGTGCATGGACTACAAAAAATTCAATGCATTGACAAAAAAGACCACTTCCCTATGCCATTCATTGATCAGACATTTGGACCGACTAGCAGAAAAGGGTTGGTGTTGCTTTCTTGATGGATATTCATGCTTTAACCAGGTCACCATTGCTCTAGAGGATAAGGAGAAGGCGCCTATGCACCTTCGCATTCAAGAGGATGCCATTCGGGTTGTGTAACACCCTAGCGACATTCCAGAGATACATGATGTCCATCTTCTCAGATATGGTAGAGGTTTGTAAAGGACTTCTCTTAAATTGCTCATTTATTGTGCAAGTTTCTTGAGAAGGATGCCAAGTTCATGTTCAATGATGTATTCCTCAAATCCTTTGAAGGATTGAAGCAGAAGTTGATTTCAGCCCAAATCATTGTAGCTCCAGACTGGTCAAAACCCTTCAAAATCATATGTGATGCAAGTGGGGTTGCGCTTGGTGCTTTATTTGGAAGGCACCAAGAGAAGATATTACATCCCATATACTATGCTAGCAAGGCCCTAAAAAAAACAACCCAGATAAACTACACTATCACTAAGCAGAAGTTACTTGTTGTGGTCTTCGCATTCGGGAAATTCAGGTCCTACCTATTGGGGGCCAAAGTGGTGGTACATATAGACCACTCAGCTTTGAGGTACTTGATGTAAAGAAGGATGTAAAGCCAAGGTTGTTGAGATGGGTACTTCTCCTTCAAGAATTCAATTTTGATGTCATCGATAGAAAAGGGATAGAAAGTCAGGTCGCAGATCACCTTTCCAGATTGGAAGATGGGCAACGAAAAAGTGTGATGATGGATTGGAGATCGACGACTCATTCCTAGATGAAAGAGTTCTAGTGGTGTCCCACGATCTAATACCATGGTTTGCAGACTATGCAAACTACTTGGTAAGTGACATTGTGCCGCCTGATCTGAACACACATACCAGTGTTGAAAGTTCATGTCTGATGCGAGGAACTTCTTTTGGGATGACCCATACTTGTTTCGTGTATGTGCGGATGGGATCATTCATCGCTGTGTTCCTAAGATTGAGATGATGATTATCCTTAAGGCATGTCATTCATCATTGGTAGGTGGGCATTATAGTGGAGTTCGAATAACACACAAGATCTTATAGTGTGGGTATTACTGGCCCACCATCCACCAAGAAGCTTACGACTATGCCAAAGCTTGTGATGGGTGTCAAAGAGAAAGTGGTGCCAAGTTCATCTAAACCCCATTATGGTGATTGAGTTATTTGATTATGGTGATAGACTTGATGGGCCCTTTTGTTAGCTTGCACGGAAATAATTACATCTTAGTCGCTGTGGATTATGTACTAAAGTGGGTTGAGGATGTGGCTCTACCCAACAATAAAGGCAAAAGTTTCATAGTGTTTCTGAAAAGGAACATTTTCTCAAGGTTTGGTACCCCTTGAGCAATCATTGGTGATGGAAATTCTCACTTTGGCAATAGGCTCTTCAAGGCATTACTTGAAAAGTATGCGGTGAAACATCAAGTGGCAACTCCTTATCATCCTCACACAAGCAGGCAAGTGGAGGTGTCTAATAGGGAAATGAAACATATTCTATCCAAGATTGTGAATGCAAACTAGATAGATTAGTAGCGGAAGCTGGATGATGCATTATGGTCATACCGGATAGCATTCAAAACCCCTATAGGCATGTATCCCTACCAACTTGTCTTTGGGAAGGCATGTTATTAGCCAGTGGAACTTGAGCATAAAGCAATGTGGGTGCTGAAGAAGTTGAATCTAGACTGGAATGATGCAGCAAACTCTAGGCTGAGCCAACTCAATGAGCTTGATGAGTTTTTCTTGAAGGTGTATGAGAGCTCAACCTTGTACAAACAAAGAATGAAGTTGCAACATGATTGTCGCATAAAGAATCATCATTTCGAGCTAGGGGATATATTGCTACTCTATAATTCAAGATTAAAGTTGTTCCTTGCGAAGCTCAAATCCAGATGGTTGGGACCCTTATAAGTAGCACGTGGGATCATGGAGCTATTGAGTTGGAGAGAAGAAATGAAGGAACTTTCAAGGTAAATGGCCAAAGAGTCAAGCCATACATGGGAAATATGGAAGAAATAAAAACTATGAAAGAATGGGTTCTTGAGGAAGTCTGGGTACTCAAGCCATCTATGTCGTGCTGAGACAATAAATTTGGCGCTGCTTGGGAGGCAACCCAAGGTGGAGACTGGCGCTTAGGCATCTAGGTATGTTTTTTTGACTCGTTATACTTTATTTTGCTTTGATTGTGTGCAGCGGGGACAATGCACCTCTTTTTCTATGGGGTGTGGGTAGTTATGGATCTAAGTAAAGTTTTAGAAGCTTGGGTCTATAACTACCCAAATTTTTTATCTTGGGGTTTTCTTGCGTGTGTTCATTTTACCCATGGATATTTATTTTCTGTTGAACCAACAAGGTTTGGATGTTTTAGGTTGTATTTATAGCATATAGTACTAATATTTGTGGCATGTAGTATGTTTTTGTGATTTCTCAAAAAATGATACCCACCAAATTTAGATTAGTTAGTTTCGATAGCAACCATGCATGTCTAAATGTGTTGACGATGCTTGTCCTGACAAGTGAGATTATCTTGAGATAAGAAGCATAATCTGAGAGTCTTTTGTTGTGTGAGCTTAATTTGTTGAATTCATGTGTTGTGTGCTAATTCAGAACATGCCCTGTTACTCTAAGTTAGACTATAGACTAGTTGGATTAGGAAAGGATCGTAGGAAATTGTTCTTAGAAGTCCACTTAGCCTAAATTACCAACCAAAGTTTTAAATATCCCTTGATCCTAATGTTTAAGCCTGACATGTACCTATTCTTTGCAAACACCTAATGGACCTAGCTTGAGAAGTTGTAAAATCCCGAAATCGGCCCCGATCCTTCCTTGAACATTGTGCACCTTGACTGAGGCAAAAATCCTAAGTTGAAGGTGGCTACTAAAAGTTGCCTGGTTCTGAGGATGGATTGTATCTACCTCAACTCAGGTGAAACGTCTAAGTTGAAGGTTGCTGGTGTAAGGGTGAAACAAAAAAATGAGGGAGAAAGTTAGTGAGGAAAACTTGTAGCGCCCAAAGTCCCATTAAGGCGGATTGGCACCCATTACCGACAAGGCTCGGGAGAACCAACATAAAACCATGCACTTTCTATGAACATTATAAGGGGTTTCCATATTCAACAAGCATTCAAGAAAGTAGATAGTAATAACAAGCCAAACGGAAATGCATATGACTAGGCTGTTGGATCCACGATGTCTAAAGTATGATACATGACCACGCTTTACTTTACATAGTCTACAAAGTCCCTAGATCAGGAATAATATCTATTAAGGATCAGGACAGGCCCCACCTAATGACCAACTATACAATATAAAAATATAAGGTCTAGACACACAAAGCCCCAAAGCAACTTGGAGCTTAGTAACAACAGCTGGATATCCTGTACTCCTACTGGAGAGATCTACTAGCTCCTGTACCAGCGGAATGAAATGCAGGTTTCCTGTAAGGGACATCAGGATGAGATAATGTACTGAATATGTAAGGCAAGAAGTACTTTCCATGAAATAAGAACTCAAATAAAATCATACACTGGTGTTTAAGGATAAGAGACCACCTTTAGTCATACTATGGAATCATGTACTTTATGTCCTTTTTATTACTTTACCTTTATTTACTATATAATCTTCGCACAATCTATAATACAAATGACCAGCTGATCACTGATAAATCAATATTGGGATCGACCCGCGCTAGGCATTCTTTTCACCCCTGGGATACCCCCGTAATATGAGATCAACCCATACAACGTTATTCTTCCACCCCTGGGGTACCACCCATCAATAAGCAACTTCAATTTATCTTTCATTTACTTTTGAGATGATAATTTTGGTGGTCATAAAATTTAGAGCTGTAGAACTATAGACATAACATGTGACATTAAACAACCAGGCAAGATAATACCATAATGAAAAGAGTAGGTTACACAATTAATGGAATGTGTACGGGATGAAACAACACGTGGACTTCATTTAGCAAAAAAGAACTTATGTATCTTTGTATCCAAAGTTGGTATGCAGGTTCAACAATGGCTATGTATGGGAAAATATGAATATGTTAAACAGTGGAGGTATGGTTATTAATTATGTCGGAGTTTGTAAGTGCCTCTAGGTTCCAAGAAAGAACATAGATTTCATGTCAAATAAGATGAGAATGAGTAGCCTTACATACCTCGCTGTACGCCTAGTTATTACCTAAAAGTAACCTTTTTTTACCCAAAATGTTTATCTACAATAAAGTAGGTGATAAAACTAGTATTAGTAGCTAATATACACGTCTTGGCAGTCAAATCTCATAGAAAAATAACACTCAGACAGTAAGCTGGTAGTTATCAAACAAAGAGTACTCATTTCAACCTTTCCACTTCTAATCGTATTTTGTAATATACATTTCATTTACATGTCATATCCAACTTGTTTTAGTCCCATAACAGTCTTACAATAGCTCACAAAGCACAACACATAACAATTCTACACAACACACAAGTAGGCATCGAAACATTATGTCTTCTCGCTACATTTCAAAGTCAACAATCCCAAACCTGTTTCAACTTCAACAAAACTATCTCCAACATATTTAAACATAAAAACAGTCCATAAATAGTCCTAAAGTAGGTGGAGGACGTGCAACAACAATTCCCAATTACCAGTCCACAAGTTCCTACTAAGAGCACAATTAAGATATCATACAAGAACTCATTTTTGTGGAAGATAAAAATGGTGCAACAACCTTCTTACATCACCGCAGAACTAAACCTTGTTAAAAACATAAACCTTACTTCATAATCCAGCCAACCAAGAAGAGAAAAGCCTCTTAATAAACAAGATAAGTGTACAACAATCTTTGGAACACATGCAACATAAGTATAATCAACATACTCCTCATGTTTTTCATGAAAATTTATACTAAGCCATAGGTATTTCTACTTATCTTAGCCTTAAAGGATCAGGTCCTCTTCAAGAATCCTAAAGATGTGCTTTGGCGGCTTTGCAAAGTCCAGAGAGGGCAAGGAGAAAATTTTTGAAAAATCTGATTTTTGGTCAATGTTAAATGACTTGAAGTTGATGGTTTTTAACCCCTTTTAAAGTGCCACTCTTGGCCGACTTTCTACTCCACTTTAAGCCACATATTAGCAAGGTGGTGATGCACCTACTTGGCCCTTTCACTTGGGGCTTATTGGGTTTCAATTTGATAAGCCTTGGCTGCCCATTTTTCTCTATTCCTTCACTTAGTTTCAGCCCAAATCGTCAAGTGGGTTGTGAATGTACTTGAACCCTTTTTCTATTCATCTTGAGCTGCAAATATTGTCCATTTACGATGCTAAACCATGAGCCGAAATTACACCCTTAACGTGGCTTTATTCACTATCGAACTTGAACAGATTTGGTGTTGGGCCTCGTCTCCGTCTACCAAGCCTATTTAAGCTAAGCACGTAGGTGACTGACTTGTTAGCTTTCTAAGTCTTATAAGCACCTCACTTTTTTTTCACTTTATTGAAGGTCGTGATCTCCTCAATTTGGCTTAAAACTTATATACACTCACTCATCTTAAGCATTAGACGAAAATATAGCCCTCCAATCCAAAAGTTAGGAACTTTTAAATTCGGTGCTCTTTCTATCTAATCATATCATGTTCCATATGCATAGGACTAGTACACCTAAGATGTGGGGTGTTACAAAAATCATGTACTGGGTGCAAGAAAAATAAGCGATAACTTAGTTGTGAGCTAAAAAAATGAAGTGTAAAAGCAAGACAAAAAGCTGAAAAATGAAAAGAAAGCACCTAGGGAAGCTTGAAATAGGAGAAACAGGAGAACAGAGTGGAATGTAAAATAATAGAGTTGGTAGGGAAAATGTATAGAAAAACACAGTGTCAAGGAGGGCCATTAGTCATTATGTTCCTAAAATGTCATACCAAAGCCCTCTGAGCCTACGTTACAACCCTAGAAAGTCCTAAAGTGATCCTAGTTCAAGTAGTCAAAGGTCTTAGTCATGAGTATAGGGGCAAGCCTATGGTATTGGCCATGATGCATGAATATCTTTTGTGAGAGTTTGTGATTTTGCACAGTCCCGAGATTATACATAAAAACATCATTGAGGATGAAATATGGGATTTCTTTCTGTGAGGCACTTGCATTGCATTGTTAGCACTAGACTTATTTAGTGATTGTAGGTTGTTGATAGTATCTCACTTGTCATAGTTGTGTTGTCACATGCGTGAGTTTGTATTGGTTTGCTAGATGGCTATCTGATTTTGTTTTGAAAAGTGGTGTGGGTATCTGAGTTTAAGTTTGATTTGATGTATGCCATTGGGTTGAGGTTTGTGTATTACTTTACTACTTATGTAGAGTGTGAGGACAAGCAACGATTTTAAGTTGCAGGATGCTTAAAACTTGGAATTTCGTATGTTATCGATGGTATGTTAGTTGGTTTTACGTGTTTTTTTGTTAAGTTTGAAGGATTCCAGGGTTGACCTTGATTTTGGGGAGAAAATACAGAAGTTGCTGATTTTGATGAAGTACGAGACCCTTTGTAGGCCATTGTACACTCTACGGGTCGTGAAGGATGTTTCGTGAATCATTTTAGTGAGGAGCTAATTTTCTGAAATTGGTTCTACGAACATGCAGACTAGTCATGGATTGGTTTACGAGTCATAGAACACATTTTGTGCTATCAGGATCAGAGAAGAAGGACTTTTCAAAGTTTCATCAGATGAAACCCACTTACGGGTCATCAAACACTTTACGAGCCATAGAGGGGTGTGATAGATCATAAGCCCCATTTTCTAGTAGCCTTGTACGAGACCCCGATTACGGGTCGTGGATTGCAATATGACTCGTAAAGCTGTTCGTGAGGCGTGCTGACCCATTTATCCTATTTTGTTTAGGACTTGTATTTTAAATATTATAAATAGGTTTTTAGGTTAATTCTTATTATGTTTTATGAATTTTTTCATAGAGTAGAATAGTTAGAGAGAATAATAATAGTAAGATTTAGAAGAAAACATTGGAGGGTTTTGAAAAACACGCTGAATTGATCTTTAGTCTTGTGATTCTCTTTGAAGTTTGGATTTGCTTGTTCTTAATTCAATTGTAAAGTGCTCTATTATGTTATTTTAATTCACAAGTCTTGCATATACACAAATCATGAGTAGTTAAATCCACAACTAGGGTTGTGGAGACCATGAAAAACTAACAAGGTAAAATCGGATAAATCATAATTCTTGGAAAGTGTGCATGCATGTATTAATGGACTTTCTTCATTTTTCATGTTTTCTGATGGTGGCCAACATTAGAACCCGTCCAGTGTTACTGACTAGACCAAGGTAGTAATGCATAGGAAAAGATATTAATTAATAGAATTCGTTTGATGTTTTCTCGTCTAATCAACTGAACTGGACCAAGGGGAGGTTGTATTGGGACTAATAGGTAAGGGTTAGTAATGCACACTGTGGAGATAGGCCAAGTCACACGGCGAAATTCGCCTCTCGCCTACGCCAAAGGGTTTGGTGAACTTAACTTACAGTCTTGCACGCTACACACTAGAAAAGAATTAGGTTATCCGGTGTTACTAAGTTAGAGAATCATGGGGAACACAATACCCTAGTTTCTCTCTATATTGATTTAACTTTTGTGTTAGTTAGGTTTACTTTTCTATTGATTATTGCAAACCCCTCCCTTTGTGGAAGTAAGTTTTTTAATTACTCGAATTGCATTTCTTGAATTCTCTTTAGTCTGTGTATTCCTTTGGGTTTGACCCTAACCTTGGTTAGGTTCTATTTCTTGACAACAACCTCTTTATCCTAAAAAAGGAGGTGTAACTTGGGCGACATCACTTACTTGTCATTTGTAACCACATTTCTTGTCAATAAATTTCATGCATGTACTGCAGTCCTCCATGAGCTCAATGAAGTAAGTAACTCCATAGGAGAGTCCATTGTTGCCCAAAGGGTCTATTAAAATTGTCCTATGTGTGTTTTGCATAAAGTGGTGTCTTGTGAACTAGTTGAGATTCCATGGTAGACTTTGATGTGATTCTCAAGATGGATTGGTTGCATGCCTTCTATGCTTCCATATATTATAGACCCCGTAGAGTCAAGTTCCAATTCCTAAATGAGCCAATTCTTGAGTGAGCGAGTAGTAACCCTTCATGTAGGGGTTGATTCATTTTTTTCTTAAAAGCCTAGGAAATGATTTCCAAGGGGTGAATCTATCATCTAGTAAGAATACAAGATGTCACTTCTATAGTTTCTTCCTTTAAGTGGGTCCCCATGGTGAATGCGTTTTCCAATGCCTTTTTGGATGAGTTACCAGGTGTTTCTCTTGAAAAGAAAATAAATTCTTGCTTAGATCTTCTACCTGATGCACAACCTATATCAATCTATCCAAGTATGGCTCTCACATAGTTGAAGGAGCTAAAGGAGAATTGAGGGAATTTTCAGAGAAGGGTTTTATTAGACCTAGTAAGTTTCCATGGGGGGCTCCGGTTTCATGTGTAAGGAAGAAAGATGGGTCGGTCCTTAAGTACATTGATTACCAGTAACTTAATAAGGTCACCATCAAGAAAAAGTATCCCCTTCTTAGAATAGATGATTTGTTCGATCAATTGCAAGGGGCTACACACTTCTCCAAAGTTGACTTGAGATTCGGGTATCACTATCTGAGGGTGAGAGAAGGTGACAATCCAAAGACGACCTTTCGGACTAAGTATGGTCACTTTAAGTTTTCGGTAATGTCGTTTGGTATCCCCAATGCACTGATGATATTTATGGACCTTATTAATAGGATGTTCAAGCCTTACCTAAACTTGTTTGTCATAGTATTCATTGATTACATTCTAATCTACTCCTAATGTAAGAAGACCTTATGGATCATTTGAGGGTGGTATTTCAAACCCTAAGGGAGCAAAAGCTTTATGAAAAGTTTGACAAATATGAGTTTTGGCTAGATGAGGTTCCCTTTCTTGGGCATATGGTATCACGTGATGGTATCAAAGTCGATCCTCAAAAGACTGAAGCGGTGAGAAATTGACCAAGGCCATTGAATCTTACAAACACAAGGAGTTTTTTTGGCCTAGCCGATTACTATAGAAGGTTTGTGCAAGATTTCTCTTCCAATTCGTCCCCACTCACTAAGTTGACTCAAAAGAAGGCTATGTTTGTGTGTATAAATGAGTATGAGAAAAGCTTCCAAACTTTGAAGGATCGACTAACTTTGACCTCAATATTGACATTGCCAAAAGGAAATGATGGTTTCATTTCTTATTGTGATGCATCAACGATTGGGTTAGGATGTGTGCTAATTCAAATGTCATGACCTGGGCCTAGGGTCTAGGAGTGACATGGCGAATGAGAATCCGAAAGTCTCTAAACAAACCTCAAACTATCTGTATTTAAATCATTAGTTTGGAAACGCATAATGAAGTAGTAACACATAGTTCTAAGGGATAGGAAAGTAGGACACACTCTATGGGGATGTCATAGGGATATGGATTAGCATGATCCACAAATAGCACATAACACATAAGAACTAAGAGACATGTAAGTATGATTCACGCTATGGGGATAGAATGGGTTTAGGACTTTTCACATATCCATATCTCATCATAAGCAAATCATCATAGTATCAATACTCAATAGATAGCCATAATCATAATCCCAATATAGCAAGACATTATGCAAGAGTATACATGTTGTCCAACAATGCCTCTAAGTCATAGAATTGGATGGGGGCCGAGATGTGTCCTAGGCTCACCCTCAAAGTAAATAAAACATAAATGGAAGCAACATAAGAGGTAGATGGAAAGTGGCTTATCCTTTGATGATAAGACTCACCACAACAACTTTCACAATCCAAGCTAGCCATCAAGAGGTAAATGAATGTAGTCTCCATTTCCTAAATGGTTAGATCATGTAGGGAAAGAGTATGCATTAGTACGTTTAAATGTACTAAGTATGCGGGCATGCAATGCATGAGAGCTCATTAAACCTACATTCGATGTTAAGGGCACATATCTAGAAAGGAGTATATAAGAAAACAAGAGTAATATATCAATATGCCATGAAATCCACGTTGCATGAAAGGCCATAATACTTCAACATAAAAGGGATGAGACCTCAACAAACATGTAAGACAATGCGAGCTATTAGATGAAATTTCGGTGTCTTCCTCAAACCGAATGAAGAGGTGATCTACTTGCCAAAGGTGGATCATACTTCCCCTTATGGGCATCCCTGTTTTGTTGAAATAACCTTCCTTATGGGTACCCCCATTTCGAATAGGATTTTCATTCATCATAATATATTTGTAGCCATACCTTATAGGCACCCCCTATTTTGGTTAAAAAAACTACCATAAACATATATCTATATTTGGCACATAGTTATGGGACTTGGGTACTAGACCCTTGGGGATAGCCTGTCATGCCCCAAAGATAGGGGAGGTGCAACTGGCACCTAATACCGTTATTGGCCGGGCAAGCCACTAAACATGCTAGTTAACTAAACTAGGGACCAGAAGAAAATAGAGCACCATAACGTCGGAAAGACTAAGCCTGGAAAATTTAGGTCATGACCTAGTCAAAAGTAAATCATGTACATCAAGATAAGTAAAGCAAAACGATAGAGTAATAGTTAGCCAACAAGGCTGTATCAATAGAGCTACAGACACACACACTATATATACATGTCAATCTGATGACCGGAGATTGAAAGGCACAAAAGAACTAACCAACAATAACATCTCCACAATAGCCTCTAAGAGAATAACTAACACTGTCGGGACAGGGCCCCGACCATACCCAACTATACAACACAAAGCAAGAATCCTGTGAAAGCTCCAAGAAGAAGTGGAGCTTACCAACTCACAACAGAATGGGGCTCCTAGTGAAGGGGTAAATCATAACCCCTACCTAAACCTGCACACACAAAATAAAATGCAGCGTCCCTAGGCAAAGGGATGTAAGTACGAATAAATATGTATTAGTATGTAAAGAAGGATGTAAAATCACAGATAACCATAGTAAAAAGGTTAATAAAAATGCCTCTTGTAACCAAAACTCAAGTAGCCTTAATGGCCAATAAGCAACCTCCTAGTGATCAAATATGCATGGTATGCTCGAGTATCGCATGTCGTGAACACACATATATAGATCCAAATGCATGACATACCCAACCAAATGCTAGCAATGGTGGTCCTTTCCGGTAGCTAGCCAGCAACATATTGTCCAACCTGTGGCCATCTATACCATATACATATATATAATCATTGGGGCAAATAGGCCTCAAACCTTCTATTATAGCTCGAAGTCCATGCATAACGTGCAATGTATGATATGAATGTTGAATGCATATAGTAGGCCATAGTAAGAACTTAGCCAATCTTGGCTCATTGGTATGCTTACTCTCGTAGCATCATAATCATTGTCATTTAGCCGATCTTGGCTCATTGGTACACTTATTCTCATAACATATAATCATTGTCATAGCATATACACATGAATCGTGGGATCTTATATTTCTTTTTAACAATTTTGGTAACTTAACCCAAATATCACGAAGAACGTCTATAATAAAATTGAGATCCCTTTCTGGGGATCCCTGGAAGCTTATCGGGAAAAATTATCTAAAATTCATTCACAGTGGGGATTAACTAAAGGGCGAGTTGCTAATATAATATCCTGTCCTTCCATGATTGTAATGTGCACATGAACTCTTTCAACACTTCCTAGTATGAAGCTTACCGTATTGTGTACATGGGGGAGTAGGTTGTCTCATTTGTGCATAACGCTCCTGTTGATGGCTATCTGGCTGATCTAAATTCTTCCTTGGTCTTATCTAAATATAATAATCAAATCTCTGGCCCTGTAGCTATGGTGGGGAAACTACCTACTGATGAAGGTGGGTATCGATGAAATAGGGGCCTAAAATCACCTTGTGGCTTCCTATAAGACCTCATAGTATGATCCCTCTTATTCTTATCCCTATCTCTACGGGTATCCCAAATCCTATGAGAAAAGTCCTCTGTAGTCTGAGCAAAAGTGTAAATATGAGAAATATCTACAACATCCTGTAAAGAGGCTATCCTGCAGTCTCTGATCAAATAATCCCCAAACTATCCATATAACGATGAACTCTAGTACTCATGGTACGCATAATATTTGGTGCATACCTAGCCAAAGAATTAAACCTAAGGATATACTCCCTTAAACTCAAATCCCCCTGCCTCAAACTAATAAACCGGTCAAGATGGGCCTCCCGCAACTCCTGTGGTAAGTAATGGGCTAAATATGCCTCAAAGAAGTCCTCCCACTCTGCTGGCAGAGCATCAGGCCCTCTGGATCTCTCCCACGCCTCGTACCAAAAAATGGCGACATCACGTAGTAGAAAAGAAGCCAACTCCACTGCCTCGATGACAAAGGCATGCATCACCCTCAATATTCTATACATATGGTCTATAAAGCCATGTGGATCCTAAGTGGGATTGGGCCTTGTAAATACTGGAGGGGCCAAGTGAAGAAACTCTCGTACCTTTGAGCTATGTATTTGATCCCATCTGGTGTCTGATCTCGCCATTAGTTGTCTCTCATGAATAGAAACCATCCTAGTTAGTAATTGAATAGCCTCCTTCATCCCCTGCTCCCTAGTCTCTAATGGGGCTTGGGGTACAAGATCTCCTTGGGCCCCAACAGGTGTTGGTGAATCTGGTATTGTGGGCATTGGAGACTCCCTATGTGCCTTAATGGGGAATATATCCGCCTCACCAGACAAGACACGATCGGTACCTTCTCTATAATCCATACTTATCTCATGTCGCACCATCTCCAGAGCGTAGTAGCCTATTAAATAAGAAAAACATATTAAATAAGAAAAACATAACACTATATTGATTTCATATGTTCTTATAGCTTTGCTCTATAGCACGATCTATTAAGTGAAAGAAATGTAACTATCCCTGAATTCCTCGTAGCCTCCTGATTATAAGCGTGGTGCACAACACAGCCACAAGCAAGACTCTAGTAGACATGGCATTGAGGAATCCCTGGGACACGATCTGCTCTGATACCATGTTTGTCACACTCCAAAGAGAAGGGAGGCGCGACTGGCACCCAATACCGTTATTGGCCGGGTAGGCCACTAAACATGCTACTATACTAAACTAGGGACCAGAAGAAAATCGGGAAACATAACGTCTGAAAGACTAAGCCTAGATAATTTTGCTCGTGACCTGGTCAACAGTAAATCATGTACATCAAGATAGATAAACCAACACGATAAAGTACTAGTCAACCAACAAGGCTGCAACAATAGAGGAACAGGCGCACACTATATATACATGCCAATTTGATGACTGGAGAGTGAAAGGAACAAAAGAGCCAACGTACAATAACATCTCCACAATAGCCTCTAAGAGAATCACTAACACTGTCGAGACAGGGCCCCGACTATACCCAACTAGACAACAAAAAGTAAGCATCCTGTGAAAGCTCCAGAAAGAGGTGGATTTTACCAACTCACAGCTGAACAGGGATCCTAGTGGAGGGGTAAATCAGAAACCCTAACTAAACCTGCACACATGAAATAAAATGCAGCATCCCCAAGCAAAGGGACGTTAGAACGAATAAACATGTATTGGTATGTAAAGTAGGATGTAAAATCATAGATAACCGTAGTAAAAAAGGTTAATAGAAATACCACCTGCAACCAAAACTCAAGTAGCCTTAATGGCTAATAAGCAACCTCCTAGTGATCAAATATGCATGGCATGCTCGAGTATCGTATGTCGTGAATACATATATATAGATGCAAATGCATGACATACCCAACCAAATACTAGCAATGGTGGTCCTTTCCAGTAGCTAATCGGCATCATATTGTCCAACCTATGGCCATCTGTACCATATACATATATATAATCATTAGGAAAAATAGGCCCTATACCTTTGATTATAGCTCAAAGACGATGCATAACGTCCAATATATGATATGAATTTTGAATGCACATAGTAGGCCATAGCAAGAACTTAGCCAACCTTGGCTCATCGGTACACTTACTCTCATAGCATCACAATCATTGTCATTTAGCCGATCTTGGCTCATTGGTACACTTATTCTCATAACATCATAATTGTTGTCATAGTATATACACATGACTCGTGGGATCTTATATTTCTTTTTAAGAAGTTTGGGAACTTAACCTAACATTTAGAGTGAAGCCTTAACATTAAAATGTTCAAAAAGGTGCTTTACATATTGCTTATACTTGGTTCCATGTTAATTAGTAAAAGAAAGTATTTAAACAAGATCAAGTGCCGTAGTCGTTAAAATAGGAGCATTTCACTGGAGAATATTAGAAATCAACGCTTTACTTGTTAAATGCTTTAATTATATATTTGTTTGGAAGGACTAATTATTAATACTACAATCCCTTCACATTCTTCATTTATTTTGATGGCACTACACCAAGAAGAGAAACACCTCAAACATATGAATAGGTAGCCAGGAAAACTAACAAAATGATATATAGATATTGAATGTCCAATTTAAGTGAACGAAGGAAATTTCAAACTAATACCATCATGAAAATAACTCAGCTGCAATCTTAATGCCTTTTATAGAAGGTCTTTCTAGCAAAAGAATAGTAAGATATCATATTCGACGTTTTGGGAAACTTCCCGGATTTCGTGCTAAAACGAGGGGCAGAGCTTAGTCTTAACATACCTCTCCAATGATCACCCAATTGCTAAAAGTTCCTTCACGAAAATATTTGTTCCTTACATCCTAAGCTTCGCAACCACTATATATACACAACTTATAACCACCTATAAACACTCCATAAATTAACATTAATCGGCAGATTTTCCATATAGCATTTATGCGAGTAGACGTTCACGAAACTTCATAAAAATAATTGTAAAAGAGCCCCAAGATTATTAACTGAACACACCAGCTGAAAACCTACAATAACTAGCAAGAACACCATTTTTTTTCTAGCGCAAAACAGCTCCAAACACAGCTATAGGAGGGGAAAACAACTACAAAGCGTAAGGCACACAGACAAATTTTAACTGTAAAAATGCAAAATACTTGCTCAAATTCCTTTGGTACCTTGAGGAATCTTTTCCTTTAGTTTATACACTATTTAGGGATGAAATGACACTGATTTTAGCTTTAAAAATCTCAAATTAGCCGACATTAAGTTGGGTCAACCCGACACAACCCGACCTATGACCCGATTTCTTGCTCGAGTAGTCTCGGTAAAACTGTTATAACTTGTTATTCTGAGGTCGGTTTGATGAGTGGTTTTATGGGTTGGAAACTAGACTCATAGATCTTCAATTTGATAGGTCATGTACCTTCTAACCCTTTCTATTTAGGGAGATATGACCTGTTACATTTGGCCCAAATTTAAGAAGGATTTCTTAAAAAAACTTACGGTAACTTTGGCCAACCTTTATATTGCAAATTCTTTGATTCCAAAACATAATGTATGATCTTTGTGCTATTAAAGTAATTTTTTAAAAATCCATTATTTGAGAATTCTACACTTTTAGTCCCATCTGAAATGTGAAACCTAATTTAAACCTTCCAAAAGGGTGAGGTGCCACTCGGGCCATTTCTTTAATCCCGAATGTGTATTTAGGGGATTCCTTTAACTTGAAACATTAAGTCCTTGATATTAACTCTTATTTTTAGTCTTATTATTCCTAGGTGCTAGAAAAAAATCACATATGCATTGTATAATGCCACACTATATCTATAATAGAAGACAAGAAGCACGGGGTCTCACATAGCCTCTCTCTCACAAGCCCGCTCGGTGCTAGTTCATCATCCCACAAGAGTACGTATACATATACATGCTTTCA
The DNA here is from genome assembly GCA_029948455.1 of Solanum rostratum. Lineage (NCBI taxonomy): Eukaryota > Viridiplantae > Streptophyta > Magnoliopsida > Solanales > Solanaceae > Solanum > Solanum rostratum. Next base: position 26,693,946 of record CM057047.1, read on the forward strand.
AAAGAGGAAAAAGTCATTTCAAATCATTTCAATGCATACTTAGGTGTAAAAACCAAACATTTTTTGTAATCTTACATACTTGGGCTAAAGAGCTAGATCATACTTCAATTCATATGAGCTAGATCATACTTCAATTCATACTTTCATGCTTAGGAATAGCTCATTCACATATATCATATTGGTATAAACACACGGAGTTGCTCAAAGATGCATATCATAGATATTTATGTGATCACATTCTTTTCATAAGCATAGTTTCATCAAAATCATATTCATAAACATAATTGAGTCTTAACCCACACCATATTCTTCATAAAAACCAATGCTCATGCATGCAAATGCCATGAATGATATGAGAATATCACGGGCAATAGAGATTCGTACTTAAATCATCAATATGATATGAACTTTAAGTATATCAATAAGTAAATTCATATTTAAATCACAATTTAGATTACTCATGCTAAAATTATCCTTTAAAGGGGACATGCATATTCAAATCTTCATAAAATCAATACAATTCAACATATTGGGGCATAAATCACTTTAAAAACATCAATAAAACATAGTCCTTATCGAAATTGAATCAAATAAACAATAATTCAAAAGAACCATATTCAAAGTGAGCTTGATTTCATAAATCAAGGAGTAAAAAGAGTTTGGATCTTCATGGTTGAAAGGACCGTGAATCAATCCCATATACCTTAGCTAATTAAGAAGAATAAAAAAGAAATTGATTTTGAGCAGATGACCCTTCCTTATGGTCCTAGCTAATCCTTTAATGGCTCACTTGAGAGGAGTATTTTGATGAGAGAATTTTGTATTCTAAGTGTGAGGAATGAATTCGAACAAGAATAGAGCAGTATAGGTCTTTGCAGGGGCTTAGGATAAGTTAGAAAGTCATAAATGATCCTAACGAATAACCAAAATTACAAGAAAACGATTTATAAAACGAGCGTCAAAAAGTTGCGAGGGGTCCTGTAATGAAGCCTCACAGCTCGTGTGGTGTCACACGGATTGTATGGCTATCCTTGAGGCCTTACTTATAGGAAATGTTCACCGACTAAGTTCTAAGATGATGATTTTATACTTAGAAAATTTTTACACCAACACCCTTACGGGACATCACATGATCCATGTAGGGGTTCGTGTGTGAAGTGGATTAGTAAAATATGTGTTTTTCAACCTCAAGGATCCTCTCACGAGCCACGACATGGCTAGTGAGGTGTCACACGAGCCGTGAAGGCCTTGATGAAGGATGTCTTAGTCTCTAACTCCACCTCGAGCCCAAGTACTCTACAAACAAGGCCAAGGGCAACATCAAGACTCCTCCACATGGCTCGTGGACTGCTCCACGGCCCCTGGAGGTGATCTTGTGGTGTCGCCTTGGTGAAAAAATTCTGGAACAAAATTTTCATGCACCATTAAGGCCTTAAAAAGCTTGGGTCCTTACATCATCTCCCCCATGGGAATATTCGTCCTCGAATATGCTGGAACCATGCTTGAAATACTTGAATAGAACATGAAACATTCCAACACAAAGATACAATGCATAATTCATCACTTGAAAATCACAAAGCTGTAAAAATATTCTTTGAATCATTTTAGTGCATATGTATGCATGTCAAGTCATGAAACACAAGAGTGAAAGAATTGGGACCATTTAGAATAGGAGCAACCTAATACCTTAGGCTTGAGTAGATTGGAAAAGATAAGGATATCACTTTATCATGTCCGACTCCGCCTCCCATGTAGCACTCTCCATATGTTAATTTCTCTAAAGCACTTTTACCAAAGCTACATCCTAGTTGTGAAGCCGCTTTACTTGCCTTTCCAATATCTCAACCAAAACTTCCTCATAAGAAAAATTTTCCTCAACTTCAACACCTTCAAAGGGCATAATTGAACTAGGATCACCAATCAATTTCCTCAACATCGACACATGGAAAACCGGGTGAATGAAACTCAAATCCGGGGGCAAATCCAACCTATAAGCTACATTTCCAATCTGCTCCACAATCTCATAAGGACCTACATAATGGGGACTTAATTTGCGCTTCTTAACAAAATACATTACACCCTTCATGGGTGGAAACTTCACATACACCCAATCACCAATAAGCAACTCAAGATCCCTCTTTTTTGACATCTGAATAAGACTTTTGGCGACTTTGAGCCATTTTCAACCTCTCCCTAATCAACTTCACCTTCTCCATGGCCTCCAACACCAAATCCGAGCCAATCAATGTCATCTCGCCTAGCTCAAACCCTACCACCGGGGACCTACACCTCCTACCATATAAAGCCTTGAATGGTGTCATACCAATACCAACATGAAAGCTATTGTTGTTAGCAAACTCAATATGTGGTAGATGATTATCCCAATCACCCTTGAATTCCAACACACAAGCCCTCAACGTGTCCTCCAAAGTTTGAATTGTCATTTTCGCTTGCCCATTAGTATGAGGATGAAAAGCGATACTTAACTTCACCTTAGTGCCACGACTTATTTGATATAATCACCAAAAGTGAGAAGTAAATTGGTTGCCACGATCCGATATGATAGACCTAGGTACACCATGCAACCTCACCAACTCTTGGATATACAATCTTGCACACTTTTTGGTATTGAAGGTAGCCTTGACAGGTAGGAAATGAGCCGATTTAGTCATCCTACAACGACAAGCCAAATTCAATCAAATTGCCTTTGGGTTTAGGGAAAATCAACAACAAAATCCATGTTCACATCTTCCCATTCCCAAGTAGGGATCTCAATATCTTGAGCCAAGCCACCGCCCTTTGATTTTCCACCTTCACTTGTTGACAATTAGGACACCCAAATACAAACTTATTTATATCATTCTTCATACCATGCTACCAATACACTTCCCTCAAATATCAATATATGTTGGTGGATCCTAGATGTATGGAATAATGAGAGTTACGGACTTCACTCATGATCACCTCCCTAAGGCCATCGACATTCAGAACACACAACCGATCTTGATACCAAAGCACACCATCTTCCCTTTGGGAGAAAACCTCAATCTTCTTTTTCGCAACAAACTCAACCAAAGATGGGTCTAAATCTTGTTTAGCCTTAACATCAACAACAATAGAAGATTCAGACACATTTTGAACATAAACACCACCATCATTAGAGTCGGCCAATCTAACACCCAACCTGGCCAACTGGTGAATATTATTTACTAACTCTTTCTTTCCTCTAGCAACATGAGCCACACTCCACATAAATAGCCTACTAAGAACGTCAGCTACAACATTTGCCTTGCCAGGATGATATTGAACACTCGCGCCATACTCTTTAAGGAGTTCCAACAACCTTCTTTGCCTTAAGTTTAAATCCCTCTAGGTGAACAAATATTGAAAGCTCTTGCGACCGGTGAAGACATAAACATGAACCCCATACAAATAATGTCTCCAAATCTTCAAAGCGAACACCACAACCACTAGCTTAAGATCATGAGTCAGATAATTACGCTCATGCACCTTCTATTGTTGATGCATAAGCTATCACCTTACTATGTTTCCAAATTGACACAACCCAACCCAATCAATAAAGCATCACAACATACCACAAACCCATCTAAGCCATCTGATAGAGTCAAAACAGGAGCCAATATAAGCAAATCTTTCAAAGTCCAAAAACTTTTCTCATATTCATTTGACCATACAAATTTGGCCTTCTTTTGAGCGAACATAGTCAATGGAGATTGAAGGGATGAGAAACCTTCAACAAACCCTCTATAATAACTAGCCAACTATAACACCCTGCATCTTACATGTACTAGTCCAATGCATACGAAACATGATATGGCCGGGTCAAATCAGCACACATTTTTAACAAGTGCTTGAATTTCATATTAGAGGACTATATGTACGTCTAATGCTCAAGATGACCGAGTGTATATAAGTTTTAAGTCAAATTGAGGAGATCGTAACATTAAATGAAGTGAAAGAAGCGAGGTGTTTGTGGGACTTAGGAAGCTAGCAGGTGAGTCACCCACGTGCTTAGCTTAAATAGGCTAAGTAGACGGAGACAACACCGAATTTGTTCAAGTACGATAAAGAATAAACTCTGAGTTAAGGATATCATTTGGGCCATGGTTTGGGATCATAAAGGGGAAACATATTCAACCCAAGATGAATAGGAAAAGGGCAAAATTATATTCACAACCCAATTCTGAAATAGGGCCCAAACTAAGTGGGTGTAAAAGAGAAATATTTGCAGCAAAGCCCATCCAATTGAAGCCCAATAAGGCCCAAGTGAAAAGGCCAAGTTGTTGCATCACCACCTTAATAAAATAAGGCTTGAAATGCAAAAGGAAGTTGGCCAAAAGTGGCCCTTTAAAAGGGGCTAAAATCCAGAAACTTTTAGTCATTTTCTCAAAGACAAAAATCAGATTTTCTTCAAAGTTTTTCCTTGATCTCTCTTCATTTTGTAAAGCAGCCAAGGCACACCTTTAGAATTCTTGAAGAACACCTAATCCTTGAGGGCTAAGGTAAGTAAAAATACCTATGGTTTTGTCACGCCCCAAAAAGAGGGGAGGCGCGACTGGCACCCGATACCGTTATTGGCCGGGTAAGCCACTAAACATACTAGTTAACTAACCTTTGGACCAGAAGAAAATCGGGCAGCATTATATTTAGAAAAACAAGAAACTAAGTCGGGACCATTTAGGTCATGACCTGGTCAACAACAAATTATGTACATTAAGAGAAGTAAGCCAAAATAATAAAGTACTAGCTAGCCGGCAAGGTTGCCACAACAGAGGTACAGACACACACTATATATACATGCCAATCTTATGATCGAAGACTGAAGGGAACAAAAGGACCAACCCAAAATAACATGTCCACAATAGCCTCTAAGAGAACTACTACTACTGCCGGGACAGGGCCCCGACTATGCCCAGCTGTACAACAAAAAAGTATCCTGTGAAAGCTCCAGGAAGAGGTGGAGCTTACCAACTCAAAGCTGACCAGGGCTCCTAGTGAAGGGGTCAATCAGAGTCCTTACCTGAACCTGCACGCACGAAATAAAATGCAGCGTCCCTAGGCAAAGGGACGTCAGTACGAATAAACATGTACTAGTATGTAAGGCAGGAAGTAAAATCATGGATAACCGTAGTAAAAAGGTTAATAGAAATACCACCTGCAACTAAAACTCAAGTAGCCTTAATGGCCAATAAGCCACCTCCTAGTGATAAAAAAAACTCATGGTATGCTCGAGTATCGTATGTCGTGAATACATATATATAGATGCAAATGCATGAAATACCCAACCAAATGCTAGCACTGGTGGTCCTTTCCGGTAGCTAACCGGCATCATATCTGCGAACCTGTGGCCATCTATACCATATACATATATATAGTTGGGCAAATAGGCCCCATAACTTCAATTATAGCTCGAAGCCCATGCATAACGTGCAATGTATGATATGAATGTTGAATCCACATAGTAAGCCATAACAAGAACTTAGCCAATCTTGGCTCATTGGTAAACTTATTCTCATAGCATCATAATCATTGTCATTCAGCCAATGTTGGCTCATAGGATCATACCTGTCTTTTTAACAAGTTTGGGAATTTAACCCAACATTTAGAGTGAAGCCTTAACTTTGAAAATGTTCATAAAGGTGCTTTACATAATGATTATATTTGGTCCCATTCTCGTCTTCTATATATATAGGGTGGTGTGTCATATAAGACATACATGAATTTGGATAGAACCTAAGGATAATAAGGCTATCAATAAGTGGTAATTTCAAGGACCTAAAGTTTTAAGCCAAAGAAATACCCTAAATGCACATTCGAGATTAAAGAAATGACCCAAGTGGCACCTCGCCCTTTTTGGAAGGTCTAAATTATGTTTCACTTTTCAGATGGATTTAAAAGTTTATAATTTGCTAATAAGGGATTTGTTTAAGTTATTTTAATAACACAAAGGTCATACATTAAGTTTTGGAATCAAGAAAGTTGCAAGATAAAGGTTGGCCAAAGTTACCGTAAGTTTCTTTAAGAAATCCTTCTTAAATTTGGGTCAAATGTATCGGGTCATATCTCCCAAACTATACAGAGTTAGAAGGTCCATGAACTATCTAATTGAAGATCTATGAGTCTAGTTTGCAACGGACAAACCACGCATCAAACCGACCTCATAATAAAGAGTTATGACCGTTTTACCGAGACTGCCCGAGCTGGAAACCGGGTCATGGGTTGAGTCGGGTTGACCCGACTTAATGTCGGCTATTTTGACACTTTTAAGCTCAAAATCAAGCCATTTTCGTCCCAAACCAGTGTTCAACTGAAGAGAAAGCTCCCAAGGGTTCTCTAAGTGATTTAGGTAAGTTTTTCGCGTTTTTACCGTTAAAATTCATCTTCGTGCCTAGAAATGTGTGCCTTACGCTTTGGAATTATTTTCCCCTCGTATTAGCTGTGTTTGGAGCTGTTTTTGGGCTGTAAAAAAGTTGTGTTCTTGCTGGTATTGTTGGTTTGCAGCTGGTGTGTTTAGGTTATAATTGTGGAGCTTTTTTATGGTCAGTTTTACGAAGTTTTACGGACATTTCCTCGCGTAAATGCTCCTTGCCGAATATGGTCATTAATGCTGAATTTTTGACTGTTTATAGGTGTCTTTAAGCTGCGTATATATAATCGTTGCGAAGCTTAGGATGTAAGGAACAACTTTCATGAAGGAACTTTTGGCAATCGGACGTTCGTTGGAGAGGTATGTTAAGGCTAAGCTCCGTCCCTCCTTTTAGCACGAAATTTGGGAAGTTTCCCAAAACGTCAAATGTAATATCTTACTATTTTATTGCTAGAAAGACCTTCTGTGAAAGGCACTGGTATAACAGCTGGGTTATTAGTCTCCCCCCCGCCAAGAACATTCGGCCGCGAATGTATCTAAACAACGGCTTGGTTGCACTATTAACTCTTGAAATATGACTTTTGGGGATATACCTTTTATTCCTCCAATCCATAAATCAGCTTTGAAAGAAAAAGAAAAATCTAATTATAAGCTTTGTATAGCTATCTCCTGACGATCCATATAAAGTATGCCCCCAACTCATTTAAAACTTAAGTTACTGTAGAAAGATGACTGCCAACTTTTAAATATGACTCACCTAAATTTGTAAATAGCTGGGGGTGCCTCTTCTTCATTTCCTCTTCCGCTTCCCAAGTCATTTCCTCAATATTGTTGTTCCGCCACAATACTTTCACGGAGGCCACTTCTTTATTTCGAAGCTTTCTCACTTGTCGGTCTAAAATAGCCACTGGCACCTCATCATAAGACAAGTCTTCATCAATGTGGACATTTTCAATGTGGGTAATACACGATGGATCTCCAATGCACTTCCGCAACATCGATACATGAAACACCGGATGGACTGCCTCCAATTCTGAAGGCAAATCAAGCTCATATGCGACCTTGCCAATCTTTTGAATAATGTTATACGGTCCAACATATCTAGGACTAAGCTTTCCTGTCTTCCCAAACCGCATGATTCCCTTCATGGGTGATACGTTCAAGAAAACCCAATCTTCTACATCAAATTCTAAGTCTTATCGTCGAACATCTGTATAAGACTTTTGTCAACTCTGGGAAGTTTGCAATCGGTCTCTAATAAGTCTCACTTTGTCCATCGCTTGTTGAACTAGATTAGGGCCTAGCAATTTTGCCTCCCCAACCTCAAACCAACCGATCGGCGACCTACATCTTCGCCCATATAGTGCTTCAGAAGGCGCCATTTGAATACTATCTTGGAAGCTATTATTATAAGCAAACTCAATAAGAGGTAGATGGTCATCCCAGCTTCCTTTAAAGTCCAGCACACAAGCACATAACATATCCTCGACGGTCTTGGTACGCGCTGCTTGCCCATCAGTTTGTGGATAAAAAGCAGTGCTGAGATTCACCTGAGTGCCCAGACCCTTCTGAAAAGACTTCCAAAAATAAGCCGTAAATTGAGCCCCTCGATCAGATATAATAGATAATGGAACTCCATGAAGGCGAACAATCTCTTGAATGTAAAGCTTAGCATAATCCTCCTCTGAATATGTCGTTCTTACTGGCAAAAAATGAGCAGATTTTGTCAACCTATCAATAATTACCCAAATAGAATCAATCCTGCATGGAGTACGAGGCGAACCCGTGATGAAGTCCATATTTATCATGTCCCATTTCCATAGCGGAAGCTCAATATACTGAGCTAGGCTTCCAGTTCTCTGATGTTCTGCTTTAACTTGCTAACAATTGGGACATTGGGCTACCATCTCTGCAATATCCCTTTTCATGCCATTCCCCTAATAGTTTTGTCGAAGGTCCCATCACATTTTTGTTGCTCCAGGGTGGGTTGAATATCTAAAATAATGGGCCTCAGAAAGAATCCTGGCATGGAGTCCTCCGATATCTGGCACACATAAGCGGCCTTGGTATCTAAGGACTCCCTCTCCGGTCAGCTCAAATAGAGGATGTTTTTGTTGTGAAATGCTCTCCCTCAGTGTCCTAAGGTCAGAATCCTCGTGCTGTCGCTCTTTTACTTCATTAACAATGGAAGATTCTGCTGTATTTTGAACAATTACACCTCCATCCTCTGTATCTACCAATCGCACCTGCAAACTAGCTAGCTGGCACAGGTCTTTTGTTATTTCAACCTTATCAGCCTCAACATGGCTTAGACTTCCCATGGTATTTCGGCTAAGTGCATCAGCAACAACACTAGCTTTACCAGGATGATACAAAATGTCCACATCATAATCTTTTAGTAATTCTAGCCATCTCCTTTGTCGTAAGTTCAACTCCTTCTGCTTAAATAAATATTGAAGGCTCTGGTGATCGGTAAAAATATTAACATGAACTCTGTATAGATAATGTCGCCAAATCTTTAGGGCAAATACAACCGTAGCGAGCTCAAGATCATGGGTGGGATAATTTTGTTCATGCTTTCGCAACTGTCTAGAAGCATATGCAATAACTCTACATGCTGCATAAGTAAAGAACCTAGGCCAATTCTCGAGGTATCACAATATACAATGTAGCCTTCAGTACCATCTGGAAGAGCCAAGATAGGTGCGGTGGTAAGCCTTTTCTTTAACTCTTGAAAACTCTGCTCAGATGCTTCAGTCCATTGAAACTTAGCTGCTTTATGTGTCAATCTCGTTAGTGGTGCATAGATAGAGGAGAATCCCTCAACAAACCTCCTATAATATCCTGCCAAGCCTAAAAAGCTACGGACCTCGGTCGGGTTCAATGGTCTCGGCCAGGCCATTACTGCTTCAATCTTCTGGCCATCGACCTTGATACCATCACCTGTAACAACGTGGCCAAGAAAAGCTACAGAATTTAACCAAAACTCACATTTAGAGAATTTAGCATATAACCTTTTGTCTTGGAGAGTCTGTAATATGGTTCGTAAGTGATTTGCATGCTCAGCTTCTGACCGTGAATATATCAAGATGTCGTCAATAAACACGATCACAAATTCATCCAAGAATGGTTTAAACACTCGATTCATCAAGTCCACAAAAGCTGTTGGGGCATTTGTAAGCCCAAAAGACATGACAAGGAACTCAAAATGTCCATACCTCGTCCTAAATGCTGTCTTTGGAATGTCAACATCCCTGACTCGCAACTGGTGGTACCTGGATCTTAAGTCAATTTTTAAAAAACATTTGGCACCCTGCAACTGGTCGAATAAGTCATCAATCCGCGGGAGAGGATACTTATTCTTGATGGTGACTTTATTTAGCTGTCTGTAATCAATACACATCCGTAAGGAGCCATCTTTCTTTCAAACAAAGAACACTGGAGCACCCGATGGAGATGTACTTGGCCTAATAAAGCCTTTATCAAGTAAGTCCTTCAGTTGTTCCTTCAATTCCCTTAGCTCTGCAGGAGCCATTCTGTAAGGAGGAATGGATATAGGCTGCGTGTTTGGGAGCAAATCTATAGCAAAATCAATTTCCCTTTCGGGGGGAATCCCTGGAAGCTCATCACAATAGGGACTTCATTCACAATAGGGACTGACTGAAGGGTCATCGACTCCTTATCAATATCCCTAGTATGAATTAAATGGTATATAAAACCTTTAGAGATCAGCTTTTGAGCCCTAAGGTATGAAATAAACTTACCTTTGGGCGAGGAAACATTGCCTTTCGATTCAATGACCGACTCACCTGGAAAATGGAAGTGGACTAGCTTTGCTCGACAATCAATATTAGCATAACAAGCTGCTAACCAATCCATACCCATAACAACATCAAAATCTAGCATAATCAATTCAATTAAATCAGCAGAGGTTGGACGCTCATTAATTAACACTGTATAACATCGATAGACATGACTAGCTATAATTGAGTCACCAATTGGCGTAGATACCCTAACTGACCCCGACAATAATTCAGGTCTCATATCGAGCTTACCAGCAACGAATGGAGTAATATATGAAAATGTAAAGCCAGGATCTATCAGTGCATAAACAACATGAGAATGTACCATCAATATACCTGTGATCACATCTGGAGATGCCTCTGAATCCTGTCGGCCTGTGAGTGCATAAAATCGATTCTGTCCACTAGTAGAACCGGAATTGTCTCCTCTATTTCTCCCCCTACCATGACCCTGAGTAAGCTGTGGATCTGGTTGAGGAGCATGTACTGGGGATGAAGAGGCTGCAGTGGATCTTGAAAGGTGAGTTGTTGTACATCTACCTAACCCCGGGCACTGGCTAATATAATGTCCTGTCTATCCACAATGGTAACATGCACCTGAACCCTTTTTACACTGCCCACAATGAAGCTTACCGCATTTTGCACATGGAGGAGTAGGCTGTCTCATTGGTGCAAATCGTTCCTGTCGATGGCTCTCAAGCTGGCGTGAACTCTGCCTCGGACCTGACTGAATATAACGATCAAGTCGCTGGTCCTGTATCTGTGGCAGGGAACTACCCACTGACGGAGGTGGATATCGGTGAAAAGGAGGCCTAAAATCACCTTGTGGCTCCCTATAAGACCCCATAGTATGAGCCCTCTTATTTTTCTCCCTATCTATACGGGTATCCCGAATCCGACGAGAAAGATCCTCTGTAGTTTGAGCAAAAGCTTGAATACGGGAAATATCTACACCATCCTGTAAAGAGGCTATCCTGCAGTCTCTGATCAAATGATCCCCCAAACCACCCACATAACGATGAACTCTGGCACTCATAATACGTACAATATCTGGTGCATACCTAGCCAAAGAATTAAACCTAAGGCTATACTCCCTTACAATCATATCCCCCTGCCTCAAGCTGATAAACTGGTCAAGACGAGCCTCCCGCACCTCCTGTGGTAAGTAATGGGCTAAAAATGCCTCAAAAAAGTCCTCCCATTCTGCTGGCGGAGCATTAGGACCTCTGGATCTCTCCCATGCTTCGTACCATAAGATGGCGACATCACGTAGTCGAAAAGAAGCTAACTCTACGGCCTCAGTGATAGAGGCATGCATCACCCTCAATATTCTTTGTATATGGTCTATAAAGTCCTGTGGATCCTCTGTGGGGCTGGACCCTGTGAATACTGGAGGAGCCAAGTGAAGAAAATCTCGCACCTTTGAGCTTTTTGTTTGATCTCTTCTGATGTCTGATCTCGCCTCCAGTTGTCTCTCATGAATAGAAACCATCCTAGTCAGTAGCTGAACTACCTCTCTCATACCGTGCTCCCCAGTCTCTGGTAGGATTGGGGGTACTGGACCTCCTTGGCCCTCAATAGGTACTGGTGAGTCTGGTATTGTAGATACCGGAGGCTCCCTACGTGCCTCAACAGGGAGTGTATCTGCCTGACCCGGTAAATAACAACTGGTACCTTCTCTCGGATCCATATCTACCCCACGTTGTGCCATCCCCTGAATATAGACAGCCTGACAAATAAAACAAACCACAAAGCACGATTAAGATTTCATATGTCCCTATAACTTTTCTCTATAGCACGATCTATTAAGTGAAATAAAGGTAACCAATCCTAAATGCCTCATAGCCTCCTGACTATAAGTGTGGTGCACAACACACCCATAAGCAAGACTCTACTCGACACGGCAATGTGGACTCCCTAGGACACGACCTTCTCTGATACCATGTTTGTCACGCCCCAAAAAGAGGGAAGGCGCGATTGGCACCCGATACCGTTATTGGCCGGGTAAGCCACTAAACATACTAGTTAACTAACCTTTGGACCAGAAGAAAATCAGGCAGCATAATGTTTAGAAAAACAAGAAACTAAGTCGGGACCATTTAGGTCATGACCTAGTCAACAACAAATTATGTACATTAAGAGAAGTAAGCCAAAGTAATAAAGTACTAGCTAGCTGGCAAGGCTGCCACAACAAAGGTACAGACACACACTATATATACATGCCAATCTTATGACCGGAGACTGAAGGACACAAAAGGACCAGCCCACAATAACATGTCCACAATAGCCTCTAAGAGAACTACTAATACTGTCGGGACAGGGCCCCGACTATACCCAGTTGTACAACAAAATGCAAGTATCCTGTGAAAGCTCCAGGAAGAGATGGAGCTTACCAACTCACAGCTGACCAGGGCTCCTAGTGAAGGGGTCAATCAGAGTCCTTACCTGAACCTACACGCACGAAATAAAATGCAGCATCCCCAGGCAAAGGGACTTCAGTACGAATAAACATGTACTGGTATGTAAGGCAGGAAGTAAAATCATGGATAACCATAGAAAAAAGGTTAATAGAAATACCACCTGTAACTAAAACCCAAGTAGCCTTAATGGCCAATAAGCCACCTCCTAGTGATAAAAAAATGCATGGTATGCTCGAGTATCGTATGTCGTGAATACATATATATAGATGCAAATGCATGACATACCCAACCAAATGCTAGCACTGGTGGTCCTTTCTGGTAGCTAACCGGCATCATATCTGCCAACCTGTGGCCATCTGTACCATATACATATATATAGTTGGGCAAATAGGCCCCATACCTTCGATTATAGCTCGAAGTCCATGCATAACGTGTAATGTATGATATGAATGTTGAATGCACATAGTAAGCCATAGCAAGAACTTAGCCAATCTTGGCTCATTGGTACACTTCTTCTCATAGCATCATAATCATTGTCATTCAGCCAATCTTGGCTCATAGGATCATACCTGTCTTTTTAACAAGTTTGGGAATTTAACCCAACATTTAGAGTGAAGCCTTATCTTTAAAAATGTTCATAAAGGTGCTTTACATAATGATTATATTTCGTCCCATGTCAATTAGTAAAAGAATGTATTTAAATAGGATCAAGTGCCTTAGTAGTTTAGATGGGAGCATTTCACTGGGGAATATTGGAAACCATCGCGTTACTTGTTAAATTCTTCAATTATATATTTTTTTTATGGAAGAAGGATTGTTTTTTTGAATACTACATTCCCTTTGCGTTCTACATTTATTTTAATGGCACTACACCAAGAAGAGAAACACCTTGGACATGTGAATAGGTAGCTAGGAAACTGACAAAATGATATATAGAAATTGAATGTCCAGTTTAAGCGAATGAATGGAATTTCAACCTAATACCATCGTGAAAATAACCCAGCTGTAATACTAGTGCCTTTCACAGAAGGTCTTTCAAGCAATAGAATAGTAAGATATCACATTTGACGTTTTGGGAAACATCCCAGATTTCGTGCTAAAAGGAGGGACGGAGCTTAGCCTTAACATACCTCTCCAACGAACGTCCGATTGCCAAAATTTCCTTCACGAAAGTTTTTCCTTATGTCCTAAGCTTCGCAACGATTATATATACGCAGCATAAAGACACCTATAAATAGTTAAAAATTCAGCATTAATGACCAGATTCAGCAAGGAGCATTTACGCGAGGAAATGTCCGTAAAACTTCGTAAAAATGACCATAAAAGAGCTCCACAATTATAACCTAAACACACCAGCTGCAAACCAACAATACCAGCAAGAACACCACTTTTTTTACAGCCCAAAAACAGCTCCAAACATAGCTAATACGTGGGGGAAACAATTCCAAAGCGTAAGGCACGAATTTCTAGGCACGAAGATGAATTTTAATGGTAAAAACGCGAAAAACTTACCTAAATCACTTAGAGAACCCTTGGGAGCTTTCTCTTCAGTTTCACACTGGTTTGGGACGAAAATGGCTTAATTTTGAGCTTTAAAGTGTCAAAATAGCCGACATTAAGCCGGGTCAACTCGACCCGACCCATGACCCGGTTTCCAGCTCGGGCAGTCTCGGTAAAATGGTCATAACTCTTTATTCTGAGGTCGGTTTGATGCGCGGTTTTGTGCGTTGCAAACTAGACTCATAGATCTTCAATCTGATAGGTTATGGACCTTCTAAATCCTTATAGTTTCGGAGATATGACCTGATACATTTGACCAACATTTAAGAAGAATTTCTTAAAGAAACTTACGGTAACTTTGGCCAACCTTTATCTTGCAAATTTCTTGATTCCAAAACTTAATGTATGACCTTTGTGCTATTAAAATAACTTAAAGAAATCCCTTATTAGCAAATTATAAACTTTTAAATCCATCTGAAAAGTGAAACCTAATTTAGACCTTCTGAAAAGGGCGAGGTGCCACTTGGGTCATTTCTTTAATCCCGAATGTGCATTTAGGGTATTCCTTTGGCTTAAAACTTTAGGTCCTTGAAATTACCACTTATTGATAGCCTTATTATCCTTAGGTTCTATCCAAATTCATGTATGTCTTATATGACATACCACCCTATATATATATAGAGGACGAGGAACACGGGGTTTCACAAGTTTGGTATAATTTTTCCATGAAAGACATGAAGAGTATGCTGGTTGTACTTGTGCAGGAATTTACAACTTTCCTTGATTATTAAGAGGCTTTGTAGACTATGTAAAGTAAAGTATGGTCAAGTATCTTACTTTAGACATTGTGTCTCCAACGGCCTAGTCTTATGCATTTTCTTTTTGGGCTTGTTAATACTATTTACTCCTTTTGAAAGCATGTTGAATACGAAAACCTTTATAATGTTCATAGCAGGTGCATAGTTATATGTTGGTTCTCCCGAGCCTTGTCGGCAACGGGTGCGAGTCCGCCTTAATGGGACTTAGGGCATGACAGAAGTGGTATCAGAGTGGGTCGTCTTAGAGAGTCTACAAAGTCGTGTCTATGTAGAGTCTTGTTTATGGATATGTTATGCACTACATTTATAAGCAGGAGACTACGTGGCATTTAGGAGTTGTCACTTTCTTTTCATTCTTTAGATCATGCCATAGAGCCAAGTGTTGTTGGTTGATTGTTTTTAACCTCTAAATCATTTTGTACAGCGAGTATGCCTGAAACAAGGAAAAGTAAAGGCAAAGGGAAGGAAGTAGAAGTGCTAGTTGGTGTACCTAGTTGGGTGAGACAACGAAATGAGGCCCAAGATGTCACAAACATCTCCAAGTCCTCCAGCTCCTGACGAACCAGGAAGTAGTGAAATTCCCCAAGAACCACCTACCGATACTACCGTGCAGGATCTGAGAAATGCTGTCCAATTATTGACTCATATAGTTGCTGGGCAAAGTAAAAAACAAGAAGGTCCGGTTATGGGTACAAGTAATGCGAATAGGGAAGCTAGCACGAGGATATGTGACTTCCTTAATTTAGACCCTCCAGCCTTTACCGGGTCAGATCCTAATGAAGATCCACAGAACTTCATCGATCAGATCCAACACACTTTGGATGTTATGCTCTTAAGCGGTACAAAGGCTGTGGAGCTGGCAACATATAGATTGAAGGGTGTGGCTATATTGTGGTATGAAGCTTGGAAGCAATCTAAGGGTATAGATGCACCTCCAACTACCTAGAAGGAGTTAAGAGGTTTTTCTTGACCACTACTTGCCATTAGAGATCCGAGAGGGCCTGGAAGATCAATTTTTGGATCTCCACTAAGGGAATATGAGTGTGAGGAAGTATAGCTTTCAATTTAATTCCCTGGCCGGGTATGCTCCTAATGTAGTTGCTACTATGGTAGATAGAGTTCATCGACATGTGGATAGGTTGGATTCGTATCTGGTCAGAGACTGTGCCATTGCTTCTTTGAGTAAAGACATGGATATAGAGAGAATGCAAGCATTTTCACAAAACTTGGAGGATCAGAGGCAAAGAAGAAGGACACAGGAGTAAGAAAGGGGGCAGTCCAAGAGGGCCAGATCTACAAGGAAGTTTGTACCGTCCCAAGGTAAGCTTAGGCCTCGATTTCCTAATAAACCACCTAGGCCATCATCCTCTTACTCTGCAGTCAGTGCTCCACCACAACTTCAAGGGTCTAAAGGTAATTAGTTTAGTCAAAGAAGTGAGGGCGAAGGTGCACGGACAATAGGATATTCGGCCAGCCAGCAAATTCCTCCTAGGTAGCCTTGCAAACAATGTGGGAGGAGTCATTTAGGTACATGTCGTGTTGGGACAGATGCTTGTTATTGGTGTGGTGTACCAGGGCACATGATGAGAGATTGCCCAAGAAGATGTATGGGTGATATAGCAAAACCTACTAGATCAGTTGTTGTATCATCATCGTCAGTTCCCTAATTAGGTAGGGGTCCGTAAATACCTACAGGCCGTGGTAGAGGTGGTAGAGGGGCAGCTAGCTCCAGCGGAGCCCAGAATGGCACTTATGCTCTAGGGAGTCAGCAAAATTTAGAAGCTTCACCCGATGTGATCACAGGTACATTGTCCATCTTTTCACATAATGTGTATGCATTAATTGACCCTGGTTCTACATTATCATATTTCACTCCACTAGTTGCTGGGAAGCTTAAAAGTACACCTAAATTATTAAACGAGCCATTTGAAGTGTCTACACCAACCGTGAATCCATTATAGCTAGAAGCGTCTATTATAACTGTGTAGTAACTATTTGTGACCGTGACACGTTGGATGACCTTGTTGAGTTAGAAATGGTGGAATTTGATGTTATAATGTGTATGGATTGGTTAGCTTCTTGCTATGCCACTGTGGATTGCCGAACTAAGAAAGTGTATTTCCACGTTCCAAATGAGGCGGTCCTTGAATGGAAAGGAAATGTTGGGGCACCAAAGGGTAAGTTTGTTTCCTATCTTAAGGCGAGAAAGATGATGTCGAAGGGATATATATTTCATCTAGTTAGAGTGAGGGATATGGAAGCAGAATCACCAACTCTTCAATCTGTTCCCATAGTTAATGAATGTGTTGATGTGTTTTCGAAAGAGCTTCCAGGTTTACCTCCAGAATGAGAAGTAGATTTTGTTATTGACTTACTTCCAGGTACTCAACCTATTTCTATCCCTCCATATAGAATGGCCCCGTCAAAATTACGTGAATTAAAGGAGCAATTAAAAGGCTTGCAAGAGAAAGGTTTTTTAAGACCTAGTGTGTCCCCTTGGGGTGCACCAGTGTTATTTGTACGTAAAAAGGATGGAACCTTTAGAATGTGTATTGACTATCGGCAATTGAATAGGGTGAAAATTAAAAACAAATACCCCCTCCCCCGAATTGATGATTTATTTGATCAGTTACAGGGTGCCAAATGCTTTTCCAAAATTAATTTAAGGTCAGGTATCACCAAGTAAGGGTGAAGAAGAAAGATATACCCAAGACAACCTTTAGGACACGCTACGGTCACTTTCAATTTCTTGTTATGTCATTTGGGCTGACCAATACACCAGAAGTTTTATGGACTTAATGAACAGGGTATTCCAGCCATTCTTAGATGTATTTGTGATAGTATTTATAGATGACATTTTGGTATATTCAAGATCATAATAGGATCAAGCAAATCACATATGACAGGTATTACAAGTTCTTCCTGATCGACAATTGTATGCCAAGTTTTCCAAATGTGAATTTTGGTTAAAATCAGTGGCATCTTGGGTCATATTGTATCCAATAAAAGAATAAGGGTTGATTCACAAAAGACAGAGGTGGTGAAGGATTGGCCAAGGTCGACAACACCCAGAGAAGTTCGAAGCTTCCTAGGGTTAGCAGGTTATTATAGATGGTTTGTTGAGGGTTTTTCTTCTATTTCTGCACCTCTAACAAAGTTGACACATAAGGCGATCAAATTTCAATGGAATGATGCATGTGAAAGGAGCTTCCAAGAGTTGAAAAGCAGGCTAACTTCTGCACCTCTGCTAGTGCTTCCAGAAGGAACAGAAGGGTATGTGGTGTATTGTGATGCTTCAGGGGTTGGCTTAGGGTGTGTACTGACACAACATGGTAGGGTAATTGCTTATGCCATGAGACAGCTGCGACCGCATGAGAGAAACTACCCAACACATGACCTTGAGCTAGTAGATATTGTGTTTGCCTTAAAAATATGGCGCCACTATTTGTATGGAGTTCATGTTGACATATAAACTGATCATAAGAGCCTACAATACATCTTTAAGCAGAAAGACCTAAATTTAAGGTAGCAGAGGTGGCTGGAGCTAATAAAGGATTATGACGTTGATATACTATACCATTTAGGGAAAGCAAATGTGGTAGCCGATGCTCTAAGACATAAGGCAATCGTGAATATTGATGATCAGGTCGTGGTATGTCAAGGAGTCACTAAGGATCTACGTCAACTAGCCAATCTGGGAGTTCCCTTATTGAAAATCCAAAAGAAGGGGTTGTTGTGCATAATGTTGCAAAGTCTTCATTGGTAACGCAGGTAAGATAAAAGCAGGTCAAAGATCCTGTTCTACAACGACTTAAGAAGAAGGTGAGTCAAGGCACGACGAAGCGCTTAGAACTTACCCAAAATGGAGTACTTTATTGCCAAAATAGATTATGCGTTCCTAATATTAATGGTCAAAGAAGGAGGATAATGGAAGAAGCCTATCATTCAAGATATTCCATCCATCCAGGATCAACTAAGATATATCATGACCTGAAGGGAATGTTTTAGTGGGAAGGCATAAAAAAGGACTTTGCAGAATTTGTGGCTCAATGTCCGAATTGCCAACAAGTTAAGGTAGAGCACCAGAAGCCAGGAGGTTATATGCAATGTATAGAGCTTCCAACGTGGAAGTGGGATATGATTAATATGGATTTTGTTATTGGTTGCCTCGCTCATTTCTGAAGTTTGACTCCATATGGATGATAGTTGATAGACTCACAAAGTCAGCAACTTCTTGCCAGTTAAGAGTGATTATACGGCTGAAGAGTATGCAATAGCTCAAAGAGATAGTTAGGCTACATGGGTTCCCAATGTCCATTATATCTAATTGGGGAGCTCAATTCACTACAAAGTTTTGAAAGTCCTTCCAAAGGAGCTTAGGGACACAAGTGAATTTAAGTACAACTTTCCACCCTTAGACAGATGGTTAAGCAGAACGCACCATTCAAACACTTGAAGATATGTTGCAGGCTTGTGCATTGGACTTCAAAGATATTTGGGTGGACCATTTGCCACTTATTGAATTTGCCTATAATAATAGCTACCGTTCAAGCATCAAGATGGCAACGTATAAAGCTTTGTATGGAAGGAAATGTAGATCACCAATAGGATGGTTTGAAGTGGGTGAAGCCATCTTGCTTGGTCCAGATCTAGTCTAACAAGCCATGGAGAAAGTCAAAGTAATACAACAACGGCTAGAAATAGCCCAAAGTCGTCACAAATCCTATGCGGATGCTAGAAGAAGAGGACTGGAATTCTCAGTAGGAGATTGGGTATTCTTAAAGGTGTCCCGAATGAAAGGTGTTATGAGATTTGGTAAGAAAGGAAAACTAAACCCACGTTACATAGGGCCATTTAAGATTATTAAAAGGTTTGGAAAGGTTGCGTATGAATTAGAGCTGCCCCAGGAGCTTTCAATGGTTCATCTAGTTTTTCATGTCTCAATGCCTCGAAAATGAATTGGTGACCCATCTCGTATCACTCCTATTGAAGATATGCAAATTATGGAAGATCTCACCTATGAGGAAGTACCTATTGCTATCCTAGATCCTCAAGTTAGAAAGCTAAGGATTAAGGAAATACCTTCAGTAAAGGTACTTTGGAGGAACCAGCAAGTAGAAGAGATTACGTGGGAGGATGAGGAAGCAATCAGATCTAAATACCCTTATTTATTTGAAGCTAAAGAGGAAGTCCTAGATGCAGAGTTGAGGGATTAGTAGGTACGTGAATTTGAAATTCTTATTATGTTGTCAAAAGTTTGTTTACATGAAAGTTTAAAGTTGATTAACATATCCAATTATGCTTACATTCGAGGATGAATGTTTCTAAAGAGGGGAGAATGTAACAGCCCACATCTTACATGTACTAGTCCAATGCATATGAAACATGATATGGCGAGGTTAAATCAGCACACATTTTTAACAACTGCTTGAATTTCAGATTAGAGGAGTACATGTACATCTAACGCTCAAGATGACTGAGTATATATAAGTTTTAAGTCAAATTGAGGAGATCATGACTTTAAATAAAGTGAAAGAAGTGAGATGCTTATGGGACTTAGGAAGCTAGCAGGTGAGTCACCCACGTGCTTAGCTTAAATAGGCTAAGTAGATGGAGACGAGGCCCAACACCGAATTTGTTCAAGTCCAATAAAGAATAAACTCCGAGTTAAGGATATCATTTGGGCCATGGTTTGGCATCATAAAGGGCAACATTTTCAGCCCAAGATGAATAGGAAAAGTGCCAACTTACATTCACAACCCAATTCACAAATAGGTCCCAAAATAAGTAGGTGTAAAAGAGAAATATTTGTAGCAAAGCCCATCCAATTGAAGCCCAATAAGGCCCAAGTGAAAAGGCCAAGTTGCTGCATCACCACCTTAATAAAGTAAGGCTTGAAATGCAAAAGGAAGTCGGCCAAAAGTGGCCTTTTAAAAGGGGCTAAAATCCAGCAACGTTTAGTCATTTTCTCAAAGCCAAAAATCAAATTTTCTTCAAAGTTTCTCCGTGCTCTCTCTTTATTTTGTAAAGCTTCCAATGCACACCTTTAGGGTTCTTGAAGAACACCTAATCCTTAAGGGCTAAGGTAAGTAAAAATACCTATGGTTTGGTATAATTTTTCCATGAAAAACATGAAGAGTATCCTGGTTGTACTTGTGCAGGAATTCGGGACAACATGTGTTCTAAAGATTGTTGTCCACTTTCCTTGTTTATTAAGAGGCTTTGTAGACTATGTAAAGTAAAGTGTAGTCAAGTATCGTACTTTAGACATAGTTGCTCCAATAGCCTAGTCTTATGCATTTCCTTTTTGGGCTTGTTAATACTGTTTACTCCTTTTGAAAGCATGTTGAATATGGAAACCATTATAATGTTCATAGCAGGTGCATAGTTATATGTTGGTTCCCTCGAGCCCTGTCGGGATCGGGTGTCAGGCCGCCTTAATGGGACTTAGGCGCGACACCAACCTAAGAAAACTTGAAATATCTAAAGGAGTCAATGGCCTAAGTCTTCTTTGGGTCAATCTTAATACTATTGCCAGATACCACATGACTAAGGAAAGATACATCCCCCAACCAAAACTCACATTTGCTGAATTTAGCATATAATTGATCCTCCCTTAAAGTATGAAGAACCATCTTCAAATGATTCACACAGTCCTGCTCACTTCGGGAATAAATAAGGATATCATCGATGAAGACAACCACAAAACTATCAAAAAATGGCTTGACACTCGATCCATAAAGTCATAAACACAGCCAGGGCATTAGTCAACCCAAATGACATCACCACAAATTCATAGTGCCCATATCTAGTTCAAAAATTATTTTGGGAATGTCATACTCCTTGACTCTCAATTGGTGATAATCGAAACAAAGGTTAATCTTTGAGAAATGGGTATCCCATTGAAATTGATTAAATAGGTCATCAATCCTTGGGAACGAGCATTTATTCTTGATGGTTACCTTATTCAGTTGCCTATAATCAATGCACATCCGAAGAGATCCATCTTTCTTTCTTACAAATAATACCAAAGCATCCCCTATCCATATACTCGATCTAATAAAGCCTTTCACTAATAAGTCCTTTAATTGATTTTTCAACTCTTTCAATTTAGCAAGTGCCATATGATAAGGAGAAATAGAAATAGGTCGAGTATCTAGGAGAAGATATATGGTAAAGTCTACTTCCCTTTTCAGAGGAATACCAGGCAAGTCTTTGGGTAATACATCCAGAAACTCATTAAACACCGAAACCAATTCACGAGTAGGTGTCTGAAACTCCAGATCTCTAACCCTCACAGTATGATAGATGCACCCCTTAGAAATCATATTTTGAGCCTTGAGGTAGGAAATAAATTGACCTTTAATAGAGGAGTCACTACCCTTCCATTCAAGAGCAGATTAATCAAAAATTGGAATTTCACTTTCTAGGTTCTATAATCAATAGAAGAGTATGAAGCATGCAACCAATCCATCCCAAGAATAATATCAAAATCAAATTGACTTTTCGGGTTCTACAATCTATAGAAGCGTATGAAGCATGCAACCAATCAATCCCAAGAATGACATCAAAATCAAACATCTCAAGTTCCATAAGATCACACAGAAGGATTTTATGTAAAATAGAGATAGGACAACCCTGATAGACTATTTGGGTAACAATACACTCACCCGTGGGAGTATAAACTAAAAAGGGCTCCCTTAGAATTTCAGGACTCAATCCAAACTTATCCACCAAAAGAGGACACAAATGATAAATTTTCACCCGAGTCAAGCAAAGGATAAGTATCAAAATCAAATACTTTTAACTTACCAACCACAATATCTGGATCTCAATTACTTCTTCTTGAGCATGCAACTCAAAAAACTTGTTCTTTCATGGGGCACTATCTTGTAGAGCTCTTTGTTGGCCTCGATCACCTTAGGCCACTTAAACCCGAATCTTCAGGGCAACTTTAGGACAATCAATAATCTTGTGGTATTTATCACCACACTTGAAACAAGCACCTAAGTTCTTATAGTAGACACCCGAGAGATTCTTCCTGCATGAAGTACACTTAGAAAGCATTGGCCAACCTCTAACCCGTGCCTTGGGAAGAGGAACTCTAACATTGGAAACCTTTACGTTTGAACGCTGGCCTTGTTGGATGTGACCATATCCACCACCACTCCTAGAGTTGGAGAACTCACAATCATAACAGGCCCTTTTAGAATCATGAACCCTCTTCTCCTTGAGTTTTCCCCTTCAATCTGTTCAGCATACGTTATGAGCCTGGAGATATCCCCATCCTAAATAAGCATAGCCGTACGATATTCCTTCATAACCAAATTAGAGATCCCAGAAATAAACTTGTGCATTCTTGCACGGGTGTTAGCCACTAGCATAGGAGCACACTTTGAGAGCTTTGTGAACTTGAGGCCATATTCCCTCACACTTATTCCACCCCTTTTGAGGTTGATACATTCTTTTATTTATCTTCCCTAATCTCAAGAGGGAAGAAAGTACTCAAAAAGTCAAATTTAAACTCTTCCCAATCAACCCCATTGCCACAAACCCTCTCCATCAACCATTGAGTGTATCACACTTGAGCCACATCCTTCAACTGATCAACAACTAACTCAGCTTTCTGCTCTGAAGTCATCCCGTAATTGTCAACACCTTAGAGAGTTTATCAATAAATTCTTGAGCATTTCAGCCTTTTACCCATAAAACTCCAGAAGATTCAACCAGGTGAAATATCTTACTCTAGTAGCTAGTGGGAGCTTGAGGAGGTGGAATAGCCTGCCTAGCCTGGTTTGTTACCACTTTGACAAGCATAGAAATAGCAGTGCGGAATTCATCAGGAGTGATTGGCTCTCCTATAGTCTTTTGAGAGACTTGGTCCTCATTAACTAGGCTTGTCTTAGTAGAGGGGCTCTTCATGGAGGCATTTTCTGTAAGGTAGAAAGGACGTCATCAGGGTTAATAAGGCTTAATACATGGTCCAAGGCACAACATAAGATATGAAGAAATGAGATAATTTTTGGAATGCCATTATAGCCTCCCACTCATAGGTATGGTGCACTTTACACTCATGAATAGGACTCTACTCGATACGGCATGTTGGACTCTGAGTATCATTTATAAACCTAGGGCTCTGATACCCAGCTTGTCACGCCATGGAGAATGGGAATCTAAAAGTCCCCAAATAAGCCTCAAAATATACATATTCACATCATCAGTTCAGAAGCGCATAATAAAGTAGTAACATATAGTTCTATGGGACGAGAAAGTAGGACTCACGCTATGGGGATGTCATAGGGATAGGGATTAGCATGATCCACACATAGCACATAACATGCAAGAAATAATGAATGGGTAAGTACGACTCACGCTATGAGGATCGAATGGGACTTAGGACTTTCCACATATCCACATCTCATCATAAAAAAATCATCAAACTATCAATACTCAATAGATAGCCATAATCATAATCTCCAAATGGCATGACAAAGCACAAATCCATCCAAGAGTTTACATATTATCCAACAATGCCTCTACGTGATAGAATAAGACGGGGACCAAGACATGTCCCGAGCTCACCCTCAAAGTAAATAAAACATAAGCAGAAGAAACATAGTTGGTAGGTGGAAAGTGTCTTGTCCTTGGATGATAAGAATCACCATAATAACTTTCACAATCCAAGCAAGTCGTTAAGAGGTGGATGAAGCTATCTTTGGTTCCTACATGGTTAGATCATTTAGGCAAAAAGTATGTGTTAGTACGTTTGAATGTACCAAGTATGTGGGCGTGCAATGTATGAGAGCTTGTTAAACTTGCAATCAATGTTAAATGACAAGGGCACATATCTAGAAAGAAGTATACAAGCAAAGAAGAGTAATATGTCAATATGCTATGAAATCAATGATGCATGAAATGCCATAATGCATCAACATAGAGGGGATGAGACCTCAATCGAAATGTAAGACTATGCGAGCTATTACATGGAATTTCGGTATCTTTCGCACACCGAATAAAGAGCTGATCTACTTTCCAAAGGTACATCATACTTCTCCTTACGGGCACCCCCATTTAGGTAAAATAGCCTTTTTTATGGGCACTCTCATTTCGAATAGATTTTTCATTCATCATAACATATTTGTAACTATACCTTACACACCCCATTTCGGTAAAAAGGCTACCATAAACATTTATCTATGTTTGGCACATAGTCATGGGACATGGGTACTGGACACTTGGAGATAGCCCCCCTCTCACAAGTTTGCTCAATGCTAAGTCGTCATCCCATAAGAGTACGTATATATTTACATGCTTTCAAAAGAGGCACAAGTCTTTTTAAATAATTTCAATGCATATTTTGGCTTAAATACCAAACATTCTTTATAATCTTACATATTTGGATAAAGAGCCAAATCATACTTCAATTTATACTTGTGTATAGGAATAGCTCATTCAAATATATTTTATTGGTGTAAACACCTAAAGTTGCTCAAAGAGCCATATCAGAGAAATTTATGCGATCACATTCTTGTCATAACCATACTTTCATCAAGATCATATTCATAAACATAATTGGGACTTAACCCACTTCATAATCTTCATAAAAATAATGCTCATGCATGCAAATGCCATGAATGACATGAGAATAGCATGGGAAATAGAGATTTGTACTTAAATCAACAATATAATATGAAATTCAAATTAATCCATAAGTAAATTCACATTTAAATCACAATTTAGACTACCCATGCTTAAATCATCCTTTAAAGGGGACATGCATATTAAAATCACAGTAACATCAACGCAATTCAACATATTGGGGCTTAAATCATTTTAAAAACATCAATTAAACGTAGCCCATATATTAATTGATCAAATAAACAATAATTCAAAAGACCCAAATTCAAAGTAAGCTTAGCTTCATAAATCAAGAAGTAAAAAGAGTTTTGGTCTTTATGGTTGAAAGAGACCATGAATCAATCCCACATACCTTAGCTAATTAAGAAGAATAAGATGAAATTGATTGAAGAAGATGACCCTTCTTTAAGCTTCAAGTTAATCCTTCAATGCCTCACTTGAGAGGAGTCTTTTGATGGAGGAGCTGCTTTAAATCCATTTTCAAAGGGATCTCTGGACCGACTTTCTTTTTAATTTTAAGACTTACTTTATTTAGGTGTTTATGCAACATCTTGTCCCTTCACTTGGATATGAAAAGTACATGAGAATATGTATTAGAAAATATGATTAGAAGTCGTAAGGTTGAAAGAATACTCTTGGGTTAATAATTACAAGCTTACTGCCCAAGTGTTGTTTTTTTATGAGATTGGATTGAAAAGACGTGTTTATTAGATGCTAATTATAGTTTTATCAATTACCCTATTGTAGATAAATATTTGGGAGAAAAGGAGGTTACTTCGAGCTAATAACGACATAGTACAATGAGGTATGTAAGGCTACTCATTTTCATATCATTTGGCATGAAATCTAGGTTCT
Source organism: Solanum rostratum (assembly GCA_029948455.1). Lineage (NCBI taxonomy): Eukaryota > Viridiplantae > Streptophyta > Magnoliopsida > Solanales > Solanaceae > Solanum > Solanum rostratum. The sequence goes on from CM057047.1 coordinate 26,720,368, forward strand.
TCCTTGATATATCGAGGCACTTACAGACTCCGACATGTCTGATAATCGTGTCTCCACTCTTTAATATGTTCATATGTTTCCATACATAGTTATTGTCAAACCTGCATACTTACTTTGGATACCAAAATACATGAGTTTCTTTTGTTGCAAAATAAAGTCCACGTGTTGTTTCATCTCCTACATAATTCATTAGTTGTTTAACCTACTCTTTTCATTGTTGTATTGTCTTGCATGATTGTTACATGTCATATGTTATGTCTATAGTCCTATAACTCCAAATGTTATGACCACCAAAAGATTCATCTCAAAAGTAAATAAAAGATAAGTCGAAATTGCTTGTTCATGGGTGGTATCCCCAGGTTGGAAGAATCACCTAGCATGGGTCGATTCCATATTACAGGGGGTATCCAAGGGGTGAAAGGAAATCCTAGCATGAGGCGATCCTAATATTGATTTACCACTGATCAGCTGGTCATTTACATTGTATACTGCACATAGAATATACAGTAAAGAAAGGTGAAGTAATAAAAAGGACATAAAGTACATGATTCCACAGTATGACTAAAGGTGGTCTCTTATCCTTATATGCCTATGTTGATTTCATTTAAGTTCTTATTTCATATATAGTACTTCCTTCCTTACATATTTAGTATATTATCTCGTACTGACGTCTTTTACGGGGGACCTGCAGTTTAGTAGATCTCTTCAGTAGGAGTACTGGACATCCAGCTGCATTTACCGAGCTCCAGGTTACTTCGGGGCTTTGTGTGTCTAGAGCTTATACTTTTGTATTGTATAGTTGTTCATGAGGCGGGGCCTGTCCCAATCCTTATAAATACTTTTTCTTATTTAGAGGCTTTATAGACTATGTAAATTAAAGTATGGTCATGTATCATAATTTAGACATTATGGCTCGAACGACCTAGTCATATGGATTTCCTTTAAGCTTGTTATTACTGTCTACTTTCTTGAAAGCATGTTGAATGTGAAAATCCCTTATAACTTTCATAGAAGGTGCATGGTTATATGTTGGTTCTCCTGAGCCTTGTCGGCAACGTGTGCCAGTCCACCTTAATAGAACTTTGGGCGTGACAATTGAGTACCACTTGTCATCCCCAAATCAATGGGCAAGCTGGAAGGACTATCAAAATATTAGAAGACATGTTGAGAGCTTGTGTGTTGGAGTTTAAGGGAAGTTGGGATGAGCATTTTCCACTTATTGAGTTTGTCTATGATTATAGCATCCATGGAAGTATTGGGATGGCACCATTTAAGGCATTGTATGATAGATGGTATAGATCTCCCAACGGGTGGTTTAAAGTCATTAAGGTGGAATTAATAGGACCGATCTTAGTATTGAATGCTATTGAGAAAATTAAAAGATAAGGGGAAATTGTGAACGGCCCAAATCGACAAAATTCATACTCTGATGTTAGGAGAAGAATCTTGAATTCCAAGTTGGTCATTGGGTTTACTTGAAGGTGTCTTCAATGAAAGGTGTAATCCGATTTGGTAAGAATCGGAAGTTACGCCCTAGGTACGTAGGGCCTTACAAGGTGGTGAGAAGAGTGGAAAAGGTGGCATATGAATTGTATCTACCTAATGAGATGCATTTGATCCATCTGGTTTTTCATGTGTCGATGTTGAGGAATTTTATAAGTGATCCAAACTCCATAGTTCCCTAGCATGATGTGAACATTGAAGATGATTTGAGCTATGAAGAAGTGGCGGTTGAGATTCTAGACCCGAAAGAGAAAATGCTAAGGAGCAAGGAAGTTGCATCTGTTAAAGTGCGTTGTAGAAATCAACAAGTTGAGGGTGCTATATGGGAAGCGGAAGCGGATATGATGAAGTGTTATTCGTACCTATTCTACTCTACATGAGCCTGAGGTATTCATAAATTCTTCTTAAAACCTCTAATTCCTTGCATTTTAGTTTTTAACATTATGAATGCAATTATTGCTATGTTTATGGACTATTTTGAGACATGTTTTAAGAGTGGATTTTGAAAATTTCATGAAATGGAGTTTGAGTTGCATTTTTGCATGCATACTGGGTTTTTAGCTGATGATTTACTCTTTAGAATCTGCCTTTTAAGTACATTTGAGGATGAATGTTTCCAAGGGGAAAATATTGCAATGACTCTAATTTAGGAGCCTAAGAGTGCACAAAGTTGGCCCAAAGAATGACCTGGGCTCAGTGTACGAGGACAATTTACGGCCCATAGGTAGAGTTACAACCCGTAGGTTATGTCCTTAAACATGAACTTCGGGAAAGGGAAAATCTTTTCCAAGTGTGGGGTATCCCACAACCCCAGTGATGGTCTGTAGAAAGGACAACGACCCATAGGTAGGGTCGTGGATGGGTCTATCAGAAATGAAGGAAATCCAGATTTTTCTTGAAGTTTTCTATGAATTAAAAACATAGCCCATGAAATAATATTTGGCCGATAGAAACCATACGTAGGTTCCAAGAAAATAAGCAAAATGGCTAAGTGTAGAAGGACTCTACGAGTCCAACCATGACTCATGAGTCATTATACAACCCGTAAGATGGTTTCATTCTTTTGTGTTTAGTAAATTATTTTTAGGAATTTGGAAAAGTTAATAGGATGGACAAGATCTACAACCTGTGGTTCATTCCACGGCCCGTAAATAGGCTTTCGTAGGATCAATCTGATAATTTTAATGAGAAGTGGTTTTGCCAATTCCGCAATTTCTATTCCTTAACTAAGTCATTTTGGTTAACTTTGGGACCTTAAATCAGATCCTAAACACTAAGAAACTCCCATTCTCTTCATTCATCCAATTCCTAAAAATCACTATGGCAATACTCTCTCTAGAAAAAGGGTAAGGTAAGGCTAGGATTTCATGGTTCTTCTGAAAGTATTCATGTTTATTCTTCCCAAGTCTTCTAAGGTATGTGAGTTTGATTTGTAGGTATTCTTCTGCCCACAAAGTCCTATTTAAAGTATTTTACCTTTTCTTTAAGTTCCTCAAATCAATATGCATACATATGATGCATGTTACATTATGTTATTTAATACTGTTAATGATGCCTTATGATATTTTAACAAGTATATGCATGTATTTAAGTTATTGATAATGACTCCAATGATGAATTTTGTGAATATTGAGATGCGGGATGTTTTACTTTTCTTTAAAAGAGTGTATTCTCATGATTTATATGATTTACGACTATTTCATTTAAAAGCCTAGCCCACCTAGTTTTCAAATAAAGTCTTATATAAGATTTATGATGATGATTAAGGCATTAAAGATGAGTTTAAAAGTTATGATTTGTCAAAGATATAAGCATATTGACAATTGCCGTAAAGATATTTTTAAGAAGGTCCCCAAGATAAAAGGACAATGCTCACTTGGTGGTTCCTAAGCTCGAGCTACTCCTATGATTTGCTACTTAAGATTCTAAGTCTCATAATATGAATAAGTTATATTTTTTTACAGATTTTATATGATGAATTAGAACCGAGTGGAATTGATATTTGGATTCATTCCGTTAGTTGATGCATGACCCATTAAAGATACATCTCATTGTCCCTAACTATGTGCTACCACAGAAGCCCTTGTAGGATAGGCTAGTGGATTCACATAGTCCACTTATATTATTAAGATGCATGCAAAGTTGATGGAGTTCCACCCAAAAGGTGGTCTCCTCGTGCTGACGTAGGGGGTTATATTGGATTCCATGTAGTAGCTCACATGATCTTCTATGTCGGTTATGGTCTTCTCCCACAAGTTTATGATTCTATGATATGATCCCATTACATGTGATTTCTCATGCATTGACTCTTATTCATATTGCACGATATTCCTTGTGCATGTTTAAGCTCATACTTATCTACCTTAATACCTCACATGTATGTAGGAGTGAAAAACGAGTGGGTCAAGTCGAATATGAGCCGAACAAATATGAGTTAAGTAAAAATTGATAAATTACCCAGCTTGACTCATATTTTAAATGGGTAAAAATGAGTTACTCAATAGATAATATGGGTAAATATGGATACCCATATTATAGTAGGGATCATGTTGAAAGTTTTAAAAACAAATCCTTTTAGTCATTCCTCACCCCTTAACCCCCCACCCCCACCCACCCCCTCCTCCCCCCCCAAGAAAAAGTAAAAAAAGAATTTATTTTCTTCATAGAAAATTCTTAAATTCTTTTACATCTTACTCCCGCCCCCAACCCTCGAGTGTCTACTTAACCCCCACCCTACCCAAAAAATGATAATTTAAAAAAAAATATGTATAATATTTTTTACAACCTCACCCCTGCGCCAAATAGGGGTGCACAAACATCAAACCTACCGATAAGCTGAACCAATAAAAATAATATTGGTTTATCGTTATTGGATTATTAGATTCTTGAGTTTTTAATGGTTTTGGAAAAAAATTACTGGGTTATCAGTTTGATATCCGTTTTTATTATTGAGTTATCAGTATAATAATATACTATTTTATCTCTTCGTAAATATTAAGTATTAGTAATGTAATAGTGATAGGACACTATAGCAGTACTGCACTTATTTTAATATCCGTACTTAAATAATTAGTTACTCACTTTGGTATTTAGTCTTTAGTCTTTAATCTTTGTTACTCCACATGTTTTTATTAAGACAAATTCTCATTATCATTCTTATCGGGTAAATAAAAAAATAAATCGTTAAAAACATAAAACCGATAAATCGAAAATCGATAAAAGCTATTATATTGAGTTGCTATTGGTTTTAGCATATTTAAAAATCAAAAATTGATAAACCAAACAAATAATGTATAAAATCGAACCGAATTGGCCGATCCACATCCCTACACCCAAATGTTAAAAAAATTAATTTTCCCCCTCTCAATAAAAAGTTAATTTAATTTTTAGAAAATTCAAAAAATTTTACCCAACTCATTTAAAATGGGTAAATGTGGATAGATACCCAAATAACTTACCCATTTTGCCACTCCGACATGTATGTATATGTTTTACTTACGAATGATGGAATTAAAATTTCACACGTGTCGTAACCGTTTTCGAACCGGTCGAAATAGTTCACAACATCATGTGGTTGTGCTCTTCTATTTTTTTTAAAATATGTTTTAGAGCCGCCACCTAATTTAAAGGAATATATTAGGAAACCAATTTAAGAAAACATAAATATAGGCTTTGTTTTGATTTGTGCAACCAATAAAATTCTAGGTAAGGGTTTTGGTTACTCGAGGGGAAGGTGTTAGGCATCCCTCAGAGCCTATCCGAAAATAGTCCTTAAATTTAGCTTAGAAAGAAAGCAGTGATAAATTATTTATTTACTTCTTAAAATTTAGTGATAAAAAAAATAATTAATATGAATTAGAAAAATGAACGAAATACAAGGTATGTCATACGTATAGTCAATAATATCCATGGGAAGGTTTAACGATACTATATTATTATTAATTTTACGCAATAAAAGTAAATAAACAATATAATAAATAGATGAACTTGAAATGGGTGAGAATTTATATATTAGAAAATTATAGACGCATGTTTAAAATCATATAGAATGAATAAACCTATAAAATTTATCGTAAGCAATCCATGGAAATATTGGGTATGAAAATTATTACTTTATTTACAAAATCAAGATAAAAGATGAAGTAAGATAATGGGGTGTGTATACATAACAATACATGTAATTTGAGTAAAAATAAATAAAAATAGAATTTTGAAGTAAAATAAATAACAAAAATAACATAAAATGAAATAAATAAAATAAAAATATTAAAATATTACGTAAAACTTATGATCTTGTATGTATATAAAATAAAATATATTTATGTATGTTGCCAAAAATATATAGAGCTTATTATTTTATTTATGTGTATTTATAAAATGACAATAACTATATATTGTAGTCTGGTAGGGCGTCAAATTTTATATTTTATCAATAAATAAATAACATTCATAAAATGACGATGGATATAAAATAAGAATAATAATATGACTTGTGGAAAATGATACACCAAGTATAGAGAAAACTAAGATAAAATATATATCTTGCGTATGACGTGTACATATACATACCTTGTATTATTGGACCTATTTAAAAATAAAAATCTAAAATCTCGAAAGGCTATGTTAAGAAAATAGCCTAATACCAGAGTCATATATATATATATATATATATATATATATATATACATATATATATATATATGCCAATATACATTTTATTTTTTTCATTCTAAAAATAAAATCCATTAAAGGGATTTAAAATGACCCAAATGGAGAAAAATTATATTCTATTTGGAAAAATCAACTTAAAGCCTAAAGTGATCTGATTGTGGGATTCTATGAATGGTTAAATTTGTAGAAAGTGAGGCCATCATTCATTTAGTTTAAATTTATTTATAAAAATAATTATCTAGTTTCAAATATCTTTAAAAAGCCTTGAGATAAATTTTCCAAGAACTTTGGCCTATTAAAAAAAACCTTTAAACAATGATCATAAAAATATTACCAAAAGTAAAGAACATCAACACTAGATTAGTTAGTAAATAATATTAATCCACAAAGAATCTTCACATAATAAAGAAAGTTAGCTAATGTACCAACATTTATATATATAAAAAATATTAATCAATTAGTATGCAAAGAAATGTAATCAGACGGTGTCGAGTTACAAGACTCCGAGTGTGGTGACGATCCTAATAACTGTTGACCCATAATTTGGGCCAAGATGAGTTTCAAATAGAAACTCCAGCTTCCAAGGGTGTACATGAAAAAAACCGAAAAGGAGAAAGAATTAATATCTATTCGCAACGATAATGAGAACTACGACAAATGGCATAATCAAAACAAACGAAAAAAAGTTGAACATAAATGATTTACTGGAAAGCTTACTAAATTCCAAACTTTCTGATGCAAAGGAAAGCATTTAAGGAAGCCACCCGCTTAATACCAGCGATCAATCTGGTTAAACCTTAAGGAAATACATTTGGTAGGGAGTTCCATTATTTTAAAAGTAACTATTTCTTTCTTTCTTTCTTTCTTTCTTTATTTTTACTTACCATTTATATTTTTTAGCACTCGTATTACTAAAAATCCTAGTTCAACGGTTATGACATGTCAGAATTTACTGAGCAAAGCAGAATCAATGAGTGAGATCACGAAGAATATGATGAAAGCATGTTGCCAGAAAATTTGCCACACGAGATCGAGCAGCTTGAATGTCAGAAGAGGCCTTATATGGAAGAGACAAACGTTGTCAACTTAGGAGACGAAGAAATCACAAACACGGTCAGCATACATTTAGAGAGCGAAAGGAAGCAGGAATTGATAGATTTGCTTAAGCAAGATGTTGATGTATTTGCTTGGTCTTACGATGACATGCCAGGATTAAGCATTGGCATTGTCACACACAAGTTGCCAGTCGATCCCACTTGTCCACCCCTCAAGCAAAAGACAAGAAAATTCAAGCCCGATTTGAGTCTGAGGATTAAAGAGGAAGTAACTAAGCAAATCGAAGCCAATGTTGTAAGGGTTACGAATTACCCTACGTGGTTGGACAACATTGTGCCAGTGCCAAAGAAGGATGGGAAAATCAGAATATGTGTGGACTATCGAGCTCTCAATCGAGCCAGTCCTAAGGATGATTTTCCTCTTCCAAATATTCAGATACTAATTGATAATTATGCAAAGCATGAGTTGCAATCATTCGTGGATTGTGCTTGTGGGATATCACCAGATCTTAATTGATGAAGATGACACAGAAAAGACAACATTTGTCATACCATGGGGCATGTATTGCTATAGGGTGATGCCATTTGGTCTAAAAAATGCTGGAAGAACCTTCATGAGTGAAATGACGACTCTTTTCCATGATATGATCCATAAGGAAATTAAAGTATATGTGGATGATGTCATTATCAAGTACAATAAGAGTTTAGACCACTTGGGTGATTTGCGAAAGTTCATTGAAAGGTTTTGAAGGTATGACTTAAAATTGAATCCAGCAAAGTGTGCATTTGGAGTACCCCCAGGAAGATACTAGTGTTCATTGTCAGTCGAAAGGGCATAGAGTTGGATCCTTCAAATGTTAAAGTGATCCGAGAACTACCTCCTCCTAGGACCAAGAAGGACATGATGAGTTTCTTGGGGAGACTCAACTACATTAGCCGGTTCATCACTCAGTCCACAATAATATGTGAATCCATATTCAAGTTACTATAGAAAGATGTTGACATAAAATAGATGGAGGAATGTCAAAAGGCTTTCGACAAAATCAACGAATATTTTTCCAACCTGCCGGTATTGGTCCCACCTGATCCTAGAAGACCTTCGCTATTATACTTATCTGTCATGGATGGTGCATTTGGATGCATGTTGGGGAAATACGATGAGACGCATAGGAAAGAACAAGCCATTTACTACTTAAGCAAGAACTTCATCCCATACGAGGCACAATACACCTTGTTGGAACGAACTTGTTGCGCTTTGACTTGGATCGCGCAACAATTTAGGCACTACCTATCCACATACACCACATACTTGATTACAAGAATGGATCCACTCAAGTATATATTTCAGAAGCTGACGCCTATAGGTAAATTGGCAAAATGGAAAATTTTGTTGAGTGAGTTTGATATTGTGTATATGACACAGAAAACCATCAAAGGAAAAGCCTTGGCTAACCACCTTGCAGAAAATCCAGTGAATAAAGATTACGAGCTGCTCAAAACCTACTTCCCTGATGAAGAGGTGTTGTTTGTGGGAGAAGACATATCAGAATCATTCGATGGGTGGAGGATGTTCTTTGATGGAGCATCAAATTCCAAAGGATTTGGGATAGGAGCGGTCTTAATTTCAGAGAAAAAACAAAATTACCCAATTTTAGCCAAGATCAGATTTGATTGTACAAATACATTGGCGGAGTATGAAGCTTGTATTTTGGGACTCAAGATGGCTATAGACATGAACATCAAAGAGCTCCTGGTGATAGGGGATTCCAATTTGTTGATTCATCAAGTTCGAGGAGAATGGGCTACTGAGGATGTTAAGATCCTTCCTTACTTACATTACATAAAGGAGTTGAGTAGAAGATTCACAAAGATTGAATTCAAGCATGTCCCTCGAACACAAAATGAGTTTGCCGATGCTTTAGCAACATTGTCCTCAATGATTCAGCATCCAGATAATAATTACAATAATACTATTGGGGTGGAGATATATGACCAGCATGCCTATTGTTTTCATGTAGATGAGGAATTGGATGGAGACCATGGTACTATGACATCAAAGATTGATAGAAGCACAAGAGTACCCTAAAAATGCCACAAAAAAGAAAAACTGGACTTTGAAAAGAATGGCCAATCATTTCTTTCTTAACGGGTAGATCCTATACAGGAGGATTCCAGATTTATGATTACTAAGATGTGTCAACGGCAAGGAAGCGACAAGACATTTAGAATAAATACATGCAGGAACATGTGGGTCTCATATGAACGGGTTCACTCTGGCGAAGAAGATTTTAAGAGATGGATATGTTTGGATGATGATGGAGAGAGATGGCATTCAATATGTGCAGAAGTGTCACCAATGCCAAGTGCATGGAGATTTTATCTAAGTCCCACCGAACGAGCTTAATATGATAAGTTCTCCTTGGCCATTTACTGCTTGGGGCATGGATGTGATTGGACCCATAGAGCCCACCGCATCAAATGGACATCGTTTCATCCTAGTAGCTATTTATTATTTCATAAAATGGGTTGAAGCTTCAACATTCAAGGTAGTGACTAAGAAGGTAGTGGCAGATTTTGTTCGCAGTAATACAGTTTGTCGATTCATAATTCATGAATCAATCATCACAGAAAACGCAACGAATCTTAATAGTGATCTTATGCAAGAGATTTGTGAAAGGTTCAAATGCTTTCATCGAAACTCTACAACCTATCGGCCACAGATGCATGGAGCAGTGGAGGTTGCAAACAAGAACATCAAGAAGATTTTGAGGAAGATGATAGATATTCATAAGCAATGGCATGAGAAGCTACCGTATGCTTTGCTCGGATATCGCACTACGATCAGAACATCCATGTGGGCAACTCCTTATATGTTGATTTATGGTTCAGAGGAAGTAATACTTGCTGAGGTGGAGATACCATCTTTAAGGACTATCCAAGAAGTTCGTTTGGATGATGCAGAATGGATTCGCAGTCGGATCAAACAATTGATGCTCATTGATAAGAAAAGGATGGATGTAGTCTGTCACGGTCAGCTATACCAAAACAGAATGGGTAAGGCATTCAACAAAAAGGTTAGGCCTCGACAGTTTAAACCGGGAGAGTTAGTATTGAAGAAGATATTTCCTCACCAAGGAGAAGCCAAAGGAAAATTTGCACCGAACTGGCAAGGTCCCTATATAGTTCATAGAATACACTCTAGTGGAGCACTGGTCTTAGCCGAAATTGACGGCATAGTGAGCACCAAGCCAATCAATTTAGGTGCCACCAAGAAGTACTACATCCGAATATACCAAGGCTAGTTTATCTTTGCATTTCTTTTATATAACATAACTACGTCTCGACCGGACTTCCTAGAGTGGGGTACGTAGGCAACCCACATTGGGTCCAGTCTCCCTACTAAATCCAAAAGCAATGTTTCTATTTATTTAGAACTACGCTGACCTGACTTCCCTTGGTGGGATACGTAGGCAATCTTTGTCGGATTCAGTCTCTTCATATTTTACTTTTGGTTGTATTGAACTACGTTTTGACCTGATTCCTCTTGGATACGTAGGCAGCCTGAGTCAGGCTCGGTCATTGCATTGCATAATTTTCATTCTTTTACCCCTGAACTACATATAGACTTTATTTACATTTGGGGATATGTAGGTAACCTTTAAGGTTCGGTTGTACCCATAGGAAACCCTCCTTTAATTATGCATCATTGGAAAGCAATAAATCTCCCAAAAGAGTCAGAGAAACGTCATCAGAAGAGGAGAGCATGAGAAGAACTACATTTGTATATGGAGAAGCTCGGTGGACCTCGAAACGTGTCATAACCTAAGAACGATTAAAGATTACTATATATATACACATATACTTATATATCTAATATATAAGTAATATACTCCCTTATAAAGAACATACTATTGTTTTTTTATTTATTTTAATGTTTCTTTACTGTTCCACCTGCCAAGTCTCCAAGTCATGAGATCGAGGGCGGTTGGAGAAATATTGAAGGTTTCGATGACGAAGCTAAAATTTGCGAGTTGACACAAGTCAACACCCTCTCCAAAACTAAAAAATTTTCTTTGAGTGCAGAAGACTGGAAATCAAGGAAGCTAACATCAAGTCTCGGGGCATGACCGGAGACGCCATTCGACTTATTCCAAACATAAGCCAAAATATTTTCTCCCTATTTACTTTCTTGATATGCTACATATTTTCTATCTGATAAGGTTCCATTTTAAATCTTTGTAGAGTCACTCGAGATCCGGTTCAAAATACAAAGGAGTCCCATAGGACAAATTGGATAATTTGTTTTTTTTATCAAGAATAACTCCACCAATTGGAGACCACTGTCTAACTGCATCAAATAAGCTCCGCCGAAGGAAGACCGCCACCTAACTACGTTGAAAGAATTCTGCTAATCAGAGAATTACAGCTAAATGCATATAACTCCATCGCTTAGAGGTTGTACATAGCGAACATCGTTCAAACTCCGCCAACTAGAGTATGTATATAGGAAACATTTTCAATACCGCTCGGAGACTACACATCGCAGATGCCATTCAGACTCCACTAATTGGAGGATATATATAGCAAGCAACATCCAATCTCTGCCAATCGAGGATTGTACATAGCAAACACCGTTCAAACTCTACAGTTTGTAGGCTGTACATATCCAACATCGTCAAGATTCCACCAATCGGAGCCTGTATACAAGCAAAAGAAATGACACTCTACTGGTCAAGGACCAAATTGATCAGCGGCATGCATGCTAGCAATCTCGTCATACACCTGCGGTTAAATTTTATATTTACATACTTCGTACCGCAAATACAAGCGTTATATTATAATCGTCTCGCCAGTTGGAGGCTTTACATTACATGTTTTGCATCACCAAATACAGGCGTTACATTACAATTGCTTCACCAGTGTGAGGCTGTACATTACAAGTTTTGCATTGGCAGATACAGGCGTTACATTACAATCGCCCCACCTATCGGAGGCTTTATATTACTAGCTTTGACTCGCTAGATAAAGGCGTTATGTTACAACAACTTCGCCAATTGGAGAATTTATATTACAAGCTACTTTACCGACATCTCATTTGCGACACAAGACAAAGACATCAATGATCGTTTGAATATCTACACTTTATTCTCTACATTATCACTTTCATTTATAATTTCGAACCACAACAGGTACTTTTCGCCCTTTTACCTATTTTGTAGGAAAACACATTGCAACTTGAAACTCTATCTAAGCAGCAAACTATGGCAAGTTAGTGGAATGTCAAGCATCCCTAGCTACGTCAAGGATTCACTTTCAGAACTCAATCGGACTTGATTTAGGTTCGACTCTTTGTTTAACTCTCATGGCTCGGTATCACCAAAACTCGATGCTGGAGCAATGTTTTTTTCTTTCTTTCTTCTCCATGAAAGTTTTCTTGTAGAAATTTCTACAAAGCATTTCTCTTTCCTAGTTAGCCTTTAAAACTGCACTCGACGTAATTCGCAAGTCTCGGTATATGTAAGTTACCTTAGCTTGACTGTGGTTATTTTCATTTTATTTATTCTAACCTCTTCATACTCCATCACCTAAAAAAACTCAGTATTTCCATAATTTGACTCTGGAGAAAATTTTGAATTTGATCAAAATTTATTATGATCTTGCCCTCTCGAACTACATATAGCCTGATTTCTCAAGAAATCTGAGATTTGTAGGCAACTCAAAAACCAAGAGTTTGGCCATAACTCCATAAAATGTCAAGTGGTTGCTAATAAGATTGTTTGATCGGCCAAAATTGGATTGTGTCAATATTTCTTTGTCCATGCATTCATTACTCTCTTCCATGGACAAACAATAGGGCAAGCTGTTGACACCCAATTTTGGTTCACCATAGTTAATTAGTCTAATTTCCTTTAAAAAGAAGAAGTTTTTTTAAAAAAGAAATAAAAATATCAAAAACTTTTACAAAATATTTTTACTACTACTACTATTGTTATTATTATGAATTTTGTTATTATTATTACTATTACTATTACTATTACTATTACTATTATTGTCATTGCTAGTATTTTGATAAAATTTTCTTATTTTGTTTGACAAACATTTTTATGGATATTATTTCTTACAAAGATTAAATATATATATTTATATATATATATGTGTGTGTGTGTGTGTGTGTATTAAAATATATTATTTACTACCTTCTTTAGCATCTTTGAGAATTTTATACATACATCACTTTAAGTACTCAATCATTTTAATCAAACATGATTCATCATTATTACGAGTAAATATTCTCTTATGTTATTCAAATAAAGAAGTTTGACTAATTTAATTTTATTATTAATCCATACTAATTAATCTTGCAAAATAATATTTTTTTTTAAAAAAAATTGGAATATGAAATTTTAATAAATAAATTTGTCATAATTTAAATAGGATTGATTAAGAAAAACTTGGTAATCCAAGTCACTTTAAATTAGCCAATCCATGTGTGCCACGTAGGAAATCACATGGATTATGCTTCTCTATTTCTAATATCAGGCCTTAAATTTTAATCAGGTGGACCATATTAATTCGAATATATACATATATTTTTTCATTTCCTGATTTATTTGTAACCATCCGATCAAAACGATCAAACGGTCCTAATTAATCTAGGCTGTCTTGTCATCTAAAATCACTAACCCACCGCCCCATTCTTTCTTACTCTCAACTCTCTCCTATTCCCAAGAAGAACCACCATGGCCCTTCCTCTTCATCTTGCTCAGAAATACGGCTTCCATCACCACCCAATTTTATCTTCTTTCACATTGCCACTGACACGCTTCACCATTGCCGCCTTACATACATCACCATTGCCGCCTGACATCCCTCTTCTCTCAAATCGATCTGCAAAAAAACTCAACTCAAGCCTATTTTCTTCTGCTTCATCATTCATCCTCCCACTTGATCTAAGATTTAGCCTCCTAAAAGTTCAAATTTTGAATTCTTGACTTCACTGAGAAGAGTCCTTGATAAGCTTGAAATTAGCTATAAAAGACGGCACGCTAATTCTTGTGCATTCATTCAGCGTTGGAACTAGAAAGACATTCAAAAATATAGAGAAAGCAAGCAGAAAAGTGCTACAAACGATATAAATCTAGAGTTACTCGTCTTCCTATTTTGACTCCAAGTTCAAGTTTGGAAGAAGTTTTGGTCGGAATCCTTCACATAGAAGCCCTTGTTTGTTGCTCGACAAAAGGTTACCTTCTTTCCGTTAGATTTTCTTTATGGTTATTCTTGTGTTCTACTTTGCTGCTATGATTTTTCATTGATTCTAGTATTTATTTATGTTTGTCTTCTCTATTTCCTATGATTGTGTGTCTACAGTTTTTCAACTCAATTTTATTGCTTTCTGTTTGAACTAACTTTCTCCACTATGAAAATTGTTCCCTTTACCCTTTGATTCAAAATCTTCTCTATTTCAAAACACTACAGTCTCCTCTTTTCCACCCCTACTCCCTCTCTTGGCTTCCATTTTCGGCTAATGATTTTGAGAAGCAAATGGCGAGTGCCCTGATAATATTGTCAAGAATGTTTTGTTTTAGTCAAAGATCCTTTTCATGTACACTCAGATCAATTTCAGTGCTATATATGCAAGAACTTGTTTGAACTTGCTATAATCTCTTTAAAATTGATGAATTCTCGCCCAGTTTAGGTTCAATTTTTGCTTACTTGGTCGATTCGGAATCTCGAAACCATGGCTGTTGCCTACTCTTTCTTGTCACATATTGTTGTTTTCCATATGCCTGGTCTCTCTTAGGACTAAAAAAATGGTTTGAATTTCTCATTCACCCTCCCTTCTTACTTGTGTTTGTATAATTTGAAGCAGTGGCATTAAAGCTTTAACTTTTAGCATATTATAGACTTACGGTAACGTCTCTTCCTGAATAGTTACTTGCTTCGTTAGAATCCTGAATTATAGTCAATTTTGGAAGCTATAGTATGTTGTGTCTAGATCTCCTCTAGGATGTAGATGTTTGAAATCTGTTGATTGTTTTGTGTTGTACGAGTACGTATCTTACTAGGATAGTATTAGTCTAGTTCGCATTGTCCTTTATCACTGATTCTTTGTTTACCCCCTATCTAAAATACATTGCATCTCAAAAGGCTCATATGTTGTTCTAGGTTTAAGGTCAGATTCTGTCAAAAATCAAATTTAGCTTAATGTTTTATGTAATATGCTGTAATGGGGTTAGTTGGATCTAGGTTTCGTCCCTGTTCTTCCTTGTTTCTCATGTATGAATGGTTGAAACTTTGTCATTCTAGAGATGTTATTTGGAATAGAACGGTGTTGTTTTGCTTGTTAAAACCGTTATCTGGTGTCCTATTTTTCCCGCCTTTATCTTTGATATCTTTAGAGTCTTAAGTTTTTCAACTTTAGTGACCTAATTCTTAATTTCTCTGCCCGTTGTTATATGTTCCCAGTTGACATTTATATTTTTTAAAATCCTCGCCTATCCTGAAACTACTTCAGCAGGTAACTTTAGAATATCCTTTCTCTTCTTTTTCTTCTTTTTCTCTATTTGGTCGGAATTTTCCTCTGTTAAGGCATAACATTATGATCTAATTTGCTCTTCTCTAATATTTCTAACCAGAAGTTCCAGTATGGTTTGTAAGTGTTACGTTAGGATCTCGCATTGTTGTTTATGAGTGTCATTTATTTTTGAGTTAATAATCGCATCTTAAGATGCTCTATATGTTATAGCATTGCCAGATTTCATTTAAGAGATGAGGATCCTTGACTTTACTCCTTTAAGTGTAGCTAAGATTTGATTGGAAAAGTGATCAGGTTCTTTGTTTTGCCCAAGAGATTAGATTTTATTCATTTCTTACTAGTTAAGTTTTTACTATGGAAGTAGCCTCCCTTATTACGTTGGTCATTTGTGGATTTTAATGCTCTGCAATACCATTATAATGAAATATTGATTGCCCTGATCACTGCTTGGTTGACATCACTGCGAGGGTCTTTATTTCTTGCTAAAACCTCTCTTTCTAAAATGACATTCCTACTAAGAATGCATAACATTAAAGTAGTTGTCCATTTAAGATCTTTTTTTTCTTATCAAAAAGACTGTTTTAGTATCATTTAATTAAAGTTTATCAGCTTCGAAGATATTCTCATTTAGAATAACTCTAGAACCTTGCGCGTATGGCCTTCGAATAATTTCAAAACATGTTAATCCTCTTAGTTTTAACTCAAATACACTTTGGTTTAGTCAAAGTCGATATTGTTCTTGGTTGCAGTACATTCTTTCAAATCTACCATTTTCTTTAAACTCATGCTCTGTTCAAGTTCCTTTCTATATCACTTTATGTTTTGAATGGTCATCATGTTCATCTCAGTGTAATTCTCATATTATATGAGTTTCTTTTTCCTTTTTTTCTTTTTTTCAAATTCGGATTTTGCAGCATGGTAGAAAGTAACTTTGTTCAAATGACTTTTTCCATTTATGTAGTTTTTGTCTTGCAAAGTTGGGGCTGATTGTTAGTATCTTGTGGTCTGGTGTAACGCTAGATAAAATTATCAAAACACCCCTAGAGGAGAGGTGTGCGCAAAACGTGTCTTTCAATGCTAGGATTAAAAATCTGAGGCCAGATTCATGATCAGCACAAAAAATTGAGTGGGGAAAGGGTCTCGGTTGATTTTTAGAGCGAACAAATTAAAAGATAATTTTTAGTTCTAAAAGGAAAATCAGTGTGAGTCCATGATAGAGCCGCGTAGCGGACCTACCGCGGAGACACTTACATTTTTCTGTGATTTTTCGATGGAGTTGAATTTTGCCAAAATGCACTGTCCACGACATGTCTGCATCGCGGACAGTGATATTCCAAGTTTGGAAATTTTTTTAAAAATTTTGAGGGGCATTCTAGTCCATTTATTATATCTCCTAAACCTCCTATACGATGAATAGATGTCGTTTTCTCAGAGAATGGGTTCTAAAAACCATCCAAAAGCATCTTCCTAGCAAAATCACTATGTTAGGGCTTTAGGAGAGTTGAGATTGAAGAATTCACGAGCATATCTTTCAAAGAATTTTTTTTAGCAATCATCCCAGGTATGTAAGGCTAACCTAAAGCATGAGATTTTTCTTCCATGTGCCCTTTTTTGAGTTAATTGAGTCTATGGTTGAAGATGATGAGTTATATGTGAAAATCTCTGAGTATTTTACTGAGATTCTTCTTAATTCATGTGCTTTTGTTAAGTTGATCTTCATCATAAACTTGATTTACTGCATAAGTGTTTTCATGAATAATTTTGCAAAATTCTATGTTTATTTTACTCAAGAATAAAAGAATGAACTTAGGGGGGTGAGTCTAGAGCCTTGACGATGAGGATGTGTGTGATGTTGTGATTGTGTTTTAAATTGATGAGCGTCTTGATGATGATGTTGATGAGACTGATGTTCATGAGTCTTAAAACTTGAAACCTAATTCAAAAAGGAATATTTCGAGTCCATGATGTTGGTATTAATGAGATGATGTTGATGTTGATGAAATGAATTGATATTCATGTTGAGGTACTATGCCCCTATGGGATGATGATGATATATTATGTCCCTATGGGACTAATGATGATGATGTTTTATGGGAATGTCGAGTCTTGGGAGGAGTATTGAGCACCAAAATGGGTGAGAGTGAGTCCACCTTGTTCCCATTAACTACGTGGCCCGCTTAGGAAGAGAGAATTGAACTGCAATGTAGATGGCTCCTTTCATGTCCCAATAGAGGACTG
The DNA here is from genome assembly GCA_029948455.1 of Solanum rostratum. Taxonomy (NCBI): domain Eukaryota; kingdom Viridiplantae; phylum Streptophyta; class Magnoliopsida; order Solanales; family Solanaceae; genus Solanum; species Solanum rostratum. Next base: position 26,738,371 of record CM057047.1, read on the forward strand.
AGGTTTTTTTTTCTTGTGGATCCACTGAGGTTGATGTCCTTTACCCCAGGCAGGGTACTGGATGGATGTGACAATGACATCGCTTCGTTGTATAAGCACCGGCTCATAGGTGATGGTTGTCGGTTAGAGAAACTCCTAGTTAGGTTCCCTACCGATAGAATTCTGATGTTGATGTGATGGTATGAATCTTGATGGATGTTGATGTTTTTCCTTCTACTCTTTATCCTTGTTCTAGACGGGCATTGGTCCTTCGAGTTTAGTTGAGTCGAGTTGAGTTGAGGTGAGTATGATGAATTGATGATGTTGAGGTGAGATTTTGATGAGTCATTTGTCTACTATTTATTCTTGCTTGAGATAGACATTTGACATCCTGACGAAGTATGATGTTGAGTTGATGTTTTTCGCTTTTTATTCTTCCTGTTTCTTATCCATTCAGCTATATTACATACAGTACATTCCACATACTAATGCCACTCGGCGTTGTATTGTTTCATGATACAGATACAAGAGTTAGAGGACTTCAGTAGGTACATCATTGAGGTTTAAGGATTTTTCTGATTCTAGTCATTGGTGAGCCTCCTAGCTATCCGGAGGAGACCTTTTTTTTATTTTTTTCTTTATTTATAGAGTTGGGTAGCCATGGCCTGTCAGGGTACCATCTTAGATAGTTGATTTAAGTTAGAGGCTTCATAGACATGAGTCGAGGTTTGACGTTGAGGTTTTTCCCTTAAGAGTTGAGTTAGCATTAACACTTGCTTATTTTGATGTTGAGACTAATGTTGGCCATTGGCCCTTCTTATTGAGGTAGCTCACTACATTACTTCTACTATTCTGCTATACTGATGTGGAGTGACTTTCCTGAGAACGAGTGGTTCTCTTGGGGACTAACAATAGTCTCTGGGTGCCAGCTACGCCTAGGGTACCTTCCCGGGGCGTGACAAACATGGTGTTAGAGCATACAGTTCAAGAGTCCTAGGGAGTCTATGAAGTCGTGTCTAGTAGAGTCTTGTTTATGTGTGTGTTATGCACCACACTTCATAAACAAGAGGCTATAGGACATTAGGAATGGTTACACTTCTTTGATGTTCTGAGTTCGTGCGATGGAGTTTGACTCTATGAAACTCTCTTCTAATTCGTGTGTTACACGTTTGTAGATCATGCATCCAAAACACACTACTTTCCAAGGAGATGCCTTAGTCCCAAATGCTGAGAATCCCCTACAAAAGGTCCTTACCCAGAATGAGACAAGGAGACAGGGTCGAACCACCAGAGCTACTGAGGTTCTACCGGTACCTCCTGCTCAGTTAGCCTCTACTTCAGAAGCAGACTTCAGGGGAGTCATTTCTATGCTCACTCAGTTGGTGGCCTCTCAGAGTGATAGCCGTGGTCCCTAGGCCCCTAGCTCCAGATTCCAAAAGCCTGTAGCTGCATCCAGGCTCAGAGATTTCGTGAGGATGAACCCGCCAGACTATACGGGGTCTAAGGTTGAGGAAGACCCGAAAAACATTATTGATGAGATGTGCAAGATTTTGAGGGCTCTACATGCGAGGGGGATTGAGGGAGTTGAGCTAGTCTCTTATCAGCTTAAAGATGTTGCTAATATCTGGTAAACCAGTGGGAAGATGGTAGAGGCGAGGATGTTGAGCCTGCTGAGTCGGAGGAGTTTCAGAGTGCTTTACTCGATCACTTCTTTCCCCAAGAGTTGGAGGAGGCGAAGGTTGAGGAGTTCGTGAATCTGAAGCAAGAGGGGTTGACTATTGAAAAGTAAAGCCTTAAGTTTATTCAGCTGTCCCGATATGCCCCAGAAATGGTCCTTGATATGAGGACAAGAATCAGAAAGTTCATGTCTAGATCGGGCAGGCATGTAAAGAGGGAGTGTAAGGCAACATTGCTGATTCCAGGTATGGACATCTCTAGACTTATGGTCTATGCCCAATAGATTGAGGAGGACAAGAAGAAGGATAGGGAAGAGCAGCAGAGTAAGAAGGCCAAATCGGCAGGGCATGAGCCTAGCCAACAGAAGCAGAATAAGGGTGATAGAAGTTTCTTTCAAAAGAAGTCATCTAGCTATGCACCCTCTATGGCGAGTGGGCATGTTCAGCAAAAGAAGCATGATCAGAAATCCTATGGTCACCAAACTTTCAGAGCTCAGGGACCTCAGTCCCAAGCTAGCGTTACCCAAGGCCCGAGAGGAAAGCCACTTTATGGCAGATGTGGCAGGCTGCACCCTGGTGCGTGCCGTGAGGGCACAAATGCTTGCTTTTCATATGGAAAGCGTGGCCATTTTTAGGGTGAGTGTCCTTCGAGGAGATGCAGTGATAAGGGTAACAGAGCTCAGTCTTTTATAGCACCCCCTGCAGGTAGTCATCAGAAGGCTACTACTGTGAATGCAAGAGGTGGGACGAATCGTCCGTATGCGATGGGTAAGCGACAGGACCAAGAGGTTGCACCAGATATAGTTACGGGTATACTCCGAATCTTTTCTTATAATTATTATGCATTGCTTGACCCAGGTGCCACTTTATCCTTTATGACGCCCTATGTGGCTAATAAGTATGAGATTTTTCCAAAGTGTTTGCTTGAGCCTTATACTATTTCTACTCCTACTAGTGAGTCTATCCTAGCTGAGAGGATCTACGGAGACTATGTAGTATCCATCTATCATAGGGATACTTTGGCCGACTTGGTAGAGTTGGAGATGGTTGATTTTGATGTAATTCTTAGTATGGATTGGCTCCATGTCTGTCATGCCTCCATAGATTGTAGGGCCTGAGTTGTTAACTTCCGATTTTCAAATGAACCAGTCTCAGAGTGGAAGGGAAGTTCTTTTGCACCCAAGGGTAAATTTAATTCCTACCTGAGGGCTAGAAAGTTAATCTCTAAGGGTTGTGTTTATCACCTTGTGCGAGTTAAATCTGATGATATGGAGTCCCCTACTCTTGAGTCGGTCCCAATTGTAAATGAGTTCCCTGAGGTGTTCCCTGAGGATTCACTTGGGGTCCCTCCTGATAGGGATATTAACATCGGTATTGATGTAATTCCCGACACGCAGCCTATTTCAATTCCACCATATGGGATGGCCTCGCTGAGTTGAAAGAGGTAAAGGAGCAGTTAAATGATTTGTTAGAGAAGGGCTTTATTAGGCCAAGTGTTTCTCCTTGGGGTGCTCCCATTTTATTTGTATGACAGAAGGATGGGTCTCTTAGAATGTACATAGACTGTAGGAAACTAAACAAGGTCATAATCAATAATAAATATCCTCTTCCCAGGATAGATGACATGTTTGACCAACTTCAGGGTGCCTCATGATTTTCAAAGATAGACCTCATATCGGGTTACCACTAGTTGAAAGTGAGGGAATATGATGTTCCAAAGACAGCCTTTAGGACAAGATATGGCCACTTTGAGTTCTTGGTTATGTCCTTTGGGTTGACGAACACACCGATAACTTTCATTGATTTGATGAATAAGGTGTTCAGGCCCTACCATGACATGTTTGTTATCATATTCGTTGATGATATTTTGGTGTATTCGAGGAATGAGGAGGAGCATGCCAAATACCTTAGAGTTGTTCTTCAGAATCTTAAGGACCATGAATTGTATGTGAAGTTCTCGAAGTATGAGTTTTGGATTAAGTCAGTGGAATTCCTAGGCCATGTTGTATCGGGTGATGGAATTTGAGTAGATGGCCAAAAGATTGAAGCGGTTAAGAACTAGCCAAGACTGACCTCTCTAACGACATAAGAAGTTTCTTTGGGTTAGCAGGCTACTACCGCAGATTTGTTGAGAGATTTTCTTCCCTATCTGCACCATTGACCAAACTGACTCAGAAAAAGTTCAGGCTTCAATGGTCTAAGGAATGTGAGAAGAGCTTCCAAGAGTTGAAGACTAGATTGACCACTACACCTGTTTTGACTTTGCCCGACGGGACGAAAGATTTTTTGATATACTGTGATGCATCAAGAGTTGGGTTGGGATGTGTATTGATGCAGAGAGGGAAGGTGATAGCCTATGCTTCCAGGCAACTTAAATTTTACGAGAGGAACTATCCGACCCATGATCTTGAGTTGGTGGCAGTAGTATTCGCACGTCAAATCGGGCGCCACTACTTGTATGGAGTGCATATGGACGTATTCACTGACCACACGAGCTTACAGTATGTCTTCAGTCAGAGAGAGCTCAACCTGCGACAGAGGAGATGGTTGGAATTTCTCAAATATTATGACATGAGCATCTTACACCACCCAGGTAAAGTAAACATTGTTGCTGATGCTCTTAGTAGGTTGTCTATTGGTAGCACAGTCCATGTTGAAGAAGAGAAGAAAGAGATAGTGAAGGAAGTGCATAGGTTGGCTCGACTGGAATTCCAACTTGAGGAGAATGACGATGGAGGAATCAATGTATAGAGTGAGCCTTCATTGTCCCTAGTGACTGAGGTAAAAGAGAAGCAGGATCAAGATCCTATTATACTCCAATTGAAGGAGGTTGTCCTCAAACAAAAAGTGATGGTTTTCTCCAAAGGGGGAGATGGGGTATTGAGATACTAGAGTAGGCTATGTATTCCTAATGTTGATGGTGTTCGAGAGAGGATTATGGCACAAGCCCATAACACTAGATACTCCATTCATCTGGGCTCCATCAAGATGTATCACGACTTGAGAGAAGTCTATTAATGGAGTGGGATGAAGAGGGACATTGTTGAGTTCATTTCAAAGTGCCCAAATTCCCAGCAAGTGAAGGTTGAGCATCAAAGGCCAAGTGGCTTGGCTCAAAACTTTGAGATTCCAAAATGGAAGTAGGAGACGGTTAACATGGACTTCATCACCGGCCCAACGAGATCCTGGAGGTAGCATGATTTCATATGGGTGATTACAGAAAGGATGACTAAGTCAGCGCACTTCTTAGCAGTCAAGATGACTAATACTGCAGAGGAGTATGCCAAGACGTATATCCAATAGATTGTGAGGTTGCATGGATTTCCCTTTCCAATCATCTCGGACAGAGGAGCCCAATTTACCTCTCACTTCTGGAAGTCTTTCCAGAAAGGATTGGGTACCAAAGTGAACTTGAGCATGGTCTTTCATCCACAGTCGGATCAACAAGTAGAGCACACTATTCAGACGGTAGAAGATATGTTGAGAGCCTGCGTCCTTGACTTCAAAGGAAATTGGGATAACCATTTACCATTGATTGAATTTGCATATACAATAGTTATCATGCAAGCATTCAAATGGTCCCCTACGAGGCCTTTTATGGGAGGATGTGTAGATCACCCATTAGGTGGTTTGAAGTTGGAGAAGCTGAGTTGATTGGGCCTGACCTTGTCTACCAGTCCATGGAGAAGATGAAGATTATTAGAGAAAGATTGAAGACTGCACAAAGCCGTCAGAAATCTTACACAGATGTAAGGAGAAGAGACCTAGAGTTCGAGGTGAGCAATTGAGTATACCTGAAGGTATCACTCATGAAGGGTGTCATGAGGTTTGGAAAGAAGGGGAAATTAAGTCCTCGTTATATTGGACCTTATCACATTTTGAGGAGAATCGGGAAGGTTGCTTATGAGCTAGAGTTACCTTCTGAGTTAGATGGAACCCATCCGGTGTTCCACATTTCGATGTTGAAGAAGTATTTGGGAGATCCTGCCTTGGTAATCCCTGTTGAGAGCATAGGAGTTAGAGATACTTTGTCCTATGAAAAAATTCCAATCCAAATCCTTGATCGACAGGTTCACAGACTGAGAAAAAAAGAGATAGCCTCGGTCAAAGTTTTGTGGATGAACCAATTTGTTGAGGAAGCCACATAAAAGCTGAGGAAGAGATGACAACCAAATACTCGCACCTATTCGTGCCTGATGTTGATGAGAGTATCAAAGGTAATATTCCTATTCATAATTTAAATTGATGTTTCTTCCATGAGTTGATATGTATATTCCTGATGTTTTGAGTAGATGTTATTAAGGTCGATGAAGAGTTGAGGAGTTGAGTTGTAAAGTGAGTATTGAGGTGAGTCTTGAGTCTATTCCTACCATAATACCGTTCCTACTCATCATTGGAGGATGACTGATTCCAAGGGGGAGATGATGTAACGCCCGATAAAATCACCAAAATACCCCTAGAGGAGAGGTGTGCGCAAAATGCTCTTCCGATGCTCGGATTAAAATTTTGAGGCCAGATTCATGATCATCACGAAATATTGAATGGGGGAAGGGTCCCCGTCAATTTTTAGAGCGACTGAGTCAAAAGATAATTTTTCGTTCTAAAATGAAATATAGTGTAAGACTGCGAAATAGCCGTGTCGCGGACCAACCGCGGAGACACTCTTACGTTTTTCTGTGATTTTTTTACGGAATTGAATTTTGCCAAAATGCACTGTCCACGACAGGTCTGCATCGCGGACTGTGATATTCCAAGTCTGGAATTTTTTTTCAAAAAATTCGAGGGGCATTCTAGTCCATTCCTAATATCTTCTAATCCTCCTATACGATTAATATATGTTATTTTCTCAGAGAAAAGGGTTCCAAAACCCATTAAAAAATTCTCTTCCAAGCAAAATCACTAAGTTAGGGCTTGAGGAGAGTTGAGATTGAAGAATTCAAGAGGAGATCTTTCAAAGAATTGTTGTTATCAATCATCCCAGGTATGTAAGGCTAACCTAAAGCATGGGATTGTTCTTCCGTGTGTCCTTTTTGAGTCAATTGAGTCTTGGTTGAAGATGATGAGTTATATGTGAAAATCCCTGAGTATTTTATTGAGATTCTACTTAATTCATGTATTTGTCTTAAGTGATGATCATCATAAACTTGATTTACTTCATAAGTGTTTTCATGAATGATTTTACAAAATTCTATGTTTATTTTACTCAAGAATAAAAGAATGAACAGGGAGATGAGTCTAGAGCCTTAACGATGAGGATGTTTGTGATGATGTGATTGTGTTTTAAATTGATAATAGTCTTGATGATGATGTTGATGAGACTGATGTTCATGAGTCTCAAAAGTTGAAACATAATTCTAAAAGGAATGTTTCGAGTCCATAATGTTGATATTAATGAGATGATGTTGATGTTGATGTTGATGAGATGAGTTGATATTGATGTTAAGGTACTATGTCCCTATGGGAATGATGAAGATGTATTATGTCCCTATGGGACTGATGATGATGATGTTTAATGAGCATGTCAAGTTCTTGGAGGAGTATTGAGCATCGAAATGGGTGAGAGTGAGTCCCACTTGAACCTATTAACTACGTGGCCCGCGTAGGAAGAGAAATTGAACCACAATGCGGATGGCTCCTTTCTTGTCCCAATAGAGGACTGAGGTTTTTTTTCCTTGTGGATCCACTGAGGTTGACGTCCTTTACCCCGGGTAGGGTACTAGATGGATGTGGCAATGACATCGCTTTGTTGTATCATCACCGGCTCACAGGTGATGGTTGTCGGTTAGAGAAACTCCCAGTTAGGTTCCCCACCAAACTTAAGCCTCGATTTTAATCGTGCAAATTTTGAAAACTACTACTTTCCACACTACCAGGATTCCATTTGAAACAGAGATGGGTTGACGGTCCAGTTCTGCAATGCTTCTCTAGGCTTGGCATCACGGATGGTCAATTTGCTGAGATCTATCACTTTCTCTTCTCCGATCATGGCTACGAAAAAATTTCCTATTCCTTCCATGATGTCATCTTCAACTGCTGGACCTAGGGTTGGAGCTTGTTCTGGTACAAATGTCATCTTGCTTGACCTCCCATTGCAGACTTTTACTTATATAAGTTGATATCTAAGTCTGGTGGTACCTTTCAGATGCTTCAGCTGGATTGGTTCAACTATGCCATTACACTTAAGTCCAAGTCCTATCCTAGGCTGATATCCATACTTCAACATCTCTGAGGCAACCATCTTTGCCGTGCTTGACAATTTTACTTCATCTGACCCTACTTTCTCATCAACTTTCGCAGCTTGCATAATTTCTAAAGTATGAAAGATGGCTCCATCTAACTCACCAGTGACCGGAAAAGAATCAATAGAACAGATGGGGTTACTATGCTCCCCATGGATGGTAACTTCCACACGACCCCACTCAAACTTTACACACTGATGAAGATTTGATGGCACGGCTCTCACCATCTAGATCCATTGTCTCCCCAGCAATAGGTTGTAGTTAGACGACACATCCATCACTTGAAATAAAATAGGGAATTCAGCTGGCCCACCTGTAATGTGAGATATGTTTCTCCAATAACACTTCTTTGTGTCCCATCGAAAGCTCTAACTTTCACACGACTCTCTCTTATCTCTCCCATATTCACACCCAAATCCCTTAGTGTTGTGAAAGGCAAATGTTGCATCCAGAACGACCATCAATCAGAACTCGAGTCACAATCTTGCCACAACATTTGACCATGATATGAAGCGCTTTGTTATGTCAAACCCCTTCTGCTGGTAGCTCATCATCATGAAAAGAAATCTTGTTAGCTTCCACAACTCGTCTGATGGTTGTAGCTAGTGTTTCACTTGCGGTCTCTTTTTGAATGCAAACCCCACTTAATACTTCCATCAAGGCATTCCTATGGGTTTCAGAACTTATAAGAACGACAAAATGGATATGTGAGCTGGTGTTTTCTTGAACTGTTCTTTAACTGAATAGTCCTTGGGTTGCATCTTCTTCCAGAATTCAGCAGCTTCTACATCAGTGATATTTCTTTTCAAATTCTATTCTTTCCCAATAACTCCTCGATTAAGATCTTTGGGAGCATAACATCTTCTAGACCTAGTCATTCCTTAAGCCACAATGGTATTAATCATCTTACCTATAACTTTTTCTTGGTAATCCCATAGGACTGCTTTGGTGTCATACTCTGAATTCTCAGTGATCAAAGTGGTTAATAACTCTTGGCAAGTAGGTTTGGACAACTAAAGGTTCCCTTAACTGAACTATGATAACAGGTTGCACCGGAGATGCAGTAGCAACTCCTTTGGTGTTCCAAGTAGGCAAGGTAGTTCCTTCCAACTCATATTCTCTTTCTACGGTGACCATGTTGACATCTCGATTCTCGTGATTTAGCAAAGGGTTATTCTTCACACTTAGAGGTGTTGGAGTGCATTTTATAATACCTTTCTTGATCAGAGACTCTATCGATTCTTCAACCCGTAACAGTCCTCTGTGTCGTGCCCTTGAATCCCTGAATTGTATGTGTATTTCTTGCTCCCACCAAAGTTGCGAGGAATGGAATAGGGGAGTTTTCCTTCAACTGGCTGCAACACCCCCTCCACCCTTAGTCTTTCAGATAACTGTGCATAAGGTTCGGCAATGGGCGTGTAGGTGCAAATGTTTCTGGCTTAAAGATTTGGACGTAATCTTGGCGCATATGTTGGCCTATTTTAATGGATTGGTGCTTGGACAGGTATATATGGTCTTGGTGGACTTTGGTGTGCCGGTGCTTGAGGTAGATTGTAGTGGGGTTGGGTATTATATACTGGGTATGGGATGTACAGAGCATGTGCAACAATTTGAAGATTGTTGGGGTATTAGTGAGATGAACCTCCATGGTAGTAGGTGATAGTCGAGACATCCTCCTTTTTCTTCTTGATGCCACTGATGGATCCCAATTGTATGGCCTTACTTGTGGCTTGCAATGCCTCCATGGACTGAATCTTCCCAGATTTGATCCCTTCCTCTATAAAGTCTCCCATTTTGACCAATTCGGCAAATATCTAGCCCATCATCAATATCATCTTGTCAAAGTAGATGCCTTCTGGAGCTCGAATAATGTATTTGGAGAGCTCACTCTCATCCAGTGGTGGTTGGACCCTAGCACCCTCAATTCTCAAGCGCCTTGCATATTCTTGGAAGTCCTCAGAGGGTTTCTTTTATATGTTGGCTAATGGGAACTTATCTGGAGTGATTTCGGTGTTAAATTATAAGGAGTCATGAAATCCTCAGCCATTTCTTGCCAATCATACCATTTGCAAGGATCCTGACGAGTATACTAAGTCAAGGCTTCTCCAGACAATCATCGAATGAATAACTTCATCCTTAGCTTCCCATTTCTCCCCACACCGACTAACTTATCACAATATGCCCTTAAATGAGGATGAGGGTCACCTTTCCCATCAAATAGTTCAAACTTCGCGTGACTTGTACCCTACTAGCATATCGATGTCGGGGTGAATGCCCAAGTTCTCATAATCCAGGCTCTCTGCTCCCCTAGTGACTTGCAAGCTTTTTAACGCCTTCCTTAGACCATGAAGTTGGGCATTTATTGACTCTTTTTTTTCAAGCGAGCATCTTTCTCCATTTCTGCATGTTGGTCAACCTTGTATGGGACTTTAACCATGGCTGGGGTCATGAAAGCAGGGGCTTCAACAGTATATACAAGTGGCACATATGGCTCATTAGGAGCGGCAACGTGTGCCCCGAGTATCTGCTGCATCGCGGGATAGGGGTATCGTGTGATTTTTTGGAGGATGGTCAGGAGCGGTCCTGACCATTGATGAAGCAGCTAGTGGTGCTTGGCCATGAATTAGAGCATGTTGGGTATGCCTAGGTAGTTTCGGTGAGTTGGTAGAAGACAGGTCAGTTTTTGGAAAGTAGATAGGTGTTTTGAAGGTTGGGAGAGTAGTAGTCAAAAGCTTGGCCAAGTCTCGTACTTGACGCAATTCCTCCCTTAGGGCTTCCAATTCTTGTGCCATAAGAGCCATTCTCTCATCATTTTGAGCGGTATTTTGAGAACCTTCGGGGTTTTCCATGGATACTATTATATTTGCAGCGGTGTCAAATTCTTCTCCGTTGGTCATCTTTCTTTTGGATCGAAGGTTGTATCGTGAGTCAGCCAATTTGCAAGTTGGCACAAATCAACGTTCTTTTAGGATTAACAATAACCAACCCAAAAAGGAAGAAAAAAAAGGAAACCTATGTTAGTTTGGGAGATATTGTAAAGAAAAGGAAAAGATGTATATAGAAAATATGTAACACATATATACGCCAAGTTGCCGACATTCAAGATACGTCCTAATATGGGGCCTCTTTTTGCTGGAGGTTAGACTAAGTTGCAATTAATTTGATGATAAATGATCCAATTAAACACATTCTAGATTCGGAACAACATAATTTTCATTGATAGAAAATGTCTTGAGTCATACAACAGAGCAACCAGGTAGGAAACTAGATAATAAGAGTGAGGGAAGGGAAGATCATGCAAAGGATGAGTTACGTGACCCTACAATGGAATACGACAAAGTACAAAAGATAAAGCTATGGCCAAGTTGGACCATCATTATCGTCATCTTCCCAATCATAGTATGGTCCCGGGTAGTATTTTGGAGAGTTCAAACCCGTCTCCGAATCTTCTATATGATCAAACTCTATGGATGCATACTTAGAGTGGTCATCTCTTGCCACCGGGGAAAGTCCATCTCCCATGACTTTGTCTTCTTATGGATTCTCTTCAGGCTCTTCTTCCGGATCTTCCTCAGGGTCTTCCTCTGGATCCTCCCTTGGATCTTCTCCTAGGTCCTCCTCTAGATCTTCTTCTATCCTTTGGATCAAATGATCCATGGATCCTGGAACTATTTGATTAGAAAAAAAGTTAGTGATAAATTATTCATTTACTTCTCAAAATTTAGTGATAAAAAAATAATTAATTTGACTTAGAAAAAGGAACAAAATACAAGGCATGTCGTACATATTGTCAATAATATCCATGGAAAGCTTTAACGATACTATATTATTATTAATTTTATGCAATAAAAATATATAACCAATATAATAAATAGATGAACTTGAAATGGGTGAGAATTTATATATTAGAAAAGTATAGACACATGTTTAAAATCATATAGAATGAATAAACCTATAAAATTTATTGTAAGAAATCCATAACAATATTAGATATGAAAACTTATTACATCATTTACAAAATCAAGATAAAAGATGAAATAAGATAACGGGGTGTGTATACATAACAATACACGTAATTTGAGTAAAAGTTAAATAAAAATGGAATTTTGAAGTAAACTAAATAACTAAAATAACATAAAATCAAATAAATAAAATAAAAATATTAAAATATTACGTAAAACTTGTGAGTATGTATATAAAATAAAATATATTTATGTATGTTGTCAAAAATATATGGAGCTTATTATTTTATTTATATGTCTTTATAAAATGACAATAACTATATATTGTAGTAAAAATCTGGTAGGGCGTCAAATTTTATATTTTATCTAAAAATAAATAACATTGATAAAATGATGATGGATATAAAATAAGAATAAAAATATGTCTTGTGGAAAATGATACACCAAGTATAGGGAAAACTAAGATAAAATATATACCTTGCGGATGACGTATGCATATACATACCTTGTATTATTGGACCCGTTTAAAAAAATCTAAAATGTCAAAAGTTTATATTAAGAAAATAGCCTAATACCTGAATCATATATATATATTAGTAACTTTATCAGAAATTAATCAAAGTAAAATCCTTTAAAGGGATTTAAATGTCACGACCCAAAAATGGACGTGATAGCACTCATCTTATCCTACAAAGACAAGTCAGCCTAAAACCCAATTATAACCATAAAATGTGGAAGGATAATACAAAGTGAAAATTTTAACTACCGATAATAAGTCAGCTTAATTAAAATCCCCCAAGACCTGGTTGTCACGTGCACAAGCCTCTAGTGTGTTACAATGGATTTGAAAAAAGTACAAGTCACAAATGATGTTCTCTCTAAAGTAGAACAAGATCATAAATAGGAGGACGAGGCTCGCAGAGATGACAAATAACTACCTCTGTAATCTCCAAGAAAGCCTCGAATAAAAAAAAGAAGAGAGAGTATCACAAAGATCCGAGCGCATAACCTACAAAAATGTAGAAGCAAGGGGTGAGTACCAACTACATGGTACCCATCAAGTCAACTAACAAAACAAAGCAAGTCCAATAGAATACACAAGCTCCTTTCATCCCAACCGACCTCTACAACTATAACCCGCATAGAAAATCAGTCCAACCCAGCAACACATAATACATAATAAAGATAACTTTCATAGTGTAACAATTCAACATCGCCAGCCACAACTTACCAGTGATAATACAGTCAAATACAGGAATAACATCATGTCACATAAGAATATGCAAGGATGAAATGCAATGCTTATGCAATAATCGGTGGTAATGACCTCGACATATTATCATCGTCAACAAACACCTCGGCATATTATCATTGCCGGCAAAGACCTCCGCATATTATCATCGCTGGAAAAGACCTCCGCATATTATCATCGCCGGCAAAGACCTCCGCATAATATCTCGACCGGTAAAGACCTCGGCCCCAATTTTTACCATCTCACTCATATCAATATCCATAACCAATGCAAAAATGTATGACATAGAATGAATGAACATAAGATGAAGTCCACAAACAAATCCACTCATAATCACCAACCACAATCACATATCTCAACATAGATCTTATGCCAATTAACCACATTTTCAATTCAGGTGTTACAACACCACACATAACCAACCACAACAATATATCTCAATAATAGAACTCACACCAATTAACCACATTTTCAATTCAGGTGCTACAACATCCCCCAATTCAGATTTACATCTAATCACCCCATATTTATAACATTAAAAACATTTCATGAATCACACATAGGAGAAAGGAAAATTTGAGAATTCTATGAGAATTACAAAGTTTTGAAAGTCCACTTGCCTTAAGTAATAGAATCACATTCTGAATCTTGAATCTTTCATAACGTTTTCAGATGATCAAAATCTGTTCAAATACATAATCTACATAAGAATACGAATCTAATGACACCCATATTGCTATATTTTTTTTGCTCAAAAATCGGGTCAAAAAGTCACCCCGAGCCCTTAAATTCGAATCTGAAAATTTCTTTCAGATTATTTTTACCCATTATAAACTAAACATATACGTCAAATTTAAGCTAAACTGGATCATTGTCGACCCCAATATCAAAATTTTATTCTAAGAACCCTAGAGCTATGTTTTCTTAATTTAACATAAATTATACACGTTTTTACCTTAAAATTTATTCATAATCTTATGAAACTTAATAGAAAGGATGGGAATAATTACCTTGATGTTTCGAGATGAAAATCACAATTTTTCTCTATCTTTTTCCATTTCTTTTTCCTTCCCATAATTTTTTTTCTTCTGCGTAGTCTGCGTGCATCAATTGTTTTTGCTCTCTGCTTGCATTGTTTCCATAAGGCTGCTACTGCGCAACCCTTTCCCCTTATATATTTATTTTTTAAATTTTTTTTCTTTCTTATTTACTTATTTTAATATATTAAAAGTGATAAATTCTATTAACCTATTTTTGATAAATATGGAAGAAATAGTATAGGATATTAATTAAAAAAATTATTTTAATCCACCAATCTAAAATTATCCGTCAACTAAATGACCGTAATTATCGAATAGTCTAAAATTACCTACAAACAATTACAAGAATAATCTTTTATAAAAGAGAGAGGATTTATTTTTAAAATAACTTAACGGGTCATTACATTATCCACCACTAAAAATCATGTTCGTCCTCGAACATAAAGAAGGAGAAGGAGGATAAGCTCCTTTAAGATCATTCCATCGAAATCAACCATTAAGAACTGAGCTTTCGAATCATACTTTGGCAAATCTATAATTCAGGAGTGAGTTTTCAAGCCACAGGCTAACTCATGAATTTGATATGAATAACAACCACTAATCCATAACTCAACAAACCTTTTCTCAGATAATCATGATAAAATTTTTAAATCAATACCGATCATAATTAAAAGCAAACCTAAGTCAACCATCTCACACTTCTAATGCACAAACCCTCATAGATTTTGTTAAGATTTCATTCTCACAATCAAATCTTCCCACGATCTTAAGTTATAAAATGTTATCTTTAGACATTGGATACTCATCATAGACAATCGGATTTTTCTAACCCAATGGAGAAAATGATTTTGATAACAACTTAGCGGACAATACACCAAACCAAACAGATTCTCTAACACTATCGAAAATACTAGATCAATAGTTGTGACTATAACATACCTTAAGAGTGATACAGCTAGACCCAACAGGCCTCATATTTCAATCATACATAACCAGAACATAACCTCTATGACGTGATGAATCTTAATACTGCTAGGCATCTATAAGTATTCATGGTAGCTCTTCTATAAATTCACATAAGCAAAGTTGTGTATAGAACCACTTGTATACTTCAACTGTCCCAAATAATACTACACATGTCAACATTGAAATAATCAAGTTTGCATAAGCATCCTATCTTACTAAGAGAAAATTGCAGGATCGGTTCACCCGATCCACCATAAAGGATCCGTCTACCAAAGTGAAGACACGAGTGGAAATAGGCAGGTATTTCGATAATAATGCAGGTAGTCACACCAAAATGCACGGAATGAAGGTCGAATAACACAAGATACTCCTTTCATAGTGCCCCTATCAAACATTTTCATTCATCTGACCCTATCTTTTTTTAAATTCCATTTTTAGCTGCACATAATCAACCTATCTGGTTCCAATACAATTGTACACATACTTAATTTATCAAACTTCATATACTCTTCACAGTACTGCATCAAAGACAACGCTCTTAATACTAACAGAATATCATAGCCATACTTTTCATTTACCATCCTCTCAAATTGTGACTAGTATTAAAGTCTTCTTAGCTACACATTATCACCTTCAAATATTTCAAACTATGATTTCCTCTCTTTTTATTTAAGTATTTGTTTTATAGACATAAATCACATACAAAGCGGATAGCGTTAATTTTAAAGTTGATAGTACTTTTCTCATCGAGGTAAGGTTATTTAATTATACCTAAAGTCAATTTCATGCAATCTTTCACATACCAGATTTCAACTACCATTCAAATCATAATATACCAGCAATAGAAAAAAAATTAGTTCGGAATCGTTATCGCTAATTTATGTAGAACGGCGCAAATAAAATAAACATATAATCTCACATAAACCAACCCAAAACAACCACAAGTAGTATAATGAAATGGAATGCAATGTCGTGCAATACAATGCAATGCAATATGGTATCAAGACCATCGTACAATCTGTCGTATACACCCCCATAGAGCTAAGGCTTCCAGACTAAGGGGACCCATAGGGACCTCACAAGCCATACCTCAATCACAACATATCAACTACCTTTCCACCTAACTCATGGTCAAGGACTCATGATAAGAATCTCAATATATCAACTACCTTGCCACCTAACTCTTGGTCAAGGACTCATGACTAGAATCTCAATATATCAACTACCTTTCCACCTAACTCGTGGTCAAGGACTCATGAATCTCAATATATCAACTACCTTGCCACCTAATTCGTGGTCAAGGACTCATGATAAGAATCTCAATATATCAACTACCTTGCCACCTAACTCGTGGTCAAGGGTTTTAAAAAATTGTTTCACAATTCACAATTTCTCAATATGTCATGACATGTAGTATGAGGATGCACACAATCAAGACACAATTATTGAAGCAATATTTCTCACAATAAGTACAATAAATATCAAAGTTCTCAAAGTTTAGCGATTATAACATTCACCCTCTTTTATACACATTGGGATACAATTCTATTCTAAAATACTTCACCACATTTTAGTAACTTTCTTTTCTCAAGTAACCCATGATCCTCAATATCATATCACAATTATCTCCATTTTTCAACACATCGTATTCGCAATATTCTCAATTTAGGATTCAAATGCTCTAAAAGCAAACACATACAATTAAAGCCCTCACACTAGCATCACAACAAAAATTTACAACCCAACATATGATACGATCTCATCCTATAGATTATGACATAAGAATATTCAATAACTCAATCCCAATCTCAAAGAAGGATAGCCAAAGCCATGTCTCATTAATTTTATTGATTTTTGATTCTAACTCCTTTCCTTTCTATTCGAAAGCAGTGTCTCAATACATTTTTACATCTTTTTTTTATGACCACGTTACTCATCAAATAGTAGCAAACGTAACTCTTGATACCTACAGATTGTGTTTACTATACTGAATCCACTCAATCTTGATCATAATCTATCACGAACTCTTAGTACTATTATGCTCTACAGTCATTGCCATCATCTCAAGGTTACCCTCATCATTGATATGATACCAAAACTTTATCGGTCAAATATAAAGAACTAACTCTCTTGGATCTTATTATGGAGTAATAGTCCTCATTTAGAGTCCCCTGAATACACCTCACAACTTAAATATATTAATTGTACACGAGATCCACCACTAAAAGTTTTCTTATAAATAATACTTAGCCCAAGCATCCAGAGTAGCAAACTAGTTGATTTCTCGAATATGAGTACAACATTAAACCTTATTAACTGAGCCCATGATTCACTAATAATTTCTAAAATAGTTTGTATTCACGCTTGACAATTGACATATTTGTTTTCATATACCACTAATACCGTATTTGTGAATGTCCATTGGATCCACCACTAGAACACATCATACCTATCAAGAAAGTAGTATCAAACTCGCTCGCATACTTCTACCCATCAAGTAGTTGTAAAATATTATCCAATCCATCATGACTCTATCCTAAGTAACACACATTTTGTTTCATAAATTCAATCACTAGCAAAAGTAGCACACTCCATAACTCTAACCAAGTAAGCATCGGTTCGTTGTGATAGTCATATCATGGCCTTTCTTAATATCCACTCAATCTATGAAATCATAATAGAGATTCTGACCTTAATCATTTATATCATTATCTACGCAATTGTAACGCCCGGTAAAATTACCAAAATACCCCTAGAATGAGGGTATGTGCGTTACGCGTCTTCCGAAGCTTGTATGGCAAATCCGAGACCGGATTTGGAATCAGCATGGAAAATTGAGTGGGAAGGTGGTCTCGGTCGATTTTTAGAGCGACCCGAGCGAAAGATAAATTTTCGATCAAAAGTAGAAAACAGTGATGGTCCGCGACAGAGGCGCGTCGTGGACCTGTCGCGGAGAAGTACTTCTACGATTTTTCAATTTCGACGGGATGGAGAAAACTCGTTCAAAAGCGTTTTTCTAAAAATACCCTGTTCGCGATAGGTCCGCTTCGCGGACCGTGTATTTTTCGAACTGAGAATTTCTAAATAATTACAAGGGCCATTCCGGTCAATCTCCCACCCCTCCCAAACTCTAATACACGACTAATAATGATGTTTCTACGTGAAAAGGGTCTAAAATCCTCATTCTATTCCTATTCCCTAAAACTAACAAGGCTAGGGCTTGAGGAGAAGAGAGAAGAGCTTGTGTGGATAATTCGAGAGGAGATCCTAGACGTATTCAATTGTTAGCCGAACCGCAGGTATGTAAGGCTAAACTAAAATATGAGATTGTTCTCTCATGTGCCCCATAGAGGTCACAGATGTGTTGATGGTTGAGGAGTCTACATGCATGAATCTTTGATAGTGATTCTTGAAAATTATATTTGAAATTACATGTCTTCCGTGTTGATGATCATCATACTATTTATTTTTCTTAAATGTAATACTTTCATGAGAATTTGCATATCCTTACATGATTAATTTGAAAAGCATGCATAATGAACTTGAGGATTGAGTCTAGGTCTGTGAAATTGTGATTGTGATTGTGATGAGAGAATGACGAGTCTAGAGCCCTGAGTTAAGATTGTGGTTGTTGATTGTGATTGTGATTATGATGAGAGAATGATGATGAGTTGATAGAGTTTTATTGTCTTATGAGTCTCTAAAAATGAACTCTACCGATGTGTCTATTCACTTGATTCCTGATGATTGTTCTAAATCTTGAGTTATTGATGAGATTGATTGATGAGAGGGTTAAAGCCCCTATGAGATAGCGATCGTTGACGGGGTTAAACTCCCTACGAGATTGGTTTGATTAGATTGATGGTTTTATGAGCATTGAGTCGGGAGGAGTATCGAGCACCGAAATGGGTAAGAGTGAGTCCCACTCGAACCCATTAAACTATGTCGCCAAGCGTAGAAGAGGTTTTCCTCTTGAGTTTATGTCCCTGAAAGCAAAAGCAGACTTGATGAGTTTTCTATCTCTATTTTGGACTCTCCATGATGGCACTTCTTTGTGATTCATTCTCTACCTGGCAAGTATAGAACGGCTGTGACAACACCGGCGGGATGTTGTACAATCACTGGCCTATAAGTGGTTGTTGTCGGTTAAGAGAAACTCCCATGAGTTCCGTACCTTACTCCGAGTCTAGATGAGATGAGAGGGGGTGAGCTTCTCTGAGTTGAGTTTGAGATGAATTGAGACTATTGATGAGTCTGAGTTAATGATGTGTCACTTGTCTACTCTTTATTCTTTCATAGATAGACAATTGACCGTTTTGATGTGATTATGATGTGTATATTGAGTTGATGTTGTTTCTATTTTTTTTATCTACTGGTTTCTGTTTCACTCAGCTATATTATATACCAGTACATTCCAAGTGCTGATGTCCCCTCTGGACTGCATCATTTTATGATGCAGAGACAGGTACCAAGGATCGTCGACAGGCGCTTCGTTGAGGATTCGAGATTGCAGCTGATTGGTGAGCCTCCCCTACTCCGGAGGATTCACTCTTTTATTTCATCATGCTTTAGAGTTAGACTGGACTGTTTCTTTTGTTTTGATTTGGGTAGCCATGGATTTGTCATTGGCACCACATGATTAGTGATAGAGGCTTCATAGACTGTGGTCGAGTATTTGACGTTGAGGTTGTGAGCTAGTTCTTTCGACTAGCCTTTGTTTTATATATATACTCCTGTGAGACTAGAGATAAGAAGTGTCCACTAGACTTATATTTTCCTGCTATTCAATAGAGTTATTTGATTGAATGACGTGATGCAGCTAAGTGGTTCGCTTGGGGACTAGTAATAGTCTTCGAGTGCCGGCCACGCCTAGGATACACTCCTGGGGCGTGACAGCAATCCATACATATTATGATAATTCTTTAGTAATATTAGTTTACCGAACAAAATTTGTGATCTACCTATCCTTCTAACATTCCACCTTAAATTGTTGAACCATTTTCGATATCATATATACCACATTAATACTGTTTGTATTGCTGGATAACTAACCCCCAAAAAGATAACACATTCATAAAATCCCTTAATCCATCGTTTGACCTTACCACTCAAATATCCTCAAACTGCATCATTGAGTCATCGCCTTACTTAGTATTTTCTAATCGTCGAACATTTTAATTCTTATAAGTATACCACAAACCCTTTAGTACAAGATCTAGCATTCAAGTCATATACAATCCACTAACTACTTATTTAAAGACCCAAGCACGAATCATCTCTATAAATGAGAGAGTGAATAAGATGATAAGAATCACACTGAATTAGGGACGCACGATGGAGAAAGAGTAAACAAAAGGAAGTTTCCTAAAAGTCTCCATGGCCTCTCGAAGATAAACATAGACGTCTCCATATCAATCCTCGAGACTCTACTAGACTCGATTTGTACAAACGTGAGACTTATGAACCAGGGGCTCTGATACCATTTGTCACGACCCAAAAATGGACGTGATAGTACTCGTCTTATCCCACTAAGACAAGTCTGCCTAAAACCCAATTATAACCATAAAATGTGGAAGGATAATACAATGTGAAAATTTTAACTACCAATAATAAGTCAACTTAATTAAAATCCCCCAAGACCTGGTTGTCACGTGCACAAGCCTCTAATGTGTTACAATGGATTTGAAAAAAAGGTACAAGCCACAAATGATGTTATCTCTAAAGTAGAACAAGATCATAAATAGGAGGAAGAGGCTCGCAGAGATGACAAATAGCTACCTCACTAATCTCCAAGAAAGCCTCGGATAAAAAAAAGAAGAGAGAGTATCACAAAGATCCGAGCGCATAACCTACAAAAATGTAGAAGCAAGGGGTATGTACCAACCACACGGTACCCAACAAGTCAACTAACAAAACAAAGCAAGTCCAATAGAATACAAAAACTCGTTTCATCCCAACCGACCTCTACAATTATAACCTGCATAGAAAATCAGTCCAACCCAGCAACACATAATACATAGTAAAGATAACTTTCACAGTGTCACAATTCAACATCGCCAGCCACAACTCACAAGAGATAATACAGTCAAATACACGCATAACATCATGTCACATAAGAATATGCAAGGATGAAATGCAATGCTTATGCAATAATCGCCAATAATGACCTCGGCATATTATCATCGCCGGCAAAAATCTTTGCATATTATCATCGCTGGCAAAGACCTCGGCATATTATCATCGCCGGCAAAGACCTCGGCATATTATCATCGCAGGCAAAGACCTTGGCATATTATCATCGCCGGCAAAGACCTCGGCATCATATCTCGACCGGTAAACACCTCGGCACAAATTTTTACCATCTCACTCATATCAATATCCACAACCAATGCAAAAATGTGTGACATAGAATGAATGAACATAAGATGAAGTCCACAAAAATATTCACTGATAATCACCAATCACAACCACATATCTCAATATTGATTTCATGCCACTTAACCACATTTTCAATTCAGGTGTCACAACACCACACATAACCAACCACAACAATATATCTCAATAATAAAATTCACACCACTTAACCACATTTTCAATCAGGTGTTACAACATCCCCCAATTCATATTTACATCTAATCACCCCATATTTATAACATTATAAACATTTCATGAATCACACATAGGAGAAAGGAAAATTTGAGAATTCTATGAGAATTACAAAGTTTTGAAAGTCCACTTGCCTCAATTAATAGAATCACATTCCGAATCTTGAGTCTTTCATAAAGTTTTCAGATGATCAAAATCTGTTCAAATACATAATCTACTTAAGAATATGAATCTAATGACACCCATATTGCTATATTTATTTTTTTTGGCTCAAAAATCGGGTCAAAAAGTTACCCCGAGCCCTTAAATTTGAATTTGAATATTTTTTCAGATTATGTTTACCCATAATAAACTAAACGTATACGTCAAATTTCAGCTAAAATGGATCGTTGTCGACCCCCAAATAAAAATTTTATTCTAAGAACCCTAGGGCTATGTTTTCTTAATTTAACATAAATTATACACGTTTCTATCCTAAAAATTTATTCATAATCTCATGAAAATTTAATAGAAAGGATGGGAATAATTACCTTGATGTTTCTAGATGAAATTCACTATTCCTGTCTATCTTTTTTCATTTCTTTTTCCTTCTCGTAATTTTTTTTCTTCTGCGTAGTCTGCATGCGTCAATTGTTTTTGCTTTCTGCTTGCATTGTTTCTATAGGGTTGTTGCTGCGCTGCCCTTTCCCCTTATAAATATATTTTTTATTTAATTTTTTAATTTTTTCTTTCTTATTTACTTATTTTTTAATATATTAAAAGTGATAAATTCTATTAACCTATTTTTGATAAATATGGGAGAAATAGTATAGGATATTAATTAAAAAAGAGAGGATTTATTTTTAAAATAACTTAACGGGTCATTACATTAAAATGACCCAAATGGATAAGAATTACATTATATTTGAAAAAATCAACTTAAAGCTTAAAGTGACCTAATTGGCGGGATCCTATAAATGTTAAATTTGTAGAAAGTGAGGCCATTATTCATTTGGTTTAAATTTATTTATAAAAATGATTATCTAGTTTCAAATATCTTTAGAAAGTCTTGAAATAAATTTTCTGAGAACTTTGGCCTATTAAAAAAAACTTTTAAACAATGATCATAAAAATATTATAAAAAATAAATAACGTCAACACTAGATTTGTTAGTAAATAATATTAATCCACAAAGAATCTTCAGATAATAAAGAAAGTTAGCTAATGTACCAACATTTATATATATATATATATATATATATATATATATATATATATATATATATATATATATATATAAAATTAGTCGATTAGTATGCAAAGAAATGTAATCACACGGTGTCGAGAGGCCAAAAGGTATCGACTCATAATTTACGAGACTCCAAGCATGGTGATGATCCTAATAGATGTTGACCCATAATTTGGGCCAAGATGAGTTCCAAAGTAGAAAATCCAGCCTCCAAGGGTGTACATGAAACAAAAAAAAAGAGAAAGAATTAATATCTATTCGCAGCGATAATGAGAACTACGACAAATGGCATAATCAAAACAAACGAAAGAAAGTTGAACATAAGTGATTTACTGGAAAGTTTAATAAATTCCAAACTTTCTGATGCAAAGGAAAGCATTTAAGGAAGCCACCCGCTTAATACCAATGATTATCTTGTTAAAGCTTAAGGAAACACATGTGGCAGGGAGTTGGAAAACGCTTTCAGGAATCCGTGTTCAAGATATGACATTTAGTTCCTTAAAATCACATAATTAAAATGTTGTTAAGTTCTTAGTACCAATTGCTCTTACAATTTATTTGTATCACATACAAGAAGTGAAATGACCATTTAAATGATACCAAGATATGACAAGGCTATACGTAGGTAAAATAAAAAAACCTAACCACAAGATATTAATAATCAGCCCCAACTTTCCAAGACAGAAAATACATAAAAGGAAAAATCCATCTGAACAAAAGGTAGTTTCTACTATGCTGCGAAATCAGAATTCGAAAAAAAAAAGGAAAACGAAACTCATTGAATATGAGAATTACACCGAGATGAACATGATGAGCATTCGAAACTCAAAGTGATATAGAAAAGAACTTGAACAGAGCATGAGCTTAAAGAAAATTGCAGATCAGAAAGAATGTACTGCAACCAAGAACAATATATCGATTTTGACTAATCCAAAGTGTATGTTTAGAAATTATTTGAAGGCCGTAAGAGCTAGTGTTATTCTAAATGAGAATGTGTTCGAAGATGATAAACTTTAATTAAATGATACTTAAAAAGTCTTTTTGATAAGGAAAAAAAAGATCTTAAATGGACAACTGCTTTAATGCTATGCGTGATTAGTAGAAATGTCATTTCAGAAAGAGAGGTTTTTGTAAGAAATTAAGACCCTCGCATTGATGTCAACCAAGCGGTGATCAGGGCAATCAATATTTTATTGTAATGGTATTATAGAACATTAAAATCCACAAGTGACCAACATAATAAGAAGGGAGCTTACTTCCATAGTAAAAACTTGACTAGTAAAAAATGAAGAAAATCTAGTCTCTTGGTCAAAAGAAAGAACATGATCACTTTTCCAAATAAATATTAGCTACACTTAAAGGAGTAAAGTCGAGGACCCTCATTTCTTAAATGAAATCTGGCAATGCTATAACATATAAAACTTCATAAAATGAGATTATCAACTTAAACATGAATGACACTCATAAACAACACTGCGAGATCCTAAGGTAACACTTACTAACAATACTGGAACTTCTGGTTAGAAATATTAGAGAAGAGCAAATTAGATCATATCGTTATGCCTTAGCAGAGGAAATTTCCGACCAAATAGAGAAAAAGAAGAAGAAGAGAAAAGATATTCTAAAGTTACCCGCTGAAGTAGTTCAAGGTAGGCGAGGATTTTAAAAAATATAAATGTCAACTAGGAACATATAACAATGAGCAGAGAAATTAAGAATTAGGTCACTAAAGTTGAACAACTTAAGACTCTAAAGACATCAAAGATAAAGGCGGGAAAAATAGGATACTAGATAATGGTTTTAACAAGCAAAACAACATCATTCTTTTCCAAATAACATCTCTAGGATGACAAAGTTTTAACCATTCGTACATGAGAAACAAGGAAGAACAGGGACAAAACCTAGATCCAACCAACCCCATTACATCATATTACATAAAACATTAAGCTAAATTTGATTTTTGACAAAATCTGACATTAAACTTAGAACAACATATGAGCCTTTTGAGATGCAATGTATTTCAGATGGGGGGGGGGGGGGGGGTTGAACGAAGAATCGGTGATAAAGGACAATGCAAACTGGACTAATACTACCTTAAAAAGATACGTACTTGGACCATACGAAACAATCAATAGATTTCACACATCTACATCCTAGAGGATATCTTGACACAACATACTATAGCTTTAAAAATTTACTACAATTCAGGATTCTAACAAAGCAAGTAACTGTTTAGGATGACACGTTACTGTAAGTCTATAATATGCTAAAAATTAAAGCTTTAACGTCACTGCTTCAAATTATACAAACACAAGTAAGAAAGGAGGGTGAATGAGGAAGTGAATGAAAACTTCAAACCATTTTTTTATTCCTAAGAGACACCAGGCATATGGAAAGCAACAATATGTGACAAGAAAGAGTAGGCAGCAACCATGGTTTCGATATTTGGAATCGACCAAGTAAACAAAAATTGAACCTAAACTGAGTGAGAATTCATCAATTTTAAAGAGACTAAAGCAAGTTCAATCAGGTTCCTGCATATGTAGCACTGAAATTGATCTGAATGTACATGAAAAGGATCTTTGACCAAAAAAAGACTTTCCTGACAATATTATTAAAAGGGCGCTTGCCATTTGCTACTCAAAATCATTAGCCGAAAATGGAAGCCAAAAGTGGGAGTGGGGTGGAAATAGAGGAGACTGTAGTTTTTTGAAATAGAGAAGATTTTGAATCAAAGGTAAAAGGATCAGTTTTCATAGTGGAGCAATCTAGTTCAAAGAGAGAGCAATAAAATTCAGTTGAACAACTGCAGACACAAAATCATAAGCAACAGAGAAGACAAACACAAATACATACCCAGAACCAATACAAAATTATAGCAGCAAAGCAGCGCATAAGTATAGCCATAAAGAAAATCTAACAGAAAGAAGGTTACCTTTTGTTGAGCTGCAAACAAGGGCTTCTATGTGATGGATTCCGACCAAAACTCCTCCCACACTTGAACTTGAAGTCAAAAAAGGAAGATGAGTAATTCTAGATTTATATTGTTTGAAGCATGTTTCTCTTTGCTTTCTCTCTAGTGCCAATGCTGAATGAATGCACAAGAGCCAGCGTGCCCTCTTTTATAGCCAATTCCAAGATTATCAAAGACTCTTCTCAATGAAGTCAAGAATTCAAAATTTGAATTCTTAGGAGAATAAATCTCAGATCAAGTGGGAGGATGAATGATGAAGCAGAAGAAAAATAGGTTTGAGTTGTTTATTTTTTAGATCGATTTGAAAGAAGAGGGGCATCAGGCGGCGATGGTGATGGATGTCAGGCGACGATGGTGAAGAGTGTCAGCGGCAATGTGAAGAAGAGAAAATTAGGTGGTGATAGGAGCCGGATTTCTGAGCAACATGAAGAGGAAGAGCCATGGTGGTTCTTCCTGGGAAGAGAAGAGAGTTGAGAGGAAGAAAGAATGGGGCAGTGGGTTAGTTATTTGAGATGACAAGATGTTCTAGACTAATTAGGACTGTCCGATCATTTTGATCCGACGGTTACAAATAAATCAGGAAATTAAAAAATATATGTACATAGTCGAATTAATATGGTCCATCGGATTAAAATTTAAGGGATGAGATTAGAAATAGAGAAGCATAATCCATGTGCTTTCCTACATGGCACAAATGGATTGGCTGATTTGGAGTTGCATTACCAGGTTTTGCTGACTCATTCCTATTTAAATTATGACCAATTTAATTATTAAAAAGTCATATTCCATTTTTTTTAAAAAAAAATTATTATTTTGCAAGATTAATTATTTTCACAAAATTTGGTCATTCTTAGAATAAAATTAGCATGAGTTGGTAATAAAATTAATTAATTAGGCTCCCTTTTGAAAAAATGTATGAAGAATAATTATTTCAATTAAAAATAAAATTGTTGTTTAATCAAAAATCGATTTAATACTTTAAAACAATATCCATCTGTCATAAGCTTCTAAAAAACGATGAAAGCAAATAGTAACATTCATATACATATTTTTTAATTTAATTTTTTATAAGAAATAATATTCGTAAAATAATTGGTCGAATAAAAAAAAGAGAAGTATATCAATAATAATAAAAAAATAATAACAACAACAATAATAAAATAATAATAATATTAGTAGTAGTAAAATATTTCATACCTTATAATAGTTTTATCATCCCATAAAAAAATCCTTTTCCTTTCCCTTTATCTTTTTTCAAGTTCAACTAATTGAACACGGAGAGCCAAATCTAGAAATTTAAAATTTAAAATTATTAGATAGCCAAAATCGAGAGGAAGAAAAAAAGAAAAGTACAAAAATTAATTACTTTGTAGGATTAAGTTATTTGACAAGAATTAAATAAAATTAGTATGGATTAATATTAACATTAAATTAGTCAAGCTTGTTCATTTGAATAACATAAGAAAATATTTACTCGTAACAATGAGGAATCATGTTTGATTAAAATGATTGAGTACTTAAAGTTATATATGTATGAAAATCTCAAAGATGCTAAAGAAGGTAGTAAATAATATATATATATATATAAATTTAATTTTTGTAAGAAATAATATCCATAAAAAATTTTGTCGAACAAAATAAGAAAATTTTATCCAATTACTAGCAACGATAATAACAGTAATAGTAATAGTAAGAGTAATAATAACAAAATTTATAATGATAACAATAATAGTGGTAGTAGTAAAAATATTTCGTAAAAGTTTTTATTATCTTTTTTTTCTTTTTTAAAAAAAACTTCTTCTTCTTTAAGGAAATTAGACTATTATAGCGAGCCAAAATTGGGTGTCAACAATACTTGCATTGCATCTACTTACTTAGTACATTCCGATGTACTAACACATATTTTTCTTGCATGATTTAACCATGTAGGGCTAGGTACTCCTCCACTGGCTTGTGGTTAGTATTTGGCATTCGAGACTAACACTTTTATTTGAGGTGAGCCCTTAATTTAGGACTCTACCGTGTTCCACTCTGTCTTGTATTTTATTTTGAGACAATGTATATGTGTCCCTTTTGAGGCTTTTAATTATTATGTTGTTCTATTATGGATTTTTTTTTATTTGATGAAAACCAACTGTTACTGGTTCCATCCGTTGATGTAGTAGTTGGTATGCTTTATGGATAAAAATATGTTAGTTATTAATGCTTTTTCATTGTGGCTTCATAGTCTTAAAAAGTCCCATGGACCCTTCCCTGTTTTACCTTCGTAATTCTTTATGTGTATGCCTATGAATGCTTAAGATGGCTTGGGTGAGGTACCTTCCAATATCTCGTTCGCCTTGTGACAACTAGGCTCCTAGTTCGGGTGGTTACACGTGGCCAAAATGATCATCGCCAAAATTGACTAGCAAGGCGAATGCCCTGTTATTCAAAATTTGATCAACTTGCACAAAACGAGGGAAATGTCATACACTACCCCACTATCAAAATATCAATACATGCTCAAAGATCTATTGTTACCCCCATATTTTTACCATGACTAAAAATTCGATCAAATGGTGACTTACCCTTAAGAATGACGTCACCCAATCTATCATTGAACAAATTCAAATTGCTCAAAAGAATCTAGGTTTACTTAGACTTCACCCACAGCTCACAAAAGCAAACAACACAAGAAACATGCATACTCAATCAAAGTTTTAACATGTTCATGGCATTATCCTAATTTGAGGCTATCCAACAAGGAACCATGATCAAAATTGAGGCAATGCACACTATCACTTAACATTTGGGAAACATATTAAACAAATCTATCCTTAGCCCACAACATATACACACTCCATTTCATTATTCTTCGAATGAATCAAAAACCCAAATAAACTAAGTATAAATGAAGTATAGAGTTCTAAAATCATTAAAACACATCAACCACATGATTTCCAACAAGATTTCAACAACATGTTATGATTATCAAGCTCACAAAACCCTTATCATCTAATATCATTCTTAAAAAAAGTAAAGAAAAGGCCAAAAACATACCTCTAAGTTATTGCACTAGCAATGAGAATTTCCAAAAGAGAGTTTTGTTGATGGAATGCACTAAATCCAAAGAAAAATGCTAAAAAGGAACCATAGGGAAGGTTGGCTTGCAATGGAAGTAAAAAGGAGGGAGTATAGAGAGTGAAAGTCCAAGGCATTTGAAAAGCCTTTAAAACGTTGTTCAGGCATGAAGGTTCAGCGATGCCGATTCACTCTGCCAAACACATTCGGCGGTATGCTGATTGTGTTAGTGACCGTCTTTCTTAATAACAACCAAACCTTTTCTTCAGCCTCAAACAGAAGTGAAGTTGACCATCCTCCCACCGATTTGATAATCCACTAAACTGCAACTTCGACCACCTAATTTGACGGTACCTTAAGAGTTATTAGATGATCAAATTGGTGATCGCCATCTAAACTCAAGGATCCACCAATTTGGTTCGTCATGCAACCCTCTTTGTTTTACCACTCCCATTTCTCCACTTTTCAAACTTGCACAAATTAGTACCCATTATTAAAAAAGAAAAGCTTACTAAACCAGCTTGGGTTAACTCCCAAGTAGCACCATAGTTAACATCATGACACGATGTAGCCTATCCACTCTTCGTCACCCATAATCGGTCAATCATCCATACCACTCGAAGGTCTTTTCCATGCTTCATAGTCTTGAAAATATTGAACTCTACCTCCTCTTCATTCACCTTGAATCTTAAGTGTCCTTTTTGGACATCCACGAAGGCCCTTCCGATAGCAAGAATAGCCTACCTAAGATAATGAGTAGATCAATGTCCACCTCACGATCCAAAATCATGAAGTTTTCTGGTAGAATTAAGTTGTCCACCTTCACTAACACATTGTGTAGAATTCCAATCGGCCTTTCAATTGATCGGTAACCCATGAGAAAACACATCATTGTTGGTGAAGGGGTGTCCAACCCCAACTCTTCAAAGATAGCAAAGGGCATGAGATTTATCCTCGTGCCTAAATCACATAGCGGCCTTGCTAAACTTGGAAACTCCAATGGTGCCAAGAATTGCGAATGCTCCATAGTCATCTTAGCAACCAATTGTTTTGTCAAAATTGTGCTGCAACTATGAGAAACTTCAATCGTCTCACACTCTAAGCTTCTTTTCTTAGTTACAAAATTCTTCATAAACTTCCTATACCCTGACATTTTAGTTGTTGCCTCAACTAATGGACATTGATGGAAAGAGAATTAAATATGCAGAGGAAGTTTTGAAATATAGTATTCTCATCTTTATTCTTCAATCTTTCAGAGAATAGTTGATTGATTTTTACTTGAGGAGCCTTCATTATCACAGTTGAGTTTGCATTCTTGAGGGATGCTCTTTTAGCATTCTTTGCATAACCCCCAACTTTCCCTTTTTCAATACCTTCGAGATTGCCAAGAGTTTCACTACTTTCACCAACAACCACATCATCATTATCATCAATATTCTCTACACCTTCATCCTATCCTACTTATTTTCACTTCCCTCAACAACATGTGTAGGCATAACACCTTCCACAACTTCCCCACTATATGTCATGATAGCTAAACATTGTTGGTCAGCATTTCTTGGGTTGGTAACCATATTGCTGGGAAGTCCTCCATTTGGCCTTTGGTTGAGATAGTTGAGTCTCCAAATGCTTAATAGAAGCTGAGTGTGAAGTCATAGTCTGACTTAGCTGTGAGAAATCATATTTCATCTCCTTTAAAACTTTATTGGGGTCCTCAACTTTGTTCAACCTTCGAGTTAACATGTCTTCAATCCAAAAATTTTCTAGTTCACAATCAGATCAACAATTTTCACTCTTTCTTGGGGTGGAATATATCTATCTCTTACTCCATCATGATCTGTCCAACCCCCTGGGTGAGGTTGATTTGGCAAATTTCTATCACTCCATCAAACTCTGTTGTTCCAACCTTGATTCTAGGGTAGCTTTGGAAAATTTAGCTTAGAACCCATCACCTGATTACCCATATAATGTACCTCTTCGCTATATCCTCCTTCATACAGTACATTATCATAAACAACGTCACTAGCCCTCCTATAATGGTAACACTCTTCTAGTTTCCACCCATTACATGCTTAGTCAAGAGATCTAGCTGAGACAACATTTTACCCATGTTATCATCCCTCTTTTGATCTTAGGCAATTTTTTCTTTGGATGGACCCCTGTGAGTCGACGATACAAGGCCATCCCTTGTATACCAAGCCTGATTAATCTTGGTCATGTCATCCAAAAGTTCACAAGTATTGTTTCATAAGTTCTCCTTGTACAAACTAGGCAGCTACACCTTTGTTGACTGCATCTAAGCTCATATAGAATTATTGCAGCAACAGGTGGTCCAAAACTCCATGGTTCGGGCATTGAAGCTAAAGTTTCCTAAACTGTAGTCATGTATCATGCAATCACTCACTGTTAATTCTTTTGAAAGTTTCAATACTTCTTGCAGCTTAACCATCTTCAAGGGTGGGAAAAACCTTTTGAGGAATGCATCTTAAAGTTCCTCCTGTGAATTAATTGAATCTCGAGGAAGCTCATCCATCCACCTCATAGCATCTCTAGTGATAGAGAATGGAAAAGAGCCTTAATCTGATGGCTTTTTGGGTGACACCTTGGAAGTTGAATCGCAAACAGATGTCTACAAAATTCTCAAAATGCTCATGGAGATCCTCATGGGCTTGCCCTTCGAATAGAACCTTTAGCTGAATCAACTGTAACATGGTACTTGTAATATGAAATACAACACCTCCATCCAGTGATGGCAATCAGATTGCTTCCGTACTCTCTACTTTATCCCAGTCAATGTCTTGGAAGTCATTCATATCTCCAATGTTGTCACCATTGACACCTTTTGTCACGACCCAAAAATGGACGTGATGGCACTTGCTCAACCCACCAGAACAAGTCAGCCTAAACCCAACAAGAATATCGAAATAATGTGCGGAAGTACTAAATAAAATAGATAACTTAAAAAGAGAAATCTTCACAAAACTTAAATACCACCCAAGGATTGGTTGTCACGTGTACAAGCCACTGGTTATATAGAAATCCAAAGAATTACAAAGTCTGAAACTGTCTTTCTTCTCAAATAGAACAAAACAGAGAGGAAACAGGACAAGAGAGTCAGCGGGATGACAACAGCTACCTCTCTAAATCTCCTGAGAAGCCTCGGATGATCAAGAAATATACTACGCACGGTCCGGGCTCAAAACCTACACAAGTGTAGAAGCAAGGGTGAGTACCAAAAACAACGCCGTACCCAACAAGTCAACTAGCAAAACAGAATAAGTCTGATAGAATCCACAAACTCCTTTCACACCCAACCACATACCGCCGAACTACACACCTGCACTCAGAAAAGTCCCAGTCCAGCAATACATAATACATTCTAGAGATAGTTTCTACTATGTCACAGATATCAAATCACAAGTCACAACACAAAAGAAGCAACACAACCAAACACAGGGATAACATCATGCCACACAGGAATATGCAAGGATGAGATGCAATGCGTATGCAACAATTGCCGGCAAAGACCTCGGCATCACAATATCATCGCCGGCAAAGACCTCGGCATCACAATATCATCGCCGGCAAAGACCTCGGCATCACAATATCGCCGGCAAAGACCTCGGCATCACAATATCATCGCCGGCAAAGACCTCGGCATCACAATATCTCGACCGGTAAAGACCTCGGTCCCAACTTTTACCATCTCACTCATATCAATATCCAGAACCAATGCAATGTGCGTGACATAAAATGAATGCATATGAGATGAAATCTACAACCAATCCACTCATAATCACCAACCACAACCATATATCTCAAACATAAAAATTCTCATCACTTAACCACATGTTTAATTCATGTGTCACAACAACACACCAACTCACATTTATATTTAAGCACCTCATTAAAATATTAAAAATACTTCACGATTCACACATAGGAGAAAGGATAATTCGAGAATTCTACAAGAATTACAAAGTTTTAAAAGTTCACTTGCCTTAGTCAAATCACGATCAATCAAATACTTGAGCCTTTCCCTTTTGGATAAAATCCGTAGCACCACGATCTAGTCAAATAAATCACCACAATAAGATTTCAAAACTAATAATATCCATATTACTATACGTCTAGCCTAGACCCACAAACTCATCTAATCTATAATTAAGTTTCAAAAATTTCAAGTCTAGAATTAAGTGTTAATTCCTCCAAATATCACCAATCTAATGATATCTACATAAGACAAAACACCTATTATTTATTACCAATCTCAATATATCAAATTTTAACTCATAATAAAATAAAAAAAAAATTAAACAACCATCCCAGCAACAAAATTTTCAATAACTACTGCAATTAATGTGTATATATAGTACACTTAAATGGAAATCCTAGTGGAAATCCTAGTCACGAAAAGCAACCAATTTGACCCAATAAGAAAGAACCAATTTATATCCTTATTTGAATTCATCCAAACTTCCATTCTTACATTTATTTTTTTCCAAGTGCCAGCAACAGATATGTATGGAATCATTAATAGCAACAATTCAATTTTACTCCTTACCTGGACACGTTGTGCAGCAATGGCGTCGTCGGCGTCTGTTTACACTCTTCCTCTCTTGTTTTATTTTTTTGTAAAACTGATAACTCCACTAACCTAATTTAATATATATAGATCAAGTGGATATAGGATTTTTAACAAATTAACATTTACCCCCGCACTTCTTAAATATTCAAATTTGCCCATAAATTAACTATTCTTAGTTATCAAATAGTCCAAAGTACCCACTAAAATTTTACGAGGGAGATATTTTTATAAAATCAAGTTGTCTAATTCCAAAAACAATATTATGGGTCATTACATTATCCACCACTAAAAATCATGTTCGTCCTCGAACATAAGGTAGAAGGAAGTACCTGCAGCTTCAAAAAGATGAGGATATTTAGCACGCATGTCAGACTCCATCTCCCAAGTCGCCTCTCTAACTGGACGATTCTTCCATTGGACCTTCACGGAAGCAATCTCTTTGTTTCTAAGCTTTCGAACCTGTCTATCCAAAATAGCTATAGGCTCCTCCTCAAATGACAATTCTGGACTCAACACCACCGAATCAAATGAAAGTATATGAGACTCATCGGGCACATACTTCCGAAGCATGGAGACATGAAACACAGGATGCATGGATGACAAGCTGGGTGGCAAGGCTAGTCTATATGCCACCTCTCCAACTCGCTCTAAAATCTCAAATGGGCCGATAAATCGGGGGCTAAGCTTTCCCTTCTTACCGAACCGCATAACACCCTTCATAGGTGACACTCTAAGCCAAACATGATCGCCCACCATAAACTCTAGTGTTCGAACCCTCCTATCTGCATAACTCTTCTGTCGACTCTGAGCAGTCAACAACCTGCCCTGAATCATACGAACCTGCTCCATAGCATTTCTAAGAAAGTCTGCGTCTAATGAGTCCATCTCAGCAGAATCAAACCAACCAATCGGAGATCTACACCGTCTACCATACAAAGCTTCGAATGGAGCCATCTGAATACTGGAGTGGTAACTATTATTATAGGCAAACTCTGCCAAGGGCAAGTGTTGGTCCCAACGGGAACCAAAATCGATCAAAACGCTCGAAGCATGTCCTCCAACACCTGAATTGTCCGCTCAGACTGTCCATCTGTCTGAGGGTGAAATGATGAACTCATATCCAACTGAGTGCCTAGACCGTGCTGCAAGGCCCTCCAAAAATGTGAAGTGAAGAGTGAACCCCGATCTGAAATGATAGAAATAGGCACGCCATGCAATCTAACTATCTGACTGATGTAGAGCTCAGCCAACTTCTCCGCTGTATACTTAACCTTGACAGGAATGAAATGGGCAGACTTAGTCAATCGATCCACAACTACCCAGATAGAGTCATAACCACCCACGGTAGTGGGCAAACCCACCACAAAATCCATGGTGATACGCTCCCACTTCCATGTAGGAATGGGCATCCTCTGTAACTCACCTCCAGGCCTTTGGTGCTCACACCTAACCTGCTGACAAGTTAAACACTTGGACACAAAGTCTGTGATGTCCTTTTTCATGCCACACCACCAGTAATGCTGACTCAAGTCATGATACATCTTCGCTGCCCCTGGATGAATGGAATAACGAGCACAATGCGCCTCATCCATGATCACTCTAATCAAGTCACCCACCTTAGGCACACAAATTCGACCTCCAATCCTCAAGACACCATCAGGATCAAGTGTCGCTTCCTTAGCCTCTCCTCTAATCACCTTGTCTCTGATGAGACACAACTTTTCATCCTCAAACTGGCGCTCTCGAATCTGGTCCATCAAGGAACAACGAGCCTCAATGAAAGCAAGTACACCACCCTCATCAGAAAGCTGTAACCTGACCAGGCCATTAGCTAGACGCTGGACATCCCTGGCCAAAGGTCGCTCCTCAACTCGAATGGCAGCTAGACTCCCCATGCTAAAAGTCTTTCTACTCAAGGCATCAGCCACCACATTAGCTTTCCCCGGATGATATAAAATGGTCAAGTCATAGTCTTTTAGCAACTCAATCCACCTACGCTGCCTCAAGTTCAGATCCTTTTGACTGAAAATATATTGAAGACTCCTATGATCAGTGAAGACCTCACAATGTACACCATATAAGTAATGACGCCACAACTTAAGCACAAAAACCACAGCCGCTAGCTCCAAGTCATGGGTAGGATAATTCTTCTCATGAACCTTCAACTGTCTAGAAGCATAGGCAATCACTTTCCCCTTTTGCATCAACACACCACCTAAACCAACTCCTGAAGCATCACAATACACCGTAAAGTCCACACCTGTTTCCGGTAGTGTCAAAATGGGAGCTGAAGTCAACAAAATCTTGAGCTTTTGGAAGCTCTCCTCACACTCATCGGACCAATGAAAGGCTACATTTTTCTGAGTTAATCTAGTCAATGGAGCTGCAATAGAAGAAAAACCCTGAATAAACCGCCGATAATACCCAGCTAACCCAACAAAACTGCGAATCTCGGTAGCTGAAGTAGGACGTGTCCAACCTCTCACTGCCTCAACCTTAGCTGGGTCCACTCTAATCCCCTCTTTGGAGACCACATGCCCTAGGAATACCACCGAATCAAGCCAGAACTCACACTTGGAGAATTTTGCAAATAACTTTTCCTCCCTCAACCTCTGTAGCACTATTCTCAAGTGACGAACATGGTCAGCCTCAGTCTTGGAATATATCAAAATGTCATCAATGAATACTATCACAAAAGAATCTAAGTACGGATGAAACACCCTATTCATCAACTCCATGAATGCTGCAGGGGCGTTAGTCAACCCGAAGGACATCACCAAAAATTCATAGTGGCCATAACGAGTTCGGAAAGCTATCTTAGGAATATCTGATACTCTAATCCTCAGCTGATGATAACCAGACCTTAAGTCAATCTTAGAAAACAAAGCCGCTCCCTGAAGCTGATCAAACAAGTCATCAATACGGGGAAGAGGGTACTTGTTCTTGACAGTCACCTTGTTCAACTGTCTGTAATCAATACACATCCTCATAGACCCATCTTTCTTTTTCACAAACAAGACGGGGGCACCCCATGGTGACACACTAGGAAGAATAAACCCTTTGCTCAGCAAATCTTGAAGTTGCTCCTTTAGTTCTTTTAGTTCAGCTGGAGCCATTCTATATGGAGGAATGGAGATGGGCTTAGTGCCTAGCTCTAGATCAATAGAAAAATCAATATCCCTATCGGGAGGATCACCTGGAAGGTCAGTAGGAAACACATCGACAAACTCCCGAACCACAGGAATAGACTCCATAGGGGTTGGTTCAATACTGGTATCTCGAATGAAAGCCAAGTAAGACAGACACCCTCTATCAATTAATTTCTGAGCATGGATGTAGGAGATAACTTTGCTAGGATAAGAACCACTGTCACCCTTCCACTCAATCTTTGGTACACCGGGCATGGCTAAGGTCACAGTTTTTGCATGACAATCAAGAATAGCATGATAAGGAGAAAGCCAATCCATTCCCAAGATAACATCGAAGTCTACCATCTCCAGAATACTCATATCTACCCAAGTATCATACCCCACCAGAGAAACAAGACAGGATCGATACACTCGATCCACCACTAAGGGCTCACCTACCGGTGTAGAAACATGGATAGGAACAGGCATACGATCACATAGTAAATCAAATCCAGATGAAAAGTAGGAGGACACATAAGAATAGGTGGATCCAAGATCAAACAATACATACGCAGGTCGATGACAAACCGGGATAATACCTGTGATAACTGCATCAGAAGCCTCTGCCTCGGGCCTCCCCGGGAATGCATAACACTGTGATCCCCTACCACCACCTATCTGAGCAACGCCTCTACCCCTACCCTGCGGAACTATGGCACCACTCGCCCCTCTGCCTGAAGTATGACCACCTCTAGCTGTCTGATCTCTGTCTCGCCCCCTGTATGGTGGTGGGGTAGGTGGTCTAGTCTGAACCGAAGATCTGGGATGGGTCCCTCCTTGTCCTCTTAATAAGGGACACTGTCGTCTCAAGTGATCAGGATCTCCACAACTAAAACAACATCTCTGACTCTGGGACGGATGTGCTGATCCTGAAGAGCTACTATAGATGTCTCGCCCTGTTGATCGTTGCTGAGAACCATACAAGTCATGACCCGTACTATGAGATCCATGATGTGCCTGACCGCCCCTAGGAGTAGGTAATGATGCATGAACTGGTCCTCGACGCTGGGATGAGTCACTTCCTCTATAGGGCCCTCTACCTCCAGATGAGGTACCAGAAAACTGACCGGACCCACGGGCCCTCTTGGGGTCCCCGAACTCTTCTCTCTCCATCAGCTCTGCCTCCTTGGCCGCACTCACAACAGACTGAAAAGAGGCTCCATCCCTAGATACTCTAAACACTGCCTGTCGGATAGAATAGGTCAGTCCTCTCACAAACCTACGAACTTTCTCTGTCTCATCTGGAATAATGGCTGCCGCATGTCTAGATAACTGACAGAAACGGGTCTCATACTCGGTGACTGATAGGCCGCCCTGCCTCAGGCTCTCAAACCTCAAGCGGCTCTCCTCCCTCATGCTCCAAGGGACAAACCGATCACAGAAAGCACTAGAGAACATCTCCCAAGACACTGTGGGAGATCCCACTGGCAAAGATCCTGAATATGTCCTCCACCATTCTCTAGCAGGCCCACGGAGCTGAAGAGTAACATATCGAACCCCGTGTGACTCAGCTAAGCCGACGGTATCCAACAGCTCTCTGCAAGTAGTCAGAAACTCATAAGCATCCTCTGTCCTCCCACCCTGAAATTGAGTTGGGTTCATTTTCCTAAACCTCTCATAGCAGCGCTGCTCATTCTCAGTCAATGTGGCCACAGGTGCACCCCGAACCTCAACAGCTGGTGCAAGATCAATCTCAACTCTAGGATCCAGTGGTGGCTGCTCTACTGGACCACGAACCATGGGAGCCTGATACTGATCTGGAGTCTGAGCCCCTCCTCCGGTCTGAGAACCACCGGGCATGCCTGTCGAGTTACCATTCAGAGCAAAACTCTCAAGTACATTCAGCACCTTCAGTAAGGTATCCTGCAGCAAAGGTGAGGCTACGTGCTCTGAAGGAACCTGCTCCTCACCAACCTCTATCTGTGGCTCTAGAGGAGCCCCTCTAGCCTGCCCTCTAACTCGTGTCGCTCCTCGGGCACGTCCTCTAGTTCGGCCCCTTCCCCTACCTCTAACTGGGCCCTCAACAACTCTCTCGGGAGCTGCCCCACCTCTACCACCGGCAACAGTAGCCCTAGTCCTTGCCATCTGTCAAATGAACACGGGCACAACTTAATACTAAAGAACAATTTAAGCACGATAAGAGAGAGTGAATAAAAAAGAAATTTCCTAACAGTCTTTATAGCCTCTCAAAGATAAGTACAGACGTCTCCATACCGATCCTTGAGACTCTACTTAGACTCGGCTTGTATGCACGTGAGACCTATGAACCTTGGGCTCTGATACCATCTGTCACGACCCAAAAATGGACGTGATGGCACTTGCTCAACCCACCAGAACAAGTCAGCCTAAACCCAACAAGAATATCGAAATAATGTGCGGAAGTACTAAATAAAATAGATAACTTAAAAAGAGAAATCTTCACAAAACTTAAATACCACCCAAGGATTGGTTGTCACGTGTACAAGCCACTGGTTATACAGAAATCCAAAGAATTACAAAGTCTGAAACTGTCTTTCTTCTTAAATAGAACAAAACAGAGAGGAAACAGGACAAGAGAGTCAGCGGGATGACAACAGCTACCTCTCTAAATCTCCTGAGAAGCCTCGGATGATCAAGAAATATACTACGCACGGTCCGGGCTCAAAACCTACACAAGTGTAGAAGCAAGGGTGAGTACCAAAAACAACGCCGTACCCAACAAGTCAACTAGCAAAACAGAATAAGTCTGATAGAATCCACAAACTCCTTTCACACCCAACCACATACCGCCGAACTACACACCTGCACTCAGAAAAGTCCAGTCCAGCAATACATAATACATTCTAGAGATAGTTTCTACTATGTCACAGATATCAAATCACAAGTCACAACTCAAAAGAAGCAACACAACCAAACACAGGGATAACATCATGCCACACAGGAATATGCAAGGATGAGATGCAATGCGTATGCAACAATTGCCGGCAAAGACCTCGGCATCACAATATCATCGCCGGCAAAGACCTCGGCATCACAATATCATCGCCGGCAAAGACCTCGGCATCACAATATCATCGCCGGCAAAGACCTCGGCATCACAATATCTCGACCGGTAAAGACCTCGGTCCCAACTTTTACCATCTCACTCATATCAATATCTAGAACCAATGCAATGTGCGTGACATAAAATGAATGCATATGAGATGAAATCTACAACCAATCCACTCATAATCACCAACCACAACCATATATCTCAAACATAAAAATTCTCATCACTTAACCACATGTTTAATTCATGTGTCACAACAACACACCAACTCACATTTATATTTAAGCACCTCATTAAAATATTAAAAATACTTCACGATTCACACATAGGAGAAAGGATAATTCGAGAATTCTACAAGAATTACAAAGTTTTAAAAGTTCACTTGCCTTAGTCAAATCACGATCAATCAAATACTTGAGCTTTTCCCTTTTGGATAAAATCCGTAGCACCACGATCTAGTCAAATAAATCACCACAATAAGATTTCAAAACTAATAATATCCATATTACTATACGTCTAGCCTAGACCCACAAACTCATCTAATCTATAATTAAGTTTCAAAAATTTCAAGTCTAGAATTAAGTGTTAATTCCTCCAAATATCACCAATCTAATGATATCTACATAAGACAAAACACCTATTATTTATTACCAATCTCAATATATCAAATTTTAACTCATAATAAAATAAAAAAAATTAAACAACCATCCCAGCAACAAAATTTTCAATAACTACTGCAATTAATGTGTATATATAGTACACTTAAATGGAAATCCTAGTGGAAATCCTAGTCACGAAAAGCAACCAATTTGACCCAATAAGAAAGAACCAATTTATATCCTTATTTGAATTCATCCAAACTTCCATTCTTACATTTATTTTTTTCCAAGTGCCAGCAACAGATATGTATGGAATCATTAATAGCAACAATTCAATTTTACTCCTTACCTGGACACGTTGTGCAACAATGGCGTCGTCGGCGTCTGTTTACACTCTTCCTCTCTTGTTTTATTTTTTTGTAAAACTGATAACTCCACTAACCTAATTTAATATATATAGATCAAGTGGATATAGGATTTTTAACAAATTAACATTTACCCCCGCACTTCTTAAATATTCAAATTTGCCCATAAATTAACTATTCTTAGTTATCAAATAGTCCAAAGTACCCACTAAAATTTTACGAGGGAGATATTTTTATGAAATCAAGTTGTCTAATTCCAAAAACAATATTATGGGTCATTACACCTTCAGCATTCTCCATCTTCACACTAGATTAACAACAATAAAAACAACAAGAAAAGTAATTAAACAACTCTAACTACAAAAATTAAGTTCAATAAAAACTTCAATCAACAACTAGCCCATTCCCCAGCAATGGCGCCATTTTTGATAAAGTTCAAACCTACCACCCCAATGGGTGTAGGGACGACTATTATCAACAGATTAGCCGAACAAAAAAGTCGAGGTCGAATCCCATAGGGAATTGTGGTTCAAGAGGTGAAGGGATGCATTGAATTAGGAAATTGTAGG
The DNA here is from genome assembly GCA_029948455.1 of Solanum rostratum. Taxonomy (NCBI): domain Eukaryota; kingdom Viridiplantae; phylum Streptophyta; class Magnoliopsida; order Solanales; family Solanaceae; genus Solanum; species Solanum rostratum. The sequence continues at coordinate 26,779,690 of CM057047.1, forward strand.
TTCTAACTGTGGGGTAACAGTAAATAATATCAGGATTCAGCTAAGAATAATTTTTCTAAATTGCAAACTAATTTCAAACTAACAACAAATTAAGAGAGATGTTGGGGATGCAAAAATATGGGATTAGATCTACTAAGTTGGGTCTAAACACTTGATTAATTGAGTTAAAGGTGAGTGAGTAAGCTAGGTTGCTGGTAACCAACACTTCAATTACAATAATGAAGGTGTTTCACATGATTCTACTATGATAACTTATGCAAATGTCACAAGGACACACCTAGCCTAAGAAATTACAGCAAGCCTCCTAATACTTTAGTCATTAAATCAAAGGTTGTGGCATTCTATTGAATCCCCGAAAGATTTTCAGCTAATACTTTGATGACACATTCTAATTACTCAAATTAAAACATTAATTAGAAATCTAAAGTAAACCCCAAGTTTGCTACCTTAAGATTATATATGAAAGTTAGCAATAGATGTAAACTCACTTAGTTTATCAACAATATAATCAAGATTATCATAGACCAAACATAGAATTAAAGACCCATTTGATTTACATAACCCCCCCCCCCCACCATATAGGGGTTTTAGCCACTAATGCTCACAAGTGAAGAATCAATACCAAATTCCACAGTTGAATACATGGGTACGATGAACAGGAAGAGAGCAGATAAATTACACTAGCTAATCTCCTTAATTGTTTCTTCCTAAAGCTTGAAATCACCGAACCCTTGGACTATTGAGCAAGACGCTTCTATATACTCCATTCTCTCTTTCTCTCTATCTATGAAACTTGATATGGAATGCTATGTAGGATCTCCTTTCTAAAAACCTTATATATTTCATGCAAAAAAAGAGAGTTTGTGCACCGAGTTGCCATTTGACGATCAAGATAAGCCATCACTGAGCACTCCGTTGATGTGCCGAATGTGTACTTAATTTCCTTCCTTTGCATCTCCTGAAAGATTGAGTCTTTGCAATATTAGGCAGCAACTCTTGTACATCACTGATTAGGTTCTACATTCTGGATGAAGTCTAACCAAGACCTTGATCCCGCCTTAATTGAGTGGAAAACCTTAATGAAAGAAGGAAAGATAGAAGTTTTCTCACAAGGAGGAGATAGTGTACTCCGATATGAATGGAGGTTGTGTGTACCCAATAATATTTAGTTGAAAAAGTTGATAATGCAAGAAGCTCACAACTCCTCGTATTCTATTCACCCCGCTACCACAAAGATGCATAGAGACTTGAGGGAGATCTATTGGTGGAATAGAATGGAGAATGCCATTGCCCAATTCGTGTTCGAGTGTGCCAATTGCCAACAAGTCAATGTTGAGAATCAAAGACCGGGTGGCCTATCCCAAAATATTGATATTCCTACTTGGAAGTGGGAGGAAGTCAATATAGACTTTGTAATGCAGTTGCTTAAGACCAATAAGTAGTTTGACTCCATATGGGTGATAGTGGATCGCATGAAAAGGTCAGCTCACTTCCTAACTGTCAAAACCACATTTTGTGTCAAAGACTATTGATGAGTCAATATCTTGGACCCATTTTAGGCTTAGAATGTAAAGAAATATTTTCCTCAATGTGCTAGTATGCTTCAATTGCTAACTAATATGCATATGTTTATATAAAAATGAAGCTAAAAGTGAATAAGTGGTCAATACTCAACAAATCTTGGAAAAGAGGAAAACACATCCAGAAGGCGGACAAAATCGGCTTTGTCGACGTATTTTGCGCAATGCCAGAGATTCAATGAGATTGCCTAACGTTGTAGCAGCCAAGCCCCTACGTCCATGCTAAAGAGGCAATCCGAATCGATGTCGCCAATAGATTCGGCATATCGTCGAATGGCCAAAGAGACCACCTAATGTTGCATTATTTAGGACCCCACGTTCATGACAGAAGGGTGATGCAACGAGAAGTTCAGCTATTAAAGTTGATCCAAAGAAGACTAAAGTGTGAGGAATTAGCAAAGGTCATTGACTCCTACTAACATAAGGAGTTTCCTGGGCCTAGCCAGATATTATAGAAGGTTTGTGCAAGATTTCTCCTCCATTTCATCCGCTCTAACCAAGTTGACTCAAACAAACTTTAAAGGATCAATTAACTTCGGCTCGAATATTGACATTGCTAGAAGGAAATGATGGGTTTGTTGTTTATTGTGATGCATCAAGAATTGGGTTCCAATATGTGGACCCATCCTTCTTCCTCTCGAACAAAACCGGAGCACCATATGGAGACCGACCAGGTCCAATGAAACCCATCCCCAATAAATCCTTCTATTTTTTCTTTAGTTCCTTAACTCTGTAGAAGCCATCATATATGGAGGGATTGAGATAAGTTTAGTGTAAGGTAGGAGGTCTATGCAGAAGTCTATTTCCCTTTCGGGATGAACACTCCATAACTTATCGGAAAAACATCACAAAACTCATTATTAATGTGGACCAACTCAAGGGAAGGTACTTTTGAAGTGACATCTTTGACTCTTACACGATGATAGATGCATCCTTTATAGATCATTTGTCGGGCTTTAAAACAAGAAATAAATTGATCTCTACATGAGAGTTACTACCCTCCCACTCAAAAATAGGCTCATTTCGGAATTGAAACTTGAATCTATGGTTTCTTCAATTGATAGAGGTATAAGAGGCATGCAACCAATACGTCCTAATTATTATATCAAAATCAACCATGAAAAGCTCAACTAGATCACAAGAGACTACTTTATGCAAAAGGACTCCCTTGCCCTTTCCCTTAGCTTCTCCTTCATTATTTGTTCCACGTAGGTCATCAATCGGGAGATATCCTTCTCCATCACTAGCATGAACGTCTTACACTCTTTGGGTACTAAATTGGATGCACCAAAGATGAATTCGCTCATATGGTCCCTCGAATCCACAACTATGAAGGAACCATACTTGGAAAACATAGTGAATTTGAGGGCATATTCCCTTACACTCAAGGACCCTTCTTTGAGGTTGATAAATTTTTGAGCCTTGGCCTCCCTGAACTAAATGAAAAAGAACCAACCAAAAAAGGCGCACTTGAACTCTTTCCATTCAAATGGATCCGTTCCTTGGCCCCTCTCATCCACCCATCGCTCGTACTATATTTTAGCTACCCTTGAGTTGGTATATCACCAACTCACCCTTTTCCTCCTGTAGAATACCCACGATCGCAACTATCTGGTTGGCTTCATCAATAAAATCAACAGAGTCCTCCTCCATCTTGGAAACATGGAACTCCGAAGGGCTCATCCTAATGAAGTCTCTCATAGGAGTAGTCGGAGTAGGCACTTGCCGAGGAATGACGATCTCCTGATTATCTTGGTTGACTAATGCTTGGGCCAACATGGTGAAGGCGGCTCGGAACTCCGCATGAGACACTCCATCATCTTGTTGAAGCGGAGGGGCTTGTTTATCGGGAGTGCCTCTGTGGTATGGAAATCTTCTTGGCAGTATGATCTAGAATAAATCAAAGAGGTCATCATTAGTTATGGAAAACCATAGTCGACTCTAAAGACACGAAATAAGGAAGAAAGGAAGGAAGACTTTCCTAAATTTTGTCATAGCCTCTCACTCTAAATAATGGCATGCTCCACAACCTTTAATGATAATCTACTCGATGTGGTATGCATGGAAATTTTAGGAACATTTTAAAACCTCATGCTCTGATACCAAGTTTTTAACGACCCAACCTAGGGCCTAGTCATCGCATGGCGAATGAGATACCCAAAGGCACCTCACTCAAGCCATCTTTAATATCTCAAGCATTTATAGGCATAAAACTAAAAATTTGTGGATGTAAAATGGGAAAAGTATCCGTGGGGCCATATTAAGACAAAAAAGCAACACTAAAGAGGAAATATCAACATGTCCATAAAGCATATCGACTAAAGCATGGATAGATGGAACTTGTAATGGTCAGTTTCCATCAAATAGAAAAGATTCCATATATAAACAACTTAGAATGTAAAAAGCCTCAAAAGGACAACATATACATAGAGTCTGAAATACACGACAAGAATGAAAATGGTCGAGACTTGAACTTAGGTCTCGCTACAAAAGTACTAGTCTTGAATGCCTAAAAACTAGCCACGAGCTGGTGGTGGAGCACCTATCTATACATGGTTAAATAATGCAGGCAAAATATGCGCGTTAGTACTTTTGGAATGTACTAAGTATGTGATATACAATGCACACATGAAATTGTAATGCCATCATTCATAAGTAATACATACACACACATATATATATATATATGTATAATGGTAAAAGTACATAAACATGAGTTTAAGCATGCACAATAAATATCGCTCAATATGAATGAGAGTCAATGCATAAAATATCACATGTGATGGAAATACATCATAGAGTAATAAACTTGTGGTAATGTACCTTAACTACCATATAAGACTATGTGAGCTGCTACATGGAATCCAACATAACCCCCTACGTTGGCATAGGAAAACCACTTGCCGGGTGGAACTCCATCAATTTTCATGCATCTTTGTATAATATAAATGGCCTATCGGGATCCACTAGCGTAGCCTACATGGTCTCCTATGGTGGCACATAGTTATAGGACAATGAGATTCACCTCTAATGGGTCATGCCTCAACTAAGGGATGAGCCTCAATCTCAAAGTCCTCTCGTTTCTACATCATCCCATGGAATCTTTAAAAGATATACCTAGTTAATTTATGACACTTAGAATCATAAGTAGAAAATCATAAGAGTAGCTTGAACTTAAGGAACCACTAAGTGTGTATTGCCTTTTTATCTTGGGGTCCTTCTAAACATCTTTATGTCTTTTGTTAACATGCTTACATCTTTGACAAATCATAACTTTAAAACTTTCTTTAATTCCCTAATCATCATCATATATCATGTAAAGCTTAACTTGAAACATAGTGGGCTAACTTCTTGTTGAAACATTCATAATTCATGAAATCATGCATAATCATGGAAAAACATGCTTGTTCAAAACATGGTAAAACAATCCACACTTCAATAAATGAACCCACATCATTGAGATCATTTAATAATATAATATATCATGATATCATATTAGCATGCATGGTAACTTGAATGAACTTGAAGAAAAGGTAAAAAGACATTATACTGGATTTTATAGGTGGAAAGATACACACAAATCAAACTCATATACCTTGGTAAGCTTTGATAAGAAGAATGTTGTTGAAGAAATAACCCCTTTGAACCTTAGCGTCCTTACCTTGTTCTTGAAGAGAAGATGAATGCCTTAAAAAGTTTTGAGTAAGAGAATGAAAGGAATAAGAGATTCTTAGGGTGTAGGATCTGATTTAAGGTACTAAAGTTCACCAAAATCACCTAGTTTAGAATTGGGATGAGCAAAAATGACAAAACTACCCTTCATTAAAACTGCCAAGTGATATTTAAAAAAGCCCAATTACATGTTGTGGTTTGAACCATGGACCATAGTCCTGTCCGTCTGCCTCTTTTTTTTTTTTTAATCTTCAAATACTCTTTTGTCGATCCAAACCACAATTTATTTTCTATGGTCCGTCTTTTGACTTATGACTCGTGGTTGGACTCATGGAGTCCTTCCACACTTAGCCGATTTTCTCACTTTCTTGGGCCTCATCTACGAAGGTTTTATACGGGGCTGTTCGATGGTATATGGCATGTGTTGTTAATCATAGGTCACCTTCTAGAATCTCCAAATTTCTTTCATGTCTGGTACCCTCGCATACGACCCTATTTATGAGCCATCAAACATCCTATAAGCTATCATTGGCTACATGGATTACCGTCACACTTGGAAACTTTTTCCCTTCCCTGATGTTCATATTTAAGAGGTCAATCTATAGGTCATCATCCTATCTACGGGCCATAAATCGACTTCACGAATTGACCCCAGATAATTTTATATCCAACTTTGTCTGCACTTCTAGACTCCTAAACTGAGGGTTGTTTCATAGTTCCTCTCATGAAATACTAAATTTGATGTTGAATCTTGACAAAACATAGAATGATCAGTTATTTTAGGAGTTTTGCTAAACTCCTGAATGACTATGTGAGCTTTCCAAACTATGCTCGTGAAGTCTAACACCACCCTTCACACCTAGGTCCAACTGGTGGAAGGATAGGATATCCAACCAAGGATGGATCTGGCTTTAATACCCAATGTTGGATTTTAACCCACTCTAACAATTCTTTTCCAGTAGAATTAACCTTATCTTTCTTTTCAAATGGTTGAAGATATATTATCACTCCCGGCCAATCTTTTGAACCTCGAAACTTTGATTATTTAAAAAGTTAATGGATGAGTATTAGTATCGAATACCATTTGTGAGATGGTTAAGTTATGACATCTACACATATATGATCAAGTATTCTTCACTTCAAACAATGGAAAGCCATTTTAAAAAACTCCGCTACAATGGATGACCTGTAAACTATTTGCTAAGTTTGTTTTTCTTGTGTGAAGAATGCTGGTAAGATGTTAGAGAAGAATATTTCAGGCAATAAAATTACATGTAATCGACATACAAGGCGATTTAATAACTTTTAAGCAATTGAATCAGGTGTTTTCTCTATATGGACTTCTTTCTTGAGATCAGCGTGGAGAGATTTCAGAAAAATGTTCTTATTGCTCAACAGATTATAAAAGTTAGTGGAGAAGGAAACCAATAGATGGAAAAAAGGTGAACATATTTATTTTAGCCACACGAGGGAAAGTATCACTATAATTCAACCTAAATATATGATATACGTTTTTTTGGCAAAAGCAAATTTAAAAACAGAGAGAAAACATAATTGGAAAACACAGATACGATAGAAACAATGCAATGGCCACTGAAAACTGCTTGAATCATCTCGAATACAAAAAACTAGTTGATATTGAACAGGAAAGTCTTTGAAAATTTTATTTGGCATGCTCACGCGTTGCCACGATTTTTGGAATTCTAAATCTAGCTATATGTGAGTGATCTGTGATTGGCAACACTTGTTGGGCTTTGGTCACCAGAGGTTGCTAGACCGTGAGGTAGAATTGAATTGTGCACAACATTGATAAATTAACCAATGACACTAGTTGGGCTTTGGTTGGTAGACCTTGAGGTGGAATTGAATTTTGCACAACATTGGCAAACTAAAACGTAAGTCATACTTGAGGAGTCACAAGAAAGACACATGGATTATACAAATTAGATATGAAAAATTAGTTTGGAAAGACACACGATGCTAATATAAATCAGAAATGGAAAAAGTAGTTGTTGAAAAGATACACAATGCTATACAAATCAAATATAAAAAAGTAGTCACATGAAAAATACATTGCGTTACACAAATTAGATATGAGAAGGTAATCACTAGAAATATGCAAGGTACTATACAAATTGAATATGAAAAAATACTTACCAAAAAGATAGCATGGTGCAACAAATATAAAACATGGTAGTCACTAGAAAAAAGCACGATGCTAATTTCTTTGTCCTGAATGCTTCTCAAATTAGTTGTTTTTAGCATGACTATATGAGTTATATGGTCAGACAGATGACTATATGATTTATAACCATCCACCGACTATATGAGTTGTAATTGCTTGTCGCGTGCGAAAGTTGATTTTTCCTTTCCCTGCCAAGATCATAGATGCTTCAATACCATCTAAGAAAAATGTTGGAAAAGAATATTATTGAATTGTGTATCTATATTACTATATTAAGACCCTATCTATAAAGACTACATAAGACTTTTTTTTCAAAGTAGAACTATTGTAATCCATTTTAAAGTAGGATTTTATATAATGTTTCTATTCCTATTCAAAATGTGATTAAGTATAGGGTTCTTGTTTCTATACACATAAATATCAAATGCTTGTCTAATATGCTCCTTATTTACATATTTCTTATTCTGTAATGAAGATTAGATGATTGATTAGCTGATTGGTTATAAGCACATGATGAGTTGGCCTGTTAGTTTTGAAATTACCCTAGGGATGTTTTGTGCATGTGATTCTAAAAGTTCCAATTTTGTTTTTCTCTTTTATTAGTTGACCCTAAGGAATTGTAATCACTTTTTTGACTCGAAGAATCAATACAACTCTTTTTTGGCTCTAAATTCTTCCATACCTTTTGATTCAAGTGAATTGTTCAAGAACAATGATCAAATTATCAGTAATTTGAACTGAGAATTTCAACTAGGAGGATGAACCTCTAAGAAGAAAATAGCTATATCAGGGCATTACCGAGATAGAAGATAAGCAATATAAAATAGACAGAAGTGAGGATCATTATATATCATTGAATGAATTAACAAGTGTCTTACATTTCAATTATGGAACTGTAATGGAAGCTAAAGCTATGAGCAATCACAACTAACATAATAACCACCCTAACAACATTGAATAGTATTAACTATTTTTGTGATTGATGAATAGTAATAACTGTTTTTCAATATTCCTTCCCTATTGCCAGCTGGATTAGAATTCATTTAACCATTGTATCAATAGTACCAATGGAAATCACCCATGTCCTCTAGGGTGAAATACAGGAAAACTGTGCTACAACTCAGAGAGAAACTCCTAAGTAGTGTGAGAAGCATCCAAGCGTGACACCATTGAAACAAGACTTGACACACAACCTTATTACCCTTTTTAACCATCCTTCTATCCAGTACAGACTCAAGGATAGGACAATAAGGACTTTAAAGATGTAATACTAGGGGATGATTAATGACAGTAGGCACCTCATAACACTTTTTGTGGAGACACATGAAACACAGGATGAAGAAGGACATCAACAAGCGAAAGCAACCTGTAAGCTACTACAGCAACTCTAGAAACCATCAAGTAGGGACCAAAATACTTTGCAGCAAGCTTGTTGAAGGGTCCAGAAGCAACTAAAATCTGCCTGTAAGGTTGCAACTTCAAGTAAACCTAATCTCCATCCTTATATTATCTGTCAGACCTGTGTTTGTTAGCTTTATCCCTCATGCTTTGCTATGCTCTAACTAAATGGAACTTAAGCAGTGCTATCACAACATATCCAGATTCCATAGATCTATCAATAATGTCAATAGAAAGATTCACTAAGTAATGCAAGTGTATTGGTAGTATCTTACCATACAGAACTTCCTAAGGTGTACATTTCAAGGAAGAGTGATATGTAGTACTGTACCACCATTCAGAAAGTGGTATTTGAGTAGCCCAAGTATGAGGACTATTAGAACAAAAACATCTCAAATATGTCTCTGAGGTCCTGGACCTCAGTTTGGGAGATGGTATGTTGTAGATGTATGCAGTAAAACCCCCTACAACGTGAATAACTCTTATAGAAGAACTCAATAAAATGGGATCTCTATAACTCACTGTAGATGCTATCATACTAGGCATTTTGAAAACATTTTCCATATAACACCGAGCTACAAAATCAACGGTGTAAAAGATGTACAACAGTAATAAAGTGACCCGGATTTACTGAACCTATCCACCATCACAAAAATGACCTCCTTCCCTTTTAATTTAGGAAGACCTTCAATGAAATCTAGACTGATAGCAACTCATCATTAGCAATTAGTAATGGCTGAAGTAATTAGGATAAGCAGCTGCATCATACTTTTCACGACCCAAGCATAGGGCCTACTCATAACACAATGAATGAGACATTGGTAGGCACCTCATCATGGACATCTTAATGTATTGAGCATTCATAGGCACAAACTAATTCATTTTTTTCTAGAAATAAACAGGATAAGGTCCATGGGATATCATTTGAATAAAAGTAACATCTCAAAACATATATACTGCCCATAAACATACTATCTAAAACATGAATAAATGAGAACTGATAAATGATTGGTTTTCCTCAAATAGAAAAGATTCCAAATTTGAATATAGAAAGTAAAAGCCTCCAATTTAAAAAGCCAAAATATACATCATGTCCAAAAATATATAGCAAGAAAGGAAAATAGGTGGAGTCCTGAACTAAGGGCTCACCACAACACTACTAGTCTTGGAGCGTTAGAAGAACTAGCTAAGAGTTGAGAGAAGAAAATGTTGGTCCCTACATGGTGACATCATGTAGGCAAAATATGTGAGATGCAAAGCAAGTATGACATTGTAATGCCATCATTCATAAGTTAAAGACTTTGATACGTGGAACGGTAAGGAAAACATTAACATGAGCTTAAGCATGCACAAGGAATAATGATCATTATGAAATAACAATGCAATTGAAGATCATGTGATCGAACAAAGACATCAATCTTAGACATTGTGGGAAAACATAATAACTGATAAATAAGATCATGTAAGATACTACACATAATCTAACATAACCGCCTATGTTGATACGAGGATCTCACTTGCCAGGGGGAACTCCGTCACATAGCATGCATCATCTCATATCATAATGTAATGACCTGGTTGGTCATTTTTTATCTTATCCGTAAAATTACTATTTTACCCTTTCGTAAGGTGCTTAGAGCCTACTTTGAACTATATGTATTGTTGGAATTGAAATCCTGAGTTCTAAAAGTAAAAACCTGAGTTTTTGAAATTTTGGATGCTTAAGTTGTTGAAAAAGTTAGTTTTGTGCCATTTAGAGTTTCAGATGTTGAATTAGAAATCCATTGATTCCATCAGCTCTAGAATGTCGAATCTAGTGTACGAGAAGTTATAGAACTGAATTTGTGATTAAAAGTAAAATTTTTAGGCCCAAAGTTGTATTTTTAGTCATTTTTGGAGCCAAAGTTTGACTTCGATCAACATTCGGAGTCCAAAAGCTCGGACCAAAATTTCAACAGTTCCATTAGTTTTGGATGGTGAAACCAATGCTAGAAATGGTCTCTTCATAATTTTTTGAGTTGCTGAGGGAAGTTTTCATATTTTGAGTTTTAAACTAGTTTATTAGGCTTGCATTGGTAGATGTGGCGTGGAGACCTCGAAATTGAATTATGATTATATTTTTGAAGCCGGATCACCATTTTTGTATGGATACATATATGGTTTTTGTAATTTTGATTTCAGATGAGTTTCGAGTTCCCATTTCAGGATTCGTTGTTAGTTGACTTTTGCTGGTGTAAGAATTTCTCATACATGTAATTCCTCTTCTCTGCATTTGTGCCTGAGCACGCACGTTTATGGTGGTCTACCTCACCAGCTTCTTCGTAATTGCGGACATTCCTCCACTCGCAGAGGTGTAATGTGTGTGTGCCCCTTACTCTCCACGTCCGTGGGCTTTTGATCCGCATTCGTGGAGCATTGACGTTCCCAACCCTCCATGTCCGTGGGACTCCACCCCTGTTCATGGAGTGCTTTTTATCCCTAAACAATGAGATATCTCTGAACCCCTATTTTTACTTCATTTTCAATCTCTCAAAGCTTTTGGGTCTATCTTTAAATAGGAAGTTTGAAGGATTAAGTTGGGTAAGTGTTTCTAACACTATTTTAATTATTTTCCATAAATTTTATTTTGATTTTATCTTAAATTTCATTATTCTAAATATCCAAAATTGGAGATTTTTAGTCTTTGATATCAAAACTTTAGATGATGATTTCTCATTCAATTTAAACTCGAATTTAGTGGCATTTTAACTCATAGACTCCAATTTTTGTGTACAATATGATTTTAAAGTCAATTTTCATATTCAAGAACTTTGAATTTTATCTCTAATTAATTTAGCATTATACCTCTAACCCTAATTCATGCCAATATAGATATCAAAATTTACCTCTTAATGTGTAGTATCTATTTTCGGTAGTGATTGATTGATCCACAAATTGTTTGGAGGTTTGAGTAAATTAAAACCTTGTCAAGTGTAGTTTCAGCGTCGAGGTATGTTCAACTAATCTTTATGCGATTGGATTTGAGCAGTTGGATATATTCATGTGATAATTGTAAAATTTAGATTGAATAATAAGCTGATGGCATGATATGGTAGAATTTGATGGTAATGTGATACCGGTTATATTGAAAAGTAAGTAAATGGCGATCTTATTGTTAAACTAAGATAAAATCAAGAGAATTGAGATCATTTTGAATACCATTATGATACTGTGGGATATATGAAAGCTTTTTGATAGTGTTGTGATTGATTGGTGATAAACTTGAGATTATGGCCTTACTTGGGTTCTTGAGTAGCCCTATTTTATTGACATTCTGAGTATTGGTGAGATCATCAGATACGATGATGGCCTTGTGGTACTACTTGATACACATGGTGTAGCCCTTTTGATGAGATGGCTATTGACATATCATTTGTCTTTGATATTTCTATTTTGTACATACTTATCTTAGTTGCATCAATATGCACATATTGTATACTTGACTTGTTGCATTGGTATGCACATATATTATACTCGATTGATTGCATTGGTACGCACATATCTTATATGTAACCTGTTACATTGGTATGCACGTAACTTATGCTTGACTTATTGTATTGGTATGCTTACATATTATACCACCTGTACCATTTATGATATGTTGAAGTACTTCATTATGGGGTCTGCGACGTCTCAAGATACTTCTATCATGGCTTGTGACACCTTGAGATATTTTAGTACATAGCCTATAATGCCACCAGGTTCTATTTGGAAGCTTGGGCCTGATAATATCTGCACTGTGATGGTCATGATTCCACCTCATACATGGCCTGTGACGCCATTACATTCGTACGTTGCATCGCATTGCATCATTGATTGAATATAATGTCTTTGCTTGCTTCATCTATGTTTATATTGTGTACTAACTATCGGTTGCAGGTGGTAGAGACTCTTAGTTCTTACATACTTGTGCGATTTCTCTTACCTAGCCGATTGAACCTACTGGGTACATTTTGATGTACTCACGCCTACTTTGATCCCTCCCTGAAAATCAAGCACAAGGACCCATAGAGGGTATTTGATTTACTCCAGCATATCTTTCTTTAGTTATCCAGATCTTAGCCTTAAGACTCAGACTTCGAGTTGCCATGGATCTTTGAAACTTCTTTTATTGTTTCTTTTCAAACTTTGTATTAGATATTATAAGGTTTGTATTCCATTTGAGACAATTATATTTGCTTTGTCATACCACTTTAGATGTTTTTGTACTCATGACTCTAGGGTTTTGGACTGCCTATGTTATGTTGTGACTGTTTCCTCTTTACTTTATTTTCTTTAGTTGTGATCTAATTTTGGGTCGTAATATGTTTGGTATCATTGCTCTAGGCTTGTTGGGCTTGTGAGTTAAGGGCAAGGTGTCTAGTAGAGTCTCGCGGATCGGCGTGTAGACATCCACACCCATCTTCAGGAGGCTATGTGACACCTGATAGGAAACATTTTCATGTCTTGCTTCTATTCGTATGTTTTTTCATACAACCTATTTTGGAAGTATCTAATCTACTCTTATAAAGATGTTCATAACTCGATCTTGATGAGCTATAGGACAGCCCGAGTCAACTGATGTGACTCCCACTTGAGGTCAAGGCAAGGTTCTTGATGGGGCCAAGGGCTGAGGACGAACTAGACGGATAGCTCCGCCCAGATGGCAGCCTAGATCAGCTTCTCCAGAGCCTGCTTATGAGTCAGAGGGGCCTATAGGTTTTATTCTGCCACCCTCAATCCCTAATACTACTCTCTTGGTTTACGAGTTGCACTTGAGAGTATTGTCTATATAGGAGGGAGCACCTCTCGCCCCAGCTATTATTGAGGTATCATTTCTACAACATTGGTGGGTCTCTCTATAGCCCCATCTGAGCCAGCCATGATTCATGTGGGTCCTTCTTCAGCCCCAGTAGATCCTCCAATAACTGCTATGATTATACATCAGACATCTCGGTCAAGTTCGAGTTCGAGTTCTAAGCTTTAGAGTTTGGATATTGCTCCATCTATTGCACCACCCTTATTTATGGTGCCATCACCTTCTACTAGTCCATCCATGTCCACAGCTGAGCAAAAGAGCTTTGCACATTTTTATGCTTGTCTCCCCAAAAGTTTGATGGCGCCCCTAGTGATAGAGCATATGATTTTTTATCAGAGTGTTAGGACCAGTTATGTAACCTTGCCATTATTGAGTCGCATGGAATTGCTTATACCTCTTACCAGTTTACTAGCCTAGCAAAGGATTAGTGGAAGTCAGTTCTGGCTCATCGACCAATTGGCTCTCCAGCGATGACATGGGAGCAGGTTACTAATTTTGGTGAGGTTCGTACCATATAGCCTTCAGGACAGCTGCAAGGATTAGTTTGATAGGCTTCAGCCGAGATATATGTCCATTTTTGAATACAAGGTAAGATTTAATACATTGTCAAAATATTCCTTGTCCAACATCCTTGCTGACTTTGAGAGGATTGGGAGCTTTGCCAAGGGATTGGCAGGGTATCTTTAAGAGGATACAACTTCCTTGGTTCTGGCTGGAGGCACATTCCAAAGTGTAATGGATCACGCTCGTATGATAAAGCGCACTAGGCATGAGAGACCGGGTAGTGAGAAGAGGTTTCGTAAGCACGAGCAGTTTAGTGAACACCTGCCATGTGACAGGGTGTTTCAGAGGTAGGGATATCAGGGTCGGACGGTCCACATAGCCATCCCAGCTTCTGACAATGCTGATATGCCTCGATGTACTGAGACAGGCTATGTATTTCCTCCAATACACCTAGACGTAGTGTCTTTTCAGGGTAGCCATATCAAAGTAAGAAGACCAGGGCTTGTTGTCATTGTGATGATATTAAGCACTTGGCTCATCGTTTTCCTCATCATACACTTCCTGCTTAAACTTAACGTTCTCAGCCAGCTCGTCCAGCTCCAGCATCGCACCTAGTGTCTTGACCTGGGCAGAGGGCCTAGGAGTGATATGGTTAATGTGAACCAACGATTCCCCAAACAAGCCTCATAGCATCCATATACATGTCATTGATTCATAAGCACATAAGACAGAAACAAACACATAGTTTTAAGGGAATATGGCTTTGGACACAAGCTATGGGGATGTCATAGGGATAGGGATTTGCATGGATACACATAACACATACAAATTAAGGGGTTAGTAAGTATGACTCACACTATGGGGATAGAAGGGACTTAGGACTCTCCACCTTTCTACATGTCATCATGATCATGTCATCATAGCACCAACATCATAAGATAAACAAAATATAGTCTCCATGCGCAATAAAAATAGCACATAAAAAGCCCATACATAGAGTAAACATGATGTCCAATAACGCCTCTAGTTTATAGAATAAGATGGGGGCCAAAATATGTCCCTGACTCACCCTCAAAATAAAGACACAAAGTAACATTGCATGATAGGTATATAGACGGTGGGTCTTGTCCTTGGAGTAAAGGACTCACCACTAGCAAGTCTCACAATCCAATCTAATCATTAAGAGGTGGATGAAGATAGTTTCCGGTCCCCACATAGTTGGATCATGGAGGCAAAAGTAGACGTTAGTACTTTTGAATATACTAAGTATGCAGTCATGCAAATGTTTATGAACGTGTTAACCTACAATCAATGTTAGACAATAAGGGCACGTATATATAGAAAGTAGTATATAAGAAAGAATAATATATAAATATCCCATGAATTCATGATGCATGAATACCATTATACTTAAACATATAGGGATGTAACCTCAACCAGCATAAGACCGAGCGAGCTATTACTTGGAACTTCATTGTCTACCCCATACCAGATAAAATGGTGATCTACTCGCCATTGGTAGATCCTTGTCATGATCATCCCTAAAAAAGACATAAACATGAACCTATGTTTAGCACATAGTTATGAGAAAGAAGACTTTATATAAGGACCCCTTGGGTCGATCCCCCACGTCCAATCTCATTCAATTCTAGTCAACATCCCATGAGAATACACATACATATAAGTGCTTAAAAAGGAGCATAACTCTTTTCAAAAGTAATTAGGCTTAACGGCCAAATCTCATTTCATAATCATGCATACTTGGGCTAAAAAGCCAAATCATACTTCAATTCATACTAGCATGCATAGCAATAGCTCATTCATCCTTACACATGATGGTGTAAACACCCAAAGTTGCTTAAAAGTTATATCATAGACATTATGTAATCATATGTCATGTCATAATCATACTTGTCTTGAAAACGTAGTCATAATCATAATTGGGTCTTGTCCCACATTATAAATCTCATGAAAATAAATTTTCATGCATGCATATGTTATGAGGAATGAGAGGA
Source organism: Solanum rostratum (assembly GCA_029948455.1). Lineage (NCBI taxonomy): Eukaryota > Viridiplantae > Streptophyta > Magnoliopsida > Solanales > Solanaceae > Solanum > Solanum rostratum. The sequence continues at coordinate 26,795,881 of CM057047.1, forward strand.
TAGCATGGGCAATAATGATACATATTTAAAATGGCATAACAAGATGAATCCATACTTAAATCAGAAAATCAACAATTAAAAATATAAGTGAGACTACTTATGCTTAAGTTCATAAACCATAGGGATATGCATATTCAAACCTTCATAAATCAATGTAATATGAAATAATAGGGCTTAAATCATAGTAAAACCATTAGGTTAAAACAACCCATAAGTAAGCTTAAAATCAATATTAATTTAAAAGACCCATATTCAAAATAAGCTTAAAATTCATAAATCTTGAAGTAAAAAGTTTTTAGGATCTTCATGATTGAAAGAATTCACGAATCAATCCCTCATACCTTGTATAACTAGAAGAATTGGGATAGAATTGACTGAATTAAAAGCCACTTGAAAACCTAGCTTGAATCCCCCCCCCCCCCTAGTCTTTGAACAGAGAACATTGAAATTGAATTCTAAAGCTTCAATGAATTAGTAAGAGTGAGTACAATCTAATTTAGGGGCTTCGAATAGGTATCAAGGTCCTAAAACACCTTTAGAATAAATCAAAATTATGAAAACACAATTAATGAAGCGGACTTCAAAAAGTGTCCAGGGGTCTTGTACAAATGCACTACAGACCGTCCAAATGTTCACTAACCCTGCAACGGTTCGTGCAAATGTCTCCTATGAAACTTAGAAAATCTTAGGCCAAGGATGTTTTCACTGAAGGCTTCACTGTTCATACAATTGTTCACTGATCGTAAAATGGTCTCTGTGAAAATGTCTCCTAGTTCTGAGATGGTACATTGACACTTAGAACCATATTTTTTGAGTTAGGGCCTCACGAGCCTCACCACGACTTGTGGTAGGATTCATGAGACTCCACCATGGATTATGATGTGTTGCATGAATCGTAAAAGGGTCTTCTGGTTGCTTCCTTCGACAAATTCCTCACTTGAAGGCTGACGCACCTACCATGAGCCCTTTCTACGACTAGTGGTGAGGGCCATGAGCCGTGGGAGGTGCCATGGATGGCCACCTTGCATAAAATATCTTCTTAAGCCACATGAAACCATGAACAGAGATATAGGTAACCCCATGGTTTCCCTCACGGATCGTGGACCTCTCCATAGCTCGTGGGAGTGACTCCGGAGGGGCACTTTGGTTAAAAACCCCCAGAATGTCGATTTAAAGCATTCTAAGGCCTCTAGAGGTTCGGGTCCTTTTATCATCTTCCTATTGGGAACATTCTTCCTCAAATGAGCTAGAACATGGATTAAAATACTTGACTTGAACATGGAACATTACAACATGAAGACACAATGCATCACTCATCACTTTAAAATAATAAAATCATTACAACCCATGTCAAATATAATTTAAACCATTTTCATGCACATGTATGGATGTGATGTCATGAAACATAAGAGTGAAAGAATTCGGACCATTTAGAATCGGAAGAACCTAATACCTTAGGCTTGAGTAGATTGGAAAGGATAGGGATATCACTTCATCATGTCCGACTCTGCCTCCCATGTAGCACTCTTCATATAGTGATTCCTCGAAAGCACTTTAGCCAAAGCCATATCCTTGTTGTGATGTCATTTTACTTGCCTATATAAAATTTCAACTGGTACCTCTTCATAAGTTAAGTTCTCTTTAACCTCAACGCCTTCAAAAGGCACATTTGATCAAGGATCACCAATAAACTTTCTCAACATTGACACATGGAAAATCGAGTGAATAGAACTTATACCAAGGGAAAATCCAACCTATAGGGCACCTTGCTAATCTTCTCAACTATCTCATAAGGACCTTTATAGCGGGGACTTAACTTTCCCTTCTTACCAAAATGCATCGCACCCTTCATAGGAGAAACCTTTACATATACCCAATCACTGACATGGAACCCAATATCCCTTTTTGTAACATCCGAGTAAGACTTTTGACGACTTTGAGTCATTTTCATCCATTCCCTAATCAACTGCACTTTTTATATGGCCTACAACACCAAATCCCAGACTACCAATGCCATCTGACCTAACCCGAATCATCCAACCGGGGACCTATACCTTCTCCAATGCAAAGCCTCGAATGGTGCCATACTAATGCTAGCATGAAAATGATTTTTGTAGGAAAACTCAATTAGTGGTAGATGATTATCCCAATTTCCCTTGAATTCTAACACACAAGCCCTCAACATGTCCTCCATTGTTTGAATTGTCCTTTAGGCTTGTCCATCGGCTTGACAATGAAAACCGGTAATTTACTTTACATTAGTGCCAAGCCCCTTTTGAAATAATTTCCAGAAGTGAGAAGTAAATCGGATACCATGACGCAATATGATAGACATAGGAACACCATGCAATCTAACCAATTATTGGGTACACAACGTTGCATAATCTTATGCATTGAAAGTACTCCTGACATACAGAATATGAGCCGATTTGGTCATCCTATCAACAACTGACCCTAATAGAATCAAATTACTTAAGGGTGTATGACAACCAACCTCAAATTTCATATTCACATGTTCCCACTTCCATGTATGGATCTCAATATCTTGAGCCAAACCATTGGGTCGTTGATGTTCCACCTTCATTTGTTAGGACACTCTGATACAAACTTGGCTCAGTCTTTATTCATACCATGCCACCAATACACTTTTCTCAAGTCCCAATACATTTTGGTTGATCCCAAATGTATAGAATAATGAGAGTTATGGGCTTCACTCATGATCATCTCTCTAAGACCATCAACACCTGAAAGACACGACTGATCTAAATACCAAAGCACACCATTTCCCCCGGAGGAGAAAACATTTATCATCTTTTGGATGACCAATCTCTTCAACCAGACTAAGGATGGGTCCAAGTCCTGCTTTTCCTTGACATCAACAACCACAGAAGACTCAGCCCTATTCTGAACATGAATGCCACCATCATGAGAGACAACCAATCTAACACCCAATTTATCCAAGGGATGAACATCTTTCACAAACTCTCTGTTTCCCTTATCAACATGGGCAACATTATCCTTAAATAGCCTACTAAGAGCATCCGTTACAAACATTTGCCTTGTAGAGATGATATTGAACACTCATGTCGTAATCTTGAGGAAGTTCCAAGCACTAGTTTTGCCTCAAGTTAAGATCTCTTTGGGTGAGCACATATTATAAACTCTTGTGATCGGTGAACACATCAACATGAACCCTATATATATAATGTATCCAAATCTTTAAAGAAAACACTATAGAGGCCAACATAAGATAATTAGTCATGTAATTTTGTTCATGCACCTTCAAATGCCTCGATGCATAAGCTATCACATTACCATGTTACATGAGCACACAACCCAACCCAATCTGAGAAACATCACAATACACCACAAACCAATCTATGCCATCTGGTAAAGTCAAAAAAGGTGCCGGTGTATGTCGATCCTTCAAAGCCTAAAATTGTTCTCACACTCATTCGACAATATGAACTTGGCCTTCTTTCAAGTTAAATTAGTCAATAAAGATGTAATGGGTGAGAAACCCTCGATAAACCTCTGTTAGTAACGAGCAAACCTAAGAAAACTCTGTATCAGAATGGGTCAATGGTCTAGACTAATTCTTCACGGCTTTAGGTTTCTTTGGGTCGACTTTAATGCTATCACCAAATACCACATGACCAAGAAAATCCACTTCATCCAACCAAAGCTCACATTTACTGAACTTAGAAAATAATTGTTTCTCCCTCAAAGCTTGAAGAACCAACTATAAATGATCTATGTTCTCCTGCTCACTTTGGGAATAAATCATAATATCATTGATGAAGACAACTACAAAACTATTAAGAAATGGCTTGAACACCCTATTCATAAGATCCATAAACACACTTGGAGAATTAGCCAAGGTAAAGGACATTACCACAAACTTAAAATGTTTGTATCTAGTTTGAAAAGTTGCCTTAGGAATGTCACACTCCCTGACACTCAACTAATGATAACCTGAATGGAGGTCAATATTTGACTATTGGATAGCTCCTTGAAGTTCATCGAATAAGTCATCGATCCTTAGAAGCGTATATTTATTCTTGATGCTCACTTTATTCAATTGTCTATAATCAATACACATCTGAAGTGATCCATCCTTCTTTCCCACGAATAACACGGGAGCACCCCAGAATGATATACTTGGTCTAATAAAGCCTTTCTCCAATAAATCCTTTAACTGATCCTTGAACTCTTTTAATTCAGCCAGAGCCATACGATAAGGAGGAATGGAAATAGGCTGAGTATTTAGAAGGAGATCTATGCCAAAGTTTACTTCCCTTTAAGGAGGAATACTGGGCAAATCCTTGGGAAAAACATCCAAAACCTCGTTAACAACAAGAACTAACTCAAGACTAGGTGACTTTGACACCAATCTTTGAACCCTTTACAAATAATTCTCTTGGATTTAAGATAGAAAGTAAATAAACTTTTAAAAGCAGAGTCATTACCCCTCCTCCCCCACTCTAGAATAGGCTCATTGGGAAATTAAAACTTAACCTTCTGAGTTCTAAAATCAATAGAGGCATAAGAAGCATGCACCAATCCATCCCAAGAACAATATCAAAATCAAATATATCAAGTTCTACAAGATCAAAGGAAGGACCTTATGATAGACTGCAACTAGACAACCCGGATAGACCCTTCATTGGAAACCCTCGTATTTGAAACTTAGCCTTGTTAGAAGCCACTATTTCCACCACCACTTCTAGAGTTTGTGAACCCACCATCGTAACAGACTCTTTTAGGATCCTTCATCCTCTCTTTCAACTTCTTCCATTCAATATACTTAGCATAAGTAATAAGTCTTGAAATGTCCATCTCTCGAATAAGCCTAGTCGTACGACATTCTTTTACAACCAAATCAAAAATCCCATAAATAAAGCTGTGTATTCTTGAACAGGGCTCAACAACTAGCATAGGAGCATACAAGGAGAGCTTTGTAAATTTGAGGAAATATTCCCGCACACTCATACCACCTTGCTTGGGATTAACAAATCTGTCATTTGGCTTCCTTAAGCTCTAGAGGAAAGAAATGGTCAAGAAAGGCAAACTTAAACTTTTCCCAACAAACCCTATCATCCCTAACCATCTCTATCAAGCATTGGGTGTACAACGATTGAGCCACATCCTTCGACTGATACGGAGCTAGCTCATACATCTCTTTTGAAGTCACCCCCATAATAGTCAACACCTTAGAGAGTTCATCAATGAAGTCTTTAGCACCCTCATAAGATTTTGACCCATAGAACTCAAGAAGATTCATCCGAATAAAGTCTCTTATTCTAGTAGCTGGAGTGGGGGCATGAGGAGGAGGATTAACCTGCCTAGCCTGGTTGGTCACCATTTGAGCTAACATGGAAAAGGCAGTCTAGAATTTATCCTGAGTATTCGGCTCCACCATAGGCTTTTGAGGGACTTGGTCCCCTTTAATCGGGGCTAGTCTCGGTAGAGGGGCTCTTGTTAGAGGCATTTTCTGTAAGGCATCAAGGACATCATCAAAGTTAGAAAGTCTTAAGACATGGTCCATAGCACAACATAAGAAATGAAAAAGTGAAACAATTCCTAAAATGTCATCATAGCCTCCCACTCATAGGTATGGTGCACTTCACACCCATGAATAATACTCTACTCGATGCGGCATCTTGGACTCCAAGGATCATTTTAAAACCTTAGTGCTTTAATACAAAGCTTGTCATTACCTAAGCCTAAGGCCTAGGACCGACATGGAGAATGGGAACCCAAGAGTCCCCAAACAAACCTCATAGCATCTATATACACGTCATAGGTTCAAAAGTGTTTAAGTAAACAACAAACACATAGTTCTAAGGTAACGAAGCTTTGGACTCAAGCTAAGGGGATGTCATAGGGGTAGAAATTTGCATGGATTCACATAGCACATAAATCATAAGAACCAAGGGGTGGGTAAATATAACTCATGCTATGGGGATAGAAAGGACTTAGGACTTTCCATATTTTCACATCTTATCATGATCATATCATCATAGTTCAAACATTATGAGATAAACAAAATATAGTCTTCATGGGCAATAAGCATAACAAGACCTTACATAGAGTTTATACAATTTCCAATAATGCCTTAAGGTCATAGAATAGGACAAGGGCAAGACATGTCCCAGACTCACCCTTAAAGTAAATGCATAAAGTAACATGGCATGTTAGGTAGATAGAAGGTGGGTTTTTTCCTTGGAGTAAAGGACTCAGCGCTAGTAAGTCTCACAATCCAATCTAACCGTCAAAAGGTGGATGAACATCATCTCAGGTCCATACATGGTTAGATCATGTAAGAAAAAGTATGTGTTAGTACGTTTGAATATACTAAGTATACGAGCATGCAGATTTTTATGAACATGTTAACCTACAATCAATGATAGATGATAAGTGCACATATATACAAAAGGAAGTATATAAGAAAGATTAATATACCAATATTCCGTGAATTCATTATGCATGAATGCCATAATATTTAAATATATGGGGATGTAACCTTAACTGACATAAGACTGAGCGAGCTATTACTTGCAATTCAGTTGTCCGTGCCCCAATAGATAAAGAGGGATATACTTGCCAAAGGTAGATCCTTTACGTAATCATCCCTTTAAGGGGCATAAACTTGAACATATGTTTGGCACATAATTATGAGAAAGGATAAATGGTATAGTTTGGATGCTTAAGGTTGGAGATTGGGTGAGATTGGTATTAGAAGAGGCCTATTATGCTAGGTAGTCTATCCATTCAGGTGTGGAAAAGATGTATGATGATCTAAAATAGCATTATTGATGGTTTAGTATGAGGAGACATAGTTGAGTTCGTGGCAAAGTGTTTGAACCGCCAACAAGTCATGTATGAGCACCAAAAGCCTAGTGGATTGATGTAGAGGATGCTCTTCCTGAGTGGAAGTGGGAGAGAGTGACTATGGATTTTATTATAGGTTCGCCCATGGCTTTGGGCAAGTTCGACTCAGTTTTGATGGTTGTTGATCGTTTGATCAAGTCAACTCAATTTATACTGGTGAAGATTAGCTATAGTGCAGAGCAGTTGGCTGGATTGTAGGTCCATGATATTATCAGATTATATGGGATACTAGTGTCTATAGTATTAGACAGAGGATTGATGTTTACTTCCCATATTTGGCAGGATCTACAGCATGAAATAGGTACTCAATTGGATTTGAGTTTGGATTTTTACCCCCAAACTGATGGACAATCCAAGTGCACTATTCAGGTGTTAGAGGACATGTTTCACGCTTATGATATTATTTTTGGGGCTCATTGGGATCAGCCTTTGCCTTTGGCAGAGTTAGCATATACCAACAATAACCATTCCATAATCCAAATTTCACCATTTGAGGCTTTGTATGTCCAGAGGGTAGGTCGCCCGTAAGATATTTTGACTAAGGTTCAACAAATGTCTTGGGTGTGGATTTACTTCGAGATGCCAATGATTGGATTTGTTTGATTCAGGTAGGCTATTAATAGCTCAAAGTCACCAAAAGAGTTAGGCTGAGAAGAGAGTTAGGCCTCTGGAGTTCTCTGTTGGTGAGAGTGTTTGGCTTAAAGTGTCACCCATGAAGGGTGTGAAGAGATTCATGAAGAGAGGCAAGCTCAATCCCAGATTTGTTGCCCTATGTGAGATTTTGAGCAGAGTTGGTGAGGTGGCCTATAAGATAGATTTAGCTCCGAGATTATCATCAGTACATCAAGTTTTTCACGTTTCTATGCTTCGCTGGTGCATTCCAGATGAGTCTCATGTGATCTCTTCTACTTATGTTGAATTGGGTCTAGATTTTTCCTTTAAGGATGAGCTTATAGCTATATTGGATGGGCGGATCTAGACATTGAGATCAAAAGATATACCTTCTATGAAGGTTCAGTAGCGATACCATTCTGTTGATAAGGCTACTTGGGAGTTGGAGTCTGATATGAAAACCAGATATCCTAGCCTTTTTGAGGTTCTAGGTACCTTCTTTTCCTTTATGTTCGAGGACAAACATTATTTTTAGTGGTGAATAGTGTATGGTTAGTTGGTCATTTTAGAGCTTATCAATGAAAATTATTCTTTTACCCTTTGTAAGTCGCTTTGGGCCTATTTTAAACTATCTCGGAATTTTTTGGAAGCTTAAGATGTTGAAAAGGTGAGATTTTGTGGCTTTTTGAGTTTCAAGTGTTAGATTGAAAATCCATCGATTCCATCAACTCCAAAATGTCGATTCTAGTCCAGGAGAAGTTACAGAACTGAATTCGGGGTTAAAATGAGATTTTAGGCCTAACGTTGCATTTTAGTCATTTTTGGAGCCAAAGTTTTACTTTATTAAACATTTGGAGTTTAGAAGCTCGGATTAAAATTCCAACATTTCTAGTAGTTTTGGATGGTGAAACTAACGCTAGAAAATTTCTTGTCTTAATTTTTGGAGTTATCGGCGACAGTTTTTTAGTTTGAGTTTTAAACTAGTTTATCTAACTTGCATGGGTAAATGTGTCATAGAGACATCAGAATCAAATTATGATTATTCTGTTGAGTTTGGATCATCGTTTTTGTATGAATACACATATGGATTGTGTAATTTTGATTTTTGATGAGTTCGGAGTGCCTATTAAAGGATTTGTTGTTGCTGACTTTTGCTGGTGCAACAGTTCCTGGTGCATGGAATCTCTCTTCTCTACATTCACGCCTTAGTACGCTCATTCATGGAGGTCTAACTCACCTGCTTCTCCCCATTCATAGACATTTCTCCGCGTCCGAGGTTATCGTACACGTGCCCTATACTCTCCACATTCGCAGGCTTTGATTCACATTTGTTGAGCATTGAAGTTCCTTACCCTCAGCGTTCATAGGACCCCATCTACATTTGTAGAGTGCTTTTTATCCCTGAATAGTGATATATTGGTGAACCATCATTTTTACTCAATGCAATTTTATAAGAGGAAGTTTGATAGATTTTGTTGGGTAAGTGTTTCTAACACTATTTTAATTATTTCCACAAATTGTAGCTTGAGTTTGTCTTAAATTTCATGAGCTTTAATGTCCAAAATTGGGGATTTTTTGTCTTTGATTTAAAAATTTAAATGATAATTTCTCATTAAGGTTGAACTTGATTTTGGTTGAATTTTCACCCACGAAGTCTATTTTACATGTAGGACTTGATTTTAAAGAAAATTTTCAGAATTGAGAACTTCAAATTTTATCCTTAGATTTGACTTTTTTTCTCCCTAAGTCTAATTCGTGTTAATATAGGTATCAAAATTCAGTAGATCTATTTTTGATAGTGATTGAATGATTCGGGGATTGTTTGGAGGTTTGAGTTGATTAAAAGCTTGTCGAAGTGTGGTTTCGGCATGGAGGTAAGTTCGGCTAACCTTTTTGGTACTGGATTTGATTTATTGGACATGTTCATGTGATAATTGTAAGATTCAGATTGAATGATGATCCAATGGCACGATATGATAGAATTTGGTGGTAATATGATACCAGTTATGCCGAAATTTGAGTAACTGGTGATTCTATTGATAAACTGAGATGAAACCATGAGAATTGACATAATTATGGATACTTTTATGATAATATGAGACTTGTGATAGCTTTTGAATAGTGTTGTGATTAATTGATGATAATTGTGATAATCTTGAGATATAAGAGCTTACTTGTGTTCTTGGGGAGCCTTGTTACATTGACATCTCGATTATTTGTGAGATTATGATAATATGAGATATAATAATGGCCTTGTAGTACTAGTTGATACACATGGTGTAAACCATTCTATGTGATGGCTATAGTACATATCAGTTGTCTTTTATATTACTACTGTGTATATACTTGACTGTACGCATTGGTATGCGCATATCATACACTTGACTAGTTGCGTTGGTATTGACATATCTTATACTTAACTGGTTGCATTAGTACGCATACATCTTATAACATCTGTACCATTTGTGATATTATGATATGTTGAAACACTTTACTATGTGGCATGCGACACCTCGAGATACTTCTATTATGGCATGCAACACCTTGAGATAGTTGAGTACATGTCCTACGATACCCCAGGGTTCTATCTATTAGCTTTGGCTTGATAAATGTGTACATCAGCCCTGCAACGGTTGTGATTCCACCTCATACATGGCTTGCGATGCCATAGCATTTATACATTGCAGTACACTGCATCACTAATTAAATCTATTATCTTTATTTGCTTCTATCTATATATACATTGTGTACTAACCTTTGGTTGAAGGTGGTAGAGACTCTTAGGTATTACATACTTGTTCAATTTCTCATACCAAGTCAATTGAAGCTACATGATACATTTCGATGTACTTACCCCCAGTTTGTTTCCTCCTTGCAGATCGAGCACAGGGACCTATATAAGATATTTGATTCACTCTAGCAGAGCTTTCTTCAGTAATCCAGATCTTAGAGGCGAGACTTAGACTTCGAGTCACCATGGATCTTTGAGACTCATTTTGTTGCTTCTTTTCAGACTTTAGATATTATTAGCTTTGTATTCCATATGAGACAATTGTATTTTCTCTATCGTACCACTTTAGATGCTTTTGTAGTCATGACTCTAGGTTTTAGGATCACTTGTGTTATGTTGTGATTGTTTCCACTTTACTTCATATTCTATAATTGTGATCCAATTTTTAGTCGTGACACGTAATTGGCCTACGTGGATCCACTAGCCTTGCCAACGAGGGCTCTTATGGTGGCCCATAATTAATAAAGTAAAGGGTCCCTTCTAGAGTACCTTTATCAAACCCCAGCTCATTGCCTAATTTGGTGCTAAGTCACCCACAAATATTTTTAAGTTTATACTGAGTTAGTGACACTCAGAATCATAAATAGCAATCTTAAGAGTAGCTCGAAAAATAGAAAACACCAAGTGAGAATTTGTAAGGACCTGGACTTCGCATGACTTGAATGGTGCTTAGAGTTTGGTTCAGTATGTTTTGGCTAAGGTGAAACCTCATAGACACCTCCAGTGTTCGTGTGAAGGATCCTTAAGGTGGCCCTTGACCTTATCTGTAGAGTGTTAGCCTTATGTTGGTGTTTGAGTCCAAGGCACACACCACATGAACCCCACACTGTCTGTGTGGCACTTAATAGGCCATTTGGTGTCTTGTGTAATGTAACGTTGGCCATAAAAACCAAAGTTTTGCTAAGATTTGTCACATATGAACCGCACATAGTCCGTACAACCCTTCACGATATGTATGGTCCGCTGTACGAGAATTGGAGTGAAAAATTTCTAAGTATGGAATCACTATCTCAGAACTTTGTCAGTGAAGAGTTTTTGCTATGTGAAGCACCACGGAGGGCCACACGGTAGGTGTGACCCCTATACGGATTATGTGACCCCTCTACAGGGACCCTTAAATCAGTTTATTTCCTTCATTATTATTTTTTCTTATTCTAACACTTAGCTTCTCATTCTCTCGCTCAAACGCTTTCTGAATACTCTTTTCGAGCTCTGATTAGAGGATTTCCACGAAACCTTCAAGATCAAGGTAAATTCACTTTCAATCCCTCAATCCGAGCTTATTTATTTGGTTTAGGGTCATCATAGGTCTCCTACATCAAGCCAAGTTCAAATGTATTCCAATGGATAAGTTTTTCATATGAACCGGTAGGAGCGTCAAATTCAAATGTTCATATTACCTTGCATCAATGAGGCTAGGTGGCCTACGATTTACCAAATTAAAGTTCTTTGAAATTGCTTTCCAACGCATCCAATTTCACCTAATCCGAATTCGAAACAAGATATTATGCCCAGTTTTGTAAAGCCCATTTGTGGTGTGTTCCCTCTATTTTTGCTAAGGATATCTTCATGGGAGCTATGCATGATCCGAACTTCTTTACACGAACCGTGGAGCTTCTTCATGGGACACCTGGTAGCAGTTTAAAGCTCAATTCATTAATGGATTGTCCATAATTTTGGCTACTTCTAGGAGACATTTATGACTTTCTAACCCATCCTAAACCCTTGAAAAGACCTATACTCCTCTATTCTTATTCAAATTCATTCCTCGCATTTAAAAAAATTCAAATTCTCTCATCTAAAGAACTACCCTCAAGTGAACTTTGAAGGATTGGTTTTATGCATAAGGAAGGGTGTTCTTCTTCAAAACATTTCTTCCTATTCTTCTTGATTAGCTAAGGTATGTGGGATTGATTCATGGTACCTTTCAACCATTCATGGTACCTTTCAGCCATTCATGGCACATGCATACATGAGCATTGGTTTTTGATTAAAATTATCAGTGGGTTAAGCTCAGATATTGTCTTATGAAAATAAGTCGGTGAGTTAAGCTTATATTTGTTTATCATTCAGTGAGTTAGACTCATATATATGGTTATGGAAAGAATGTGATCACATAAATGTCTATTGTTATTGGCTCTTTGAGCATATTGGATGTTTACACGATATTCTTATAAGTGAATGAGCTATTCCTATATATGAAAAGTATGGGTTGAATTATGGTTTGACTTTTTGGCCCAAGTATGAATGACTATGAAGAATGTTTAGCATTTAAGCCTAGGTTTGCATTGAAGTGATTTGAAATAACTTGTGTCTCTTTTGAAAGCATGTATATATAAGTATTCTTGCGGGATGATGACTGAGAACCCAATTGATTGGGGGCGTCAGGGAAATCCCAAAGGTCTTCTCCCTTTGCTTGAAATATGTGTCTACATGGGTATATGGTAGCCATTACAACAATGATCGGGTCGTAAGAGATAGTTACATATTTGATATGATATGGAAATCCTTCTTAAATGATCGAATCATAAGGAAGGTGACCATCAGACTTAACTGACCGAGTTGTAAGGTGTGGTGTAGATTACCTTTGGCATGTAATATTCTCTCACTAGATAGGAGTTCTACAACGGGCAAATTCATGTAATAACTCACATGAGTTTGAGATGTCAATTATATTCACATCCCCACTATATATGTGCATTATGGCATTTCACATGGATTTCATGGCATATTGTTATATTACCTTTCTTAGCTATATATCTCTTTCTAAATTATGTGCCCTTGTCATCTAATTATGAATGTAGGTTTTATAAGTCATATGCATTGCATGCCCGCATACTTAATACATTCAAACTTACTAACACATACTTTTGCCTACATGATCTAACCATGTAGGGACCGAAGGCTATATCATCGAGCGTTTGATAGCTAGTTTAGAGTTTGATAAGTAGTTGTGGTGAGTCCTATTTTCCAAGGACAAGCCACCATCCATCCATCTTATGTTGCTTTCTTTTATGGTATTTTCCTTGAGGGTGAACCTGGGACATATCTTGGCCCCCATCCTATTCTACGACTAGAGGTATTATTGGACATCTTGTAGACTCTTGTACAACTATATGTCATGTGTTGATATTTGGTAATTATGACTATGCCGATCTATCAGATATGATTATTATGATATGTGATTATCTAGTGATATGGAAAAATAGAAAGTCCTAAACCTCATTCTATCCCTATAGCGTGAGTAATACTTACCCGCCCCTTAGTTCTTATGTGCTATGTGAATCCATCCAAATCCCAATTCCTATGAAATCCCCATAGCTTGAGTCCTAAGATCAATTCCATTAGAATTATGTGCTTGTTGATTAATTATGTGCTTCCAAACTGATGATGTGTAAATGGATGCTATGAAGCTAGTTTAGGGACTCTCGGGCTCCCATTCGCCATGTCAGTCTTAGACTCTATGTTCAGGTTGTCACAGAGCTGATATCATAGCTATAAGTTTATAAATGTTCCTCAAAGTCTAACATGTCGCGTCAAGTAGAGTCTTATTCATAGGTGCGAAGTGTACCATATCTATGGGTAAAAGGCTACAAGGAATTTTAGGAAATGTTTCACTTTTTTCATGATTCACATAGTGCCATGGAATGTGTCTTAAGATTTCCTCTCTCCATCCCTCTCTGCCGAATAAGGAGAGTTACATTGTTCCCATAATCTAATCTAGGTGGCGAATTTGTTGTAGCTAATCTTATAGATGAGGTTAAAAAGGAACCGGTGAAGGATATGCATCGTTTGACAAGATTAAGGAATTGGGTTGAGTAAATATAATGATGGTTTCATTTATATTTCGAATGGGGCTAAATCTTCTGTGTTTGTTAATGTTAAGGCAAAGCAAGACTTAGACCCATCATTGGTTGTGTTGAAGAGTTTGGTTGTTAAAAATAAGATAGAGGTTTTCTCTCAAGAGGGAGATGGTAATTTGGTACCAAGATTGATTGTGTGTTTCGGATGTTGATATTCCTAGGGAGGTGATTATGAGTAAAGCTTACAACTCTCTTTGTTCTATACATTCAGGATCTACCAAGATGTATTAGGATTTTAGGGAAATGTATTAGCGGCATGGTATTGAGAAGGGTATAGCTAGATTGGTATTCAAACGCTCTAATTGCCAACAAGTGAAGGTAGAATATCAAAGGCGTGGTGGTTTGACTCAAGACATTGAGATTCCTACTTGGAAACGAGAAGATGTGAACATGAATTTTATTGTTAGTTTGCCTCGGACATGAAAGCCATTTGATTCAATTTGGGTTTTTGTTCATTGGATGACTAAATTGGCTCATTTTCTACCAATTAAGACTACCTTCAATGCCGAAGACTATGCAAGGTTGTATATCAATGAGTTGATGAGGTTTCATGGTGTGCTTAGGTATATCATATCAGATTGTGGCACCAGATTTACTTCTCCCTTTTGGAGATCATTCCAAAGAGGACTTGGCTCCAACGTGAAGTTAAGTGCCACTTTTTATCCTCAAACCGATGGACCAGCCAAAAGGACAATAAACTTTAGAGGACATGTTGAGGGCTTGTGTGTTGGAATTCAAGGGTATTTAGGGTGATCATCTACCACTTATTGAGTTTGCTTAAAACAATAGCTTTCGTGCTAGCATTGGTATATCACCATTTAGGGATTTATAAGGTAGAAGGCAGAGGTCTCTGGTAGGGTGGTTTGAGTTGGATGAAATGGCTTCTATAGGCCCGAATTTAGTGTTGGATGCTATAAAGAGAGTGAAATTGGTTAGGGAAAGGTTGAAGATTGCTCAAAGTTATCAAAAGTCTTATTTGGATGCTAGAAATAGGGATCTTGAGTTTCTTGTCGGTGATAGGGTGTATGTAAAGATTTCTCCTATGAAGGGTGCAATGCATTTTTGCAAGAAGGGTAAGTTAAGTCCTCTATATGTCAGTCCTTTTGATATTGTTGAGCGGATCAGGAATGTGGCCTATGGATTGGATTTGCCTTCGAATTTGAGTTCTATCTACCTAGTGTTCCATGTATTTATATTGCGAAAATTGATTGGTGATCCTAGTACAGTTGTGCCTTTTGAAGGTGTTGAGGGTGAGGAGAACTTGTCTTATGAGGAAATCCCGACGGAGATCTTGGATAGGCAAGTGAAGCGGCTTCACAATAAGGATGTGGCTTCAATTAAGGTGCTTTGGAGAAATCAACATGTTGAAAGTGTTACGTGGGAAGTGGAATCAAGTATGATGCGATGATAACTCTATCCTTTTGAATCTACTCAAGCCTATATTATTAGGTTCTTCCTACTCCCAATGGTCCTAATTATTTCACTCTTGGGTTTCACGACATGACATGTATACATGTGCACAAAAATGATTTAAAGATGCTTTTAATGAGTTAAAGATGTTCTGATATGAGTTTTAATGACTTTATAATTTTTAAGTTCTGAAATATGCATTGTGTCTTTGTGTTTGGATGTTTCATGTTTAAGTCAAGCCTTTCAAGCCTTGTTGTAGCACATTCGAGGACGAATGTTCCCGAGGGGTAGATGATGTAAGGACCTGGACTTTGCATGACCATAATGGTGCTTGAAATTTCAATTCAGAAAGTTTTGACCAAGGTGACACCTTACGAACACCTCCATAGGCCGTGTGACTCACCACAGGCCGTGTGGAGGAGCCTTTAGATGGCCCTTTGTCTTGTGTGGCGTTATCCTTATGCTGGATTTTGAGAAAAAGGCACACACCACATGAAACCCACATAGTCTGTGTGGAACATAATGGGTCTTGTGGTGGCTTATGTAATGTAACCTTGGCCTTTAAAACAACATTTTGGCTAAGTCTTGTCATATATGAACCTCATACGATCTATATAACCCTTTATAGTCTGTATGGCCCTTTGTATAGGCATTGTAGTAAAAAATTTCTATGTATGCAATCACTGTCTCGAAACTTCATCAGTGAAGATTTTTGTCTACGTGAAACACCACGAAAGGCCACACGGTCCATGTGACCACTATAGGGGACACCTAAATTAGTTTATATTCCTTTATTACTATTCATTCTTATTTTAACACTTAGCTTCTCATTCACTGCTCAAACGCTTTCTGGATCTTTTTTTCAAGCTCTAATTAGAGGATTTCCACGGAACCTTGAAGATAAAGCTAATTCACTTTCAGGCCCTGAATCCAAGCTTATTTATTTTGTTTAGGGTCATCATGGGTCTCCTACATCAAGCCAAGTTCATATGCATTCCGTTTGCTAAGATTTTCATATGAATCGGTAGAAGGGTCAATTTTAAATGGTCATATGTTCTTGAAAAAAACAGAACTAGGTGGACTAAGACCTACCAAATTGAAAGTCATTGAATTGGTTTTCTGAAACATCCAATTTCACCTATTCCGAGTTCAGATCAAGAAGATATGCCTATTTTTGTAAAGACCATCTATGTTGTGTTCTCTCTGTTTTGGCTAAGGAAGTCTTCACGTGAGCTCTTCATGATCCATGGTTCTTTACACGGACCATGGAGCTTCTTTATGGACACTTGGTAGCATTTTGGAGCTTGTTTCCCCAATGGATTTCCCGTAATTTTGATTATTTCTAGGGGAGGTTTATGAATTTCTAATACATTCTAAACCCCTGAAAAGACCTATACTCCTTTGTTCTTATTCAATTTCATTCCTCATATTTAGAATATTCAAATTCTCTTATCTGAAGAATCCCCCTCAAGTGAACTTTGAAGAATTGGCATAGAGCATAAGGAAGGGTCTTCTTCTTCATTAATTTTTTTCTATTTCTTCTCGGTTAGCTAATGTATGTTGGATTGATTCATGGTCCCTTTTAATCATGAATAACCAAACTCTTTTTATTAATTGATTTACGAAATAGAGCTTACTTTAGTTATGGATTTTTAAAATTATTGTTTATTTGATTCAATTGAGATATGGGCTATGTTTTATTGTTTATATTATAGTTATTTAAGCTCTAATATGTTGATTTGCATGAAGATTATGAAGATTTTAATATGCATTGTCCCCTTAAAGTTTGATCGAATCATGGGTTATATAATGTGTGATTTGAATGTGGATTTTATTTATAGATTTACTTGAATTTCATATTGAATTATTGATTTAAGATTTAATCTCTATTGCCCATTGCTATTCTCATATCATTCATGGCATATGCATACATAAGCATTTATTTTTTATAAAGATTATTGGTGGGTTAAGATCACATATGGTTTTTATGAAAATGATTCGGTGAGTTAAGCTCATATATGTTTATTCTTAGGTTAGTTAAGCTCACATATATTATTATGACAAAAATGTGATCACATAAATGTCTATTGTTATTGGTTCTTTGAGCATATTGGGTGTTTATACCATATTATTATGAGTGAATGAGCTATTCCTATGCATGAAAAGTATGAATTGAGTTATGATTTGGCTTTTTATCAAAAGTGTGAATAATCATGAAGAATATTTGGATGTTAACACCAAGATTGCATTGACATGATTTAAAATGATTGTTCCTGTTTTGAAAGAAAATATATGTATAAAAATTCTGGTGGGATGATGGTTTAGCACCAAATGGATTGGCGCGTCACAGCTATCCCTGATGGTCCTCTTTGTTTCCTTGAACTATGTGGCAACATAGGTATATGGTAGCCGGTACCGAAAAGATCGAGTCATAAGGGACAGTTACACTTTTGCTATGATGTGATATGGAAATCCTTATGAAAATACCAGCTCATAAGGAAGGTTCCCATCACACTGAAATGGTTGGGTCGTAAGGCATGGTGTAGATTACCTTCGGTTAGTTATCTTCTCTCACCCGATGGGACATCAAACAAATTCATGTAATGGCTCGCATGAGTTTGAGATGTTGGTTATGGTCACATCCCCACTATATATGAGCATTATGGCATTTCATGAATCATGGATTTCATGAGATATCATTATATTACTTTTCTTTGCTATATATCTCTTTTTATATTATGTGCCCTCATCATCTATCATTAAATGCATGTTTGATAAGTCATATACATTGCATGCCCACATACTTAATACATTCAAATGTACTAATGCATACTTTTGAATACATGGTCTAACCATGTAGGGACTGGAGACTATATTCATCCACCGTTTGACGACTAGTTCAGAGTTTGAGAAGTTGTTGTGGTGATTCCTATATTCCAAGGACAAGTCACCATCTTTCTACCTTATATTGCTTTCTTTTATGCTATTTACTCTAAGGGTGAGCCAGGGATATGTCTTGGTCCCCGTCCTATTCTATGACTAGAGGCATTGTTGGACATCTTGTAGACTCTTATACGACTATATGTCATGTGTTATGGCTATCTATTTGATATGATTATTATAATATGTGAGTATTTTATGATACAAAAATGTTGAAATTCCTAAGTCCAATTCTATACTCATAGCGTGAGTCATACTTACCCACCCCTTATTTCTTATGTGATATATTCTACGTGAATCCATGTAAATCCTATTCCTATGTCATCCCCACAGCTTGAGTCCAAATCCCTGTTTCCTTAGAATTATGTTCTTGTTGATAAATTATGCACTTCCGAACTAATGATGCGTAAATGGACGCTATGAGGCTTTTTGGGGGACTCTCGGGTTCCATTCCCCATGTCATTCCTAGACCTTAGGTCTGGGTCATGATAGAATTGTTCTTTCATCTTGAGGACCATCATAAACATCATTTAGGGCATTATTCACATCCTAATATCTTTGACAAATAATCAACTTAAAACCGTTCTTTTATCTCTTACTTATTATCATATAACATGCAAGGATTGGCTTCAAACATAGTGGGCAAAATCTTTAGTTGGGAAACCTAATAAGTCATATGAAACAGGTATGATTATGTGAGTAATACGTCTATTTAAAACATGCATTGATAGCCCACTCATCTTCATTCAAATCCCAAATCATTGGAGTCATTATCATGAACTCAAACACATGAAAATACTTAGGAAAACATCACATGGTAACATGAAAGGCTTAATATATCATAACACATCAAGAAGTCAATATTAGAATGCATGGTAGTATCAATGAACTTAAAGAGAAGGCAAAATTTTCAATGAAAGACTTTGTAGGGGAAAGGAGACCGACAAATCAACTCACGTACCTTAGGTGTAGCCTAAGAAAAAGGAATTTGCTGTTACGGAGGAGACACTAGAAATTCCTTGCCTTTTTCCCTTGTTCTTGGAGAGGATTGTTTCCTTAGAAGATTTTTTAAAGTGGAAGAATGAAAGGGAATGGGGATTCTAGGGCTTTATAGTCTGATTGGGGGCCTAAAGAGTCACAAAAACAACATAGTTTAGATTTAGGATTGATGGAAAGGACAAAAATTCCCTTCACTAAAACTGTTGGAGAAGAACCACAAGACCCAGATTATAGGTCGTGGATTGAACCATAAGCCATGGTTCTCATCCTTCTATAATCTTTAGAGACTGGTTACCACTAATCGAACCATGAAACCCTATCCATGGGTCGTACATCAATCCATGAGTCATGGATGGTCTCGTGGAGTCCTTCCACACTTGGTAAAATTTTCACTTCTCTGGGCCCCATTTATAAAGGCTAACCACGGACCGTGTAAGATATGATGGGTCATCCCATTGGTTGTGGATTACCTTGTAGAAACTTCAAATTTCTTTCATGTCTGGAATTCAAAACTACGACTTTATCTATGGTCCGTGTTTCCATCCATACGCCATGGATTACTTTGTACTTAGAAATGTTTTAACATTTCTAGGGCTCTCATCCATGAGTTGATTCTATGCCCTTTGGTTTAAACCACAGGCCGTGAACTTTGCTTCATGAATTAACCCCTTTGCATTTCCATCCCAACTCTTTTGCACTTCTACGCTACTAATTCAAGGGTTACAATATTTTCCCTTCTAAACACTCATCCCCGAATATACTTAAACATAGGTTCTATAGAGTTAATCATCAGCTAACAACCCAACATGCATGCAAAAATGCAATCCAAACATATTTTTATGAAACTTTCAAAATCTATACTTAATATATCACTCAATACAGTCCATAAACATGAAAAAAGTGTATGCATCATGCAAAACTAAAAAGCAAGAAATTGGAGGTTTTGCATAAGAAGAACTTTATAAGGCCCTAGTTGTGAGAAGTATGAAAAGTGTAAGAAATGAGTCCTAGAAATTTTCTGAGTGTTAGTTGTTATCGGGGATCTTACAAGCCGTAATTGGTTCCACGGGCCATAAAAAGTTCTCGTGGGTTGAAGGTCAGGCTTGGTGAAAATGACGATTTCTGAAGTTAGCTATATGACTTATTAGATGGCCCATAAAGTGACTAACGAATTGTAACTCAAGTCATAGAATGTGATTCAGAGAAAGGTTTATGAGGGTATTAAATGGCATTAGGCGATACCCTTATCTACGACCCATAAGTTGGACCACGACCCATAAACGAGGTCTCATGGTCTGATCCGGAAACAGACCCGGAAGAAGTTTTATAATGGAAAATTTGACCTTTTCTATTGTCTAATGCTTATACTGTATCGTTTTGATGCCAAAGAGACCCCTTATCAGCCCTTACAAGCCTAATCACTCCATTCCACCCCATTGTAAAATACGCTATCTCCCCAAACACTCTCAAGCTTCCCTAAGGTTTCAAGAAAGAAGCCCAAGCTACGGTTTCGAATTCTTATCCTCCAAGTCTGATTTTCCTCCGCTAAATCACCAAGGTATGTGGGTTTTGATTGTGGAGACCTTTCCTCCACAAGTTCAACCATTCCTCTTCTCCTTTATGCTTTCTTAAGTTATGGCAATACATGATGATTTTACAAACTCTTTTACGTGAAGATAATATGAAGTACTTTATGTTGGTTTATCCTTATGCATCATTTAAAAGTGAAGTATTATGTAAAATCTATGATTTCTATGAGGGTTTGATGATTCCCTAACTAATTCTTTACTATGTTTTGGTGGGTTCTTTGAATAATTAATAAATGATTCCATCTTACAACTCTAATAGTATTTACTCATGATCTGTATGGTTTTAGGTTATGTCTATGAACCCTTAAGAGTTTTGAAATAAGATCTATGCAGATTTTCTATGATGTTTAGACCCTTATGGCAAGATATGCGAATTATGAATAATAAGACTTAAAGGCTATAATGTATGTTATGAAGCATGAAAGTGTTGTGAAAGTCATGAAAGTTATGAAAGTAGTGAAGCCTTGTCTTTGATATATGAAGTTTTTGTTTTGATGAGATACTCCATAAAAATATTATTATATTATGATGTTATGCATATTATGGCTATAAGTACGATTTTAATATTCCTTGGGATTGTGACCTAGCACCGAGAGGATCTTAGTAGGAAACTTCTGTCCCATAACTATGTTGCCACCATAGGTTTGTAAATTAGCTAATGGATCTATATAGCTAGGATTACATGATTGGCCAAAATGGGTGGAGTTCCCATACGACACATGTTAATTTTATACTAAAAAAGGTGGTCTTTTGTAAGGACCCAGATTTCATATGGATGTAATGGTGCAAGGAATTTAGTTCCAGTGAGTTTTTAACCAAGGTGAAACCTCATGGCCACCTCCATGGGCCGTGTGACTCACCACGAGCCGTGTGGAGGAGCCTTGAGATGACTCTTGTCTGTGTAGAGTGTTGGCCTTAATTTTGGAGTTCAAGACTAAGGCTTGCACCACATGAACCCTACAAAGTCTGTGTGGAAGTTTATGGCCTGCGGGTGGCTTGTGTAAGTAGCCTTAGCATTGAAAACTATATTTTTGCCAAGGCACTTCACACAGGAACCTCATACAGTCCGTATGACTCTTCACGGGTCGTATAGCCTCCGTATAGATGTTGATATGGAAATTTTTAAGTATAGAATCACTATCTTAGAATTTTGAAAGTGAGATTTTTTCTTAGTGATGCTCCACGAAAGTCCATATGGTCCATGCGCCTTTGCATAGTCCGTACGACATCCATACGGGACCCCTGGCAACATTTTTTCATTTGTTTCATTACTGATGTTCTTGTAATTTTGGCTATTACTAAGGGTCATTTGTGACTTTCTAACCTATCCAAAATCTCTCAAAATACATATACTCTTCTTCTCTTATTAAAATTCAATTCAACACTTAGAATTTATTCAAGCTCTCTTTTAAGAACTACTCTCAAGTGAACTAGTGAAGGCTTAGCTTGGGGATTAAGGAAAGGCTCTCTCCTTCATCAAATTCTTCCTATTTCTTCTTGGTTAGCTAACGTATGTGGGATTGATTCATGGTCCCTTTCAGCTATGAAAACCCCAAACTCTTTTTACACTTGATTTTATGAAATTGAGCTTACTTTAAATATGGTCTTTTAGATTATTGTTTTATTTCACTCAACTAAGATATAAGCCATGTTTAACTATTGTTTTTAAATTGATTTAAGCCCTAACATATTATATTGCATGACTATTATGAACACATGAATTTGCATTGTTCCTTTGAAGTTTTATTAAGCATGGGTAATCTATATTGTGATTTAAATGTGAATTTACTTGAATTTCATATTGTGTTGTTGATTTAAATTTGAATCTCTATTGCCCATGCTATTGTCATCTCATTAATAACATATTCATGCATGAACCATGGTTTTCGTGTAGTTTATGATAGGGGCTAAATCCGAATTATGATGATGTCATGTTCTCAAGCAAACTATGGGTATGAAGAAAATGTGATCACTTAATGTCTATGCTATGGCTCTTTGTGAAAATGATGGGTGTTCTACACCACTACGATGAAGCAATTATTCCTATGCATAAAAGTATGATGTGAAGTACAATTTGGCTTTTTAGTCTAAGTATGTATGATTATGAAGTATGTTTGGCCTTTAAACCTAATTATGCCTGATTACAAAACATGATTTGGCTGTTAGGCCTAAGTATGCATTATTATGTTTGACAAGACTTATGCCCCTTTTACAAGCACGCATATGTATATGTATTCCAATTGGAAGATGACTTAGCACCAAATAAGGTTGGAGGCAGTGAGGGCTATCCCTAAGGGTCCTTACTCCTTTCTCATAACCATGTGCCCAACATAGGTTTATGTTTATGCCCTTTAAGGGAATGATGAATGTTAATGGATCTACATTTGGAAAGTAGGTCACCACTTTATCCATTGTGGGGAAGACGACTGAGTTTCAAATCATAGCTCACTAGGTCTTATGTCAGATAAGGTCTCATCCCCGTTATGTACAAAGTATTTAGGCATTCATGCATCATAGATTTCATGGCATATTGATATATTATTCTCTCTTATAAGCTTCTTTCTATATATGTTCGCTTATCATCTAACATTGAATGCATGTTTAATGAGTTCATATGCATTGTATGCACACATACTTAATATATTCAAATGTACTAATGTATACTTTTGCTTATATGATCTAACCATGCAGGGACCAGAGACCATATCGTTCCACATTTTGATGGCTAGTTCAAATTTGTGAAGTTATGTTGGTGAGTCCTACCTTCCAATGACAATCCATCATCCATCTACCTTATGTTGCTTCTTCTTATATTATTTTTACTTTGAGGGTGAGTCTAGGACATGTTTTTTCCCTCCCGCCTATTCTATGACTTAGAGGCATTGTTGGATAATATGTAAACTCTTGTACAGCTATGTGTTATGTTATGATAATTGGACATTATGGTTATGGCTATCTATTGGAGATGGATGTTATGATGATTTTTTATGGTATGATATGGATAAATAAAAAGTCCTAAGTCCCATTCTATCGCCATAGAGTGAGTCATACTTACCCGCCCCTTAGTCTCTATGTGTTATATGATTTGAGTATCCATGTAAATCCTCATCCCTATAATATCCCCATGGCATGAATCCTATTTTATCGTCTCTTAGAATTATGTGTTTGTTATTCCGTTATGCGCTTTCGAACTAATGATGTGAATTCGGATACTATGTTGCTTGTTTGGGGACTCTCCGGTTCCCATTCTCCATGTCTGTCTTAGACCCTAGGTCCCAGTCATGACATGTTCCTTTAAGGTTGTTAAAGTAAGATTAACCGAAAAGGGTGGAGCTCCTGTAAGGTATTTTTGGAGTATTTATTCAAAACGGGGAGGTTCTTATAAGGTAAATGTTTAGTTTACCTTTGGCAATGTAGACTACTCCTTGTATTGTGTGCGTGGACATCGAGATTCCAAATAGTAGCTCGCTTGGTCTTATATTTAGGTTATGATCCCTTCCCATATATCTATGATATCTTATATAACTTGATGATTCCTCATGCATATTTTGATTATGGTACTGAGCATACATGGTATATTGAGTTTATATTCGATAATTTACGATTTTGCATATTGTTTAATCATGGTTTATCATATTTGTCGCATTGCACCCCATATACATAGTACATTTCAAGTACTAATGTATACTTTTTGCCTATATGACCTAACCATGTAAGGACCAGAACCCCTTTCCATCCTCCTCCTCCGTGTTGCTAGACGGTCTGACCAAATATTTTCTATTAATGAGTCCTCCATTTATGGAGATAATATCCATTTACTTTCCCGCTTTTATTTAGACCTATCTATTTTTGGATGTTATCTTTTAAGGTGAGCCTAGGAGATATCTTGACCCCTGTTTTATTCATGATTTGAGGTGTTGTTGTGTATGGTTTTGGGATATGTACATATGAGCTTGACTAGTTATGCTTTTGTAATTATGAAAGACTTCCCTTAGTCCAATATTCCCCTCTATGTGTTGATAATGGTTGTACTGTTGTGATAAAAGTCCTAAGTCCCTTATTCCCCCATAGTGTGAGTCATACTTACTCGCCCCTTAGACTTTATTTTATATGTGTTACATGCTAATCCTACCTGATAACATCCCCATATCATGAGTCCAAAGTCCCATTTCCCCCATAATTATTTGATTATTTATGCTTCCGCAACCAAGAATGTGTTATGCATGCTTAAGACGCAATTTTGGGGTTCCTTCGGATTCCCCATTTGCCGTGTTGCGCCTAGGACCTAGGCTTGGGTCATGACAAGCTTTGTATCAGAGCACAAGGATTGTAAATGATCCTCAAAAATCCAACACAGTGCGGTGAGTATAGTCTTGTTCATGGTTGTGAAGTTCACCACAGGTATGAATAAGAGGCTATGAGGTGTTTTAAGAAATAGTTCACTTCTTCATACTCTTTGTCGTTCTTTAGATTTGAAATAAGGTTTCCTATCTCGAATGTGATGTATTTTTCTCTTTTAAATAATGCCTCCAAGACTAATGGAAAAAATAGCTCCCACCCCCGAGGGTAAACCGCCCCCTTCAGCCCCATAAGTCCCCATGTAGAAGAAGAAGGAGTTACCCATGCCAAATACTGAAATGTGGTTAACCTATTAGCAAAGGTCATGGCTAACCAAGGCATTTAATCTCCTCACGCACCTACCCCGGCTTTAAAGGTGAGGGATTTCACAAAGATAAAACCCCCAAAATTTTATGGCTCAAAGAAAGAAGAATCCTTTCAGGGGAGGGGGCTCAAGCCATCAGTTAGATAACCCTCGGAAGGGCTAGAATTCTAACCTTGTATCAGGACCTACGGGCTAAGATATAGTCTCAAAAGGTAATGGAGGCCTCCCAAAAGGTGATGGAGGGATGCAAAGGTTTCCTCGGGCCAGAGGGAGATTGTCCCTCGAGTACAAAGGCAGAAGGGAGCTTGATTACAAGATCCACCCATTGAGGAGGGAGGAATGTCAGCCTTAGTGATCCGATGTTGCCGAGTGGAAGAGCTGTCACTCAAGACCCACAAGAGTTCATCGATAAGGTGTATAAAGTCTTGGCTATAATGGAGGTATGTTCGGAAGAGAAAGCAGAATTGGTAGCCTACCAACTCAAGGGCCTTGCTCAAACATGATACAACCAATGGAAGATGGAGAATGCGAATGATGAGCCCATTCCATGGGAATAATTCAATGTTGCTTTTCTTGACCGCTTTTTCCCAATCGAGGTAAGGAAAGAAAAAATGGCGGAGTTCATGAACCTCTAGCAAGGTTCAATGAGTGTTAGGCAGTATTCCCTTGAATTCAATGATATTTCAAAGTATGTTCCTAACTTGGTTGCCGATGCTAGGGCAAGGATGCACAAGTTTATTTCAGGTGTGTCCGACCGCCATGCTCATTAGGGACATGGATATTTCTTAGCTTATGACATACACTGAACAACTTGAGGGGGAGAAGCTTAGGAAGAGATGGATGTGGGAGTCCAAGAGGGTTCAACTTGATGGATGCTTTAAAGGCATAGAGGATGGTCACTTCCAACAAGGCCAAGAAATCCAAGGCAAAGGGTCCTCCAATGCCCAAGGCCAAAGGTTTTCTAACGATAGGCCTCCCGACCCAAAAGCTCAAGGTGTCAATGGTGGCCAAATCATTCTTGTGTGTGGAAGGTGCGGCAAATATCATGGGCTTAGGTGCTATAAAGATATGGGTGCTTGCTTTAGATGTAGAAAAATAGGACATAATATTGTGGATTTTCCAAATAAGGGTAGGGATTGTCGTCCTCAAGGACAAGGTGCTTATGGTTACCAAAGGGAAAAAGTGCCCAACAAGGATGTGCTTCATGTCACAGCCGGTTTTATGCTCCTCAAGGAAGACAAGGGGTAGATGCGATTTATGATTATGATGTATATGCTTCACTCTATCCGGGTTCTACTCTTTCTTTCATTACCCCATTTATTGCCAATAAGCTTCATATGTGTCCTAAATTGTTATGTGAACCCTTCGAATTGTATATGTCCATCGACGAGTCCATTCTTGCTAAAAAGGTTTATAGAGGTTGTTCCATGTCTATATTGCATAAGGTTTTGCCTTGTGATTTTGTTGAACTAGACTTGGTAGATTTTGATATCATTCTTGAGATGGATTGGTTACACACATATCATGCTACTATTGATTACAGGACTCGTAAGGTTAGGTTCCAGTTCCCTAATGAACCCGTTCTTGAGGGGGGACGTCGTGATTCAGTAGTCAAGGGCAAGATTATCTCTTGTCTTAAGGCTCGGAAACTGATCTCCAAAGGTTGCATTTATCATCTTGTTTCGGTTATGGATGTCGAGTCTAAAGTCCCTTCTATAGAGTCAGTTTCGATGGGGAATGAGTTCCTCGATGTCTTTCCAAATGAAACTCTTGGTATTCCTCCCAAAAGGGAAATACACTTTGCTACAGACCTCCTCCTCAACACTCAACCCATTTCCATTCCGCCATACAAAATGGATCTTTCGGAGTTGAAATAAGTAACGAACAAATTGAAAGATTTATTGGAGAAGGAATTTATAAGACCTAGTAAGTCACCTTAGCGTGCAACGATGTTGTTTGTAAGAAATAAAGATGGCTCACTTAGAGTGTGCATCGGCTACCGGCAATTCAATAAGGTCTGTATGAAGAACATGTATACTTTGTGAAAAATAGATGACCTATTTGATCAATTACAAGGGGTTAGCCACTTCTCAAACATTGACCTTCAGTTCAGGTATCATCAATTAAGGGTAAGGGAGTTTGATATTCCCAAAATAGCTTTCCAGACAAGGTATGAGCATTTTGAATTTGTGGCGAAGTCCCTTGGCCTAATTAATGTTCTGGCAGTATTTATGGCTCTCATGAATGGGGTCTTTAAACCCTACCTTAACATATTTGTGGTGGTGTTTATTGATGATATATTGATTTATTCTCGAACTAAAGAGGAGCATGCTAAGCATCAATATGTAGTCTTGCAAACATTGAGGGAAGAAAGGTTATTTATAAAGTTCAACAAGTATGAGTTTTGGTTAAAGGAAGTCACCTTTCTAGGGCATGTGGCTTTTGGTGAAGGGATCAAAGTAGACCCAAAAAAGATGGAGGTGATAATAAATTAGCATAGGACCTTGACTCAGATGATATTCGGACTTGGGCTTGACAAGTTATTACTGGAGGTTTGTGAATGATTTCTCTTCAATTGCCTCTCTTTTGACGAATTTGACAAAAAGGCTAAATTTTTGTATGGATTGATGAATGTGAAAGAAGTTTCCAAACATTGAAAGATAAGCTCACATCTGTCCCTATTTTGACTCTACCGGCAAGGTTAGAAGGGTTTGTGGTGTATTATGATACTTCGAGAGTTAGCTTGGGGGTGTGTATTAATGCAAAATAGAAAATTTATTACCTATGCTTCTAGGCAACTAAAAGTGCATGAGTGCAATTGCCCCACCCATGATCTTGAATAAGTAGTTGTGGTATTTAGCATAAAAATATGGTGTCACTATTTGTATGGGGTTCATGTAGATGTGTTCACCACCATAAAAATCCTCAGTATGCGTTTACTCAAAGAGATCTAAATTTGAGGCAAATGAGATTGTTTGAGTACCTTAAGGATTACGACATCGGTGTGCATTACCATCCGGGCAAAGCTAATGTTGTGGCTGATACCCTAAGTAGGGTATCTATGAGGTGTGTGGCGCATATGGGGAATAGCAAGAAAGAATTGGCAAGAGAGGTCTATCGGTTGGCTAGGTTGGGGGGTTAGATTGAATGAAGCGGAAAATGGTAGTGTGGCAGTGATAGAATGTTCTAAGACTTCCTTAATTGAAGAAGTCAAATCTAAATAAGATTTTCATCCCGCTTTGGTGGAATCAAATTCATAAGTGAGGGATAGCAAGGTGAAGGTTTTCTCCCAAAGGGGAGATGGTGTTCTTAGGTACCAAGGTAGGTTATGTGTGCTCGATATTGATGAATTAAGAGACTTAATCTTGAAAGGGACGCATAATTTATCTTATTCTATTCATGTTAGTTCCACTAAAATATATAAAGATTTGAGGAAAGTGTATTGTTGGAGTGGTATGAAGAGAGATATTGCCAACTTCATAGACGGTTGCCATAATTACCATCAAGTCAAGGCTGAAAAAAAAAGGTCGGGTGGCCCAGCACAAATATCGTGATTCCTACTTGTAAGTGGGAAGAGATCAATATGGAATTTGTGATCGACTTGCCAAAGACTAGGAGGCATTTCAACTCTATATGGATCATTGTTGATATAATGACAAACTTAGCTCACTTCCTACTGGTTAAGATGACCTATGTTCCAAATACTATGCCAAGTTATATATCAGTAAGTTGGTAAGACTATGTGTGGTCCTATTGGCTATTATTTCGGATCGTGGTGCTCAATTTAGATCGCAGTATAGGATGTCTTTTCAAAGTGGCATTGGTACTATGCATGGTTATGTGATTTTGAGGTTGCACTGTAAATATTATTTGAAGCATGATTTAAAGATTTTCACGGTGCATATGTTTATTTGGCATATGATGCATGCATTCTGTTCTTTAGAGCTTGCCTTAGCAACATTTGGGGATGAATTTTCCCAAGGGGGAGATATTGTAAGGTTCTCTACCAGTAAGAAGCATGAAAAGTGTAAGAAATGAGTTCTAGAAATTTTCTTAGTGTCAGTTGTTAGGGGGGTCTTACGGGCCGTAATTGGTTCCACTGGTCGTATCTAGTGTTCATAGGTTGAATGTTAGACTGTGAAAATGATGATTTCTAAAGTTGGATATACAACTTATCAGATAGCCCATAAATTGACTTACTATCCATGAATCAGGCCGTGTAGTGTGATTCAAAGAAGAGTTTCTAAGAGTCTGAAATTGCATCAAATGAGACCCTTATCTACAGCCTGTAAGTTGGACCATGCCCCGTAAATGGGGTCTCGTGGTCCGGTTTGGCAGAATTTTGAAGGAGCAACTTTGACCTTTCTTAATGTTTAATGCTTATATTATGTCGTTTTGACCACTCAAGAGACCCCTGATCAGCCCGTACACCCCTAATTCACTCTATTCCACCTCATTCCAAAACACTCTAAGTCCCCAACACTCTCAAGCTTCCCCAAGGTTTCAAGCAAGGACAATTTAGGGTTTTAAAATCTTCTCCTCGAAGTCTGATTTTCTTCTGCTAAATCACCAAGGTATGTAAGTTTGAATGTGGAGACCTTTCCTCCACAAGCTCAACCATTCCTCTTCTCCTTTATGCTTTCTCAAGTTATGAAAATACATGATGATTTCACGAACTCTTTTACATGAAGATAATATTAAGCATTTTATGTTGGTTTATCCTTATGCATCATTAAAAAGTGAGATATCAAGTGAAATCTATGATTTATATGAGAGTTTAATGACTCTCTAACCAAGTCTTTATTATAGTTTCGTGGGTTGTTTTAATAATGAATAAATAATCCTACCCTATAACTCTTATGACTTTTACTCATGATCTGCATGGTTATATGTTATGTATATGCACCCATCATGGTTTTGAAATAAGATCTATGGCAAGCTTCTATGATGTTGAGGGTCTTATGGCAAGATATGCAAATTATGAATAACATGAATTGAAAGACATTATGTATATTATGAAGCGTGAAAGTATTGTGGAAGTCACGAAAATTATGGAAGTCGTGAAGTCCTATCATTGATATATAATGCTTTGGTTTTGATAATCTACTCTACGAAAATATTATGATGTTATGATACTACGCATATTATGGCTATAATTGTGACCTAGCACAGGGAGGACCTTGGTAGATAACCATTGTCCCATAACTATGTTGCCACCATAGGTTTGTGAATTAGCTAATGGATCCATAGAGCTATGATTACATGATTTGCCAAAAAGGGTTAAGCTCCCATACGACACATACTTATTGAATGCCGAAAAGGGTGGTGTTCCCGTAGGGTTATTAAAGTAAGATTAACCGAAAAGGGTGGAGTTTATGTAAGGTGTTTATGGAGCATTTATCCAAAATAGGGAGGTTCCTATATGGTAAGTGTTTGTTTTCCCTTGGCAAAGTAGGTCTCTCCTTGTCCGTTGTGGATTGAACATCGGGATTCTAAGTAGTAGCTTGCTTGGACATATATGTCATTATGGTTCCTTCCTATATATGTATGATATGTTATGTGGTTTGATGATTCCTCATGCCTACTTTTATTATGGTATTGAGCATACATTGCATATTGAGTTTATATAAGAGGATTTACGATTATGCATATTATTTAATCATAGCTTATCTTCTTTGTTGCATTGCACCCCACATATTTAGTATATTCGAAGTACTATCACCTACTTTTTGCTTACATGATCTAACCACGTAGGGATCAGATCCCCTATCCATCCTCTTCCACGTGGCTAGAAAGTTTGAACACAAATTTGCTATTGGTGAGTCCTCCATTTTTTAGGACAATATCTATTTACTTTCATGTTTTTATATAGACTTATCTATTTTTGGATACTATCATTTGAAGGTGAGCCCGAGATGTCTTGGCGCCCATTCTATTCATGATTAGAGGTGCTGTTGTATATGGTTTTTATATATGTACTTATGAGCATGACTCTTTATGCTTTTGTAATTATGGAAGAATTACCTTAATACCATATTCCCCCTATGTGTTGATAATGGTTGTACTGTTGTGATGAAAGTCCTAAGTCTCTTATGCCCCCATACTGTGATTCATACTTACCCATTCCTTCAATTTTATTTGCTATGCCTTACATTCCAATCATCTTCAAGATAACATCCACATAACATGTGTCCAAAGTCCTATTTCACGTAGAATTATTTGCTACTTGTCTATTGATTGGTTATGCTTCCCCAACAAAGGATGTGCTATTCATACTTAAGAGGCTTGTTTGGGGTTCCTTTAGGTTCACCAATTGCCATGTCGTGCCTAGTTCCTAGGCTTTGGTCATGATAAACTTAATGTCTTAGGCTTGAGTAGAGTTATATAGATTCAGGTAATGCGCCATCATGTATGTTTCTACTTCCATGTCGCATGCTCAACTTGTTGATTCCTCTAAAGTACTTTAACATAGGCGACTTGCTTATTCCTTAGCTTCTTTATTGCCGGTCTAGAATTTCACTGGTACCTCTTCATAAGTCAAGCTATCTTCAATGTTCACATCTTCCAAAAAGAATATAGAGTTTGCGTCATCTATGAACTTTCTCAACATTAACACATGAAAGACCGGAGGAATTAAATTCATTTCATTAGGTAGGTCTAGCTCATATTCCACTTTACCCATTCTTCTCATCACTTTTGAAGGACCTTCATACCTAGCTCTTAATTTCCCCTTTTCCAAAACTGAATCACACCTTTAATGGGAGACACCTTTAAATAGACCCAATCACCAATTTGAACTCAAGGTCCCTCCTCCTCACATCAGAGTAGCGCTTTTACCGACTTTGGTCTATTTTTAACTTTTTCCTTATGAGTCTCAGCTTTTCCATTGCATTGATGACTAAGTCCGGTCATAGCAAGGAAATCTTATAAACTTCAAACTAACCAGTAGGTGACCTATATCATATACCATACAATGCCTCAAATGGTGCCATCTCTATAGTTGCATGAAAATTATTACTGTAGGAAAACTTGATGAAAGGCGAATTCTCATCCCAACTCCCCTTGAACTCAAACATTCAAGCTCTTGACATATCATCCAATGTTTGACTTATCCTTTCAAATTGCCCATCGGTATGGGGATGAACGATGGTACTCAATTGCATCTTGGTACCAAGACCCATTTGGAAAAATTTCCAATAATAAGAGGTAAATTTGGAATAATGATCCAATATTATTGAAAATAAAATCCCATGTAACCTCATCAATTCCCAGATGTACAATTGAGCGCAGTCTTCAACACTTAAAGTCATTTTGATCGGTAAGATGTGAGCCAACTTTGTCATTTGATCCACTATCTCCTATATGGAGTCAAAGATCTTCTTGGTTTTAGGAAACCACACTACAAAGTCTATGTTGACTTCTTCTCACTTCCTCGTAGGAATATAAATGTCTTGAGCTAGGCCACCTGGCCTTTAACGCTTAACTTTTACTGGTTTGCAATTTGCACACTCAAACACAAACTTTGCAATGTTCCTCTTTATTCCATTCCACCAATAGACCTCTCTCAAATCTCTATGAGTTTTTGTAGAACCTGGATGAATGGAATAAAAAGGGTTATGAGCTTCTTGCAATAACTTCTTCAACTCATTATCATTTGGCACACACAATCTCCCTTGATGTCAGAGTACACCATCTCCCACTTTGTGAGGAAACTTCTATCATTCATTCTTTCACTAAGGCTTTAAATTCAACTAAGGCAGGGATCAAGGTCTTGCTTTTACTTAACCTCCTCAATCAAAGAAGATTCGAACGAATGTAGCATCATAACATTACCACTACTAGTTTCATTTATCCGTATTCCCGATCTACCCAACCTATGGACTTTTTTCTCTAACTCCCTTTTCCCATCAGCTTCTAGGTGCGACACACTACCCATGGAAACTCTATAAAGAGTGTCGGCTACCATATTGGCTTCACCTAGGTGGTACTTCACACTCATATCATAATCCTTGAGAAGCTATAACTACCTTCATTGCCTTAAGTTGAGATCTTTTCCGGTGAACACAAGTGGAAGGCTCTTGTGATTGGTAAAGACATCTACATGAACCCCATATAAGTAGTGACGCCAAATTTTCAAAGAAAATACCGCGACCACAAGTTCAAGGCTGTGATTTGGGTAGTTCTTCTCATGCACTTTTAATTGCCTTGAGGCGTAGGCAATTACCTTACCATGTTGCATCAACACACACCCCAAAGCAATATACGAGGCATCATAATAGACAACAAACACATCATTTCCTTTCGAGAAGGTCAGATTGGAGCCAAAGTAACCAATCCTCCAAGGTTTTGAAGCTCTTCTCACACTCATCCGTCCACACAAACATTGCCTTCTTTTGAGTCAACATGGTCAGTGGGGATGAAATGGAGGATAAACCATTCACAAACCTCCTATAGTACCTAGCTAGGCCCAAGAAACTCCTAATTTCCATAGGAGTCAATACTCTTGGCTAATTTCTCACTATTTTTTTCTTCTAGGAACAACCTTAATGACATCACTCAACACCACATGCCAAAAAAAGGCAACCTCACTTAGCCGAAATTCACACTTGTCAAATTTTGCAAAAAGTCTTTGCTCTCTCAAGGTTTGTAACATCACTCTCAAATAATCAAGTGTTCTTTGTCACTTTAGGAGTAGATTAGGATTAAATATCAATGTGAACTTGTCAAAGGAAGGCTTGAACACCCTATTCATAAGGTCCATGAAGATATGTTGTACATTCATGAGACCAAAAGACATCACCAGAAATTCAAAATGAACATAGCTAGTTCGGAAAGACATCTTAGGAATATCACGCTCCCTCACCCTTAGTTAGTGATACCAAGATCCTAAGTCAATCTTGGAGAAATGTGAAACACCTTGCAATTGGTCAGAAAAGTTTCTATTCTTAGTGGTGGATATTTATTTTTCATAGTATCCTTGTTGTGTTGTTGGTAATCCATACGCATGCGGTGTGACCCATCCTTCTTTCACAAAAACAAAATGAGACTTACCAAGTATAATAAAACCTTTTTCCAATAAATCCTTTGATTGTTCTTTTAATTCTTTCAACACCACCGGAGACATTCTATAATGATAAATTGAGATAGGTTGAGTATCTGGTAGAAGGACTATGCCTAAATGTATTTCCCTTTTAGTAGGAACACCTAGTAAATCATCCAAAAATACATCAGGGAATTCATTAAGAATTGGAACTGACTCAAGAGATGGGACTTTGGATGCAACATCTTTGACCCTTACTAGAAGATATATGCATCCTTTGAGATTATTTTTTGAGATTTTAGAAAAGAGACAAACCGACTCTACAAGTAGAAGTTCTACCGTCCCACTCAAGAATGGACTTATTGGGAAATTAGAACATGAATTTACAAGTCCAACAATCTATGAAAGTATAAGAAGCATGCAACCAATCTGTAACGCCCGGTAAAAGTAGCAAACTACCCCTAGAGGAGAGAGGTGCGCATAACGCATTTTCCTATACTCGGATGGCAAATCTGAGGCCGGATTTGTGATCAGCACAAAAAATTGAGTGGAAAAAAGGTCTTGGTCAATTTTTAGAGCGACCGAGTCAAAAGTTAATTTTTTGATTGGAAACGAAAAATAGTGGTGATGCGCGGTAAAGGCGTGTCGCACACCTGTCACGGAGGGACATTTACGTTTCTTTCAAACATTTTTGACGGGATTGAGAAAATTTAAAAATTATTGGGGAAAATATACTGGAATGCGACCATTCCGCGTTGCGGACTGTGTCATTCCGAGTCTAAAAAAAATTCTAAATTTTTTGAGGGGGCATTATAGTCCATTCCTAACATCTTCTAAAACCCATAAACTACTAATGTAAGTTGTTTTCACGAAGAAAGGGTCTAAAACCACATTCTAAATCCTCTTCCTAACGCTAACAAGCTAAGACTTGAGAAGTGTTGAATTGAAGAGTCAAGAGGAAATTCCAAGGGATTTATGCCGATAGAAATCATCCCAGGTATGTAAGGCTAACCTATAGCATGGGATTGTTCTTCCATGTGCCCTATTCGAGTAAATTGAGTCAATGATTGAAGATGATGAGTTATATAGGAAAATCCTTGAGTATTCTATTGAGATTCTTCTTAATTCATGCATTATTCTTAAATAGATGATCATCATATACTTGATTTACTGCATAAGTTGTTTTCATGAATGATTTTACAATATTCTATGTCTATTTACTCAAGAATAAAAGAGTGAACTTAGGGATATGAGTCTAGAGCCTTGATGACAATGATGTTTGTGGTGTTGAGATTGTGGTCAAAATTGTTGAGAGTCTTGATGATAATATTGATAAGTGTGATGTTCATGAGTCTTAAAACTTCAAACTAAATTCTAAAAGAATCTTTCGAGTCCACGATGTTGATGCTGAAGAGTTGATGTTGATGATGATGGTGATGTTGATGTACTATGTCCCTATGGGACCGATGATGATGATGTTGATGTTGATGTACTATGTCCCTATGGAACTGATGATGATGATGTTTTATGAGCATGTAGAGTTTTAGGAGGATTATTGAGCACCAAAATAGGTAAGAGTGAGTCCCACTCGAACTCATACGTGGATAATATAGGAAAGGATTAAACCATAAGCAAATGTTTCCTTTGTCCCAAAAGAGGACTTGACGTTATTTGCTTTGGATTCCTGATGCCATGTCCTTTACCCTGGCAATGTACTAGACTGATGTCGTAATGACATTACTTCGTTGTATCATCACTGGCTCATAGGTGATGGTTTGGTTAGAGAAACTCCTAGTTAGGTTCCGCACTTTTAGTACTCTGATGTTGATGTGATGGTATGAGTTTTGATGGATGTTGATGTTTTATTATCTACCCTTTTATCCTTGTCCCAGACGGGCATGAGTCCTTCGAGTTGAGTTGAATCGAGTTTCCTTGAGATGATTCTGATGTATTGATGATGTTGAGATAAGATGTTGATGGGCCGTTTGTCTACTCTTTTTGCTCTTGCTTTAGTTAGACATTTGACATTCTGATGGAGTATGATGTTGAGTTGATGTCATCCCTATACAGTTCTATCTAAATTGTTATATTTATCCCTCTTACATACTTTACATTCCACATACTGACGACACTCAGCGCTGCATTGTTTATGATGCATATACGGGAGGTAGAGGACTTCAGCAGACACATCGTTGAGGTTTGGAGATTCTGATTTCAGCCATTAGTGAGCCCTCCTTGCTGTACGGAGGAGCCCTTCTTTATTAGTTATTTCTATTTATTGATTCAGGTAGCCATGGCCTGTCATAGTAACCTCCTAGATTGTCTAGTTGAGTTAGACACTTCGTAGACATGAGCTGAGGTTGATGTTGGGGTCTTTCCCCCTTTGAGTCGAGTTAGAAATTCATATTTGCTTATAATAGATGGTGAGACTGAGTTATTGGCCATTGGCCCTTCCTTTTTGATGTAGACTGATTGATATAACTCACTTCCTTTATCTTATGATTCTGTTATGCTTGATGTTGAGTGACTTTCCTGAGATCGAGTGGTTCACTTGGGGACTAGCAATAGTCTCTAGGTGCTGGCCACGCCTAGGGTACCTCTTGGGGCGTGACAAACATGGTATCAAAGCACAAAGTTCAAGAGCTCTAGGGAGTTCATGAAGTTGTGTCTAGTAGAGTCTTGTTTATGTGTGTGTTGTGCACCACACTTCATACACAGGATGTTATATGACATTAGGAATTGTTACACTTCTTTGATATTCTGAGTTCGTGCGATAGAGTTTAACTCAATGAAACTCTCTTCTAATTCGTGCGTTACGCAGTTGCAGATCATGCTTCTTAAACGTACTACTTTCCAAAGGGATGCCTCGGCTCCAAACACTTAGAATCCCCCACCAGTGGCCCCTACTTAGCCGAGGAGATGGGGTCAACTTGCCAGAGCTATTGAGGTTCCACAGGCACCACCTGCTCAGTCAGCCTCCACTTCGGAAGCAGACTTTAGGGGAGCCTTTGCAATGCTCACCCAGTTAGTGGCCTCCCAGAGTAATAGCCGAGGTCCCATAGCCCCTAGCTCCAATTCCCAAGAGCCTATGGCTGCAACCGAGCTTAGAGATTTCTTGGGGATTGTCACGCCCTAAACCCCATTAAGGTGGA
The DNA here is from genome assembly GCA_029948455.1 of Solanum rostratum. Lineage (NCBI taxonomy): Eukaryota > Viridiplantae > Streptophyta > Magnoliopsida > Solanales > Solanaceae > Solanum > Solanum rostratum. Next base: position 26,833,834 of record CM057047.1, read on the forward strand.
CTAGCACCCATTGTCGACAAGGCTCGAGAGAACCAACATATAACTATACACCTGCTATGAACATTTAAGAGGTTTCCATAGTCAATATGCTGTCAAAAGAAAGTAAACTGTACTAACAAATCAAAAGTAAATGCATAAGACTAGGCCATCGGAGCCACGATGTCTATAATACACTATTTGACCCCACTTTAATTTAAATTGTCTACAAAGCCTCTAGGTAAGGAACAATATCCATATGGGTCGGGACAGGCCGCCTCATGACCAACTATACAATACAAAATACAAGTTCTAAACACACAAGCCCCGAAGCAACCTGGAGCTTAGTAATAGCAGCTGAAAGTCATGTACTCTTACTGGGGAGATCTAGTAACTCCTGTACCTGCAGCATGAAATGCAGGTTCCCCGTAAGGGACGTCAGTACGAGATAATGTACTTAATATGTAAGGCAGGAAATACTGTATGTAAAATTAGAACTCAGATGAAATCACATGCTGGTGTGTAAGGATGAAAAGACCACCTTTAGTCATACTGTGGAATCATGTACTTTATGTCTTTTTATTACTGTATCTTCCTTTACTGTATAATCTGTGCACAATATATCATGTAAATGACCAGCTGATCAGTGATAAATCTGTAATAGGATCGACCCTGGCTAGGTGATTCCTTCACCCCTCGGGTTACCACCCGTAAATGGGATCGACCCTGGCTAGGTGATTCTTCCACCCCTCGGGTTACCACCCATTTATAAGCAACTGTAAGTTATCTTTTATTTACTTTGAGATGGTTCTTTTGGTGGTCATAACCTTTAGAACTGTGGGAATATAGACATATGACATATAAACAACCATACAAGATAATACCACAATGAAAAGAGACATACACAACTAATGTATCGTATCGAAGATTAAACAACACATGGACATTGTTTGGTAACAAGGAACTCATGTATATTTGGTATCCAAGTACATATGCAGGTTTGACAATGGCTGTGTATGGGAACACATGAACATGGTAGAGAGTGGAGACATAATTATTAGTGATGTTGGACTTTGTATGTGCCTTTATGTGCTAAGGAAGAACTTAGGTTTCATGCCAAGTAATAGGAAATCAAGTTGCCTTACATACCTCGCTGTACTATGTCGTTATTACGTCGGAGTAGTATCCTTTTCCTCCAAACACTTATCTACAATATATTAGGTGATAAAACTAGTGTTAGAAGCTAGTAAGCGCATATTAGTAATCCAATTTCACCCACAAATAATATCCGGGCAGCAAGCTCGAAATTAGCAACCCAAGAGTTTTCTTTTAACATTTCCACTCCTAATCGTATTTTCTAATACACATTCCCATATACATGTCATATCCAGATATTTTTAGTCCCATAACAGCATCACAACAACTCATATAGTACAGCATACAACGACTCTACACAACACGCAAGTAGACAAAGCAACATTGCGTCCTTCCGCTACATTTCGACGTCAACCATTCCAAATCCATTTCAACCTAACCCAAACTGTCCTCAACATATTCACACACAATTACAGTCCTAAAACAGTCCAAAAACAGTCCCTAAGTAGATGGAAGACATGAGATAACAATTCCAAAAGCAGTCCACGAATTCTTACTAATGAGCGGAATTAAGACATCATTTAAGAACTTATTTTTGCAGAAGATAAAAGTGGTGCAGCAGCCTTCTTACATCATCACAGACCCAAGACTTGTTAAAAACATACATATTACTTCATAACTCAGCCAACCAACAAGATAAAAGTCTCTTATTTAACAAGAAAAGTGAACCACAATATTTGGAACACATGCTGTCCCAAAATTCCTGCACAATACAACCAATATACTCTTCATGTTTTTCATGGAAAAATTACACCAAACCATAGGTATTTTTACTTACCTTAGCCCTCAAGGTTTAGGTTCTCTTCAAGAACCCTAAAGGTGTGTCTTGGCTGCTTTAGAAAATGAGGAGAGAGCAAGAAGAAACTTAGAGAGAAATCTGAAATTTTGGCTTGAGAAAATGACTAAACGTTGCTGCTTGTTGCTCCCTTTTATAGGCCACTTTTGGCCGACTTTCTTTTGGGTTTTCAACCTTATTTTATTAAGGTTATGGGGCAGCAGCTTGGCCATTTCATTTGGGCCTTATTGGGCTTCAAATGGGATGGGCTTTGTTGCAAACTTTTCTCCCTTAAGTCCACTTAGTTTGGGCCCTAGTTTTTAATTGGGTTGTGAATGTAATTTGGCCCTTTTCCTATTCATCTTGGGCTTAAAATGTTGTCCTTTTATGATGCTAAACCATGGGCCCAAATGACATCCTTAACTCGGGGTTTATTCTTTATCGAACTTGAACAAATTCGGTGTTGGGCCTTGTCTCCGTTTACCAAGCTTATTTAAGCTAAGCACATAGGTGATTCACCTACTAGCTTCCTAAGTCCCACAAGTACCTCAATTCTTTTATTTCATTTAAGGTCACACTCTCCTTAACTTGACCTAAAAAATCATATACACTCGGTCATCTTAAGCGTTGGCGTAGATATAGCCCTTTAATCTAAAATTCACGCACTTTTAAAATGTGTGCAGATTGGACCCCGCCATATCATGTTTCATCTGCGTTAGACCAGTACATGTGAGATATGGGGTGTTACAGGGATGAACCCACCAGTCTATACTAGGTCGAAGGTTGAGGAGGACCCACAAAATGTTATTGATGAGATGTGCAAAATATTGGGGGCTATGCATGCTAATGAGGTTGAGGGAGTTGAGTTGGTCTCCTATCAGCTTAAGGATGTTGCTAACGTCTGGTATAATCAATGGGAAGATGGTAGAGGTGAGGATGTTGAACCTGCTAAGTGGGAGGAGTTTGAGAGTGCTTTCCTGACCACTTCTTTCACAAAGAGTTTAGGGAGGCGAAGGTGGAGGAGTTCGTGAACCTGATGCAAGAGGGGTTAGAGCCGGTGATTTATCCTTCTTAGCAACATAAGTTTCTCTGTTCAACTCAAGAGATTTGAGATTAGCAATCAAGGAATACATTTCCAACATCTTCAGATCCTTGGCCTTAGATATTGCATCAACTTTGTTGGCCCAAAATGTAAGAAGGATTCTAAGAATATTCCTTACTTTCTTACTGGGGAGAATTGGTTCACCCAAACGTCTAAGCTCATTGGTAATGGATAAGAACCTTGTACATATCATGAATAGACTTCCTTTATGGTAAAATTTTATAGTGAGTTGTGAGCATATCAACTTTGGACTCATTCACTTGCTTAATATCTTCATGAGATGTGCGTAAACAATCCCATATCTCTTTGGCCGACTCATAAGTAGAGATCATGTAGTACTTCTTAGCCCCAATACAATAGATTAGTAATTTTTTTGCCTTGGAATTCTTTTAAATCTTCTTTCAATCAACACTATTGTACCATTGTCTACTTTCAGGGACTATTCGAGTGACTTTACCATCCTTCTCTTCCATGGTGAAAACATAAGGACCATTAAGCATAATATTTGTAACGACCCCTAGTTTAGGAGCCTAGGAGTGGAGAAAAGTTGGCCTGAAGAATGACCTGGAGTAATTGAACGAAGGCAATTTATGACCCATAGAAGTGTTACAGCCTATAGCTAGGTCTATAGATTGAGGGCCTTGACTTGAAGAAATTGGAGTTTCAGGAAAGTGATCTACGAAGTAACAACATGGCCCATAAACCGTTATATGACCTGTAGAATTCCTTTGTTGATATGGAACAAAAGGATGAGAAAAATGGCTAAGTGTGGAAGTACTAAATGAGTCCAACAATGACCTTCATGTCGATATATGTCTCTTAGGATGGTCCATGATTTTGGGGCAAAAAATAATGGTCTTTGGATCTTTGATTATGAATAAATGTACGAGTCATGCTTCTTCGTATGTCCCGTACATTAGCTCTCATGGTTTGCATTGCAAAATTCATTAAGGGTATTTCCTATTCCCTTAAAACCTTAACAACCATATCTAGCCCCTCCATTACCCCTTACGCATTTCCAAGCCCCTCTCTCATCATGTCGAGTGTAAATGATTCTAATCGTCTATGTTCTAGCATGTGTTCGTATATGTGTCTACCTTTCATGGTCTTATCTTTAAGAAAACAATGAATTAGATGCTAGACGACCCACCAATGGAAGTTCTTTGAATTATCTTTCCAACACAACTGATTTCACCTCATTTGGAGTTCGAATTAGAAAGGTACGCCTATTTTAGTGAAGCACCATCGCGCTGCCAATCCATACAACACACTCTACGGGCTGTGGATTGACTTATTGCCTATAAATGAGCTTTTGTGCAAACTTTTCGACTAGATTCAAAATGGTGTTTTTGTCTTTTGCTCACAACCTCTGCCTAATGTCGTGTCGTTTTTGCTTCTTACATGCCTTATATCAGCTGAAAACTCCCCTTATGACTCTCATTCTCAAAAATCATCCCCCTTCTACATAAGCCCTAAATTCTTCCCAGTTCCCCATGGTCCTCCATTGAAAACAAGACTAGGGTTTCGGGTTTCTTCCCCAAAGTTAATAATTTCTTCTACAAATCTTCAGCTAAAGTATGTGGGTTTGGTTTGTGAAGCCCTTTCCTTCACAAAGATCAAGTTCCCTATTCTATTTTACGTTCAAGATTTATTTGTGTTGTGAATTTATGGAAAGTTGACTTAATCATGTAGTTTGTGATGCATTCTTTGTTATATGAAGTATATTAGTATTATTTTATCACCTATGATGCATATTAATTTGAAATTCATGATTTTCTAGTTAGGATTTTACAAGGACCATGTTGAGTTGATTTGAATGATTTCAAATGACTACATCCTATTTTGTTGATGCATGATATACACACACACACACATACATATGAGTTTTATGTTTTTGAGTCTTTAAGCATGTGAATTCCTTGTTTTGGATGTAACCTATGTGCAAGGTGTTTTATGAAAGAAAGAAGCTACAATCGATGCTATATAAGAACATAAAGGTCATAAATGCTAAGAGTCAACATTTATGTTACAGCTCTATGACAATATATATGAAACTTCAAGTAAGATCATGAATTCCTTTCTCCATACGTCACGGATATTAAGAATGATGATATTCGCCAAGTATGTTATGAAACACATTGAAGTTATATGAAAGTTATGTATTATTAAAAGGTCTTCTTTATGTTGTTATGATTTACATATTATACATGTCATGACTATACTTTTGTCTATATGTTTTTTGGGATTATTCTCACTGGAGTAAAAAATGAATGAAAAAAAGAAATGTGAGTCTCCACCTAGCTATGAACATGAAACTATGATGACCTTTTAGTAAAGGGATATGAAATGATACTTGCCGATTGTAGAGTCGTAGCAAAGATTATGATGCCAACCCATAGTAGAGGCTTAGCCAAGATTATGTCGCTAGTCGATAGTAGACATTTAGCAAAGATGTATGAGTTATCCTTATGATGATGACTAATGTTCTAAATGTTTATGGGTCATGTTAGTAGAATTTCTCTTTATTGATTTAAAAGGCATATGAGTTGGGTAGTAGAATACCTCCCCAATGATGATTCCATATTTTATACTTATGATTATGCTGTGAGAGTTTACATAGCACCGGTTGGACCTTAGGATGACTATGCATGTTCCCCATTAGAAAAGGCATGGGATCATTAGTAGAATCTCATTGTCCAATAACTACATGCCACCGTAAGAAATATGACTTACTTATTAGTAGAGGTTTATTTAAAGACGGACCGTGTAAGGACTATGATTTTTAAACGACTTTATAAGAACTCATAACGTTGTCTCAAGAGAAAGTTTTACCAAGTGTTGCTCCATGGGAGGCCCACATGGCCAGTGTGCAGCCAGATGGACCGTGTAGCTTCCAGTGAAGACGTACTTGGCCATAATTTTGATTACGGGGACTCAATAGTGAATTTTAGGCTAAGTGTAGGTGAACGACCACCCTCATGGTCCATGTGGTATGTCACGGGTCGTGCTGTTCACCATGTAGCTTGTGACATGAAATTTTTCTACGTACGAAATTATCATCTCGTGGCCTTTGAAATGGCCCGTCTAGTGGCACATAGGCCATGTGGTCGTCCGTATTGTACTCCTTCTCTCCGAAAAAATTTTAAGTGTTGAACATTGTGAAAATTTGTTTGAGTGTCACCTTACGGGCACTGTTGAGGGTGGTGAAGTGTCTCACGGACCGTATTGGTACCAATGAAGTCCTGACGGCCCATTTTCTATCCATTCCATTAATGGCTCTTACGTAAATACAACTTATTTTAACTGTGTTTTATGACCTTTTTCCTATCTCAGACCCCTAAATCAGCTGATATCCTTCCATTCTAATTCATTCACATTGAAAACACTCTCACTCTAAAATCATTCCTAAAGATCCTCCTTAAGCTCCCCTCTCAAGACTCAAGCTAGGGTTCAATTGAGATTAAACTTCAAGCTAGATTATTCTCAATTTCAGCCTCTCAATCAAGGTATATGGGATTGATTCTTGGTCCCTTTCAACAAAGAAGACATAAACTCTTTTCAATTGATTTTCATGAAACTAAGCTTACTTTAAATGTGGATTTTCATTATTTGATTTTATTAAATTCAATCGCTGTGTGAGTTGTACTTTATTTATGATTTTATGTTATTTTAAGCCTTGTTATGATAATTTACATTGATGTTTTGAAGATATGAAGATGCATGTCCCCTTAAAAGATTGAATTATGCATGGGTGATTTATATTATGATTTAAATATGGATTTGATTATGGATTCACTTCAATTTCATATTAAAATATTGATTTTAGCATGAATCTATATTACCCATGCTATTCTCACATGATGCATTGCATTTGTATTCATGAACATTGGTCTTTATGGAAATTATGAAGTGGGTTAACCCCAAATATATTTTATGAAATGATTTTGATAAGATTATGGCTATGACAAGAATGTGATCACATACATGTCTTATAAAATGGATTTTAAGCATTTTGGGTGCTTGCACCATTTCGTATTTGTAATTGAGCTAGTCCTATGCATGAATATTATGATTACAAGCTATGATTTGGCATTTGAGCCTAAATGTGCATTGATCGGATTGGAAATAAGTATTGCCTTTTTGAAAGTAGGTATATATATACTATATGTATTCTCGTGCGATTTAGCACCGATGGATTGGGAGTTTCAGGGATATACCTAAGGGTCCTCTCCCTTTCCTTGAACTATGTGCATAGCATATTTTATGAGAATTCTATCCAAAATCGGTGATGTTCCCGTAAGGAAGGTTGCTTCATACGAAAAAAGTGATGTTTCCATAAGGTGAAGTATTATGTTGTGATATGAAAATCCTTTCCGGAATGGGAGATGTTCCTGTAAGGGGGTTGCTTCATACGAAATGGGTGATGGTGAAGCATGGTTTACCTTTGGCAAGCAGACCACCTCTGTATTGGTGAGGGCATTTCATCTAGATTCAAAGTACTAGATCACTTGGTCTTACTCATGTCAGTTGAGGTCACATCCCCACTATATATGAGCATTATTGCATTTCATGCATCATAAATTTCATGACATATTGTATACTATTCTCCTTTGGATATATAATTCTTTCTATATTATGTCCCTTGTCATCTAACATTGAAATACAGGTTTATAAGTCATATGTATTGCATACCCGTATACTTAGTATATTCAAACGTACTAACACATACTCTATGCCTATATGATTTCACCATGTAGGGATTGTCTGTTACGATCATTCATTGCTTGATGGGTAGCTAGAATTCAAAGAGGAACTTGCGGTGAGTCCCATTCTCCTAGGAAAACCCACCTTCCTTCTACCTATTTTATCATATGTCTACTTTCTTATTTGAGGGTGAGCCAGGGACATGTCATGGCCCCCATCCCATCTTAAGACCAGAGACATTGTTAGACATCTTGTAGACTTATGTAGATTCTATATATTATGTGTTGTATTTGAAGTTAATGATTTCGGTTATCTATTGGATATGGCTATCATTGATTGATAATGGGAATTATCACATATATGCATGTTTTGTGTTGAAATGTGGAAGGTCCTAAGCCCCGTTTGCCCCCATAGAGTGAGTCCTCCTTACCCACCCCTTAGTTCTTATAAGCTATGTGCTATGTGAATCCATGTAAATCCTTTTTCCCTCGATGTCCCCATAGCATGAGTCCTACTTTCCTATCCCTTAGTATTATGTGTTTATTTCTTGAATGTGCTTCAAAACCGATGATGTGGATTTGGATACTTCAAGACTTTTTTGGGGACTCTTTGGTTCCAATTCACCGTGTCAATTTTAGGTCCTAGTCTTGGGTCATGATAAAAGATGGTATTAGAGCCCTAAGTTTATCAATGGTTCTCGGAGTCCAACATGCTGCGTCAAGTAGAGTCCTATTCATGGGTGTGAAGTGCACCATGCTTATGAGTGGAAGGCTAGGACGACGTTCTAGGAATCGCCTCACTTCTTCATGTGTTACATCGTGCTAAGACTCGTATATTTGTCTCCTTATCTTGATGGTGTCGTTGCTCCATTTCAGAAGATACCTCGAGGAACACTCCACCTACTAGGCCTGGCTCCGGGTGATGAGGATCAGGCACCTCAAGGGCCTATGGATGAACCCATCTCTAATGGTGAATTTCGTACAACCTTTGCATGCTTTCCAAGGTGCTGACATCTCAGACTAGGCAGGCTAATCTTTCACGGGATCCTGCACTAGCTTCTAGGGTGAGGGATTTCACCCAGATGAACCCTCAAGAGTTTCATAGGTCAAAGGTTGATTAGGATGCTCAAGAGTTTATTGATGAGCTCACATAGATATTAAACATTCTGGGTGTTACTTCTAAGGTGAAGGCTAAATTGGTTGCCTATGAACTAAAAGATGTGGCTCAGGTTTGGTACACCCAATGGTCTATGGAGAGGGTTTGCGGTAGTAATGTCAATTAGGAAGAGTTCAAACTTGCATTCCTGGATCGCTTCTCTCCACTTGAGCTTTCGGAAGCCAAGATGACTTAATTTATCAACCTCAAGCGGGGACGTATGAGTGTGAGGGACTATGCCCTCAAATTCACAAAACTCTCCAAGTCTGCTTCGTCACTTGCGGTTGACCCTCGTGCAAGTATGCACAATTCATTTCTGCTATCTCTAATGTTCTTGTAAAAGAATGTAGTACTTCCATGCTCATATGGGATATGGATATTTATAGAATCATGGTATATGCTAAATAGATCAAAGGGGAGAAACTCAAGGAGTGGAGGGAACACAATCCTAAGAGGGACCATTTTGATGGTGGATTCTCCGGTTCTCGGAGTGGTGGCTTTGGTCGCTTCTAGTAAGGCCAAGGTTCCAGTGCTCGGGTCACTAATGGTCGTGTACCTCCTCCTAATGCATCGGTTGGTTGTTGAAAGGGGTATCTTTGTTGTGGCAAGTGTGGGAAGCTCTACACGGGTGCTTGTTAGAGAGATTTAAGTGATTTCTATGGGTGTGGTGATAAAAACCACAAGGTTGCTGATTATCCTAAGAATTTTCATAGAGGTCAAGGTTAGGTGGCTCAAGGCGGTCAAGGCCAACAAAGAGCTTCCCAATGTGTTTCTCTAAGGAACAAAAGGTTCTATGTACTCCATGTCCGTCAAGAGGTTGAGGAAGCGCTGGATGTCTTGTCTGGTATGTTAAAAGTCATTGATTTTGATGCTTATGTTTTCCATAACCCAAGTGCAAACTTTTCTTTTGTTACTCCACTATTGGATGTTAAGTTTGGTTTGAGTTCCAAGATTTTGAAGGACCCTTTCTTGGTTTATACTCCAGTGGGTGAATCTATTATTGCACATGGAGTCTATCGTGGTTGTCCGATTTCTGAATCACACAAAGTTTTGGTGTGTGACCTTATGGAACTTGAGATGTTCAATTTTGACGTGATTCTTAGGATGGATTGGTTGCATGCATCATATGCCTCTATAGATTGTAGCACCCAGAAGTTCAAGTTCTAACCTCCCAGTGAGCCCGTTCTTTAGTATTAGGGTAGTGACTCCTCTATTGAAGGTCGGTTTATTTCTTACCTCAAGGCCCCGAAACTGATTTCCATGTAGTGTATTTAATATATTGTGAGGGTCAAGGATGTTGAGTCCAAAACACCTACCCTTGAGTCGGTTTTATTGGTCAATGTGTTTTTGGATGTGTTTCCCGATGACTTGCCCAATATTCCTCCTGAAAGGGAAGTAGACTTTGGAATAGATCTTCCCTAGGATACTTAACCTATCTCTATTCCTCCTTATCATATGGCGCTAACGGAGTTGAAAGAGTTAAAGGATCAATTAAAGGACTTGTTGGAGAAAGGCTTCATTAGGACAAGTATATCATCGTGGGGTGCTCCAGTATTATTTGTGAGGAAGAGGGATGGATCTCTTCGAATGTGTATTGATTATAAGAAACTTAATAAGGTGACTATTAAAAATAAGTATCCTTTGCCCAGGATTGGTGATTTATTTGACCAGCTTCAAGGGGATACTCACTTTTCATAGATTGATCTTTGTTCTGGGTAACAGTAGTTGAAGGTTAGGGAGTGTGATACTCCCAAGACGCCCTTTTGAATGAGGTATGGGTACTTTGAGTTTGTGGTGATTTTGATTGGTTTAACCAACGCTCTGGACGTGGTCATAGTTAAGATGAATCGGGTGTTCAAACCATTTCTTGACAGTTTTACAATGGTCTTTATTGATGTCATTCTCATTTACTCCTGAAGTGAGCAAGAACATGTGGATCATTTTAGAATGGTTCTACAAACTTTGTGGGAGAAGAAGTTGTATGCCATGTTTAGCAAATGTGAATTCTGGTTGGGTGAAGTGACCTTTCTTGATCATGTGTTGTGCGGTGATGGTATCAAGGTGGATCCGAAGAACATCGAGGCGGTGAAGAATTGGCCTAAATTGTTGACTCCAGCAAATATTTGAAGCTTTGTGGGTTTGGCCGGCTATTATAGAATGTTCATGGAAGGGTTCTCATCTATTGCATCTCCGTTGACTAAATTCACCCAAAAGAAGGCTAAGTTTGTGTGGTCATATGAATGTGAACAGAGTTTCAAAACATTGAAGGATCGGCTTACGTCAGCTCCCGTCTTGACCTTACCAAATTTTCTTGGAGGGATTTGTGGTGTATTGTGATACCTCATAGATTGGGTTGGGTCATGAGCTTATGCAACATGGTAAGGTAATAGTGTCTATATCAAGGAAGTTGAAGGTGCATGAGCGAAATTACCTAACTCATAATCTTGAGTTGACGGCGGTAGTCTTTGCCTCGCAGATGTTGAGGCACTACTTGTATGGGGTGCATGTTGATGTTTTCACCGATCACAAGAGTTTTAAATATGCATTAACTCAAAAAGATCTCAACTTCAGGTAAGGGAGATGGTTGGAACTCCTAAAGGACTAGGACATAGTGTTCAATATCATCCCAACAAGGCCAATGTGGTAGCTGATGCTCTTAGTAGGCTATCTATGGGTAGTGTGGCGTATGTTGAAGGGGAGAGGAAGGAGTTGGCAAAGGATGATCACCAGTTGGCTAGGTTGAGCGTTAGGTTGGCTGACTCGAATGATGGTTGTATCCATGATCAAAGCGGGGCAGATTCATCCATGATGGTTGATATTAAGTTAAGCAAGATCCAGATCCATCGTTGATTGAATTGAATATGTTGATTGCCGAAAAGGAAATTGAGGTGTTCTCCTAAGGAGGAGATGGTGCTCCAGTACCAAGACCGACTTTGTGTTCCGCATGTGGATGATCCTAGAAGAGTAATCATGAGTGAGGCTCACAACTCTCATTATTCTATTCACCCGGGGTCTACTAAGATGTATCGGGATTTGAAGAAAGTGTATTGGTGACATGGTATGAATAAGGACATAGCTAAGTTCTTATCTGAATGTCCAAGCTCTTAACAAGTGAAGGTAGAGCATTAAATGTCTGGAGGCTTGGCTCAACATATTGAGATTCCACATGGAAGTGGGAAGATGTGAACATGGACTTTGTGGTTGGTTTGCCTCATACCCGAAGGCAATTCGACTCTATTTAGGTCATCGTGGACCAGATGACTAAGTTAGCTCATTTCCTACCGGTAAAGACTACCTATGGCATGGACGATTACGCAAGATTGTACATCCAAGAATTTTTGAGATTCTGTGGTATGCCTAGGTCTATCATATTAGATCGTGGCACCGAATTCACTTCTCACTTTTTGAGATCTTTTTAGAAAGGACTTGTAACTAAGATTAAGTTGAGAACCTCTTTTCATCCTCAAACCAATGGGCAAGTTGAGAGGACTATTCAGACATTGGAGGATATATCTAGGGTGTGTTGGAATTCAAGGGTTATTGGGATGATCACCTTCCATTCATTAAGTTTGCATATAATAATGGCTTCCATGCTAGCATTGGTATAACACCATTTAAGGCCTTGTATGGGAGGAGATATAGGTCACCGGTGGGGTGGTTTGAATTGGGGAAAAGGGCATTGATTGGCCAGAATTTCGTGTTGGAGGCTATGGAAAAGGTGAAGGTGATTAGAGAAAGGTTGAAAACGACACAAAGTCGCCAAAAGTCCTATTCGGATTTTAGGAGGAGGGATCTTGAATTTCATATAGGTGATTGGGTGTATGTGAAGGTTTCACCTATGAAAGGTGGGATGAATTTTTGTAAGAAGGGCAAGCTAACTATCTGCTACATTGGCCCTTGTGAGATCGTTGAGGGAATTGGGATGGTGGCTTATAGGTTTGAGTTGCCTCAGGATTTGAGTTCCATTCACCCCGTCTTCCATGTGTCTATGTTGAGGAAGTTAGTCGGTTATCCTAGTACTATTGTTCCTTGGGAGGGAATCAAGGTTGAGGAGAACTTGTCTTATGAGGATGTCCTGGTGGTGATTTTGGGTAGACAAATGAATCGGCTCCGTAAAAAAGATTTGGCTTCGGTGAAGGTGCTTTGGAGAAATCAACACGTGGAAAGTGTTAGATTGGAGGTAGAGTTGGACATGATGAAGCGGTATCCCTATCTTTTCCAATCTACTCAAGCCCAAGGTACTAGGTTCTTCCTCTTCTAAATAGTCCTAATTCATTCACTTTTTAGTCTCATGGCATGACATGCATACAAATGCACAAAAATGATTTTCTTTATGACGTTTAGAATGATTTGAATACACGTTGATATAGGTTTTAAGGACAATCTTCAAATAAGGAACTATGTGTTGTACCTTGTGTTTGGATATTTCATGTCTTTAGTCAAGCTTTTAAGCCTTGTCGTTGCACATTCAGGGATGAATGTTCCCAAAGGAGAGATGATGTAAGGTCCCAGACTTTCGAACGACTTTATTGGACCTCATAACGTTGTCCTGAGAGAACATTTGACCATGTGTCGCTCCATGGGAGGCCCACATGGCCAGTATGAAGCCACACCGACCGTGTAGCCTCAAATGGAGAGGTACTTAACCATAATTTCAATTACAGGAACACGACAGTAAGTTTCAGGCAAAGTGTGGGTGCACAACCACCCACACGGTCCGTGTGCTATGTCATGGGTCATGTGGCTCACCGTGTAGCTTGCGACGTGAAATTTTTCTAAGTACAAAATTACCATCTCGTAACTTTTTTGTACAAGATTTTTCTAAGTGTGGTCTCACGGTCCTTGGCACGACCCGTGTGGTCGTCTATATGGTACCCCTTCGCTTCGAAAAATTCTAAGTATTGAACATTGCAAAAATACTTCTAACTGTCACCTCAATGGCACTGTTCACAGGTTGTGAAGTATCTCACGAACCGTGTAGGTGCCAGTGAAGCCGTGACGGCCCATTTTCCATCCGTTTCAATAATGGCTTTTACGTAAATATGACATATTTTAATTTTGTTTTATGACCTTTTTCCTATTCTAAACCCCTAAATCAGCTGATATCCTTCCATTCTAATTCATTCTCATTGAAACACTCTCACCCTGAAGTCATTCCAAAAGATCCCCCTTAAGCTCCCCTCTCAAGACTCAAGCTAGGGTTCAATTGAGATTCAACTGCAAGCTAGATTCTTCACAATTTCAGCCTGTCAATCAAGGTATGTGGGATTGACTCCTTGTCCCTTTCAACCTAGAAGACCAAAACTCTTTTCAATTGATTTTCATAAAATTAACCTTACTTTAAATGTGGGTTTTCATTATTTGATTTTATTAAATTCAATTTATGTGTGAGTTGTACTTTATTTATAATTTTAAGTTATCTTAAGCCCTATTATGATTATTTACATTGAAGTAATGAAGATACCCTATTATGATTATTTACATTGAAGTAATGAAGATATGAAGATGCATTGTCCCCTTTAAAGCATGATTTATACATGGGTGATTTATATTATGATTTAAATGTGGATTTGATCATGGATTTACTTCAATTTAAAATTATAATATTGATTTTAGCATGAATCTATATTACCCATGCTATTCTCACATCATGCATTGTATTTGTATTCATGAACATTGGTCTCTCTGGAAAGTATAAAGTGGGTTAACCCCAATTATGTTTTATGAAATGATTTTTATAAGATTATAGTTATGACTAGAATGTGATTATATACATATCTTATGAATATGGCTTTTGAGCATTTTGGGTGCTTGCACCATTCCATATTTTTAATCAAGCTAGTCCTATGCATGAAGATTATAATTACAAGCTATGATTTGGCATTTGAGCCTAAATGTGCACTGATCGGATAGGAAATGACTATTTCCTTTGTTAATTTAGGTATATATACACTATATGTATTCTCGTGGGATGTTGACATAGCACCGATGAATTGGGGGCATCAGGGCTATCCTCAAAGGTCCTCTCCCTTTTCTGGAACTATGTGCCTAGCATATGTTATGAGAATCCTATCCGAAATGGGTGATGTTCCTGTAAGGAAGGTTGCTTCACACAAAATGGGTGATGTTCCCATAAGGTGAAGTATTATGTTATAATATGAAAATCCTTTTGAAAATCGGAAATATTCCCGTAAAGGGGTTTCTTCATATGAAATAGGTGATGTTCCCGTAAGGTGAAGTATGGTATACCTTTCATATGTAGACCACCTATGTACCGGTAAGGGGATTTTCTCGGGATTCTAAGTACTAGCTCACTTGGCCTTACTCATGTCGGTTGAGGTCACCTCCCCGCTATATATGAGCATTATTGCTTTTCATACATCATGAATTTAATGGCATATTGTATACTATTCTTCTTTGGATATATAATTCTTTCCATTTTATATGCCCTTGTCATCTAATATTGAAATGTAGGTTGTAAGTCATATGCATTGCATGCCCGCATACTTAGTATATTTAAACGTACTAACGCATACTTTATGCCTACATGTTTTACCATGTAGGGAATGTATGCTACGATCGAATCAGAGAATTGAACTTGTTGTGAGTCTCATCCTCCAAGACAAGCCACCTTCCATCTACCTATTTTATCCTATGTCTACATTCTAATTTGAGGGTGAGCCTGGGACATGACTTGGCCCCCGTCCTATCTTATGACTAGAAACATTGTTGAACATCTTGTAGATTCTTGTAGATTCTATATGTTATGTGTTATGTTTGAAGTTTATTATTTAGGTTATCTATTGGATATGGCTATCATGGATTGATTATGAGAATTATGACATGTATGCATGTTTGGTGTAGAAATGTTGAAGGTCCTAAGCCCCGTTCGTCCCCATAGAGTGAGACCTACTTACCTGCCCCTTAGTTCTTATATGCTACGTGCTATGTGAATCCATGTAAATCCTATTCCCCTTGATGTCCCCATAGCGTGAATCCTACTTTCGCATCCCTTAGTATTATGTGTTTATTTCTTGAATGTGTTTTCAAACTGATGATGTGGATTTTTATACTTCGAGGCTTGTTTGGGGACTCTCGAATTCCAGTTTGCCATGTCACTTCTAGGTCCTAGTCCCTGGTCATGAAAAACAGATAGTAGAGATGGCTCAATAGCCAGGCTTTAATGGATCTACTTAGGAATCATAGGACGTCACCTGGCAAGTGAGCTCTCTCTTCTTTCGGTATTGGGGAAACGTCGGGACTCCACGGTTAGCTTACATGGCTTATGCTGGTTAAAGTGTGTTCACGTATCAGTTCAAATTATCTTATGATCCCAAGATGTCCCCTTATAATACTCTATGTGGTTCCTTTATGCTATTTCCAAAAGTGATCTAAAGTTCCTATCATTCATTATTTCATAAGTTCAAATGGTATTTCTCCTAATGGTATATGAATATGTCTTCATGTAGGTAAGTCGGTCCCCATCACGATTGTTAATGTTTCTTTTATAAAAAAAATAGTCTTTTATGCAAAGTGATGTATTGTTCACCCAAGGAAGTGAATATTTTAATTGATCATAACAAAATGTAATTTCTCACTAATTTATGTTTAAATACCTCATAATGCATTTAAGTAAGGGTAAGCTCTTTATTTTTCAGGTGCATTATCTCATGTTCTATGGCTAAATTAATGTGTTAAATTATTACCCGTATATATATTCTCCTCATACATTAAAGATGTTCTTCTAAAGTTGTATGATTTAAATACCTAAAACTATGTATGTTCAAAGTTAATATCATCTTTTTACTTATGACTATGTTTATTTGTGCATCCTACTAAGTTCTTTCTGAAGTGTCATTTTATTTTTAAATGATATTGGCTTGATTATGACTTACTAATGTACTTATAAATTTGTGATTTTTAACATGAAACTTAGCATGAAACATCTTATCATTATTTCCATATCATGCATTGCACACCTACAAACAAGTAGATTCAAATTATCAACACAAACCTTTATGCCTGTATGATGTAACCATGTAGGGACCAGCGCTACTCGATATCCTCCATGTGGCTAGTTTTCATCGAAGACGAGTGTTAGTTAGTCCTATAGTTCGGGTACAATAACCTAGTTTTATTTCTAGATTGTCGTGTAAGACATTCTAGTTTCCAATTGTATATTTCTTTTGCTCTTTATGCATTTGAGAGTGAGCTTGAACAATTTTTATCCACCGCCATGTTCATCTTAGAGGTGTTTTTGGACAAATGTTATGATGATACGCAGTGCTTATATTTAATTATGATTTTTATGTTATGGCCCTTTTTCCCGTTTCCCCTTGTTTCCTAATTATTCTTAGCATTTTATGCCTATGAATGCTTTTGATATTTGATATTTGATATTTAAGATGGCTAGGTTGAGGTAACTTTGGGTGTCTCATTTTTAATGTGACGACTATGCCCCTAGGTCAATTATTTATAAACATTGTATAAGAGCACAAGGTTTTGAAATGATCCGCGAAGTCCAACATACATGTTGAATAGAGTTTTATTAATGTGTGTGAAGGGCACCACATCAACGAGTAGGAGGCTATAAGGCATTTAGGATTTATCTCAATTCTTTGATGATCTATGTCATGCCTTAGAGTTTTCCTAAGGATCCCTTTATCTAATGGATAGATTTTTGCACTTTTTAGATAATGCCACCAAGGAGGATGACTCAAGCCTTACAAGATGAAGGAGTAACTCGTGCAAAATTTCGAGCCGCTCTGACTATGTTGGCACAAATTGTGACACTAAAATAAATTTTACCTACGACCATGCCAATTCTCGACAACGTTTGAAAAATGACGTCAAAATTATCTAAGGGCACACTTTTTATGTGCGGTGTTTGTATAGGCTTTTGGCCAAAGAGTTTTTGGCAACACTTCTAAAGCATGCTCCTCAGATTTATGGGCTACACATTTTAAGTGTTGCCAAATCATGAAATAATTGGCAACACTTATTTTGTACATACAACTACACTTTTAAATGTGCTATGTCTATAATTCTAAAAATAACACTTTACAAGTGTGACCTATTAATTTAGATAAAATTTTGCCTAAAATAATAATATTCCCTCCATATATGTATTTTTGCCCCAATTTCTAAAAAGGAGGAGTGTTTATCCTAGATTTTATTCATGATAGGATTTTTCATCTAAAAATCATATAATTCCACCATTAACATAGCTTCTCCTTCTTCTGTAGATTGTTTTCATCGGCAATAAACTGATATTTTCATGTCGTCCAAAGTTAATCCCTTGGTATATATTAAACATGACTGCATCGGTGGAGCCCTAATTGTGTGGTATCACTCAATCAGTGGTGAAAATAGTAGTAAGAAATCTAAAACTTTGAATCTTTCAGCTTTGGAACATCTGCTGTTGCTGCTAATCGTAAGCATCTTTTTCATTTCTAATTTTTTTCTAATCTGAAACATCTGCTACAGATCATAAATGCATTTTCAATCCTTTTTTGTGAGACTTTGATTCACCTATAATAATTTTGTACACAATGAAACTTCTAAAGTCTTCTCCTTTGTCTCGTCTTGCGTATATCAGCTTAAACCTTTCCTTGTAGAAAACATAGAAAAAAATCAAATACCTTGCTCTGTTCAAAAACTTGAACTGTTAAAAATGAAATACAATGGGACAATTTTTATGTTATTTATTGTTTTCAATTAAGGAATAAGAATAGTATTATGGAGGATATAGAACCTGATGTTCAAGGCAAGTTTATAACTTAATTTGTATGACTAATCCAACTTTGTTCGTTTTGTTTTAAAAAGTTATGGACATTCTTTCTTCGTTTTCCTTACTTCATATCAAATTGAGTGTAATTGGCAAAAGATGAGTGCATCTAAAGACTAAAAATGCTTATTGTCATTTATATATAGGACTTAGAAAAATTCTTCATTCATGCCAATCTGCTTATATTTGGTGGATTCAAATGAACTAATAGAGTTTGCATGTATAAATTTGAAGTTCCGTTTAGCTCTTTTTTTTTCTCTTTGTGCTTTATGGACCTAGGACTATGAGAAAGCCTACTTGATTGGAAACTTTCAACTTCCCGATGTTTTTAAGACAATATTTCTTGTGAGATCAACATTACACTACATTGCTTATTTAATCATACACAGTAGTTAAATAATTGTGGTTTAGTTATACGAGCAGTAATAATAGGAGAGTTCAAATAGTGCATGGTGCTCCTCTTGTACCTTGTGAATTTTGAGCATGTTTTTCTTCCTTGTCTTTTACTATCTGCATCCCATCAATGATTTTATAGTTGTTATCTAGAAACTTTTTGTATTACTAGATTTGTTGCAAACGTGACCTTAAATTGTTAAAACTTTTTTCATGACATAATTTTGTTGTTAGATGGACACATTTTCTATCAAGACCCTCCAGAAGCTGTTCTTGACTTCTCTGAATCAATGGCATTAAAATTCCCCAAGAGGAATAGTGTGAAAGATTTCTTGTAAAAGTATATCCTACAATAAAGTATAACCTCCCACGTGTATGATATTGTGTTGAAATGTGCTACAATCTCATCTAAAATTTTAAACTATTAGAGGAAGCACCATTTTACATAGTTCACTATGTCTTCAATATGTTTCTTCATGTACCACTCTAATTATTTTTCATTTATGGTGATCAAAACTAAGAGACAACTTTCATCAATTATCCTACTTTGGGAAGTGTGTGACCACCATGAAAATTTAATCTGTAAAATATAGGTAACTTTGCATATACTTAATTACGTTTTAGACATACAAGAATGAAGTTTAGATTGTAAGTGGTGAAAGTTTTAAATTATTTCTTGAAGGTAACATCAAAGAAGCATCAACAATAAAGTTGAGCTAAGAGAGATAAGTCTTATAGATTTATCCCATCAAAAGAATTAGTTGAGGCATATTTGTCTTTCCATGTTGGAAAGAAATTGGTTGATGAGTTTGCAACTCCATATGACTATAGCAAAAGCCACCCTAATGCTTTGTCCACTTAAAAGTATGTATAGGCTGAAATATATGTTAAAAGTATTCCTATAGATGATTAGGAACTCATTTGTTTACATTTTCAAGTTCTTTTAGGTACTAACTACTGATGATCAGGAAGTCATACATAGCTTTTATGGATTATGGACTTTTGTAAAATCTTTAAATTTTCTCATATATATATATAAAAGAAATTTAGGCTTCTATCACATTATTTTTTGAATTAATAACATTAGTTTTCGTAGAATTGGTGTTTCAACCTAAATATAGTGACTTTTACCATGGGAAATCAAAAAATGAACTTCTGCTTAGTTCTAGAATATCATCCCCCTCTTTCGAATTCACCTATTTATAAAGAAGGACGCTAATAATTTTTTTGTTGCCACTCATTGATAATTAGGACACTATTGTTTATGAACCTACAAGGTAATGGAAGAAAAAAAAAGATTAAAGTAATAATTAGCTGACCTTCAAATATTCATGAATATTAAGGTGCTACCACTTTGCATGTTGTTCAAACAATTCTTTTTTTCTCATATCGGTAGGGTAGATGGCATCTGGATCGTTCAGATTTATTGGAACAACTTGGTGAAAAGGCAAGTCACTTTTGGAGCATGTGACTAATTTTACATTTTATATTTAGTGAATTTACATTTGCACTATATGATCTTGAAATCTGTGAAGGTAAGATTACAACGGAAGAATATTAAAGGGAATAACACTAAATCTTTAAGTAAATTTACATTTATAATATTTTTAAATGTAGGCTTCAGGAACACAAGGACATGAAGCCAATGTTGCTGCAAATTATGTCTTTAAGCTAAATTTGAAATATTTAATTATTTCTCCTATTTTTGAGTTATAGAATTGAGTTTAATAAGGATTAATGTGTGTAGTCATTTTTAACTTGTTGCAACGAACCTATCTTATTGACGTTTTCTCTTTTAGATTATGGAGTGAACATCTGTGCTTATATTATGGTGAGAGATGAAATGCATGTCTTGCCACAAATCAAATCAATGAATTGAAGATGATGATGAAGACATTTTGAATAATAACAATGTCAAATTTGTATTTTATTACGAATATTGGTCTCTAAAATTTATTGCAAATTTTTATATTTTTGAATTGTTATTTTTGAGTAATTAATTAGGTAATGTGGTGTATCTGTGTTAATTTTGATGTAATGTGTTATCATATTGACGTCAATTATGTGGATGAATGATCATAAATTACGATTTGTACATTTGCAAAGGCTACACTTTGAAATGTTACTTTAGAGGAGGTAGGAAAGGCCATGTTTTGGAAGTGTGGACTACGGGGTGGAAAAGGCCACAGTTAAATGTGTATTATTCTGTCATGTAAAGTGTTGTCATATAAAGTGTTATAGGTATGACCTATACAACATAGGCCACGCTTATTAACCATAGATTATAAGGCAGTATTTGAAAAGTGTGGCCTTAGGTCAAATGTTACACTTGTTTAGGTCACCCCATTAAAGTGTTGCCAAAAGTCAAAAAGTCTTACCCTTTATCAAAAGCCTCACTTTTTTATATTTTATGGCACACCTTTGTTGGGTCGCTAAAGACCTTACATATTGTTGTGTGACCAACCAATCCAACAAAGGATCCTATGTTCTGAATGTTCCCACTCCATCCTTAAGGTTAAGGGATTTTGCTAGAATGAACCCTCTTGAATTCCATGGATCAAAAGTAGAGGAGGGTGCCCAAGAGTTAATGGATGAAATCCACAAGGTCTTACCCGTTATGAGAGTGACTTCGGAGGAGAAGGGGCAGTTAGCGACTTTCCAATTATAAGGGATTGCCCATGTATGGCACACTCAATGAAAAGTTACAGGAATGTAGATTGGGACCCTATATTTTAGAAAGAGTTCAAAGACACAGTCCTAGACCGCTTCTTTCCCTTAGGGTTGAGGGAAACTAAGGTGCAAGAATTCATTAACCTTAAGCAAGGGAATATTTCTATGAGTGAGTACTCCCTGAAGTTCACCCAACTCTCAAAATATGCTCCATCATTTGTTGCTGACCCCTAGGCTAGAGTAAGTAAGATCATGTTCGGGTTATCCGATTCGCTTGTCTAAGAATGACAGATTGCCATGTTAGTAAAGGAAATAGGCATTCCTAGGCTTATTACTTATATAGAACAAATTAAGGAGGAAAAGGTGCGGAATAATGTTAGAGAATTAAAGAGGGATCGATTAAAGGAGGGTGGATCATCCTCCACTAGGGCTTTGGACCCCAGAAGTAATATAGAGAGAAACCTCTATCCCATTTGTAATTACTATCGTAGAATGCATTTAGAGGAGTGTTTGATGGGAGAAATAGGTTTCTTTGAGTATGGTGAGTTGAGACACAAGAGAAGGGACGGCTTGGTGGCCGCCAGGAAGGGAAGAAAAAGAGTTCAAAATACCTTGCCTAGTGAGTATGCATTTCTTTAAAGGTGGTAATGATTGATGATGCTATAGTTGATGTTTTACTGCAAAAAGGGTTGCGTTATGGTTTTGAAAAGTGGTAGTTTTCATGTTATCCCTCATGCATCATTAATGCTACCTACGACTTGTTGATTTTAATACATGCATATTCATGAAGTTAGTTCTTAATTAGAATATTATGTGTAAATATGAAAACATGCTATGTATGCATTGAAAATGTTCTTTGATGTTAACGATTTTTAAAACCTTTCATGGAAGTAATGTTAGACATAGGTACTTGAAATTATGATGGGTTTCTATTTATATATGTTTGTTTTACTCTTATCGTGTTAGCTTGATCAATATTTGGGGACGAATATTCCGAAGGAGGGGATGTTGTAATGACTCCCAGTTTAGGAGCCTAAGAGCGCAAAAAAGTTGGCTTGAAAAATGACCTGGAGTAATTGGACTAGGGCAACATATGACCCATAGAAGAAGTTACGGCCCATATCTAGGTCAATAGATTGAGGGCCTTGACTTGAACAAAATTGGAGTTTTAGGAAAGTCATCTCTGAACAAACACCACGGCCCATAAATTAAACCATTATACTATCTGTAGAATCTTTTCGTGGGTAGGGACGAGGAGGATGAGAAAAATAGATAAGTTAGAAGGACATAACGAGTCCAATTACGACCTGTAAGTACATATACGACTTTTTTGATGGTTTGTGATTTTGGGGCCGAAAATAATGGATTCTAGACCTTCGCGTACGAATAATAGTATGAGTCGTGCTTCTTTGTATGACCCATACACTTGCTATCGTGGTTTGCACGGTCGAATTCATTAAGGATATTTCCTATTCCCGTAAAACCTTAACAATCTTATCTATCCCTCAATGACCCTTCATGCAATTCCAAGCCCCTCTCTCATCAAGTTGAATGCAAATCATTCCAATCGTGTAAGTTCAAGAATGAGTTCATATATGTGTTTACTTTAAATGGTCATATCTTTTATAAAAAAAAAATTAGATATTGGACGGTCTACCAAATGAATGTTCTTTGAATTATCTTTTCAATGCAACGGATTTCACCTCATTCGATGTTCGAACCAAAAAGGTATACCCACACTCTACAGGCCATGGATTGACTTACGACCCATAAGTGGGCTTTTGGGGAAACTATCTATTAAGTTTTAAAAAAGGTGTTTTGTCATTTCCTCACAACCTAAGCCCAATCCCATGAAATATTTTATTCTTACACGCCCTATATTAGTCAAAAACTCCCCCTATAACCCCTAATATTAAAAATCATCCCCTTCTACCGAAGTCTTAAATGCTTCTAAGTTCCCCAAGGTCCTCCATTGAAGACAAGGCTGGCTTTTTGGGTTTCTTCACGATGTGTAGTGATTTCTTCCATAAATCTTTGGCTATGGTATGTGGGTTTGATTTGTGAAGCCCTTTCCTTTAGAAAGCTCAAGTTCCCTATTCTATTTTTTGTTCAAGGCTTATGTATGTTGTGTATTTATGGAAAGTTGTCTTAAACATGTAGTTTTTGATGCATTCTTAGTTATATGAATTATATTAGTATTATGTTATGACCTATGGTGAAGATTGAGTTGAAATACAGGATCTTTTAGTTGAGGTTCTACAAGGACAATGTTGGGTTGATTTGAATAATTCGTGATGATTACATCCTATTTTGTGTATGCATGATATATATATATATATATATATATGAATTTCATCTTTCTGAGTCTTTAAGCATGTAAATTCCATTTTTTGGACCTATGTGAAGAAGATACTGTATGAAATAAGTTCCAATCCATGCTATATAAGAACATAAAAGTCCTAAATGTTAAGAGTCAACATTTGTGTTACGGTTTCATGAGAATATTATGAAATTTTTTGTAAGATTATAAATTCCTTTCTTCATACATCACAGATATTATGAACGATGGGATTTGCTAAGAATGCTATGAAACACATTGTCTATGCATTATTTTGGATTTGACTCGTTGAACTCAATAATAAATGAATAAAATAAATATGACTTCCCACCTAGCTATGATCATGAGACTATGGTGACCCACTTGTCGAGGGCTATGAGATGATGCTAGTCGATAGTAGAGGCTTAGCAAAGATTATGATGCTAGCCAACACTAGACACTAAACCAATATCATGATGCTCGCCGATAGTAGAGGCTTAGCTAAGATGTAGAAGCTATCCTTATGATTATGACTAATGCTTTAAATGTTTATGGGAGGGGTTAGTAGAATTTCTCTCCATTGCTTTAAAAGGCTTATAGTCCGGGTTAGTAGAACACCTTCCCAATGATGATTCCATATTTTATACATAAGATTATTTAGTGATAGTTTACTTACCACTGAGTGGACCTTGAGATAAATGTGAAATCTCGCCATAAGAATATGCATAAGACCGTTAGTAGAATCCCATTGTCCCATAACGATGTGCCACCGTAGGAAATAGGAACACCTGCTAGTAGAGGTTAATTTCTAGACCAACCGATAATAGAGGATGCTCAATAGCAATGTATTAGAGGATCCACTTAGGCATCTTCAGAGGTTACCTTGAAAGTGGTCTCCCCTTTTCTTCCATTGTAGGGGAAACATCCGGATTCCATGGTTAGCTCATATGGTTTATGCTGGTTAAAGGGTTCTTTCACATATGTTCAAGTTCTCCTTAGGACCCCAAGATGTCCCATTATGATACTCTATAATGGTTCCTTTATGTTATGTCCAAAGGTGATCTAAAGTTCATATGATTTATTATTTCATAAGTGGTATTTCTCCTAAAGGTATATGACTATATCTTCAAGTTTGTAAGGTGGTCTCCATTATGATTACTAATGTTTCTTTCATAATAAAATAATATTTTATGTAAAGTGGTGTATTCTTCACTCAAGGATATGAATTTTTAATTGATCATAGCAACATATATCTCTCACTAATTTAAGTTTATGTGCCTCATCATGTATTTAAGTAAGGGTAAGCTCTTTATTTTCTTTGTGCATTATCTAATGTTCAATGGCTAAAGTAATGTGTTGAACGATCACCCGTATATATGCTCTCCTTATAGCTAAAAGATTTTCCTCCTATGGTATATGATTTTGATACATAAAGCTCATGTATGTTCCATGTTTTATGTTTAAATGCTATTGACTTTATTATGACTTACTAATGCACTTGTTATTGTATGATTTTTAACATTAGACTTCACATGAACCAATTTATCATTATTTCCATGGCATGCATTTCACAACTACATACCAATTCATTCCAATAACTAATGTATACTTCTTTGCATGCATGATTTAACTATTTAGGCATTGACGCTCCTCGATATCCTCCACGTTGCTAGCTTCGGATCATTGAAGATAGGAGTTAGTGAGTCCTCTAGTTCGGGGATAATAACCTAGTTTTCTTTCTATATTGATGTATCAGACGTACTAATTTCCAGTTGCATACTTCTTTTACTATATATGTATTTGTCGGTGAGCTTGAACATGTCCTAGCCCCCGCTAAGTTCATGCTAGAGGTATTGTTGGAAAAATGTTATGATGGTATCCAGTTCTTATATTCCTTTATGATTTTTAAGTGGTGGCCCTTAGCCTTGTTTCCCTTTGTTTTTTATTATATCTTAGTATTTTATGCCTATAAATGCTTATGATATGTAAGATGGCTTGGGTGAGGTACCTTTAGGTATCTTATTCGTCGTATGATGACTAGGCACCTAGGTTGGGTCATTACATTATTCCATAGCTCACTATCTTCAGTCATGAAAAATCATGCATACGAGTGTTCCACCAACTATGAAATAGCCCATTATAGTAAAGAGGTCTGGCAGTTGACTAACCCTTTTCAAGATTCAATGGAGCTGTCATTTTTTTCAAGATCCTCTATAGATATTAACCTTTTAGAGATTCCTAAATCTTGTACCAATTGATAGAAGCATAGGCTTCTACTGGATGCAGGGGACCAGGTCTCCAACCAGAATAATAGTGAACAAAAACGGCTACAACAATAAAATAAGCAAAGTAAAATGAGACATGTTGTTTTATGTGAAAACACCCTTACTCAAGGGAGGAGAAAACAATGACCTGTACTCATAGGATTTATACCCTAGCTCCATTAAACTTCAAGGAAGAAAATCTTTATATTACAAACTCTTGTAGGCAAGGAACCTAACTCTAGATCCCTTCCGCCTCATTGTGATAACTCTACCACATGTACAAGCCAACTAAGTAGCTACTCTATTACCAACTGGGTCGACAAAATCTAGCTAACTTAGACCTCAACACTCACCATAGCTAACTCAAGCAATGAAGAGAAAAAAGTTTACTTAAATATAGAACCACTTTATCAATTCGTAATAGATTCACAAGATGCAAGCACTATTTTAGAGCAATGACATACACAAAGTAAAATACAACTTCGATTTTTCTATGTGTACTTATCGAGAGCCTCACCAAGAACACTAACTAAATGTATGTAATAACTCTCTTAGGTTTGGTATATATACCCAACATCATAAATATTTAGCAGCAATCTCATTGGCTTGACAATTTTTGCAGAGCAGGTTGATGTGCAACAAATAAATAACAAACTTGCAGGAGCAAAGTATACTATTTTTCGTGTGTCCCTTTAAGGTTCACTGCACATATGGAATCATGTCCCTCATCTTTTCTTTGTCTCCATTGTTTATTAAATCATCAAAATATCATAATATCAAGAACAATTAAATGAGACCCTTTATTTCATGTGGAAGAGGAAACAACGATTACTATAGCATAGATCTCCTTTAGTTCATTACCTCCTAATTTATTTTGGGAAAGAAATAATATTTCCACTTGCAGTTTCAGTGGAAAACTATTACTAGAATACATGACAACAATAAATAAAACAAGGTTGAGTTATGCTAGAGTGAAATTGGAGGTGGACTTATTTAGAGAATTGTAAAAAATGATTAGTATTGTGTTGAGGAACAATGAAACTTGTGTTATTAAGGTGTAACACCTCACATACGAAAAATCTTGGAAAATGGAAAAGTGGTAGAAGAAATGTAATGACCCCCAATTTAGGATCCTTGAGTGCATAAAAGTTTGACAGGAAATTGCCTGAATTCAAGTTACGAGGGTAACTTACAGTCCATAGATGAAGATATAACCCATAGGTTTGACCTTTAAACAAGAACTTCCAAAAAGAAAAAAGGTTTCCAATTGTGGGATAACCCACAGACCCATTGATGACCTATAGAAAGGACTATGGCATGTAGGTAGGGTTGTAAGTGAGATTATAAGACATGAAGCAAATTTGGAGTTTTTTGGAATTGATCTACGTGTTACCAACATGGCCCGTAATAAAGAATGACCCATCAAAAACCATTGTGGATAGGGTCCAGGAAAGTGAGAAAAATGTTTAAGTGTAGAAGGACTCTATGAGTCCAACCAGAACACGTAAGTTCATCTATGATCCACAAAAGGAGGTTTCATGATTTTGGTTAGGAGAATCAACTTAGGGATTTTTTAAAAAAGGTTAACAAAATTGATAGGAAGTACAATTCGTGGTTCATTCCACTGCCCATAAATGGACTTTCGTAGGTTGAATCTGCCTGTTTTAATGAAGGGAAGTTTTGTCATTTTCATCATTCCTATTCCTAAACCTTGTATGGTTTATTCCACTACCCATAAAAACCTATATGTTTGCCCAAGACCTGTATGTAGGTGTCGTAGGTGGAGTTCTTGAGGAACAAGAATTTGTCTAAGACTAGGGTCTTTCTATGAAGGCCTCTACAACCTGTGTGTTTATCTACAACCCATGTTGCATGTTGATGGGTTAGAAACTACAATTCAAGTAGCCCAACTTTTGTGACACCTTGAACTATAAGGCAGGATACAACTCGTAAGTTGTTTCACAGCTCGTGGAAGGGATTTTGTGGACAACTCTGGATGTTTTTAATGAAGGGTATTTTTTACTTTTCGTATCCATCTAAGTCCTAAAATACGTGGCATTGGCTACTCTAACTACCCTAATCGGTCTAACCTCTATAAAGTAGCATCTTGACTCATTCAAAACTTTTTTATTTTTGAATTTCTCTCAAGGGTTCATAATAATTAACTCTCTAAGTCAAGGGTTCCACTAAAGCTAAAGCTTCATGGTTGGACTAAGAAATACCAGATTTTCTTCTTCACTTCTAGGAATTCCACTTGAGGTATGTAGGTCTTTATTCATGGATTAGGTTATTCCATGAAGACCATTCTAAAACCACTCTTCAATAAAAAATTTGTGGTGATTTCTTATTGGATTTTACGCAATGATTCCTAATGTATGGTTTTATGATTCTATATGATGATTATGATTAATTAAGTATGAGTTCTGATGAAGTTTAATGATATATATGATTTTCATGAAAAAGTACATGATTTCAAGGTATGCACGATTAGGGCTTAAGGATTTGATGTAGGTTCCTTTGCTAATGATTCAATTTGATTTAATTGCATATTATCTCTATGAAACCTACTCAATTACATGACTTTGACTCAAATATCTATGGACCCACACTTAGCTCTAGTCTCCTCTGATAAGGCTGTGTATTTCTATGATATGATCTTAACTATAAAAAGCATGTTTTAAATAGTATGATAATGATATTATGTTATGATGATGATGTTATGATAAAGATGGTGATGAAAGCCTTAATGTTATGACATAATATTAATGTTGGAATGTTTACCACATTATGATAAATGCTATGAAAGCATGATGAAAGCAAAGAAGATGTTTACCACAGTATGATGAAAACAAAGTAGATGGACTATTCTTATGACTAGACGTTTCATGAAAGATTATGATGATTATTTCGAAATGCTATGAAAGAATATTTTATTGAAGTACAAACTTTATACGTAAGATTT
Organism: Solanum rostratum; assembly: GCA_029948455.1. NCBI lineage: Eukaryota > Viridiplantae > Streptophyta > Magnoliopsida > Solanales > Solanaceae > Solanum > Solanum rostratum. The sequence goes on from CM057047.1 coordinate 26,863,094, forward strand.
ATATATTCTGTAGGACAATACTTAGCACCAAATAAGATTGGGGTGGGGACTCGACCTAAGTGTTCCTTATCGTAAGACGTACCTCTCTCATAACTACGTGCTACTATAGGGAAGATGATTATGTGCCTATATGGTATTATATTATTATATCTATAATAAGTAATGCATATGCAGAAACGGGAAGGTTCTTGTAAGGTTTGATGCTAGGCCCTTGCTGATATGGGAAGGATTCCATAAAGTAAGGTGTAGTTTACCTTAGCAAAGTGGGTTGCTCTTTTACTCGATGTAGAGGAAACATAGGGATACCATGAAATCGTCCATATTGTCTTATATGTCAGTTATGGTCCTATTCCTACATATGTATGCTAAGGTAAAGGATGGATGTATGATGCTTCTTCTCATAATTTTTAAATTGCATGCTCATGCATATTGCGTCTTTATCCTATTGGTTACGATTATGCAAATTGATATTATTATTATGATGTTCTTTTATTCATTTAATACCTATGTAGTTAGTGCATTCTATGTTCTAACACATATTTCTTTGCCAACATGATCTCACTATGTAGGGATGGATGAAACGGAGATTATTTAGTAATGGGGCTAACATTTGAGTCCCAAGTTTAAAGACTAGATTGATGAGTTCCATGCTTCGTGCACTAGCCCTTATGATGCTTTTCCTTTATGTTAAAGACTATGTGTTCTTTCTTATGATGCATGTCTTGAGGGTGAGATAACAAGGTATGTACTAGTCCGTGCTAAGATCTATGATATAGATTCATAAATCGGACCTTAATGGATATTTAGTTTTTTCTTTTCGAACTATGAAACTCTTGCTTATCTATATATTTCTGCTTTCTTAATCTCTTGTATATACTTATTTTATCTTATGAATGTTTACAATATGAACACGAATCTTTGATAGGATGCCTTTGGGTGTCGTATTCACCATGTCGCAACTATGCCCTATAGGTCATGAAAAAGTGATGTCAGAGCACATGGTTTGAAAGCATCCTCGGTAGTCCAACACGGTGCGTCGAGTAGAGTCTTATTCATCGATGTGAAGCGCACTACATCCATGAATAAGAGGCTATGAGAATTTTAAGGAAAAAAATCACTTTTTTAATACTATGTCATGCCTTTGAAGCTTTTGTATTCATACATTCGTCCCTTGGTGTTTTAAAAAATTGCTCTGTGGCATGCTCCATTACCAATGGGGAATGATGCTAATGAAAACTAATCTCCCCAAGTCCCTCAAGTGGACCAAGTATATAATGATAAGTTCATTGTAGCAATCAGTATGTTGGCTCATGTAATTGCTTCTCCAAAGACTCTTACTCTAGCCTTGGGGATAAGGGATTTCGATAGAATAAATCTCCTGAAATTTCATGGTTCGAAGGTAGATGAGGATCCACAAGTGTTTATGACGAGGTGTATAAGGTAGTATAGTTCATGGGGGTGTCTTCTGAAGAGAAAGCCAAAATGGCACCTTATGAACTTAAGCGAGTGGCTCAAATTTAGTTAACTCAATGGAAGTCCGAGAGAGTTGAAGAAGGTGCCATTGATTGGCAGATGTTTAAGGACACTTTCCTTGATCGTTTCGTTCCTTTGGAGCTAAGGGACACTAAGGTGATGGAATTCATAAACTTAAAGTAAGGTGGTATTAGTGTTAGGGAGCATGAACAAGTTGTCCAAATTTGCTGTGGTAGCCGACTCTAGGGCCCGTATGAACAAGTTCACTTTGGGCATGTCTATTTTTGTGAAGATGAAATGCAAGGCCACCATGATCACCCAAGAAATGGATATCTCTAGACTCATGAAATATACTGAACAAGTGAATAGTGAGAGTTGCAAAAGATGAGACCAAGGGAGTCAAAGATGGCTCATTTTGATAGTGGGTTCTCTTATAAAAGATTTAGTGGTGGCCAATTCTAACAAGGCCAAGGGTCTTAAAAGGGTGCTACTCAAAGGTTTTTCAAAGTGAAAGGGGAAAACTCTAAGGCTCAAGGTGATGTTGGTAAAGGTGTTGTTATTCATCGTATGTGCCCTAGGTTTGGAAAGAATCATGCGGGAGAATATTTGAGAGGAACCAACGGTTGAGTAGGTTGTGAAAATATGGGGCACAAGATTGTCGAGTGTCCTAATGTTGCTAATAAAGGTAAGAAAGAGTGCCCCATGGTCAAGTAACTAAAATAGGGTAGGTGCAACAAGGTGACCAAGCCCATGGTAGCGGGTCCTCATAGTAATTGATTCAATGCTTTGCATGCTATGCAGGAAGTTGATAAGGCTCCCGATGTGGTTACCAGTATGTTGAAAGTTTTTGATCATGATGTATATGCCTTGCTTGACCCTGGTTCATATGTATTTTATTAATCTATATTCTTCAATAAAGTTTGATGTGTCTCCGAAAGTATTGTTAGAGCCTTATTCGGTTTATACTCTGACTGGTGAGTCAATCATAACCAAGAAAGTCTATAAAAGTTGTCTCGTGCTGTCTTACCTAAATTCTTTCCATGTGATCTGGTTGAGCTTGATTTGACTGATTATCATTCTTTGTATAGATTTGTAGTGTGTATCTTACGCTTCTAATGATTGTAGGACCCGCAGGGTCATATTCCAAGCTACTAATGAGCCTATCTTTGAATGGAAGGGAACAAATTATGTATTCAAATGGAAGTTTGTCTCCTATATAAATGATATGGAAATGATCTTCTAAGGTTGTTTATATCATGTCGTCTAAGTCATCGATGTCGAGTCTCATGTTCGTATTCTTCATTTGGTCCCTATGGTAAACGAGATCCCCAAGGTCTTTCCTAATGATATAGCCGATATTTCTCCCATAAGGGAAATGTTTTGGGTATTGTTCTCTTTCCTAACACCCAACATATTTCGATACCTCTATATCGGATGGCCCCAATAGAATTGAAAGAATTAAAAGAGCAATAAAAGGATTTGCTGGATAAAGGGTTCATAAGGCCTAGTGTGCCACCATGGGATACTCCCACATTTTTTGTGAGAAGGAAGGATGGTTAACTTTAGATGTGTGTGGAGAATCGACAATTGATTATAGAAACATCAATAACAAATATCCACTTCTAAGGATAGATGACCACTTTGATCAACTATATGGTGCAAGCTACATTTCTGAAATTGATCTTTGATATCATCACCAATTGATGGTGAAAGAAGAGACATTCCAAAGACAACATTTAAGACTCGGTATGATCATTTTGAATTTTCTTTTATGGCATTTGGACTAACATATGCCCCTACCCCAGGAAACAACCTCTCTACCTCTATGAGATAGTGGCAAGGTCTGCGTACATTCTACCTTCCCCAGACCCCACTTATGGGATTTCACTGGGTATGTTGTTGTTGTTTTTGGACTAACATATGCCCCTATTACTTTCATGGATTTGATGAACAGGATCTTCAAACCGTATTTGGCTATGTTTGTGGTGGTTTTCATAGATTTTATATTGGACTATTTACGGGATGTGAAGGGACATGAAGACCATTTGAGTATTGTTTTGCAAACATTGAGAGATACACAACTCTTTGCCAAGTTTAGAAAGTATGGGTTTTTGTTAAGAGAGGTGGCGTTTATTGGTCACATTCGTTCGGGTGATTGTATTAGGGTTGATCCAAAGAAGGTAAAAGTTGTGAAGAATTGGCCTAGACCATTGTCTCCATTCTATATTAGAAGCTTCTTAGGTTTGGCTAGATAATATAGATGGTCTGTTAAGGATTTTCCTCCATTGACTCTCCTTTGACAAACTCGACCCAAAAGAAGGCAAGATTCTAGTGGTCTGATGAATGTAAAAAGAGTTTTCAAATGTAGAAGGATTGTCTTACATCATCTTCTATTTTGATATTACGGGAATGTTTGCATAGTTTTGTTGTGTATTTTGATGCCTCACATATAGGTTTGGGTTGCGTGTTAATGCAACATGAAAAGTTCATAGCCTATGCTTCAAGGCAACTGAAGGTACACATGATCTTGAGTTTTTTATTGTTTTGTTTGCATTAATTATTTGATGACACTATCTCTATAGGGTACATGTTGATATATTCACCAACCGCAAGAGTTTGCAATATGTGTTTAGCCAAAGGAATTTGAACTTAATACAAAGAAGATGGTTGGAACTTTTGAAAGATTATGACATAGTATCATGTATCAACCAAGAAAAACTTATGTTGTAGCTGATGCATTGAGTAGAGTGTCTATGGGCAGCATGACACTTATTGAAGGTGGAAATAAAGAAATGGTCAAAGAATTTCAACATTTCTCCTATTCAGGTGTAAAGATAAATGGCCTGAGTGATGGTGGTTTGTTAGTTACTAATAGGGTGGAATTGTCTTTGATTGAAGAAATCAAGGCAAAGAAAGACATGGATCCTACCATTCTAGAGTTGAAGAAGTTGGTAGTTCATAAAAAGGTAGAAGTCTTCTCACAATAGGGAGATGGAGTTTGTTATCAATGGTGGTTGTGTGCACTAAACAAGATGGAGTAAGGAAAAAGATACTTGATGAAGCTCATAGTTCCAAATATTCTATTGATCCAGGATCCACAAAAATCTGTAGAGATTTGAGAGAATTATATTGGTGGAATGGCATGAAGAAAAGCATAGAAAGGTGCGTGATGGGGTGTCCAAACTATCAACAAGTGAAGGTAGAACAACAAAGGCCTGATGGTTTTACTCAATATATTGATGTACCAACTTATAAATGGGAAATACACAACATGTACTCCATCATGAGTTTGCCAAAGTCTAGAAGGCAATTTGACTCAATATGCATGGTTGTGGATAAAATGACGAAAACAACCAACATTTTTCCAATAAATACTTCTTACTATGTCAAGGATTATGCTAAGGTTTATATCAAAAAATTGGTAAAGTTGTATTGGTACCATTGTCCATTATATTGGATAAAGTTTCTCAATTTACTTCTCATTTTTTAAAGTCATACCAAAAAGGCCTCGGTACGAAGGTGAAATTAAGTACTGCATTTCATCCTCAAATTAATGGGCTAGCCTAAAGGACAATACAAATGTTAGAGGATATGTTGAGGTCCCGTGTGTTTGACTTTAAAGGAAGTTGGGATGATCACTTACCTTTTGTTGAATTTTCTTACAATGACAATTTTCATTCAACTATTGGTATGGCACCATTTGAAGCATTATATAGTAGACGGCGTAGATCGCCAATGGGATGATTTAAAGTTGGACAAATATCTTTAGTTGGACCAGATATGGTGCTTGATGGTATGGAGAATGTTAAATTCATAAAGGGAAAGGTTGAAGGTTGCCCAAAGTCGTCAAAAGTCATATAGCTTTTTTAGGAGAAGGGAGTTGGAGTTTAGTTAAGATAATTGGGTTTATTTGAAGGTTTCCTCAATTAAAGGAGTGATGCCTTTTTGCATGAAAGTAAATTATGTCCTAGGTATGTGGGACCTTATGAAATCATGTAAAACGTTTGAAAAGTAGCCTATGAATTGGATTTTCCTAGGGAAATTACTATGGTTCATCTAGTGTTTCATGTTTCTATGTTATGAAAATGCTTGGGGTTATCCCAACTCAATTATTCCATTGAAATATTCGACCATTAAGGAAGATTTGACTTATGAAGAAGCACAAATTGATATTTCAGACTGACGAGTAAAGAAGTTAAGAAATAAACAAATTGCATTTGTCAAGATGTTATGGAGGAACCAACAAATTGACAGTGCTAATTGGGAGGCTAAGGTTGATACGATGGAAAGATACCCTTATCTCTTTTCTTCTATTCAAGAAGAAGGTACTTAATACGATTTATTTCTTCAAAACCTTCCCGAATATATATCGGTTGTTATGTCTAATGCATGCATGTTGATGAAACTCTTTTTGAATGATATTTGATGCATAAGTTTGATGAATTTATGAAAATGATGATTATGTTTCTTGCATTTTTGCATTTATGATATGATGATAACTCTGTTTTTTTATATTCAAGCATAATTCTATCTCACTCAAGGACGAATGATCCTAAGGGGGAGATACCGTAACACTCTTCATGCTTCTCGCTTGAAACAAATTAAAGGATAGAAAACTTGCTGATGCTCAGAATTTACGAGCCATTTTATGGCCCGTATATGCATCCATGAGACGTAGGAATTATCATGGAAAGTGCCCAACGAAATTGAAAAATTGATGGAATTTTGAAAGTTGATTTACGAGTTATTAGATGAGCCCGTATGTTTGCCCACGACCCATATGTAGGTGTCGTAGGTAGAGGCCTCAGGGAACCAGAATTTGTCAAGGTTTAGGGTCTTCATACAAAGGGTTCTATTACCCATTATTATATCTACGAGCCATGCTACATGTTTGCGGATCAGAAGCCGCAATTCTACTAGTCCAAATTTTTACACCCTTACCTATGAGGCAAGATACGACCCGTAGGTCGTTCCATGACCCGTGGATGAGATTTTGTAGATGACTCCAATAGATTTTAATGAAGGTTGTTTTTGACTTTTCCAATCCATGTAAGTTCTAACTACATCTTTTGGCTATCCTAACTATTCTGACCAGCCTAACCTCTATAAAGTCCTATTCGTAACTCATTCAAAGCTTTTAATTCCCAAATTTCTCTCTAGAGTTCTCTCTCTAAGTCAAGGGTTCTATCGAAGCTAAAGCTTGAAGGTTGGACTAAGGATTTCTAGATCTTCTTCTTCAATTCTAACAGATTCTAGTTGAGGTATGTAGTGCTTCTAATGGATTAATTTCATCCATGAAGCCCATTCCAAAACCTCCTTATTATAAAAACTCCATGGTAATTTTTGTGGGTTTTAAGCTATAATTTCCTAATATATGGATTATGATTTCTATATACTGATTATGATTAATTAAGCATGAATTATGATGAATTTCAAGATGTATAAGATATTCATGTAAAAATATGTGCTTTCAAGGTATGCATGATTAGGGTTTAAGGATTTGACACGGGTTCCTTTATTAATAATTTCATTTGATTCCATTGCATATTTTCTCTACGATTCTTACTCAATTGCATGACTTTGACTAAAATATCTATGGACTCACACTTAGCTCTAGTCTCCTATGATATGGCTATGAATCTCTACGCTTATGATCTTTAGTATGAAAAATATGTTTTAAATAATGATTATTATGTTATGAAAGTTATGATGATGTGATGATAAAGAGGATGAAGAAAGCCCCAACGTTATGAGATGATGTTAAGGAGGGAATGTTCACCCACGCTATGATGAAAAAAAAGTAGATGGACAATTCTTATGACTAGATATTTAATGAAAGATTGTGATTATTATTTTGAAAAGCTATGAAAGCATGATTTTAATGATATACAAACTTTATATTCATGATTCATGTATTCTACGGTATATGAATTAACACCTAATGAGATTGGGGGGTGGGGAATCAATATAAGGGATCCTAAATGTAAAGCCTACCTCTCTCATAAGTTTATGCTACCGTAGGGATGATGATTGTTTGCCTATAAGGTAATATGTAGTGGATACATAATAAGTAAAGAATATGCCAAAATTGGAAGGTTCTTGTAAGGTTTCATGTTAAGAACATCCTAAAAGCCAAGGGTCTCATAAGGTAAGGTGTAGTGCACCCTGAAAAACTAGGCTACTCTTTTTCTCAGTGTGGAGGCATCATCGGATTTCCATGTACTAGTCCACATGGTCTTATATGTTGGTTATGGTATAATTCCCACATATGTATGCTTAGGCTAAGGATGCATTTATGATGCTTCTTCTCATGATTTTAAAATTTCATGCTCATGCATATTATGCCCTTATCCTTGTGATTATGATTATACATATTGATATTATTGTGATGTCCTTTGATTCATGGTATTTTATACATAATTAGTACATTATATGTGATAATACATACTTCTTTGGCTACGTGATCTAACCATATAAAGACAATGACGAGGAGATTGTTCCATAGTAAGGCTAGCATTTGGATCCCAAGTTCGAAGACTAGATCGGTAAGTTCCCATGCTTTGGGATCAAGCTGTTATGACGCTTTTTCTTTGTTTTAAATACTATAGTATGTTATTTCTTATGATGTATGTCTTTAGGGGGTGAGCTAGTACGCTATGTGCTAGTCCTCGCCAAGATAACTGATGTAGAGGCATGAATAGGACCTTAATGGATTTGATGTATTTTCCTTTTACAACTATGCACTCTTACTTATATATACATTTCATCTTTCTTAATCTCATGTTTATGTTTATTTTACCTAATGAATGCTTGCGATGTAAAAATGAGTCTTGGATGGGGTACTTTCCGTGTCACATTCGCCGTGTCGCAGCTAGGTCCTAAATCTAGGTCATGAAACATATTATGTATGCTTATGATGATTTAATGATGTTTTATTTTATCAAATAATATTCATGATATCCTATGATATTTCTATAAGTAAATGCATACATTTAAGCTATTGATGATGACCCCTATGATGTATTTTGTTGTAGATTCAATATGGGTTGTTTTACATGTCTTTAAAGAAGTATGGTTCCACGTTTTAAGTTATTTATAATTGTTCCATTTAGAAGCCTAGAACACCTAGTCCACAAGTAATGTTTTGCTTTATTTATGTGGATAATTAGAGCATTAAAGTTATGTTTTGAAGTGATGATTTGCCAAAGATATAAGCATGTTCACAATTGCCCTAAAGATCTTTAAGAAAGGTCCCCAAGTGGAAAGGACAATACCTTCTTACTGGTTCCTTAAGTTTGAGCTACTCCTAAGATTTCTATTTATGATTCTAAGTTATGTTTTAAACATTCTGTGGGATGACTTAGCACTGAGTGCACTTGAGATCGGGATTGACCCCATTAGTTGAAGAATGACCCATTAAAGCTATATCTCAATGTCCCTAACTATATACCACCATACGATCCCTTGTAGGCTAGGATAGTGGACCTACATTAGCACTTTATGCTATTATGATGCATGCAACGTTCGCACAGTTCCACCCTGCAAGTGGTCTCCCCATGCCAACGCAGGGGGATATGTTGGATTCCATGTAGTAGCACACATGGTCTTTTATGTCGGTTAAGGTCTTCCCCCACAAGTTTATGAATCTATGATATGTTCCTATTACATGTGATTTTGATATATCAACTCTTATCCATATCGAGCTACATTCCTTGTGCATGCTTAAGATTACTGTAGGTACCTTACATCTCATACGTACTTATATGTTATATTTATGTAAAATGGCATTACAATTGTATACATGCATTGCATCGCATATACTTAGTGCATTCCAATATACTAGCACATATTTTTCTTGCATAATTTAACCATGTAGGGACAAGCACAACTCCATAGACTTATGGCTAGTATTTAGCGTTCAAGACTAGCATATTTATTTATGGTAAGCCCTTAGTTCGGGATTGAGACAATGTATATTTAGCACTTTTAAGGTATTTACTTTCTATGTGACTAAATATTGGAATATTTCCTATTTTATGGAAACAGATCATTGCCTATGCCGTCTATCGATACATTGAGTCAGTATACTTTATGGAGAAAAATATGTTAGTTTTTCATGCTTTTTAATCTTTCTTCATTGTCTTCGAAAGCCCTGTAGACCCTTCCCCATTTTACATCCACAATATCTATATTTTATTGCCTACGAATGCTTAAGATGGCTTGGGTGAGGTATCCTCGGGTATCTAATTTGCTATGTGATGACTAGGCCCCTAAGTTGGGTCATTAAAAACTTTGTATTACAGAACGAGGGTTTAAACGTTTCCTCGAATGTCCATGAATATCCCATTAAGTAAAATCTCATTAAAGGTTGTGAAACGCGCCACTATCTTGAGTGACATGGAATGAGATGATTTAGGAAAGTCTTCCCTTATTTCTCATTCATGTCATGCCTTTAGGGTTTGCTAAGGTAAGCTAAGAATGATCTTCTTCTTATTTCTAGATCATTCCACCAGGATCTTGATATCAAATAGGCACTCCAAAATAACAAGTTCCTCCACTCCAACAAGATGACGAAGTGGCTCATGAGGAGTTCCGAGCCAGCTTTACTTTGTTTTCCCAAGCATTGGCATACCATGCGAATCGAGAGATAGTCGTTCCTCCCCAAGTTGCTACTATAGATAAGTGCACGACTTCATGAAGATGTTTCCTCTATAGTTTCATGGTTCTAAACATAGGAACACCTAATTGATTTTAGTGAAGAAGGTTACCGGATGGTTAAAGTGATTGGCATTCCATAGGAGGAGAAAGCCAAGTTGGTTTCCTACAAACTGTAAGGGTGGCGAAGATTTGGTATGAGCAATGGGCGAGCGTAAGGGGCCAAGAAGTAGGTCCTTTCAGATGGGAAGAGTTCAAGTGTGCTTTCTTGGACCGCTTCTTCCCAATTGAGCTTAGGAGGCAAATTTCTAAGTGTTTATCAACCTTAAGCAAGGAACATGAGCGTGAGGAATTTTCCTAAATTCACAAAGCTTTCCATGTATGCTCCCTTCATAGTTGCGGATCCGAGGGCTTGCATAAGCAAGTTCATTTTCAGCCTCTTGTCTCCAAAGAATGCAAGACTTCCATACTATTTAAGGAGATGGACATCTCCCACTTGATGACTTATTCAGAACAAATAGAAGAGGGAAAGCTTTGAGAGGCGGCAAGGGAGTCTAAGAGGGCTCGAGCTGATGGTGGGGGCTACTATATCCAAAGAAGTCGTGGTCACAAGTTTCAAGGAGACCTAAAGCAAGGTGAGCCAGGATCCACCATTACTCTTCCTTCCCAGACCACATAGGACAAAGGGGTTTCTCCTAAATCCGACGAGAGAGAATCTTTAGCCTGGTCCAATACTTGCTTCAAATGTGGGAAGCGTGACTACCATGCCAAAGATTGTAGAAGCGGTGGTGCAAGGCCCCAAGGAAAAGGTGGACAAGTCCAAGGCGCCCAAAGGACTAATCGATTCTATGCTCTTCAAGGTCATTGAGAGGTTGAAGAGACTCCACACATTGTTACTGGTATGTTAAGAGTTTTTTTTATTATGATGTATGTGAACTTTTAGATCTATGAGCTAATTTGTCATTTGTAACGGCATTCCTTACCAATAAATTCCATGCATGAACCAAAGTACTCCATGAGGCTGACAAAGTAAGTAACCGCGTAGGAGAGTCTTTTGTTGTATGGAAAGTCTAAGGAAATTATCCCATCTCCTTGTTGCATAGAGTGATTTCTTGTGACGTAGTAGAGATTTCTATGGTAGACTTTGATGTGATTCTTGGGATGGATTGGTTGTATGCTTATAATAATTCCGTTGATTGTAGAACCTGTAAGATTATGTTTTAATTCCCAAATGAGCCAATTCTTGAGTGGGAAGGTAGTAACTCTTAATGTAGGGGTTGGTTCATTAACTTATTAAAAGCCTATAAAATGATTTCCATGGGGAAAAACTACCTTTTATTAAAAGCAAAAGATGTCATTTCTAAAGATCCTTCTCTTGAGTCGATAACGATTGTTAACGAGTATCTTGATGTCTTTCCAGATGAGTTACTAGGTGTTTCTCCCAAAAGGAAAATAGAATTTCGTATAAACCTCCTACTCGATACCCAACCCATCTCAATCCCTCCACATAGAATGTCTACCATGGAGTTGAAGAAGCTAAAGGAGCAATTAAGGGATATAATGGAGAAGGGTTTTATTAGACCTAGACGGTCTCCGTGGGTTTATCCAGTTTTATTTGTATGGAAGAAGGACGGGTCACTCCGTATGAGTGTTGACTATTAACAACTTAATAAGATCACCATTAAGAATAAGTATCTCTTTTCGAGAATAGATGATTTGATTGCTCAAAGGGGCTACACACTTCTCCAAAGTTGACTTGAGCTTTGGTTATCACCAATTGAGTGTGAGAGAATATGACATTCCTAAATTGGCATTCTAAACTAGGTATGGTCACTTTAAATTTGTGGTGATGTCATTTGGTCTCACTAATGTACCAATGATATTTATGGACCTCATGAATATGGTGTGAGAGCCCTATATTGACAAGTTCATTGCGGTGTTCATTGATGACATCCTTAATTACTCCTTAGGTGAGTAAGAGCATATGAAGAACTTGAGGATGGTATTGCAAACCCAAACGAAACAAAAACGTTAAGCAAAGTTTGACAAGTGCGAATTTTGGCTAGATAAGGTTGTCTTCCCTAGGCATGTGATATCGCGTGATAGTATCAAAGTTGATCCTAAGAAGACTGAAGCAGTGAGAAATCGGCCAAGGCCATTGACTCTTTCTAACATAAGGAGTTTCATGGGCCTAGCTAGTTACTTTAGAAGGTTTATGCAAGACTTCTCTTCTATTTTTCTCCACATATCAAGTTGACTCAAAAGAAATCTATGTTAGTGTAGACGGATGAGTGTTACAAGAGTTTCCATATTGTAAAGGATAAACTAACTTTGGCCCCAATATTGACATTCCTGAAGGATTGGGTTGGGATGTGTGCTAATGCAAAATGGTAAAGTGATTACTTATGCCTCAAGTCAATTGAAAATGGCCCAAAGGCACTAATTCCTCAACACAAGGGATAATCTCAAGAGCATGTTTATAGCTAGAGGTTATGAGTCGGACCAATTTGAATGGGAAATTGATGTTTTGGAGGTCGACCCGAAACTAAGTAATGATGTGAGTGAGGCCCCCAGCTCAATGGTGGCCCACTATGATTTGGAGTCTCAAAAAGAAGGAGTGAAGCTTGGTATGGAAATGATATAGGGCCTATATATTTCTTCAAGCCTAATAATCGTCCAAGAAGAAAAAATTTAGGAAATGCTACTAAAGTTTCAACAGCAAGCTATGGAAATCCTAAAGGGCAACTTTGGTTCATTTGTAGTTGGGAGCATTGCCTACTTGGAGACCATAAAGTATGAAGCTAAAATTGAAAAATACCTCTTGACACTCCCATGTCTACCCAAGGAACCTAAGAAGAATGTTGATGACAAGTTCTGCAGACGATTGAAGTCCTCAAAGTGGATAGACCGGTGGAAAATGTTGATAGTCTCTCATCACCATCCTCATGAGCTGAAATGGCTAATTGTCTTTAAAATAGAGAGGAGATTCATTGCCTCAATGTGCAAACAAAAATGGGTAGTGAATTAATTTTTGTTCATATATTAATAAATTATTGTATTTTAAATTTGTAGAGTAGCTTTTAAATTTTTATTTTTTATTTTTTGCTAACCTTCAAAATTTTCAAGTCTTTGGTATGAAAGTGGGCCATTTAGACTGCAATTGGGGCGCCAGACGCATTGTACAAGGGCGAACCGCCCTATCGGGCCAGGATCGCATTAGCCTAATTCTGGCACTCAGTGGACTTCTGTGAATGCAACTTTGTTCCATGAATGCAGAGTATGTGGATTTGGCGCTACAGTGTGATCGTGCTTTCCTTCCGTGAAGGCGGTACACTGTAGGAATACCCAGAATGGACAAGGCATTGGTGACTTTGTCTGAAACATTCAGAAAAATGAAATTCCCAGGTTTGGAATATAATCAAATTTGTGGTAAAAAGTTCCTTTATAGCTTTAATATCACATGTCTTCAAGGAACGACTCAACTTGTCCTTTCTTTATTCTGTTTGGTCACTCATTCCAAGGTATGACTACCTCACTACATCTCCTTTCTTATACATAATTGTTAGTCTGTGCAACTAGGAAGCTCCATGACATAGGTTCATTTTCATAGCTAAATCTCTCACTTAATAGTCATGAAGTTGGACGCCTTGATGCTCTTATATAATGTTGTATTTTGGGGTGCAACTTCCAATTGCCGAGTGTCCCACCTTTAGGTATTTTGGAAAGAGATTTCTTGGCCCAAATGATGAAAAACAAAGTACATTTTAATGCTAACCTATTTTATTTGTTTTGGGTAGTGATTAAATGTCGTTAGGGAAAGATTTAGGGGTGATATTTGTCAAAATGTCTATCATGTTTTTGACCAAAAGCCTCTATAAAATCTCAAATGTGATGCTAGAGATCGTTGCAATCTGCGAATGCGGGTACTGTACCATGATCACATTGTTTTAGGACACTTTTAGCCTTCCGCAAATGCTGATAACTTACCGCGGATGAGAAGGCTTAGTATACCTTGAACTACTCAAACGTGCTAGAGTAACCGAGAACGCAGAATGCAATATGTCACCTAACAAAAGTAGTAATATTCCATTGCTTGATCCAAACTTTATTATGTTGATTCTCTTTTCCAAATCTATGAAATTTAACATAAATAAGATGCTCTAGTCATGTGTTTCTTATAGTAGGTCTAACTAGGTGAAGACATGTCTAAACAACATACATTTCGTTGAGATCAAATCATCCCAGAGGTGAAGGAAGAATACTAAAGGCACCATGGCAACCGAACTCTATGTTAATGCCTTGGAAACCAACTATGGAGAGGAGATTCACTTTTAAGTGCCAAATGATCATCTCAGGGAGTCCCTTGTCTATTCTTTTACTTTGTGGTAGTACTATAAGGTCAGAGAACAATTGTAGTTGGGGGTGTTCCTATGATTTAAATGAATTTTAGTTGCTTATTTTAACCATGACACGTCCTTTATGGGCTTGTATGTAATGTGTTTAGGTTTATCCCTTTTAGTAGATTAGGTAGCTTCTTATTTTTCTTTTTCATGGTTTACATAATCGATGATTCCCTATGATGGATTGAGTGGTGACTTTCTTAAGGGAAAATTGTCTATTAGGTGTGTGAGTATGTGTGTAGAATAAAGTCTTTGGTGATGTCTGAGTAGCCATTGACTGTTGTTGGAGCTATATATTTGGGATTGTGACTTGTTTGGTACTAAAATATTTTGTTGAGTGTTGTGGATAGTGAAAATGTACCCCTCCAATTTTTTTTTAAAACTAAATGGTTGTTGAATGTTTTGTGACAACACTTTGACTCTTTTTTAACTCTCACTTGCATATGAAAAATTAGTCCATTGTAGTTTACTTGAGAGCTACATTGATCCCATCTTGTTTAATTTGCATGTCATGTGTGTTATGTGTTTTTGTTTTGTCCCTTGTGTGTACTTGCGTCACCTAGAACATGCCTTGTTGGTCTTGAAATGTTTGTCTTTGTAGACTTTGATTTGAAAATGATCTTACGCATTCTTTGGTTTGAATTTAGTCCACTTAACCTAAATAGCCACCAAACGCAGTGATCTTATCGCTAATGTCCATTTTGAGCCTAATCCATTTTATTGACAACCTTAATTACAAGCCTTTAACCTTTTGAAAAGATATCCCTCTTTTGGACCCTTATCCCTGCTTGAATTTTGCAAGTTTGTGACAATTCAAGCTTTAAACCTAAGTTGGGGGCGATGTAGGAGAAAAGGAAGGTTGTCTACCACTTGGTGTCTAGTGAAATAAAAAAGAAAAAGAAAAATGAATAGAGGAATGAAAAGAAAATAAAAAGAGTTCTTACAAAATGAAAGGAAATGAAGAAAAAGTGCTTGAAAGAAAAGAATCTTCCTCAGTGGTGAAAAATGGTTGTAAGTGGGCACCTAAATGTGAAAGAAGGGTTAATGGTTGCAAGTGGGGCGCCGAAATGAGAAAGAAGGGTTAAATGTGCATTGGTGTGTGGTGAGAAAAAGAAGAAGTGGAAAAGTTGAATAAGAACGAGTGTTGTATGTGGGACTTAAGGAGGGTTAGTCACTATTGTCCAAAGAGTATCCAACCCTACCCCTTTAGCCTACATGACACGCCTAAAAAGCCCTTAGAGATTTCCAACCAAATGGAACTGAGCCAATGTTGATTGAAAATAAAGGCAAGTTATGGTGTCGCACGTGTGTACACAAGATGTTCTTTTGTTGAGTTTGGGTGTTTGAGTCCTTGTCCTTTGTTCAACGTAAATGCTTGTGTGTGTTTTGGAGACTTTCTTTCTTTTTGTGAGGACATACAAATCAACATGGATTGGTGATATTGATACTTTTCTATGTTTTAGTCAAGTGTAACATGTTTGTTGACTTGGAGTTTGAGTCACTCCTTGAGAATTCGTGTTGTCACTTTGACATGCCTAAGAATTGTGCTTTGAATTGTTAAAGATACTTTTCAAATGAGAGAGAGTTACTTGATAGGCGTCAAGCTAATTGTTAGTACCAACTATTGTCATGATCATCAATTTGATTGTGTCAAATTAAATTCTCTATGACCTCGTCGGAGGTTGGAAATTTTTGTTTTGGGAAGTTTTTGATGAAGGTGATTCTCCATGGTAGCTCTCATGGTCCGTGTGAGGTCACACGGCTCGTGTGAGCCTCAATGAAGTTGCCCTTGGTCTTGTGAGGGTTTTTGGATCTTCAAAATGGAGTTTTAAGCTAAGGCACGCCACACATGGACCCCTTACGGCCTGTGTGATACCTCACAGTCCGTGTTATGTGCCATGCGGTGGCCTTTGTTTAAAAATTTACAGTTTTGGGGCCAAGTAAAGTCAAATGGCCAAGCACACGGCCCGTGTAAGGTGACACGGCACATGAGACCTCCTGTATGGCTTCTGGAGTGAAATTTTTCAAAGTGTTAAATCACCATTTCAGAAAATTATCATGATAATTTTTCTAAGGAGTGGGAGACGATGGGTACATGGCTCATGTGATTTCACACGGCTCGTCTGACTCCACACTTAGATGATTTTGTCAATTTTTTTCGAAGTATGGGATTACCTTTTGCACCATTGTCAAGCATAATTTTTCTAAGTGTTGGCTCACGGACGAGTATATGGTCTGTGTGATGTATCACAGACCGTATAGCCTCTCTTGAAGTGAGAATGTTCAATTTTTCAACTCATTTATTAATGGCATTTTTTAAATTTTTGTTTATTCTAAGGGTCTTTTGTGACTTCCTATGCTATGTAAAGGCTTCTTAATGACATAAATGCTATTCCTATGATTCAAATTCATTCTTCACATTTGAAATTTCTCTCAAATAACTCTTCAGTCTCTCTCAAAGAACTCTTGTGGGTCTAAAGCTTGGGGATCAAGGAAGGGCTCTTTCATTACCAAATTTCTTCTTTAATCTTCTTCATTAACTAAGGTATGTGGGATTAATTATTAGTCCCTTTCAACCAAGAATACCAAAACTCCTTTCAAGTGATTTTCATGAGTTTTAGCTTACTTTAAATATGGGTTTTCCATATTATTGTTTATTAAATTCAATTGATGTATGGTATATATTTGTTTATTTATTTTAAAGTGAATTAAGCCCTAATATGATGAAATGCATTGAAGTTATGAAGTTATGAAAATGCATGTCCCCTTTAAAGCTTCATTGGTGCATGGGTAATCTATGTTATGATTTGAATGTGAATTTTACTTATGTTTCTACTTGAATTTTATAGTTTCAATCTCTATAACCCATGCTAATTCCATCTTATTCATGGCATACACATACATGACTATGGTTTTATCAAATTTATGAAGTGGGTCAAGACCCAATTATGTTTATGTATATAATTTTTTATAAGATTGTGGTTATGACAAGAATGTGATCACATATATGTCTAAGATTATGCTCAAGGAGCAATTATGTGTTTTTACACTGCTATGTTTATGGGAGCATCGATTGAGGTTTGGTGTAGGGTGGGCTATCCCCCTGGGTCCATACTCATCCCTCAAGAAGGTGCTCTAGACGAGTTAATCCAAAATATAGAAAGTATTACATGAAGAATGTTTTGGCTTTTTTACGTATTATGCATGATTACGAAAGATGTGATTTAGCCTTCAAGCCTATGAATGCATGTAAATGATTTGAAGGTCCTATGTCTCTTTTACAAGCATGTATGATGACCTAGCGCTAATGGATTGGAGACAAGGTGGGCTATCCCCAAGGGTCTGTACTCCTTTCCATGAACTATATGCCTAACATAGGTATATGTTTATGCCCCCTTGGGGAAAGAATGTTAAGCATCTACCTTTGGGAAGTAGGTAACCTCTTATCTATTGTGGGGGAGACAACGGGTTCCAACATATAGCTCACTTGGTGTCGTGTTGGTTAAGGTGCCCATCCTCAATATATGTATGAAGTACTTTCGCATTCATGCATCACGTATCACATCGCATATTTATATATTGTTCTCTTGATATATGATTCTTTCTATATATGTTGCCTTCTCATCTAACATTGAATGCAAGTTTGATAAGTCATATGCATTACATTACCTCATACATAGTACATTCAAATGTACTAACACGTACTTTTTCTTACATGACCTAACCATGTCGGGACCTAAGAGTACGTTAATCCTCCACACGACGTCTAGCTTGGAAATTTAGATTGACTTGTTGTGGTGAGTCCAATCTTCCATGGACAACTCACCTTTCCTCTACCTATCGTGCTTTGTTTATATTATTTACTTTGAAGGTGAGCTTGGGACATGACTTCGCCCTTTTGCTATCTTATGATTAGAGGCATTGTTGGACAGTTTGTGGACCTTCTTACTCTTATGTTCTAAGTGTTTTATTTGGAGAATAATGTTATGGCTAAGGCTATGTCATTATGCGTTTATTATGAGCTTACTTATAAGATTCATGTTATGTTGTGAAAGATCCTAAGTCCTGTATTTCGACCGTAGAGTGAGTCATACTTACCCACCACTTAGTCTTATATACTATGTGCTATGTGAATCCATCATAATCTCTATTCCCTATGATATCCCTCTAGAGTAGGTCCTACTTTCGCGTCCCTTAGAATTATTTATTTACCATTCATATGCACTTCAGAACCGATGATGTGTGACTGTATGGTACGAGGCTTGTTTTGTTACTCTCGAGTTCCCATTCACCATCTCACTCCTAGACCCTAGGTTCGGGTTGTGACAATTTTGGTGTTAGGGTACTAGGTTTGTGAGTGATTGTTAGAGTCCAACACGTCGTGTCAAGTAGAGTCCTATTAATGGGTGTCAAGTGCACCATGTCTCTGAGGGGGAGGCTATGATTACGTTATAGGAATTATCTCAGTTTTTCATGTCTTGTGTCGTGCTATGGGTCGTATATTTGAATTCCTCATCTTTATGGTGTCTTTGCTTCATTACAGTAGATGTGTAGAAAAAGAGCTCCCTTAAAAAGACTGGCCCCAGCCAATGAGCGTCAACCACCTTAATGGCCTATGGAAGATAGTCACGACCCGAGACTAGGGCCTAGAAGTGACACAGCAAATGGGAACTCGAGAGTTCTCAAACAAGCCTCGAAGTATCCAAATCCACACCATTGGTTCGAAAGTGCATTCAAATAATAAACGCATAATACTAAGGGATGGGAAAATAGGACTCGTGCTATAGGGACATCGAGGGGAAAGGGATTTACATGGATTCACATAGCACATAGCATATAAGAACTAAGGGGCGGGTAAGTAGGACTCACTCTACGGAGGTCAAACGGCCTTAGGAACTTCAACATTTCTGTGCAAAACATGCATAAATATCACGATTCCATAATCAATTCATAATGGCCATTTCCAATAGATAACCAAAAAAACATAAGCTCCAAATACAACACAAAGCATATATGATCCATAAGAGTCTACAAGATGTCCAACGGTACCTCTTTACATCACATGGAATGGGGGCCAAGACATGTCCCGGGCTCACCCTCAAACAAGAAAGCAATTTGGAATGGCATAGGTGGAACACAGGTGGCTTTCCCTTGGAGGATGGGAAAGACCACAAATGCAACTTTCTGAATTGAACTACTCGTCAAATGGTGGATAGTTGTAGTGCTCGGCCCCTACATGGTAAAATCATGTAAGCATAGAGTATGTCTTAGTACGTTTGAATGTACTAAGTATGCTGGCATGTAATGCATATGACTTATTAAACATACACTTAAATTTTAGATGACAAGGGCACATAATATAGGAAGAATCATATATTCAAGGGAGAAATGTACAAGATGCCATAATATTCGTGATGCATGAAAGAAATGATGTTCATATATAGCAGGGATGTAGCCTTAACTGACATGAATAAGACCAAGTGAGCCTGTACTTCGAATCCCGGTGCAATCGCCTCACAGGTACAAAGGTGGTCTACTTGCTAAAGGCAAACCATACTTCACCTTACAGGAACAATATCCCATTTCATTTGAAGCAACCCCTTAAGGGAACATATCGCATTTCGAAAAGCATTTTCATATGATATCATAATACCTCACCTTGCTGGAACATATCCCAATTTGTATGAAGAAACCTTCATTACGGGAACATATCCCATTTCGGATAGGATTCTCATAACATATGCTAGGCACATAGTTCGAGGAAAGGAAGAGGGCCATTGGGGATAGCCCTGACGCCCCCAATCTATCGCTTCTAAGTCAACATCCCACCAGAATACATATAATATATATAAACATACTTTCAAAAAGGCAATAGTCATTTCAAATCGGATCAATGCACATTTAGGATCAAGTGCCATATGCCAAATGCCAAATCATAGCTCATAGTTATAATATTCATGCATAGGACTAGCTCGATTACAAATACGGATTGGTGCAAGCACCCAAAATGTTCAAAGAGCCACCATCATAAGACATTTATGATCACATTCTTTTCATAACCAATATCTTATCAAAGTCATTTCATAAAAAGTAATTGGGCTTAACCCACTTCACAATTTCCATAAAGACCAATGTTCATGAACGCAAATTCAATGCATGATGTGATAATAGCATAGGTAATATAGATTCAACCTAAAATCAACATTATAATATGAAATAGAAATAAATTTATAATCAAATCCACATTTAAATCATAATATAAATCACCCATGCATAAATCAAGCTTTAAAGGGGACATGCACATTCATAACTTCATAACTTCAATTTAAATCATCATCACAGGGCTTAAAATAACTTAAAATCATGAATGATATACAGCTCATACATCAATTGATTTTGATGAAAATCAAATAATGAAAACCCACATTAAAAGTAAGCTAAAATTCATGAAAACTGATTGACAAGAGTTTGGACCTTCTTGGTTGAAAGGGACCAAGAATAAATCTCACATACCTTGATTGAGTGGCTGAAATTGAGAGGAATCTAGCTTGAAGTTGAATCCCTCAATTGAACCCTAGCTTGAGTCTTGAGAGAAGGAGTTAGAGAGTATTTTGGGAATGATCTTTTTGAGTGAGATTGTTTTCCAAGAGAATGAATTAAAATGGAAGGATATCAGCTGATTTAGGGGTCTATGATAGATAAAAGGTCATGAAACATAATTAAAATAAATCATAATTATATAAACACCATTAATGAAACGGATGGAAAAGTGGGCCGTCAAGTTTACATGGGCGCCTACACGATCTATGTGGCATTACACGGACCGTGAACAATGGTTGTAGGATGGCACTTAGGCAGATTTCACGATGTTGACACTTAGAATTTTTCCGAAGATAAGGGGTGCTATACAGACAACCATACGGCCCATGTGACACTACACGTATCATGTCAAGGATCGTGAAATGCCACTTAAAAAAGTTTCTACACGAAATGTTACGACACAGTAATTTCATAGTTAGATAAATTTCACGTTGCCAGCTATACGGTGGCTTCACACTGGACGTGTGTTTCTCCCATGGAGTGGCACTTTGTCAAATTTCCTCTCGAGACAACATTAAGAGATTCGATAAAGTCGTTCAAAAATCTAGATCCTTACATCATCTCACTATTAGGAATATTCGTCCCCGAATGTGCAATGATAAGGATTGAAAGCTTGACTTAAGAAATGAAACGTTCAAATACAAAGTATAATGCATAATTCAACGCTTGAAGATCATAAAGTCTTTAAAAACCATTGGAAAATGTATTCAAATGATTCAAAACATAAAAAAAGAGCATTTTCGTGCACATAGATGCATGTCATGTCATAACACTCAAGAGTGATAGAATTAGGACTATTTGGAAGGGGAATAGCCTAGTACCTCTGCCTCCCATTTAGCACTCTCCATGTGTTGATTTCTCCAAAGTACATTCATCGAAGCCACATCCTTGTCACGAAACTGCTTCACATGCCTATCCAAAATCTCCATCGGGACTTCCTCATAGGAAAAGTTCTCATAAACCTCAATTCCCTCCAAAGGCAAAATAGTGCTAGGATCACCAACTAACTTCCTCAACATACACACATGGAAGACGGGGTGAATGGAACTCATGTCCGGGGGCAACTCCAACCTATAAGCCACGCTCCCAATTCACTCAACCATCTCATAAAGGCCAACATACCAGGGGCCTATCTTGCACTTCTTACCAAAATGCATCACACTCTTCATAGGTGAAACCTTCACATACACCCAATTACCAATATGAAATTCAAGATCTCTCCTCCTAACATCCTAAATAGGACTTTGGCGACCTTGTGATGTCTTCACCCTTTCTCTAATCACCTTCACTTTTTTCATAGCCTCCAACACTAAATCCGGGCCAATAAATGTCATTTCCCCTAATTCAAACCACCCCATCGGTGACCGAAACCTTTTCCGGTACAAGGCCTCAAATGGTACTATACCAATACTAGCACGGAAGTTATTATTATAGCCAAACTGAATGAGTGAAAGGTAATCATCCTAATTACCCTTGAATTTCAACACACAAGCCCTCAACATATCCTCAAAGGTTTGAATAGTTCTCTCAGCTTACCCATCCATTTTAGGATGAAAAGCGATTCTCAACTTAATCTTAGTTCCAAGTCCTTTACGAAATGACCTCCAAAAGTGGGAAATGAATTGGGTGCCACAATCTGATATGATGGACCTAGGCACACCGTGCAATCTCACAAATCTTGGATGTACAACCTCGTATACTCCTCAATGCTATAGGTAGTCTTGACCGGTAGGAAATGAGCCGTCTTAGTTATTCGATCCACAATGATCCAAATGGAGTCGAATTGCCTTCGTGTCTAAGGTCAAACAAACCACAAAGTCCATGTTCATATCTTCCCACTTCCATGTGGGAATCTCAATACCTTGAGCCAAGCCACCAGGCCTTTGCTGTTCTACCTTCACCTGTTAATAATTTGTACATTCAGATACGAACTTTGCTATGTCCCTCTTCATACCATGCCACCAATACACTTCCTTCAAATGCAAAACAACTTTGGTAAACCCTGGGTGAATAGAATAATGAGAGGTTTGAGCCTAACTCATGATTACCCTTCTAAGATCATCCACATCTAGAACACAAAGTTGGTCTTGGTACCGAAGCACACCATCTCCCCCTTGGGAGAACACCTCAATCTCCTTTTCGGCAGCCAACTTCTTTAATTCAAGCAAGGATAGGTCTAAACCTTGCTTAGTTTTTACATCAACCACCAAAGAAGATTCTGCACCGCTTTGAACATGGATACCACCATCGTTATAGTCGACCATCCTAACACCCAACCTAGCCAACTGGTGAACATCCTTCGTTAACTACTTCCTTTCCCCTTCAACATGCATCACACTACCTATAGACAGTTTATTGAGAGCCTCGGCTACAGCATTGGCTTTGCCGAGGTGATGTTGGACACTCATGCTGTAGTCCATTAGGAGACATAACCATTTCCTTTGCCTTAAAGTTGAGATCCCTTTGAGTGAATACATATTGCAAACTCTTGTGATCGCTGAAAAAACAACATGTATCCTAAATAAGTAGTGTATCCAAATTAAGCTTCAAGGCAAAGACTACCTCCACCAACTCCAGATCATGTGTTAGGTAATTACGCTCATGCACCTTCAACTGCCTTGATACATAATAAGTCAGCAATGTTTGGCTGAAAAGAGCAACAAAAGGGTCTCTACGACTAGTTTTATAGGTCGTACAACACTTTACGACCCATAAACCTATCTCGTAGAGATTTCTATTGAGCAAAGAGTTATGCAATCCAGTCCATGAGTCAACTTTATGATACGTAGATCAAACTATGTGTCGTGAATGGGGCTCGTGGACCCTAGGTAAGTCTCCTGAAAATTTTCTAATTGTTGAGTGTTTCATGACCAACTTTATGAGCAATAAACCACTTTACAACTCATAGACTGGTCCATGTAACCCAGTCCTAAAATCTAGGGTTTGGATGTTCTACGAAACCATGGTCTACGGGCC
This sequence comes from Solanum rostratum, assembly GCA_029948455.1. Lineage (NCBI taxonomy): Eukaryota > Viridiplantae > Streptophyta > Magnoliopsida > Solanales > Solanaceae > Solanum > Solanum rostratum. The sequence goes on from CM057047.1 coordinate 26,887,198, forward strand.
ATAAAACACTCCACGATACGTAATAGGTATTTCGTAGAGTCCAGGCCCATTAACATTTAAGTTGACCCAGTCGAGGTATAAATGATGAGGTCAAATTATTTTGACCCCATTCTTAACCTAAATTACAAAAGTAACCCGGCCAACCCCTTTCTCTCATAAATCTAACCACTAATGGTAGTCGTGCACCTATTTTCCGGCGAGCTTCTAACAACTTAGGATTTAGTGCCAGGTCACCTTTATTTTTATCCGCTTAATCTCACAGCTATGTAAGTTTCAGTTACTTCAAAATTATTACTTTGGCTTGTTTTTATGATTGAATTTTACAATGTATTAGGAATGGTAGTTTAGCCACGAAATCTATGTCTGAATGATATGTGTTAATTGAATTTGTGTTGCCCATGTATGAATGTTTGTCTAAATATTGAATTAGGTACCTATGTCTTCTTTGAATGTCTTGATTAATTTTTAGGTGCGTATTGATTCACCCACTATCTGTGATAACTTGATTTTGTTTCTTCAAGGGTGGGCGATGACATAGGTGCATACTCTTGTTGAAATCAATTATAAATGGTCGAAATTGTAGAGTAAATTTACTTAAGCACTACCGATGGGGTATATGTGTGTAAATAATGTTGGGGATAATGGTTGTACTTTGGGAATCATGGGGGTGTGCATTGTTTCTTCAATGTTGATAGAATAATTGTTGAAAAAGTCAAATGGGATCCATTATAGTGCGCTTAGAAATTCAGTGATTGAGTTTTCTTGCTTACGAGTGGCTTTTATGACCAAAACGTCTCTATTAGACGAGTCGTAATTGCCCCCTCATGCAAAATTCTAGAAACTTAAAGTTTCTGAGTCTCTATTAGACGAGACCTTCTACGACTCATAGTTCACTTTACGGCTCGTAGATAGGTCTCATAGATTCCTGCTTGGAATAGATTCACTTATGAATTTTCTATGACTCCATCTATGACTTGTAAACCTCTTTACGAGTCCCCAATAACAAAACCTTTTGAACCCCTATTTGACGAAAGCTCTTTACGGCTCGTAGTATCAACTACGGAACATAAAGATGCTTTCGTAGAACTATTCTACAACTTGATTCAAATTATTTTGCATTCCAATTTGTGATTTGTGGGGCTAACCACACTGCATATATGTTCATGTCTCAAGTACTATGGCCCCTAAAGCCAAATGAGATGGGATCATAGCCCTATAGAGGAGGCTCAGGGATGTCCTTCAGATGATAAGCAGGTCCCTACTCAGAGCAAACTAGTAGAGGATCTTGGAGTTACTCCGAACCTAGAGGCAGATCAAGCGCAGACTAGAGCTGTTCGCAGGGCTAGATAGACTCAGGATGTTGTAATTCCCACTCCCAGTTTGATGAGGGAGGCAATGATGGGAGTAATTCGATACAGATGACACCATCCAGGGAGGAGTCCAGCTCTATAGTAGGCTTTGTGGACAGTTCAGAGTCGAAGTTATCCGCATTACCTCGATAATCACCTCTAGACACTCTCTATAACCGGTAGTGCGTCGAGGGAATGCAGGAGATATATATGGAGAGCGTGTAGCTGACAGAGTGGGGTAGGCAAGTCTGGTCCATCTATGAGGAGCCCCGAGTCATCTTACACAGACTTAATATGGTCCCTGGTCTCTAGGACACGGTGACTAAATATGAACTCCAGTGGCTCACATGTTCACTTGGATGATACTCCTCTACCATGGTTAGGGAGTTTTATGCTTTTTATGCGGCCACTGTTCAGAGCATTCTTCTGAAGGAAAAAACCCCTTGCTCAACTTAGACTGATCGAGATGAGGGCTAGGGGCCTGTAGGTGGATATATTAGAGTCCACCATCTGCTGAATGTTATTTGGAAAAGAGTTCCCTGCCCCCAGATCTATCGCAGAGTTCGATTACAGGGTGGGGAAGACTAGGAAACCGCTGGTTATGAAAGATCCAAAGCAACGAGCAACTTTGATGAGATGGGTGGCTGGGTATATTGTTGAGCAGGGTTCGGAACCTGCATGGGTCGTCACTCAATTGGAGCATATTGTAAAGGCTACACTCAATTTCCCCACCAAGTTCTAGTTAGCAGTTATTTATTCACGCATCTGGCCTACACTTGCTAATAATACATTAACGCCGAAGCATGCAGTTTTTGTTGCCAGCGTCTTAATTGGCTATGATATTGACTGGGCCCGCCTCATAGTTGAGAAGATTCATGAGGCCACACTAAAGAGGTCCACCTCCATCCCATTCTCATGCTTGTTATACAGGCTTTGTCTAGAGTCAAGGGTGGAGATTTTGCAGTAGCTGGACCAGTTAATTAAGGCCCATCATACAATGGATCCCAGCCTGATCAAGGTTGAAGAAAACCCGATGGCACTCCACCGAGCACAACCTCCACCTATGCTTGAGATATTTGCCCCAGCACCACTGCTTGAGGGTTCAGAGACTACTACTGCCACTGTTGCTACTACTTAGGAGAGGCCCTCACAGCCCGAGATAGATAAGGAGAGGGGTGACACCACTTCTATTCCTGTACCACAGGCCGCGTCATCACAGTCTACTTCCCTATCCATGGTGTATGTGTTCACCACATCTGTACAGATCTTTGCACAGAAGTTATCACATGCTGAGTCGCAATTGGCTTTACTTGTTCATCAGATCAGGATATGGCTCCGCTAGGACATTTCAGACTTGGAGGGTGGGATGAAAGCATTCACGATCGCTACTATTTAGGATAGTATCTCTACTATGGATGCACACATTGACTTCTTCGAGGAGAGGGTACAATGGAGATTGAGCGAGGCCCAACCATAGGATTTTTCTGTAATTCAGAAGGAGAACCAGCAGCTCCGAGCTAACATGACTGCATCACTCAGAACACTGGTTGCACTACTAGAAACTATACCTCTGGTATCGATGGTTGATCTATTTGCTCATGATGAGCCCATTTAGTCTTCCCACAGGAAGAGACATCATAGAAAGGTATAAGATGCAAATGAGATATGGTTATGTGCAAGGCTTAATTAGGAGAAGGAGCTTGGGCTTGTCTTGAGGTGATCGAGACAAGAGGTAGAGAGACAACAGGCTTAAAAGCGTTAGCGCATTAGTGGTGCTAACCCCTCCGAGCAGGGCACTATTACTGAGAAGATTACCCTGCAAGAGTAGGGAGGCCAGACTCAGCCACACACAGGAGCTTAGGTGCCAAAGTATGTTTTTTTTGCCCCTATATGTTTTTTTTTGCTTTGATTTTGTGCATTAACAACAATGCACATATTTTTCTATGGGGTGGTAGTTATGGGCCTTAGTGAAGTCTGAGTAGCTTGGGTCCATAACTACCCTAAATTTTTTATCCTGAGGTTTTCTTGCCTGTGCTCTTTTTCCTTGTGGATATTTAATTTCTTTTGAACAGACATGTTTAGGATGTTTAGATAGTATTTATAGCATATAGTACCAATACTTGTGGTTTATAGCATGTTTGTTGTGTTTGGTCTAAAAAATGATACCCACCAAAAATTTATAATGATTAGTAGTTAGATAGAAACCATGCATGTTTAGGTGTGTGACAATGTTTGTTTTAATAAGGTAGGATAAGTTGAGATAAGAACCATGATCTGAGAGTCTTTCGTTGACAATGTGTGCAGTGCAATAAGCGTGTGAGCTTAATTTGCTAGGTTCATGTGTTTTGTCCTAATTCAGAACTCTCCTTGTTACTTTAAGTTAGATGGTAGATTAATTATATTAGGAAAGGATCTTAGGCAATTATTAATAATAGTCCACTTAGCATAAAATGACAAACCAAAACTATTATATATCCCTTGTTCCTAATGTGTGAGCCTAACATGTATCTATTCTTTGAAAACACCTGATAAACCTAGCCTTCTTAACTATAAAATCCTAAAATCGGCTTTGTTCCTTCCTTAAATGTTGTGCTCCTTCACTGAGGCAAAAAGCCTAAGTTGCGGGTGGCTACCAAAGGTGGCCCTAGTTCTGTGGATGTATATTGTGCACCTCAATGGAGTTCAAAAGCTTAAGTTGATGGTGGCGGTGTAAGAATGAAACACAAAAATGAGGGGATGAATTAGTGATATAGAGAAATGATGTACTGGGTGCAAGAAAAACAAGTAATGCCTTAGATCTGAGCTAAAAAGAAAAATGGAGTGTAGAAGTAAGGTAAAAATTTTACAAATGAAAAGTAAGCAATCAAAAAAGCTTGAAAATAGGAAAAGGGAGAATAAGGTGAAAATAAAAGAGTTGGTAGGGCAAAAGTGTAGAGAACTTTAGTGTCAAGGAGGACCTTTAGTAACTATGTTCCCCCAATATCATACCAAAGCCCCCTGAGCCTACATTACAAGCCTAGAAAGTCCTAAAGTGATCCTAGTCGAGTTAGTTGAAAGTCTTAATCATGAGAATAGGGGAAAGCCTATGTAATAGACATGATGCATGAATATCTTTTGTGAGATGAGTTATTTTGCATAGACCCAAAGTTATACATGAAAACAACATTGAGTGTCAGATATGTGACTTCTTTCTGTGAGGGCACTTGCATTGCATCTTTAGCACTAGACTTGTTTAGTTATTGTGGGTTGTTGACACTACATAACTTTTCATAGTTGTGTTATCACATTGCACCAGGTTGTATTGGTTTGCTAGATAGCTATCTGATCCTGTTTTGAAAAGTTATTGTGGGTAACGAGTTTGAGATTTATACGATGTATGCCATGGGGTTTAGGTCTATGTGTTACTGTATTATCTATATAGATTGAGCCTGTGACTTGAGTACAAGCAACAATTTTATGATTAGGGTGTTGATGTACATCCAAAATACAACACATTTGATGCTTAAAACATGGAATTTTATGTGTTCTCAATGCGATGTTAGTTGGTTTTATATGTTTTTGTGTTTACCTTTACAGGATTACAGGATTGCCTTGATTTTGGGAAAAATTATAGAAGTTGTTGATTTTTGCTGTTATACGAGACCTTTTACATGTCGTAGATCATCCATGGGCCATAAGATGGTTTCGTGGATAATTTCAGTGAGGAACTATTTTGATGTTTATTTTATGAATATGCAGACGAGCTGTGGGAGGTTTTACGGGTCATAGAGGATTGTCTGTGCCCTAACGATTAGAGATTGGGACTTTCTGAAATTCATCAGTTGAAACCCCGTTTACGGGTCATAAACAACTTTACGAGTCATAGTGAGGTGTCATAGAGTTGAAATCCAAATTTCCAGCAGCGGAGTACGAGACCTCGGTTACGGGCCATGGAATGTGATACATCCTGTAAACCTCTTTCACATGGCGTGGCAACCAGTTCTCCTATTTTGTTTAGGACTTTTATTTTACTTGATATCAATAGATCTTTTTGGTTATTTTTCTTATGTTTAGAGATGTTTTCGCCAGTACTCAGAGAACTCAGTAGTTAGAGAGACAAAATTGTGAGATCATATATTAGAGTCTTTAAGAGCACTCATGTATGAATTTCATCTTTAAGCTTGTGATTCTTGGATTTGCTTGTTCTTAATTCTATTGTAATGTGTTCAATAGTATTTTCTGTATCTATAATTCTTACATCTACACAAAGCATGAATAGCTAAATCCAAGACTAGGGTTGTGGGAACCATAAAGGACTAACAAAGTAAAACTTGATAGTTCATAATTCTCAAAAGGTGTATATGCATGTAATAATTAACTCTCTTTATCTTGCATAATTTCTGATGGTGCGTAACATTAGAACCTTCCTAGTGTTACTAACTGGACCAAAGTAGTAATGAATAGGAAAAGAGATTAATTCACAAGATTCGATTGATGTGTTCTCGTCTAATCGATCAACCAAACCAGGACAAGAGGAGGTTTTACTGGGACTAATAGGTAAGTGTTAGTAATGAACTCTATGGAGATAGGCCAAGTCTCATAGTGAAATTCACCTCTCACCTTTGACCAAAGAGCTTGGTGAACATAACGTACCGTCCTGCATGTTATTTACTAGAAAAGAATTATCTTATTTGGTGATATTGAGTTGGGGAATCATGGGGAACACAATACCCTAGTTTCTCTCCATATTGACTTCTCTCTTGTGTTAGTTAGTTTAGTAGTATTTTTCCTCAATTATTGCAAGAATTCTCCACCATATTCGGGAAATAAGCCGGTTAACAATTCGAATTGCGATCATTGAATTCTCTTGAGTCTACGTATTCCTTGGGGTTTTGATCCTAACCTTTGTTAGGTTCTATTTCATGACAGCGACCATCTTATCCTCTTAAAAGGAGAAGTAACTTGGGCCGAATCAACCATACATACTTTGAAAGAAATGTTTATATCTTTATGGTAAATACTATTTCCAATAACAAGAGACCATAACATAGGTGAGGAAAACCCTTTAAACCTTAGAGATAATCAGTTACACCACTATAAGACACCCTTGGATATGACATAAAGAAACTATCATAATCGTTAAAAAATGACAACTTGGCACCATACAGAGAACTTGATCATGTGCGAGAGCAACCTTTAACCAACATAAACCATGTGAGTAAAACCATGGAGTCCTGGTGTTTCCCCTACATCAGAAGAATGGAGAAGTCATTTGCCAAGGCGACCTCCCAAGATGCCTGAGTGGATCCACTAAAGTTAGCTATTAAGATTCCTTTAATAATAATTGGTCTAGAAGTTGACCTCTATATGTGGTGACCCCTATTTCTTATGGTGGCACGTAGTTATTGGATGATGGGATTCTACTAAAGGTCTATTTCCCTAGTTGTGGGGAGTATCCCCATATATACCAAGTTCAACTGGGTGCTAGGTGTGACTCTCATGGAATGACCATAGAGTTAAACAATAGAGTCATCTATTTTGGGGAGGTATTCTACTAACCCATGTAACAATTGAGTGGCATTCTACTAACATATCCTTAAAGACTTTTGAACATACATCATCATCATTAGGATAGCTATTAAATCTTGTCTATGGCTCTAGTATCGGGGTATCACCATCTTTTGAGCTTTACTAGGTGGAGGACTCATATACATATTATTCATTCATTCTTGACATCAAATGGGCTAGTCCCATTAGACCTACAAACATGGAAATAATCATGACATGTATTATCTTATATGCAATAACAACATGGAGGGGGATGTGATTTATAATAAAGCATGGCCTTCATAGGAATTCAATGCATTTTAAAAAATACTTGACAGACCTCATCAGTCATCATATTCACAACTTGTATCTCTTGTGATAAACCATTAATCTACATAAAAAGCTTTATCATGTAAACTTATTCCAATCATGGTGGGTCTGTGTATAGAATCATGTAATACAAGAGTATATAACATGAGTGAAGTAAAATAACATCATTTAGAAACCATTTAAATCAACGCATAATCATTATAGCAAAACCCTTAGTTTGGGTATCATGAAGTTCATCTCAAAATCCATAATCTTAGTAAACCGCATTGAGATTCAAAAACCCATAATAGAATAAGATAGGGAATATTCTAAAATCCATCAATTTGAATCATCCTAAACAACCCATCATAAACATTCATATCATCCATTAAACATAGATGTGGGAACATGAAATTAATATTGTAAAATTATCGACTCCTCGACACTTCATGGTATCATAACATTCATATCTTTGAATATCATAAAATAGTTCATATTAAAAGCCCTTGAAATTAATTAATTTTGTTTCATTCAGTAGATAAAGGTTCTCAACATAAATTATGTGTAATAGGAGTAATAAGAAGTACCCACAAGAAATCAACCAATAATTTTGAAGGATTTCATAAAAAGGGTTTTAGGGCTCCTCGAGTGGAAGAACCCAAGAATGAAGAGACCTATATATCTTAATCTTGACATTTCTTGAAAGAAAATTTGAGGAAAGACTTGGAGCTTCACTAGTAGTCTTGAATTCCAATGAAAGATTCTTGAACTCTTGAGATTAAATGGAAGGTTTTGGGGAGTATTCGGGTTAAAATGGCTTATAAGAGTGTATAAGAGTATAATGAGTCAAAGACCAATCATGGGAAAGTATAAATATCATCAAAAGGTCAAACATGATATTTTGATCTGTCCTGCAAGTAAAATCGGTGGTCCAGAGGTCCCATTGCCGAACAATTCAGCGATACACATAATTCCGGAGTGATTCAGTGATATGTAGAATGCATTAGGTAATCGAGTTGACCATCGCCCGTTTTTGACAGCCCAGACAGGCTTTATTAAAACATTTATAACATTTTCTCCGAATTTGCAATAAGTTGAAATCAGATGTGTTGGAAAGATAATTTGAATACCTACAATTTTGTAGGTAGTGGGTCACCTAATTCATTATGTGGTAAGAGATATGCCCATTTGAATTTGGCCCTTAATCGAACCTGGTCGGAATACTTTGGTCATGGCTCGATAGAAGAGATGCCTCATGACCCCAAACCATATGCAATTGACTTTGAATACCTATAAATCGATCACACCACATTATAATTCATCAAGTTGAGCCTATACGTGTACGAGGAATTACTCGAGTCCTAGCTTAAGATCTGTTGCATTACAATATCTCCCCCTTGGGAACATTCGTCCTTGAATGTGAATAGACCTATCATGAATACAGTGGAACAATATCTATCATCTTTTACAAATACTATATTTAAAATTAAACATTGTTTTCATGGAACATTTAAAGTCTCTAACATGGACATCATTTTAAAAGTATCAGAATGATCATCAGCTACCATGGTTTCTAATATGCAAAACACAACCACTTACCAAATTATCAACCATAGCACCACAACTTATGAAACCATTTAGTACCAACCACCACCATATTCAATGAAGCACATCCATACCGGGCATCGTATTATGAGCTCTCTCTCTCTTCTCTTCCGAGCGGCCACCAAGCAATCCCTTCTCTTTTGCCCTATCTCACAATACTTAAAGAATCATCTAGTCCTGCCAAGCACTCTCCTGGGTGCATATTACCACACATGTCACAAGTAGGATATGAGTTTCGTTCCTTCTTGTTCCTAGCCTCTAGATTCTTGGTAAATGATAATCTGCCCTCATCAAAATGAGCTCTTTTAGACTCTCTTGCTTTCATCCTTATCTTCTAATCTTTGATTTGCTCTGCATATGCCATGAGCCTTTAGATATCCAATTCCTTTATTAGCATAGCAGTCAAGCACTCTTGGACAAGAAAGTCAGATAATATTGACATAAATTTGCTCATTCTTGCTCTAGGGTCGAGAACTAATGACGAGGCATACTTAGAGAGTTGAGTGAACTTGAGAGAATACTCCCTAACACCCATATTTCCTTACTTAAGGTTGATAAATTCTTGCATCTTTGCTCCCCTCTACTACAATGGAATGAAACAATCTGGAAATGCATTCTTGAATTCTCCCTATTAAATGGGTCCAAAACCTTCACTCATCTCGCTCTTCTATTGAGTGTGTCATATTTGAGCAATCCCTTTTAATTGGAAGGCCACTGATTCTTCCTTTTCTTCTGAAGTCGAACCCATTATGGTCAACACCTTGTGCAGCTCATCCCTAAACTCTGGAGCATCCTCCTCTACCTTTAAATGATGAAATCTTAGAGGACTCATCCTAGCAAAATCCCTTACTCTAGAAGCCAAAGTGGAAGCATTCGGATAATAGTACCATGATTCACTTGACTAGCTAATATTTGTGCCATCATGGTAAAGCGTTCCTAAACTCTTTATAAGGAATGTTTTCCTCCTATTCCATGGGAGGGGCTTGATCTTCGGCATCACCCCTTTGCCAAGGTGATTTTCATGGAGACATTATTTAGAAATGTATGTACTGCAAAAATACAACACTTTTGATTCTTAAATCTTAGGATTTTGTGTGTTCTCAATGCGGCTATAGTTGTTTTTATGTGTTTTTGTGTATAGATTTGAAGGAATGCAGGTTGGCCAAGATTTGGGGAAAAATTGCAGAAGTTGTTGGTTTTTTGCTTTTATACATCGTGAGAGGATTTCATAAAATAGAAGTCCGAAATTCTAATAGCAGATTATGAGACCCCGCCTATGAGTCATAAAGGATATTACAAGTCATAATGTGCTTTCATGGAGTTTGCCCGACCAGTTTTTCTAATTTGTTTAGGATTTGTTTTTACTTATTATAAATAGGTTTTTAGGGTTATTTATCAAAGAGAGATGACCAGTGTATAAAACCTTTGGCTTATCTTAGGTTAGTGTGCAGAGAACTCATTATTCTTACAGAAAAGATTGTTAGAGAGTCTCTGAAAACACTTAGGGTATAATAATTCAATCTTCAAGATTGTGATTTTCATTGAAATTGGATATGTGTGTTCTTAATTCAGTTGTTTATGTACTTAATTATATCTTCTAAATTCATAATTTTTTCATCTACACAAAGCATGAGTAGCTAAATCCACAACTAGGGTTGAGGGAACCATAAATAACTAACAAAGTAAAACAAGATAATTCACCATTCTTGGAAGGTGTATATGCATGTATTAATTAACTTTCTTCATTTTGCATCTTTTCTTAAGGTTGCCAATATTAGAACCCGCCTAGTGTTACTGACTGGACCAAGGTAGTAATGAATAGGAAAAAAGATTAATTAACTGGATTTGATTGATGTGTCCTCGTTTAATCAGCCACTGGGCCAAGGGGAGGTTGTACTGGTACTTATAGGTAATGGTTAATAATGCAGACCATGGAGATGGGCCAAGTCTCATAGTGAAATTCCGTTGTCACCTTTGACCAAAGGGCTTGTGTGATGCCTGGTAAAATTACAAAAATACCCCTAGAGAGAGGATATATGCGTAACACATCTTCCAATGCTCGTATGACAAATCTGAGTCCAAATTTTTGATCAGCACACAAAATTGAGTGAGAAAATGGTCTCAATCGATTTTTAGAGTGAACCGAGCAAAAGATAATTTTTTGATCCAAAGCACAAAATAGTGTTAGTACGCGACAGGGGCGTGTAGTGTACCCATCGCGGACCAGTACTTATATCCTTTTGAAAATTTTTGGTAAGACGGAGAAGACTCATTCAAAAACTCATTTCAATAAATACACTGCTCGTGATAAGTCCGAGTCGCGGACTATGTCTTTTTCGAGTTGAAAATTTCTAAATCATTACGAGGGGAATTTCGGTCAATTCCCCACCCCTCCTAAACTCTATACACGATCAAATAAGGTCGTTTCGACCTGAAAAGGGTCTAAAACCCCAATTCTAATTCCTATTCCATAACCTAACAAGGCTAGGGCTTAAGGAGAGAAGAGAAGAGCTTGAGTTAAGAGATTCAAGAAGAGATCTCTAATGTGTTTTGTTGATAGTTGCATTCCAGGTATGTAAGGCTACACTAAAAATATGGGATTGTTCTTCATGTGCCCCATAGAGGTCATAGATGAGTTTATGATTTAGAGAGTTTACATGCGTGGTCTTTAATTGTTATGCTTAAAATTATATTTGAAATTACATGTTTTATACGTTAATGATCATCATACTAATTGTTTTATTGAATTTAACAATTTTCATGAGAATTCGCATAACCCAATATGACTAATTTGAAAAGCAAGCATAATGAACTTGAGAATTGAGTCTAAAGCCTTGAGATTGTTGATTGTGATTGTTGATTGTTATGAGAGAATGACGATGGGTTGATAGAATTTGATTGACCTAAGAGTCTCTACAAATAAACTCTACTGACGTGCCTATTCGATTGTTTCCAAATAAATGTTCTAAACGTTGAGTCATTGATGAGATTGATTGATGACAGGGTTAAAGTCCCTATGAGCTTGATTGATGAAAGGGTTAGAGTCCCTATGAGTTGATTGATGAAAGGGTTAAAGTGCCTATGAGCTTGATTGATGAAATGGTTAGAGTCTCTGTGAATTTATTGATGAAAGAGTTCGAGTCTTTATGAGTTAATTGACGACAGGGTTAGAGTCCCTTTGAGATACCAATTGATGATGGTGTTTGAGTCCCTATGAGATTGATTGAGATGGAGGTTTTATGAGCATTGAGTCATGGAAGGAGTATCGAGCACTAAAAGAATGAGAGTTATTCCAACTTGAACTCATCAAACTACGTCACAAAACGTATGTGAGGCTTAGAACCATCATATGTATTGTGGTTCTATCTTGATTAGATGTCCCTAAAAGCAATAATAGACTTATTGATGACTGACTCCATATTGGGTGAACTGATATGGTTTCGATTCGTTCCCTACCTTGAAGGTTTGGAATGGCTGTGGAAACATTAGCGTGACTATTGTACATTCACTGGCTCATAAGTGAGTGTTTTCAAATAAGAGAAACTCACATAAATTTTCTAGCTTGAGTACTCCAAGTCTAGATGAGATGAGAGGGGATGAGCTCCTCTAAGATGAAATGAGATGAGATGAGAGGAGGTGAGCTCCTTAGAGATGAGTCTGAGATGATTGATTAATTTTGAGTTATTGATGGGTCACTTGTCTACTATTTATTCTTTCATAGATGGACATTTGACGATTTGAAATGATTTGATGTTTATTTTGAGTTGATATTGTTTCCATAATATTCTACTTGTTTGGTTTCACTCAGCTATTTTACATACAATTACATTTCAAGTACTGATGTCCACTTTGGACTGCATCATTTTATGATGCAGGGGAAGGTACTAGAGATCGTCAACAGGTGCTCCATTTATGATCTGAGATTTGCGGCTGATTTGGTGAGCCTCCCTCACTTTGGAGGATCCTTTACATTTACTCATCTTGCTTTAGAGTTAGAGATTGGACTATTTCTTTATTTTTGAATTGGGTAGCCATGGGTCTATCATTGGCACCACATGATTAGTAATAGAGGCTTCATAGACGATTGTTGAGCGTGGATGTTAAGACTTGTCGGCTAGTTCTTTCTACTAGCCTTCATTTTTATATATTTATTTTGAGACTTTAGATGAGATGTGTCCATTACTTACTTATATTTTTCGTTGTCCAGCAGGGACTATTTGATTGAATGATGTGATGAGGCTAAGTGATTTGCTTGGGGAATTGCAATAGTCTTTGAGTGCCATCTACACCAAGGGAACCCTCCCGGGGCATGACAAACATGGTACCAAAGCACAGAGTTCAAGTGTCTTAAGGAGTCTATGAAGCCGTGTCTGGTATAGTCACATTTATGGGTGTGTTGTCAACCACATTTCATAAGTAGGAGGCTATAGCGCATTAGGAATAGTTACACTTCTTCCTTATTCCAATTCGTGTGATAGAGTTAAACTCTATGAAAACTCTTTTCTATTTCGTGCTCTACGCTTGCAAAATTGATAACATGCCTCCCAGAAGAGCTGTTAGAGGAAGGGGACGTCCTGCCAGGCAAGCTGTTAATCCACCTGAGCCTCAAGTACCCAAAGAGCCCGTGGATCAAGCTATCCCCATTGAGTAACCCCCTCAAGTTGAGGTCTCCAATGTTGAGCTACGCCGGACTATTTGAGCTCTAACCCAGGCTGTCGCAGCACCTGCTATGAGGCAAGGAGCGGGTAAACCAGATTCTCATGAAACCTCTAGAGTCCAAGAATTTTCGAGGATGAATCCGCCTGAGTTCACATGGTCTGCATCTACTGAAGGCTCTGAGAAACTATGTAAAGGAACTTAAAAATGTGTTACTAGTGATGCATGTAGCTGATATCGATGGGGTTGAACTAGTTGCCTACCAAGCCAAGGGTGTGACCAGACTATGGTTCGACCAATGGAAGAAAGGTAGAAGGGATGATGCTCCATGTTTGACTTGGACAGTGTTTGAAGAGGCCTTCTTGGGACACTTTTTCCTAAGAGAGATAAGAGAAGATAAGGTGAGGGAGTTCCTGAATCTAAAACAGGGCTCTATGACGGTGCTAGAGTATGGTTTGAAGTTCACGTAACTTTCTCGCTATGCTCCAAACATGGTTGCTAACATAAGGGGGATGATGGGAATGTATGCTAATGGGTTGAATAGAGGACCTATGAGAGATGGTAGGGGAGAAATGCTTGTGAGTGATATGGACATCGAGTGACTAATGTTGTTTGTGCAACAAGCTAATGAGGAAAGACAAATGACAAGGAGGAGTTTAGACGTAAGAAAGCCAAAATATCTAGCCATGAGGTTGGAAGGAAAAGCAATGATAACCGATTTCCAACACTATAATCTGCTAGTGCACCTACGCCTAGAGGAAGGTATGAGCAGAGATCTCAGAATGTGGGAAGTCATAGATCTTATTCGCAAGATAGTCTGACTCAAGGTCCACAGGGTAAGCCACCACGTGATAAGTGTGGAAATGGCACTTGGGGAGATTTTGTGACGGGAAAGATGTGTGCTACAAAGGTGGCCAAGCAGGCCACTACTAAAGAGATTGTCCAAGGTGCGCTGCCTGGGCTTAATCTGCTGCACACACCCCACCAGCTAAAGGAAACCAGAGGGCCACTACATCAGATGCAGGTAGAGCAACAAACAGCTTGTATGCCATGGGTAGTCGCCAAGATCAGGAGAACTCGTAGGATGTTGTGATGGGTATGATTCGAGTCTTTACTTTTGATTGTTATGTTTTGCTGGATCCTAGCGCCACATTGTTATTTGCAACGTGTAATGTGGCCAGTAGAATTGATAGAACCCCTGAGAGTGTTCTTAAACCCTTTGATGTTTCTACTCCAGTAGGTGAGTCTATTCGAGCTGAGAGAACCTATAGATCTTGTTATACGGTCCATCCATCATAGGGATATTTTTGTTAATTTGGTTGAGTTGGAAATGATTGACTTTGATGTGATCCTTGGCAAGGATTTGCGTCACGCCTGTTATGCGTCTGTTGATTGTAGATCCTAAACTGTTAAGTTCCAATTTCCTAATGAATAGGTTCTAGAGTGGAAAGGTAATTCTGTTACACCTAGAGGGAAGTTTATCTCATATCTTAGAGCTAGAAAATTGATTTCCAAAGGTTTTATGTATCATCTTGTGAAGTGAAATCTGATGATATTGAGTCCCCAACTTTTGAGTCAGTCCTAATTGTTAATATGTTTTCGGAAGTGCTTCCTGATGATTTGCCTAGAGCCCCTCCTAATAGGGAGATCGACATTGGGATTGATGTTCTTCCTGATGCCCAGTTTATTTTGATCCCACCTTATAGGATGGCCCCCACCGAGTTGAAAGAGTTGAAAGAGCAACTGAAAGATTTTCTAGAAAAGGGCTTTATTAGGCCAAGTGTTTCACCTTGGGGTGCTCCTGTCCTATTCGTGCGAAAGAAAGATGGGTCCCTCAGAATGTGTATTGAGTATAAGAGACTGAAAAAAGTCACAATAAAGAACAAGTATCCTGTCCCATGGATTGATGATCTATTTCACAAGCTTCAGGGCGCCTCTTGTTTCTCAAAGATAGACCTTAGATCTGGCTACCATCAGCTGAAGGTGAGGGAGTATGACATTCCAAAGACAACCTTTAGGACAAGATATGGCCATTTTGAGTTCTTGGCTATGTCCTTTGGGTTGATGAATGCACCTGCCGCCTTTATGGACTTGATGAATAGAGTATTCAGTCCATATCTTGATATGTTTGTGATTGTGTTCATCAATGAAATTTTGGTATTTTCAAGGAGTGAGAAGGAGCGGCCTAACCATCTCAGAGTTGTCCTTCAAACACTTAAGGATCATGAGTTGTACCTAAATTTCTCAAAGTGTGAGTTCTTTCTTAAGCCAGCGGCCTTTCTAGGCCATGTTATTTCTGCTGATGGTATTCGAGTGGATGCCCAAAAGATTGAAGTGGTTAAGAACTGGCCTACACCGACCACTCTGATAGACATTAGAAGTTTCTTGGAGTTGGCAAGCTGTTACTGCAGATTTGTTGAGGGAGTTTCTTCCCTATATGCATTATTGATTTTTTAGTGGTCTGATGAATGTGAAAGGTGTTTTCAAGAATTAAAAACAAGGTTGATGATTGCACTAATCCTTACCTTTCCCGAGGGGACAAAGGACTTTGTGATTTACTGTGATGCTTCAAGGGTTGGATTGGGATGTGTATTGATGCAGAGAGGGAAGGTGATAGCCTAAGCTTATTGAACAATAAAGGGTCATGAAAGGAACTATCCTACCCATGATCTCGAGTTGGCAGTAAAGGTGTTCGCACTAAAAAGCTAGCGCCACTACTTGTATGGAGTGCATATGGATGTGTTCACTGATCACAAGAGCTTGTAGTATGTTTTCAGTCAGAAAGAGCTCAACATGCGACAGAGGAGATGGCTGGAGTTGCTCAAGGATTATGACATGAGCATTCACTACCACCCAGGTAGAGCTAACGTTGTTGTTGATGCTCTTAGCAGGTTGTCAATGGGTAGTACCGCCCATGTGGAGGAAGGAAGAAAGGAGCTAGCCAAGGAATTGCATCGGTTGTCTCAATTGGGATTTCAACTTGAAGAGAATAATGAAGCAGGAGTTAATGTTCAGATTGGGTCTGTTTCATCCTTAGTTACAGAGGTGAAAGAAAAGCAAGACCATGATCTTGTCATGCTCCAACTGAATGAGGTTTTCCACAAACAGAAAGTGATGGTCTTCTCCAAAGGGGGAGATGAAGTGTTGAGGTATCAAAGTAGATTGTGTGCTCCAGACCTTGATGGCATTCGAGACAGAATCATGGCAGAAGCCCACAACACTTATTCCATTCATCAAGGCTCTACCAAGATGTACCCTAACTTGACGAAAGTCTATTGGTTGAGCGGAATGAAGCGGGATATTGCTTAGTTTGTTTCGAAATGCCCACTTTGCCAACAAGTGAAGGTTGAGTTTCAAAGACCATTTGGATTACCTCAGAATTTTGAGATCACAGAATGGAAGTGGGAGATGATTAATATGGACTTTATTACCGGTTTTCCAAGGTCCCGAAAGCAACATGATTCGATATGGGTGATCGTGGATAGAATGACTAAATCAGATCACTTCTTGGAAGTTAAGACAAAAAAAACTTGGAAGGAGTACGCCAAGTTGTATATCCAATAGATTGTGAGGTTTCATAGGGTTCCCTTGTCCATCATCTCGAACAGAGGAGCTCAATTTACCTCCCAGGTTTGGAGATCGTTCCAAAAAGGATTGGGTACTAAGGTGAACTTGAGTACAGCCGTTCATCCACAGACAGATGGTCAGGCAGAGCATACAATTCAAATACTTGAGGACATGTTGAGATCTTGTGTTCTTGACTTCAAGGGAAACTGGGATGATCACCTGCCATTGATTGAATTTGCATATAACAATTGTTATCATGCAAGCATCCAAATGGCTCCTTATGAAGCCTTTCATGGGAGGAGATGTGGATCAACAATTGGCTGGTTTGAGGTTTGAGAAGCGGAGTTGATTTGGTCTGATCTTGTTCACTAACTGATGGAGAAGGTCAAGGTTATTAAAGAGAAGTTAAAGACCACCCAGAGTCACCAAAAATCTTATACCGACGTGAGGAGAAAAGACTTAGAGTTTGAGGTAGATGATTTGGTGTATTTGAAAGTGTCGCCTATGAAGGGCATCCTAATATTTGGGAAGAAAGAAAAGTTTGAGTCCATGCTATGTTGGACCATATCAGATTGTAAAGAGGATTAGAAAGATTTCTTATGAGTTGGAGTTTCCTTACGAATTAGACGGAGTGCGTTCGGTATTCCATGTGTTGATGTTGAAGAAATGCTTAGGAGACCCTGCCTTGGTGATCCCTGTTGATAGCATTGGAGTGAGAGATACCCTATCTTACGAAGGATTTTCGGTGCATATCCTTGATCGTCAGATTTGTAAGTTGAGGAACAAAGAGATAGCCTCAGTCAAAGTCCTGTTGAGGATCAATTCGTTAAGGAAGCCACATGGGAAGCTGAGGAAGTGATGAAGGTCAAATATTCGTACCTATTCGTGCCAAATGATGAGAGTGTTAAGGTAAATTCCTTACCGTTCACTAAATTGATATATATATTCTTGATGTGACTTTCTATTCATAAATCTGAGAGGTATTGATTGAGGTCGAGAAAGAGTCAAGAGTTCGATTGATTGAGTTGAATCTTGAGATGATTCTTGAGTCTATTTGTGCCTTGATATCCATCTTTACTTATCGTTCGAGGATGAATAATCACAAGGGGGAGAGGATGTAACGCCCGATAAAATTACCAAAATACCCCTATAGAGGGGGTATACTCGTAATGCATCTTTCTATGCTAGTATGGAAAATCCGATACCGGATTTGTAATCAACACGAAAAATTGAGTGAGAAAATGGTCTCGGTCGATTTTTAGAGCAACCTGATTGAAAGATAATTTTCGATCTGAAGCGCAAAACAGTGTTGGTACGCGATAGGGGCGCGTTGCGCACCCATTGCGGACCAGCACTTATATCCTTTTTGAAAATATTTGAAGGGACAGAGAAAACTCATTCAGAATCTTTTCTGAATATACATTGCTTGCGACTAGTACGCGTCACGGATTGTGTCTTCTCCAAGTTGAAAATTTCTAAATCATTATGAGGGGCATTTCGGTCATTTCCCACCCCTCCTAAACTCTATACACAATCTAATAAGGTCATTTAGATGTGAAAAGGGTCAAAAACCGCATTCTAAGTCCTATTCCATAATCTAACAAGGCTAGGGCTTGATGAGAGAAGAGAAGAGCTTGAATTGAGAGATTCGAGAAGAGATCTGTGACATGCTTGGTTGATAGCTGCATCACAGGTATGGTAGGGTAAACTAAAAACATAGTATTGTTTTCTCATGTGCCCCATAGAGGTCATAGATGAGTCGATGATTTGGAGAGTTAAATCCATATTCTTTGATAGTATTTCTTAAAATTATATTTCAAATTACATATTTTTTATGTTGATGATCATCATACTAATTGTTTTCTTGAATTGAACATTTTTCATGAGAATTTGCATAACCCTATATGACTAATTTGAAGAGCAAGCATAATGAACTTTAGAATTGAGTCTAGAGCCTTGAGATTGTGGATTATGATTGTTGATTGTGATAAGAGAATGACGATGGGTTGATAGAATTTGATTGTCTTATGAGTCTCTACAAATGAACTCTATCGACGTGCTTATTCGATTGTTTCATAATGATTGTTCTAAATCTTGAGTCATTGATGAGATTTATTGATGAAAGGGTTAATGTCCCTATGAGCTTTATTGATGAAAGGGTTAGAGTCCCTATGAGTCGATTGATGAAAGGGTTAAAATCCTTATGAGCTTGATTGATGAAAGGGTTAGATTCTCTATGAGTTGATTGATGAAAGGGTTAGAGTCCCTATGAGTTCATTGATTACAAGGTTAGAGTCCCTATGAGATACCGATCAATGACGAGGTTCAAGCCCCTATGAGATTGGTTGAGATGGACATTTTATGAGCATTGAGTCATGGAAGGAGTAGCGAGCACCAAATGAGTAAGTGTTAGTGTGACTTGAACTCGTCAAACTACATCGCCAAATGTAGGTGAGGCTTAGAACCATCATATGTATTGTGGTTCACTCTTTCTTAGAAGTCCCTGAAAGCAATAGTGGACTTATTGACGACTGACTCCATATTGGGTGAGCTGATATGGTTTCGATTCGTTCCCTACCTAGAAAGTTCAGAACGGTTGTGGCAACATCAGTATGACTGTTGTACATTCACTGGCTCATAAGTAATTGTTGTCGGATAAGAGATACACCCATAAATTTCCTAGCTTGAGTACTCCGAGTTTAGAAGAGATGAGAGGGGGTGACCTCCTCTGAGATGAGATGAGAATAGAGCAGGTGAGCTTCTTTGAGATGGGTCTATGGTGATTTATGAGTTTTGAGTTATTAATGGGTCACTTGTCTACTTTTTATTCTTTCTTAGATGGACATTTGATGATTTTATGTGATTTGATGTTTATTTTTAGTTGATATTTTTTCCATAATATCCTAATTGTTTCAGTTTCACTTAGCTATTTTACATACCAGTACATTCCAAGTACTGATGTCCACTCTGGAATGCATCATTTTATGATGCAGGGGAAGGTACTGGAGATCGTCAATAGGTGCTCCGTTGAAAATATGAGATTTGCAAATGATTTGGTGAGCCTCCCCTACTCCGGAGGATCCCCTATATTTATTCATCTTGCTTTAGAGTAAGAGATTGGACTATTTCATTATTTTTGAATTGGGTAGCCATGTGCCTGTCATTGGCACCACATGATTAGTAATAGACGCTTTATAGATGATAGTTGAGCATGGATGTTGAGACTTGTGAGCTAGTTCTTTCTACTGGCCTTCATTTTTATATACTTATTTTGAGATTGTAGATGAGATGTGTCTATTACTTACTTAAATTTACCGCGTTCCAGCAGAGTTTATTTGATTGAATAATGTGATGAGGCTAAGTGGTTCGCTTTGGGACTAGCAATAGTCTTTGAGTGCCGGCCACGCGAAGGGTACCCTCACGGGGCATGACAACTTGGTGAACTTAAATTACCATCATTCATGCTATACACTAGACAAGAATTAGGTTATCTGGTGATACTGAGTTTGGGATCATGGGGAACACAATACCCTAGTTGATCTCCGTTATTGATCTTTCTCTCTGTACAGTTAGTTAGTTTAGTTTTCTCATTGACTTTTTCAACCGCCACCCTTTAGGGAATTGAGTTGATTAACTACTCGG
Organism: Solanum rostratum; assembly: GCA_029948455.1. Taxonomy (NCBI): domain Eukaryota; kingdom Viridiplantae; phylum Streptophyta; class Magnoliopsida; order Solanales; family Solanaceae; genus Solanum; species Solanum rostratum. The sequence continues at coordinate 26,907,852 of CM057047.1, forward strand.
ATTGCTCGTTGGTGAATGTGCCTTGAGTCTATGTTTTTCCTATGGTTCAACCCTAGCCTTGGTTTGGTTGTATATCTTGACAACAACTGCTTTATCCTCTAAAAAGGAGGTATAACTTAGGTGATGAAGAAGATTTTGGCAGTGTTGCTGGGGAGTATGGCTAAACATACTGAATTTATTAGTAATTCGAGTATTGGTCCTTATTTCCCACATTTTAAATTTTGTTTTTATTTTTGTTCTTTTCCTTTTTTTCCTTATTAATATGACACCTTTTTGTTGAAGAAATATTGGATGATTGTAGTATTGGAACGAGAGGGGTTGCACATAATATTTTGAATCGCAACGTGTACTTCTTGAAAATATTCTAAAATCTCGACATAGATAACTATGTGCTTTTGAAAGATGTTCATCAATTTGGCTTGGATGTCCATGTTTTAAGTAGTGAGTTGAGCGAAAAAATTGATATGTTTGATGCTCAATAGGCTAGTTATGAATTTATGAGGAAGAAAAAATGCCTATAAGCCAACTTAAATAGCTAAAATTGGAGGGTCAACTTCTTGATCATTCTATTATTGATATTGTCACTATTGAGAAAAGTACACGGAGTTATGTGAAGAAGTGCATAATATTATCTTTTAAAACTCTAGTTTGTGCAAACGTGAGGATGTAAGTAATAATATAATTAATAAACTAGGACGCATTGGACCTCATTCCAATCATTTTTCTACATTCTGTTTAGATGATGAGATATCAATAGAATCATCTGAGGATATGAACGAATGTAAGGTGGAGGAAAAATATTTTTATATTTTTTAATTTATTAGCCAGAAAGAAGAAATTACATTCCTCATTTTAAGGCGAAGAAATACAATATGCGATCTCTATCGTTTACTTCCCTTATTTTTATACCACCATCTTTTGAGCATAATAGAAAATTAGAAAAGAAATTAGGGGTACAAACCATAAGTTCAAGGTGGAAGAAGAAGTAGAAGGTCTCCACCTAGTTGTGTAACTTCTTATTGTCTTTTTCCTATAGTCTTTTTGTTTTATGTTTTGTGTCAATTTAATTTTTTAAGATTTAGGGGAAGTCTGAGTATCCAAATGTGAAACTTGGGAGGTAACCCAAGGAACAATGGCGTTTAGGCACCCAGGCATGTTTTTTGACCCCTTATAATCCATCTTATTTTGATTTTGTTCATTTGGGACAATGCACATCTTTTTTGATGGGGTGTGGGTAGTTATGGGCCTCAGTGAATTCTGAGTAGCTTGGGTCCATAACTACCCCAATTTTTTATCCTAGGGTTTCTTGATTGTGTTCTTTTTCCCTGTGGATGATTAATTTCTATTGGACCGGCACGTTTAGGATGTTTAGATAATGTGTGTAACATATAGTACCAATACTTGTGCCATATAGTATGTTTTTATGTTTTGATTTAAAAAATGGTACCCACCAAAAATTTTGATTAGTAATTAGATACTAACCATGCATGTTTAGGTGATTAAAGATATCTATTCTGATATGTAAGGGTAAATTGAATAAGAAAAATAATTTGAGAGTCTTTCATTGATAATGTATGCAGTGTCATGTGAGTGTGAGCTTTATTTGATAAATTCATGTGTTTTGTGCTAATTCAAATCTTGCCCTTTAGTTTAAGTTGGATTGTAGATTATTTGGATTAGGAAGGGATCTTAGGACATTATTCTTATTTAGTCCACTTTAGCCTAAAATTGACCAACCAAATCGATGATATATCTCATATTCCTAACGTTTGAGCCTAACATGTACCTATTCTTTCCAAACATATGATTCACCCATTCTTATCTAGTGAAAAATCCTTAATTTGGCCCTAGTCCTTCCTTGAATATTGTGTACCTTGACTGAGGCAAAAAACCTAAGTTGAAGGTGGCTACCAAAAGTGGCCCAGGTTTTGAGGATGGATAGTGTGCACCTCAGCATAGGTCAAAAGCCTAAGTTGAGGGTGGCTAGTGCAAGGGTAAAGCACAAAAATAAGGGAGGTGAGTTAAGGATACAAGGAAAAAGGAGAAAACTCATGTACTGTGTGCAAGAAAAATGAAAAATGTCTTAATTGAGAGCTAAAAGCAAAATGAAGTATAAATATAAGGCAAAAAGCTAAAAATAATAAAAAAGCACCCAGAAAAGAGTGAACGTGGAAAAGGGGAGAATAAGGTGAAAATAACAAATTGGGTAGGGTGAAAATGTAGAAAAAAACAAAGTTTCAAGGTGGGCCTTTAGTCACTATCTTTTCAAAATGTTATAAGACCAAAGCCCACTAAGCCTATGGTATATGCCTAGAAAGTCCTACAGTGATCCTAGTCCAATTAGTGAAGGTCTAAGTCATGAGTATAGAGGCAAGACTATGGTATTAATCAGTAATCATGAATATCTATTGTCAGAGTGAATGAGCTTGCAGAGTCCCAATGCTAAAACACGGAAATATCATTGAGTGTCAAATATAGGACTTCTTTCTATGAGGGCACTTGCATAGCATTTTTAGCATTAGCCTTGTCCAGTGTTTATGGATTGTTCATAATTCCTTCCGTGTCAAAGTTGTGTTATCACATGCACCAATTTGCATTGGTTTGTTAAATAGCTACTTAATCCTATTTTGAAGCGTTGGTATGGGTATTTGAGTCTGAGATGTATGTGATGTATGCTATTGAGTTGAGGTATGTGTGTGACTGTATTATCTATATAGATTGAGTCTGTCACTTGAGGAAAAGCAACAATTTTAAGTTGTGGGTGTTAATGTGCTGCAAAAATACAACACTTTTGATGCTTAAAACATAGGATTTTGTGTGTTCTCAATGCGACTCTAGTTTTTTTTATGTGTTTCTATGTTTAGATTTGCATGAATATAGGTTGGCCATGCTTTAGGAAACAATTGCAAAAGTTGCTAGGTTTTTGTTGCTTTACGAGACCTTCTACGAGTTGTAGAGTATTCTACTAGTCGTAAAAGTGTTTCGAGGGATTCCAGTGAGAGGCCAAGTTTTAGAAGAGGGCACATACAATAGAAAGAATCATATATCCAAGGGAGAAATATAAAATATTCCATGAAATGTGTGATGCATAAATGAAATGATATTCATATATAGCGGGATGTGACCTTAACCGACAAGAGTAAGACCAAGTGGGCTCGTACCTGGAATCCCGATGAAATCTTCTCACTGGTATAGAGGTGGTCTACTTGCCAAAGGTAAACCATACTTCACCTTATGGGAATATCACCAATTTCATATGAAGCAACCCCCTTACTGGAACGTCATCCATTTCAGAAAGGATTTACATATCATAACATAATACTTCACCTTACGAGAACATCACCCATTTTGTATAAAGAAACCTTCCTTACGGGAACATCACCCATTTTAGATAGGATTCTCATAATATATGCTAGGCACATAGTTCCACGAAAGGGAGAGGACCCTTGGGGACAGCCCTGATGCCCCAAATCCATAGGTGCTAAGTCAACATCCCACAAGAATATATATAGTATATATATACATACTAACAAAAAGGCAATAGTCATTTCAAATCTGATCAATGCATATTTAGGCTCAAATGCCAAATCATAAGTTGTAGTTATAATATTCATGCATAGCACTAGCTCGATTACAAATACAGAATGGTGCCAGCACCTAAAATTCTCAAAATGCCATAACATGAGACATTTATGTGATCACAATGTTGTCATAACTATAATCTTATCAAAATCATTTCTTAAAATATAATTGGGCTTAACCCACTTCATAATTTCCATAAAAACCGATATCCATCACTGCAAATGCCATGAATGATGTGAGAATAGCATGGATAATAGAGATTCAATCTAAAATCAACAATATCACACGAAATTGAAGTAAATCCATAATTAAATCCAAATTGAAATCATAATATAGATCACCCATGCATAAATAATGCTTTAAAGGGGACATGCACATTTATAATTTCATAATCTCAATGCAAACTATAATATAAAGGCTTAAATCAACTTTAAATCATCAATAAAGCATAGCCCATACTTCAATTGAATTCATAAAATCATAAATCTTAAAACCCATATTTAAAGTAAACAAAATTCCATGAAAAATCAATTGAAAAGAGTTTGGGTCTTCTTTGTTGAAAGGGACAAAGAATCAATCCCACATGCCTTGATTAAGAGGCTGAAATTTAGAAGAATCAAACTTGAAGTTGAATCTTAATTGAACCCTAGCTTTAGTGTTGAGAGGAGAGCTTAAGGAGGATGATTAGGAATGGTTTTAGGGTGAGAGTGTTTTCAATAAGAATAAATTAGAATCGAAGGGTGTACGCTGATTTAGGGGTCTAGGATAGGTAAAAAGGTCCTAAAACACAATTAAAATAAGTCGTATTTACGTAAAAGCCATTAATGAAGCGGACGAAAAATGGGCCATCACGGCTTTACTGGCACCTACACAGTCCGTGAGACACTTCACGGCTCGTGAACAGTGCCTATGAGATGACACTTAAACAAATTTTTGCATTGTTCAACACTTAGAATTTTCCGAAGCAAAAGCGGTGCCATACGGACAGCCACACGGCCCATGTGACACTACATGGGTCTTGTCAATGGTCGTGAGACAACAGTTAGAAAAATCTTGCACGGCAAAGTTACGAGATGGTAATTTGTACTTATAAAAAAATTTCTCGTCGTGAGCTATATGGGGGGCCACACGGTCGGTGACACACCACATGGTCCGTGTGGGTGGTCGTGTACCCACACTTAGCCGGAAATGCTCTGTAGAATCCCCGTAATAGAAATTACGGCCAAGTACCCATCCACTAGAGGCCATACGGTCGTGTGGCTTCATACTGGCCATGTTGACCCCCCATGGAGCGACAGTTGGTCAAAATATCTCTTGGGACAACATTATAATGTTCGATAAAGTCATTAGAAATTTTGGGTCCTTACATCATCTCCCCCTTGGGAACTTTTATCCCTGAATGTGCAGCGGCAAGGCCTGAGAGCTGCACTTAGGATGTGAAACATCTAAGCATAGGGTATAATGCATAGTTCATCATTTGAAGATCATAAAGTCTTTAAAACCCATGTCAACGTGTATTTAATTCATTCAAAATATCAGAAAGAAAATAATTTTTGTGCATATGTATGCATGTCATGTCATGAGACTCATTAGTGAAAGAATTAGGACTATTAAACAGAGGGGAACCTAGTACCTTAGGCTTGAGTAGATTGGAAAAGATAGGGATATTGCTTCATCATGTCCAACTATGCCTCCCATTTAGCACTTTCCACGTGTAGATTTCTCCAAAGCACCATCATCGAAGCCATATCCTTGTTACAGAGCCACTTCACTTCTCTATCCAAAATATCCCCTGCGACTTTCTCATAGGACAATTTCTCCTCAACCTCGATTCCCCCCAAAGGCACAATAGCGCTAGGATAACCGACTAACTTCCTCAACATAGACACATGGAAGATGGGGTGAATGGAACTTAAGTCCGGAGGTAACTCCAACCTATAAGCCACGCTCTGAATTCGCTCAATGATCTAATAAGAGCCAATGTACCGGGGACTTAGCTTGCCCTTCTTAGCAAAATGCATCACACCCTTCATAGGTGAAATCTTCACATACACCCAATTGCCTATATGAAATTCAAGATGCCTCCTCCTAACATCCGATAGGACTTTTGGGGACTTTGTGCCATCTTCAACCTTTCTCTAATCACTTTTACCTTTTACATAGCCTCCAACACTAAAGCCGGTCCAATCAATGCCATTTCTCCCAATTCAAACCACCCCACCGGTGAACTACACCTCCTCCCATACAAGGCCTCAAATAGTGCCATACCTATGCTAGCATGGAAGATATTATTATAGGCAAACTCAACTAGTGGAAGGAGATCATCCCAATTACCCTCGAATTCCATCACACAAGCCCTCAATATATTCTCAAAGGTATGAATAGTCCTCGCAGCTTGCCCATCGGTTTGAGGATGAAAAGCGGTGCTCAACTTAATCTTAGTTCCAAGCCCCTACTAAAATGAACCCTAAAAGTGGGAAGTGAAATGGGTTCCATGATCTGATATAATGGACCTGGGTATACCATGCAATATCACCAATTCTTGGATGTACAATCTTGCATAATCCTTTGTGCTATAGGTAATCTTGAGCGGTCGGAAATGAGCGGACTTAGTCATCCGATCAACGATGACCCAAATGGAGTCAAATTGCCTTGGGGTCCGAGGCAAACCAACCACAAAGTCCATGTTCACATCTTCAAACTTCCATGCGGGAATCTCAGTATCTTGAGCCAAGCCATCGGGCCTTTGGTGGTCTACCTTCACATGTGGAAAAGGTAGACATTTGGATAAAAACTTAGCCATATCCTTCTTAATACCATGCAACCAATACACTTCCTTCAAATCCCGATATATCTTAGTAGACCACGGGTGAAAAGAATAATAAGAGTTGTGAGCTTCATTCATAATCACCCTTCTAAGATTATACACATCAAGAACACAAGGACGGTCTTGAAACCGGAGCACACCATCTCCCCCTTAGGAGAACACCATAGTCTCCTTTTTGGCAACCAACTTCTTCAATTCAATCAACGATGGACCTAAATCTTAACTTTCATATTAACTACCATAGAAGATTCTGCCCCGCTTTGAATCAAACGGGCGCTTCGCCCCTCTTTTTTTTTCATTCGAAAGAGCGAGGTCTTACTTATGGATACCACCATCATTCGAGTCGTCCAACCTAACACCCAACCTAGCTAATAGGAGAACATCCTTGTCTAACTCCTTCCTCTCCCCTTCAACAAGCGCCACACTACCCATAGATAGCCTAATAAGAGAATCGGCTACCATGTTTGCTTTGCTAGAATGATATTGAACACTTATCTTGTATTCCATTAGGATTTCTAACTGTCTCCTTTGTCTCAAGTTGAGATCCCTTTGAGTGAATACATATTTAAAACTCTTGTGATCGGTGAATACGTCAACATGAACCCCATACAAATAGTGCCTCCAACTCGTCTAGGCAAAGACTACCGCCGCCAACTCAAGATCATATGTTGGGTAATTACGCTCATACACCTTCTACTGCCTTGATGCATACATTATTACTTTACCATGTTGCATAAGCACACAACCCAACCTAATCTATAAGGCATCACAATACACCACAAATCACTCGAAGCCATTTGGTAAGGTCAAGTGGGAGCCAACTCAAGATAATACCTCAATGTTTGGAAACTCTGTCTGAACTCATTTGACCACACAAACATAGCCTTCTTTTGGGTCAATTTAGTCAACAGAGATGCAATAGATGAGAATCCATCAAAGAACCTCCTATAATAGTTGGCCAACCCCAAAAAGCTTCGAATACCGCAAGAGTCAATGGTCTAGGCCAATTCATCATGGCCTCGATCTTCTTTGGATCCACCTTGATACCATCACTTGACAATACATGGCCAAGAAAGGCCACTTCACCCAACCAAAATTCACATTTGCTAAACTTGACATACAATTTATTCTCCCTCAAGGTTTGTAGAACCATTCTCAAATGATCCCCATGTTCCTGCTCACTTCGAGAGTAAATGAGAATATTATCTATGAAGACCACCACAAAAATGTCAAGAAATGGCATGAACACCCAATTCATCAGATCCATGAACATGGCCGGAGCATTGGTTAAGCCGAACAAAATCACCATAAACTTAAAGTGCCCATACCTTGTCTGAAAGGCTGTTTTGGGAATATCACACTCCCTAACCTTCAACTGATGATACCTAGAATGAAGGTCAATCATTAAGAAGTAAGTAGCCCCTTGTAGCTGGTCGAAAAACTCATCAATCCTGGGCAATGGATACTTATTTTTAACAGTCACCTTATTTTGTTGCCTAGTGAAATAATACTGGAGCACCCCTGTACTTGGCCTAATGAAACCTTTCTCCAACAAGTCATTTAATTAATCCTTTAACTATTTCAACTTTGTCGGCACCATACGAGAAGGAGCAATAGAGATAGGTTGAATATCCGTGAGAAGATCTATGCCAAATTCTACTTACATTTTAGGAGGAATACCGGGCAAGTCTTCGGGAAACACATCCAAAAACTCATTCACCACTAGAACAAACTCAAGGGTAGGTGTTTCAGACTCCATATCCTTGACCCTTACAATATGATAAATACACTACTTGGAAATCAATTTAAGGCCATTGAGGTAGGAAATAACCTGACCTTTAATAGAGGAGTCACTATCTTTCCACTCAAGAATGGGCTCCCGGGAGGTTGGAACTTGACCTTTCCGGTCCTACAATTTATAGAGGCATATGATGCATGCAACCAATCCATCTCAAGAATCACGTCAAAATTGAACATCTCACGTTCTACAAGGTTATACGAGAAAATTTATGCAACACAGAAACTGGACAACCACGATAGACTCTATATGCAATAACAGAGTCACCCATAGAAGTATAAACTGTGAAAAGGTCCTTCAAATTCTTAGGGCTCAAACCAAACATAATAGCCAAGAGAGGAGTAAGAAAAGACAAATTTTCACCCGGGTCAAGCGAAACATAAGCATCAAAATCAAAGACTTTTAACTTACTAGTCACGACATCTAGAGCTTCCTCAGCCTCTTGATGGGCATAGAGTGTGTGGAACTTGTTGTTCATTGGAGCAACACTTTGGAGAGCACTTTGTTGGCTTTGACCGCCTTGAGCCACCTAACCTTGGCCCCTATGAACATTCTTAGGACAATAAGCAACCTTGTAGATTTTAAACCACACCCATAGCAAGCATCCAAATCCCTCCAACATGCACGCATGTGAGGCTTCCCACACTTTCCACATAGAGGATACCCCAGTCCACCACGAACCGGTGCCCTAGGAGGAGATACCCGAGCATTAGCGAACCGAGCACCAGAATGCTGCCCCTGTTAGAAGCGACAAAAATCACCACTCTGAGAAGCAGAGGATACACCATAAAAACTGGGCCGCTTAGGACCGTGTACCCTCCTCTCCTAGAGTTACTCTGCTTCGATCTGTTCAGCATATATCATGAGTTTAGAAATATCCATATCATGTATTAGCATGGAAGAACGTCATTCTTTTACAAGTAAATCAAAGATACCAAAAACGTACTTGTTCATCCTTGCACGAGGGTCAGCCACAAGTGATGGAGCATACTTTGAGAGATTTGTGAATTTGAGGGCATAGTCCCTCAGACTCATACCTCCCTGCTTGTGGTTAATAAATTCATTCATCTTGGCCTCCCTAAGCTCAAGCGGAAAGAAGCAATCTAGGAATGCTAGTTTGAACTCTTCCAAATCGACATCACCGCCGCAAACCCTCTCCAAAGACCATTAGGTGTACCACATCTGAGCCACATCTATCAGTTTATAGGCAGCAAATTCATCCTTCTCCTCTAAAGTGACACCCATAATATTCAATATCTTGGTGAGCTCATCAATGAACTCTTGCACATCCTCATCAGCCTTCGACCCATGGAACTCCATAGGATTCAGTCGTGTGAAATCCCTCACTGTAGAAGTTGGTGTAGGATCCCGTGGAAGATTAGCCTGCCTAGTCTGAGATGTCACTGCCTGGGCAAGCATGGCAAAGGTTGTACACCATTAGAGATGGGTTCATCCGCATGCCCTTGAGATACTTGATCCTTATCAACCAGAGCCAGCCTTGGTAGGTAGGGTCTTTTCCAAGACATCCTCTTAAATGGAGCAACGACACTATCAAGATGAGGAGACCAAATATACGATCCATAGCACGATGTAAGGCCATGAAGAAGTGAGGCAATTCCTAGATCACCTTCGTAGCCTCCACTCATTGGAATGGTGTACTTCACGCCCATGAATAGGATTCCACATGATGTGGCATGTTGGACTCTGAGGACCATTTATAAACCTAGTGCTTTGTTACCATCTTTTTTCACGACCCAAGGCTAAGGCATAGAAGTGACATGGTGAATAGGAACCCGAGAGTTACCCAACAAGCCTCAAAGTATCCAATTCCATATCATTGGTATTGAAGCATATTCATATAATAAACACATAATACTAAGGGATGGTAAATAGGACTCACACTATGGGGACATCGAGGGGAAATGGATTTACGTGGATTCACATAACATATAGTATATAAGAACTAAGGGGCAGGTAAGTAGGACCCACTCTATGGGGGAAAAAGGGACTTAGGACCTTCCACATTTTAACACCAAATATGCATACACATCTTAATTTTCCCTGATCAATCCATAATGGCCATATACAATAGGTAACTGAAATCATAAGCCAAATACAACATATAGTATATAAATCCATGAGAGTCTATAAGATGTCCAACGACACCTCTAGACATCAGATGGAACGGGGAAAAGACTTGTCCTGGGCTCACCTTCAAATAAGAAAGTAGACATAGGATAACATAGATAGAAGGGAGGTCGCTTGCCCTTGGAGGATGGGACTCACCACAAGTTCAACTTTCGGAATTGAGCTACTTGTCAAGCGGTGGATAGTTGTAGCGCTCGGCCACTACATAGTAAAATCATGTAGGCATAGAGTATCCATTAGTACGCTTAAATATACTTAGCATGCAGGCATGCAATGTATATGACTTGTTAAACCTGCACTGAAATGTTAGATCACAAGGTCACATAATATAGAAAGAATCATATATCCAACGGAGAAATATACGATATGCCATGAATGTGTGATGCATGAGAAAAATGGTATTCATATATAGCAGGGATGTGACCTAACCGACGAGAGTAACACCAAGTGAGCTAGCACTTGGAATCCCGATGAAATCCCTTCACTAGTACAGGGGTGTTCTACTTGCCAAAGGTAAGCCATATTTCACCTTACGGGAACATCACCCATTTAGTATGAAGCAACCCCTTTTTGGGAACATTACCCATTTCAGATAGGATTTTCATATCATAACATAATACTTCACCTTATGGGAGCATCACCCATTTCGTATGAAGCAAGCTTCATTACGAGAACATATCCATTTCGGATATGATTCTCATGACATATGTGAGGCACTTAGTTCGAGGAAAAGGAGAGGACCCTTGGAGATAGCCCTGATGCCCCCAATCCATCGGTGCTAAGTCAACATCCGATGAGAATACATATAGTGTATATATAAATACTTTCACAAAGGAAATAGTCATTTAAAATCCGATCAATGCACATTTAGGCTCAAATGCCAAATCATAGCTTGTAGTTATAATATTCATGCATAGGGCTTGCTCGATTACAAATATAGAATGGTGAAAGCACCCAAAGTGCTCAAAGATCCATAATCATAAGATATTTATGTAATCACATTCTTGTTATAACCATAATGTTATCAAAATCATTTCATAAAACATAATTGGGCTTAACCTACTTCATAATTTCCATAAAAGCCAATGTCCATGAATGTAAATGCCATGAACGATGTGAGAATAGCATGGGTAATTGAGATTCAATCTAAAATCAACAATATAATACTAAATTGAAGTAAATCTGTAACACCCCACATCTTACATGTACTAGTTCAATGCATATGAAACATGATATGGCGGGGTCAAAGCGGCGCACATTTTCAAAAGTGCTTGATATGCAGATTAGAAGGCTACTTGTGCATCTAACGCTCAAGATGACCAAGTGTATATAAGTTTTAAGTCAAGTTAAGGAGATCGTGACCTTAATTGAAGTGAAAAGAAGTGAGGTGCTTGTGTGAAATAGGAAATTAATAGGTGAGTCACCTACGTGCTTAGCTTAAATAGGCTAGGTAGACGTAGACGAGGCCCAACACCGAATTTGTTCAAGTCCGATAAAGAATAAACCCTGAGTTAAGGATGTCATTTGGGCCCATGGTTCAGAATCATAAAAGGACAACATTTTAAGCACAAGATGAATAGGAAAAAGGCCAAATTACATTCACAACCCAATTCACAAATAGGGCCCAAACTAAGTGGGTTTAAGGGAGAATTATTTGCAACAAAGCTCATCCAATTGAAGCCCAATAAGGCCCAAGTGGAAAGGCCAAGTTGCTGCATCATAACCATAATAAAATAAGTCTTAAAATACAAAAGAAAGTCTGCCAAAAGTGACCCTATAAAAGGGACTAACAGCCAGCAATTTTAGTCATTTTCTAAAAGCCAAAAATCAGATTTCTTTTCAAGTTTCTCCTTGCTCTCTCTTCACTTTGTAAAGCAGCCAAGGCTTACCTCTAGGGTTCTTGAAGAGAACCTAATCATTGAGGGCTAAGGTATGTAAGAATACCTATGGTTTGGGGTGATATTTCCATAAAAAACATGAAGAGTATGCTGGTTGTACTTGTGCAGGAATTTGGAACAGCATATGTTCCAAAGATTGTTGTCCACTTTCCTTGTTTATTAAGAGGATTTTCTCTTGATGGTTAGCTGGATTATGAAGTAATATGTATGTTTTTAACAAGGTTTGGTTTTGTAGTGATGTAAGAAGGCTGCTGCACCATTTGTATCTTCCGTGAAAATGAGTTCTTATATGATATCTAAATTCCGCTCTTAGTAAGAATTCGTGGACTGAATATTGGGAATTGTTGTCTCATGTTTTCCATCTACTTGGTGACTGTTTTAGGACTCTTTTCGGACTGTCTTTGTGTGTAATTATGTTGAGAACAGTTTTGTTGAGGTTGAAACGGATTTGGAATGGTTGTCGTCGAAATGTAGCGAAAGGACGCAATGTTGCGTTGCCTACATGTGTGTTGTGTAGATTTGTTGTATATTATACTTCATGAGCAGTTGTAATGCTGTTATGGGACTAAAATTAGTTGGATATGACATGTATATGGGAATGTGTATTAGAAAATACGACTAGGAGTGAAAATGTTGAAAGAATACTCCTTGGTTGCTAATTCCGAGCTTGCTGCTCGGATATTATTTTTGGGCGAAATTGGACTATCAAGATGTGTCTATTAGCTGCTAACACTAGTTTTATCACCTACTATGTTGTAGATAAGTATTTGCAGGAAGAGGATACTACTCCAAGGTAATAACGACGTAGTACAACGAGGTATGTAAGGCTACCTGATTTCCTATTACTTGGCATGAAATCTAGGTTCTTCCTTGGTACATGAAGGCACTTACCATCTCCGACATAACTAATAACTGTGTCTCCACTCCATACCATGTTCATATGTTCCCATACATAGTCATTGTCAAATCTGCATACGTACTTGGATACAAAAGATACATGAGTTCCTTTTTACCAAATAAAGTCCATGTGTTGTTTAATCTTCTATGCGTTTCATTAGTTGTATAACTCTCTTTTCATTGTGGTATTTATCTTGTATGGTTGTTTATATGTCACATGTCATGTCTATATTCCTACAGCTCTAAATGTTATGACCACCAAAAGAATCATTTGGAAAGTAAATAAAAGATAACTCAAAGTTGCTTATTGATGGGTGGTATCCTAGGGGTGGAAGAATCACCTAGCATGGATCAATCCCATATTACAGGGAGTATCCCAGGGGTGAAAGGAAAGCCTAGCATGGGTCGATCCCGACATTGATTTACCACAGATCAGCTGTCATTTACATGATATATTTTGCACAGATTACACAGTAAAGAAAGGTAAAGTAATAAAAAGACATAAAGTACATGATTCCATAGTATGCATAAAGGTGGTCTTTTATCCTTACACACCAGTGTCTTATTTCATTTGAGTTCTTATTTCATATACAGTATTTCATTCTTTACATATTCAGTACATTATCTCGTACTGACGTCCCTTAAAGGGGACCTGCATTTCTTGCTGCAGGTACAGGAGCTACTAGGTCTCCCCAGTAAGAGTACAGGATTTCCAGCTGCTATTACTAAGCTCAAAGTTGCTTCGGGGCTTGTGTTTTTAGAACTTGTATTTAGTATTATATAGTTGGTTATGAGGTGGGGCCTGTCCCCATCCATATGGATATTGTTCCTTACCTAGAGGCTTTGTAGACTATGTAAATTAAAGTGTGGTTAAGTAGCGTACTATAGACAGCGTGGTTCCAATGGCCTAGTCTTATGCATTTACTTTTGGCTTGTTAATACAGTTTAATTTCTTTTGAAAGCATGTTGAATATGGAAACCTCTTAAATGTTCATAGTAGGTGCATAGTTATATGTTGGTTCTCCCGAGCCGTGTCGGCAACGGGTGCCAGTCCGCCTTATTGGGACTTAGGTTGTGACAGAAGTGATATCAGAGCAGGTCGTCCTAGGGAGTCTAGAAAGTCGTGTCTATGTAGAGTCTTGTTTATGGATGTGTTGTGCACCACATTTGTAAGTAGGAGGCTACGTGGCATTTAGGAGTTGTCACTTTCTACTCATTCTTTAGATCGTGCCATGGAGCCAAGTGTTGAAGGTTGATTGTTTCTAACCTCTAAATTGTTTTGTACATCAAGTATGCCTGAAACAAGAAAAAGTAAAGGCAAAGGGAAGGAAGTGGAAGTGATAGTTGGTGCACCCAGTCGGGCAAGACGATGAAAAGAGGCCCAAGATGAGTCTCTATCACAAACATCTCCAACTCCTCCAGCTCCTGATGAACCAGGAACTAGTGAAACTCCCCCAGAACAACCTACCGATCCTACCGTGCAGGATCTGAGAAATGCGGTCCAATTATTGACTCGGATAGTTGCTGGCCAGAGCCAAAGACAGGAAGTCCCAGTTATAGGTGCAGGTGGTGTGAATGGCAGCTAGCACGAGGATACGTGACTTCCTTAATTTGGACCCTCCATCTTTTACCGGGTCGGATCCTAATGAAGATCCACAAGACTTCATCGATAAGATCCAACATACTTTGGATGTTACGCACATAAGCGGCACAAAAGCTGTGGAACTGGCAACATATAGATTGAAGGGTGTGGCTATGTTGTGGTATGAAGCTTGGAAGCAATCTAAGGGTATAGATGCACCTCCAACTACCTGGAAGGAGTTCAAAGAGGCATTTCATGACCACTACTTGCCATACAAGATCCGAGAGGCCCAGGCAGATCAGTTTCTGAATCTCCACTAAGGGAATATGAGCGTGAGGGAGTATAGCCTTCAATTTAATTCCCTATCCAGGTATACTCCTAATGTAGTTGCTACTATGGCAGATAGAGTTCATCGATATGTGGATAGGTTGGATTCGTATCTGGTAAGAGAATGCACCATTGCTTCTTTGAATGAAGACATGGATATAGCGAGGATGCAAGCATTTGAACAAAAACTAGAGGATCAGAGGCAAAGAAGAAGGACACAAGAGTTAGAAAGGGGGCAGTCCAAGAGGGCCAGATCTACAGGGCAGTTTGTACCGTCCCAAGGTGAGTTTAGGCCCCGATTTCCTAATAAACCACCTAGACAATCATCCTCCTACTCTGCAGTCAGTGCTCCACTACAACATTAAGGGTCTAAAGGTAATCAGTTTAGTCAAAGAAGTGAGGTTGGTGCACGAACAACAGGATATTCGGCCAGCCAACAAATTCCTCCTAGGTAGCCTTGCAAACAATGTGGGAGGAGTCATTTAGGTAAATGTCGTGTTGGGACAGATGCTTGTTATTGGTATGGTGTACCAGGGCATATGATGAGAGATTGCCCAAAAAGACGTATCGGTGAGAGATTGCCTAAAAAGACGTATGGGTGATATAGCACAACCTACTAGGTCAGCTGTTGCATCATCATCGTCAGTTCCTCTATTCGATAAGGGTCAGCAAACGCCTTCAGGTCATGGTAGAGGTGGTAGAGGGGCAGCTAGCTCCAACGAAGCCCAAAATCGCACTTATGCTCTGGGGAGTCGGCAAAATTTAGAAGCTTCACCCGATGTGGTCATAGGTACATTGTCCATCTTTTCACATAATGTGTATGCATTAATTGACCCTAGTTCTACATTATCATATATCACTCCACTAGTGGCTGGGAAGCTTAAAAGGATACCTAAATTATTGAACGAGCCATTTGAAGTGTCTACACCAACCGGTGAATCTATTATAGCTAGAAGGGTCTATTATAACTATGTAGTAACTGTTTGTGACCATGACATATTGGTTGACCTTGTTGAGTTAGATATGGTGGAATTTTATGTTATAATGGGTATGGATTGGTTAGCTTCTTGCTATGCTACTGTGGATTGCCGAACTAAGAGAGTGTATTTTCACTTTCCAAATGAGGCGGTCCTTGAATGGGAAGGTAATGTTGGGGCACCTAAGGGTATGTTTGTTTCCTTCTTTAAGGCGAGGAAGATGATGTCTAAGGGATATATATGTCATCTAGTTAGAGTAAGGGATATGGAGGCAAAATCACCAACTCTTCAATCTGTTCCTGTAGTGAATGAATTTGTTGATGTATTTCCCGAAGAGCTTCCAGGCTTACCTCCAGAATGAGAAATAGATTCTGGCATTGACTTACTTCCAAGCACCCAACCTATTTCTGTTCCACTATATAGATGACCCCGACAGAATTACGTGAATTAAAGGAGTAATTAAAAGATTTACTAGAGAAGGGTTTTATAAGACCTAGTGTGTCCCTTTGGGGTGCACCAGTATTATTTGTACGTAAAACGGATGGCACCTTGAGAATGTGTGTTGACTACCGACAATTGAATAGGGTGACAATTAAAAACAAATACCCCCTCCCCAGGATTGATGATTTATTTGATCAGTTACATGGTGCCAAATGCTTTTCAAAAATTGATTTGAGGTCAGGTTAGCACCAAGTGAGGGTGAAGGAGAAAGATATACCCAAGACAGCCATTAGGACATGTTATGGTCACTTTGAATATCTTTTTATGTCATTTGGGATGACCAATGCACCAACAGCTTTTATGGACTTAATGAATAGGGTATTCAAGCTATTCTTGGATTTATTTGTGATAGTATTTATAGATGACATTTTGGTGTATTCAAGATCAGAAGAGGACCATGCAAATCACTTATGACAAGTATTACATGTTCTTCGTGATCGGCAATTGTATGCCAAGTTTTCCAAATGTGAATTTTTATTGAAATCAGTGGCATTCTTGGGTCATATTGTATCTGATGAAGGAATAAGTGTTGATTCACAAAAGATAGCGAAGGTGAAAAATTGGCCAAGGCCAACAACACCCACAGAAGTTTGAAGCTTCCTAGGGTCGACAGGTTATTACAAAAGGTTTGTTGAAGGTTTTTCTTCTATTTCTGCACCTCTAACAAAGTTTACACATAAGGCGACAAAATTTCAATGGAATGATGCATGTCAAAGAAGCTTTCAAGAGTTGAAAAGCAGGCTAACTTTTGCACCTGTACTAGTGCTTCCAGAAGGCACAGAGGGGTATGCGGTGTATTGTGATGCTTCAGGGGTTTGCTTAGGGTGTGTACTAACACAACATGGAAGGGTAATTGCTTATGCCTCGAGACAACTGGGACCACATGAGAGAAAGTACCCAACACATGACCTTGAGCTAGCAGTTATTTTGTTTGCCTTAAAAATATGGTGCCACTATTTGTATGCAGTTCATGTTGACATATATACATATCATAAGAGCCTACAGTACATCTGTAAGTAGAAAGACCTAAATTTAAGACAGCGAAGGTGGCTGGAGCTAATAAAGGATTACGACGTTGATATACTATACCATCCAGAGAAAGAAAATGTGGTAGCCGATGCTCTGAGTCGTAAGGCAATTATGAATATTGGTGAGCAGTCCATGGTATGTCAAGGAGTGGCTAAGGATCTACGTCAACTAGCTAATTTGGGGGTTCGCCTCCTTGAAACTCCAAAAGAAGGGGTTATTGTGCAAAATGTTGCAACGTCTTCATTGGTAATAGAGGTAAGAGAAAAACAGTTCAAAGATCCTATTCTACGACGACTTAAGGAGAAGGTGAGTCAAGGCACAATGAAGGGCTTTGAACTTACCCAAAATGGAGTACTTTATTGCCAAAATAGATTATGTATTCCTAATATTAATGGTCTAAGAAGGAGGATAATGGAAGAAGCCCATCATTCAAGATATTCGATCCATCCAGGATCAACTAAGATGTATCATGACCTGAGGGAAATGTTTTAGTGGGAAGGCATGAAAAGGACCTTGCAGATTTTGTGCCTCAATGTCCGAATTACCAAGTTAAGGTAGAGCACCAAAAGCTGGGAGGTTATTTGCAATGTATAGATCTTCCAACATGGAAGTGGGATATGATTAATATGGATTTTGTTACTTGGTTACCTGGCTCATTTTAGAAGTTTGACTCTATATGGGGGATAGTTGATAGACTCACAAAGTCAGCACACTTCTTACTAGTTAAGAGTGATTATACAGCTGAAGAGTATGCATAGTTATACCTCAAAGAGATAGTTAGGCTACATGGGGTCCCAATCCCCATTATATCTGATCAGGAAGCTCAATTCACTGCAAAGTTTTGGAAGGAGCTTAGGGACACAAGTGAATTTAAGTACAGCTTTCCACCAGCAGACAGATGGTCAAGCAGAACACACCATTCAAACACTTGAAGATATGTTGCGGGCATGTGCATTGGACTTCAAAGGTAGTTGGGTGGACCATTTTTCACCTATTGAATTTGCCTATAATAATAGCGACCATTCAAGCATCAAGATGGCACCGTATGAAGCTTTGTATGGGAGGAAATGTAGATCACCTATAGGATGGTTTGAAGTGGGTGAAACCACCTTGCTTGGTCCAGATCTAGTCCAACAAGCCATGGAAAAAGTCAAGGTAATATGACAATGGCTAGAAACAGCCCAAAGTCATCACCAATCCTATGTGGATGCTAGAAGAGGAGGATTGGAATTCTCAGCAGGAGATTGGGTATTCTTAAAGGTATCCCCAATGAAAGGTGTTATGAGATTTGGTAAGAAAGGAAAACTAAGCCCACATTACATAGGGCCATATAAGTTTATTAAAAGGTTTGGACAGGTTGCGTATGAATTAGAGCTACCCCAAGAGCTTTCGATGGTTCATCCAGTTTTTCATGTCTCAATGCTTCGAAAATGCACAGGTGACCCATCTCGTATCACTCCTATTAAAGATATGCAAGTTACGGAAGACCTCACCTATGAAGAGGTACCTATTGCTATCCTAGATTGTCAAATTAGAAAGTTAAGGAATAAGGAAATACCTTCAGTAAAGGTACTTTGGAGGAACCAGCAAGTAGAAGAGATAATGTGGGAAGCTGAGGAAGCAATGAGATCTAAATACCCTTATTTATTTGAAGCAAAAGAGGAAGTCCAAGATGCAGAATTGAGGAATTTGCAGGTACGTGAATTTGAAGTCTTATTATGTTGTGAAAAGTTTGTTTACATGAAAGTTTAAACTTGTATGACCTATCCCATTTATGCTAACATTCAGGGACGAATGTTCCTAAAGGGGAGGATATAACACCCCACATCTTACATGTACTAGTTCAATGCATATGAAACATGACATGGCGGGGTAAAAGCGGCGCACATTTTTAAAAGTGCTTGACTTGCAAATTAGAGGGATATATGTGCGTCTAACGCTCAAGACAACTGAGTGTATAAATTTTAAGTCAAGTTAAGGAGATCATGACCTTAAATGAAGTGAAAGAAAGTGAGGCTCTTATGAGACTTAGGAAGTTAACAGGTGAGTCACCTATGTGCTTAGCTTAAATAGGCTAGGTCGACGTAGACGAGGCCCAACACCGAATTTGTTCAAGTTCGATAAAGAATAAACCCCGAGTTAAGGATGTCATTTGGGCCCATGTTTTAGCATCATAAAAGGAAACTATTTTCAGCCCAAAATGAATAGGAAAAGGGCCAAATTACATTCACAACCTAATTCACAAATAGGGCCCAAACTAAGTGGGTTTAAGGGAGAAATATTTGCAACAAAGCCCATCCAATTGAAGCCCAATAAGGCCCAAGTGAAAAGACCAAGTTGCTGCATCATAACCTTAATAAAATAAGTCTTGAAATACAAAATAAAGTCGGCCAAAAGTGGCCCTATAAAAGGGACTAACAGATTAGTCATTTTCTCAAAGCCAAAAATCAGATTTCATTCCAAGTTTCTCCTTGCTCTCTCTTCACTTTATAAAGCAGCAAAGGCTCACCTCTAGGGTTCTTGAAGAGCACCTAAACCTTGAGGTCTAAGGTAAGTAAAAATAGCTATGGTTTGGTGTAATTTTTCCATAAAAAACATGAATAGTATGCTGGTTGTACTTGTGCAGGAATTTGGGACAGCATGTGTTCCAAAGATTGTTGTCCACTTTCCTTGTTTATTAAGAGGATTTTCTCTTGTTGGTTGGCTGTATTATGAAGTAATATGTATGTTTTTAACAAGGTTTGGTTCTTTAGTGATGTAAGAAGGCTGCTGCACCATTTGTATCTTCCGTGAAAATGAGTTCTTATATGATATCTAAATTTCGCTCTTAGTAAGAATTTGTGGACTGAATATTGGAAATTGTTGTCTCATGTTTTCCTTCTACTTGGTGAATGTTTGAGGATGATTTTTTAGGATTGTCTTTTTGTGTAATTATGTTGAGAACAGTTTGGTTGAGGTTGAAACAGATTTGGAATGTTTGCCGTCGAAATGTAGCGAAAGGACGCAATGTTGCATTGCCTACATGCGTGTTGTGTAGATTTTTTGTATGTTGTACTTCATGAGCTGTTGTAACACTGTTATGGGACTAAAAATAGCTTGATATGACATGTATATAGGAATGTGTATTATAAAATACGACTAGGAGAGGAAACGTTGACAGAATACTCCTTGGTAACTAATTCCGAGCGTGCTGCCCGGATATTATTTTTGGGTAAAATTGGACTACCAAGATGTGTCTATTAGCTGCTAGCAGTAGTTTTATCAACTACTATGTTGTAGATAAGTATTTGGAGGAAGAGGATACTACTCCGAGGTAATAACGACGTAGTACAACGAGGTATCTAAGGCTACCTGATTTCCTATTACTTGGCATGAAATCTAGGTTCTTCCTTGGTACATAAAGGCACTTACCAACTCCGATATAACTAATAACTGTGTCTCCACTCCATACTATGTTCATATGTTCCCATACATAGTCATTGTAAAATCTGCATATATACTTGGATACAAAAGATACATGAGTTCCTTTTTACCAAATAAAGTCCATGTGTTGTTTAATCTTCTATACGTTTCATTAGTTATGTAACTCTCTTTCCATTCTGGTATTTATCTTGTATGGTTGTTTATATGTCACATGTCATGTCTATATTCCTACAGCTCTAAATGTTATGACCACCAAAAGAATCATTGGAAAGTAAATAAAAGATAACTAAAAAGTTGCTTATTGATGGGTGGTATCCTAGGGGTGGAAGAATCACTTAGCATGGGTCGATCCCATATTACGGGGGGTATCCCAGGGGTAAAAGGAAAGCCTATCATGGGTCGATCCCGATATTGATTTACCACTGATTAGCTGGTCATTTACATGATATATTATGCACAGATTATACAGTAAAGAAAGGTAAAGTAATAAAAAGACATAAAGTACATGATTCCACAGTATGCCTAATTGTGGTCTTTTATCCTAACACACCAGTGTGTTATTTCATTTGAGTTCTTATTTCATATACATTATTTCCTGCCTTCCATATTCAGTACATTATCTTGTACTGACATCCCTTACAGGGGTCCTGCATTTCATGCTACAGGTACAGGAGCTACTAGGTCTCTCCAGTAAGAGTACAGGATTTCCAACTGCTATTACTAAGCTCCAGGTTGCTTCGGGGCTTGTGTATCTAGAACTTGTATTTAGTATTATATAGTTTGTCATGAGGCGAGGCCTGTCCCAACCCATATGGGTATTGCTCCTTACCTAGAGGCTTTGTAGACTATGTAAATTAAAGTATGGTCAAGTAGCGTACTATAGACAGCGTGGCTCCAACGACCTAGTCTTATGCATTTACTTTTGGCTTGTTAATACAGTTTACTTTCTTTTGACAGCATGTTCGAATATGGAAACCTCTTAAATGTTCATAGAAGGTGCATAGTTATATGTTGGTTCTCCCGAGCCTTGTCGGCAACGGGTGTTAATCCGCCTTGATGGGACTTAGGGCATGAAAAAATCTATAATTAAATCAACACTTAAATTAAAATATAGATCACCCATGCATAAATCAAGCTTTTAAGGGGGACATGGACATTTATAATTTCATGATCTCAATGCAAACTATGATATAAGGGCTTAAATCAACTTTAAATCATCAATAAAGCACAGTCCATACTCCAACTGCATTTATAAAATCATAAATCTCAAAAGCCATATTTAAAGTAAGTGAAATTCCTTGAAAAATAAATTGAAAAGAGTTTGGGTCTTCTTGGTTGAAAGGGACTAAGAATCAATCCCACATGCCTTAATTGAGAGGCTGAAATGGAGAAGAATCTACCTTGAAGTTGAATCTCAATTGAACCCTAGCATGAGTCTTGAGAGGAGAGTTTAAGGAGGATCTTTTGGAATGATTTTAGGGTCAGAGTGTTTTCAATGAGAATGAATTAGAATGGAAGGGTATCAGCTGATTTAGGGGTCTAGGATAGGTAAAAAGGTCATAAAACACATTTAAAATAAGTCGTATTTACCTAAAAACAATTAATGAAACGGATGGAAAATGGGCCATCACAGCTATACTGGCACCTACACGGCCCGTGAGACATTTCATGGCTCATGAATAGTGCCCGTGAGATGACACTTAAACAAATTTTTACAATGCTCAACACTTAGAATTCTCTAAAGCAAAAGGGGTGCCATACAGATGGGTACACGGCCCTTATGACACTACACGGTCTTGTCAAGGGCTGTGAGATGACACATAGAAAACTCTTGCACGAAAAAGTTACAAGATGGTAATTTCATACTTAGAAAAAAAATTCATTGCGAGCTATACGAGGGGATACTCAGTCCGTGTGACTACACACTAGCCGTGTGGGCCCCCCTTCGAGTGACACTTGGTCAACTATTCTCATGGGAGAACATTATGAGATACGATAAAGTCCTTCGAAAATCCAGGTCCTTACGTCATCTCCCGCGTAGGAACATTCATCCCTGAATGTGCAACAACAAGGCTTGAAAGCTGGACTTCAGATGTGAAACATCTGAGCACAAGGTACCATACATAGTTAATCAGTTGAAGATCATAAAGTCTTTAAAACCTATATCAACGTGTATTCAAATTATTCTAAATATTATAAAGAAAATCATTTTCGTTCATATGTATGTATGTCATGTCATGAGACTCAAGAGTGAAAGAATTAGGGCTATTTAGAAGAGGAAGAACCTAGTACCTTAGGCTTGAGTAGATTGGAAAAGATAGGGATATCACTTCATCATGTCCAACTTCACCTCCCATGTAGCACTTTGCATGTGATGATTTCTCCAAAGAACCTTCAGTGAAGCCATATCCTAGTTACGTAGCCGCTTCACTTGTCTATCTAAAATCTCCATCGGCACTTCCTCATAGGACAAGTTCTCCTCAACCCCGATTCCCTCCAAAGGCACAATAGTGCTAGGATTACCGACTAACTTCCTCAACATAGACACATGGAAGATGGGGTGAATGGAACTCAAGTCCGGAGAGAACTCTAAACTATAAGCCACACTCCAAATTTTCTCAACGATCTCATAAGGGCCAACATACCAGGACTAAGCTTCCCTTCTTACCAAAACGCATCACACTCTTCACTGGTGAAACCTTCACATATACCCAATCACCTATATCAAATTCAAGATCCCTCCTCCTAACATCCAAATAGGACTTTTGGAGACTGTGTGTCGTCTTCAACCTTTCTCTAATCACCTTCACCTTTTCCATAGGCCCCCACGCTAAATCCGATCCAATCAATTCCATTTCTCCTAATTCAAACCACCCCACCGATGACCTATACCTCCTCCCATACAAGGCCTCAAATGGTGCCATACAAATGCTAGCATGGAAGCTATTATTATAGGCAAACTTAATGAGTTTGCAGGATGATCATCCCAATTACCCTTGAATTCAAACACATAAGCCCTCAACATATCCTCCAAGGTTTGAATAATCCTCTTAGCTTGCCCATCGGTTTGAGGATGAAAAGTGGTGCTTAACTTAATCTCACGTCCAAGTCCCATCTGAAATGATCTCTACATGTGGAAAGTGAATTGGGTGCCATGATCCAATATGATGGACTTAGGAATACCATGCAATCTCACCAATTCTTTGATGTATAATCTTGCGTAATCCTCCATTCTATAGGTATTCTTGACCGGTAGGAAATGAGATGACATAGTCGTACGATCAATGATGACCCAAATGGAGTCAAATATCCTTCGAGTCTGAGGCGAACCAACCACAAAGTCCATGTTCACATCTTCCAACTTCCATGTGGGACTCTCAATATCTTGAGTCAAGCCACCGGGCCTTTGGTGCTCTACCTTCACTATTGACAACTTGGACATTTGGATACGAACTTAGATATGTCCTTTTTCATAGCATGCCACCAATACACTTCCTTCAAATCCGATACGTGTTAGTGGACCCCGAGTGAACAGAATAATGAGAGTTGTGAGCCTCATTCATGATTACCCTTCTAAGATCATCCATATCGGAAACAGAAAGCCGGTCTTTGTACCGGAGCACACAATCTCCCCCTTGGCAGAACACCTCTATCTCTTTTTCGGCAACAAACTTCTTCAATTCAATCAACGATGGATCTAAATCTTGCTTAGTTTTTACATCAACCACCACGTAGATTCTGCCCCACTTTAAACATGTATACCACCATCGTTCGAGTCACCTGACCTAACACCTAACCTAGCCAACAGGTGAACATCCTTCACTAACTCATCCATCTCGCCTTCAACATGCACCATACTACCTATAGATTCCCTACTAAGGGCATCGGCTACCACGTTTGCTTTGTCAGGATGATATTAAAAACTCATCTCGTAGTCCTTTAGGAGTTCTCACCTTCTCCTTTGTCTCAAGTGGATATCTATTTGAGTGAATATATATTACAAACTATTGTGATCGGTGAATACGTCAACATGAACCCCATATAAATAGTGCGTCCAAATCGTCAAGGCAAAGACAACCTCCGCCAACTCATGATCATGTATTGGGTAATTATGCTCATGCACCTTCAACTTCCTTGATGAATTTGCTATTACCTTACCATGTTGCATAAGCACACAACCCCACCTAATCCGTGAGGCATTACAATACACTAAAAATCCCTCAAAGCTATTTGGTAAGGTCAAGATGGGAACCGACGTAAGCCGATCCTTCAAGGTTTTGAAACTCTGATCGAAATCATCTGACCACACAAACTTAGCCTCCTTTTGTGTCAATTTAGTCAACGAAGATTCAATAGATGAGAACCCTTAAATGAACCTCCTATAATAGTCGGCCAACCCAGATAGCTTCGAATATCTTCAGGAGTCAACAGTCTGGGACAATTCATCATGGCCTTGGTCTTCTTGGCATCCACCTTGCTGCCATCACCGGACACCACATGACAAAGAAAGGCCACTTCACCTAACCAGAATTCACATTTGCTAAACTTGGCATGCAACTTCTTATCCCTCAAGGTTTGTAGAACCATTCTCAAATAATCCCCATGTTCATGCTCACTTCGGGAGTAAATGAGAATATTATCTATGAAGACCACCGCAAAACGGTCAAGAAATTGCTTGAACACCCGATTAATCAGATCCATGAAGACGATCGAAGCATTGGTTAAGCGGAATGACATCACCACAAAGTCAAATTGCACATACCTTGTCTGAAAGTCCATCTTGGGAATATCACACTCCCTAACCATCAACTGGTGATACCCAGAATGAAGGTCAATCTTTGAGAATTGAATAGCCCCTTGAAGCTAGTCGAACAAGTCATCAATCCTGGGCAACGAATACTTATTTTTAATGGTCACCTATTTTAGTTGCATATAATCAATACACATTTGAAGAGATCCTTGGAAATCAATTTTCGGGCCTTGAAGTAGGAAATAAACAGACCTTTAATAGAGGAGTCACTAACCTTCCACTCGAGAACGGGCTCACCGGGAGGTTGGAACTTGACCTTTCGGGTTCTAAAATCTATAGAAACATATGATGCTTGCAACCAATGCATCCCAAGAATCACATTAAAATCGAACATCTCAAGTTCCACAAGGTCACACGAGGGACCTTTGTGCAACACAAAAATCGGACAACCATGATAGACTCTATGTACAATAACGGATTCACCCACGGGAGTATAATTCGAGAAAGGGTCCTTCTAAATCATGGGATTCAAACCAAACTTAATCGCTAATAGAGGAGTCACAAAAGACAAATTTTCTCCTCGGTTAAGCAAAACATAAGCATCAAAATCAAGAATTTTAACATACCAGTCACGACTTCCGGAGCTTCCTTAACCTCTTGACGGGCATAGAGTGCATGAAACCTGTTGTTCGTTGGAGCAACACTTGCGGAGCTCTTTGTGTGCATTGACCGCCTTGAGCAAATTTGTGGTTTTTATCACCACACCCATAACAAGCACCCAAATCCCTCCAACAAGCACCTGTGTGGGGCTTCTTACACTTGCCACAAAGAGAATAACCCCTGTCTACCACCAACCGGTGCCCTAGGAGGAGGTGACCTGGCATTAGCGACCCGAGAACCAGAATGTTGCCCCTGTTGGAAGAGACCAAAACCACCACTCTGAGAATCGGAGTATCCACCATAGAAACAGGCCCTCTTAGGATCATGTACCCTCCTCTCCTTGTGTTTCTCCCCTTAGATTTGTTCAATATAAACCATGAGTCTAGAAATATCCATATCCCGTATTAGCAGGGCAGTACGACATTCTTTTACAAGAAAATCAGAGATACCAAAAATGAACTTGTGCATCCTTTCATGTAGGTCAGCAACAAGTGACGGAGCATACTTGGAGAGTATTGTGAATTTGAGGGCATAGTCCCTTACACTCATACCTCCTTTTTTGAAGTTAATATATTCATTCATCTTGGCCTCCCTGAGCTCAAGTGGAAAGAAGAGATCCAGGAATGCAAGTTTGAACTCTTCCCAATTGACATCACCACCGCAAACCCTCTCCTAAGACCATTGGGCGTACCAAACTTGAGCCACATCTTTCAGTGGATAGGCAATTGATTCAGCCTTCTCTTCCGAAGTGACACCCATAATGTTCAATATCTTGGTGCTAACCATCCTCATCTGCCTTCGATCCATGGAACTTCAGCGGATTCATCCGGGTGAAATCCCTTACCCTAGAAGCTGGAGTAGGATCCCGTGGAAGTTTAGCTTGCCTAGTCTGTGATGTTACTACCTTGGTAAGCATGGCAAAGGTTGTATGAAATTCACCATTAGAGATGGGTTCATCCATAGGCCCTTGAGGTGCCTGATCCTCATCAACTAGAGCTGGCCTTAGTGGGTGGGGTTTCCTAGAGGCAACTTCTAAAATGGAGAAACGACACTGTCAAGATGAGGAGACCAAATATACGAGCCATAGCACAACATAAGGCATGAAGAAGTGAGGCAATTCCTAGAATGCCTTCGTATTCTCCCAATCATAGGCATGGTGCACTTCACACCTATGAATAGGACTTTACTTAACGCAGCATCTTGGACTCCGAGGACCATTTTTAAACCTAGTGCTTTGATATTATCTTTTGTAATGATACGAGGCTAGGGCCTAGAAGTGACACAGCGAATGGAAACCTGAGAGTCACCAAACAATCCTTGAAGTATCCAATTCCATATCATTAGTACGGAAGTGCATTCAAATAATAAATACGTAATATTAAGGGATGGGTTAGTAGGACTCAAACTATGGGGACATCGAGGGGAAATGGATTTACATGGATTCAGATAACACATAGCATATAAGAACTAAGTGGCAGGTAAGCAGGACTCACTCTATGGGGCAAAATAGGACTTAGGATCTTCCACATTTCCACACCAAACATGCATACACATCTAAATTTTCCCTAATCAATCCATAATGGCCATATACAATAGGTAACCAAAATCATAAGGCAAATACAACACATAGTATATAAATCCATGAGAGTCTAAAAGATGTCCAATGACGGCTCTAGTCATAAGATGGAACGAGGCCAAGACATGTCCCGGGATCACCCTCAAATAAGAAGGTAGACATATGATAACATAGATAGAAGGGAGGTCGCTTCTCCGTAGAGGATGAGACTCACCATAAGTTCAACTTTTAGAATTGAGCTACTCGTCAAGCGGTGGATAGTCATAGCGCTTGTCCTCTACATGGTAAAATCATGTATGCATAGAGTATGCGTTAGTACATTTGAATGTACTAAGTATGTGGGCATGAAATGCAAATGATTTGTTAAACCTGCACTTAAATGTTAGATGACAAGGGCACATAATATAGAAAGAATAATATATCCAAGGAGAAATATACAATATGCCATGAAATGCATGATGCATGAATGAAATGATATTCATATATAGCGGGGATGTGACCTCAACTGACAAGAGTAAGACTATGTGAGCTAGTACTTTGAATCCCGATGAAATCCCCTGACTGGTACAGTGGTGGTCTACTTGCCAAAGGTAAACCATACTTCACCTTATGGGAATATCACCCATTTCGTATGACACAACCCCCTTATGGGAATATTACCCATTTCGGAAAGAATTTTCATACCATAATATAATAATTTATCTTATGGGAACATCACCCATTTCAGATAGCATTCTCATAACATATACCAGGGACATAGTTCGAGGAAAGGGAGAGTACCCTTGGGGATAGCCCTAATGTCCCTAGTCCATCGATGTTAAGTCAACATGCCATGAGAATACATATAATGTATATATACGTACTTTTAAAAAGGCAATAGTCATTTCAAATCCGATCAATGCACATTTACGCTCAAATGCCAAATCGTAGCATGTAATTATAATATTCATGCATAGGACTAGCTCGATTACAAATACGGAATGGTGCAAGCACCCAAAATGCTCAAAGATCCATAATCATAAGACATTTATGTGATCATATTCTTGTCATAACCATAATCTTATCAAATTCATTCCATTAAACATAATTGGGCTTAACCTACTTCATAATTTTCATAAAAACCAATGTCCATGAATGCAAATGCCATGAATGATGTGAGAATAACATGGGTAATTGAGATACAATCTAGAATCAATAATATAATACGAAATTGAAGTAAATCCATAATTAAATCCACATTTAAATCATAATATAGATCACCCATGCATAAATCTAGCTTTAAAGGGGACATGCACATTCATAATTTCATAATCTCAATGCAAACTATAATTTAAGAGCTTAAATCAACTTTAAAATCATCAATAAAGCACAACCCATACTTCAATTAAATTTATAAAATCAAAAATCTCGAAAACCATATTTAAAGTAAACAAAATTCCATGAAATATCAATTGAAAAGAGCTTAGGTCTTCTTGGTTGAAAGGGACCAAAAATCAATCCTACATACCTTGATTGAGAGGCTGAAATTGAGAAGAATCTAGCTTGAAGTTGAATCTCAATTGAATCCTAGCTTGAGTCTTGAGAGGAGAGCATAAGGAGGGTCTTAAGGAATGATTTTAGAGTGAGTGTTTTTTCAATGAGGATGAATTAGAATGGAAGGGTATCAACTTATTTAGGGGTCTAAGATAGGTAAAAAGGTCATAAAACAAAATTAAAGTAAGTCATATTTACGTAAAAGCCATTAATGAAACGAATGGAAAATGGCCCATCACGGCTTTACTGGTACCTACATGGTCTGTGAGACACTTCATGGCCCGTTAACAGTGCTTGTGAGGTGACACTTAAATAAATTTTTGCAATGTTCAACACTTAGAATTTTCCAAAGCAAAAAAAGTGCCATACGCACGGCTACACGACCCGTGTGACACTACACGAGTCGTGTCAAGGGCCGTGAGGTGACACATAGAAAAATCTTGCACGAAAAAGTTACGAGATGGTAGTTTCGTGCTTAGAAAAAAATTTTCCATCACGACCTATACGGGGGGCCACACGACCCATAACATACCACACGGATCATGTGGGTGGCCGTGTACCCACACTTAGCCTGAAACTCTCTGTAGAATCTCAGTAATTGAAATTATGGCCATGTACCCCTCCACTAGAGGCCACACGATCTGTGTGGCTTCACACTGGCTGTGTGGGCCCCCATGGAGCGGCACTTGGACAAATTTCTCTCAGGACAACATTATGAGGTCCGATAAAGTCGTTCGAAAAGTTGGGTCCTTACACTTGCATGCTATACACTAGACAAGAATTAAGTTATTTGGTGATATTATGTTGGGGAATCATGGGGAACACAATACCCTAGTTGTTCTCTGCTATTGATCTTTCTCTCATGATAGTTAGTTAGTTTATTTTTCTCATCGATTTTTGCTAACTTCCCCCCTTGGGAATTGTATTGGTTAACTACTCAGATTGCTTATTCGTGAATTTTCCTTTAGTCTATGTATTCCCTGTGTGTTCGACCCTAACCATGGTTAGGTTCTATATTTTGACAGCGACCGCTTTATCCTCTAGAAAGGAGGTGTAACTTGGGCGACGATCACAAAGAGCGCGTAGTTAGTGATAGGAATAAACATAATAACTTCTAATGGCATGACATGAATCATAATGAAGTGAAGCATTTCCTAAAATGCCTTATCGCCTCCTATCTGTAGTTGTGGTATGCTTCACAACTATGAAGAGGACTCTGATCGACATGGTGAGTTGGATTTTCGAGGACCATTTATAAAATTAGTGCTCTGATACCAAGCTTCTCATGATCCAAGCCTAGGGCCTAGATATGACACGGCAAATGGGAAACCCAAGGGTAACCAAACAAGCCTCTTAGCATATCTTTTGTAGATCCTTGGTTGCGGAAACATAAGCAAGCATAAACCACATAACTTCTAAGGGAAATGGTGCTTTGGACTCACGCTATGAGGTAAAGAAGGAAAAAGGGTTTGCATGAATCACAAAGCAAACAATAACTGAGGGAAGGGTATGCATGAATCGAGCTATAGGAAAGTAGGGACTTAGGACTTTCATCACCTTCCATCAACATCAACATTATCAAATGACATCACATTGGGAATGGTACTAAGGAATAAGTCTCTATAAAAGCTCAACATCACAACATATGTACATAGCATGAGTATCCAACGATTCCTATAAATAAAAATCGGGCAGGGGCCAAGACAAGTCCCAGGCCACCCTCATCCAGAAAAGTAAAGTGAAATAAAGCCTTAATATAAACAACATAGAACTCATGTATTATCCCCGGAATAGAGGACTCACCACTAAAAATGATCTTCTCAAATGAAGCAAGCCATGTGGAGGATGTCAAGGAGCATTGGTCCCTACATGGTGACATCATGGAGGTAAAATGTATGTATTGGTACATTGGATGTACTACTATATGGCATCCAATGCACATAACATAAGCCATGAAATTAGTAAGAAACATGATCATTTAGAAACTTTACTTGAACGATTAAACATTAGATTAAGAGGGACATAGATAGTCATACATAAGTAAAATAGTAATATCTTTTTGTAAAATCTGTCTTTTAAATCAAAGAGAGATTTATCTAGTTTAAGTTAAACTCTAGTAATTATAATGATGGACACCATACATTCTTCAAAATAAAGTTGTATATCTCTATGGTGAATTCCATTTCCAATATAAAGGGGCCTTAACATATGTGAAGAGAACCATTTGAACCTTAGAGATAATGGGTTACACAACTTTAAGACACTTTTGGACATGACATAAAGAAACCATCATAATCATCATAAAAGGACAAGTTGGGACCATACGGAGAACATGAACATGTGTGAGAGCAACCTTTAACTGATATAAACCATGTGACCTAAACCATGGAGTCCCGATGTTCCCCCTACATCAGAAGAAGGGCAAAGTTACTTGCCAAGCAACCTTCTAAGATGCCTAAGTAGATTCACTAAAGCTAGATATTAAGAAACCTCTAATAACAGTTGGTCTAGAAGTCGACCTCGACCAGTGGTGACCCCTATTTCATATAGTGGCATGTAGTTATGGGACAACGAGATTCTACTAACGATCTCTTTCCCTAGGTATGGGGGTATCTGCATATATCCCGAGGTCCACTCGGTGCTAAGTGTGACTCTCACGGAATGGGCATAAAGATAAACCATAGAATTATCTAGAGTGGGGATGTATTCTTCTAACCCCTCCCATATGTCATGTGAAACAATGTAGAGGTATTCTACTATCCCATCCTAAAAGACTTTTGAACAAAGATCATCATCATAAGGATAGTTCCTAAATCTTATCGATGCCTCTATTATCAGCCTATCATCATCTTCTAAGCTTTACTAGGTGGAGGACTCATACCTCAATGATTCATTAATTATTGACATCAAATAGACTAGTCCCACTGGACATACAAACGTGGGTATAATCATGATATGTATAATCTTATATACCATGCCAACGTGGAGGGGTGGAATTTACAATTAAGTATAACTCATAGGAATTTAATGAATTTCAAAACATACTTTAGAACCTCATCATTTATCATATTCATTACTTGCATCTCTTGCAATAAACTATTTAAGCTTTATTATGTAAACTTTTTCAAAACATGGTGGGTCTATGCATGGAAGCTCAAAGTCATGTAAGACAAGAGTATAGAACATGAATGAAGGAAAAAAAATCATTTAGGAACTGCTCAAGTCAACGCACGTATCATGAAATTCATCTCAAAATCCATAATATTAGAAACCTACACATTGAGATTCAAAAATCCATAAAAGATTAAGATAAGAAATATTCTAAACTTCATCTTTTAAATCATCCTAAACAACCTACCACAAATATTCATAACATTCTTTCAAACATAGATGTGGGAACATGAAGTTCGTATTGTAAAATTATCAACTTCTTAACACTTCATAGTATCATAACATTCATAACTTTAAATATCATAAAATCATTCATATTAGAAAACCCTTGAAATAAATTCATGTAATTTCATTCAATAGATAAAGATTCTCAACATAAATCATGCTTAATAGGAGTAATATAAGAAGTACCTATAAGAAATCAACAATTAATTTTGAAGGATTTCATAAAAAGGGTTTTGGGGATCCATGGTTGGAGAACCCAAGGATGAAGAGACCAACATACCTTAATCTTGAGATTTCATGAAGGAAAATTTAAGGAAGAATTAGTGTTTCATTAGTATTCTTGAATTCTAAAGAAAGTTTCTTGAAGTCTTGAGATTGAATGGAAGGTTTTGGGGAGTATTTGGGAGAGGATTTGGGTTAAAATGGCTCACAAGAGTGTATAAGAGTAAATTGAGTTGAAAACCTTCAGAACGCCCTTTTTGATAGTTTTTGAAACTTTTCAGTGCGATTTGTCGACCTATTCATTGATGCACCAAATGCATTAAGCGGTCAAAATGACCGTCATCTATTTTGATAGCCTAGACAAGCTTTGGTAAAATGGTCATAATCGTTTACTCTGAACTCAAAATAAGGTTAAATCAGATATTTTAGAAAGCTAATTCAAAGACCTACAATTTGTAAGTAGTGGGTCACTCAATTCATTAAATGCTAAGATATATGCCCATTTAACTTTGATCCTTAACTGAATACATACAGACACTTATCCAGTTTGAATTCTTTGGTCTTGGCTCGATGTTAGAGATGCCCCATGACCCCAAACCCCATGTAATTGACTATCAATACCTATAAATTGATCACACTACGTTAAAAGTCAGCATGTTAAGCCCATATGCGTATGCGAAATGACTTGGGTCCTAACATAAGATCAAGGGCGTTACATCATACAACTAGGAATGCATCATAAACTTTATGACTAAATAAATTTACCAAAACTTCATAACATACCTAAACCTTGGACCCAAAGTAAGATCAAGAAACTTGAGCTTTGTGGAGAAAAGGAATACACAAATCAAATGAAATACCGTAGCAAGGATCTATGGAAGAAATCATGAACTTTGAGGAAGAAAACCCAAAACCCTAGCTTTGCCTTCAATGCAGGAGCTTGAGAGATTGAGAGGATTTGGGACTCATGTTTTAGAAGAATCTTTTAGGAATAAGGGTAAATGGGGGAGTATAAAACTGATATAACGCGGGCAAGAGGACAAAATCACATAGCATTGGGTTTAGAATATAAGGCAATGAAAAAATCACCTTTTTTAAAACTCCCTAGATCTAACCTCGAAGGCCTGATTACGGGCCATAGATGAATGTATGACCCATACTTCAAGGTCTCGTAAACCTTGGCCCCTTTTTCTGCTCTCTAACTTCCACTCAATCGATACCTTTTATGCTTCGTAATTGAGTCCATGACCTATCCTGCATATCGTGAACCAAGATCCAGAAAACATCCTATCAAGCTCCAAAACCCTTGAATCATTTCATGATCCATAAAATATTTCTTGGGTCATATGGCGCTTCATAATTCCATTCTATATTTGGCAAGATTTCCAGTTTCCAGGACCCCGTCTATGATGCACCATTACAATACGATATGACACTCTATGACCAGTAAACTCTTCTTGTACTTCACTTCCAAACTTCAAACTTTCACAATACCCAATCTACGAGGCTTTTGTATGGTCCGTGAACCAAGGAACAACCCATACTTAGTTCTCACAGTTCAGATCCAGTGGCTCAATTTCAATATTTTTCCTTGTCTCGACTTCAAACTTGCAGGGCGTTACATGGAAGAATTAAGAAAATGCATGGGGATGAACTCAATTCGTGTCGTAGTGATTTCAGTCCAAAAGGTGTTGAGCAGCTAGGAAGTACAAAAGTACACTACACTGGTTGTTGAAAAGGGAGGAGTAATATTGCATGTAGTTGTGCTTCAACATGGCACAACCTAACACTACCATATGGAAATGATATGGCTAGTGGTGTTACCCATATATATATATACACATATATATATGTATATATATATATACACATATGTATATATATATACATATATGTATATATATATATACATATATATATGTGTATATATATACATATGTGTATATATATATATACATATATATATGTATATATATATATATATATATATATATATATATATATATATATATATATATATTCTTGTATCCATGGAAATTGTGTCATTACTCGGGCCTAGGGCCTAATACTGACATGGCGAAGGAAACCTGAGAGTTCCAAAGCAACCTCATAGTATCCATATACACGTGATTAATTTAAAAGTGCATGATTAAGCAAAAAACACATAATTCTAAGGGACGAGTAAGTTGATTCACGCTATGGGGATGTCATAGAGATAGGGATTCGCATGGATTCACATAGCACATAGCACATAGAACTAAGGGATGGGTAAGTATGTCTCACAGTATGGGGATAGAGAGACTTAGGACTTCCCATATTTCCACATCTCATCATGAACATATCATCATAACAATAATTACATGAATAGACATACCATAGTCTCCATAAGCAAATCGCATTAACATATGACAAAGCTGTACAAGGAGGTTACAGGTTGTCCAACCATGCCTCTAGGTCATAGAATAAGACAAGGGCCAAGACAAGTCTCAAGCTTACCCTCAAAGTATAGACATAAAATATCATGTTATAAGAAGTAGATAGGACGTGGTTTAAGGGCTCACCATAAGCAACTCTAATGATCGAAGCTAACTATCAAGGGGTGGATGAAGATAGTCTCTGGTCCCTACATGGTTAGATCATGTAGGCAAAGAGTATGTGTTAGTACATTTGAAGGTACTAAGTATGCGGGCATGCAATAAATATGAACTCATTAAACCTGCAATCGATGTTAGATGACAAGAGCATTTACATAGAAAGAAATATATTAGAAAAAAGTATAATATCAATATTCCATGAAATACATGATGCATGAAATGTCATAATACTTAACATAGTGGGGATGGTACCTCAACTGGCATATAAAACAAGCGATCTATTACTTGAAATCCCGATGTAGCCTCTACAGTGAAGAAAGAGTGGATTACTTGCCAAAGGAACCCATACACTCACCTTATGAGAACAACACCCATTTCAGAGAGGGACTCGCCTTACGAGAACAACACCTATTTTGAAGAGTACCTTATCTTATGGGAACAACACCCATTTCAAAATCGATTTCCATAATACATCATAATCATCCACAAAGGGGCATACACATGAACCTATATTTGGCACATAGTTATGGGACTTGAGGATGATACCCTGGGAAATAGCCACCCCCACACACACACAAGTCCGCTCGGTGCAAAATCATCATCCCAAAAGAATATGTATATATATACATACTTTTAAAAGGAGAATAAGTCTTTACCAATCTTCTCATGCAAACATAGGCTTAAAAGCTAAACGTACTCCATAATTATGAGTACTTGAGCTAAAAACCAAATCATACTTCACTCCATACTTTCATGCATAGGAATAGCCCATTCATACTTGTACATGTTAGTTTACACACCCATAATTGCTAAAGAAGCCATATCATAGACATTATGTGATCACATGTCATGTTATAATCATACTTCTCTTGAAATCATAGTCATAAACATAATTGGGTCTTAACCTACTTCATAAGATTTACGAAAGTCAATGTTCATGCATGTATATGCCATGAATAAATGAGAGAATAGCATAGGTATTAAGAGGACATATGTAACACCCCACATCTTACATGTACTAGTCCAACATAGATGAAACATGATATGGCAGGGTCAAATCCGCAGACATTTTAAAAGTGCGTGAATTTTAGATTAAAGGGGTATATGTATGTCTAACGCTTAAGATGACCGAGTGTATATAATTTTTAAGTCAAGTTAAGGAGATTGTGACCTTAAATGAAGTCAAATAAGTGAAGTGTTGGTGAGACTTAGGAAGCTAGCAGGTGAGTCACCTACGTGCTTAGCTTAAATAGGCTAGGTAAACGGAGATAAGGCCTAATACCGAATTTGTTCAAGTCCGATAAAGAATAAACCTCGAGTTAAGGATGTCCTTTGGTCCCATGGTTTAGCATCATAAAAGGACAACATTTTCAGCCCAAGATGAATAGGAATAAGGGCCAAATTACATTCACAACCCAATTCACAAATAGGGCCCAAATTAAGTGGGTTTAAGTGAGAAATATTTACAACAAAGCCCATCCAATTGAAGCCCAATAAGGCCCAAGTGAAAAGGAAAAGTTGCTGCATCATAACCTTAATAAAGTAAGGCTGGAAATTCAAAAGAAAGTCGGCCAAAAGTGGCCTTATAAAAGGGAGCAAAATCCAACAATTTTTAGTCATTATCTTAAGGCCAAAAATTAGATTTGTCTCAAAATTTCTCCTTGCTCTTTCTTCACTTTGTAAAGCAGCCAAGGCTCACCTCTAGGGTTCTTGAGGAGAACCTAATCCTTCAAGGCTAAGGTAAGTAAAAATACCTATGGTTTGGTGTAATATTTCCATGAAAAGCATGAAGAGTATGCTAGTTGTACTTGTGAAGGAATTTGGGACAGCGTGTGCTCCAAAGATTGTCGTCCACTTTTCTTGTTAAGTAAGAGGATTTTCTCTTGTTGGTTGGTTGGATTATGAATTAATATATATGTTTTTAACAAGGTTTGGTTCTGTAGTGGTGAAAGAAGGCTGCTGCACCATTTTTACCTTCCGCGAAAATGAGTTCTTATATGATACCTAAATTGCGCCCTTAGTAGGAATTTGTGGACTGAATATTGGGAATGGTTGTCTCATGTTTTCCATCCACTTGGGGGACTGTTTTTGTACTGTTTTAGGACTATATTTGTGTGTAATTATGTTGAGGACATTTTGGTTGAGGTTGAAACAGATTTGGAATTGTTGACGCTGAAATGTAGCGAAAGAATGTAATGTTGTGTTGCCTACTTGCGTGTTGTGTAGATTTGTTGTCTGTTGTACTTTATGAGCTATTGTAACGCTGTTATGGGACTAAAAATAGCTGGATGTGACATGTATATAGGAATGTGTATTAGAAAATATGATTAAGAGTGGAAATGTTGAAAGAATACTCTTTGGTTGCTAATTCCGAGCTTGCTGCCCGGATATTATTTTTGGGTGAAATTGGATTACCAAGATATGTTTATTAGCTGCTAATACTAGTTTTATCACCTACTATATTATAGATAAGTGTTTGGAGGAAAAGGATACTACTCCGAGGTAATAACGACATAGTACAACGAGATATGGAAGGCTACTTGATTTCCTATTACTTGGCATGAAATCTACGTCCGTCCTTGGTACATAGAGGGCACTTACCAACTACGACATCACTAATAATTGTGTCTCCACTCTTTAACATGTTCATATGCTCCCATACATAGCCATTGTCAAACCTGCATACGTACTTGGATACCAAAGATACATGAGTTCCTTTTTACCGAACAAACTCCATGGGTTGTTTAATCTCCTATACGGTTCATTAGTTGTGTATCTCTCGTTTCATTGTGGTATTATCTTGTATGGATATTTATATGTCACATGTCTATATTCCTATAGTTATAAATGTTATGACCACTAAAAGAATCATCTGGAGAGTAAATAAAAGACAACTCAAAGTTGCTTATTAATGGGTCGTATTCCAGGGGTGGAAGAATCACCTAGCATGGGTCGATCCCATATTACGGGGGGTATCCTAGGGTGAGAGGAAAGCCTAGCATGGGTCGATCCCGATATTGATTTACCACTGATCAGCTGGTCATTTACATGATATATGTAAAGAATGGTACAATAATAAAAACACATAAAGTACATAATTCCACAGTATGACTAAAGGTGGTCTTTTCATCCTTACACACCAGTGTGTGATATCATTTGAGTTCTTATTTCATATACAATATTTCCTGCCTTACATATTCACTACATTATCTCGCACTGACGTCCTATACGGGGCACCTGCATTTCATGCTGCAGGTATAGGAGTTACTAGATCTCCCCAGTAAGAGTACAGGACTTTCAAGCTGCTATTACTAAGCTCCAGGTTACTTCGAGGCTTGTGTGTTTAGAACTTGTATTTTGTATTGTATAGTTGGTCATGATGCGGGGCCTGTCCTGACCCATATGGATATTGCTCCTTTCATAGAGGCTTTGTAGACTATGTAAATTAAAGTGTGGTCAAGTAGCATACTATATACATCGTGGCTCCAACGGCCTAGTCTCATGCATTTACTTTTGGCTTGTTAATATAGTTTACTTTCTTTTGACAGAATATTGAATATGGGAACCACTTAAATGTTCATAGCAGGTGCATAGTTATATGTTGGTTCTCTCGAGCCGTGTTGGCAACGGATGCCAGTCCGCCTTAAAGGGACTTAGGGTGTGACAAAAGTGGTATCAGAGCCGGTCGTCCTAGGGAGTCTACAAAGCCGTGTCTATGTAGAGGCTTGTTTATGGATGTGTTGTGCACAACATTTATAAGCAAGAGGCTACGTGGCATTTAGGAGTAGTCACTTTCTTTTTATTCTTTAGATCGTGCCATAGAGCCAAGTGTTGTAGATTGATTGTTTATAACCTCTAAATTATTTTATACAGCAAGTATGCCTGAAACAAGAAAAAGCAAAGGCAAGGGAAAGGAAGTGGAAGTGGTAGTTGGTGCACCCAGTCGGGTGAGACGAGGAAATGAGGCACAAGATGAGTTTCTATCACAAACATCTCCAACTCCTCCAGCTCCTGATGAACCAGGAAGTAGTGAAACTCCCCCAGAACCACCTACCGATACTACCGTGCAGGACCTGAGAAATGCGGTCCAATTATTGACACGGATAGTTGCTGGCCAGAGCCAAACACAAGAAGGCCCAATTATAGGTGCAAGTGGTGTGAATAGGGCAGCTAGAACGAGGATACATGACTTCTTTAATTTGGACCATCCATCTTTTACCAGGTCAGATCCTAATGAAGATCCACAAGACTTCATCGATCAAATCCAACGCACCTTAGATGTTATGCACATAAGCGGCACAGAAGTTGTGGAACTGGCAGCATAGAGATTAAAGGGTGTGGCGATATTGTGGTATGAAGCTTGGAAGCAATCTAAGGGTATAGATGCACCTCTAACTACCTGGAAGGAGTTCAAAGAGGTATTTCTTGACCATTACTTGCCATACAAGATTCGAGAGGCCCGAGCAGATCATTTTCTGAATCTTCACCAAGGGAATATGAGCATGAGGGAGTATAGCCTTCAATTTAATTCCCAGTCCAGGTATGCTCCGAATGTAGTTGCTACCATGGCAGATAGAGTTCATCGATATGTGGATAGGTTGGATTCATATCTGGTCAGAGACTGCACCACTGCTTCTTTGAATAAAGACATAATTATAGCGAGGATGCAAGCATTTGCACAAAAACTAGAAGATCAAAGACAAAGAAGAAAAACACAAGAATTAGAAAAAGGGCAGTCTAAGAGGGCCAGATCTACAGGGCAGTTTGTACCGTCCCAAGGTGAGTTTAGGCCTCGATTTCCTAATAAACCACCTAGACCATCATCCTCCTACTCTACATTCAGTGCTCCACCACAACTTCAAGGGTCTAAAGGTAATCAGTTCAGTCAAAGAAGTGAGGGACACGCTGCACGGACAATAGGATATTCGGCCAGCCAGGAGATTCCTCCTAGGCAGCCTTGCAAACAATGTGGGAGGAGTCATTTAGGTAAATGTCGTGTTGGAACAGATGCTTGTTATTGGTGTGGTGTACCAGGGCATATAATGAGAGATTACCCAAGAAGACATATGGGTGATATAGCATAACCTACTGGGTCAGTTATTGCATCATCATCATCTGTTCCTCTATTAGGTAGGGGTCAGCAAACACCTACAGGCCGTGGTAGATGTAGTAGAGGGGTAGCTAGCTCCAGCGGAGCCTAGAATCGCACTTATTCTTTGGGGAGTCGGCAAAATTTAGAAGCTTCACCAGATGTGGTCACAGGTACATTGTCCACCTTTTCACATAATGTGTATGCAATAATTGACCCTGGTTCTACATTATCATATATCACTCCACTAGTGGCTGGGAAGCTTAAAAGAACACCTAAATTATTGAACGAGCCATTTGAAGTGTCTACACCAACCGGTGAATCTGTTATAGCTAGAAAGGTCTATTATGACTGTGTAGTAACTGTTTGTGATCGTGACACATTGGCGGTCCTTGTTGAGTTAGATATGGTGGAATTTGATGTTATAATAGGTATGGACTGGTTAGCTTCTTGCTATGCTACTGTGGATTGCTGAACTAAGAGAGTGTATTTCCACTTTCCAAATGAGGCGGTCCTTGAATGGGAAGGTAATGTTGGGGCACCTATTTCCTATTTTAAGGCAAGGAAGATGATGTAAAAAGGGATATGTATGTCATCTAGTTAGAGTAAGGGATATGCAAGCAGAATCACCAACTCTTCAATATGTTCCCGTATTGAAGGAATTTGTTGATGTGTTTCCCGAAGAGCTTCCAGATTTACCTCCAGAACAAGAAATAGATTTTGGCATTGACTTACTTCCAGGCACTCAACCTATTTCTGTTCCCCCATATAGAATGGCCCCCGTAGAATTACGTGAATTAAAGGAGCAATTAAAAGATTTGCTAGAGAAGGGTTTTATAAGACCTAGTGTGTCCCCTTGGGGTGCACCAGTGTTATTTGTACGTAAAAAAGATGGCACCTTGAGAATGTGTATTGACTATCAGCAATTGAATAGGGTGACAATTAAAAATAAATACCCCCTCCCCAGGATTGATGATTTATTTGAGCAGTTACAGGGTGCCAAATGCTTTTCAAAAATTGATTTGAGGTTAGGTTATCACCAAATGAGGGTGAAGGAGAAAGACATACCCAAGACAGCCTTTAGGACACGCTATGGTCACTTTGAATTTCTTGTTATATCATTTGGGCTGGCCAATGCACCAGCAGTATTTATGGACTTAATGAACAGGGTATTCAAGCCGTTCTTGGATGTCTTTGTGATAGTATTTATAGATGACATTTTGGTGTATTCAAGATCAGAAGAGGACCATGCAAATCACTTACGGCAGGTATTACAAGTTCTTCATGATTGGCAATTGTATGCCAAGTTTTCCAAATGTGAATTTTGGTTGAAACAGTGGCATTCTTAGGTCATATTGTATCTGATGAAGGAATAAGAGTTGATTCACAAAAGATAGAGGCGGTGAAAGATTGGCCAAGGCCAACAACACCTACAGAAGTTCGAAGCTTCTTAGGGTTAGCAGGTTATTACAGAAGATTTGTTGAAGGTTTTTCTTCTATTTCCGCACCTCTAGAAAAGTTGACACATAAGGCGACCAAATTTCAATGGAATGATGCATGTGAAAGAAGCTTTCAATAGTTGAAAAGCAGGCTAACTTCTGCACCTGTATTAGTGCTTCTAGAAGGCACAGAGGGGTATGCAGTGTATTGTGATGCTTCAGGGGTTGGCTTAGGGTGTGTATTAACACAACATGGTAGGGTAATTGCTTATTTCTCGAGACAACTGCGGCCACATGAGAAAAACTACCCAACACATGACCTTTGAGCTAGCAGCTGTTGTGTTTGCCTTGAAAATATGGTGCCATTATTTATATGGAGTTCATGTTGACATATATACTGATCATAAGAGCCTACAGTAAATCTTTAAATAGAAAGACCTAAATTTAAGGCAGCGGAGGTGGCCGGAGCTAATAAAGGATTATGATGTAGATAAACTATACCATCCAGGGAAAGCAAGTGTGGTAGCTGATGCTCTGAGTCGCAAGGCAATTATGAATATTGGTGAGCAATCCGTGGTACGTCAAGGAGTGGCTAAGGATTTATGTTAACTAGCCAATTTGGGAGTTCTCCTCATAGAAACTCCAAAAGAAGGGGTTGTTGTGCATAATGCTGCGGAGTCTTCATTGGTAACAGAGGTAAGAGAAAAACAGTTTAAGGATCCTGTTCTACGACGACTTAAGGAGAAGGTGAGTCAAAGCACGATGAAGGGCTTTGAACTTACCCAAAGTGGAGTACTTTATTGTCAAAATAGATTATGTGTTCCAAATATAAATGGATTAAGAAGGAGGATAATGGAAGAAGCCCATCATTCAAGATATTGTATCCATCTTGGATCCACTACGATGTATCATGACCTGAAGGGAATGCTTTGGTGGGAAGGCATGAAAAGGACCTTGTAGAATTTATGGCTCACTGTCCGAATTGCCAACAAGTTAATGTAGAGCACCAAAAGCCGGGAGGTTATATGCAATGTATAGAGCTTCCAGCATGGAAGTGGGATATGATTAATATGGATTTTTGTTACTGGGTTGCCTCGCTCATTTCAGAAGTTTGACTCCATATGGGTGATAGTTGATAGACTCACAAAGTCAGCACACTTCTTGCCGGTTAGGAGTGATTATACAGCTGAAGAGTATGCAAAGATATACCTCAAAGAGATAGTTAGGCTACATGAGGTCCCAATATCAATTATATCTGATCGGGGAGCTCAATTCATCGCAAAGTTTTGGAAATACTTCCAAAGGAGCATAGGGTGACAAGTGGATTTAAGCACAGCTTTCCACCCGCAGATAGATGGTCAAGCAGAATGCACCATTCAAACACTTGAAGATATGTTGCTGGATTGTGCATTGGACTATAAAGGTAGATGGGTGGACCATTTGCCGCATATTGAATTTGCCTAAAATAATAGCTACCATTCAAGCATCAAGATGGCACCGTATGAAGCTTTGTATGGAAGGAAGTGTAGATCACCAATAGGATGGTTTGAAGTAGGTGAAACCACCTTGCTTGGTCTAGATCTAGTCCAACAAGCCATGGAAAAAGTCAAGGTAATACGACAACGGCTAGAAACAGCCCAAAGTCCTCACAAATCATATGCAGATGCTAGAAGAAGAGGACTGGAATTCTCAGTAGGAGATTGGGTATTCTTAAAGGTGTCCCCAGTTAAAGGTGTTATGAGATTTGGTAAGAAAGGAAAACTAAGCCCACGTTACATAGGGCCATATAAGATTATTAAAAGGTTTGGACAGGTTGCGTATGAATTAGAGCTACCCAGGAGCTTTCAATGGTTCATCCCGTTTTTCATATCTCAATGTTTCGAAAATGCATAAGTGACCCATCTCGTATTACTCCTTTTGAAGATATGCAGGTTATGGAAGATCGCACCTATGAAGAGGTACCTATTGCTATCCTAGATCGTCAAATTAGAAAGCTAAGGAATTAATAAATACCTTCAGTAAAAGTGCTTTGGAGGAACCAGCAGGTAGAAGAGATAACATGGGAGGCTGACGAAGCAATGAGATCTAAATACCCTTATTTATTTGAAGCTAAAGAGGAAGTCCAAGATACAGAGTTGAGGGATTAGTAGATACGTGAATATGAATTTTTATTATGTTTTCAAATCTCTGTTTATACGAAAGTTCAAACTTGTTTAACCTATTCAATTATGCTTACATTCGGGGATGAATGTTCTTAAGGGGGGGAGGATGTAACACCCCACATCTTACTTGTACTAGTCCAACACAGATGAAACATGATATTGCAGGGTCAAATCCGCACACATTTTAAAAGTGCGTGAATTTTAAATTAAAGGGGTATATGTACGTCTAACGCTTAAGATGACCGAGTGTATATAATTTTTAAGTCAAGTTAAGGAGATTGTGACCTTAAATGAAGTGAAATAAATGAGGTGCTTGTGAGACTTAGGAAGCCAGCAGGTGAGTCACCTACGTGCTTAGCTTAAATAGGTTAGGTAAATGGAGACAAGGCCTAACACCGAATTTGTTCAAGTCCGATAAAGAATAAACCCCGAGTTAA
Organism: Solanum rostratum; assembly: GCA_029948455.1. Lineage (NCBI taxonomy): Eukaryota > Viridiplantae > Streptophyta > Magnoliopsida > Solanales > Solanaceae > Solanum > Solanum rostratum. The sequence goes on from CM057047.1 coordinate 26,952,699, forward strand.
GGTTGTCCATTGGGACCATGGTTTAGCATCATAAAAGGACAACATTTTCAGCCCAAGATGAATAGGAAAAAGGGTCAAATTACATTCACAACCCAGTTCACAAACAGGGCCCAAATTAAGTGGGTTTAAGTGAGAAATATTTACAACAAAGCCCATCCAATTGAAGCCCAATAAGGCCCAAGTGAAAAGGACAAGTTGCTGCATCATAACCTTAATAAAGTAAGGCTGGAAATTCAAAAGAAAGTCGGCCAAAAGTGGCCTTATAAAAGGGAGCAAAATCCAGCAATTTTTAGTCATTTTCTTAAGGCCAAAAATCAGATTTGTCTCAAAGTTTCTCCTTGCTCTTTCTTCACTTTGTAAAGCAGCCAAGGCTCACCTCTAGGGTTCTTGAAGGAAACCTAATCCTTTAGGGCTAAGGTAAGTAAAAATACCTATGGTTTGGTGTAATATTTCCATGAAAAACATGATGAGTATGCGGCTTGTATTGTGCAGGAATTTGGGACAGCATGTGTTCCAAAGATTGTTGTCCACTTTTCTTGTTAAGTAAGAGGATTTTCTCTTGTTGGTTGGTTGTATTATGAAGTAATATGTATGTTTTTAACAAGGTTTGGTTCTGTAGTGGTGTAAGAAGGCTGCTGCACCATTTTTACCTTCCGCGAAAATGAGTTCTTATATGATACCTAAATTGCGCCCTTAGTAGGAATTTGTGGACTGAATATTGGGAATGGGTATCTCATGTTTTTCATCCACTTGGGGACTATTTTTGTACTGTTTTAGGACTGTATTTGTGTTTAAATATTTTGAGGACAGTTAGGTTGAGGTTGAAACAGATTTGGAATTGTTGACGCCGAAATGTAGCGAAAGAATGTAATGTTGTGTTGCCTACTTGCGTGTTGTGTAGATTTTTTGTCTTTTGTACTTTATGAGCTGTTGTAACGCTGTTATGGGACTAAAAATAGCTGGATATTACATGTATATGAGAATGTGCATTAGAAAATATGATTAGGAGTGGAAATGGTTAAAGAATACTCTTTGGTTGCTAATTCCGACCTTGCTGCCCGGATATTATTTTTAGGTGAAGTTGGATTACCAAGATGTGTTTATTTGCTGCCGATACTAGTTTTATCACCTACTATATTGTAGATAAGTTTTTCGAGGAAAAGGATACTACTCCAAGGTAATAACGACATAGTACAGCGAGGTATGGAAGGCTACTTGATTTCCTATTACTTGGCATGAAATCTACGTCTGTCCTTGGTACATAGAGGGAACTTACCAACTACGACATCACTAATAATTGCGTCTCCACTCTTTACCATGTTCATATGTTCCCATACATAGCCATTGTCAAACCTACATACGTACTTGGATACCAAAGATACATGAGTTCCTTTTTACCAAACAAACTCCATGTGTTGTTTAATCTCCTATATGGTTTATTAGTTGTGTATCTCTCTTTTCATTGTGGTATTATCTTGTATGGTTGTTTATATGTCACATGTCTTTATTCCTACAGTTCTAAAGGTTATGACCACCAAAAGAATCATCTGGAAAGTAAATAAAAGATAACTCAAAATTGCTTATTAATGGGTGGTATCCCAGGGGTGGAAGAATCACCTCGCATGGGTCGATCCAATATTACGGGGGGTATCCCAGGGGTGAAAGGAAAGCCTAGAATGGGTCGATCCCGATATTGATTTACCACTGATCAGCTGGTCATTTACATGATATATTGTGCACAGATTATACAGTAAAGAATGGTAAAGTAATAAAAACACATAAAGTACCTGATTCCACAGTATGACTAAAGGTGGTCTTTTCATCCTTACACACCAGTGTGTGACATCATTTGAGTTCTTATTTCATATACAGTATTTCCTGCCTTACATATTCAGTACATTATCTCGTACTGACGTCCCATACGGGCGACCTGCATTTCATGATGCAGGTACAGGAGTTACTAGATCTCCCAAGTAAGAGTACAGAACTTTCCAGCTGCTATTACTAATCTCCAGGTTGCTTCGGGGCTTGTGTGTTTAGAAGTTGTATTTTGTATTGTATAGTTGATCATGAGGCGGGTCCTGTCCCGACCCATATGGATATTTCTCTTTACCTAGAGGCTTTGTAACTATGTAAATTAAAGTGTGGTCAAGTAGCATACTATAGACATCGTGGCTCCAACGGCCTAGTCTTATGCATTTACTTTTGGCTTGTTAATATAGTCTACTTTCTTTTGACAGAATATTGAATATGGGAACCTCTTAAATGTTCATGGCAGGTGCATAGTTATATGTTGGTTCTCCCGAGCCTTGTCGGCAATGGGTGCCAGTCCTCCTTAAAGGGACTTAGGGCGTGACAACATAGTTCAATCATCATAATATAGTTAAATAATAGCAAATCCTTGAACTCAACAAAAGCATACTTGAAGTTACCCATGCATAGTTTAACATTTAAGGGGACATGCATATACAAACCTTCTGTGTATCAATTAAATACAGCTCATATCTCAATTTAATCAAATCAGCACTAATTTAAAAGACCTTTTGTTCAAAGTGAGCTTCAAATTCATAAATTAAGAAGTACGAAATCTTTGGCCTCTTCATGATTGAAAGAGATCATTAATCAATCCCACATACCTTAGTTACCTAGAAGAATTAAGAAGAAATTGATTTGGGCAGAAGGCCCTTCTTGAATTTCCTAGTTGAATCTTCAATAACACACTTGGAATGGAGTTCATAGAAGAGAGATTTCTAATGTTTTATTTATAATGAATGAATTTGAATAAGGATATAGGATTATAGGCCTTTTCAAAGTTTTAGAATAGGTTAAAGAGTCACAAAGGACCCCTAGAAATCACAAAAATTATGAGAAAGCCAATAATAAAACGAACACTAAAAGTGCCCAGGGGATCTTGAAAGAACACCACGGGTCCTGCAGAGTAACACGGACTGTACAAGGGTTTGTGGTAAGGGGTTTAAGACACATAGCCAAATTTCATACTAAGGACATTTCCACTAAAGGCTTCACAGTTCATTTGAAGTTGCACTGATCGTACAACAGTCTATACAAATGACCCAAGTTTTGAGATGGTAATTTTATACTGAGAATCACATTTTGGGATGAGGGCTTCATGAAACACCCAATCAAGACTTATGGTAGGTTTCACGAGACCCCACCATGACTTGTGGTGGCTTGCAAAAGCCATAAACCATCTCTTGGTAGCTGCCTTAGCCAATTTCATGGCTTGAAGGCTAGCGCACCTACTAAGGACCCCTTCCACGGCTAGTGGTGAGGACCACGGCTCTTGGGAGGTACCTTGGAGAGCCGCCATGCCTAAAATCCCTTCTTAAGCCACACAAAGCCATACACAAAGCACCCCCCATGGGTCACAACCTCTGGAAACTTGATTTTAAGCATCGATAAGTTCTCAAGAGGTCCGGGTCCTTACAAATTGTAGACATTTTCTTTCAATATTGGAATGGATTTTTAAGCTCATTTTTTCATCTAATTTGAGTGATTCAACAATCTAATTTGTTTATTTTTTTAAAGTAACATTATCAAAGTATCTAAAATTACGTTGGCATGTCATTCGAAGTACAAATTTCTATTTTCTATAGTTATATTTCATAATTGAGTAAAACTTTTACATTGCGATATCTCGGTCATTTTTTAATAGAATTAAGTAAAATTTGTGTCAAAAAATCATTCTACTTTTGAGAGGAACGTTGTGGTATAATTGGGTCATTATAATTCAATTTATTTTTATGGAATTTGACCATGAAGTTATATAAGAAATATTTTTCCAATAAAGAAATGCAATTTTATTTTTGAGTCATTTCTTCTTGTTCCAGGATATGTTTTGGGATGAATTTCTGGCTACGGGCTTGGGATAAAGTAGGGATCATTTTACAAGGTTGATGTAGTATTTTAGGTGTGGGCCCTACTTTTCCCTATTTTAGTCGTAATTGATATAATTTTCCTCATTTCATGGGATTCATAGTCTAATCAGTCATATTGACCGTGTCATTCATGTTTTGACTACTAATCATCATTTGGAGGGAAATCAGGAAGGGAAAAGCTTGAGTAGACTAATCAAGAGCATGAGGAACCGCCCTCTAGATAAGCTAAACTTCTTTAACCCTTGGACTAAGTTGAAATGTGTGTGGATGTATTGACATGGGCTAGTTTTGCTAAGTATGTGTTATATATTGCTTGTTGTATTACAATTGTTGAATATGATGACGTGAGATAGTAATCATAGTATTGATGACTATATTAGTTGTAGTCACTATAGTAGCTAAGTACTAGCACTATTGGAATACGAGAAGGCTTGGTAAAGGCAAGATATAGGTTGATGTCATGCAATAGGCATGTATACTAAGCTTGAATCTTGTTTGTAGATGTGTGTAGCCTGATGCTATTGTTATATGATAGCTTGTAAGGTGGATGGTTTACTATGTGATTCACTATGGACTAGTTGCAGTATATATCTATGATACTGATAACCCTATTCGTGTAATTACCTATGATACGACTGTGGCTATCCGTAATCATTTTTAGTACTTGTGGCTACCTGGATCATAGTTTAGTATCCCTTTGTTAGATATGATTTTTCATTCCTCTATGATATATATGCTTTTGTATACCGTTGTTAATCATTGTACACTTGTTATACTTGCTGGAAATTGGGGGAAACATGTTATACTTTAGTAAATATTGTGACTGTGCTTCTAATTAATCCTCATGACTTTTGATACAAGATATGATACTATTGAACCTCTAGTGGGCTAGAAATGGGGATATTTACGTCAAAACTTGTTTACCTATGTGGGTAGTATGGTATTGATGTTATGTAATATTTGAGAGGTTGGTTGTCAGTTATGCTTTGGGCTACACCTTGTGACTCTTTGGTGATGATTTCTTTATTGTGATTTATTTGATGTACCATATTTCTAATTCTCACGTGACTGAATTGTGATCGTGAATGAGAGATAAATGTCATGCCTGGGGTTTTAGCTAGGTTGTTTATTGTTGGTTGGGATATTTGTTGTGTTTATCAGCTAGGTTGTCTACCATTTCTATTATGGGGATTTGTACAATTGTTAGTTTGCTTGTATATTATTGTTCAAATTACAGGCTATGCTTATCAGTAGGAGTGTTGATCATTGTACTAGGTTATTAGGTATTTGGGTTATGGTTCTACCTATGAGATACATGCTACACCCTGGGGGTCAGTTAGGTTGTCTACTATTGTTTAACATATTGCTTACACTTATCGATTAGATTGTCCATACTTATTTTAGTACCCATAGTGTCTTAGAATAGGATGAAACTATTTATGGCTAGATATGATCATAAACTACTTCTATTGATACATATATCTATCTGGTTGCTTGTGCGCCTGCTGGGTTGTCAAATACTAGGAAACATATTTTGTTCTATGAAGTGATTGTGTGTTTTACTCCTAACTATGTGTTGGGGGTATAGTTTACTGCCACACCCGAATGTTTAGCCTAAGGTATCATCTAAGTTCCACATGCCCCAATGTCCAGCCCTAGGTACTGCACGCCCTGATATCCAACTAAGGGTATCATTTGAGTTCACCATGCCCTGATGTCTAGCTCGAGATATTATATCCCCTAATATCTAGCACAAGGTATCATATGAGTTCATCACGCCCCGATGTCCAGCCTAGTGCACTGCACACCCTGATGTCTATCCTTGGGTATCATTTGAGTTTATTACACTATGATGTCCAGCCCGAGGTATTGCAAATCCTGATATCCAACCTACGATATTGTCTGAGTTCACCATGCTCCAATGTCCCCCCTAAGGTGCTACACACCCTAATGTCTAGCCTACAGTATTACCGGTATGACATTTGGGTTCTGTGTTCTACTCCTACCATAAGAGTTGGGTTACTAGTTTAGATATAGTTGGGTGGTTGAGTTTTTTGTCGTTAGGTCTCCAAATGCCACAAACATAGGTTACACTATATCTTTGGGTTTTTCAGTTGGTATCATTGCACACTATGTGGGTTATCTAGTTAGGGGGTTCTGTGATTCCGTACATAAGCTTATTCCTTAGCCTGGGTTCAGATTTGTTATCTTTACTGTAGTTTCTACATTTGGAGTCGACCAATGATGCTTATTGGGTGCTTATTACTGATACTCACCCCGACGTTTTTTGCATCTTCCCATAGTACAAGTCCAGGTATTATCCACATAACTGAGTTAGAGTCTTGTAGATGATTTATGAGACTTTGATGAGCATCGAGAGGTCTAGACATTCTTTAGTCTCCCTCTATTTTGACAGTGGTATATTGTATTCAGATGTTGGCTTTGTACTTTATAGTTGTGACTTGTTATGAGAAGTTCCTCCAAGTTATGAATGTTATTATCATGTATGTATACATATGAGTGTATTCATGTGTCTATTGTAGCTTTGTGTAAAGCTTCACATGTTGGAAGTTATAAAAAGTGCCTAGGAGATGAATTTGACAATTTTCTAAGTATAAACGATTGGCACAAAGGAGTGTACGGGCCGTATGTTATTCCATGGTCCATGCTTATGGAATAGAGAGTAGATTTGGTGAAAATATGATTTTATGGTGTTTGAAATATGAGATACCAGTATGGCTCGAACATTGATTAGCAGGTCGTATGTCATATCGTGGTTTGAGATTTAGAGAATATTCTTGAGGTCATCTTACCAGACGAGACCCCTTTTCACAACCCGTGGAATGGATCACGACTCATAATTGGATGTAAGGACCCAGACATTGTATGACTTCTTTGGAGCACGGAAATTTGGTGTAGAAAAGTTTTGGACCAAGGTGAAGCTTCATGGTAGCATACACGGTCCGTGTGAGGCTATACAGACCATGTGGAGCTTCTTCAGAATGGTCCTTGGCCTTGTGTTGGGTGTGAAGGCCTTAATGTGGAGTTTGACATCAAGGTATGCGACACTTAGAACACACACAGACCGTGTGAAGCCACACAGACCATGTGGAGGGTTGTGTGGTATCCTTGGGCTTGAGACTCCATAGTTTTGAGTCCAAGTGAAGTGGTACGGCCATGCATACGGTCCATATAGAGTTGTACGGCCCGTTTGGCCTTCCATATGAGTTCTGGAGTGAAATTTGTCTGTCTTGGATCACCATCTCAAAACTTTATTGTAAAGAAATTTTCCTTAGTTGAGTGGGACGGAGGAGGCATATGGACTGTGTGGCTTGGTATGGTCTATACCACACTCCTTATGGATGCCTACGTTGAATTTTTCTAAGCATGGGATTACCATTTTGGACCTCCATCAAGTTAAAATTTTCCAAGTTTCGGATCACGGGCAAGTGTACGGTCTATATGGCATATCACGAACCGTACCACCCTCCTTAAGACACAACTTCATCAATTTTCTACTTGTTTTATTAATGGCTTTTTCGTAATCAAGTTTATCCTAAGGGTCTTTTATGACTTCCTATGGTGCCTAAAGACTTTCTAATAGACCTATTCACTATTCCTATCATTGAAATTCATTCACTCACCTAGAATTCTCTCAAGTAACTCTTAAGAACACTCTCTCAAAGGACTCATGTGAATATAAGCTTTGGAATAAAGGGAAGACTCATTCTTCTCAAATTTCTTCTTGAATCTTCTTTATTAGCTAAGGTATGTGGGATTAATTTTTGGTTTCTTTTAAACCAAGAAGACCCAAACTCTTTTACACCCAATTTCATGGAATTTTAGCTTACTTTAAATTTTGATTTTCAATATTATTGTTTATTAAATTCAATTAAAGTATGGGCTATGCTTATTTGATGATTTTAAATTGATTTAAGCCCTAATATGATGAATTACTTGATTATTATGAATATTTGAATATGCATTGTCCCTTTAAATTTTGATCTAAGCATGGTAATCGATATTGTGATTTGAATGTGGATTTCACTTATGGGTTACCCAAATTTCATATTATATTGTTGAGTTTAGATTGACTCTATATTACCTATTGCTATCAACATATCATCCACAACATATGCATTCATGATCATTGGATTTTATGAAGATTATGAACTTAGCTAAGCTCACATATGTTTTATGAAAATGATTTTGGTGAGTTAAGCTCACATATTGGTTATGACAAGAATGTGCACATAAATGTCTATTGTTATAGGCTCTTAGAGTATATTGTGTGCTTACACCATATTGGTTAATGAATGAGCTATTCCTATGCATGAGAAGCATGATATTGATTTATGATTTGGCTTTTTAGCCTATGAATGAATGATTATGAGAGTGTTTGGCTTTTATGCCTAAATGTGCATTGAAATTATTTGAAAGAACTATTGCCTCTTTTTAAAAGAATATATATGCATAAGTATTCTCCTAGGATGTTTTGACTTAGCACCGGTGGATTGGGGGGTGTCAGGACTATCTACCCCAAGGATCTCCTCTCTTTACCTGAACTATGTGTCAGAATAGGTGTATGGTAGCCATTATCGAAATGATTGGGTCATAAGGAATAGTTGCACATTGAAATGATATGATATGATATGATATGATATGATATGATATTTGAAATCCTTCTGAAATGACTGGGTCATAAGGTGTGATGTACATTACCTATGGTAAGTAATCTTCTCCTATAGATGGGAGGTCTTCATCGGACTAACTCATGTAATAGCTAGCATGGATTTGATTTGTCGATTATAGTCCATCCCCACTATATATAAGTATTTATGCATTTCATGCATCATTGATTTCATGGAATATTGTATATTATGTCCTCTGCCATATATATATATATCATTCTATATTATGTGCTCTTGCCATCTAACATTAAATGCAGGTTTAACAATTTATATGCATTGCATGCCGGCATACTTAGTACATTCAAATGTACTAACGCATACCTTTACCTACATGATCTAACCATGTTGGACTGAGGATAGATTTTCTTATTATGGTGATTCCTATCTTTCAAGGATGAATTACCATTCCTCTACCTATGGTGCTTTTACTTATGTTACCTACATAAAGGGTGAGCCCCCAACATGTCTTGGCCCTCATCCTATCTTATGACTAGAGATATTGTTGGATATTTGTGTATTCCTTTACATTCATGTGTTAAGTATTGTATATATAGATTATGTTTATGGATATAGTTATCTAATAAATATCGCTATGAGGATTGGCTATGAGTATTATGAGATGTTAATGTCTTATGATGTGAAAGATCCTAAGTCCCATATTGCCCCCATAAAGCGAGTCATATTATCCACCCCTTTGTCTTTATGTTCTAATGTGTTATGTGATTCCATGCTTCTCCCTTTCCCTATGTTATTCCCATAGCGTGAGTCCTACTATCCTGTTCCTTAGAATTATATGTTCGCTTTTGTTTATGCTTCTGAACGGTGATATGAATATAGATAATTTGAGGCTTGTCTGGGGACTCTCGGGTCACCATTTGCCATGTCACCCTTAGACTCTAGGTCCGGGTCACTACAAGATTGGTATCAAAGCACTAGGTTTGTAAAGGACCCTCGAAGTCCAAAATGTTGTATTGAGTAGAGTCGTATTCATATGTCATAAGTGCACCATGTCTATGAGTGGGAGGTCATGATGGTGTTCTAGGAATTGTCTCACTTCTTCATGTCTTATGTAATGCTTTGGAATGTATCTTTAGTTCCTTATCCTGATGGTATCCCTACTACATTATAGAAGATGCCTCCACGAAGAGCTCCCCTACTGAGAAAGACCCTAGCCGATGAGGACCAAGTTCCTCAAGGACCTATGGATGAACCTATCTCTAATGGTGACTTCCGTACAGCCTTTGCTATTCTTGCACAAGTATTGACTTCTCAGACTACGTAGGGTAATCTTTCTTAGGATCCCACTCCGGCTTGTAGGATGAGAGATTTCACCCGGATAAATGTCCTAAAGTTTTCTGGGTCAAAGGCTGATGAGGATGCTCAAAAGTTCATTGATGAGCTCAAAAAGGTGGACTGTTATGGGGGTCACTTATGAGGAAAGTGTTGAGTTTGCTACATATCAATTGAAAGATGTGGCCGAAGTTTGGTGCACTCAATGGTTGATGGACAAATTTGTGGTAATGTTGTTAGCAGGGAAGAGTTCAAGTTTGCATTTCTAGATCGTTTATTCCCATTTGAGCTTAGGGAGGCCAAGATGAAAGATTTTATCAACCTCAAGTAGGGTGGTATGAGTAGGAGGGACTATGCCTTCAAGTTCACAAAGCTCTCCATGTAAGCCCATATGCATGTGGTTGATCCCCATGCAAGAATGCAAAAGTTTATCTCTGGTGTCTCTGATTTAGTTGTGAAGGATTTTCGTATGAATATGATTATTTGGGATGTGGACATCTCAGGCTCATGGTATATGCTGAACATATTGAAGGGGAAGGACTCAAGGAGAAGAGAATGCATGACCCTAAGAGGGTCCATTTTGATGGTGGGTACTCCAACTCCAAGAGTTGTGGTCATGGTGGTTTCTAACAAGGACAAGGTTCCAATGCTTGGTTTACTAGTGCTAGGGTGCCTCCTCCGAAGGCACCCAATTGGTGGTGGTCCATTGTTTCCTCGGTGTGACAAGTGTGGGGAGAATCACATGGGTGCTTGTTGGAAGGCGATAGGTGCATGTTACGGGTGTGGTGACAAGAACCATAAAGTTGCTAACTACCCAAGGAATGCTCAGATAGGACAAGCTCAAGTGGCTCAAGGTGGATAAAGCCAACAAAGAGCTCCCCAAGGTTTTGCTCCAAGAAACAATAGGTTCTATGTTATTCATGCTTGTTTGGAAGTGGAGGAAGCTTCCAATGTTGTGACTGGTAAGTTGAAAGTCTTTGAATTTGATATTTATGCTTTGCTTGATCTGGGTGCCAATCTTTCGTGACTTCTCCATTGGTTTTTAATTTTGGATTGAGTCTTAAAATTCTAAGGGAGCCCTTTGCAGTTTATACCCCTATGGGTGAATCTGTTGTTGCTCATAGAGTCTATCGGAATTGTCCGATTTTTGTTTTGCATAAAGTCATTTTGTGTGATCTTGTGGAACTTGAGATGTTTGATTTTGATGTGATTTTGGGGAGGGGATTGGTTGCATGCTTCATATACCTCTATAGATTGTACAAATTTGAAGTTCAAGTTCTACCTTTCGGATAAGCCCGTTCTTGAATTGAAGGGTAGTGACTCCGCTATTAAAGACCGATTTATTTCCTACCTTAAGGCATGAAAAATATCTCAAACGGGTGTATCTACCATATTGTGAGGGTCAAAGATGTGGAATCCGAGTCACCTACTCTTCAATCAGTTCCAGTGGTGAATGAGTTTCTGGATGTGTTTCCCGATGATTTGCTCGGCATTCCTCCCAAAAGGGAAGTAGACTTTGGCATAGATCTCCTCCTGGATACTCAACCTATATCTATTCCTCCTTATCATATGGCACCGGTAGAGTTGAAGGAGTTGAGGGATTTGTTGGAAAACGACTTCTGTAGGACAATTATATCTCCATGGGTTGCTTTGGTGTTATTTTTAAGAAAGAAAGATGGATCACTTTGGATGTGCATTTATTATAGGCAATTGAATAAGGCAGCCATCAAGAATAAGTATTTGTTGCCAAGGATCAGTGAATTTTTCGATCATCTTCAAGGGGCCACCTATTTCTCAAAGATTGACCTTCGTTTTGATTATCATCAGTTGAAGGTTAGGGAGTGTGACATTCCAAAGATGGCTTTACAAACTAGGTATGGGATCTTTGAATTTGTGGTGATGTCATTTGGTTTGACTAATGCTTTTGTCGTATTTATGTATCTTATGAATCGGGTATTCAATCCATTTCTTGAAATTTTTATGGTTGTCTTCATTAATGATATCCACATTTATTCCCGATGTGAGCGGGATCATATAGACTATTTAAGATTGGTTCTTCAGACTCTGAGAGATAAGAAACTGTATGCTAAGTTTAGCAAATGTGAGTTTTTGTTGGGTGAGGTAGCTTTTCTTTGTCATGTGTTGTCCGGTGATGGTATTAAGGTTTACCTGAAAAAGACTGAGGCCATGAAGGATTGGCCAGACCATTGACTCCTTCGGGTATTTAGAGTTTTCTTGGGTTGGTAGGTTATTATAGAAGGTTCATTGAAGGGTTTTCGCCTATTGCATCTCCATTGAACAAGTTGACCCAAAAGAAGGCCAAGTTCATATGGTGAGACGAACGTCAGAAACGTTTTCAGACTGTGAAGGATCGGTTACATCGGCTCTTGTTTTGACTCTACCGAATGGTTTAGATGGATTTGTGGTGCATTGTGATGCTTCTCGGGTTGGGTTGGGTTTTGTACCTATGCAAAAGGTAAGGTGATAGCTTATGCATCCAGACAATCGAAGGTGCATGAGTGTAATTACCCAACTCATGATCTTGAGTTAGCAACAGTGGTGTTTACTTTGAAGATTTGGAGACACTATTTGTATGGGTTGCATTTTATATTTTCACCGATCACAAGAGTTTGCTATATGTATTCACTCAAAGGGATCTTAACTTGAGGCAAAGCAGATGGTTGGAGCTCCTTAAGGACTATGACATGAGTGTGTAATATCATCCAAGCAAGGAAAATGTTGTAGCCGATGCTCTTAGTAGGCTATCTATGGGAAGTGTGGCTTATATTAATGAAGGGAAGAAAGAGTTGACAGGAGATGTCTACCCATTGTCAAGATTGGGTGTTAGGTTGACCGACTGTAATGACGGTCGTATTCATATTCAGAGTGGTGCCGAATCTTTTGTGGTTGTTGATGTTAAGTCTAATCAAAATCTATATCCATCATTCGATGAGTTGAAGAAGTTGGTGAGTTTTCATGGTGTGCGTAGGTCTATCATATAAGATCGTGGTACCCAATTTGCCTCCCACTTTTGGAGGTCATTTAGAAGAGGACTTGGTACTAAGGTGAAGTTGAGTAGGCTTTTTATCCTTAAACTGATGGAGAAGCAGAGAGGATAATTCAAACCATGGAGGACATGTTGAGGGCTTTTGTGTTGGAGTTCAATGGTAGTTAGGATGACCATCCTCCACTCATTGAGTTTGCTTATAATACTAACTTTCATGCTAGCACTGGTATGGCACCTTTGAGGCCTTGTATGGTAGGAGGTATAGATCTCCAGAAGGATGGTTTGAGTTGGGAGAGATGGATTTGATTGGCTCGTATTTCGTGTTGGAGGCTATGGAGAAGGTGAAATTTATTAGGGAGAGGTTGAAGACAGCCCAAAGTTGCCAAAAGTCCTATTTGGATGTTAGGAAGAGGGATCGTGAGTTTCAAGTTGGTGGGTGTATGTGAAAGTCTCACCTATGAAGGGTGTGATGCGTTTTGGAAAAAAGAAAAATTTAAGTCCCAAGTATATAGGTCCTTATGAGATTGTTGAACGGATTGGGAATGGGGTCTATAGGTGGGATTGCCTCCGGATTTGAGTTCTATTCAACCAGTTTTCCGTGTGTCTATGTTGAGGAAATTGATTGGTGATCCTACTACTATTGTGCCTTTAGAAGGTCTTGAGGTTGAGGAGAACTTGTCTTATGAGGATGTTCCAGTTGCGATTTCGGATAAACAAGTGAAGTGGCTTCGCAACAAGGAGGGGGAGTTGGACATGATGAAATGATACCCCTATCTTTTCCAATCTACTCAAGCCTAAGGTTTTAGGTTCTTTCTTTTCCAAGTGGTCCTAATTCTTTCGTTCTTGCGTTTTATGGCATGACATGCATATATGTGCACAAAAATGATTTTCAAAATGTCTTCAATGATTTGAGAATGTTTTGATATGAGTTTCAATAACTTTATGATTTTCAAATGGTGAAATATGCATTTTATTATGTGTTTTGATGTTTCATGTTCTAAGTTGAGCCTTTCAAGCCTTGTTCTAGAATATTCGAGGATGAATGTTCTGAAGGGGGTGATGACATAAGGACCCGAATGTTGTACGAATTCTTTGGAGCTTGGATATTTGGTTTCAGAAAATACTGGACAGAGGTGACGCTTCATGGTAGCCTACACGGTCCGTCTGAGGCTATACGGATCGTGTGGAGCTTCCTTAGAGTGTCCCTTGGCCTTGTGTGGGGTGTGAGGGCCTTAATATAAAGTGTGAGACTAAGGCATACCAAACTTAGACCACATACGGGCCATGTGAAGCCATATGGACCATGGCTGAGGGACATGTGTTAGCCTGGCTTGAGAGTCCATAGTTTTGAGCCCAAGTGAAGTGGTACGGCCATGTATACGGTCCGTATGGTGTTGCATGGCCCGCATAGCCTTCCGTATGTGTTCTAGGGTGAAATTTTTCTATGTATTGAATCACTATCTCAGTACATCATCATAAAGATATTTATCTAAGTTTAGTGGGACAGAGAAGGCACACGGACCGTGTGGCTTGGTACAGTCCATACCACCCTCTATATGGATACCTACATTGAATTTTTCTAAGGTATTACCATTTTGGACCTCCATCAAGTGAAAATTTTCCAAGTGTTGGATCACGGGCAAGTGTATGGTCCATATGACCTATTATGGGTCGTACCTCCTTGAGCCACTACTTCATCAATTTTCTACTCATTTCATTAATGGCATTTTTGTAATTATGGCTTATCCTAAGGGTCTTTTATGACTTCCGATGGTACCTAAAGACTTTCAAATGACCTATTCTCTATTCCTATCATTCAAATTAATTCAATCACTTAGAATTCTCTCAAGTCACTCTTAAGAACACTATCTCAAAGGACTCTTGTGAATCTAAGCTTGGGAACAAAAGGGAAGGGTCATTCTTATTCAAAATGCTTCTTGAATCTTCTTCATTAGCTAAGATATGTAGGATTGATTCTTGGTCCCTTTCAACCAAGAAGACCCAAACTCTTTTACACTCAATTTCATGGAACTTTATCTTACTTAAAATTTGGGTTTTAAATATTATTGTTTGTTAAATTCAATTGAAGTATGGGCTATGCTTATTTTATGATTTTAAATTGACTTAATCCCTGATATGATGAATTACTTTATTATCATGAATATTTGAACTTGCATTGTCGCTTTAAAGCTTGATCTAAGCATGGATAATCGATATTATGATTTGAATGTGGACTTTGCTTATTAGTTACTTGAATTTCATATTATATTGTTGATTTTAGACTGAATCAATATTACCCATTGCTATTCACATATCATTCATGGCATATACAATCATAATCATTGGATTTTATGAAGATTATGAAGTGAGTTAAGCTCGCATATATTTTATGAAAATGATTTCAGTGAGTTAAACTCAAATGTTGGTTATGACAAGAATGTGCATGTAAAAATCTACTGTTGCAGCCTTTTTGAGCATATTGGGTGCTTGCACCATATTATTTAATGAATGAGCAATTCCTATGCAGGAGAAGCATGATATTGACTTATGATTTGGCTTTTAAGCCCATAGATGAATGGTTATGAAGAAAGTTTGGCTTTTAAGCGTAAATGTGCATTTGAACGATTTGAAATGGTTATTGCCTCTTTTTAAAAGCATGTATGTGTATAAGTGTTCTCGTGGGATGTTTCGACTTAGCACCAATAGATTGGGGGCATTAGGGCTATCCTCAAGGGTCCTCCCTCTTTCCTCGAACTATGTGCGAGCATAGGTATATGGTAGCCATTACTGAAATGACCCAGTCGTAAGATATGATATAATATTGGAAATACTTCTGAAATGATCAGGTCGTAAGGAAGGTGTCCATCCTCTGAAATGACTAAGTCTTGAGGTATGATGTAGATTAATCTTGGCAAGTAGTCTTTTCCAACCGATTATAGGTCATTATCAGACCAACTCATGTAATAGCTCGCATGGGTTTAATTTGTTGTTATAGTCCATCCCCACTATATATGAGCATTGTTGCATTTCATGCATCATTGATTTCATGACATATTGTTTATTATGAACCTTGATATATATATATATCCTTTTCTATAGTACGTGCCAGTGTCATCTAACATAGTATGCGGCTTCGATCATTAATATGCATTACATCCGCATACTTAGTACATGCAAACGTACTAATGCATACTTTTTGCAACATGATCTAACCATGTAGGGATCGAGGACTACCTTCATCCACCCTATGATGATTAGCTTGGATCTCCACATTTGCTTGTGGTCGTGTTTCCTATCTTTCAAGGACAAACCACCATTCCTCTACCTATGGTGCTTTTACTTATGTTATCTACATTTAGGGTGAGCTCGGGACATGTCTTGGCACCCGTCCTATTTTATGACTACAGGCATTGTTGGACATCTTGTGTACTCCTTTACGTTCATGTGCTAAGTGTTGTATCCAAAGATTATGTTTATAGATATGGTTATCTAATGAATATCGTTATGAGGATTGGCTATGAGTATTATATGATATTTATGTATTATGATGTGAAAGATCCTAAGTCCCTTATTACCCTTATAGAGTGAGTCATATTTATCCACCCCTTAGTCTTTATATGCTAATGTGTTATGTGATTTCATGCTTCTACCATTCATTGTGTCATCCTATAGTGTTAGTCCTACTATCCCATCCCTTAGAATTATGTGTTTACTTTTGTTTACACTTCAGAATCGATGATGTGAGTATATATCCTATGAGGGTTGTCTGGGGACACGTGGGTCCCTATACGCCATGTCACTCCTAGAACCTAGGCCCGGGTCGTGACATCGGGGTCTCGTGGTCCTGACCGTCAGTTTTAAAGAAGGGTCGGGTTTTTCATTTTCTAATATACTAAACCTATGCTATGTCATTTTAACCCCCCAAATGACCCCTTTTCATCCCTATACAACCCTAATCTACTCCATTTTCCTTCATTCAAAAGTATTTTCAAGTCCTAAACACTCTCAAGTTTCTCAAGGATTTCAAGAGAAGAAGTACAAGCTAGGGTTTCAGTTTCCTTACTTCCAAATCTTATTCCTTCCATTGAATCACAATAATGTATGTGGGTTTTAATTTATGGAGACCTTTCCTCCACAAAGCTCAACCATTCCTCTTCCTCATCTATTTTCAAGTCATGGAGATAGATGGAAGTTCTATGAACTCTTTTATATGATAGTTTATGGAGTAATTTATGGTATTCTACCTTTGTACATTATATTGTATTGAAATACGATGTGAAATTTATGGATATATAGGGGTTAAGGAAGCCCTAATTAAGCTTTACTTAGTTATGGTGGGTTATTTTGAATAATTTGAAAAAGGCCTTGTTTTATTTCCCCATGTCCTAAATCTTGACTTTTGCATGAATTTGAGCATATATACATACCCACCATGTTTAACTAAAGTTGTGTGCTAAGCTTCTTGAGTTGATGAAGGCCTTATGGCAAGGAATGTGACTTATGAATATTACGAATTTAGAGGGCTATTTTGCATGCTATGTGACATAAGAATATTGTAAAAGTTATGAATGATATGAAGCCCTATCTTGATATTACAAAGCTTTGGTTTTGAAGAGCTACTATATGATGATATTATGATATTATAAGGCTTTCACATTATGATTATAAGTATGATTTGAGTACTCCTTGGGATTGTGACCTAGCACCGAGAGGACCTTGGTAGATAACTGTTGTCCCTTAACTATGTTTCCACCATAGGTTTGTGAATTAGCTAATGGATCCACATAGTTCTATATTACACGATTGACAAAAAAAGGTGATATTTTCGTATGGTACATGTTAATTAAGTACCGAAAAGGGTGGTGTTCTTATAAGGTTCTAACCATATATTACCCAAAAACAATGGAATTACTGCAAGGTGTTTATGAAGCACTTTCCGAAATTGGGGAGTTACTGTAAGGTGAGTGTTTTGTTTACCTAGGCAAAGTAGACCATTCCTAGTCTAGTGTGGAGTGAATATCAAAATTTCAAATAGTAGTTCGCTTGGTCTTACATGTCGGTTATGGTCCCTTCCCACACTATGTATGATCTGTTATGTGACTTGTGATTCCTCGTGCATATTTTGTATAAGGCATTGAGCATTCATAATATATTAAGCTTACTGATTATGATTATGCATATTTCATAATTATGGCTTATGTTCTTCGTCGAATTGCATCCCGCATACATATTACATCCAAGTACTAACGCATACTTTTTCTGCCTTTATGATCTAACTATATAAGGTTCGCATCTCTTATTCATCCTCCTCCTCCATGTGACTATGTGAGGTGTTGTCAAAATACAATACTTTTGATGCTTAAAACTTGGAATTTTGTGTTTTCTCAATGCGATGTTAGTATTTTAATGGTATTCTTATATTTGTTTTGCAAGATTACAGGGTTTGCACAATATTTGGGATAAGTTTGAAGAATTTGCTTAAGCAGAAGTTCCACGAGACCATTTACGGGCCGTCGAAAATTCTTTGAGCCCTAAAGATGGTTTCATAGACAATTCCAGTGAAGGGTGAATTTCTTAGGTTAAGTTTATGAACATGCACAGGAGTTGTACAAGACTTTACGAGCCGTAGACTTGGTGTTGTGCCCTGATGATCAGAAAGTGGGGAGTTGCTGAAAATCCATAAGATGAAACCCCATACGGGCCGTAGAACATTATACAAGCCGTAGAGGGTGTCATAGAAGTCAACCCAAATTTTGAAGAGGCAATCCAAGAAAGCCCGTTTACGGGCCGTAAAATGTTATACGGCCCGTAGAACCTGCCGTAGAGTCTGCCGACTGAGTTATCCTATTCCTTTTTGGTTTTATACTTTAAACATTGTAAATAGGTTTTTTAGGTTTTTTCATAGAGAATAGTACAAAGACGTGACAGAACATTAGGGAGCTTGAGAAACTCTTGTAAAACTTTATTTCATTTTTGATTTCAATCTTGTGATTCTCATTGAAGAGTTTGGATTCCTTGTGCTTAATTTTCTTGTAAGTGCTCAATTATGTTATTCAAATTCATAAGTCTTGCATTTACACAGATCATGAGTAGCTAAATCCACAACAAGGGTTGTTGGAACTATGAAAAACTAACATGGTAAAACCGGAACATTGGTAATTCTTGAAAAGTGTGCATGTATGTATTTAATTAATTCTCTTTGTATTGAATGCTTTCTAATGATAGCCAATGTTAGAACTCACCTATCGTTACTAACTAGATCAAGGTAATTATGAATAGGAAAAGAGATTAATTAAGAGGATTTGACTAATGTTTCTTGTATAATCAACCGAACTGGGTCAAGGGGAGGTTGTACTAGAATAATAGGTAAGGGCTAGTAACATCACACTGCGGGGATAGACCAAACCACATACTGAAATTCACCTCTCGCCTCGGCCAAAGAGTTTGATGAACTTAACTTATCGTTCTGCATATGACACACTGGAAAAGAATTCGATTATCTGGTAATAATGAGTTGGGGAATCATGGGGAACACAAAACCCTAACAGTGCACTTCTCTGTAACCAGGTCCTTCATGTACTTTGCATACCTTGGCATCTTCTCCAACGCCTCAATGAGAGGGATGTTAATAGAGAGTTGTTTCAGCATAGAGAGAAAGTTCTTGAACTTGCTCTTCTCCTACTTCCTTTTAATTCTCTGAGGAAATGGAAAAAGAGTCCTAGGAATGGGTTTTGGCTTTTGTGGCATCTCTGCGGCATCACTCACCCCATCCTTGCCATGATCATCTCTGGTATTCGCATCCTTAACTTCAACTATCTCCTCTCAAACATCATCCTCGTCTACTGGCATGGGAGGATCAATAGTACTTTTGCCAGCACCAATCGTAAACACCATGTACTGCCCTTCATTCTTTGGGTTTTGAACTGTGTTGCTAGGCTGTGTCCTCTCTGATGCTAATTGAGTTGAGTTGACACTTGACCAAATAGTTGCTCAACTTGTTTGATAGCAACATAATAAAACTCAATTTTCTGATTTATGTTGGAGATATTAGATTTAATACCCCTCAAAGTCTCATCCTATGTCTCAACTTTCTTCTAGTTACCCTTCATCATGGTTTAACACTTGTTTTACTTTAGGATTACTTTTATAGTTGTAACAACCCCTCCCCCTTTTGGGGAGATAAGTTGGTTAATCAACCCGGATTGCATTAAACTTTTCTAAGTCTATCATATTCCCTGTGAGATTTGACCCTAATATCAGTTAGGTTATATATCTTGACCATGACCGCTTTAGCCTCAAAAAGGAGATGTAGCTTGGGCAACATCAGGATTTTTGCACTGTTGCTGGGGAATACGGCTTGACTTATCTATTTCAAGTAGTTTGGGAATTAATCTTATTTCCCTCATTTTACTATTTTTGTTGTTTTTTGTCTTATTTTAGGGTACAAGTGTAGTGTATGCCCAATACGTGAAGTTGAAGCATTCCCTTGACTTCGTATGACCTAGAGATCTAAAAAGGACTAAGAAGGATAGCCCAAGACGATGCAAGTAATGCCATAAATGTAGCTCTAAACCAGAATGAGAATGAGAATGAGAATGAGAATAATGAAAACCCACCTCTTCTTGAGGACATAGCTCCATAGCCACAGGACTTTAACGCCGAAGCTTATTGTGGGGCCAATATTGGCTAAACCTTATGGCTATGGAGGTTATTGGAGCCATTATGTTGCTGCCTCTATCGGCTAACACAAAGTCTGTGGTTTCAAGTGGGTTACTTAATATGCTGCAGAATCATGGATTGTTTACCGGCCTACCATTAGAGGGTTAACATAGTCATCTACACAATGTTGCATTTGTCTGCAAGAGTGTGATGGGAACATAGAATCTATCTATGGATGCTATAAGACTTTGTTTTTTCCCATCATCTCTAACTAGTAATGCAGCACTATGGCTATGCGAGTTGCTGCAAAGTTCGATCACTAGTTGGGCTGAGTTGCAGAAGGCCTTCATGGTGAGGTACTTCCTAGGATGTAGAAGCTGAAGTTGAAAGATCAAATAAACAACTTTGAGCAACTTCCTGGTGACTCGATCAATACTACATCGGAGCGATTCACAAAGCGCTTGAGCAGTGTCTCAGAACACAAAATTGTTGATGATGCCTTGGTGGAGATCTTCCACTATGCCCTAGACGAAAACAGTCAAGCATGTGTTGATACCATCATGGGGGGCATGCTATTAGATCGACAATTTGCAAGGATTGTTGAGAGAATGGAAAGGGTGGTCAAGACAAGTAATGCATGGGGTCAAAGAGACAGGTCATCTACAAAAATTTCATATCTATCAGTATTTTTTCGGAGCAAGCTAAAATAAATGAGGAGATAATGCAAGAGCTTTAAAAAATCTATATCGGTATGGAGCTAATGATGAAGCAGAATGAGGAATGAGTTAATGTAGTCATTCATCAGCCTCAACAAGCACCCATGTACAATGATCCCTACTATGAGGAGGACACTTGCTTTATTGTTGATTAGAAAGGGGGTTTTTGGACCAACATTCAAGGGTCCAATCAGGACTATAGCGCCAAGGTGAAGGAAATCGAGGTCGGAATTATAAAAAAAATTGTTCTTTTAAAGAAAATAGTGGAGGTTACTATGACCGGAATCGAGGAAAAGATAGAGATGCAGATTGGGGCTGCAGAGATGGCTAAAAAAATGGTCCTTATGTGCCACCACACAATTCTAATACCGATGCTAGTAGCTCTAATGTTGGGAAGATGTTTGACCGCCTGTTGAAGAATATTGAGACACAAGATAGGACCTTAAGGGGGATGAAGTCTGACAACTCCAGCATAAATCAGAAAATCGAGTCTCATTCTGTTTTTATCACAAAGCTTTAGCAACATCTGTGTCAAGTGTTAACTCAACCCAACTAGTGTCAAAGAGGTACACTGCCTAGCAACACAGTTCAGAATCCAAAGAATGAAGGGCAGTGCATGATAGTTACTCCTCGTGGTGGCAAGAGTACTATTGCTCCTCCCATGCCAGTAGATTATGATGATGTACGAAAGGGGACAATTGAGGTCAAAGATGCTAATACCAAAGATAATCGTGTCAAGGATGGGGTGAGTGATGCTGTGAAGGCTCCACAGAAGTTGAAGCCCATTCTTAGGCCTCCTCCTCCGTTTTCTCAAAGAATTAAAAAGAAAGTGGAGGAGGGAAAGTTCAAGCACTTTCTCTCCATGCTGAAACAACTCTCCATCAACATCCCTCTTATTGAGGAATCAGAGAAGATGCGAAGGTATGCGATGTTTATGAAAGACCTAGTTACAAAGAAGTGCACTGTGAGTCAGGACCTCTCCCAAGCGCTTCAACATTACAGTGCAATTTCCATAAGGTCCTTGGTGCAAAAGCGAGAAGATTTTGACCCTTGTACCATACCTTGCACTATTGGAGATGTAGAGTTTGCAAGGGCATTGTGTGATCTTGGTGCCAGCATAAATCTAATGCCCCTTGCGGTCTTTAAGAAACTAGGACTTAGATCCCCTACTCTAGCGAGCATGTGATTGTTGATGGCTAACTACACGGTGAAGAAGCCTATGGGGGTACTCTATGACGTATTTGTCATGACGTAAGCCTAAGGCCTAGGAGTGACATGGCCAATGGGAACCCGAGAGTCCTCAAACAAGCCTCATAGCATCCACATACATATCATTAGTTTGGAAGCGCATGATGAAACAATAAACTCATAATTCTAAGGGACGAGAAAGTATGACTCACGCTATTGGGATATCATAGGGATAGAAATTTGTGTGGATTCACATAGCACATAATAAGTAAGGGGCAGGTAAATATGACTCACTCTATAGGGATAGAAGGGACTTCGGACTTTTCACATTTCAACATCTCATAAATAACACATCGTCATCCTATCAACATAAATAGACGACCATAATCATAATCTCCATAAGCAAATAACATAACACATCACAATCACGTACAAAGAGTTTACATGATGTCCAACAATGTCTCTAAGTCATGGAATAAGACGAGGGCCAAGACATGTCCCAGGCTCACCCTCAAAGTAAAGACGTAAGAGAATAGCATAATAGGTAGATAGAAGGTGGCTTGTCCTTGAATGATAGGACTCACCATAAGCAACTCTCATAATCTATCCAAACTGTCAAGAGGTGGATGAAGATAGTCTCCAGTCTCTACATGGTTAAATCATGTAGGCAAAGAGTATGCATTAGTATGTTTGAATGTACTAAGTATGTAAGCATGCAATGCATATGAACTCATTAAGCTTGCATTCAATGTTAGATGACAAGGGCACTTATATAGGAAGAAGTTTATACAAAGAAGATTAATATATCAATATACCATGAAATCCATGATGCATTCAAAGAAGATTAATATATCAATATACCATGAAATCCATGATGCATAATATTCCACAATACATAATCATAGAGAGGATGTAACCTAAACCGACATGTAAGACCGTGCGAGCTATTATATGGAATTCTAATGTTACCCCTACGCCAAAGGAAAGAGGGAGTCACTTGCCAAGGTGAACATCCATAATGCCTAAGTGGATCCACTAAAGCTACATAATTGACCAAGCCTCTAATAACGGGTGGTCCATCTTAGAAATCAAGCCTCATCTAATGGATGATCCCTTTAAGAAGTCAACCTTACCTAACGGGTGACCATTCTGAGGATTCTACCTCATCTAATGGGTGATCCTTTAACCTATGATGGCACGTAGTTATGGAACAATAAGATTCACCTCTAACGGGACATACCTCTACTAAGGGGATGAGCCTTGATCTCAAGATCCTCTCGATGCTAAGTATTTATCCCAAACATATACATGCTTGAAATAGGAGCATAAGTCTTTTCAAAACATAATCATGGATACTTGGGCTTAAAAGCCAAAACATAGTTCAAATTATGGATACTTGGCCTAAAATGCTAAATTATATCATAATCATACAAGCTTGGGATTAAAGGCCAAATCATACTTCATTTCATACTTTTATGAATAGGAATAGCTCATTCATACTTGTACATAGTTGTGTAAACACACCCATAATTGGTCAAAGAGCCATATCATAGATATTATGTGATCACATTCTTGTCATTATCATACTATTATGAAAATCATATTCATAAACATACTTGGGTTTTAACCCACTTCATATACTTCATGAAAATCAAAGCTCATGTATGCATATGCAATGAATAATGAGAGGATAGCACGGGCAATAGAGATTCATACTTAAATCAAAAATTAATAAAAATTCAAGTAAATCCACATTTAAATCATAATTTAGATTATCCATGCCTAAATCAAATTTTAAAGGGGACACGCATATTCAAATCCTTCTACTATCCATGTAATTCATAATATTAGGGCTTAAATAAATTAGCATCAATTAAATGTAGCTCATACCTCAATTTAATAAAACAAACAGTAATTTAAAAGACCCATATTGAAAGTAAGTTTAATTTCATAAACCAATGAGTAAAATAGTTTGGGTCTTCAGGGTTGAAATGGATCACGAATCAATCCCATATATCTTACTAAAATTATAAGAATTAAGAGAAATAAAGCCCTCTTGTATTCCTTGAATTGAATCGCTAACACTAGACTTGAAGAGAGAGCCTTAGGAATTGAATTCTAGAGCATGAGTGTTATCTAATGAGGATGAATTATAAAAAGAGTAAAACATGATTTAGGGGTCTAGGATATGTGAAAATGTCATAAAAGACCCTTAGAATAACCCAAAATTACATAAGGGTCATTCATGAGATGAAATTAAAAATTTGCATGGACCCCGGGACAGATGAGGTTTACAAAAACGAGCATAACGTCTTGACCCGAACTCGAAATTAGGTGAAGCAAGATGTGTTAGAAATATAATTCAAAGAGCTTCAATTTGGTAGGTCAAGGCCACCTAATTAGTTTTCTGCAATGAGATATAACCATTTAAATTTGACCATTAAATCAATTCATACGAAAAACTTAGCCAATAACGGGATTCCTTTGGACTTGGCTTGATGTAAGATCTCTATAATAACCTTAAATGACATACATAATCTTGTATTAAGGGATTGAAAATGAATTTACCATTGTCTTGAAGGTTCGATGGAGATCCTTCCACTAGAGCTTGAAAGGGGGATTCGGGAAGCTCTTTGAGTGAACGAATAAGAGGCCAAATATTGTGGAGTGATATGAGGTGACATGAAAAGCTTATAACTGATTGGGGAGGTTAAATGACTAGCCCTAATTAAACGTACCTTGGAAAGACCATATCCAACCTTCTTTCATCCTTATGAAGCCCGAATACTCGAAAATTTTCTCCCTAAAA
Organism: Solanum rostratum; assembly: GCA_029948455.1. Lineage (NCBI taxonomy): Eukaryota > Viridiplantae > Streptophyta > Magnoliopsida > Solanales > Solanaceae > Solanum > Solanum rostratum. The sequence goes on from CM057047.1 coordinate 26,977,958, forward strand.
TGGAATTTCTAGCCTTTATCCTATATTAGAACTTGTGGGGTATTACAATACTTGTCAAAGGTTATAAATTTATATTCCCCGTAGACTTTATCATCCTATATTACGAAGCTGACTTTGAGGTCCCAATCATCTTGGCAAGGCCCTTCCTAGCCACTGGTCGAGCACTAGTGGATATGGAAGCTGGCCAACTCAGGTTAAAGTTGAACGAAGAAGAAGTTGTCTTCAATATCTGTCAGTCAATGAAGAGGCCAAATGATCTAAATTAGGATGTTTGGGCATTTGATGAAGCCTGAACAACCAAGTTGTCTAAGTTATGCCGCGACAATAAATCAGGCACTACTAAGTCAACCCAAGGTAGAGACTGGCGCTTAGGCGCCCAGCTATGTTATTTTTTAACCCTACACTTTATTTTACATATTTGGTGTGCTTTAAGGATAATGTACTACTTTTCGATGGCGTGTAGGTAGTTATAGGCCTCGGTGAAGTCAAAGTAGCCTTGGCCTATAACTATCCCAAATTTTGAATCTTAGGGATTTTCTTGCATGTGTTCTTTTTCCCTATAGATATTTAATTTCAGTTGAACCTATATGTTTAGGATGTGTAGGTAGTATTGGTAGCATATAGTATTAATGTCTATGGCATATATGTGTTTTTGTGCTTTTGTGTGAAAATTGATACCCATCAAAATATTTGTTAGCTTGTCTAGATTTCAATAATGCTTGTTTAATTATGTAGACGGTACTTGTTTTTCTAAGAGAGGATAAAATTGAGATGAAAATCACGATTCGAGAGTCTGTGTTGGTAATTGTGCCATGTGAGTGTGAGTTTACTTTGCTAAATATATGTAATATGTTTCAATTCAAAACTTATCCTATTACTTTGACTTAGACTGTACGTCAGTTCGTTAAGAAAGGATCTTCGTCGTTGTTCATAATAGTCCACTAGCCTAACTAACTAACCAGATATGTGAAAAATCCCTTGATCCTAATGTTTGAACCTTAGATGTACTTTTCTTTGTAAAAACCTAAGTGATCTAACCTTGTTAAATGTAAAATCCTGAAATTGACCCTGGTCCTTCCTTAAACATTGTGCACCTTGATGGAGGCAAAAGGCCTATATTGAGGGTGGCTTCCAAAAATGGCCTTGGTTCCTAGGTGGGATATTGTGCACCTCGACTCAGAAAAAAAACCTAAGTTGAGGGTGGTTGGTGCAAAGGTAAACACAAAATGAGAGGGGAAATTAGGGATACCTAGAAGAGTAGAATAAATGTGTACTAGGTGCAAGAAAAATGAGTTATGCCTTAGCAGTGAACTAAAAAGAAAAATGTTGTGAAAATTCAAGGAAAAAAGCTAAAAATGTGAATAAGGCACCCAAAAAAGCTTGAAATAGGAGAAAGTGAAAACGTGATGAAACATAATAGTGTTGGTAGGGTTAAGGTGTAGAAAAATGCAGTGTCAAGGAGGGCCTTTAGTTACCATGATCCCAAAACATCATCCCAAAGCCCTCTGAGCCTATGTTATAAGCCAATAAAGTCCTAAAAGGATCCCAGTCCAAGTAGTCAAAGGTCATAGTCATGAGTATAGGGGCAAGCATATGGTATTAAGCATGATATCTGAATGTTTTTTGTGAGAGTGGGTGATTTTGCATAGACTAATAATATACCTAAAAATATCATTGTGACTAAGATATGGGACTTTTTTTCTGTGAAGGCAATCGCATTGAATTGTCAACAATAGACTAACTCAGTGATTGTGGCTTACTGATAACTACCTCATTTGTCATAATCGCATTGTCACATGCATTGACTTGTATGGTTTGCTTACTAGCTATTTGATATGTTTTGAAAGTAGTGTATGTATCAGTGCTTGAGTTTAATATGATGTATGCCATTAGATTGAGGTTTGTATGTTACTATGTTTCTTATGTGGATTTAGTATGTCTCATGAGGACAAGGAATAACTTTAAGTTGAAGATGTTGTAATGCTATAAAACTATAGAACTTTTGATGCTTAAAACTTTGAATTTTATGTGCTCAATGCAATGTTAGTAGATTTTATGTATTTTTATGCTTATTTTGTTGGATTACAGGGTTAGCACAATATTTGGGCTAAGTGTGCAGAATTTCCTGAAGCATAGGTTCCACAAGACCCTTTATGGGCTATAGAGAATTTTACAAGCCGTAAAGATGGTTTCGTAGACAATCCAGTGAAGGGTTAGTTTCTGAAGTTAAGTCTAAGAGCATGGAGACGAGCCATAGAAGACTTTATAATCTGTAGACTTGGTGTCATGCCCTGAGGATTAGAAAGTTGGGAGTTGTTGAAAAGCCATCAGATGAAACCCCCTATGGGCCGTAGATGGGTTTCGTAGTAGTTAGCCCTAGTTTTAAAGAGGCAATCCATGAAAGCCCACTTACAAATCGTAAAATGTTATATGGCCCGTAGATCCTGCAGTAGAGTCTACCAACCCAGTTATCGTATTCAATTTGATTTTTCTACTTTAAGCATTATAAATAGGTATTTTAGGTTATTTTTCACATGGAACAATAGAGGGACATGATAGAACATTAAGGAGCTTGAAAAACACTTGTAAAACTTCATTTCATCTTTCGATTTCAATCTTATGAATCTCATTGAAGAGTTTGGATTTCTTATGCTTAATTCTCTTGTGTAAGTGCTCAATTATGTTATTCAAATTCATAAGTCTTGCATTTACACTAATCATGAGTAGCTGAATCCACAACTAGGGTTGTGAGAACCATGAAGAACTAACAAGGTAAACCCGGATCATTGGTTATTCTTGAAAAGTATGCATGCAATTATTAATTAATTCTCTTCGTATTGAATGCTTTCTAATGGTGGCCAACCTTAGAACTCGCCTAGTGTTACTGACAGGATCAAGGTAGTAGTGAACAGGCAAAGATATTAATTAAAAGGATTTGATTGATGTTTCTCGTCTAATCAACTGAACTAGGCTAAGGGAAGGTTGTATTGGAACAATAGGTAAGGGTTAGTAATGTCACACTGCAGGGATGGACCAAATCATATGATGAAATTCTCCTCTTGCCTGGTTTGAAGGGTTTGGTGAACATAACTTACCGTTCTGCATGCTACACATTGGAAAAAATTTGATTACATGGTAATACTAAGTTAGGGAAATATGGGGAACACGATACTCTAGTTACTCTCCATGCTAGTTTACCACTTGTCTTAGTTTAGGATTAATTCTTATAGTTGCCACATCCCCTCCCCCCCCCCTCAAGATAAGTTGGTTAACCAACCCGAATTACATTGAATTCTGCTAAGTCTACCATATTCCCTGCGGGATTCGACCCTAATCTTGGTTAGGTTATATATCTTTACAATGACTCCTTTAGCCTGAAGAAGGAGGTGTAGCTTGGTAACATAACTAAGCAGTTCAATTAAAGATTTGTTATTGCTGAGTTCTCCATATTTGAGGACAATATCCACTTACTGTCATGCCTTATTAAAACTTGTCTATTTATGGATATTTACCTTTTAAGGGTAAGCCCAGGAGATTCCTTGGACCCGTTCCATTAGTATTCGAGATATTGTTGGATATGGATTTGTATGTTATGAGCTCAACTCCAATTATGTATATATATTATTGAAGACTTCCCTTAGTCACTTATTCCCTTCTATGTGTTGATGGTTGTTGAAATGTTGAGATGAAAATCCTAAGTCCCAATTTCTCCCTTTACATGAGTCATACTTACCCCTACCATAGATGTTAAATTTTATGTGTTCATGCTAGTAATCTTTCCTATAACATCCCCATAGCTTGAATCCAAAGCCCTATTACGCCTATAATTATGTGATTATTGATTTAATTATGCTTCCGCAATCAAGGATGTGTCATGTATACTTATGAGGCTTGTTTGGGCTCCCTCTAAGATCCCCATTTGTCGTGTTATGCCTATATCCTAGGCTTGGGTTGTTACAAGCTTGGTATCAGAGCACTAGATTTGTAAATGGTCCTTAGAAATCTAACACACCGCATCAAATAGAGTCTTGTTCAACGTTGTAAAGTATGCCACAACTATTAATAAGAGGCAATGAGTCATTTTAGGAATGATTCACTTCTTCATATTTTATGTCATGATTTTGGAGTTAAATTGAGATTTTCATTCCTAATGGATATCTTTTGCTATTTTAGATCATGCCTCAAAGAAGAGTGGCACAAAGAGCTCCCACTTCCAAGGGCGAACGTCACAAAAAGAAGTCTCATATCCCACTCATGATAGTATTTTCAAGTTTGATGGTTGGGACTAGCAAAATCACTCACACTTACAACAGATATTCAAACATTGCGCTTAATACCATATGTTTGCCCTTATACTCACAACTATGACCTTTGACTACTTGGACTAGGATCATTTTAGGAATTTCGTGGCTTGTAACGTAGGCTCAGAGGGCATTAGTATGATTTTTTAGGAACATAGTGACTAATGTCCCACCTTGACACTGCGTTATTCTACATTTTTGCCCTGCCAACACTATTATTTTAAATGCATTCTTCCTTTCTCGTATTTCAAACCTATCTGGGAGCCTTACTGACACTTTTAAGCTCATTGTCTTTTATTTTTCACATTCTTTTTCATTTTAAGCGCATTATTTAGGCATCTGTTCATTATTTTATCACCCATAACATATTTTTCCCCTATTTCATGTACCACTAGCTTCCACCTAATTTAATGTGATTTCCTTACACCATCGACCCTCAACTTAGGTTTTTGGCCTAGGTTGATGTGCAAAATATCTAAAGTATGAACCAGGGCCACTTTTGGTAGCCACCCTTAACTTTAGGCTCTTTTCCCGAGTAAGGTGCACAATATTCAAGGAAGGACTAAGGCCAAATTCAGGATTTCACCATTCAAAAAGACTTGGTTACTTAGGTGTTTACAAAGAAAAGGGTACATGTAAAGCTCTACTATAAGAATCAAGGGATACATCAGGCATTTGGTTGGTTATTTAGGCTAAGTTGGCTAATATGAACAACGACCAAAGATCCTTTCCTAACCAACTAACCTGCATTCTTAGTCAGAGTAATAGGGCAAGTTTTGAATTGAAACACAGTATAAGAATTATATAAAGACTCTCACATACACTTGACATTGATCACACTATAGACTTGGACTCTAGATCATGCTTTTCATCAAAATTAAACCTCACTTATCAGAACAAGTACTGTTAATCACTGATTTCACATAGTCGCTCTTAAAACTACCTAACACAAAATTTTGATGGGTACCATTTTTCCACAAAACTAACATATACCACAAATATTAGTAAAATATGTTACTAATACTACTTACACATCCCAAATTTTCTAGTTCAATAGAAAATAGGTGTCCTTAGGGAAAAAACACAAGCAAGGAAACCCCTCGGACTCAAAATTTAGGGTAGTTATAGGTCACGGTTACTCAGACTTCACCGATGCCTATAACTACCCACACCCCATTAAAAAGATCTTGCATTGTCCTCAATGCAACTAAATATAACTAAATAAACACATAGGGATCAAAAATAACATACTTGGGCACCTAAGTGCCAGTCCCTGGCTGTGTTTAACCATCCTGAGCCTACTTGGTGGTCTCCTCAGCAGCGGCAGTATGTTTGGAGGCTCCAAACCCCTCATCCTTTTTAACTCAGGTGACTGTCATGTCTTCTCATTTGCATTTGAGTGAACTCTCATAGCCTCAAACTTCTCCATCGCTGTCAACTTTGCCTCTCGCCTCAAAGCACCTTGATCATCACTCTCTAAGTGAGGCCCCTTCCCGAAGACGTAGATTGGTGTCTCCTCAGAGGTGAACAAATTAATAACAATCTCAATGGTGTTAGATAGAGGAAGCATAAGTGGTGCTAATGTTGTTGCCCTCATCTCGGAACAGAGCTACTGGATCTCCTCCGGAATGGTTGTCAAGTCAGTAAGTTGGGCTGAACAGAGCCTCTGCTCCACTCGCCTCTCAAATTCATCAATGTGGTGATGTACCAATGTAAGCCTCACCATAAGTGTAGCCACAAAGTGTGACTCAACCCGTGCCTCAACCTCTGAAATAGCCTAGCAGACCCAAGGCCTCATCTGTTGTGTAAACTAAGTCAATTGGGACTTAGTGCATGCCTGTAGCTTCGCTCGAGCCTAGATAGATCCCACAGACACGTATACCATGCTAGCAGGTAAAGGTTGTATGGGCACGATCTTTGGTGCAAGAGTAGAAGTAGTAGTGAGCGCCCTACCTCTCTTGAACTTGATATATGAGGGCTCCTTAGTAGCAGAAGTAGCAATAGTGGAAGAAGATAGAGGCTCCGATGGTGGTGCTACAGTAAACATCTCTAGTAAGTGGACTTGAGGTTGTGGTGCTTGCTGGAGGGCCATAAAATTCTCATCAACCTTTATTAGGCTGGCATCCAGTGTCCTCTAAACCTCCATCATAGTGCTTAGATGATGAAGAATCTCTACCCCCGCCGCTGTACATAAATGATATATCAAGCACGAGAAGGGGATGGAGGTAGTCCTCTTCAGGACCACCTCATGAATCTGATTTGCCATCAAGCGGGCCCAATAAATGTCATAGACAGCCAATATATTGGAGACTAACACTGTGTGATCCGGTGTCAAACTTTTCAGTATGTGTTGGACGGATCTACGATCTAACTATAGCCCGCCAAAACTTGCCGAGAAGTTGAAAGATGCCTTAACTATCGCCATTGATAATGTAGAAACCCAATCAAGGTCCTGGCCTTGCTTTGCAATGTGGTCAACAACCCATCTCATCAGAGCATTCTTTTAGGCTAGATCTATCATCAACACTTTGTCCCTGGTCTGCCCCAATCTGTGATCGTACTCAATTGTGGTCATGGGGGCCTGATAATGGAGACCAAAATGAAAACGTCAGACGATAGCCTTAGATAAGTTGATTGGAACTCCTCTCACCATTACGCGTGTAACACGAGGCTGAGAAAGGTATCTCTTCCTCTCAGGGGTTGACTCCATAACAGTGGTAGCGTAAAAAGCATAGGACTCTCTAACTATCACTGGGGACTACTTCCCCGACGGAGCTATCAACCACTCCAAGTTGTAATAGGTTATGGTATCCTAGAGTCCAGGACCACTACCAAGCCAAGAAGTGATGATTCGGGGTTCCTCAATCACAGTACGAGCCTGTCGGCCTTGCTCGTCATGCCAGAGGTCATCCCAGTTGATCTATTGCATGTGTTGCACACACCAGTGCGTAGTCCTTGCATTTGGGGTAAAGGTGGTGTAAGGGTGCTGATGTAGACTTGGACTCACAAACCTCTCCAAATCCGAGCTCAAATCACTCTCTAGAGGATGTTATCTAGATGGAGTTTCTATCCCGAGTAGCTCTCTCGTCAGACTAGGAAAGGCGGGCCACTATGATCTGAGTGTCGGTTGCAGTATATATCTAGCAATTGCTTGTGTGCATGGTCACTCGATTCCCACATCTGGCTAGACGTAGAGATCCTCAATGGACCCACTAGCCTCAGTAGAAGCCGCGGTGTTCGAAGACTCATCTCATAATTGGTTCTTCAAGGCCCAAATCACACTCCTTCTAGACTTTGGGGCCATTCTACCTGAAATCCACATAATTAAACACTTGTTAGTCCCACTAGAATAGGAAAGATATGCAAAAAGTAATAAGAATGAATGGTGGAAGAACCTACGAAGGGTCGTCTATGAGCCATAAGAAAAACTACAGGTCATAGTAGGCCTTCGTAGATCGGAAGGTACAATAATTTAGGTTATTGGAAGTGCACCTACGAGACAGGTATTGCTCTTAGAACTAACTATGGGTTGTACACTGAGTCATAGTTGTAATTCCAGAATCAACATTTGTTGGCATAGAACCTGCAAAATCAAGTTATGAGTTGTAGTCTAAACTACGGCCCGTAAATGGTTGTCTGATGAAATCTCGAAAATCCCCAAGTTGTTGGACTTACTACCGAGGGGAAAACATGGTCAATGAATTAATCCATAGGTCGTAGAAGACACGCGTGATGTAAAAATATAGCAGCTTGGGTTTCTCTAAGTCTACCAAACGAGCTCCGTTACCCAATTTACAATAAACAACAAGGCATGTCAATTATAATAAGCATCGAAGACACAATTTACGCACTCAACACATTTCCACCAAGCTACCTAACACCCCACATGTGTAAGTTATAACACTACCCCGCCAAATATCAATTCCTCATTCACATAAATTTTTGACCACCTTTGGATAACTAATAATCATGCTATCATTAACACACATGCAATCACATGCCAATTTTCAATCAAATAGTTTAATTTATTTCCGATGACAAGCGACTACGTGATTTCAAATAAGGTCATACAAACACTTGTGGCCAATTACACTAAAGACATTTTTTGGCATATACATGGTTCAATTTCAAAACCAACCAAGCAACTACTTTAAAGCATGTATTATCTTTCATGAATAGGAAACACCAATCACTACAACATAAACCTCAAAATATCATTCCCAAAAATAATTCAACCTATTGACACAATTTTCGGTAACATATATAAGTTAAAGTCAAGAACATATCAAAATTTGATCAAAGAGCTAAGAAATTGTAAGAGGTAGTCGAGACAAATAGAACCCTAGGTGGTTAAAGAGTAGCCGGAAGTTGGCCGAAAAATGTGGAGGTGGCAAGGACGGTAGTCGGAGACTTGGGGAAGAAGGCAGGGTTTACATCATATATCTTTGGTTGCCTCCAAAGTAGAATCTGATTTATTATTGTAGCATGATTTGGATAACATTACTCTGTATGGACCCGAACTTTGTACGACCTTAGTGGAGCTTGGAAATTTGGTTCCGAAAAGTGTTGGACCAAGGTGATGCTCTAGGGAAGCCTTCACGGTCCATGTGAGGGTATATGGACCGTGTGGAGGCTCCTTGAAGTGGCCCTTGTCCTTGGGTGAGGTGTGTGGGCTTTAATGTGGAGTTTGGGACCAAGTCATACCACACATGGTCCGTGTGAGGCTTCACGGTCTGTGTGGTGGACCGTATGGCTAGCCTTGGCATTGAAAATCCACATTTGGCCTAGGAATTTTACATATAGACCCTCTCACGAACCATATAGTCCTTCACAGTCTGTGAGGCCTTCCGTATGGGCATCGGAGTGAATATTTTCTTAGTATTGGATCACCCTCTTGGAACTTTATCAACAAGAATTTTCTATGTGAAGCTTCACGGAGGAGTATACGGCCCATATACCTTGGTATGGATCGTGAAGCCATTTGTATTGGTGCCAATGTTCAATTTTTTCTAAGTATGGAGTTACCGCCTCGTACCTTCGTCGGTGAAAGTTTCTAAGTGATGAATCACAGAGCAAGTATACGGTCCATATACCCTTACACAGACCGTATACCCTTCCTTGAGACCCCTTGCAAAAATTTTCTACTTGTTTCATTAATGACCTTTTAATAATTACGGTTTCTCCTAAGGGTCTTTTGTGACTTTCTATGCTTCCTAAAGACATTCGAATGACCTATACTCTATTTTCCTCATTGAACTTCACTCTTACGCTTAGAATTATTTCAACTCACTCATAAGAACTCTCTCAAAGACTCTGGTGAAGACTAAGCTTGGGAATCAAGGAAAACTCTTTTCTTCATCAAATTTCTTCTTGAATATTGTCAAATAGCTAGAGGATGTGGGATTGATTCTTGGTCCCTTCAACCAAGTAGACCCAAACTCTTTTCACTTGATTTTCACAAATTTATGCATACTTTAAATATAGATTTTAAAGATTATTGTTTAGTGAATTCAATAGAAGTGTGGGCATTGCTTTATTGTTGATTTTAAGAGGATTTAAGCCCTAACATGATGATTTGCATTGAGGTTATGAAGATTTGAATGTGTATATCCCCTTTAAAGCTTGATTTAGGCATAGATAATCTATATTATGATTTGAATGTGGATTTAATTATGTTTTTACTTGAATTTCATAATGTATTATTGACTTAAGTTTGAATCTCTATTGCCCATGCTACTCTCACCTCATTCATGGCATATGCATACATGACTATGGGTTTCATGAAGTTTATGATGCACTACTCAGTAAAAGTCTTTTAACGATCATTTCTTAAGAAAGAGAAATAAATCTGGTCGTTATAAATACACTTATAGTGACCAAATTATATTCCAATTGTTATAAATATACTTGTAGTGACCAAATATTTTTCCAGTCGTTTTAAATATACTTAGAGCGACAAAAAAAAAATCGGTCGTTATAAATACACTTATAGTGACCAATTTATTTTTCAATTGTTATAAATACACTTATAGTGACCAAATCTTTTTTCGGTCATTAAAGACAAATTTTAATCCAACATTTACGAGAGAAAAAATTTGATTATTAAAAAGCATAACACCTTATCGTTAAAACATATTGGTTAGTATAAAATAATATTTAACTAATATGAGTGTAAAGAGATCAGATCAAACCATGTTAAACAAGTGGCATTTTGTTAATCATTTTGATAAAAATCCTCATCTTTTATAATTTTGCTTATTTCATGAAAAAAGTTTAATAAAAAGAAAAAATTATTTATGTATTATTTTCTAATAAGTCTATCCACTATTCTTATTATAGTCAATTATATAAAATTTGAAATATTATATGAATATTTAGTTACAATCTTTTTGGCACAATTTTTTTTAACTTAAATATTTTCTGATATAGTTTCTATATATGTTTTTATATAGAGAGACAATTTTTTCATCTTTACTTGACATTTTTAAAGATGCAAGATGAAGTGGGTCAAATATAGAATTGTAATGAAACAAAAAATTAAAGATAGAAGTAATAATATTAAATGTATAATTATGAGCTTATTAGATTAATTTAAGGTAGAAAAGTTATATAAATTTGGTCGTAAGTAATTTTCTCTAGAGGATAAATGTTTCTCCACTTGCAAATTTCCTAGATTGATAGGCTTAAGAATCAGTATCCAGTAATAATGTTTCTTCTAATAATAAAATATATACTATGTCATTTTTTATAATTAATTGTGAAACTAACAAGTGTATACAAATAAAAATCATTCATTTGAGTTAGAAAAGTATAACGTGAACAGAAAATTTAAAAAATTTTACATGACAGATAATCAACAACTAATTAATTAAGAAATCGTAATTTTTTATTATTTAGAATTTAAGATGATATAATAGATTTGTATCTCATAATAATTTTAATAATATTGAATTATTTATATTAGGTGAATATCACTAGTATAAAAAGTGAAACTAAAAGAAGTTGGCGGTTTTATCCATGAAGCAATGTGCAAAAAGTTAATAACTTTAGGTGCAACATACAAAACAAACAACTTTATGTCTTGAACTAGAAATCCCAACTTTCTTTTTATTTGGTTGTGAGAACAGGAACAAATTTTATATTTTATTGTGGTTAATCTTTAATTTTGTGAAAAAGAAAAAAGAAGATAATAGGAGTATTATTAATAACTTTATATGAAGTTTATTTGTCTTTTGACAGATCATGTAGTTTGAAGAACTCATCCTTAGAAAAAGTGTAAAGAAGTATAAGCAACAGAAAATTTTGAAATACAGGAAGAATGCATTTTATATTTCAGAAATTGTTTAAAGATTTTCTAGTTGTTCTTTTATTAAGAGTTAAAAAATATAATATTATACAAATTTGTTTGTCGATATTTTTGTAACTTTACGCAATATTATTCTTTATAGAAAACTATGAAATTTTATATGAATAAATCAATTTATAAGTTTTCATATGTGCACGTATTTGTATGTTTGTGTGTATGTATCCATATGCAGTTTGCACTTTTCCTGATTTAATTTGTGGTTATAATTAAGGTTTTAATAACTAGAACTAAAAGGAGCCTTGGAGTAACTGGTAAAGATGTTGTCATGTGACAAGAAGGTCACGAGTTAAAACCTTGGCAACATCATCTGGCAGAAATGCAAGGTAAGGCTATCATACAACAGATCCGTGTGGTTGGACCCGTCCTCAGAAGTGCACAAGGCTTCCCTTTCTTTTTAATAACTAGAATATCAATTAGTGAAGGAAAAATTTGGTTGCTGAAAAAAAAGGTCAACGATCGAATTTTTGTCATCATTAATAATTTTTAACTACTAGATTTAATCCGGTCTTTAACTTTTAATGACGGGATTTAATTCGACATTAATTTTTCACGACAGAGCTTCTAACGACTGGTGACGAAGAGTGTTTTACTGGACTTTATTGACTAATAACGACTGGATATGTACTTTTAGCGATCGGATTTCCCCTTGTTAAAAACCTATTTTCTTATAGTTATGTGGGCTAAGTCCCAGTTATGATAATGTTTATGATTTTAATGGAAGTATGAGTATGACAGGAATGTGATCACATAAATGATTATGATTATGATTATGATTATGATTATGTCTCTTTGATCAATCATGGGTGTTGTCATGGGTGTTTACATCACCATGTTTATGGAGCACTGATTGAAGTTGGAGGCATGGTGGGCTATCCCAAGGGTCCATACTCCTTTCTCAAGAAGGTGCTCAAAGGAGGTATTCTTATGCATGAAAGTATGACATGAAGTATGATTTGGCCTTTTAGCCCAAGTATGCATGATTATGAAATGTGATTTGACCTTTATGCCTAAGTATGTATGTAACCAATTTGAAACTCTTATGCCTCTTTTACAAGCACGTATATGAATATTTATTCTTGTGGAAAGATGACCTAGCACTGATAGGATTGGAGGTAGGGTGGGCTATGCCCAAGAGTCCATACTCCTTTCTCTTGTACTATGTGCCTAACATTGGTATTTGTTTTGCCCTTTTGGGGAATGATGATGATAAATGTTAATGGATCTAACTTTGACAAGTAGGTCACCTTTTTATCTGTTGTGGGGAAGACGACGGAGTTTCAAGTTGTAGCTCACTTGGTTTTATGTCAGTTACGGTACCATTCCCATTATATATAAAGTAATTTCACATTCATGCATCATGCACCTCATGGCATATTGATATACTATTCTCTTGTTATATGATTCTTCTATATATACACATTCATAAGATTTAAAACATACACCAACATATTATGAGTAGCTCATAAAACCTTAGGATCCATTCAAGTGAGAATTTTCCCTCTCATAAGAGGATCTATGTTTGATGAGAATTGTTATATCACCCTCTTCAATAACATCAAAAGGGCTTCACAAAATACTTTGTAACTTTTATAAATTCGTATAAACATCTAAATAAAATCCCTTATCGTTCATAATTTTCTTTATTTGAGCATAACATGAAACATGGTAGGTTTAATACATGGAAGCCTCTAAAAACACATAATGAAAGACTAACAAGATTCAATTTCATAAGAGCTCCTTAGTTCAAATAATTCATAAAATAGCTCACCATAACATTCAAAGCCCTAGGTAGTGAAACATAAGAATCGTCTTGCAAATCTTCAAGTTTATAAAATATCATGCGTTGCATCTATATAGCTCATATAACTAAAAAAATACATTATAATATCAACATTTGAAGAGATTTCATGCAACTAATAAAGTTTTCATAACTTGAAAGCTAAATACATTAAGGAATATACTTGAGCATTATGGGTGAAAGGAACCAACAAATCAAAACCCACATACCATGGTAGAAATCTAAAGGAGAAGCGTAAGACTTGGGGAAGATGACCTTGAAACCCTAGCTGCCTTCTTGAGCCTTGAGAAGTGGATTTGCCTTGGGGGGGTTCAGGTGGAATTAGAGTAAATAGTGAATAGGAGTGTATTAGTAAGGAACGGGTCTGATATGGGAGGGAATAAGCTTAAAATAACTTAGTATTAGGCTTAGGAAGTGGGAAAATGGCAAGATTACCCTTCTTTAAAATCTACCAAACCCAATCCATGAACCACATCTTTTGGTTGTAGATTAGATCATGGCACATAGGTTGAGGTTTTGTTTGGTTACACTTTTGAGTTTATGAAACATGTCTTTGAACCCTGATCTATGGATAACTTTTATGTCCTGTCATCTATTCTACAGGTCATAAGGGCCCCTTATGACTCTGTCTTGGCCTTAAAAAAGTTCACCCTCAGGAACTAAACCATGAGAACCTTTTCATGACTTATATACCCACCCACAGCCCATGAGAGGATTTCATCTAGTGACACCACCCAAACTTCAGAAACCCATCTTCACCCATCAGTCCACGAGCCTATGTATATGGCTCATAATACCTTTGATGGGTCATAGACACCCTTTTAGTACATCCACCTTATACTTCAAGTTTCACCAAATCCTTTTTCCCTTTCTACAAAGCCTGTGTATGACCCATGATTGAAACCACGAGTCATAGATGGGCTCATACTACCTGCACTAGACCCAAATTTTGTAATTCTTTCCAGAGTTTGACCTTTTAATGTACGGGCCCTTAGAAGGAGCTTCGAAATCGGTATCCCTAACCTACACTATATGATAGATACACCCTTTCAAATCATATTCTAGGCTTTCAAAATAGAGATAAATCGACCCTGAAACACCAAATCACTACCCTTTCTTCCAAGGGTAGGCTCATTGGGAAATTGGAATTTGACCCTACGAGTTCTACAATTAATAGATGCGTAAGAAGCATGAAGCTGATCCATTCCATGAATAATTCAAAATCAGTCATATGAAACTCAATGAGATCACATGAGACTACTTTATGCAAGACAGACATGAGATAATTCTTATAGACTTTCTTGGCTAAAGTCAAATACCAGTGGGACTGTAAACTAAAAAGGGATCAACCAAGATCGTGGGACTTATATCAAACCTTATAGAAATATAGGGACAAACAAAAGATAAATTGGTACCCTAATAAAGCAAAATACGTCAAAGTCAAAGACTCGCAACATACCCATAACCACATCAGTAGACTCCTCAACATCTTTCCTAGCATGGAGCACATAGAACATATTGTTGTGTTTGACACTACCTTGTTGATCTTGCCCACTTAAAGTGGATTAGTCTTAAGAAAGACCCTCTCTTCCTTTATTTTCACAACTATTCCATACCCATAACAAGCACTGGTACTAATCAATCATCCCCATGGTTCCTTCCACATTTAGAACACTTCGGAAAAGTAGGTCCACTAGCATTAGCACTTACACCTTGGAATTTAGGTTTGGGCACCCTATCTTTATGCACCCTTTGACTAAGAGCTTGAGAAGCACCTTGGCCTTATTAAAAATGGCCGTTACCACCCCAGATTATTCATTAATGAACCCAACATTAAACCGAGCCCTCTTGGACTCTCTCGCCCTTCTTTCCTTGAGATTTTCACCTTCAATTTAGTCAACATATGTCATGAGATGACAAATATATATCTCCTTCACAAGCATGGAAGTTTTTGGATTCATTCACCACTAAATTAGATACTTCCAAATTACACTTACTCATTGAGGTGGGGGATCGGCAACCAAAGAAGGAGCATATTTGGACAACTCGGTGAACTTGAGTGTGTATTCCCTCACACTCATGCTTCCTTGTTTGAGATTAATGAAATCCATTATTTTTGTTTCCCTTTGCTCAAGTAGGAAGAAAAAATCAAGAAATGTAGCTTTAAATACTTCCCAAACAATAGGACTTTCATCAACTCTCTCGACGTTCCAATGCAAAACCATACTTGAGCAAGCCCCTTGAGTTGGTATATCACCAACTCTGTCTTTTCTTCAAAATTTCACCCCCATTGTTGCCACAACTTATTGTAATACCCCTCATGTTAATGGACTTGGAAATTGGAAAGTTAAGGAATTTTGGAATTGACTTGGTCATAGGAGCCAGACTACGGCTTATGGATGGATCAATGGGTCATAGGAAAGTTTCATGGATTGAGTCCAGCAATGTTTGAAAATTATGAAATTTCTAGAAGTTGACCAACAATTAATAGGAAGGTTCGTCAATGGGACCACAACCCATGGAAGGTATCATCAAAGAGACCACTAAAGGATGGAAATTCCTCTAAGTCTGGAATCACTCTATGAGGCGACTTACGACTTATAAAAGGTATAATCACAGCGACCTATGTGTTTGTGGTTTGAAATGTGCCAACTCCAGTGGCTCAACTTCTGGTGGCACAAGATCTACAAGCCAAGGTACGAGCCAACAGTTGAACTACATCCCATGGATGGTGTCTCATGGATGACTCAAATAGAATCTAATGAAGGGCATTTTTGACATTTCCAATTTATTTAACTCCTAAACTACGTTGTTTTGTCCTTCCTAACAAACTTAATTGACTCAAACCCTATAATTCCTACTCCTACCTCATTCTAATTCATTTATCCTCATAATTCTCTCAAGGTATCTCAAATATTTCTCTCTTTAGAACAAGGAGTCCATTGAAGCTAAGGTTCTAAGCTTTGCTAAGGATTTCAAGACTTTTTGTCATGACTCAAACTTAAGGCCTAGTCGTGACATGGCAAATGTGACACCTAAGGGCATCCCACCTAAGCCTCATATTCATATAATAAGCATTCATAAGGTAAAATAAGCATACATAAGAGAATAAGCAAGTGGAATGCATAAAACTAAGAACGTCATAGTTTCCCTTAGGGAAAATGTACATCAACCCACAAATGTCCAAAATATGCATCTACATCATAGATCTTGGCAGGGTCTAGAACATAGCTTACTAGCTCACCCTCAAGATGTACACCAAAGAAAAATAATAAAGTCTCAATATATAAAAAAAAATCATAAATGGGCTTGTTCCCGAAATAGGGGAATTCACCAATAAATCTTCAAGCTCGGACTTCGAATCTAGCCACAAAATGGAATAGTCACCTCATCGTCCGTCCCTACATGGTGTCCATCTCTACATGGTGAGATCATGTAGGCAAAAAAGTATGTATTAGTATGTGAAATATACTAAGTATGTAGGTATGCCATGAATCAAAGGACATTATAATAATATCAGTATGCATAATCATAAATAATAGGATAACGACACAATATGCATGAGCATGCAAGCTTATAATCATGAGAAAAGAGTCATTAGATTCATCAATAATCTTAACATATATATGTGGGAATAAGATCATAACTGACATATAAGATCATGCAGATTATTACATAAAATCTTGATGATCCCTCTACATCAAGCAAAGAGGAGTCTACTTTGCAAGGTAGACTCAATCTCACCCAATAGATTGTATGCTAGCACAGTGAAATCCCATCATTTAATCTCATCCTTTACGCTCTATCCTAGAATGGTGACTGTCTATCGTTAAAGCTAAATGGATCTATTATCACACCTTTAAGGTATAAATCATGAACATCATTCCTATGGTGGCATATAGTTATGGGACTATGGAATTTACCAAAGCCCTCTCAGTGCTAAGTCATATCCCATGAAATATATAAATCATCATACATATACATAGCTTTCAACATAGTTCATAAAATAATCATCATAGTCTTTCATATAAACCTCATGTCATAAGAATAGTCCATTTACCTGCTTTTCGTCATAGTATGGGTAGACATTTCCACCTTAACATTATCATCATAATCATTGTCATAACGTCATCATTGTCATAAACATGCATTGCATACATTGAGATCATAATCATGGAAATCCATAGCTTTATCAAAAGAGACTAGGGCTAGGTGTAGACAATTGAATCAAAATCATGTAATTGGATTGGATTCAAAGAGAAAACATACAATTAAGAATTAAATTGGATTATTAGTAATCAAATCATTAAGCCATAATCATGCATACTTTGTAATCACATACTTTTGTTTGAAAGTCATATACATCATAAAATTCATCGTAATTCATGCTTAAATAGGCTTTATAACCATAGAATATTCATAATTCTTGCATTGGCAATCATAGTATAAAAACCCATACAAAATCATCATGAAACTTTGATAAAAAGAAGGTTTCGGATCATGTATGAAACTAATCTATGAATGAAGTCCTACATAGCTAAGTGAGAATCCTTAGAATTGAAGAGAAAATCTAAAGAAAATTGGTCAATTCTTTAAGCCCTAGCTTCAATGGAACCTTTGACTTAAAGAGAAAAATATTGAGAACCTTTAGGAGAATTTTGAGGGTGAATAACTTTGAATGAATTAGGAATAGGACTTATAAAGTTTAGTTAGTAAGGATAGCTAAAAGAACAAAAATGACGTAGTTTAGGACTTAGCTGAACTGAAAATGTCAAAAACACCCTTCATTAAAACTATTGGAACCATGCACGGAACCCTTTTCAACGGATCATGGTTTATCCTACGGACTGTACTTTGGCTTGTAAAACTTTATGTCATAAGAGTTGAGTTTCTAGAATTTGCAGCTTTCAAATCATGAACATGCAAGATGACCTATAGTTCCAGTTACGGGCCGTAAGTCCTCCTGTAGAAGTGTTCCAAACTTAGAAAATTTTAGGTCCTTTAGGGCCTCTCTCTACAAACCCTTTTGGCGGGCCGTGGTTTCTTATATGGCCCGTCCTAGTAACATGTAAGTCAACTTTAAGAAATTCTTTAATTTTCTAGTTTCATTGGGCACATTTCACGAACCTACTTATGACTTGTGATCCCTTTGATGGGTCGTAGACTGGCTCGTAGGATCAAACCATCACCGAAATCCCTAACTTCCAGCTTTCTAGGCCTATAAACATGAGAGTTGTTACAATATCTCCTCCTTGGGATCATTCATCCTTGAATGAGATAGGACTACGCTTGAATAGAGTAGAAACAGAGTTATCATCATAGCATGTATGCAAAACTGCAACTTAATCATCTTTTTCATAAAATCATCAAACTTATGCATTAAATATCATTCAAAAATACTTTCATGGGCATGCATCTATGCAACTTATTTAGAGATACACATTCATGAGAATTTTCAAGGAATAGATCATATTAAGTACCTTAGACTTGTGTAAAAGGAAAGAGGTAAGGGTATCATTTCATCATGTCCACTTCATCCTCCCAAGTAGCATTATCAACTTATTCTTTATTTCTCAACCTCTTCACTTGTCAGTCCAAAATCTCAACCACTACTTCTTCGTAAGTCAGGTTTTCCTCAATAGACACATCCTTCAATGGAACAATAGAGTTAGGATCACCCAAGCATTTCTTAGCATTAATAGATGAAACACCATATGAACTATAGCTAACCCCATAGGCAAATCTAGCTCATAAGCTACCTTCCCAACTTTCTTCATTATCTTATAAGGTCCTGCATATCTAGGACTCAATTTTCTTTCTTACCAAAATGCATCACTCTTTTTATCTGGGAAACCTTCAAATACACCCAGTCACCTTTATCAAACTAAAGTTCTCTTCTCCTAGCATCAGCATATTGTTGCTCCCCAGTGTACACAAGTGTACGTGGTCTTAACAAGTAATATAGTGGCCCTGATTGAGGGGCTGAGATATCGAACCCAAAGGATTTAAAACAAAATCAGTTAAAAGTCCAAGTTATTACACTTATTATGTTTTGGTTAAAATTATGAAAAGACTTGGTATAAAATGTAAATAACTAATTAAAACTACTAAAGTGGACTAGTTTGTTGTGGATTATCAGATTACGAATGATTGCGGGATCGTAACCTTGTTGATGCAGTTCTAGTCTCAAAGCTCTCACTTATGTCAGGGTTTCCTAACTACTGATTCACAGGGTTAAAATTACCTAAAGAGGGTTACACGCCTTTGTCGGCCTACTTTATTGACTGCCTAACTACATCATTAAGCGAGGATAGACACATTAATAAAAGTGCTTTAATGTTATCTTCCTGTATTTTGAACCAAGCGAGGCGTCAGGGTAGTTGTCACGGGTCTTCCTTACATGAATCGATCTAGCTTTCTAGTCGAACAAGCTCGTTATATTACTGTGTTCTATTCATTCCAACATCTCTCGAATCCAGAATGAACAACTAATTTACTCCCTAGTAGGTTTGAAGTATAGATAAAAGTAATATAAGAGTAATCTAGTGGAAATCCATTCATATATTGCAAGAATTAAGAACTAAAACATTCTCTATGGATACAATCCCATAATATGGGAAGATTAGCCACGCATAATGGTCTTATACATCGGAAACAATTAATCAACATTCACAATTAAGAATTAAAGGTAAAACTAACCAAAGTAACCCTAGAATGGAGTTTCACTTGTTTCTCCTTTGTTCCGTCAAAAATCAGTTATGAAACCTAAAGCTAAAAATAGAATATAACTTAAAATTCTCCTATTTTGATTTTTCCCTTGCATTTTCGAAGTCCGCAATGCGGACTTGGTAGTTTTGAGGTGATTTTCACTTTACATGCTGTCTGGCCAAAATTCTGCTTTCCTTGTGAAAGTCCACAACACGTACTATGTATATTTTCTTGCTCTGCATCTTTTTCTCCAAGTTTTCAGCTAGCATAGCTTTTCCCTAGGTCTGCAACACGCACTTGAGCATTTTTGTTGAGTTGACTGATTTTTCCCTTCAGTTCTATAGTCGTGCTCTTCCTCCTAGTCGGGATATGAGTCCAGACTAGTATATTCTGATTGAAAACCTCCATAAAAACAACCAACAGGCGCATCTGACCCTAGATTAGAAAATAAATGAAATCACACTAAAAGCACCTGGACTCTACGAATTTGTCCTTTGATTAGGCTCTATTTATGGGTATTTTGTGTTAGTTTGGCATATAAATACGCCTAAGATCACCACCCCACACTGAGAGCTTTGTCCGTCCTCGGACAAATCAAGACATATGCATGAGACCCCTAGGCAGTATGCACAAGGAACACCCTACGACTAAGTCCTTTGAACCATGTCAAACACTTCTTAAGACCTCTAGCAGCATCAACTCTCACCATGCACCCATGTATCAATGCAGACTCATGCAAAATATCAATTAACAACCCCTCTAGTTGTCACCCGTGGGTGATTATGTGCCCTCACCTGAGGAATTACCCAATGTACACCGCAACAACCTACCTAGGAGATTGGAAATGGGTACAAAAGCAACTCTCGCTCTCCCAAAAGTTGTTTTACGTTGCTTCTAGTTCCCATAGGCTTGCCTTTAATTTGTAAACTCAACCTAATTAGAATCTAACTAAAAGAATCATATAGGTCTTTTATTTGGTTGTAATGTAGGATGGTGGGATACGTTAATGGATATGGCTGTCATGGCTCAATTCCCAAGCACTAATATCTCACACCAGACTTCTTCTCTTCTTCTCCCTTTATTCCTCCTTATTGAATTTACAAAGATAAAACTCAAGAACATTGCCTTTTTATTTATTTATTTATTTTCCTTAAAAAGTGGCCCTCGGTGATGGGTCCGCGATGCACACTAGTCGCGGACCAGTACTATTTTAAGCCCAAACTTTTTCTACTTTTCCTCTTATCTTTTATACTACCACTTATCCCTTGGGTGTCCCATTCAAGATTTCTTCCCCTTGTCTTAACGTGCTATAGTGCTTAGGAGTTAGGATCAAACATGAATGTGACTAACCAAAGAAAAAAGCTATGGCTCAACGGGGCTAACTAGGGATGCTTAGTTTAGGTGGGTTAAAAGATTCAAAAAGAATAGGGCTACCAAAGAAATGCCTAGATTCTTTTCCTTTAATTTCAATTCCTACCTAGCTTAGTCCACATACTAGGCAAGTTTTAGCAACTATTGCAACATAGACTAACAAGTTTTCTCATTCACTCATGGCACACTCGCATCACAAGGCTAACACTAGAATCACTATCACATCATTCACATGAACTCATAATTAAACACATACATCCATGAAGTACAAGACTCAAGCATTAGCTACTTAGAGTTCAATTGATTTAGTTCTCCTTGATTCACGTACTATACGCAAAATGCCCTTTTATACAACTACGGACACTCTATATGAGACTCACATTGACAAATACCCTTAGGGCGGTTGTCATCGATCCATCATAGGGCACCATCACTCAAATATGACAACTAACTAAACATCCACATACCAAACCACTTAAAGAACACAATTAATCATAACTATGACAATGCACTTTCCTAATAATACTAATATTCAAGCATCGTAGAAGCATTCATACTTGGTTACAGACCAAAGGAAAAATCAAAATGATGTCCAGAATAAAGCAAGAAATAGAAAATAAAATACTCTTGATACATAGCCAAATTAAACAAAATAAAGCATATACACTTAAAATCAGCACTGCCCTCGGTGCTAGGCATACGAAACCTGTGGGATGGAAGCGGGGTTCTCACTCCCCGTCCATTGGGCCCGACAAAGTGGGCTCACCCCCAACATTAACTAGCTCTCTGCCTCAATCTTGTCCTCATCTAGATTAGAGGCCTCCCGTGCATCATCGGGGTTTGTGGGAATATCATCCTCTATGGGCTCCACGAACTGAGGACCAATACCCAACACTATATTGGCATGGGCATTCAAAGGGTAGTGGGCCTCGACCTCATCTATCTCCTGTTGGGTAGAAGGGTGACTGCCTGTCCTATGGCATATCATCTAAACCCCAAACATACGCCCCATTATGAGCTCATCCCTGTGATTCCTCTCAGTCGTGGTGAGCATAGGTCCTATAGACTCGTCTAGCCCCTTAATGTTTGTCACATTATAGTGGGGGGCCTCAATATGGGGGAAGTAGTCAAGCTGCTCCTCAGGAAGCCTTCCTCATGGATGATTTGAAAATGGCTACGAAGTTAAGTTCCGCCTCAGTCATTAGTGAATAGGCCAAACACACCCTATCCCTCATGATCGCTGTGAAGTGTTTCCCCAGAAAGAAGGATTGTGTCACAATCTTCACCCAAACTCTAGCTTCCCTATTCATGTGAGCAAATGGGAAAGATTGATGATGCCTCTTGTAGTCTTAGTGAATCCACTTATTTGTGGAGTTCACCCCAGCTAGGGCGTGACGGATGGCCCGGTATAGTGGGCGAATCTAAAGCTCGATAAAATGGGTTGTGGAGAGATCCAGGGTTCCTAGGATCCTATTAACAGCAATCGAGGTGATATTCACCTCTATCACCATACTGTTCCCACTTCAGAGCACACCTCAGTCTTCATGGTTGCATAGAACTCACAAACTACACTGAGATTACAGGGCAGGGGCTCTTCAAAGAGGAATGTCAAGTTTAAACAGTCCAAACGACATTGATAAACTTGAGAATAGTCCTGTGCTTGGGTGTCTACATCAATAGGCATATCCGAGAAGTACTTTGTCTCATTGTAAGCCATGTACCACCTCTGACCTTCCCTGTTCATCGCCCTGACCCCAAGCGAGGTCTTTGGCCCCTTGGATGCTCCGGGGCTTTGGGTACCTCTAGGATATCCCGTGCCCATCTCCTGCTACTTGAAGCTCCTGCCCCACCAACTTGTCCAGTTCGGCGAGTACGAGAGGCCATAATATCTTGCAAAAATAGGTTAACATTATCAACATATACATGATACATAGCCCCTGCTACACATATACAAGGCACACCCGACCCCACACTTAAATTCAAGCCATGACGTGAGAAGTTACTCAGACTTCCCAACTCACTTTAGAAACCACTACGAAATTCGACAGAATTACCCCACAATTTTGTTCAACAATGCATCCCCCATGCTTCAATTCAAACACTATCATCACCCTAAACTTTAACAACCTTGTGCACGGCAATAATTTCAATCATTCGACCCAAACAAGTGGATTATAGCAACAATCAAACCATAGGGGAAAAATCATGGCATCATTCTTCAACAAATTATCCCACACTTAGAATTTTGCAAAACCCAACAAAAATCTATCAATATACGAACAATTTAGGCCCAAAAACACAATCTCCTATTTTCAGCCTAGGGCTTACAACAATCAACATCATGCACAAAATTAACTTCATTCAAGGAATTAGGCCGAAAATCTCAACACCCAACAACAATCAAGCAACAAGTTTTAACTAGGACAAGTTAACCCACTTGATTTCACTAAAGTTCCCAAAAATAGTCATACACCAATAATAACCAAGAAAACAATAGTGAAGCACACATACCTTAGTTGAATATTGCAAGAGAAACAAAGATAATCCTTGAGGTACTTGGGGTGCAACGTGAATTTGTTTGAATTTTTGGTATTTGGAAGAGAAAATTTGAGAGAAAATAGAAGAAAGAGGGTATGGACGTCGGGTTTGGGGGGGGGGGAATTGAAGTAAAAGGAATGGGAGGAGGGTCTTTAAATAAAGGGGAGGGGTGTGAAAAGATGGAAAAACTAACACATGTCCACGCCAGCTACGCGATGCGAACTGGACGCGAACAACCCCTTCATTCTTTTCATTTTTCGTGACTTAACTGGATGCCTGGAAATGAAATACTCCGTGATAGGTGCACATCATGTGCCTATCACGGACTCTCACTATCTCGGTGCTCGAAAATTTTTATTATTTTAGCACCAAACCCCGTAAAAATTCCCAAACACCTGAATATGCTGCAAAACAATGAAAAAAGTTAATCTGGCCAAAAAATACAAAAAATACCTAACATATCAACGGGAATTGAAGATGAAAAACTTTTGCACCAAAATGAACAGGGTCCGCTATGCACACTGGTCGCGGACCCACACTTGGTGCAAAAGTTTTATTTTCTATGTGTTTTTATAAATAAAAATTAAATAAAAACTAAAGCAATTACTATTACCTCACCACGACTTCCTTCCCGTGCAACGCCTGATTTACCATCGCGGCACGACTCAGCTTCAGCTTACTCATCATTAGCGAAGTCCATGGACTCCTCCGCATGACTCATGTCCTCATAATAGTAGTGTTTGACATGCTGCCCATTAACCAAAAATGTTTGGTTTGTGGCTTCCTCTCTTAGCTCAACAGCTCTGTATGGCATCACATTCACCACGGTGTATGGTCCCCTCCACTTCGACCTTATCTTCCTTGGAAATAGTTTAAAACGAGAGTTAAAGAGAAGTACTTGTTGTCCCGGCTTAAAAGAGCACTTGACAATGTGCTTATCATTCCATTTCTTCGTCTTTTCTTTACAAAGCTTAGCATCCTCAGGCGCTTGGAGCCGGAATTCAACCAACTTTTCCATTCTCTTTCTTCCTGTGAGCTCTGGATTAAGATTGAGCCTTTTGATGGCCCAATACGCTTGGTGTTCAAGCTCGATTGAGAGGTGACATGCCCTACCATAGATCATCCTTTATGGAGATTCGCCGATAGGTGTCTTGTAAGCCATCCTATATGCCCACAAAGCCTTGTCAAGCTTGATAGACCAATCTTTCCTTCCGGCATTAACGGTCTTTTGCAGGATCTATTTCACCTCTTGATTTGATACATCTACTTGACTGCTCATTTAAGGGTGATATGTTGTGGCAGCCTTATGTCTCACTCAATACTTAGCTAGCAGACTTTTCATTGTCTGATTGATGAAGTGTGCACCGCCATCACTGATGATGGCTCTCGAACTCCTAAACCTTGTGAAAATCTGCTTGTTCAAGAACTTACTAGCCACCGTAGAATCATTGATGGGCAAAGCTATCACTTCGACCCATTTGGAGACAAAATCAACTGCAACCAAGATGTATTGATTACAAAAAGAGGGAGGTAATGGACCCGTGATGTCCATTCCCTATACATCAAAGATCTTCACCTCCAAGATATTGCTCAGAGGCATCGCATGCCTCTTGGAGATGGTGCCAGTCTTCTGGCATGCACCACAAGCTCTCACAAACTATATAGCATCTTTAAAGAGTAGGCTAAAAGAAACTTTATTGTAACACTTACTGGGTTGTTCTCTCACCTCTATAATGGCCCCAATAAGGAGAAGCATGACACCTCTCAAATATCTTGCACATCTTTGCCTCAGGAACACATCTTCTGACCATTCGATCAGCACCTTGCTTGAAGAGATATGGCTCATCCTAGATGTAAGCTTTTGCATCATGAGCCAGTCACTTCCTTTGCTGATAATTAGCATCTAGGGGGAAAACCACACTCACTAGGTACCTGATGATATTAATACACCATGGAAGCTTATCTACTTCTAAAGCTAATAGTTGCTCATTCGGGACTTTTTCTGTTGTCTATTGTTGCTCACTTATGTGAATATTATTCTCCAAGCAAGACAAGTGATCGAAATCTAGTTATCACACCCCTTTCGATCCTTGATCTCGATGTTGAACTCTTGAAGCAATAAGATCTATCCTATTAATCAGGGCTTAGCATCCTTCTTGTTTAATAAGTACTTCACAACAGCATGATCTGTGACCAATATGACTTTGGTGCCCACCATATAGGATCTAAACTTGTCAAAAGCATATACTAGTACCAGCATCTCCTTTTCAATGACCATGTAGTTGCACTATGCTATAGTTGGAGTCTTATTGGCATAGTATATGGAGTGGAAAACCTTTTCCTTGTGTTTGCCCAACACTACTCCAACAGCAATATCGCTAGCATCACATATGAGCACGAATGGGAGCTGCTAATCAGGTGTTGTCAATATGAAGGCCTCGACCAGCCACTTCTTAAACATCTCAAATGCCTACAAAGAAGAAGAATCAAAGTTAAAGGTTACCTCTTTCTCTATGAGAGCACATAGTAGCTTGGCAATCTTCGAGAATGAATCAGTGGTAAAACCCTACGTGCCCAAGAAAACTGCGGACTCCCTTGACTGACACTGGTGGAGATAGCTTTTCTATCACCTCTATCTTAGCTCTGTCAACCTCTAAGCCACGTTTTGACACCTTGTGCCCCAAAACTATCCCCTCTTAACTAGGAAGTGACATTTTTCCCAGTTGAGGACAATATTAATTTCTTCACATCTTGCCAGCACCCTGTCCAGATTATATAAACATACCTCAAATGACTCCCCAAAGACTGAGAAATCATCCAGAATACCTCTACAAACTCCTCCACCATGTCGTGGAATATATCCATAATGCACCTTTAAAAAGTGGCTAGTGCATTGCACAGACCGAATGGATGTGAAAGTTGTCTTCTCTTGGTCCTCAAGTGCCATTGTACTCTGATTATACCCCAAGTACCCATCCAAGAAGCAGTAGTACTCTTGCTCAGCCAGCCTATCTAACATCTAATCAATAAAGGGCATTGGGTAGTGATCTTTCTGGGTGGCATCATTCAATTCCTGTAGTCCATGCATATGCCCCAGCCTGTCATAGTTCTTGTTGGAATGAGCTCATTCTTGTCATTGGTGATGACCGTCATTCCCCCTTTCTTGGGGACACACTACACTGGGCCTACTGACTTGCTGTCTGAGATGGGAAAGAATATACCCGCATCCATCCACTTTATCACTTCTTTCTTGACCACGTCCTTCATGATTGGGTTTAATCTTCACTATTGTTGGGCCACTGGCTTGTGGCCCTCCTCCATAAATATCCTGTGCATGCACAGAGCTGCACTAATGCCATGTATGTCTGGCATTTGCCAATCCATTTCTCTCTTCCTCCGTTTAAGCACAGCTACAGTCGCTTCATCCTAGGTTGCAGTCAATGAAGCAAACAAGATTACAAGTAACGTATTGATCTCACCAAGAAAAACATACCTGAAATGTGACAGAAATGGCTTCAATACTAGCTAAGGAGCCTCTTCAGTTGAGGGTTTGGGTGGAGGTCCTAACGCACTGTTTAGGGGCTCAGCTGCTTTCTTTAGCATGCTGACATTGTGACTATTCAGCACACTTTCAATATCTCTAGGTTCTAAATCATCCACTAGCCCTTGATTTAGTAGTACTCTAGCTAGAGGATCTGTGATCTCCACTTTGCTCACTACAACCGTAGTGTCCAACACTGTGATGGTTGTCATGTCCTCTTATGCAGCGGGCATCTTCAAATCATTATACACATCAAACACTTCAACCTTATCATGGGCTCTCATGGTGAGCCTTTTGGCTGCCACATCAATCAGTGCCCATCCTGTTGCAAGTAATGGGCATCCAAGAATGAATGCAACCTCTAGGTTAGCTTCAAAATCCAAGATGGAAAACGTCCATAGGGAAGATGAGAGATCCCACTTGGACTAAGACATCCTCCATAACACCATCTGGCTTTGCCACAGAATGATCAGCCAGTTGTAACAAGATGGTGGCGGGCTTAGGATTTCCATGCCCCAGCTTCAAGAACATGGAACTGGGCATGAGATTAATACTCTCGCTCAAATCACAAAAACCTCTGTTGTTCAAAAAATTCCCAATCACCACTTGCACAGTAAAGCTCCCAGGATCCTTCAACTTGGTTAGCAGCTTAGATTCATTCAGAATCCTACAACTGTATGCTTCCATAAGTGTCGTCTCTAACTCAGCCAACTTGTTCTTGTTGCCCATAATATCATTCACATATTTCGGGACCCCCTACAAAACATCAATAAGAGAAAAGTTAATTTGTACCTATTTCAGGAGCCAGATGAACTTCTGGAAGCACTCATCCTCCTTATTTTTCAGCTTTTGGGGAATAGAGGAGGAGGCTTGGGAATTGGAATTACCGTATCATTAGTTGGGCTAGGATTTCCAACCTCACCATTTTGTGCAGTGCTTATCTCAGTCCCATCTCTCTTTTTTGGGACCAACTCAGCCAACAATCTACCACCTCTCGTGCTGATTGCATTTACTTACTTGGGATTGGGTTCAGTGTTCCCTGGCAAGCCTCCTTGAGGTCTGGCATTTACAGTGTTTGCCAATTGCCCAAACTGTTTCTCTAAGTTCTGGAGACCTTGCTTGTTCCGACGGATGTCATTCTCTTGTCTTTGCTGATTCGCTGGAATTTGTATCAGCACCTCACTATTTGTCATGTTCTTTGAGTAGGCCTGCTTTACAGGCTGCTGTATCTACTGGCACCCTATGATCTATGCTGCGGTGGTCCCTGATTCTGATGATTTCTACCCCAAGAGAGGTTTGGGTGGTTTCTCCAATTTGGGTTATAAGTGTTCCCAAAACCTTGATATCCACCTCTATTGGCATTACCCATAAAGTTTACCTCTTCAGGATTAGCTCCACAAATTTTTGCAGTGTGATCTCCTCCACCACACACATCACATCAGCCATTCTATTGCTATTGTACCATATTCAACACAACTAATTGTTGAACCATACTCACGGGCGCTGATTGTTGGCCCAAGGACGTGTTGTTGAAGTGAGTTGTCATCATATTATGCATTGTTGATACTTATGCTTGCAATGCAGTTAGTGCATCCACCTCTACCATGTCAGCTTGCTTCTCAACTACCGGTCTGTTGGATCCTCCATTCCACTTAGGATTGACTTGTGCAATACGATTAAAAAGAGCATACAACTCGGTGTAGGTCTTCTCAAGTGTCTGTCCATGTGTAGTAGAATCATGAAGGATTTTGGTGTTGGATTCCAATCCTTCAATGAAGGTATGGACCATCACCTCATTAGCCTGACAATGATAGGGACAATTTATGAGGGAGAGTTTTAAACCTGTCCCAAGCCTGACATAAGTTTTCTCCAGTTTTTTGCCTGAAGCTCAGAATCTCACTCCTTAGCTTAGTAGTCTTGCCAGATGAGAAGAATCGGGTAAGGAACTTTCGAGCTAGCTCATCCCAAGAAGTAATGGATTTGGGTGGCTCAATCTACAGCCACCTTCATGCTTCCCCCAATAGTGAAAAGGGAAACAAGGTCATCCTCACATAGTCTTTGTTCAACCCTGTGGGGATGTAAGTATCAGCAATCTCCAAAAAGTTCTGAAGATAGACCTGTGGGTCTTCGTATGGGAACCAAGTAAATGGCCCGATGGAGTGTAGCAACTAGACCATATTTTGTTTATGTTCCCATGACCACCGGGCTCTAGCTTTTGAAAGCAACTAGTGATAATTGTGGTTCGTGGGATAGCCACATCTCGGACTAGCCTAGGCACTACTGCTCTTGTGGGTAGATTTTGGTCTGCCATTTCTTCTCTGACAGGTTCAACTACTTCTTTGTTATCCTCAAGATCTTCCTGTTCAATGAATTGAATTGGTGGAATTGAGTACAAGACACCTACCCTCCTCTTCGATTTGTTACTCCAATGTAGCAACTAAATACCTGCAAAAACAGCACGACTAAGATCAAGCATAGTGAACACAACAAAACAAAACAACTGAGAAAACTAACCAACTTGTAACTTTAAATCCCCAGCAACGGTGCCAATACCTTGTTGCTCCCCAGCGCACGCAAGTGTACCTGGTCTTAATAAGTAATATAGTAGCCCTGATTGAGGGGCCGGGATATCGAACCCAAAGGATTTAAAACAAAATCAATTAAAAGTCAAGTTATTACGCTTATTGTGTTTTGGTTAAAATGATGAAAAGACTTAGTGGAAAATGTAAATAACTAATTAAGACTACTAAAGTGGACTAGTTTGCTGTGGATTATCAAATTACGAACGATTCTGGGATTGTAACCTTATTGACTTAGTTCTAGTCTCAAAGCTTCCACTTATGTCTGGGTCTCCTGACTACTGATTCACAAGATTAAATTACCTAAAAGGGATTGCATGCCTCTGTTGGCATAGCTTTATTGACTACCTAACTACATCGTAGAGCGGGGATAGACATATCAATAAAAGCTCTTTAATGTTATCTTCATGTGTTTTGAACCAAAGAGGTGTAAGGATAGTTGTCACGGGTCTCCCTTACACAAATCAATCTAGTTTCCTATTCAAACAAGCTCATTATACTATTGTGGTATATTCATTCCAGCATCTCTCGAATCATGAATGAACAACTAATTTACTTCCTAGTTGGCCAGACTTTAAAGTATAGATAAACGTAATATATGAGTAATCTAGTGGAAACGCATTCATATATTGCAAGAATCAAGAACTAAAATATTCTCTATGGCTACAATCCTAGAATATGGGAAGATTAGCCTTGCATAATGGTCTTATACATCAGAAACAAGCTAATAAACCTTCACAATCAAGAATTAAAGATAAAAACTAAAGAAAGTAACTCTAGAATGGAGTTTTCAGTCGTTTCTCCTCTTTTCCATGAAAAACCAGTTATGAAACCTAAAGTTAAAAACAAAATATAACATAAAATTCCCATATTTGATTTTTCCCTCGCATCTCCAAAGTCTGTGATGCAAACTGGGTAGTTTTGAGATGATTTTTGCTTTACATGCTGACTGGGCTAAAATTCTCCTTTCCTTGTGTAGGTCCACGACACAGACTAATGTACATTTTCCTGCTTTGCACCTTTTTCTCTAAGTATCAGCTAGCACAGCTTTTCCCTATATCCGTGACATGCACTTGAGCATTTTTGCTGAGCTAACTGATATTTTCCTTCAGTTCTACAGTCCTGCTCTTCCTCCTGTCCATATATGAGTCTGGACTAGCATATTATAATTATAAACCTGCAAAAACACTACCAACAGGCACACTTGACCCTGGATTAGCAAAATTAATGAAATCACACTAAAACACCTAGACTCTATGAATTTGTCCTCTGACTAGGCTCTATTTATAGATATATTTTATTAGTTTGGCGTATGAATTCACCTAAGATCATATATGATTTTTGACGACTTTGGTCAGCCTTCAACCATTCCATTATTACTATTACTTTCTCCATGGCATCAAGTAAAAATCTAGTCCAATCAAGGACATTTCTCCAACCTCAAACCGACCCATCGGTGACCTACACCTTCTACCATACAATGCTTCAAAGGGCTCCATTTCAATACTTTATGAAAGTTATTGTTATAAGAAAATTCGATAAGAGGTAAATGATTATCCCAACTTCCTTTGAAATTGAGGACACAAGCCCTCAATATATCTTCCGACATTTGTATTATTCTTTTGTCCCGTCAATCCATTTAAGGTTGAAATGTGGTACTTAACTTCACCTTTATACCAAGTCCCTTTTGGAAAGACTTCTAGAAATAAGAAATAAATTGAGCACCCCTATCAAATATAATGGACGATAGTACCCCATGCAATCTTACTAATTCTTGGATATAAACCTTAGCATAATCTTCAGCACCATAAGAAGTCTTTATCGGCAAAAAATAGGTTGTTTTTGTCATTCTATCCACAACCACCCATATTGAGTCAAATTTCTTTCTAGTCCTTGACAAACTCATGATAAAATCCATGTTCATTCTTCCCATTTCCAAGTAGGTATTTCAATGTATTGAGTCAAACCACTAGGTGTTTGGTGTTCCACCTTCACCTGTTGATCGTTGGCGCACCACATATCACACTTTCTAGTGTCTTTCTTCATGCCATTACATCAATACACTCCTCTCAAATCTCTCTACTTCTTAGTGGATCCCGGATGAATAGAATACTTTGAAGTATGGGCTTCATCAAGTATCCTTCATCAAGTATCCTTTCCCTTAAGCCATCCACATTAGGTACACACGATTGCCCTTGATAATGTAGCACTCCATCTCCCTTCTTATGAGAATACCTCTACCTTCTTATCAACCACTAACTTCTTCAGCTCAACCAAAGTTGGGTCCATGTCTTGTTTTGCTTTCACTTCCTCCATTAAAGATGATTTTGCCTCATCAGGCACCATTACACCACCATTCTCAACCTATTCAACCTCACACCTAAGTGAGCTAAATGATGCAACTCTTTGACCAACTCTTTCCTTTTAATTCCAACATGTGCAATGCTGCCCATAGATACTCTACTCAAAGCATTGGCCACAACATTAGCCTTGTCAAGGTGGTGCATCATGCTCATATCATAATCTCTTAACAGTTCCAACCACCTACTTTGCCTTAGATTCAAATCCCTTTGGTTAAAAACATGTAGCAAACTTTTATGATTAGTAAATATATCAACACGTACCCCATAGAGATAATGTTGCCAAATTTTCAATGCAAACACAACAGCCAACAACTCAAGATCATATGTCAGATAGTTCTTTTCATGCACTTTCAATTGCTTTGAAGAATAGGCAATGACCTTTCCATGCAAAACACATCCCAGACCTATATGTGAAACATCAAAATACACAACAAAATCATTCGGAGCTTCAACCAATGTCAAAATAGGAACAAACGTAAGACGATCGTTCAACATTTGGAAACCCTTTTCACATTTATTGAACCATTGGAATTTTGCTTTCGTTTGGGTCAACCTTGTAAAAGGACAAGAAATGGGACAATTCTCTCAACAAACCTCTTCTAATAGCCGGCCAGACCTAAGATGCTTCTATTATCGAATGGAGACAATGGTTTAGGCCAATTCTTCACCGCCTCCTTTGGATAAACTCTAATACCATCACCTGAGATAATGTGACCAAGAAAAGCCACCTCGCTTAGAGAAAATTCACACTTGCTAAACTAGTCAAAGAGTTGTCTACCTCTCAATGTTTGCAAGACAATCCTCAAATGATCTTCATGATATATCATCTATGAACACCACCACAAACATATCCAAATACAGTTTGAAGATCCTTCATCAAATCAATGAAAGCAGCAGGGGTATTTTGTTAGTCCAAATGACATAACCAAAACTTTGAAATGCCCACACTGAGTTCTAAATGACATATTTATAATGCCATCCTCCTTCACCCTCAATTGGTAATATCCGGACTGGAGATCAATCTTACAAAACAAGCCCGGACCTTGTAGTTAATCGAATAGGTCATTGATCCTTCGAAGTAGATACTTGTTTTTTATGGTTACCTTATTCAATTGTTGATAATCCACACATATTAGAAATGAGCCATCCTTCTTCCTAACAAATAATACGGGAGCACCCCATGGTGACACACTAAGCCTTATGAATCCCTTATCAAGCAAGTCTTTCAATTATTCCTTCAATTCTTTCAACCCCGTCGAGGACATTCGATATGGAGGTATAGAAATAGGTCTGGTGTCGGGCATAAGATCAGTTCCAAAATCAATTTCTCTTATGGGAGGAATACTAGGAAAATTATTGGGAAAGACATTAGGGAACTCATTTACTATAGGGACCGAGTCAAGAGTAGGAACATGAGTCTCAACATCTATGACTCGAACAATATGATATAGACAATCTTTGGAAATCATTATCATAGCTTTCATATAGGAAACAAACTTCCCTTTGAACATATAATTGGTTTCCTTCCATTCTAGGATAGGCTCGTTAGGGACTTAGAATGTGACCTTATGGGTCCTACAATTAATAGAAGCATAGGGCACATGCAATCCATCCATACAAAAGAATAATATCAAAATCAGTCATATCGATTCAACTAGACCACGTGGGACGACTTTATGTAAGACCGACATGGGACAATTTCTATAGACTTTCTTGGCTAGAATCGACTCACCAATAGGAGTATAGATCGAATAAGGCTCTAACAAAACTTTCAGAGACACATCAATCTTTATGGCAAGGTAGGGAGTAACAAAAGACATATTGGCACTGGGGTCAAGTAACGCATACACATCGTGATTAAAGATGCTTAACATACCGGTAACTATATCAGGAGACTCATCAATCTCTTTTCTAGTATGCAAAGCATAGAACTGGTTTCCACGAGGACAATCACTTGAACTTAGGCACCTTGTTGCACTTGCCCCCTTTGAGGCTACCTTTACTTTTTGGACGTCCTTCATTGCCCTTATTAGCAATATTAGGACATTATGCAATATTACATCTCATCTACCCACAACCAAAGCATGCATTGGTACCTTACAAACATTCACCAACATGGTTTCTCCCATACTTGGGACATCTAGAAGGATTAGAACCACCTTTCACAACATCACCTTGATCCTTAATATTGGCCCCTTTCTCTTTATCAAACCCATGAAGAGAACCCTTGAAGGACCCTTAGCCTTAATGGAATTGGCCACCACCAAACTTACCATAAGAGAACCTGTCATCATAATGAGCCCTCTTAGACTCCCTTGTTCTCATCTTTTGCAACTTCTCACTCTCCACTTGTTTAACATATGGCATGAGTCTAGAGATATCCATTTCTTTAATAAGCATTGTGGCCTTGATCTCCATCTTTACTAAGTCAGCTACACTCAAAGTGAATTTGTTCATACGGACCCTTGAGTCGCTCACCAAAGAAGGAGAAAATTTGGACAATTTGGTGAACTTGAGGACATATTCCCTCACACTCATACCACCTTGATTCAAGTTCATGAACTCCATCACTTTAGCTTCCCTTACCTTAAATGGGAAGAAACGACAAGGAAAGTGGCCTTAAACATATACCAACCAATAGGCCTTTTGTCAACTCTTTCGAACTTCCATTGAACCATAATTGTGCAACTCCCTTAAGTTGGTAAGCCGCCAATTCGGTCTTCTTTTTGAAAGACACCCTCATGATCTCCACGACCTTAAATACCTTATCAATGAACTCTTGTGGATCTTCATCCACCTTGGTGCCCTGAAACTGTAGGGGATTCATCCTAACAAAATCTCTTATCCTCGAAGCTTGGGTAGGAGTCTTTGGAGAGGCAAAGACTTGAGCCAACATAGTGATAGCGGCTCTAAACTCATCTTTTGAAACTTGGTCTGCTTGAGGGACTTGAGGAACTTGAGGGTGAGCTAGTAAGCTATGTTCTAGACACCGCCAAGATCATATGATGTAGATGCATATTTTGGATGTTATGATTTGATGCAATTCCTCCTAAGGGGAAAACTATGATATTTCTATCTTTATATATTCTGCTTGCTTATTCTCTTATATACGCTTATTTTACCTTATGTATGCTTATGATATGAATATGAGTCTCAACGAGATGCCTTCAAGTATCACATTTGTCGTGTCACAGCTAGGCTTTAGGTTTGGGTCCTAACAAAAAGTGGAATTAGAGCACAAGGTTTGAAACCATCCTAGGGAATCCAATATGCCTCTTTTAATAGAGCCTTGTTCATTGGTATGAAGCACGCCACATCTATGAATAGAGGCTATGACAGGTCTAGGAAAGCTTCGCTTCTTTTGTGATCTATGTTGTGCCTTCAAAGCTTTTGTATCCTGACACTTGTCCTTTGATATTTTCAAAAATGGCTTCGTGATATTCTCCATTGCCTAGGGAAGATAATGTTAATAAGGACCAAGTTCCCCCGACTCTACTAGCTCCTCGACTTTCTCAAGCAGACCACATCTCCAATAATGAGTTTAGGGCAGGTATCACTATGTTGGCTCAAGTTGTTGCTTCTCCAAAGACTTCTACTTCTAAGGTAGATGAGAGTCAGCAAGAGTTCATTGATGAAGTCTACAAGGTAGTGAAAGTTATGAGGGTTTCTTACAAAGAGAAGGTTGAATGGGTGGCTTATCAACTTAAGGGAGTCGCTCAAGTTTAGTTTAGTCAATGAAATCCAAGAGAGTTGAAGAAGGGTCTATTGGTTGGGAGATATTTAAGGTCTCTTTTTTTGATCGCTTCTTCCCGCTTGAACTAAGGGAGGCCAAAGTAATGGAATTCATGAATATGAATCAAGGTGGTATGAGTGTGAAGAATTATGCCCTCAACTTTACCAAGTTGTCCAAATATGCTCCTTCCTTGGTGGCCGACTCTAGGACCCACATGAACAAATTCATATTGGGTGTGTTTTACTTGGTAAAGATGGAGTGTAAGTCTGTGATGCTCATTAAATAGATGGATATCTCTATAATCATGACATATGCCAAACATGTGGAGAGTGATAAACTTTAAAAGATGAGGACAACATCGTCCAAGAGGGCTCAATATGATGGTGGATTTTCTTATGGTAAGTCCAGTGGTGGTTGTATTCAACAAGACCAAGGGTCTTCGAAAGTCTTGTTAGAGCCTTATTCGGTCTATACTCCTATTGGTAAGTCAATCCTAGCAAAGAAAGTCTATAGAAATAGTCATGTGTTGATCTTGCATAAAGTCTTCCCATGTGATCTAGTTGAGCTTGATATGACCGATTTTGATACTATTTTTGGTATGGATTAGTTGCATGCGTCCTATGCTTCTATTGATTGTAGGATTCATAAAGTCACATTCTAAGTTCCTAATGAGTCTATTCTTGAATAGAAGGGAACCAATTTGATGTTCAAAGGA
Source organism: Solanum rostratum (assembly GCA_029948455.1). Taxonomy (NCBI): domain Eukaryota; kingdom Viridiplantae; phylum Streptophyta; class Magnoliopsida; order Solanales; family Solanaceae; genus Solanum; species Solanum rostratum. The sequence continues at coordinate 27,014,971 of CM057047.1, forward strand.
TAATCTGTTTCTTATATGAAGGCTATGAAAATGATTTCCAAAGGTTGCCAATACCATATTTTCCGAGTTATGAATGTTGAGTCCAGTGTTCCTACTCTTGATTCGGTTCCTATAGTTAATGAGTTTCTCGATATCTTCCCTGATGATTTTCTAAGTATTCCTCCCATAAGGTAAATTGATTTTGTATTGACCTTTTGCTCGATACCCAACCTATTTCTATACCTCCATATCGAATGGCCCCAATAGAGTTGAAAGAATTGAAAAAACAATTAAAAGACTTACTTGATAAAGGGTCTATAAGGCCTAGAGTGTCACCATAGGGTGCTCCCATGTTGTTTGTCAGAAAGAAGGATGGTTCACCTTGGATGTATGTGGATTATCGATAATTGGATAAAGTAACCATCAAAACAAGTATCCACTTCCATAGATTGATGACCTATTTGATCAACGAAAAGGTGCAAGTTACTTTTGTAAGATTGATCTCTAGTCTAGATATCATCAATTGAGGGTAAAGGAGGATGACATTCCAAAGACAGCATTTAGAACTTTATATGGTCATTTTGAAATCTTGGTTATGTTGTTTGGAATAACAAATTCCCCTACTGCTTTCATGGATTTAATGAATAAGATCTTTAAACTTTATTTGGATATGTTTGTGGTTGTATTCATAGATGATATATTGGTTTACTCATGAGATGTAAGGGATCAAGAAGACCATTTAAGGATTGTGTTGCAAACATTGAGAGATAGATAACTCTTTGCCAAGTTTAGCAAGTGTGAGTTTTTTCTAAGGGAGGTGACTTTTCTTGGTCAGATTATTTGAAGTGATGGTATTAGAGTTGATCCAAAGAAGATGGGCATGGTGAAGAATTGGCCTAGACCATCACCTCCATCTGATATTAGGAGCTTTTTAGGTTTGGATGAATATTATAAAAGATTTATTGAAGGATATTCTTCCATTGCTTCTCCTTTGACTAAGTTGACCCAAAAGATGGCAAAACTCCTAAGGTCTGATGAATGTGAAAAAAGTTTCCAATTGTTGAAAGATCGTCTTACTTTGGCTCTTATTTTGACATTGCCTGAAAGTCCGGATGGTTTTGTCGTGTATTGTGATGCCTCGCATATAGGTTTGGGATGTTTCTTGATGCAACACGAAAAATTCGTTGCCTATGCTTCAAGGCAATTGAGAGGGAATGAAAGGAATTATCTGACTCGTGATCTTGAGTTATTGGTCGTTGAGTTTACATTGAAGATTTTGCAACATTATCTCTATGGGGTACATGTTGATATATTCACCGACCACAAGAGCTTGCAATATGTGGTTAGCCAAAGAGATTTGAACCTAAGACAAAGGTGGTGATTAGAATTTTTGAAGAACTACGACATGAGTGTGGTTTATCACCCCCATCAAGGCTAATATTATGGAAGATACATTGAGTAGAGTGTCTATGGGTAGAATTGTACATGTTCAGAATGGAAAGAAAAAGATAGTTAAAGAATTGCATCGTTTGGCCCGTTCGGCAGTGCGGTTGAATGGGTTGAATAGTTATAGTGTATTAGTGCAAAATGGGCGGAATCATCTTTAACAGAGGAAGACAAATCAAAACAAGACATGGATCCTACTTTGATGGAATTGAAGAAGTTGGTGGTGGATATGAAGGTATATGCTTTCTCATAAGTGGGAGATGGAGTGCTACGTTACCAAGGGTGATCGTATATGCCCAATGTAAATGGTATAAGGGAGAAGATACTCGATGAAGTTCATGATTCTAAGTATTCTATTCATCCGGGATCCACCAATATGTTTAGAGATTTTAGAGAAATATATTGGTGGAATAGCATGGAAAAAAACATAGCAAAGTTTGTGATGGGGTGTGTGAATTGTCAATAAATAAAGGTGGAACACCAAAGACCGGGTGGTTTGACCCAAGAAATTGAGATATCAACTTAGAAATGGGAGGAAGTGAATATATATTTCATCACGGCTTTGCAAAAGACTAGAAATTAATTTGACTCATTATGGGTGGTTATGGATAGAATGATGAAAATAGCCCACCTTTTACAGGTGAAAATTTCTTATGGTACCGAAGACTATGCCAAGGTCTATATCCAAATTGGTAAGATTGCGTGGGGTAATGTTATCCATTACATCATATATAGATGCTCAATTTACTTCTCATTTTTGGAAATTATTCCAAAAGAGCCTTGGTACAGGTGAAGCTAAGTACTACATTTCGTCCTCAAATGAATGGACAAGCCGAAAGGACAATTAAAATATTTAAATACATGTTGAGGGCTTGTGCACTTGATTTTAAAGGAAGTCGGGATATCACTTACCTCTTATTGAATTTTCTTATAACAATAGCTTTCAATAAATTATTGAAATGGAATTGTTTGAATCATTGTATGGTAGATAATGTAAATCACCGATGGATGGTTCGAGGTTGGAGAAATGTCCTTGATTAGACTGGATTCAATAATTGATGCAGAAAAAGTGAAGGTAATTAGGCAAAGGTTGAGGACTGTGCAAAGTCGTCAAAGGTCATTTGTTGATGTTAGGAGAAGAGAACTAGAGTTTGATGAAGGTGATTGGGTGTATTTAAAGGTTTCTCCAATGAAAGGAGTAATGTGTTTTTGTAAAAAGGCAAATTGAGTCCTAGATATGTGCGGCCTTATGAGATAGTGAAAAGAGTTGGGGGAAATACTTATGAGCTAGATTTGCCTATAGAGTTAGCTATGGTTTATCCAGTATATCATGTATCTGTGCTAAGGAAATGTCTGGGCACTCCTAATTCTATTATTCCATCAAAGGATGTATCTATTAGGGAGGATTTGACTTGTTGAGATTTTAGCCTGGCAAGTGAAGAGGCTAAGAATAAAGAGGTTACATCAATCAAGGTATTATGGAGAAACCAACAAGATGAGAGTGCTACTTGGGATTCCAAGGTGGACATAATGAGACGATCTCCATACTGCTTTCCTTCTAACCAAGCCTAAGGTACCTAAAATGACTGACTCCTCTAAAATTCACATGAATATGTGTTTCCTTACTACGTTGCATGCATGCATGATCATGAAACTATTTTTGAATGATATTTCATGCATAAGTTTGATGATTTTATGAAAATGATGATTACGTTGCATTTTTGTGTATATGTTATGATGATGAGTATGTTTCTACTTTATTCAAGTGTATTTCTATCTCATTCTAGGATGAATAATCCTAAAGGAGAGATATTGTAACACCCCTTATGTTTATGGACCTAGAAATTGGAAAAGTAAGGAATTTTGGAATTGGCTTGATCATACAAGCCAGACTACGGCTGGTGGATGGATCAATGGGTCATAGGAAGGTTTCATGGATTGAGTCCAGTAAAATTGGAAAATCATGAAATTTCTGGAAGTTGACTTACGATTAACAGGACGGGTCGTTAATGGGACTGCGGCCCATGAAAGGTATCATCAAAGAGACCTCTGAAGGATGGAAAGTTCTCTAAGTTTGGAATCACTATATGAATCAACTTACGACTCGTAAAGGCTACGATGGGTTATCATGCATGATTGTGGTTTGAAAAGTGCTAATTCCGGTGGCACAAGTTTTACTAGCCGTAGTTCAACCACGGCCCGTGGATGGTGTCTCATGGATGGCTCTGGCAGAATTTAATGAAGGGCATTTTATATATTTCTAATTCGTTTAAGTCTTAAAATACATCGTTTTGGCCCTCCTAACCAACTCAAACCCTATAAGTACTACTTTTAACTCATTCTAATTCATTCATCCTTATAATTCTCTCAAGGGCTTCCAAATATTTCTCTTTCTAGAACAAGGACTCCATTGAAGCTACGGTTCCAAGATTTTCTAAGGAATTTCAAGGATTTTCTACTCCAATTCTTAAGGACTTCACTTGAGGTATATTGGGCTTCATTCATGGATAAGTTTCATCCATGAAGCCCAATTCAGAACCTTCTTTTTATCAAAGTTTCATGATGATTTCTTATGGTCTTCTATCTTACATTTCCCAATGCATGAATCATGACTCCTACATGATGATTATACTTATTTATGCATGAAAAGAATTATATGTCTTATACGATTTTTAAGCAAAAGCATGTGATTTCAAGTATGTTTGATTAGGACTTGATGAATTGATATGGGTTCCTTTACTATTGATCCATATTTATTTTAATTGCACGTTTCTTCTATGAATTTCATTTGATTGCATAGTTTTGACTCAATTGTTCATGAACCCACACTTAGCCCTAAGTCTCCTATAATAAAGCTATGATTTTCATGACTATGATCTCAAGTATGAGAAAGAATATTTTAATGACGATGATGATTATTATATTAGGATGGTAATGATGCCATGATAATAAGGGTGATTAAGACCCTGATTTTTCATGATGATGATGAAAGGTGGGAAGTTTACCCACGCAATATGAAATGCTAAGTAGATGGACTATTCCTATGATATGAGATTCTTTCATGAAAGACTATGATGACTATTTTACAAGCTATGAAAGTATGATTTTAATAAAGTATGAATTGTGTTCAAAGCTATACATATGCATAATTTGTGTATTCTGTGGGATATGACTTAGCACCGAGAGGGCTTTGGTAGATTCCATATATCCATAATTATGTGCCACCATAGGAATGATGTTCATGTTTATATGCCTTAAAGGTGTGCTAATGGATCTATATAGATTTTAATGGACACTCACTGCTCTGGGATAGATCCTAAAGAATAGGTCAAATGATAGGTTCTCATTGTGCTAAGATAGAGCCGATAGATTGAGGAACGAGTCTACCTTTACAAAGTGGACTCCTTTTTGCTTGATGTAGAGGGAAGATCAAGATTCCATGTAATAGTTTGTGTGATCTTATATGTCGGTTCTAGTCTTATTCCCACATATGTATGGCAAGATTATGAAAGAATTTTGATAATGCTTCTCCTCATGGATTCTATAACTTGCATTGGTTAAGCATATTCTGTCCTTATTCTATTGATCATGATTATGCATATTGATATTATGTTGTGATGTCCTTTGATTCATTGCATACCTAGCTACTTAGTACATTCTACATGCTAATGCATACTTTTTTGCCTACATGATCTAACCATGTAGGGACGTACGACGAGGCAACTACCTCATTTTGTGGCTAGATTTAGAGTGACATTTTGAAGACTTGATTGGTGAGTTCCCGTGCTTTGGGAGCAAGCACCTTTATGATGCTTTTTCATTTAGACTTTATTACTTTCATTGATATATGTCTTAAGAATGAGCTAGTAAGTTGTGTTCTAGACCCTACCAAGATCTTATGATGTAGAGGCATGTTTTGGACGTAATGATTTGATGTGGGAAAAACTATGATACTTCTACTTTTATATATTATGCTTGCTTATTCTCTTATGTATTCTTATTTTATCTTATGTATGCTTATAATATAAACACAAGGCTTGGATGAGATGCCTTCGGATGTCACATTCGTCGTGCCATGGTTGGGCCCTAGGGCCAGGTCGTGACGCTAATACACCTTATAAAAAATTCTTGTGGAGTCCATCTTTGATCCATGGGAATTGGGAGGAACCATTCATGAATAGTCCCTCACTCTAGAAGCTAAGATTGGAGCACTGGGGGAAGCAACAATACCTTGGTTAGCTTGATTAGTCATAGCTTGAGATAACATAGTAATAGCGGTCTAGAACTCTGCATTTGTCACTTGCTCATCCAAACGATCATGAGGAGCTTGGGGGATCAGAGAAGTTTGGTGTTTGTTGGCATTGACTCCCTTTTCTAAAGGTTCCTTCTTGGAGGCATTTTCTAAAATGTTGCAAAGGACAATCATTATAAAGGGAGAGTCTTAAGGACACTACATAAAACAACCTGGATCATGAAAGAAGTGAAGATTTCTAAAATGCCTCAAAACCTATTATCAATAAATGTGATGCTCTTCACACCGATGAATAAGACTCTATTTTATGAGATATATTGGACTCCCTAGGACACTTCAAAATCGTTGGCTTTGATACCAAGTTTATCATGACTCAAGCTAGTCCCTGGTTTTTACACGGCGACTAAGATTCTCGAGAAAACCCTAATCAAGCCTCATAGCATATTATAAGGAACATAAGACAATAAAGCATTATCACAAGGTAAATGAGATTAGAAAAGGGGCCTCATCTCAACATCAAAAAGAAAAGGAACAAGCTTTAGCAAGCAATGTATGGAAAACATAGGCTTTTACATAACCGAATAGGCCTCTACATAGTCTAACATAGGTGGGGATATGGACATATTCCTATCTCACCATCAAAAGTAACAAAACAACACAGTCTCAAGTATTAGTAAAGGATAATCAACATAGGGAAGAATAACATTTGGTTTGCCCTCAAAGCATGAGGACTGACCACAAATCTACAAAGTGAATTCTAAAATATAGCCACAAACGTGAGAAATAGAATGGGGGCCCTTTCCTACATTATAAAACAATATAGGCAACAGTATGCACATTTGAATGTACTAAGTATGTAAGCAATGCAATGCATAATAAATCATGATATCTAAATAACCATTTCAAATATATGATAAAAGAGTAGTAAAATCATAAATAAGCATGAGAGATCAATACATAATTAAATCATAAGAACATCGTGTGAAGGTGAGAATCATAACTAGTCAAGTAAACCATCATATGATCCATACATATGTAGGAAATAGTCATAACCAACAATAATACCATGCAAGCTACAACAAGAAGTCTCAATGTCTAATCGTACATCGATGAAAAGAGAGTCTACTTGCCAAGGTAGAACTCTAATATCATGATCTATGTGAATCCACTAGCAATACCATATTGGTAAAAGTAATCCTATGGTGGCATGTAGTTATGAGATTTGAAGCTTTATATAAGGAATCCTTGGGTTTAATTCCCACTTCAATCCTCATTCGATGCTAAGTTAATATTTCACAAAAAACATATTATAATATCATACTTATCATATTTTCATAAGACTTGTCATAAATCATAATTCTTCATAACTTTCATAAGCATGTAATATTGAAAAGACTAGCCATGATCACTAGTTCAAATTATAAAAACTTGTACATAGGGTAGCTCATTTTTATGTGATTCATATAATGTGCGTATAGGCCTTCCATCATTACATGTCATGTCAATTGGGATCCTAAGACACCTTCAAGGCCTTAGGTCACCCTATTAATAACATACTTGAACACTTACAATTTCATGATCATAACGTGTAAAAAACATTATGGTAAAAGTATGAATTGCAAATCATTTAACTAGAAATCATGTATTAGGAGAATTCATTAATCATATAGAATAGGATCAATTAAATCAAAATCAAAGAAACTCATACGTAATTTCATGAACCTTAAACAGATTATATGAGGAATGTCTTATAAATCATCTATACCATGCCATTGAATAATAATTCATGCTCAATTAGGTAAATAAATAATAAAGAAAACTCAATTTATGAAATTAAAGAAAAATTCATCAAACTAGTAAGAGAATTGTGAGCCCTAAATTGCACTGTAGAAAATTCATATGGAAAATCATAAGTTTCATGTAATTATAATCACTTTAAGTCAAAACATATTAATTAGTTAAATAAATCATGACTCATACAATTGGATGAAAATTAAGAAACCCCATAAAATGTACATACTTGAAATTGGATGAAAAATTAAAAATCTAGAGGATTTTTATAGAAGAAAGGATTCCATGGATGTAGGATCATAAACCATGGGCAAGAAGTCACAAGAAACTTGAAGAAATTCTAGAATTTTAATGAAGAACTTGAAGAATTTCTTCATGTCTTCAATGGAGATTAAAGAGCCTTAGTAGAGACAGAAATTTTAGGATTGGTGAATTAGGAGTGAATGAGTGAATAATTGAGGTTTCGGGATATTTAATAGGTCAGAATTTTAGTCTAAAATAGTCCAGGTTCATTATCTAATGAGTAGGAAAGACTCTAATTTATCCTCACTTAAAAACTGAAATCGGACAATATCAACAAACCTGGTCCGCGACACGGAGAGGTTTTACCATATATGTCATTTCTGAGCAAACTGTAATTTGGTTATATTTTGGCCTAAATTTATCCAAGGTCGAATTTGACCTATCTGGGAGCAAGTCAGTGGTGCACCTCTATCACAAACCCTTCTAGATAAGAGAACTTTTCAAAAAAATTATTTTATGATCCGCTTGTCATAAAAATCCATCGAGGCCATTTAAGACTGCTTTACCTTATATTATCATGTTCCAACCTTCAAACGAGATATTACAAAAGAACCTTGATCAGTTTGGTCGAAACTGAGAAGGTCCTCTATCACCACTAGACATAGGATGAGAAGAACCACCACCATTAATTTGAGCCCTCTTGGACTCCCTATCACTTTCCTTCACCTCTTCCTCTTCTATTTGTTGGAAATATGCATTAGCCTTGAGATGTCTATTTCTTTGATGAGAATGGGTCTTGCACTCCTTTACCACCAAGCTCGAGATACAGAAGACAAATTTGCTCATCCTAGCCCTGGAGTTAGCTACCAAGGCCAAAGCATATTTAAAGCGTTGAGTAAACTTCAATGAATACTCTTGCACTAGCATGTTTCCTTGCTTAAAGTTTATAAGAACTTGGATAGTTACCTCCCTTGGCACAAGTGGGAAATATCTATCCAAGAAAACACCCTCAAACTCATTCCAATCAACAAGACCGACACCCCTTAACCTATTCTCCTTCCATTGCTTACACCAAATCTGAGCCACTCCCTTTTCAACTAATAAATGACTAGGTCGGCACTTTTAATCAACAAAAGCGCCATAATATCGATATTTTTTTTCACACCCTCAATTAATTCATATGGATCCCTATCCACTTATGAGCTATGAAACTCGAGAGGGTTCATCCGAATAAAATCCCAAACTCTTGTAGCAATCATATTCACTAGGATATTAATTGGGAAAACAACTTTCCAACTAGCTTGGACGATCATATCTTGATCAAACATTTGAAAAGCGGTCCAAAATTTGGCATTAGAGACTTGCTAAGAAAAGAATCAGTCAGAGCTTGAGGTTCATGTTGCTCCTCATTTCCCTTTGTATCAAGGCTCTTCTTAGCAACATATTTCTGAAACGCAAAGAATATGGATTATAACCAGACTTTATAGAGTTCAACTCTATTGCACGATAAATCATGAAGAAGTGAGACATTTTCAAAATGCCTTATAGCTCTCATTCATATATATGGAACGTTTCACACTCATCAACAAAAATCTACTTGATGCAAATTTCAAACACCGTGGGATATTTAAAACTTGTGCTTTGCTGCCGAATTCATCACGATCCAAGCTAGGCCCTACACATCACATGAAAATTAAAATTATGTTATGGAAGAAAGATGTGTGTGTGTGATATTAGATATTGCATAGTGCTAGTTATATATGAAATGAACTAAAGATATACTTTACTGCTCTAGAAGATTCTAAAAGATTAGAACTCCTTTTGGCCCATTGTAACACCCCCAAATTTCTTTCCACTAGATCTAGAGTGAATGGGTAGAGGTTGCTGAGAAAAGACTGAGAAACTCTGTAGAGAAAGGTTCACAAAAACCATTTAAGACTCGTAGAAAGGTTTACGACTCGTAGAATGGGTCTCATGAAACCCCAGATGACTTGATGAAATTCTCTAAGTTTGAGGCCTATATACGAAATATTATATGGCTTATAGAGTATTTCACGACTCGTAGAGGAGGTTTTGTGAATTCCTGAAACTCAAGTTTCATGACCTCCCTATTTATGTGAGGAGTTTACGACCCGTAGAATGTTTTACGGATCCTAGAGAGGGGTTTTGTGCCAACTTCCAATAACTCAGATTTTCAGGCACCTACTTTACAAGGGGTGCTTACGACTTATAGACGGGGTCTCGTGGACTCAGATGGAAACTCTAATGAGGGGTATTTTCGTCCATTTTGACTTTTCTTTAAATAAATCCTTGGTCATTTTAGGCTTGAATAAAGCCTTAAAACAAACCCTAGGCGTATCATTCATCATTCTTCACACTTAGAATTTCTTGAGAGCACTAGACAAGGGAGAAGAAGCTAGGGTTTCCAATTCAAGTATGAGGATCAACTGAGGTTCGATTATTTCTTCTGATTCCAGGTATGTAAGGCTTACTAGAGTGTAGAACTACATCCCTTCACACACCCATTTCTTTACATGAGCCAATTTTGAGAAGCAATGAGTTGGGTTTTGTATTTTTCAAACAATTATCAAATTTTCTATGATTCTTATGAATCCTTCTGATGTTGTATGAGATAATTTTTGTATTTCATATTGATAGGAGATTTACATATGTATTTCATACTTGATAGCATGAACTCTAAATTGCATGATTTTATGAAATTCTATGTATGTCATTGGGTATTTGAGTTGAGTAATTTGAGCATTTGAGTTGAGCGAATTGTGTATGATTGAGCATGAGAAGCATGTTGCATTGAGTCATGTACATCATCGTATATGATTATCTTGATCGCATTACATGATGACTAAAATTTCGTGACTCTAAATGACCATTTGAGTCTGAGTTGAGTTTGATGGTTTGCATTGATTGGATGAATTGATGAGTAACATGAGATAAGTTGAGATGCAATGACCGAACAAGGTCGAGATTTGAGTTGATTGATGAGTTGAGCATGTTTTAGTCTCAAGAAGAGTATCGAGCATTGAGCTAGGAGCGAGTAAACCCATACTTAAACCCAAAGAACTACCTTGGCAGCGTAGGATAGCCATACAGCTCGTTCTGGAGACTCTTGTCCCACAAGTAGACATTTATTATGGATCCAAAATAGAGGTTGATCATCTTTTACCATGGCAAGTTTAGGACGGGCCTGGCAACAACGCCGTCTTCATTGTGCATCACCAAACTAAAGGTGATAGGATTGGATGTCAATTAAGAGAAACTCCTAACCAACATTGATTGAGCATGACATTTTAAACTGAGTCTAGTGCCTACTGAGCATACTTTTAAAAGAGCATAAATTACTTTAAACTTGCATGTACTGAGTCCAGCATGAATTGTTGAGTCGAGATGAGTGAGTTGAGCCTTATTTCATGAGCTATTTTACATACCAGGATATTCCATGTACTGACATCTATTTGGACCTGCATCATTTTATGATGTAGTTACAGGTAATAGAGGACTACATCCCGCGAATCGTTAAGATCCAGATCAGTACACTTCCAGAGTTGGTGAGCCTTCATTGCTTACTAGAGGAGCTCTTTATCTTATGAGTCAATTTATTATATTATTATTTTCGTTCTTTCTTTGATTTTGGGGTGTCCATGGCCTGTCATGGCATTATCTAGATTGTTGAGTAGAGGCTTCATAGATACTTAGTAGTGGATTTTATTGAGTGTCTTGTATTCCAAACTCCTTTTATTGGAGCTTAAAATACAGTAGAGTTATATTCTTCTCATATGATGTCTTGTATCTGAGTTATTCTTCCCCTGTTGAATGATGTGATGATGAGGCCAAGTTGTTCGCTCGGGGAATAGCAATGGTCTCTGAGTGGCGGCCACGCCAAGCGTACTCTCCAAGGGCATGATAAACTTGGTATTAGAGCTTAGAGTTCAAGTGTCCTAGGGAGTCTATGAAGCTGTGTCTAGTAGAGTCTTGTTTATAGGGGTGTTGTGCACCACACTTCATAAGCAGGAGGCTATAAGACATTAGCAATTATTACCCTTTTCTTGTGTTCCGAGTTCGTGTGATAGAGTTCAAACTCTATAAATTATTTTCTATTCTAACTCATGGGTTACGCGCTTGCAGATCATGCCTCCTAGATGCACCACAACTTAGACGAATGCCTCAGCTAGTAATGCTGAGAACCCTACTTCAGAGGTTCTTTCTCAAATGGAAACAAGGGGTTGAGGTCGACCGACCGGCCAAAATTGCTGGTGTTCCTGCGATACCTACCGCTCCATCTGCTCCTACTATAGAGGCTGACTTTAGAGGAGCTATCACTATGCTCACACATTTGGTGGCTTCCCAGAGCGGGAACAAGGTCTCACAGACTCCTAGTTCTAGCTCTCATGAGCTGATGACTACCTCCAAACTGAGAGACTTTCTGAGGATTAACCCATCTGTGTACACTGGGTCAAAGGTTGAGGAGGACCCTGAAAACATCATTGATGACATATGAAAGGTGTTGAAGACTATGCATGTGATTGAGACTGACGGAGTTGAGCTTGCTACTTACCAGCTCAAAGGATGTGGCCAATGTTTGGTACAATCAGTGGGAAGAAAGTCGAGTTGATAACGTTGAGCCCGCTGCTTGGGACGAGTTCAAGAGTGTCTTCCTCGATCACTTCTTTCCTCAGGAGTTGAGAGAGGCAATGGTTGAGGAGTATTTAAATCTAAAACAAGTAGGTCTAACTGTTAAGGAGTACCTCCTGAAATTTATCCAATTATCTAGGTATGCCCCAGAGATGGTCCAGGATATGAGAGCAAGGATGAGAAAATTCGTGTCTAGGTTAGGTAGTCAAGTGAAGAGGGAGTACAAAGCGGTAATGTTGATCCTAGGTATGGGTATATCCAAAATGATGGTTTATGCCCAGCAGACTAGGGAAGATAAGAAGAGGGACAAAGAGGAGCATCTGAGTATGAAGGCCAGGTTAGTAGGGCCTGAGCTTAGTCAGATCAAGCAGGGTAAGAGAGATAATTCCTATTTCCAGAAAAGGTCCTCCAGATATACACCATCTTCAGCCAGTACACCAACCCCAATCCAAAGGTATGATCACTAGTCCCAAGGTCAGCCAAACTTTAGGGCACAGGGTACACTGTCTCAAGCCAGTGTGACTCTTGGCTCCAAGGGGAAGCCACCTTGTGGGAAATATGGCAGGATGCATCTAGGAGAATATAGAGAGGGAGGTAATGGTTGCTACAAGTGTCGCCAACCAGGCCATTTTTAGATGGAATGTCCGATGTGGGGAAATAAGGCCCATTCTTCTACCACCGCACCACTAGGGAGGGGTAACAAGAGAGGTGTTGCACTAGGCTCGGGCGGTGGGACAAAACGTCTATATGCGATGGGAAACTGACAGGACCAAGTGGTTGTACTTGATGTTGTGATGGGTATGCTTCAAGTCTTTACCTTTCCTTGCTATGCTTTACTTGATCCGGGTGCGACTTGTTCTTTTGTGACACCATATGCGGCGAGTAGATTTGAGATTCTTCCTAAGTACCTTCTTGAATCGTTTTTTGTTTCCACTCCTATTGGTGAGTTCATTCGAGGTTAGAGAATCTATATAGATTATGTGGTATCCATTTATCATAGGGATAATATTGCTGATTTGATTAAGTTAGAGATGGTTGATTTCGACATGATCCTTAGCATGGACTGGCTTCACGTCTGCTATGCCTTTGTTGATTACCGAACCCGATGTAAGGACTCAGATTTTTTCAAACGACTTTATCATATCTCAGAATGTTGCCTAGGATTAAAAACTAACCAAGTGTCTCTCCATGGGTGGCCCACACGGCTAGAATAAAGCCACACGGACCGTGTGGCCTCCAGGGGAGAGGTACTTGGCCATAATTTCGATTACGGGGATACGACAGAGAGTTTTAGACCAAGTGTGGGCACTAAGCCACTCACACGGTCCGTATGGTGTGGTACAGGGCCGTGCGTCCCACTATATAAGCTCACGACGTGAATCTTTTTAAGTACAAAATGACTGTCTCATAATTTTTCCATGCAAGAATTTTTCTAGGTGTCATGTCACGCCCCTTAACATGACCCATGTAGCATCACACAGGCCGTGTAGTTGTCCGTATGGGTACCCCTTTGCTTCGAAAAATTCTAAGTGTTGAACATTGCAAACAAAAATTTTGAGTATCACCTAACGGGCACTGTTCACGAGCCGTGAAGTATCTCACGGACCGTGTAGGTGCCAGTGAAGCTGTTACAGCCCATTTTTCATCCATTTCATAAATGGCTTTTATGTAAATTTGACTTATTTTAATTTTGTTTTATGACCTATCTACCTATCCTAGACCCCTAAATCAGCTGATAACTTCCATTCTAATTCATACTCATTGAAAACACTCTAACTCAAAAATCAATTCCTAAAATCCTCTGTATGTTCTTCTCTCAAGACTGAAGCTAGGGTTCAATTGAGGTTCAACTTTAAACTAGATTCTTCTCAATTTTAGACTCTCAATCAAGGTATGTGGGATTGGTTCTTGCTCCCTTTCAACCAAGAAGAACCAAACTCTTTTCAATTGATTTACATGAAATTAAACTTACTTTAAATGTGGGTTTTCATTATTTGATTCTATTAAATTCAATTGAAATATGGTCCATGCTTTATTGATGATTTTAAGTTGATTTTAGCCCTTATTATAGTTTGCATTGAGATTATGAAATTATGAATGTGCATGTCCCTTTTCAAGCTTGATTTATGCATGGGTGATTTATATTATGATTTAAATGTGGATTTGATTATCGATTTACTTCAATTTCATATTATAAATGTTGATTTTAGCTTGAATCAACTATGGAATTATGATATGTATGCATGTTTGGTGTGGAAATGTGGAAGGTCCTAAGTCCCATATTGCCCCTATAGAGTGAGTCCTACTTACCCGCCCCTTAATTCATATGTGCTATGTTCTATGTGAATCCATGTAAATCCTTTTCCCCTCGATGTCCCCATAGCGTGAGTTCTACTTACCCATCCCTTAGCATTATGTGTTTATTATTTGATTGCGCTTCCAAACTGATCATGTGGATTTGGATACTTCGAGGCTTGTTTGGGGACTCTCAGGATCCCATTCGCCGTGTCACTTCAAGACCCTAATCTCGAATCGTGACAAAAGATGATATCAAAGCATTAGGTTTATAAATGGTCCTCGGAGTCTAACATGCCGTGTCAAGTAGAGTCCTATTCATGGGTGTGAAATGCACCATGCCTATGCGTAGGAGGCTACGAAGGCGTTCTAGGAACTGCCTCACTTCTTCATGTCTTACGTCGTGTTATGACTCGTATATTTGGTCTCCTCATCTTGATGGTGTCATTGCTCCATTTAAGAAAATGCCTCGAGAAAGACCCACCCACCAAGGTCGGCACCAACTGATAAGGATCAGGCACCTCAAGGGCCTATTGATGAACCCATCTCTAATGGTGAATTCTGTACAGCATTTGCCATGCTTGCCCAGGTGGTGACATCTCATACTAGGCAAGCTAATCTGCCATGGGATCCTACACTAGCTTCTAGAGTGAGGGATTTCACCTGGATGAATCCTCTGGAGTTTCATGGGTCGAAGGCTAATGAGGATGCTCAGGAGTTCATTGATGAGCTTACCAAGATATTGAACATTATGGGTGTCATCTCTGAGGAGAAGGCTGAATTGGCTTCCTATCAACTTAAAGATGTGGCTCAAGTGTGGTACACCCAATGGTCTATGGAGAGGGCTTGCGGTGGTGATGTCAATTGGGAAGAGTTCAAACTTGCATTCCTGGATGGCTTTTTCCCTCTTGAGCTTAGGGAGGCCAAGATGACTGAATCTATCAACCTCAAACAAGGAAGTATGAGTGTGAGGGACTGTGCCCTCAAATTCACAAAACTCTCCATGTATGCTCTGTCACTTGTGGTTGGCCCTCGTGCAAGGATGTACAAGTTTGTTTCTCGTATCTTTGATTTGCTTATAAAAGAAGACCGTACTACCATGCTCATATGGGATATGGATATTTCTAGACTTATGGTATATGCTGAATAGATCGAAGAGGAGAAACTCAAGGATAGGAGGGCACATGATCATAAGAGGACCTGTTTTGATGGTGGATTCTCTAGTTCTCGGAGTGGTAGCTTTGGTCGCTTCCAACAGGGCCAAGGTTTTGGTGCTCGGGTACCTCCTCATAGAGCACCGATTGGTGGTGGATAAGGATATCCTCTGTGTGTCAAGTGTGGGAAGCCCCACATGGGTGCTTGTTAGAGGGATTTAGTTGTTGATTGTCCTAAGAATGCGCATAGAGGCCAAGGTCAGGTGGCTCAAGGCGGTCAAGGCCAATAAAGAGCTCCCCAAGGTGTTGCTCCAAGGAACAACAAGTTCTATGCATTTCATGCCCGCCAAAAGGTTGAGGAAGCTCTGAATGTCGTGACTGGTATGTTAAAAGTCTTTGATTTTGATGCTTATGTTTTGCTTGACCCGGGTGCAAATTTGTCTTTTGTGACTCTTTTGTTGGCTGTTAAGTTTGGTTTGAGTCCCAAGATTTTGAAGGACCCTTTCTCAGTTTATACTCCTGTGGGTGAATCTGTTATTGCACATAGAGTCTATCATGGTTGTCAGGTTTCTGTGTTGCACAAAGGTTTCCCATGTGACCTTGTGGAACTTGAGATGTTTGATTTTGACGTGATTCTTGGGATAGATTAGTTGCATACATCGTATGCGTCTATAGATTGTAGAACCCAGAAGGTCAAGTTTCAACCTCCCGGTGAGCCCGCTCTTTAATGGAAGGGTAGTGACTCCTCTATTAAAGGTCGGTTTATTTCCTACCTCAAGGCCTAGAAATTGATTTCCAAGGGATATATTTATCATATTATGAGGGTCAAGGATATGGAGTCCAAAACACCTATCCTTGAGTCGGTTCTAGTGGTGAATGAGTTTTTGAATGTGTTTCCTGAAGACTTGCGCAGTATCCCTCCCGAAAGGGAAGTAGACTTTAGCATAGATCTTCTACTAGATACTCAACCTATCTCTATTCCTCCTTATCGTATGGCACCGGCGGAGTTGAAAGAGTTAAAGGATCAACTAAAGGACTTATTGGAGAAAGGTTTCATTAGGCCAAGTATATCGATGTATGAAGCTCCAGTGTTATTTGTGAGAAAGAAGGATGGATCTCTTCGAATGTGTATTGATTATAGGCAACTGGATAAAGTTACCGTTAAAAATAAGTATCTGTTGCCCAGGATTGATGACTTGTTCGACCAGCTTCAAGGGGCTACTCATTTCTCAAAGATTGATCTTCATTCCAGGTATCATCAATTGAAGTTTAGGGAGTGTGACATTCCCAAGACGGCCTTTTAGACAAGGTATGGGCACTTTGAGTTTGTGGTGATGTCGTTCAGCTTAACCAATGCTTCGACCATGTTCATGGATCTAATGAATTGGGTGTTCAAGCCATTTTTTGATAGTTTTGTGGTGGTCTTCATTGATGACATTCTCATTTACTCTGGAAGTGAGAAGGAGCATGGGGATCATTTAAGAATGGTTCTACAAACCTTGAGGGAGAAGAAGTTGTATGCCAAGTTTAAAAAATGTGAATTTTGGTTGGGTGAAGTGGCCTTTCTAGGTCATGTGGTGTCCGGTGATGGTACCAAGGTGGATCTGAAGAAGACCAAGGCCATGAAGAATTGGCCCAGGCCATTGACTCCTTCAGATATTCGAAGCATTCTGGGTTGGCTGAATATTATAGAAGGTTCGTTGAAGGGTTCTCATCTATTACATCTCCATTGACTAAATTGATCCAAAAGAAGGCTAAGTTTGTGTGGTCAGATGAATGTGAACATAGTTTCAAAACTTTGAAGGATTGGCTTACGTCGGCTCTCGTCTTGACTTTACCAAATGGCTTGGAGGGATTTGTGGTGTATTATGATGCCTCACAGATTGGGTTGGGTTGTGTGCTTATGCAACATGGTAAGATTATAGCATATGTATCAAGGCAGTTCAAGGTTCATGAGCATAATTACCCAACGCATAATCTTGAGTTGGCGGCGGTGGTCTTTGCCTTGAATATTTGGTGGCACTACTTGTATGGGGTGCATGTTGATGTTTTCACCGATCACAAGAGTTTGCAATATGTATTCACTCAAAGGGATCTCAAGTTGAGCCAAAGGAGATGGTTGGAACTCCTAAAGGACTACGACATGAGTGTCCAATATCATCCCGGCAAGGCCAATGTTGTAACTGATGCTCTCAGTAGGCTATCTATGGGTATGTGATGCATGTTGAAGAAGAAAGAAAGGAGTTAGCAAAGGATGTTCACCTGTTGGTTAGGTTGGGTGTTAGGTTGGCCGACTCGAACGATGGTGGTATCCATGTTCAAAGCGAGGCAGAATCTTTTGTGGTGGTTGATGTAAAGGCTAAGCAAGATTTAGATCCATCGTTGTTGAATTGAAGTCACTGGGTATGTTGTTGTTGTTGTTGTTGAATTGAAGTAGTTGGTTGCCAAAAAGGAGATCGAGGTGTTCTCCCAAGGGGGAGATGGTGTGCTCCGGTACCAAGAACGGCTTTGTGTTCTGGTTGTGGATGATCTTAGATGGGTGATCATAAGTGAGGCTCATAACTCCCATCATTCTATTCACCCGGGTGTATCAAGATATATCGTGATTTGAAGGAAGTGTATTGGTGGCATGGTATGAAGGACATAGCTAAGTTCGTATCCAAATGTCCAAGTTGTCAACAAGTGAAGGTAGAGCACCAAAGGCCCGGTGGCTTAGCTCAAGATAATGAGATTCACACATGGAAGTGGAAAGATGTGAACATGGATTTGTGGTTGGTTTGCCTCAGACCTGAAGGCAATTTGACTCTATTTGGGTCATCGTTGATCGGATGACTAAGTTAGCTCATTTCCTACCAATCAATACTACCTATAGCACGGAGGATTACGCAAGATTGTACATCCAAGAATTAGTGAGATTGTATGGTGTGCCCAGGTCCATCATATCGGATCGTGGCACCCGATTCACTTCCCACTTTTGGAGATCATTTTAGAAGGGACTTCGAACTAAGATTAAGTTGAGCACCGTGTTTCATCCTCAAACCGTGGGCAAGCTGAGAGGACTATTCAAACCTTGGAGGATATGTTGAGAGCTTGTCTGTTGGAATTCAAGGGTAATTGGGACGATCACCTTCCACTCATTAAGTTTGCCTATAATAATAGCTTCCATGCTAGCATTGCTATGGCACCATTTGAGGCCTTATATGGGAGAAGGTGTACATCACCGATCAGGTGGTTTGAATTGGGAGAAATGGCATTGATTGGCCCGAATTTAGTGCTGGAGGCTATGGAAAAGGTGAAGGTGATTAGAGAAAGGTTGAAGACGGCACAAAGTTGCCAAAAGTCCTATTCGAATGTTCGGAGAAGGGATCTTGAATTTCATGTTGGTGATCGGGTGTAAGTGAAGGTTTCGCCTATAAAGGGTGTGATGTGTTTTGGTAAGAAGGGAAAGCTACGCCCCCAGTATGTTGGCCCTTATGAGATCGTTGAGCGAATTGGGAGTGCGGCTTATAGGTTGGAGTTGCCTCCAGACTTGAGTTCCATTCACCCTATCTTCCATGTGTCTATGTTGAGGAAGTTAGTCGGTGATCCTAGCACTATTGTGCCTTTGGATGGAATAGAGGTTAAGGAGAACCTATCTTATAAGGAAGTCCCCCCTAGAGATTTTGGATAGACAAGTGAAGTGGCTTCGTAACAAGGATGTGGCTTTGGTGAAGATGCTTTGGAGAAATAAACATGTGGAGAGTGCTACATGGGAGGTGGAGTTGGACATTATGAAGCGATATCCCTATCTTTTCCAATCTACTCAAGCCCAAGGTACTAGGTTATTCCTCTTCTAAATAGTCCTAATTTTTTCACTCTTAAGTCTCATGATATGACATGCATACATGTGCATGAAAATGATTATTCATGATGTTTTGAATGATTTAGATACATTTTGATATGGGTTTTAAAGACTTTATGATCTTCAAATGATGAACTATGCATTGCACCTTGTGTTTGGATGTTTCATTTCCTAAGTGAAGCTTTCAGGCCTTGTCGTTGCACATTTGGGGACGAATGTTCCCAAGGGGGAGATGATGTAAGGAACCGAATTTTTTTGAACGACTTTATCGGATCTCATAATGTTGCCTCGGGAGACAATTTTAACAAGTGTCGCTCCATGGGAGGCCCACATGGCCAGTGTGAAGCCACACAAATTGTGTGGCCTCCAGTGGAGAGGTACTTGACCATAATCTTGATTACGGGGATTCGACAGAGAGTCTTGGACCAAGTGTGGGCACACGGCCACTCACACGGTCTATGTGGTGTGGTATGGGCCGTGTGGCCCATCGTATAAGCTCGCGACGTGAAATTTTTCTAAGTATGAAATCATCGTCTCATAACTTTTTTGTGCAAGAATTTTTGTAAGTGTCGTCTCACGGCCCTTGACACGACCCGTGTAGCGTTACACGGGCCATGTAGTTGTCCCTATGGTACCCCTTTGCTTCGGAAAATTCTAAGTGTTGAACATTGCAAAATATTCGTTGAAGTATCACCTCACGGGCTGTGAAGCGTCTCCCGGAGTGTGTAGGTGCCAGTGAAGCCGTGACGGCCCATTTTACATCCATTTCATTAATGGCTTTTATGTAAATTTGACTTATTTTAAAAGAAATTGTGTTTAATGACCTTTCTACCTATCCTAGACCCCTAAATCAGTTGACACCCTTCCATTCTAACTCATTCTCATTGAAAACACTCTCACTCAAAAATCAATTCCTAAAATCCTCTCTATGTTCTTCTCTCAAGATTCAAGCTAGGGTTAAATTGTGGTTCACCTTCAAACTAGATTCCTCTAATTTCAGCCTCTCCATCAAGGTATGTGGGATTGATTCTTGGTCCCTTTCAACCAAGAAGACCCAAACTCTTTTCAATTGATTTACATGAAATTAAGCTTACTTTAAATGTGGGTTTTAATTGTTCTTTATCTATTAAATCAATTGAAGTATAGGTCGTGCTTAATTAATGATTTTAAGTTGACTTAAGCCATTATATTATAGTTTGCATTAAGATTATGAAATTATGAATGTGCATGTCCCCTTTAAAGCTTGATTTACGCATAGTGCTTGCACCATTCCGTATTTGCAATCGAGCTAGTCCTATGCATGAATGTTATAACTACAAGCTATGATTTGGCATTTGAGCCTAAATGTGCATTGATTGGATTTGAAATGACTATTGCCTTTTTAAAAGTATGTGTATATATACTATATGTATTCTCGTGGGATGTTGACTTAGCACCGATGGATTGGGGGCGTCAGGGCTATCCCCAAGGGCCCTCTCCCTTTCCTTGAACTATATGTCTAGCATATGTTATGAAATCCTATACGAAATGGGAGATGTTCCCGTTTGCTCCATACGAAATGGGAGATGTTCCCATAAGGTGAAGTATTATGTTATGATATGAAAATCCTTTCCGAAATGGGAGATATTCCTGTAAGGGAGTTGCTTCATACGAAATAAGAGTGTTTCCCGTAAGGTGAAGTATGGTTTACCGTTGGCAAGTAGACCACCTCTGTACCAGTGACTGGCTTTCATCGGGATTCCAAGTACAAGCTCACATGGTCTTACTCAAGTCGGTTGAGGTCACATCCCCGCTAAATATGAACATCATTGCAGTCATGTATCACAATTTCATGGCATATCATATACTACTCTTCCTTGGATATATGATTCTTTCTACATTATGTGCTCTTGTCATCTATCATTGAAATACAGGTTGATAAGTTATATGCATGCATGTCCGCATACTTAGTACATTTAAACGTACTAACACATACTCTATGCCTACATGATTTTACCATGTAGGGGCCAAGTGCTACTACTATATACCGCTTGACGAGTAGCTCAATTCGGAAAGTTCAACTTGTGGTGAGTCCCATCCTCCAAGGATAAGCCACCTTCCTTCTACCCATGTTATCCTATGTCTACTTTCTTATTTTATGGGTGATCCCGAGACATGTCTTGGCCCCGGGTCCATCTTATGACTAGAGGCATTGTTAGACATCTTGTAGACTCTCGTAGACTTTATATATGCTATGTGTTGTACTTAGAGCTTATGATTTCGGTTATCTATTGGAAATGGCTATCATGGATCGATTATGGAATTGTGATATGTATGCGTGTTTGGTATGGAAATGTGGAAGGTCCTAAGTCCCGTATTGCCCCCATAGAGTGAGTCCTACCTACCCGCCCCTTAGTTCTTATATGCAATGTGCTATGTGAATCCATGTAAATCCCTTTCCCCTCGATGTCCCCATAGCGTGAGTCCTACTTACCCATCCCTTAGCATTATGTGTTTATTGTTTGACTTCGCTTCCGAACTGATGATGTGGATTTGGTTACTTCGGGCTTGTTTGGGGACTCTAAAGTTCCCATTCGTCATGTCACTTCTGGACCCTAATCTCGGGTCGTGACACTCGGACTGTCAAATTCTAGTTTTCGAATAAGCTTGTTATTTAGTGGAAAGGAGATTTTGTTGCGTCAAATGGTAAGTTTATTTCTTACCTCAAGGCCCGAAGATTGATCTCTAAGGGAATCTACTACCTTGTGCGAGTCAAGTCTGATGATGTTGAGCCCCCTACTCTTGAGCCTGTCCTAATTGTGAGTGAGTTTCCTGATGTATTCCCTGAGGATCTGCCCGGAGTCCCTCCTGAGTGGGAGATTGACTTTGGAATTGATGTACTTTTTGACACCCAGCCTATTTCTATTCTGCCATATAGAGTGGCTCCTGCGGAGTTGAAGGATGGTTCGGTCTTATTCGTGCAAAAGAAGGATGGTTCCTTAGGATGTGTATTGACTACCGCCAGTTGATTAAGGTGATAGTCAAGAATTAGTATCCCCTTCCGAGGATTGATGACTTGTTTGACCAACTTCAGGGTGCCACTATTTTCTCCAAGATAGATCACATATCTGGCTATTACTAACTGAAAGTGAGGGAATGTGACATCCCAAAAAGGACTTTTCGAACATGATGTGGTCACTTTGAATTCTTAGTGATGTATTTTGGGATGACAAATGCACCTATAGCCTTTATGGACCTGATGAATAGAGTATTCAGACAGTATCATGACATGCTCGTGATCATGTTCATTGACGATATTTTGGTGTATTTCAGAGATGAGGAGGAACATGCCAATCACCTCAGAATCGCGTCGCAGACACTCAGATATAATGAGTTATATGCAATGTTTTCTAAGTGTGAGTTTTGGCTCAAATCGGTGGCTTTCTTGGGCCATATAATTTCAGGGGATAGCATTTGGGTGGATACTCAAATGATTAAGGCAGTCAAGAACTGGCCTAGACCAACCTCACCGACCGATATAAGGAGTTTTTTGGGATTGGCGGGCTATTATTGGAGGTTTGTTGAGGGGTCTTCTTCCATATTCGCACCGCTGACTAAATTGACTCAGAAGAAGGTCAATTTTCAATGGCTTGACGAGTGTGAGAAAAGCTTCCAAGAGTTGAAGACAAGGTTAACTACCACCCCAGTGTTGACCTTGCCTGATGGGATGGGTGGATTTGTCATCTACTGCATGCTTCAAGAGTGGGATTAGGGTATGTGTTGATGCAGAGGAGGAAGGGTTTTGCTTACGCTTCTAGACAGCTTAAGGTGCATGAAAAGAACTATCCCACTCATGACTTAGAATTGACAGCAGTGGTGTTTTCTCTCAAACTATGCGCCACTATTTATATTGAGCACATGTGGATGTATTCACAGACCATAAAAGCCTGCAATACGTCTTCACCAAAAGGAGCTTAACTTCAAACAGAGGAGATGGTTTGAGTTTCTCAAATACTACGATAAGAGCATCCTCTACCACCCAGGTAAGAGCTAATGTGGTTTTTGATGCTCTTAGCAGGTTATTCATGGGAAGCATCGCCCATGTGGAAGAAGAGAAGAAAGAATTAGCCATTGAGGTTCATAGACTGGCATGATTGGGAGTCCAATTAGATGGATCACGCAAAGGAGGAATTCTTGTGCATAATGGGTCGGCATCATCCCTAGTAATGGAGGTGAAGGAGAAACAAGATCAAGGTCCTATTTTATTACAGTTGAAGGAGGATGTGCATAAGTAGAAGGTGATGGCTTTCGCCAAATGGGGAGATGGAGTAATGAGGTATTGATGTAGATTGTATGTTCTAGATGTTGATGGTGTTCAAGAGAGAATCATGTCTGAGGCCCATATTTCTAGATATTCCATCCATCCAGAGTCTACCAAGATGTACCATGATTTGAGGGAAGTCTACTCGTGGAGCACGAGTGAAATGAAGAGGATACTGTTGAGTTCGTTTCCAGTGCCCAAATTACCAACAAGTTAAAGTTGAGCACCAAAGGCCATGTGGAATAGCTCAGTACTTTGAGATTCCAGAGTGGAAATGGGAGATGATTAACATTGACTTTTTCATAGGCTTATTGAGGTCCCGCAAACAGCATGATTTGATTTGGGTGATAGTTATCAGGATGACTAAATCTGCTCACTTCTTGGCAGTAAAGACGACTGACACTGCGGAGATTGTTAGGTTACATAGAGTCCCTCTATCCATCATCTCAGATATAGGAGCTCAATTCACCGCCTAGTTTCGGAGATCTTCTCAGAAGGGTTTGGGTACGAAGGTGCACCTTAGCACTACCTTTCACCCGCAGATGGATGGCCAAGCAGAACGTACTATTCAGATGTTGTAGGATATTTTGAGAGCCTACACCATCAACTTTAAAGGTAATTGGGATGACCACTTTCCTTTGATCGAGTACTTACAAAAATAGCTTCTATTCGAGCATTAAGATGGTCCCGTATGAGGCACTTTATGGGAGAAGGTGTAGATCACCAATTGGATGGTTTGAGGTAGGTGAAGCAGAGTTGATTAGACCAGACTTGGTTCACCAAGCTATGGAGAAGTTGAAGATAATTCGAAAAAGGTTAAGGACTGTGCAGAGTCAACAGAAATCCTACACATACGTTAGAAGAAGAGACTTAGAGTTTCAGGTCAATGATTGGATGTATTTGAAAGTGTCGCTCATGAAAGGAGTGATGAGGTTCAGAAAGAAAGGAAAGCTAAGTCCAAGGTACATTGGCCCTTATCAGATCATAAAGAGAGTGGGCAGTGTGGCATATGAGTTAGAGTTACCATCAGAGTAAAAGGTCATTCATCCAGTCTTCCACATTTCTATGCTCAAGAAGTGTTTGGGAGATCCACCAATGGTTCTTCCTGTCGAGAGTATCGGAGTGAAAGATAGCCTGAGTTATGAGGAGATCCCTATCCAAATCCTTGATCATCAGGTTCGCAAGCTAAGAACCAAAGAGATTGCATCTGTCGAAGTATTGTAAAGGAACCAATTTGTAGAAAAAGCTACTTGGGAGGCGGAAGAAGACATGAAGGCCAAATACCCTCATTTGTTCCTGCCTGCTGATGATGAGAGAGTTGATGGTAATGAATTTCCTCTAAATTCTTGAATTTCCATTCCTTGAGTTCTCTTTTCATTCTCAATATGATAGACGATAGAGTTCTAGAGTCTAAGTGAGGATTGATTTGATTTGTTGACTGTTTGATTATTTTACTTGCTGAAAATTTCTGATTTGTTGATTGCATGAGTGAGGTAAGAGTTGGTTGATTGTTAGAGTCCACAGAGAGATTCGTACCTTAATCTAAATCCCTAGAATTCTCTTCATTCGAGGATGAATGATCCCAAGGGGGAGATAATGTAACACTCCCAAATTTCTTTCTATCGGATCTGGAGTGAATGGGCAAAGGTTACTGAGCAAAAACCAAGAAAGCTGCAGAGGAAGGTCCACGAGAATCATTTATGACTCATAGACAAGTTTACGACTCGTAGAATGGATCTTATGAAACCCCAGATGACTTGGTGAAATTTTCTATGTCTGAGGCCTATATATGAAATGATATACAACTCATAAAGTATTTCACGACTCGTAGAGGAGGTTTCATGACAAAATCCAGTAACTCAAGTTTCAGGACCCCCTATTTATGAAAGGAGTTTACGACCCATAAAATGTTATACGAATCCTAGAGAGGGGTTTCCTGCCAACTTCCAGTAACTCAGTTTTTCAGGCACCTAGTTTATGAGTGGTTGTTTATGGCTCGTAGAATAGTCAACGACTCGTAGATGGGGTCTCGTGGACTCAGACGACAATTCTAATAAGGGGTATTTTTGTCCATCCTAACTTCTATTTAAATAAATCCTTGGTCATTTTAGGCTTGAATAAAGCCTTAAAACAAACCCTAGGTGTATCATTCATCATTCTTCACACTTAGAATTTCTTGACAACACTAGAGAAGGGAGAAGAAGCTAGGGTTTCCAATGCAAGTGCGAGGATCGACTGAAGTTCGATTATTTCTTCTAATTCCAGGTATATAAGACTTACCAGAATGTGGAACTACATCTGTTACACGCCCATTTCTTTACATGAGTCGATTTTGAGAAGCAATGAGTTGGGTTTTGTATTTTTCAAACAATTACCAAATTTCCTGTAATTATAATGAATCCTTCTAATGTTGTATGAGATAATTTTTGTATTTCATATTGATAGGAGATTTACATATGTATTTCATACTTGATAGCATGAATCCCAAATTACATGATTTTATGAAATTCTATGCATGTCATTGGGTATTTGAGTTGAGTAATTTGAGTATTTGAGTTGAGGGAATTGTGTATGATTGAGCATGAGAAGCATGTTGCATTGAGTCACGTACATCACTGTATATGATTATCATGTTTGCATTACATGATAACTCAAATTGAGTGAGTCTAAATGACCGTTTGAGTCTTAGTTGAGTTTGATGGTTTTGCATTGATTGGATGAATTGATGAGTAACATGAGATGAGTTGAGATGTGATGACCCAATGAGGTCGAGATTTGAGTTGATTGATGAGTTGAGCATGGTTTAGTCTTGGGAGGAGTATCGAGCACCGAGCTAGGAGCGAGTAAACATATACTTTAACCCACAGAACCATGTTGCCAGCATAGGATAGTCGTATAGCTCGTTCTTGCGACTCTTGTCCTGCAAGTGGATATTTATTATGGATCCAAGAGAGAGGTTGATCATCCTTTACTGTGGCAAGGTTAGGATAGGCGTGGCAACGATGTCACCTACATTTTGCATCATCAAACTAACGGTGATGGGATTGGATGTCAGTTAAGAGAAAATCCTAAGCAAGATTGATTGAGCATGACATTTTAAACTGAGTCTAATGTCTACTGAGCATAGTTTTAAAAGAGCATGAATTACTCTAAACTTGCATGTACCAAGTCAAGCATGAGTCGTTGAGTCGAGATGTGTGAGTTTAGCCTTATTTCATGAGCTATTTTACATACCAATATATTCCATGTACTGACGTCCATTTGGAAATGCATCGTTTTAAGATGCAGATACAGGTGATAGAAGACTTCAACCCGCGCATCATTGAGTCAATACACTTCCAGAGTTGGTGAGCCATCTTTGCTTTCTAGAGGAGCTCTTTTATCTTATGAGTCGATTTAGTATATTATTTTTTCTTTCTTTCTATGATTTTGGGGTGTCCATGGCCTGTCATGGAACCATCTAGATTATTGAGTAGAGGCTTCATAAGAACTGAATAGAAGATTTTATTGAGTGTTTTATATTCCAAACTCCTTTCATTGGATCTTATAATACAGTAAAGTTATATTCTTCTCATACAATAACTTGTATCTGAGTTATTCTTCCGTTGTTGAATTGATGTGACGATGAGGCCAAGTAGTTTACTTGGGGACTATCAATGGTCTCTAAGTGTCAGCCACGCCAAAGGCACCCTCCCGGGGCGTGACACCCCTTGTGATTGTCAATTTAATGAGTAAATGGATGAATGAAAGTTGTATGGGTTCACAAAGACTGGCTAAAAAGTAAAGATATATCTAAGCAGTTTTAATGATTCAAAGCCTCTTCGCGTACACAGTATACATAAACGAAGAAAGAATACCAAGATATAAATAGAATGCAGAATTAAACCAAGGTAGTTTAACAATCTCAATGTAGAATAAAAATAAGTATGGGTGACAACATCGACTCTAAAGCTACAAATATGTCTAAAAAGTCTCTAAAATATAAGTGAATTACTAGGATAGACCCTAGTTAACTCAAAGTCTGAACGTCACACTGAATTAGAAGAAAGTTTGAATGTAAACATAGACATATCCTCGAAACATGAGGACTTACCAACTCTGGTTCTAAAGAGAAATCACAATAAGCCACGCGAGATGAAAGGGATGTTTGCACCTATATTATAAACAATATAGGAAAAAGAAGTATGTTGTCAGTACTACAAAATGTATTGAGTATGTGATAATGCAACATGTAATAAGTAATGATATGCAATTGACCAAGATAGAAAATATGATGAGCATTTTTTAAAGGATGGTAAAGGACATGAATATGTTCAATGCATAGTAAGAGTCATAATGAAAACCTTAAAGAAAAGTAAGTCATGAGCGACTATAATCATATGATGGATATCAATTTTGACCGACAATAAGACCAAGCCAACTATAACATGAAATTCAATGTAGCCCCTACATCAAAAAGAAAAAGCTACTTGCTAAGGTAAATTCTACCCCATAAATGGGTCATATCATACACTATATATGGATCCACTAACTAAGCTAATTAAGAAAAACCTATGGTGGCACATAGTTATGGGACTATAGATTGCTATTAGAGACTCCCTTACCAAGTCACCACCTCAAAGTTCACCCGGTGCCAAGTCAAATCCCAAAAAAATTAGGTAAATTATTCATTAAGCATATCATGTGGGAAAGGTAATAATCAACTACCAAGTCAGTTCATAAGTTATAATCATAGAGTAGCTCATTAACATCATTGATGCAATTAATGTGAAAATTGTCCTTTCAACATTATGAATCCATAAGTAGGTGAGAAACCTTTTACAATCCTTTATTATTTGTCGAGAAATATCATTAATCATAATTGATCATTTCTATAAAGCATGCATGAAGTCCTTGTCAAGTCATGATCATAATTCATATTCAAAGTGAAGGTTTTGAAACATAGGATCCCATTCTACAACCCATAGAGTTTGTTCATCCTGTCTGAGGTCGATTTACTGTGAAGTATGACCCATAAAACTCACTCGTGGTCCTTGACTTAAAATTCAAAAAATTTCCCAACTTCTAGGTTGTATGTACGACCACCTGCTATGGCCTGTAAATAAATATACGACCCGTAGAATGGTCTGTAGACCAGAATCCTGTACTTTTCTTTCTAAGTCCGACTTTCCAACTTCTGGGTATTACATAGATGGAACAATTTACTTGCTTACACATAATTCACAACTTAGTGTTGTAAATTGGCATTACCTTCGGTGAAGCAATTTCTTAATCGGCCTTGTCTAAATCAGATACTAGCCTGCAAAATGTCACGATATGGCATATGTGTGTGTGTGTGTGTATCGAAAAATATAATTGAAGAGGTTCATCATAATATAAGATGATTCAAAATATCATTAGTGAGATGTTTTGGGGTGAAACAATAGCGAGCTACTTCTAAGTTGAGAGGGTAATTTTATCCAAATAATTTTTATGAAAAAATTAAGGTTGTTTATGTTAGACTTTTCTTATGGGAATAAAATATCAAAAATCAATCCCAATGAGGTCCACCTATGAACTTCTCTCGATTTGTAGTGGGCAGTTAAAGGGTTCAAATTTCAATCTATTCCTCTTTTACCAGATGCATACAAATAAAGAAAATCTCATTTATGAAATTTCGCTGAATATGTTGTTTATTGTCATTGCTGGGGGTGGATCTACATGGAGTTCGGGAGTTCACCGGAACCTCCTAAATCAAAAAATTGCGGTGTATATTGTATCAAATCTGTATTTTATATCTATATATTTAGAAAATATTGAACCCCTCAATACAAGTAAGGGACTTGGCAGTAGCTCTGAGAGTTGAGAAATTAGTAGACGTGCGGATTCGAATTTAGCGAGCAATATTTCCTGTGTTTTAGCTTTCAGCGTTTATTGGTTTTCTCTAATAAATGAAACAGCTATTTTGTTAATTGTCTCGGTGCTAATGATCGTGTTTTATTTTTATTTATTCATTAAGACTACATATTAATTGTTTAATAAATTAGTGATTACAATCTGGTACAGTGAAGAGCAAAGTTGTATATTTTGGTTCCTTGCTCGTTTACTCTCCTTAGATTTAATTTATGATTCAATACCGAAATCAAGGATAGCCTCTCATATTTGATCTGGCCCGTTCATTTGTGATTTATTTGTCAGCACTATATAGGTTTTTTTTTAAACCCCTCAACGAAAATCCTAGATCCATCATTACCATGAAAGAAAAGAAATAATTGTATTGAACTTAATACAAGGTGAAGACAAAATAAATATGGGTGTTGAACATTTTAACAAGAATCACAGTTAAATTCAAACTAATACTTGTTCAAAAGACCTTAAGAGGCAGTGAGCTAAACACCAAGGTTTATTACACAGATTGGAGCTTCTCTGTATCTTTAAGTGGACCGGTCTCATGTTTAAATTCATGGAGCAACGGTCTAGAACCTATTTACACGATTTCTACATTCTTCATGTTAAGAAAATTCGAAGTCATGCCTTCTAATATTTTCCAAGAGCAAGAAAAACGCTAGTTGATACTTCAAAGGAGCATGATTTAGAAAGAAAGTTTTATTTCTTAAAATAGTGAATAAAACGTAGCTCCTACGAACATGCTGTCAAGATTACTCAGATGTGCTTTGAAGATAGATTGGGATTCTTTGACGTTGGCATTCAAATTTATTTGAAACTGGTTGTTTTTAATTCCTGCCAAAGTGCAGAAGAAGAACAATTTACATGCAGATACTTGATTCCAACTACAGGATTTGAAAATATAAAATACATCCTTCAGGTTAATATCATTTTCTGAGAGCGCCTCAAAATTACTCAATCAAAGGTAATAGAGATGAATAGCTATTTCATACAATTTGGTTACATTGCATTTCCAGCAAATAAGAACACGTACTAAACAATCGAGTATCTTATTACAAAGAACTCTATCCAATTTCATGATGGGAGACCATGATATACAATGCATATGTATTCCCAAATCCACTAGCGTATTCTCTCAATGATTAAGAACATTTATTATAAATAGCATATTGAACCCACCAATAGAAAATTAGAAATCCTAAAAGATGCTGATAATAATGATCCAGGAAATGGAGAGAGTAACACACAAGATACCAAACCAATAGACAAACTAAAGCATGTAGGCACAACAATCACTGGCCCAGATTTGCCATTTTTCACAGAATCTTATCTACATTAACAGCAAGCACCACTGCCAGAGACCTACCTCATCTGAAATGATCAAGAAATTGAAGCACCAGCTATGATTGACGACCCCACAGAGCACCTTGCAAGTTTTTGACAGCACTATCATAGTTAACAAAACCCATAAACCAAAACTCATGATTGTCAACTGAGATAATCTGGATATACTTCTCAGCTGGATTGATCTTGCTAATTGATGGATTAACAGCTTTAAGTTGGTCTACTGGGAGAACAACCTGCAATAGAAAAAAGGATCTTCGTTATTTGCAGGCTTTTGAGTTTCCAGCAGTTTATGAAAGCACTAGGACTCTCTAATCAACAAGGGGATAGAGATACAAGATGAATAAAAAGCTACGCAAACAAAAACATAAGTATTTGAGAACCTTAACAGCAAACAAGTAACCTAAACAGTTCTACAATTAATAGGTATATTTAGTATTTAATATTAAGATGAGCTAACAAAAGATCTCCTAGAGGCAGCTGAATACATACGCAGTCCCTTAAACTTTCCCCAAATTTTCATATAAACACCTAAAACCAAGGGTTGTACCTATTAGACAACTAATACTAATAGAAAATGTGTCTATTAAGCACCCAGCGGTGACATGGCACACTGCATGATCCATACTTCTCATGCAAGCAAGACATACTATTGTTTTCTGTGTTGAAATGTCTAAGGACACAAGTCAACAACAACATACCCACTAAAATCCCACAAGTGGGGTCTGGAGAGGGTAGAATCTACGCAGACCTTACCACTATCTCATAGAAGTAGAGAGGTTGTTTCCTGGGAACTCTCGTCTCAAAAACCCATAAGCAGAATAAACTAGATATGACAAAAAGCACATATCAATACGTAAATATGATAGAATTAATACACATACGACAGATATAAAACACGCCTACTCCTGCGACATAACTATACCTCTACCTAACCCTACCAACCAATTAGCCTACTACTTTAATTCGCGACCTCTACTTCTTTCTATCTAAGGTCATGTCCTCGGTGAGATCCAGTTTCGCCATATCTTGTCTGATCACCTCCCCCAATACTTCTTCGGTCTACCTCTACCCCTCTGTGTAACTCCCAAAATCAACCTCTCGCATCTCCTAACAGGAGCATCAGTATTCCGTCTCTGCACATATCCAAACCATCGCAGTCTCGATTCCCTCATCTTATCAGCCACTGGGGCCACCTCTAGCTTCTCCCGAATGGTCTCATTCCTAATCTTACCCCTCCTTGTGTGACCACACATCCATCTCAACATCCTCATCTCTGCGATATGCATCTTCTGAACATATGCATTTTTTATTGGCCAACACTCCACCCCATACAGCAAAGATGGTCTAACCACCATTCTGTAAAACTTACCTTTGAGTTTAGGTGGTATCTTCTTGTCACACAATACTCCATAGGCAAGCCTCTATTTAGTCGATGCTGCCCCAATACGATGTGTGACATCATCATCAATATCGCCACTACTTTGGATGATGGACCTCAGATACTTAAAGTTTTCCCTCTTGGGGATAGGTTGAGTGGCAAGCCTCACATCAATGTCTGCTTCATCCCTCACAACACTGAATTTGCACTCCAAATATTTTGTTTTGATCCTGCTCAGTTTGTTAAACCCTTTGAACTCCAACGTGTGTCTTCCCACCACTTAGTTTTGCTCTTTCTTCCCTCCACTTTGGGTGTACCTCCATCAACATAGCCGCACTATTTTCACAACCAAAAGCCCCATCTTTATCAAACCTATCATATCAATCACATTCTTTTACATCAAACTCCAATTGCTAGTCTATAAATAATGTGTTGGTCAAATGTTCTATCACTCATATGCAGATTCGGAAATTGATCAAGTGTTGTTACGGTAGCTAGACTTGGTGGTGGCAGTGTTTTGGATGGTGAAAGGCGACAAAAGGCGACAAGGCTCTGCCTCGCCTCGCCTGGCGGCGAGGCGCTCGCCTTTTTGAATTGAGGCGCCAATTTATACCAAAATCTTAAATATTTAATTGCATATATAAATATCCAAAATCTCACTAATAATAACATATATTAGCAAATATTTCAATCCAAAAAGGCAAAAACTAAAAATAGATAGAAAGATCTATTTCAATCCAAAAAGGCAAAAACTACCTCTCTACCTCTATGAGGTAATGGTAAGATCTGCGTACATTTTATCCTCCCCAGATCCCACTTGTGGGATTCCACTAGGTATGTTGTTGTTATCAAGGCAAATAAAAATCTAGATTGACAAACAATACGAGAAGTCTATTCTTCTTCAAGATTATCAACATCTTCAAGATCAACATTAATATTACATAAATTAGTATACAACATATTATATTTATAAAGAAGGATTATAAATTTAAAAAAAAATTAGCACAAACTCACTGCCAAGTGAACTGAGTTTGTCTCTGAGACAAAGTAGCCAACAAAAAGAAGCAGAAAAACAGAGCAACTCGCTGGAACAGAGAAAACATATGAAAGAACTAAGAAGAAGGAGAAGAGAAGAACGGAAGAACTGAAGAAGGAAGAAAAAAAAAAGAAACTACAGTCGCGCTGCTCGCTGCAAGAATGGAGAAGAAGAACTGAACAAGAAGAAGAAAGATACGTTACCTGGAGAAGAAGCGCACGTCTGGAACTGGAAGATTGGACTAAGTCGCGCAAGTGGAGAAGACAATGGGTCGCGTCTGGAGAAGAAAATTATGCCACGCAAGTATTTTTCCCAAATAAACCCTAAGAGGTCTTTTTTATTATTAAAATCAACATATTTTTTAAATAAAATACAAAAGGCGACGCCATAGGCGCCTCTCGCCTTTATGGCTCCTCTCCTCGCCTTTTTAAGGAGCGCCTCGCCTTGGCATGAAAAGGCGACACTACCTCGACTTGCCTCGCCTGACGCCTTTCAAAACACTGGGTGGTGGTGAGATAAACCTTAAGTCCCTCACCTAAGGCTAACAATGCGCATTGCATAACCCCTACTTTTACGACAAGAAAAGCTCGCAATAGCTACCCTTTGGTGCGTATAGGATAAAACGTCTGCTCTTATGCAATAGCTCGCAAACCATACAGGAGAGATAACCCACATTAGGCAAGTCCATACAACGAGCTTGAACCAAAAGGCAAGCCCTTTGCTTTCGTTGGCGAGGGATTTTGAACTTGAGACCTCCAACTGTGAAGTCTCAAGCCCAAACCACTAGACCACCCAAAGGGTATAACACCACCTTTTTCTTTATATGGAATGCCCAAAGACAATGTCAACAGAGAAAGACATAACATAGTAATTTTGTTTTCCTCTTTCTTCTCTCTACTTTGGTCGTACCTCCATCAACATTCTCTTCCGTTTTCACAAAAAAAAAAAGAGCTCCATTTTCCTGAATCTTATCATCTCACTTTTTCTTTATAACAACGAAACTCGCATTCGCTATCCTTGGGTGTGCACAAGGTCATCAAATTCCCGATCCTATGCAATAGCTCACAAACCACATTAGAGAGGTATGCTCTCATCTCATTCTATCTTCTACCATAATCTTTCACATCAAAGTCCAATTGTCTATGCCACTGCCCAGTTAGTATGTTGGTAGGATGCTCTTTAACCGATATGCAGATTTTGAAATTTTTTAAGAAATGTTGCATGCTATATAGATTTGGTGGTGGTGCGATGTTAAACCTTTAGTTCTCCACCTACACCTTCAAATTTTAGTTCTCCACCTACACCTTCAAATTAGACACACTCGATGAACCCAACAAAGATCTTACTTCTCCTCACAACAATGCCCTCTTATCACCTATAATGACCCTTCGGGTCATTTCTATGATTTTGTTGTTATTATGTTGACTTCATATGTACAGTGACCTTAGGACTATTGGGGTGATTATTGATTGGGTTATTCGGGAGTTATGGGGATTTTGAGTTAACCGGGAAGTTATACCCGTAAAATGAAATTTTCGGGTAAAGTCCTAGTAAACGACCTCAGAATGGAATCTGAAGATTCCATTAGCTCCGAAACGGTCAAATTAGGCTAGGAACATGTCCAGTGCAATTATATTATGAACTGCAAATTTGACCACCGGAACCGATTAATAGTTAACCCAATCAATGCTCTCGGGAACTGTGCCTCAAATGAGAACTTTGATAGCACAGTTAGCTTTGGAATGTTGATTTTGGTCTAGGGCAACCACTCATTTGATACCGAGGATGTCCAGATGTGATTTCACCCTGGGGGCTTTCCATTAAAAGTTGGGTATAAAGAAGTGGGACCCTCACTTTATCGTAGGAAACTCCATTAGAAATTTCAACTGCACCGTTAGGTCCAGAATGTCGAAATCCATAGGGTTACATAGTTTGTTTGTGAAAATCGAAGTCCGAACGAGCCTAAAACGACGAAAAAGAGATTGAGGGATGATTGGGAAGAGAGAGGGTGAGGTGGCATCTTTTTTTTACTGCCACGTGGAGTGATTCGGGGCTGCCATGTGGCAGATAGGTGGCTGCAACAGAATATGGTATATATATAAGATTTCCAGGATATTACCATATATATATATATATTAGCACCGCGATTCCGAGCTCATTTTTCATCCGGTTTGAGAGATTCAAAAGGCTACGTGACTCAATTTTTCATAAGGAACGTCATAGTGAAATTGGATTCGAGATTTGACACGTATTTTGAGGTAAATCTCTGCTTTTTCTTTGTTGATATATCGGGAATGAGTGAAAACTCTATCTTGCAATATCTCGGTCATTTCTTAATGGAATTAAGGGAAATTTATGTCTAAATTGTTCTACGTTCTGAGAGGAACGTTGTGATATGTTGGGTGTTCTCTCATTTTGTCCGATTTTTGAGAATTTTGACCGAGAAAGTTTTGAAAAGAATGTTTTCCTAGTAAAGTTTTTAACTTCATTTTCAGGCCTTTTCTTGGTCTTCTGGGGTCCATTTGAGGCCAAATTTCTGGTTATGGACTCGGGATGATGTGGGGATTATTTTACGAGGATTGGTTCGATATTTTAAGCATGGGCCCCAATTTTTCCCATTTAGTCTTAATTGATGTAATTTCACCCGTTCTTGAGATTTTACAGCCATATTAGTCGTAATGATCTTATGACTTATGTTTGAACAGCTGATCAAGATGCGATACGGAGGGGAAAAGCTTGGTTGGATTGACTCGGAGCAAGATACATCGGATGCCAAGTAGGCGAGCTTTCTCTAAACCCTAGACTGAGCTGAAATGTTTGAATATTTGAGTTGGAATATGTATAAACGCACCGTTTATGGGTTGAGTGAAGTATATGTTATATATGGCTAGATGTGATCTTTGTGTTTTTTATATATATAATGTTATGGGACGGTAGTTGTTGTATTAAGGGTTGTGTTGGTTGTAGTTGTTATATTACTAGAGTTCTTACATTAAAAATGACTACGAAAGGGCCTGAAAGGGGTTTGCTGGAGCTGTGAACATGTGACAAGTATATACACTAAGCTTGACTCTTGCTTGTATGTGTGTGTGGTCTGAGGCTACTAGAATATACTAGCTATTGAGGTTGACCGTGATTACATGCTACTTGGGCGCTGAATCCAGTATCTATATCTGGTTGGTATGTATATGCATGATATGGTTGCAGTTATCTATATCTTTACAGAGTACTTTTGGTAGAATTTCCTAACTAAACATGATTCTATGTTGCCCTGTAGTTTATATGACCCTGTATACTGTTGTTATCTGTTATGTACTTGTGCTATTGGTTAGTGATCAGAGAAACACACCATGTTCCGGAAACTGTTGTAGTTGCCCTTCTAACGGAGCCGTGTGATCTGTGATACAAGATGCGTTGACACTGAGCCACTGGCGGATTAGAGATAAGAGTGTGACCTGTTAGCGAGGTGTAGGTTATATCCTATAATCTTTCTGGGCTATCAGCGATAAAACACTAGTTACAAGGGTTAGTCCTGGGGACTAGCATACTGTTGAGAGGGGCACATTTCAGTGGGCCGGCACATAGTTGTGTTAGGCGATATCCTTTGAGACCACTGGGCTATGATATGATTCTGGTGGGTGTCATCTTTCTGATTGTTTATTCTATTGGGCCTTAGCTTAGGTTACACCGACATTGCCCTATCAGTTGCTTTACACAGAGAAAGGGCCTGGCAAGGGCCGAATATAGGCTAGTGCCCTGGGGCAGGCCTGTGTTCTGACTTGACTCATACCTGTATGATGTTCATAACATGTTGCTAATAAGATATGATGACCAAGAGACTGTGCATTGGTTATACGTCGTTCTGCAACTTGACTCTGGTATAGATATGACTCAGTTGGGTTTGGGTATCCTAGTTATTTATGATTTGCCGTTGGTCTATGATTACTCTGGGAACTTATGATTGACGAGGTTATGGTATACTTTGCCTTGGTAAGGCATGAGTCTGCAGTGACTTGTGACATATATATTTTGATGTATTGTTGCGAATTGTGGTGTTTGGTTCATTTCATCTGATGTTGGGATATCGGTTGTATCTGATAGAGGTGGTGATTGCGATTATGTGGGGTTGGATTCAGACTGTGGGATACCTAGGTTGAGAGGATCGTCGCCTACGTTTACTCTAGGCACGATATGCTTGTCGTCGCCCTACATTCAGTCTGGGCATGACAGGACTTTGGAGTTCCGAATCCGAATATACTAGTTGAGTAACTATTGACCACTCGTCCCCAATGATGCTCCCCATCACCATTGAGCACCGGCGGCCACGTCTGCAGAGTCCAGGTCCTGGGTGACGCTCCCCGTGGACTAGTCTCGATGGCCTCGACTATGATGCCAGGTAGCGAATGCAGATTCTGAGGATTGAGCGTTGACTGAGTTTTGGGTTGAGGACCCCGTAATTGATGGTCTGTAGGCTAGACCTCGTGATTGATACTCTGATGATGACAAACTACTAGTATGATAGGGGGATTCTTTCTCCCACGCGGGATGTCCCACCGTTATATTTATGGTCAGACCACTTGGCCCTGGCTGACTACCCGACCAGAGGCCAAGTCGGAAGAACCACGGGTTAAAGTCCCCGGGTGATATTAGGAGTTCGAGTCCCCGTGTGACACTACTTTTGATGGGTCGAGAACTCGATTACTATTGTGATGTTGGGGGTCGGGGGCCCGAATATATACCCGTGTATCCACTCACCTATTCACACTCTGATTGTGCGTGGGTGTACCTCTTGGGCTTATGGGGGCTCAGGGAGCGTTCAGGCTTAGACACTAGGGCCTTACCCCCGAGTACAGCTAACCCTTGCTCTGATGATGTGGAGAGTTGGGCTTGGTGATGGTTCTGTGGGATTCTGTGATTTTATGTATGGTTCTGTGAGTTTCCCGTGATTTTATGCCGACATTATTATTGTGCACAGGAGTACCTTCTGGGCTTATGGGGACCCAATTGGCGTACAGACATAGATACTAAGGCATTGCACTCGCGTACAGCACTATACCTCAGTTGGGGATAGTTGTGGTATTGGCCCTATGCAGTCTTCGTCAGTTAGTATCGATGATCAGTACTTGGTACTTGGTTGGTTCAGGTTATCATTTTTCTCCATTTCGATTGGTTCAGTAGTGGTTTGAGGGTTCCCAGATATGCCTATGCTTTGATCTGAGTTCGTTTTGCTACACTACTGCAATTTTTTTTATATTTGGGCTTTATATATGTTTACTATTTCACTCGGTCGGTAGATGATGCCTACTGGGTGCCTTTTCTGGTACTCACCATTACTTTTGCATCTTCCCATGGTACAGTTCCAGGTACGGGCTTGTGATAGCTAAGTTGGGGAACTTTGGGAGTGCTTAGGAGACTTTTGGTGAGCACCGGCAGCTTTGGCTTTTTCATAGTCTCCTTCCAGTTAATTGATGGCCATCTTTTGCATCCAGACATCGGCCTTATATAGTAGAGTTTTGGTATTTGTAGGTGCACTCCTGGTTTTGTATATTATTATGATTATTGATATATGTATACGATATGTCCTTGTGTCTATTATAGCTCTATACAGTTGACTTCTAGGTTCTGGGTAAGTTTCAGCGTATATATATTGTTGTATCGATTTGATTTGGACTAGAGAGCTAAGACAGGTAACCTTGGGTTGGGAATTGACTTGCTTGTAGGTGGGACCAGCAAACGCCATCATGACCGGGTCGTGACATCACCGCAACTCAAAGAACAAAAGCAAACCCAAAAGTGAAGTGATCTAGGAAATTACAAGTTTTTATGAATTAGAAAAGCTAGAAGCAAAATTACAAGAGCACTTCATCTTTGCTGTAACACATAATTAAATAAATAAAGATATGCTTTCTTTGATAGCTTAACCTTTAAATGAGATAATCACACTTCAACATGATACCAGAAGAGACTGAGGTTCTAGTTTTGAGTCTCTCATTACCGAAAGAATAATTCACTCATTACTCATGTGTTGAAATACATAATTAAGTAAAAGTCTGTTCTCTATAACAATTTAAATTTTTTGATGAAATGTTCACACACTTCAACACTCTTTATGGTTAACCAACTTAATTTCCAAATGGTGTCAAAAGACTTTACCCAAGAAATGGGTCAAATATATCAAAAGATCAAAGCATGGGAATAGACCTCAAACTAATACGAAATTTTTTGTGATGAAATTTCTTCGAATGAAATAGAGAAAAAATGGGAATCAATGTATCTGTTTATTCAAAAAGCTAGTTGACGAATATAGTTTGTTTTCTTAAGGGTGTTGTTTTGGAATAAAGAACAAGAGATGAAATAAAAAAGGAAAAGAAAAGAAAGAATGCTCAATCATTTGGTTCGTCTATCTTTCCTTCCAGTTTTTGTTGACACGTGTTATTATATTTCTTGTATATTTCCACATAAGCCGTGTATAAAGTTTACACCTTTAAATTTTACTAAAGACTTAGAAGCTTGTGTTTAATACAGACAGTTTAAAAGTTCAAGTGTTATAATAGGTTGTACTTTAGTGTCAAAATCAAAAATTCGGGCAAGTCTAAAGAGTTGTATACGTATTCAGCCCCTAGAAGCTTAACACCATAAATTACATGCAAACAGTGTCCAGTACATCCAAGGTGCTTGTTCACTGAGTATAGTAAACCAGAAATACGAATCGAAACTATGTAGCTAATAAACAAAGGTTTTGTGCACATATATTTGAATATATCTTTCCTATTAGTCGAAAGTACCATTGAATACTCCGCCCAAATAAGTAGATCATAAAAAGTACTCGTGTTGTTAAACCAACATCCCATTACATGATTTTGACTTATAGTTTGATATGCAGTCTTATTTTTCTTCTTCTTTATGGGAAAATCGAGAAACCAAGAAGGTCAATGGTGCAAAGTCTAAAACTAGGTGGTAGTAGGTCCATCCCGCCCTCTATCCTTCTCCACTTGATACCAAGTTTTTATCTCAGCAGAATTCAAACATGTGATGTGTGTCAATCCGCACATTACGCGTTAAGCTTTTACCACTAGACAAAAGTCATTACGAATTATGTTTTTACTACTAGACCAAAGCTTGAGAGCAGGAAGTCTTCTTTCACATAGTTATTTTACCACCCAATGGCAGACCTAGGATTTTCATTAATGGTGTTCGAAAAATAAAAATGCAAAATGCCTGAGATTTGATCTTGGAACTCAAGGTAAATTTTGAACCATGCTTAACTACCAAGCCAACCTTTAATTTTATGTTTAGGGGATTCAAAATCTATATAAATACATTACAAAAAAATACTTTATATATATGATGTTATTTTTTGTCGAGCAAGTTTAGTGAACCCCCTCGCTACCCCTAGATCCGCCCTTGTTACCAACCATGGACGAGAATAGTGAAACACAACCATGTCGATTGTCAATCTTGATGATTCTTAATATGTTTAGGTGATGAATTGCACTTCAGCAATCTTGCACATATGTGCTTGATTAGGCTAGAAAACATCAGTATATGGACCTCTTAACTTATCCACCATATGTAACAACGAGCTTTGTCTAACACCATTAAAATGGATAGAGCAATGCTTAACTTGCAATTCGTGACATAATGCAGCGTTTTAGACAAGATGAAATTGGGGATTTGTCATTGCCCCCTCAAACTGTTTTTCTCTTTTCTTTTTTTTTTTTTTTTTTTTTTTTGGAGGGGAGAAGGCATACCTTGTAGTAGCTATATTGTGTTTGATCATCAACTTTGTATGAAAGAGGATTATCGCTACAAAATGCTAGTTTGGCAGAGGATAAATACAGAACTCCCATGACTGGACCAGCAGAAGTAGATAAGTAGCATGCATATGACTTCAAAAGTTTTTCCTCTGGGATAGTCTCAAATGTTTGTCCGAAGACTTTCTCATAACCACCCTCTGCCAAGACTTTTGTGCCTTGAGCAATTCTTCCCATAGCGGCATCAGCCAAACTTGGGCTTGTTTTCACTGGTTTTCAGATGAATCGATTACAATATAATAAGAAAACTGAACAATTAGTGGTGGGATATGCAGAATCTCACGACTAGTATAAAAAACAGAAATAAAATGGCAGTGTCTAGGCAAAATATCAAACTCATATAAGCTAAAATAGCACATGACATAGCAACAGAAAGATAAACAAAAAGCAATTTGACATACAATGCTGCCACATATTCCCAGCAAGATCCTCAGCCTTCTTAGATGCCTCTGCAGCCTTCTTTCCCCACTTACCAAGGACATCCTTAACTGAATCCATTTTATCTGTAAAATCATAATCAGATGCATAAACCATAAGCAGAAACTTTTGCGTACACACAACTATACAAGTTATCTGAGTTTACACCCTTTTTATTACAAAGAGAAAGGTAAGAAGGAGTAGTCTTATGTCTGTTAATGCATTAGATAGTCCTTGAAGAATTTCTTTCACAACATCTGAGCATTTAACGTCAGTATGCAAAGTATTATCCCCTTTGATCTGATGCACTAAAAAGGTAAAGATCCCCTCTTTCTTATTAAATACTTATACAAACTCTTTTGTTCTCCGTCTCACATGTTTATATTTCACACAATAAAACCATCAAAGTCAGTGAAACTAATAAGAGGAATGAAAGAAGGGCCCTACTCTTCACTAAAGAAGCAGGGGGTTGAACAGGCTCCGGAGTAACATAGGGATTAGACTCAGTAGGCATAGTAGTTGCAGCGCTGCCGTATATAGGCGCAGGTCCTTCAGGTAACCTCGGTTGTAGAGATGGAGGATTTGACCCGACAGAAACCGGAGTCCAGGTCTCAGCTACCGGAGCGACGTCGTTTGGATCGAGCTTTGGGTAAGGAGCGTAATCCGAAGAATGAGAATGATCTGATGGAGGATTGGGGTTAGGGTTGGGGTTGGGGTTGGGGTTGGGGTTTTGGTTCATCTTCAAATGGAGGACAAAGATCTATTCGATCGAATTTGTGATTTTGAAACAGAGAAATCAGGAATCTTTGGAAATTTACCAAGAAAAAACAGAGAAGCAGGGGGTTGGCGCACGCAATTTCTTTTTTTTTTGGGGGGGGGGGGATGGGGGGTTTGGGCAGGGCCGGTGTTTCGACGTAAATTTAACTGATAAAAACGTTATTGATTTATTAGATTATCGGGATTTTAATAGTTTTTTGAAAAAAAAAATTATTGAATTGTTAGTTTGATATCGATTTTTTACTATTGGGTTGTTGGATAAAGTCATAAGCCAACAAGATTATAATAATTTACTATTCTACCCTTCGCAAATATTAAAAATTACTCCCTCCGTCCTATTTTAATTGAATTTATAATTTATAAGGTAATGCACACATATTAAGAAAAGTATTC
Organism: Solanum rostratum; assembly: GCA_029948455.1. Taxonomy (NCBI): domain Eukaryota; kingdom Viridiplantae; phylum Streptophyta; class Magnoliopsida; order Solanales; family Solanaceae; genus Solanum; species Solanum rostratum. The sequence goes on from CM057047.1 coordinate 27,057,970, forward strand.
AAAGACAAAATTTACATGATACTTTCTATTATTGTCTTTTGTGAAATCATAAATATGTAGTGTAATTTATTTTTTAGAAAATATAAAACTTCAATAAATAAAAAGATAAATATGAAAAAGGTTTCACACATTTTTCTTGAACTTTGAACAATTTAACTATTTTGAACATTTAAAAAAGTCTCAAAAATTCAATTAATTTGGGACAGAGGAAGTAGTAATTTAATAGTGATAAGACACTATAAGAGTACTTTGTCTATTTTAATCTTAACAGTATTTAAGTGATTAGTTATCCATTTTAGTATTTTAGTTTGTGATTAACTAATTATAACTTTTGCAAGTTTTTAATTATAGTCTACGTACTCGATTTGTTTTTATTAGTCGTGTTGTACGTGCTTTGCGCGTGATCAAAGCGTGTACCTCATCTGGTAACAAACATTACAGAGATAAATTAAATTTAATTATGAACTTATGAAAAGATAAATAATTCATTACAAAAGTAATTTTGATAAATTATATATTTATAAATGCCATGTATGTCATGATAAATTAGAATTTTCCTTAGCGATTATAGATTGTTTTCTTGATTCAAATAAGGAAGAAGTAGAAGTCTATTAAATAAGGAAGATTTTGTCATTTGTTTCTATATAATTTAAAAGTCAATATTAAAATTATATTTAAATAAGAGTCTAAAGAAAAATAGTGAAAAGATAATTTTGTCAAAAGAAGGGTCTTTTAATGAAGGGCAAAAAGTTTAAACAACATTTCTAAAGGCCTTCACGCTTTTAATATAGTATAGATTTATGCAAATCCTCAATAAAATTCTTATCAAGTAAATCGAACCATTAAGGATTTAAGACTGATAGATCAAAAATCAATAAAAATTATTTTGTTGTTTCGTTATTGGTTTAACATATTTAAAAATCAGAAGCGACAAACCGAACTGATAATGAGTAAAATCAAGACCAAACCGACCGATGCACATCCCTATCCGGGGGGTCAACTACGATTGATAATTGATTCGGTCGTTACTTCCCTTATTTAATAATTCATCTATCCCTTTTATATGTTATCCTTGCTATAAATAGATAGTCCTTAATATATGCCATTTCATCAAATTTATGAATAAATGACATTGTTCTTCCTGTTTTATCCGTGATAGTTAATGACTTCGAAAAATATATATTTAACCAACTAAAAGAACTAAAAAAGTAATTAATGTACATTGTAAGCAATTAAATAAAGACAAAATAGTAAAGTTACTTCTTTTCTTCATGCAAGTGCAACCACAAAAAGTAACATGTAAAAGGGACTGAAAGGATTATTTAAAACTACTACCCCATTTATATGTCATTCGACTTGGCACGATATTTAAAAAAATATTCAAAATTTATGGTCTAAGATAGTTTTTGCATATTTGTTTTGTTGAGATTTATTTCATTAAGGATAGAAAAGAAATTATTCTTTTGGGGACAAACTAAAAAGGAAAGACGATAGTATAAAATGAGTATGAGAAAGTACAAAATTAATTATTATTGAAAAGTTATATGTCATAGGTTTAAAATACCATTATTGTTATTTTTTATCCAAAGCCACCTTGTATGGCGGAAGTTTGGCAAAGATTCCTGCCTTGTAAATTAATTTATATTATATTAAAAGTGTTAAGATCTTTAGAAATATTATTTAAACTTTTTGCTATTCGTTTGAGATCAAATCGTCTGTTCACCTTTTTCCTTCGATAAGTCTTGTGTTGTGCGCTTTGCACGTGATCAAAGCGTGCAGCTCACTTGATAAAAAACATTATAGAGAAAAATAAAATTGAATTAAGAAAAAATAAATTTAATTATAAACTATAAAAAGGTAAATAATTCACTTCTTTCCAAAATCAATATACTTCTAAAATTCTACTTTTAACACAATAGGCTGTTAATTAATATACTTTGCTAAATTTTACGTGTAACATATATTGAGATAAGTTGGGACTGTTAGTTCTTACAGGAGTTCTACTTATATGATGATAAATTTAGTATACCAAAGGTCCAATATTTTAATAACCATTGCTAAATTTTACGTGCAAATAAGTTGGGTCGGTTAATCCTTATAAAGATACCAAAAAGAAATTTTTTATATATTTAACTTATTATTGAAAATATTTGAGAAGAGATAATTTGTTAGTTAATATGTTTTTTTTTAATTTTTTTATGACTCCTCTGTTTTCAATAAAAGTACTTCTAATTTTAACATGAATCCTAATGATATGGTTAGAGGTTTTGTTCTAAATATGATAAAATATTATATTTAATCTTTTTTTATTTATCACTCCTCTACTTCTATAAAAGTACTTCTAATTTCAACTTCTTATTCACCAATCATTTGACAATTTGGCTTACAACTTCTTATTTTGCAATTGCAATTTTGTCCTGACTTTAATTTATCTATCTCCCCTTCATTGATTTGTACTAAGTGGTTTTGCGTCTTACCTTATATATATATATATATATATATATATATATATTGCAATTTCGGTTCAATTTTCAGGTTTATTTTGTCTTACAAGTTCACTTGCTTTTTTTTGTTTCATATTTTTTATTTGAAGAAAACAATATAATTGTTATGCCAGCCTAAATTGCTTATTTCAAATAAATTCCATCCGTAGTTTAGTTAAGTCTATTAAATTTATATTATTATAAAATTTCTCTTATTTTATAACTAACATAGCCACCTATACACAAGGTTCATTTATTCAGGTAAAGTAATATCTCAAGTAAGTTAATACTTCTTATAAAATTTTTCTTATTATAAATTTATTTATTAGGTTAATAGGTTTGTCATAGGATTAGTCCTATCTTTATAAATTGTGTTGATATTACTCGTTAATTGTTTTGCTCCTTTTATTTTTTCTTGTAGAATTTGATATTGCTCTTTGTTTTAATCGCTATCCTATATCTATTATTTTTCTTCTTTTGGGCATGATATATTTGAGCCATGGGTCTTTCGAAAATAGTCTATCTTCTTGAGGTCGTGGTAAGGTCTGCATATACTCTATCCTCTCCAAACACCACTTGTGAAATTTCAGTGGGTATATTATTATTGTTGTTGTATAAATTTCTATACTATTCTTAATAACATTTTCGTGAACAATTTATTTTTGATAATTGTCACGACCCGGGACTAGGTTCTAGATGTGACACGGCGAATGGGAACCCGAGAATCCCCAAACAAGCCTCAAATATCTAAATCCACATCATCGGTTTAAGAAAATGTTCCAATATAACAATTAGTTCTAAGGGACAGGGAAAATAGGACTCACGCTATGGGGGCAAACGGGGAATTGGGACACTTTCCGCTCTAATACCCGTAAACATATAATCAAAACACGAGATTTTCATAAATCAATTCATAGGGACTCATAAACCAAACATTTCATATAACATAAGCTTTAAGGAGTCTACATGATGTCCAACAATTGCCTCTAGTCAAACGGAGCAGGAGGCGGGACAAGTTCCAGGCTCACCCTCAAATAAGGAAGAACATTCTGAAATAACATAAAGGAAAGACAGTTGGCTCGTCCTTGGAAGATGGGACTCACCACAATATGCTTTTGGATCAGACTATTCGTCAAACGGTCGGTAATCAAAGTGCTCGGCCCCTACATGGTAAAATCATGTAGGCATAGAGTATGCGTTAGTACGAATGTACTGAGTATGCGGGCATAATGCATATGACTTACCAAACCTTCATTTTAATGTTAGATGACAAGGGCACATAATATAGAAAGAATCATATAACTAATGGAAGTGTACACGAGATGCCATGAAATTTTATGATGCATGAAATGCAAAAATGCTCATATATAGTGGGGATGGACTATAACTGACAAATCAACTCCATGCGAGCTATTACATGAATTAGTCTGATAAAGACCTCCCATCGGTAGGAGAAATTACTTGCCAAAGGTAATCTATATCACACTTTACGAACTCACCACTTCGGTGGATGGTCACCTTCCTTACAGAACTCACCATTTCGGAAAGAATTTTCATAATCATAAACGAATAACCATCCCTTACGACCCGATTATTTTGATGATGGTTAACATTCCTATGTTGGCACATAGTTCAAGGAAAGGGAGAGGGCCCTTGGGGATAGCCCTAACGCCCCCCATCCAAGGTGCTAAGTCAACAACATCCCATATGAATACTTATACAGATACGTGCTTCAAGAGATACGGTGTTCGTTACAAAATCGTTCAATGCACATTTAGGCTCAAATCCAAATCATAAATCATAATCATGATGCTCATGTAAGGAATAACTCATTCACATATACGAGATGGTGCAAACACCCGAGATGCTCAAAGAGCCATAATCATAAGACATGTATGTGATCACATTCTTATCATAACCAATGTTTTACCAAAATCATATCATAATCGTTTCATAAAACATAATTGGGCTTAACCCACTTCATAATTTCCATATACCAATGCTCATGAATGCAGTGCAGTGCATGATGTGAGGTTGGCATGGGTAACATTGATTCAAGTAAAAATCAACATCATAATATGAAATTGGATAAATCCATAATTAAATCAACATCCAAAACATAGTATAAATTACCCATGCATAAATCAACTTCAAAAGGGTACATGCATGTTCATAACTTCATAACTCAATGTAAATCATCGTACTAGTGATCAAAGAGATTTGAAATCATAGGTAGAATACAACCCATATATCAATTGGATTTAAGTAAATCAAGTAATGAAAATTTATATTTAAAGTAGACTAAATTCATGAAATCAATTGAAAGATTTTTGGGTCTTCTTGGTTGAAAGGGACTTAGAATCAATCCCACATACCTTGATTGAGGAGCTGAATTTGAGGAAGGACTTAGCTTGAATTGAACTTCATTTGAACCCTAGCCTTGAACCGTGAGAGGAGAGAGTAGAGAGGAATTTAGAGGTGATCTTATGAGGAGGTAGAAGGTTTTAGGAGAATGAATTAAGAGGGGAGGGATATCAGCTGAATTAGGAGTTTAGGATAGGTAAAAGGTCTTAATTCATAATTAAAATAAACTAAAATTACATAAACACCATTCATGAAATGGGCAGAATTGGAACCGTCAGGTCCACACAGTTCACTACATGGTTCGTGAGATGTCACACGAACTGTGAATAGTGGTCGTGATCCATTACTTAGAAATTTTGCAGAGGGAACTTATTCGAAGCTAAGGGGTACCACACGAACGACTACACGGTTCGTGTGACTCCACACGGGCCGTGACATCGACCGTGTGATAATACTTGAAATAATTTTTGTACGACAAAGTTACGAGACAATACTTCTATACCTAGAAAAATTTTGTGTAGTGAGTTGCACGAAGGGCCACACGGCTCGTGACACATCACATGGACCATATGAGTGGCCGTGTGCCCTCACTTGGTCCAAAATCCCTTCTGTCTCAAATTGCCCTGCCGTGAACTGGACCAAGTGTCCCTCCACGAGAGGCACACGGTCCATGTAGCTTCACACGACCCGTGTGGGCCTTCCGTAAAGTGATGCCTGGCAGTTTACTCGGGAACATTCGTCCCTGAATGTGCAAGAACAAGGCTTGAAAAGCTTGACTTAGAGCACGAAACACCCAACATATGGTACAATGCATAGTTTATTATTTGAAAAAAATCATAAAGCCTTTAAACTCATATCAAAATCTTATTCAAGTCACTCAAAACATTAAAAAAATCCCTTTTCGTGCATATATGTCATCATGAGACTCAAGAGGACAAAAAAATGGAACCATTAGAAAAGGGAGAATCCTAATACCTTAGTCTTGAGTGGATTGGAAAAGATGAGGATATCGCTTCATCATGTCCAGCTTTGCCTCCCAAGTAGCACTCACCACATGTTGATTTCTCCAAAGCACTTTCACCGAAGCCACGTCCTTGTTACGAAGTCGCTTTACTTGACTATCTAAGATTTCCACCGGAATTTCCTCATAAGACAAGTTTTCTTCCACCTCAATCCCTTCCAAGGGCACAATGGCGCTAGGATTACTAACTAGCTTCCTCAACATAGACATATGGAAGATCGGGTGAATGGAACTCAAATCTGGAGGCAACTCCAACCTATAAGCCACACCTCCAACTCGTTCAATGATCTCATGAGGGCCAACATACGGGGGGCTTAGCTTGCCCTTCTTACCAAAGCATATCACACCCTTCACAAGCGAAACCTTCACATATACCAAAGCACCGACACGAAACTCAAGATCCCTTCTCCTAACATCCGAGTAAGACTTTTGACAACTTTGGGCCGTTTTCAACCTTTCCCTAATCATTTTCACCCTTTTCATGGCCCCCATCACAAAATTTGGGCCAACTAGTGCCATCTCTCCCAATTCAAACCACCCCACCAGTGACCTACACCTTCTCCCATATAAAGCCTCAAACGACCCCATACCAATGCTAGCATGGAAGCTATTATTATAAGCAAACTCAATGAGTGGAAGATGGTCATCCCAGTTGCGCTTAAACTCCAACACACAAGCCCTCAACATATCCTCCAAGGTTTGAATAGTCCTCTCGGCTTGCCCATCGGTTTGAGGATGAAAAGCGGTGCTCAACTTAATCTTAGTTCTAAGTCCCTTCTGAAATGACCTCCAAAAATGGGAAGTGAATTGGGTACCACGATCCGATATAATGGACCTAGGCACACCATGCAACCTCACCAACTCTTGGATATACAACCTAGCGTAATCCTCGACATCAAAAGTAGTCTTGACTGGTAGGAAATGAGCCGACTTCGTCATCCGATCAACGACAACCCAAATGGAATCAAATTGCTTCAGGTCCGAGGCAAACCAACCACAAATCCATGTTCACATCTTCCCATTTCCATGTGGGAATCTGAATGTCTTGGGCCAAGTCACCGGGCCTTTGGTGCTCTACCGTCACTTGTTGACAACTCGGGCATTCGCATATGAACTTAGTGATATCCTTCTTCATACCATGCCACCAATACACTTCTTTCAAATCCCGATACATTTTGGTAGACCCCCGGTGAATAGAATAATGACAGTTGTGAGCCTCACTCATAATCATCCTTCTAAGATCATGCACATCCGGAACACAAAGATGGTCTTGGTACCGGAGTACACCATCTCCCCCTTGGGAGAACACTTCGATCTCCTTTTTGGAAACCAGCTTCTTTAGTTCAAGCAATGATGGGTCTAAATCTTGCTTAGCTTTTACATCACTCACCACGGAAGATTTTGTCCTGCTTTGAACACGTATACCACCATCGCTCGAATCCGTCAACCTAATACCCAACCTAGCTAACCGGTGGACATCCCTTGCTAACTCCTTCCTTTCTTCCTCAACATGTGCCACACTTCCCATAGATAGCCTGCTGAGAGCATCGGCCACAACATTGGCCTTGCCGGGATGTAATCCTTTAGGATCTCTAACCACCTCCTTTGCCTTAAATTGGGATCCCTCTAAGTCAAGACGGGAGCCGATGTAAGCTGATCCTTCGCTTGCATTTATCTGACCGCACAAACTTAGCCTTCTTTTGGGTCAACTTAGTTAATGGAGATGCAACAGATGAGAACCCTTCAACAGACCTTCTGTAATACCTGACCAACCCAAGGAAACTTCGAATATCTAAAGGAGTCAATGGTCTGGACCAATTCTTCATGGCCTTGGTCTTCTTCGAATCCACCGTGATACCATCACCGAACACCACATGACCAAGGAAAGCCACTTTGCCCAACCAAAATTCACATTTGCTAAACTTGGCATACAACTTCTTCTCTCTCAAAGTTTGGAGGACCATTCTCAAGTGATCCCTATGCTCTTGCTCATTTTGGGAGTAAATGAGAATGTCGTCAATGAAGACCCACCGCAAAACTGTCAAGGAATGGGTTAAAGACCCGATTCATTAGATCCATGAACACGGTCGGAGCATTGGTTAGGCCAAATGACATCACCAGTAACTCAAAGTGCCCGTACCTTGTCCGAAAGGCTGTTTTGGGGATGTCACACTCCCTAACCTTCAACTGATGATACCTGGAACGAAGATCAACCTTTGAGAAATGAGTAGCCCTAAAGCTGGTTAAACAAGTCATCAATCTTGGGCAACAGGTACTTATTCTTAACAGTCACCTTATTCAGTTTTCTGTAGTCAATACACATCCGAAGAGTCTCATCTTTCTTCCTTACAAACAACATTGGAGCACCCCATGGCGATATACTGGGTTGAATGAAACCCTTCTCCAATAAATCTTTTAACTGCTCCTTTAATTCTTTCAACCCCGCTGGCTCCATATGATAAGGAGGAAAAAAGATAGGCTGAGTATCCGGAAGAAGATCTATGCTGAAGTCTACCTCTCTTTCAGAAGGAATGCCCAGTAAGTCTTCGGGGAACACATCCGAAAACTCATTCACCACAGGGACTGACTCAAGAGTAGGCACTTCGGACTCCATATCCTTGACCCTCACAATATGATAAATGCACCCCTTAGAAATCATTCTCCGCGCCTTGAGGTAGGAAATAAACCAACATTTAATGGAGGAGTCAGCACCTTTCCATTCAAGAACGAGCTCACCGGGAGGTTGGAACTTGACCTTCCGTGTTCGACAATCTATAGAGGCATATGATGCATGCAATCAATCCATCCCATGTATCACATCAAAGTTGAACATCTCAAGTTCTACAAGATCACACAGAAAGATTTTGTGCAACACAGAAACAGGGCAACCATGATAGACTCTATGTGCAATAATAGATTCACCTATGGGAGTATAAACTAAGAAAGGGTCCCTCAGAACCTTGGGACTCAAACCAAATTTAACAGCCAACTGAGGAGTCACAAAATACAAATTTGCACCCGGATCAAGCAAAACATAAGCATCAAAATCAAAGACTTTTAACATACCTCACGATATCTGGAGCTTTCTCAACATCTTGGCGGACATGGAGTGCATAGAACCGAGTGTTCCTTGGGGAGCTCTTTGTTGACCTTGCTCGCCTTGGGCCACCTGAACTTGGCCTCTACGGTCATTGCGAGGACGATCAGCAACCTTGTGATTTTTATCACCACAAACAAAGAAAACACTCAAATCCTTCAAACAAACTCCCGTGTGAGGCTTCCCACACTTGTCACACACAGGATACCCCTAACCGCCACCAACTGGTGCCCTGGGAGGAGGCACTCGATTATTAACATCCTAAGTACTAGAACCTTGGTCCTGTTGGAAGCGATCGATGCCACCATTTCGAGAACTAGAAAATCCACCATCAAAATGGACTCTCTTGGGGTCGTGAACCCTTCTTTCCTTGAGTTTCTCCCCTTCGATCTGTTCAACATACACCACGAGTTTGGCAATATCCTTACCTCGTATAAGCATAGCAATACGCCATTCCTTTACAAGCAAATAAGAGATACCCAAAACAAACTTGTGCATTCTTGCATGAGGGTCAGCCACAAGTGACAAAGCATACTTGGAAAGCTTTGTGTACTTGAGGGCACAATCCCTTACACTCATACCTCCTTGCTTGAGATTGATAAATCCAGTCATTTTGGCCTCCCTAAGCTCAAGTGGAAAGAAGTGATCAAGGAAAGCAAATCTGAACTCTTCCAAATTGACATCACCTCCACAAACTCTCTCCAAAGACCATTGAGTATACCACACCTGAGCCACATCTTTTAGTTGGTAGGCAGCCAATTCAGCCTTCTCTTTGAAAGTGGCACCTATGATGTTCAGTATCTTGGTAAGTTTATTAATGAACTTCTGAACATCCTCACCAGCCTTTGACCCATGGAACTCCGGAGGATACATCCGGGTGAAATCCCTCACCCTAGAAGCAGGCGTAGGATCCCTTGGCAAGTTAGCCTACCTTGTTTGAGAGGTCACCACCTGAGCAAGCATCGTGAAGGCTGTGCGGAACTCACTGTTTGAGATGGGTTCATCCATAGGCTCGTGGGGAGCCTGTTCCTCATTAGCCGGAGCCGGCCTTGGGGGGAGGGTTCTTCCTCGAGGCATTTTCTAAAATGGATCAACGACACCGTCAAGATAAGGGAACCAAACATAGTAGCCATAGCATGACATAAGACATGAAGAAGTGAGACAATTCCTAGAACGTCTCTGTAGCCTCCTACTCATAGGCATGGTGCACTTCACACACATGAATAGGACTCTACTCGATGCGGCATGTTGGACTCCAAGGACTATTTATAAACCTAGGGCTCTGATACCATTTTTTGTCACGACTTGGGACTAGGGCCTAGATGTGAAATGGTGAATGGGAACCCAAGAGTCCCCAAATAAGCCTCAAGTATCTAAATTTACATCATCGGTTCAAGAAAATGTTTAAATAGTAACACAAAGTTCTAAGGGACAGGGAAAATAGGACTCACGCAATGTGGGCAAACGGGGAATTGAGATTTTCTACTCTCATACACATAAACGTATAATAAAAACACGAGATTTCCATAAATCAATTCATGGGGACACATAAACCAAATATTTTGCATAACATAAGACTTTAAGGAGTCTGCATGATGTCCAACAATTGCCTCTAGTCAAGTGGAACGGGGGCCGGGACAAATTCCGGGTTCACCCTCAAATAAGGAAGAACATTCTGAAATAACATAAAGGAAAGGCAGTTTGGCTCGTCCTTAGAAGATGGGACTCACCACAGTATGCTTCCGGATCGGAGTATTCGTCAAATGCTCGATAATGAAAGTGCTCGGCCCATATATGGTAAAATCATGTAGGCATAGGGTATGCGTTAGTACGTTTGAATGTACTAAGTATGCAGGCATGCAATGCATATGGCTTACCAAACCTACATTGCTATGTTAGATGATAAGGGCACATAATATATAAAGAACCATACAACTAATGGAAGTGTATACAAGATGCCATGAAATTTATGATGCATGAAATGCAACAATGCTCATATATAGTGGGGATGAACTAGAACTGACAAATCAAATCCATGTGAGCTATTACATGAATTAGTCCGATAAAGACCTCCCATTGGTAGGAGAATATTACTTGCCAAAGGTAATCTACATCACACCTTATGGAACTCACCATTTTAATGGATGGTCACCTTCCTTACGGAACTCACCATTTTGGAAGGGTTTTCCATAATCATACATAACATATCATAATCATAAACGAATAACCTTCCCTTCCAACCCGCCCAATGCCCCCAATCCACGGTGCTAAGTCAACAACATCCCACATGAATACTTATACATATATGTGCTTCAAGAGATACAATGTTCATTACAAAATCGTTCAATGCACATTTAGGCTCAAATGCCAAATCATAAATCATAATCATAATGCTCATGCAAGGAATAACTCATTCACATATACGAGATGGTGCAAGCATCCTAGATGCTCAAAGAGCTATAATATTAAGACATATATGTGATCACATTCTTGTCATAACCAATGCCTTACCAAAATCATATCATAATCATTTCATAAAACATAATTGGGCTTAACCCACTTCATAATTTTCATATACCAATGTTTATGAATGCACTGCAATGCATGATGTGAGGTTGGCATGGGTAACATAGATTCAAGTAAAAATCAACATCATAATATGAAATTGGATAAATCCATAATTAAATTAACATCCAAAACATAGTATAAATTACCCATGCATAAATCAACTTTAAAAGGGGACATGCATGTTCATAACATCATAACTCAATGTAAATCATCATAATAGTGATCAAAGAGATTTGAAATCATAGGTAGAATATAACCCATACATCAATTGGATTTAAGTAAATCAAGTAATGAAAATTTATATTTAAAGTATATTAAATTCATGAAATCAATTGAAAGATTTTTGGGTCTTCTTGGTTGAAAGGGACCTAGAATCATTCCCACATACCTTGATTGAAGAGCTGAATTTGAGGAAGGACTTAACTTGAATTGACGTCATTTGAACCTTAGCCTTGAACCTTGAGAGGGGAAAGTAGAGAGGAATATGGAGGTGATCTTATGAGGGGGTAGAAGATTTTAGGAGAATGAATTAAAAGGGGAGGCATATCAGCTGAATTAGGAGTTTAGGATAGGTTAAAGGTCATAATTCATAATTAAAATAAATCGAAATTACATAAACGCTATTAATGGAACGGGCAGAATTGGAACCATCAAGTACACACGGTTCGTGAGACATCACACAGACCATGAACAGTAGCCGTGATCCATTACTTAGAAATTTCATAGAGGGAATTTATTCGAAGCTAAGGGGTACCACACGGATGGCTACACGATCTGTGTGACTCCACATGGGCCATGACATCGACCGTGTGATAATACTTGGAATAATTTCCGCACGACAAAGTTACGAGACGGTACTTCCATACTTAGAAAAACTTTGCATAGTGATTTGCATGGAGGGCCACACGACTCGTGACACATTAAACAGACCGTGTGAGTGGCCGTGTGGCCTAACTTAGTCCAAAATCCTTTCCATCTCAAATTTCCCTGCCGTGAACTGGACCAAGTATCCCTCCACGGGAGGCCACACGGTCTGTATGGCTTCACACAGCCCATGTGGGCCTTTTGTGGAGTGATGCCTAGCAATTCACTCGGGACAATTCCAAGAGATTTGGAAACGCCACTCGAAAAATCCGAGTCCTTACAATAATCTTGCCACTAATTTTGAAATAGGTTTGATCAACGAAGTTGTTCCAATTAATACCTTAAGAAGATACGATTATTCCTGGATAATAAAAGTCTTACTAATTGAAAGTGGACCAATAAAATACTGTAAAAGGGGAACAAATGGAGGCACTCGAAAGACTTTAACATTTGTTGATAAAGAGGAAATAGTTTTTCTCCTAATTATTTTAATATTTTTATATTACATATATACTTTAACCATTAAAATTTATTTTTTTTAACCGGGCACAAAAGTTAGTACTATACTTTTTAGTGATCATGTCGTAAAGTGGCTGAAAAATTGCAACAAGGCTGTCACAACCCGATCTTTCATGTCATGATAGCACCTGTGAAATCTCACTTGCAACAAAACCATATCACACCTTCCACAGGATCAAGGTATAGTGTTGTATGTTGGTATAAGGCCCTAGTGTTTATGTATATATGTTGTCTGACCCCTTATAAGCCAGAAAGGTACACCAACGCACAACCATGGGGTGTATAGGTGTATGTGTACAAAGACCAATAACTAATGGCAAAGATATCAACCCCCTAACTGTATCTGAACCAGTAACCCAACTCTGATGGCAGGAGAGGAACACAGAACCTAAATCACGAACCGCGGATGTGACCTAGCAAAGCACCTAAGTTTAGACTAGTCCATGGGCCATGACTAGACTATACACATGCAATACTCTGGACTAGACAACAGGTGTGTAGTACCCTGGGTTGGACATCAAGAACCGCGGATGTGAGGGGAGGAACACAGAACCTAAATCACGAACCGCGGATGTGACCTAACAATAGAACCTAAACATCAAGAACTCTGATGGCAGGACAGGAACACAGAACCTAAATCACGAACCGCGGATGTGACCTAGCAAAGCACCTGAGTTTAGACTAGTCCATGGGCCATGACTAGACTATACACATGCAATACTCTGGACTAGACAACAGGTGCGTAGTACCCTGGGTTGGACATCAAGGCATGATGAACTCAAGCGATACCCTAGGCTGGACATCAGGGTGTGGCTACTCAGACAATACCCTAGGCTTGACATCAAGGTATGGCTACTCAAACAATATCCTGGGTTGGACATCAAGGTGTGGCAGTAGATTGTGCCCTCAGCATATATTCAAGAGTATAACATATAATCAATTCCTAGAACATAACGTGTTTCCCATTATTCGACAACCCAACAAGCACACAAGAAACTAGATGATGTACATAACAAAAAAGGTAATATAAGATCGTGTCTAGCCATCAGTAGGATCATCCCAGCTTAGGACACTTTAAGTATCTAGAATACAATAGAAAATCCAACTAATAAGTGCAACCAACATTCTGAATAACAATAGTGTCACGACCCGGACCTAGGGCCAAGCCGTGACACGGCGAATGCGATACCCGAAGACATCCTATCCAAGTCTCATGCTTTTATCATAAGCATTCATAAGGTAATATAAGCATACATAAGAGATAAAGCAAGTGGAAGTACATAAAGTAAGAATGTCATAGTTCCCATAGGGGAATATACATCAATCCATTAGGTCTAAATTATGCCTCTACATCATAGATATTAGTGGGATCTAGCACATAGCTTACTAGCTCACCCTCAAGATGTACATCAAAAGAAAGAAAATGATAAAATTTCAACATAAAGGAAAGCATAAAAAATTCTTGTTCTCGAAGTATGGGAACTCACCAACAAGTCTTCAAGCTTCAAGTCCAAATCTAGCCACAAAATGGAATAGTCCCCTCGTCGTTCATCCCTACATGGTTAGATCATGTAGGCAAAGAAGTATATGTTAGTACGTGGAATGTACTAGGTATGCCATGAACCAAGGGAAATCACAATAGTATCAATATGCATGATCATAATCAATATGATAAAGACACAATATGTGTGAGCATGCAAGTTTAAAATCATAGGAAGAAGCATCATTATAATTCTTTCATAAACTTAATATACATATGTGGGAATAAGACCATAGTCGACATTCATAAGACCATGCAGAATATTACATGGAATTTCGATGTTCACTCTACATCGAGCTAAGAGGAGTCTACTTTGCCAAGGTAGACTCGATCCTCACCCTATAGGCTCTATCCTAGCACGGTAAGAATCATCATTTGACCCTACCCTTTAGGATCTATCCTAGCAAGGTGAGTGTCCATTAAAGCTATATGGATCCATTAACACACCTTTAAGGCATAAAAATATGAACATCATTCCTTTGGTGGCACATAGTTATGGGACCATGGGCTCTCGATGCTAAGTCATATCCCACATAATACATAAATCATGCATGTACATAGCTATTAACATAGTTCATACTTCATTAAAATCATACTTTCATAATTCAGAAATAGTCATCATCGCTTTTATGAAAATATCATATCATAAGAATAGTTCATCTACTTTGCTTTCAATCATGGTGTGGGTAGACATTCCCACCTTAATATCATCATAAACATTTGAGTTTTCATCACCCTTTTTTTCATAGCATCGTCATAGCTTTTAGAACATCATCATTGTCACAAACCATGCTTTTACATACTTGAAATCAAAATCATAAAAATCCATAACTTTATCATAGGAGACTAGGGCTAAGTATGGGCCTATGAACAGTTGACTCAGAATCATGCAATTGAATAGGATTCATAGAGAAACATGCAATTAAAATCAAATTGGATCATTTACAAAGGAACCTACATCAAGTCATTAAGCCTAATCATGCATACTTTGAAATGACATACTTTTGCTTGAAAATCATTCATGTAATTCATCATAATTCATGTATAATTAGTCATAATTATCATATAGGAATCATAAAATCCATGCATTAGAAATCATAGCTTCAAAGCCCATAGAAAATCACCATAAATTTTGATAACAAAAGAAGGTTTTCGATTGCACTTCATGCATGAATCTAATCCAGGAATGAAGCCCTACATACCTCGAGTAGAATCATTGGAATTGATGAAGAAAATATGGAAATTCTTAATCAAACCTTCAATATTTAGCTTCAATGACACCGTTGACTTAGAGAGAGAAATATTGAGAACCCTTGAGACAAATTTGAGAATTAAAGGCTTTGAATGAATTAGGAATAAGACTTATAGAGGTTAGGTCGGTTAGGGTAGTTAGATTAGCCAAATCAGTCTGTAGAATCTTGGGCCATAAAAGTCAGGTTTCTGGAATTGTAGCTTCCAACCAATGAATATGAAGAACAACCAGTGGATTCACTTACGAGTTGTAGTCCTTCCGTAGATATAATTCTAGACTTAGAACAGTTTAGATTCCTTAGGGCCTCTTCCTACGAGACCTATTGACGAGTCATAATCACTTATACGACCATTAGGTAACACGTAAATCAACTTTCAAAATTTTTCAATTTTTCATTTTCACCGGGCACTTCCCACGAGGAAGTCATTTACTATGGGGACTGAATCAAGAGTAGGGACATAAGACGCAACATCCATGACTCGGACAACATGATATAAACAACCTTTGGAAATCATTTTCATAGTTTTCATATAAGAGACAAATTTCCTTTTGAACAAAAATTGGTTCCCTTCCATTTAAGAATAGGCTCATTAGGGAATTGGAATGTGACCTTGTGGGTCCTACAATTGATAGAAGCATAAGATGCATGTAACCAATCCACACCAAGAATAACATCAACATCAGTCATATCAAGCTCAACTAGATCATATGACAAGACCTTATGTAAGATTGACATAGGATAATTTCTATAGACTTTCTTGGCTAGGGTTGACTTACCAATAGGAGTATAGATCAAATAAAGTTCTAACAAAACTTCTGGAGACTCATCAAACTTTATAACAACATAAGGAGTAACAAAAGACATATTAGCACTAGGGTCAAGCAAAGCATATATGTCACGACCCAAGCCCAAAGCCTAGGTGTAACACAACGAATGGGGAACCTGAAGGGACCCCAAATGAGCTTCATAAGTATACATGACACATCCTTGGTCGCAGAAGCATAATTAAATCAATATTCACATAATTCTAGGGAAAAATAAAGCTTTGGACTCAAGCTATGAGGATGTTATAGGGAAGAGAATCAACATGAACATATAGCAAATAATATCTAAGGGGCGGGTAAGTATAACTCATTCTATGGGGCAAAATAGAGGTTTTCCATCACATCAACCACATACAACAAGCATCAACACATAGAAGGAAATAAGGGACTAAGGGAAGTCTTCCATAATACATAGACATAATGGGAGTCGAGCTCATAACATAAAAATCCATATCTAATGACACATCTAATACGAATGGAACAAGGGCCAAGACATCTCCGGGGTCCACCCTCATAAGATTAATTTCCATAATATACAAGTCTTAATAAAGCATAAAAGTAAGTGGACATTGTCCCCGAAATGGAGGATCACCAAGCAATCTTCAATCGGTCCGCTTAGCCGCGTGGAGGAGAAGGATGAATAGGGGCACTGGTCCTTACATGATTAGCATGTAGGAAAAAAGTATGCGTTAGTACTTCGAATGTACTAAGTATGCGGGGTGCAATGCAACTAGGAACATAAGCCATAATTAAATAATATTCATAATCATAACCACCGGGTATAAGCTTAATATGACATGAATTTTCAATGAATTAGTCAAAATATGTATGAGAAATCATCAAGTCACATAACATATCATAAATAGATGGGAAGGGACCCTAACCGACATGTAAGACTAAGCGAGCGACTATATGGAATCCCGATGTTCACTCCATATCAAACTAGGGGTGGTCTACTTTACCAAGGTGAACCAAACACTCTTCTTATGGGAGCTCCCCTATTTTGGAAAGTGCTTCAAAAACACCTTATGGGAACACTACCCTTTTCGGTTAACACATGGTAAGATCCTTATGGGACACCACTTTTTTTATATTTAATTTACATGTGCCTTACGGGAATAACATCCTTTTGGGTCAATCATGCAACACAATCTATAAGGATTTATTGGCTAATTGACAAACCTATGGTGGCAACGTAGTCATCTTATAATGGTTATCTAACAAGATCCTCTCAATGCTAGGTCACAATCCCAAGGAATACCCAAATCATACTTATAGTTATAGTATGAAAAGCATCATAACATCGTAATATTTTCATAGAGTGGCTCTTCAAAACCAAAGCTTCATAATATCAAGATTGGCCTCATACAATTTATAATTTTCACAATATTCTCATATCTCATAGCATGCATAATAGCCCTTCAAATTTATAACATTCATAATGTCTTGCCATAAGGCTTTCATCAACACAAGAAGCTTGGTATACAAATTTAATTAAACATGGTGGGTATGCATATATGCTCAAAATCATATAAAAGTCAAGATTTCAGGACATGAGAAGAGTAAACAAAGTCCTTTTCAAATCATTCAAAGTAACACCATAACAAGGTAAAGCCCAGTTAGGGCTTCCTTAACCCTCACAAAAATCCATAAATTTCACATGGCATTTCAATGCAATATGATACACAAAGGTAGAATACCATAAATCAGTTCATAGTTATCATATAAAAGAGTTCATCAACTTCCATAAATTTCCATAACTTGAAAATAGATGACGAAGAGAAATGGTCGAGCTTTATGGAGGAAAGGTCTCCACAAATCAAAACCTGCATATCTTGGTGTGATTGGGGAAGAAAATATTGTTGAAGAGTGTAAGAATTCAAAACCGTAGCTTGGACTCTTTTCTCGAAGGTCTTGAAGATTTTAGGAATATTTTGGAGGAGCTTAGGACTTAGAAATATTTTGAATAAAGGAGAATGGAGTAGATTAGGGTCTGATAAGGGGTCATTTGGATGTTAAAATAACGTGGTATAGGCATATCATATTAGGAAAGGTTGAATTTACCCTTTATATAAATTTTGCCGGATAGGACCACGAGACCTCAATTGCGGATTGTGGTCCATTCCACGGGTTGTGGAAAAGGGGTCTCGTCTGGTAATATTTTAGACCGTTAAAACCTTTTTCTGATCTCAAACCATGAATCTATTTACAACCCTTCAACAAAGTCACGAGCCATACTGGTATCTTGTACTTCTAACTTTAGAAATTAATATTTTCACTAAGTCTAGCTATCATTCTAAGAGCAAAAGTTACGACCTTGTATAGGCAAAGGTGTATATCACCCATTGGATGGTTTGATTCATGTTTAGCTGATTTAATAGGTGTTAATTTGCTTCAAGATGCCATGGATCGGGTCTATTTGATTCAGAGTAGACTTTTGACAACTCAGAGTCGCTAAAAGAGTTATGCCGACTGAAGGGTTAGACCTCTTGAGTTCTTTGTTAGCAATAGTGTATGGTTGAATTTCACCCATGAAGGGTATGATGAGATTCGAGAAGAAGGGCAAGCTTAGTCCCAAATTCATTGACCAATTTGAGATTTTGAGGATAGTTGGTGAGGTAGCTTATGAGTTGGCTTTACCACTGAAATTATCTTCTGTTCATCCTATTTTTTATGTTTCTGTGCTCCGTCGGTACATGCCAGATGAGTCCCATGTGATATTTTTATGACTCTATTGAGTTGGGTCTAGATTTGTCCTTCAAAGAGAAGCCTATAGCTATATTGGACGGACAAGTCCAGAGATTGATATCCAAGGATATACCTTCTATGAAGGTTCAGTGGCAGCACCGTCCTTTTGATGAGGCTACTTAGGAGTTAGAGTCTTATATACATGGTAGATACCCCAGTCTTTTCGAGGCTTTAGGTACTCTTCTTTCTCTTATGTTTGAGGACGAACACTATTTTTAGTGGTGAATAAAATAGTGACTTGGTTGGTCATCTTTGACTTTATCTATGAAAATTACTGTTTAACCCTTTCGTAAGTCGCTTTGGGTCTAATTTGAACTATCTATATGGTTGGAATTGATATCCTGATTTTTAAAAGTTAAAAATATTATTTTTGACATTTTTGGAAAGTTAAGGTGTTGAAAAAGTGAGTTTTTGTAAGTTTCGAATGTTGGATGGGGGATTCATCAGTTCTATTAGCTCTAAAACATCGAAATTGAACTATAAGAAGTTGCAGAACTGAATTTGGAGTTAAAAATTAGCTTTTTAAGCCTAAAGTTGTGATTTTAGTTGTTTTCGGAACCAAAGTTTGACTTCTGTCAACATTCAAAGTTTGGAAGCTCAGATCAAAATTCTGACATTCTTATAGTTCTGGATGGTGAAACTAATGCTGAAAATGGCCTTAGAATAATTTTTGGAGTTGTTGAGGGCAGTTTTGATATTTTGAATTTTAAACAAGATTTGTTGAGTTGCATTAGTAAATGTGGTGAGGAGGCCAAGAAACTAATTTCTGATGATTCTGTTGTGTCCGGATCACTATTTCTAGTATGGATACATATCTTCTTTGAGTAATTCTAAGTTTGAATGAGTTTCAAGGGTCCATTCCAAGTAAGGAATTGGACTTGGCGTTGCAGGTTTTGAGGATATTTGGTCCAGGTGAATTCCTGTTCCGCGTTCGCGGAGGCCTTGATGTTGCTGTGCTCCATGTTCACGGATAGTGTCTCGCGTTCGTGGAGTAGAGGCCTTCTTATGCTCCACGTTAGCAGGATGGGCTCCGTGATCACGGAGAGTGCATGTGACTTGGATAGTTTTAAACTCAGAAAACACTAATTTTAATCCATTTTCAATCTTCCAAGATTTTTGAGTCAATTTTCAAGAATGTTTTTCGAAGATTTTTGTTGGATAAGTATTTTTGACACCATTTTAAGTATTTTCCATAAGTTTTATCTTGATTTTTGCATTTGATTTCATGATGTTCAATGTCCAAAATTGGGGATTTTTAGACTATGATTTTCAAACTTTATATGCTAATTTCTCATTCAATTTAAACTTGATTTTAATGAGATTTTCACCCATGAACTCCATTTTTCGTGTAACACATGATTTTAAAGTTATTTTTCAGATTCGGTAACTTCAAATTTTAGCCCTAATACCAATTTGCCCCTAAGCATTATTTATAACCATATAGGTGTCACCCCCCCCCCCCCCAAAAGAGGGGAGGCGCGACTGGCACCCGACATCGTTATTGGCTAGGTAAGCCACTAAACATGCTAGTTAGCTAAACTAGGGACCAGAAGAAAATCGGGCAGCATAACGTCTATAAGACTAAGCCTGGACATTTTAGGCCGTGACCTGGTCAACAGTAAATCATGTACATCAAAATAGGTAAACCAAAATGATAGAGTACTAGTTAGCCAACAAGGCTACAATAATAGAGGTATAGGCACACATTATATATATATGCCAATCCTATGACTGGAGTCTGAAAGGAAAAAAGAGAACCAACCCGCAATAACATGTCCACAATAGCCTCTAAGAGAATCACTAACACTGCCAGGACAGGGCCTCGACTATACCCCATTGTACAATAAAAAATAAGCATCCTGTGAAAGCTCCAGGAAGAGGTGGAGCTTACCAACTCACAGCTGAACGGGGCTCCTAGTGGAAGGGTAAATCAGAACCTTTACATGAACTTGCACGCATGAAATAAAATGCACCATCCCCAAGCAAAGAGACGTCAGTACGAATAAACATCTACTGGTATGTAAGGCAGGAAGTAAAACCATAGATAACCGTAGTAAAAAGGTTAATAAAAATACCACCTGTAACCAAACTCAAGTAGCCTTAATGGCTAGAAAGCAACCTCCTAGTGATCAAATATGCATGGTATGCTCGAGTATCGCATGCCGTGAATACATATATATAGATGCAAATGCATGACATACCCAACCAAATGCTAGCAATGGTGGTTCTTTCCGGTAGCTAACCGACATCATATTTGCCAACCTGTGGCCATCGGTACCATATACATACACATACATATACATATACATACACACACATATATATATATATATAAAATCATTTGGCAAATAGGTCCCATACCTCCGATTATAGCTCAGAGTCCATGCATAACGTGCAATGTGTGATATGAATATTAAATGCACATAGTATGCCATAGCAAGAACTTATCCAATCTTGGCTCATTGGTACACTTATTCTCATAGCATCATAATCATTATCATTTATCCAATCTTTGCTCATTGGTACACTTATTTTCATAACATTATAATCGTTGTCATAGCATATACACATGACTCGTGGGATGTTATATGTCTTTTTTAACAAGTTTGGGAACTTAACCTAACATTTAGAGTGAAGCCTTAACTTTGAAAGTGTTCATAAAAGGTGCTTTACATAATGCTTATACTTGGTCCCATGTCAATTAGTAAAGGAAAGTATTTAAACAAAATTAAGTGCCTCAGTAGTTTAAATAGGAGCATTACGCTAGAGATTATTGGAAATCAACACGTTACTTGTTAAGTGCTTCAATTATATTTTTTGTATGGAAGAAGGACTGATTATGAATACTACATTCTCTTCACATTATGCATTTATTTTAATGGGATTACACCAAGAAGAGAAACACCTTGAACATATGAACGGGTAGCCAGGAAAACTGACAAAATGATATATAGATATTGAATGTCTAGTTTAAGCAAACGAATGGAATTTCAACCTAATACCATCATGAAAATAAATCAGCTGCAATCCCAATGCCTTTCAAAGAAGGTCTTTCTAGCAACAAATAGTCAGATATCGTATTTGACATTTTGGGAAACTTCCTGGATTTCGTGCTAAAAGAAGGAATGGAGCTTAGCCTTAACATACCTCTCCAACGACTGTCCAATTGCAAAACATTTCATCACAAAAGTTATTACTTACATCCTAAGCTTCGCAACCATTATACATACACAATTTATAACAACCTATAAAAAGCCCACAATTAAGTATTAATGGCCAGATTTTCCATATAGCCTTAAGGCAATGAAATGTTCGTAAAATTTCGTAAAAATGATAGCAAAAGAGCCCGAAGATCATTATCTGAACACACCAGCTGAAATCCTATAATAACCAACAAGAACAACACTTTTTTTAAAGCCCAAAAATAGTTCCAAATACAGCTAATACGAGGAGAAAACAATTGCAAGGCGTAAGACACACATTTCTAGGTACACCGACAAATTATAATGATAAAAATGCGGAAATCTTAATCCATTCGGTACCTTGGGGGAACTTTTTCTTCAGTTTATACATTGTTTGGGGATGAAATGGCACTGATTTGAGCTTTGAAAAGCTTAAATTAGCCCATATTAAGGTGGGTCGACCCGACCCATGACCCAATTTTCTGCTCGGGCAGTCTCGGTAAAACGGTCATAAATGTTTATTCCGAGGTTAGTTTGATGTGAGGTTTTATGTGTTGCAAACTAGACTCATAGATCTTCAATTTTATAGGTTATTGGACCTTCTAACGCTTTATACATTGTGAGATATGGCCTGATACATTTGACCCAAATTTAAGAAGGTTTTCTGAAAGAAACTTAGGGTAACCATGACCAACCTTTATTTTGCAACTTTCTTGACTCCAAAACTTAATGTATGACCTTTTTTCTATTAAAATAACTTTTAAAAATCCATTATTAGCAAATTATACACTTTTAGTATAATTTGAAATGTGACACCTGATTTAAACCTTCAAAAAGGGCGAGGTGCCACTCGAGCCATTTCTTTAATCCCAAATGTGTATTTAGGGGATTCATTTGACTTGAAACATTAAGTCCGTGATATTACATCTTATTGTCAGCCTTATTATCCCTAGGTTCTAGAAAAAATCACATGTGCCTTATATAACGCCATACTATTTATATAATGAAAGATGAGAAACACGGGGTCTCACAATAGGTATCTAAATACTTCCTTTGATGAGTAGTATCTATTGTTGATAGTGGTTGATCAAATAGAGGGATCAATTTGAGGATTGAGTTGATCAAAAGCTTGTCCGATTGGGATATGGGAATTGAGGTAAGTTCGGCTAACCTTTTGGGATTGAATTTGAGTTATTGATCATGTTCATGTGATAATTTATGAGATTTAGATGGATAATTATGTAATTGATTTGACGTGTTGGGGTAATGATGAAAAGGTGATTTCGATTGAGCAGAATTGTGATATAATTTTGATCCTATTGATGAACTTAGATGAAATATGATGGAATGATGATGACATGAGATTAAATGTGACTAAAAGAGACTTGTGAGACTGATTAGGATGAGTTATGTCTGGTATTATTGATATGCTTGCATGATTGGGATGAGTATGGTCCGATATTATTGATATACTTGTATTTTTGGGATGAGTTAGGTATGGTATTATTGATATACTTGTATTTTTGGGACGAGGTAGGTCCAATATCATTGATATTCTTGTATTATTGGGACGAGCAAGGTTCGATACTATTAACACTCTTGACTATTGATATAATATGATGATCTAAAACATGATGTCAGTTTGGGTATTAGATGTGCCATTCGATATTATTTCTTGAGTACATATGAATATTATGAGTTTCATGCATCAATATTCTTGTTTTAATTCTATTCTACATGTTTACATGCATATTTGGGTTGCACTATTGGTTACATCTATTTTCTGTTGCTTGTATCATCTTTTGACGCAGGTAGGAGGCAAGGGAATCATGTTTCATATCAGTACCACCCCCTTGACCTGGGCAGGAGGCAAGGGTGAGAAACATACTTCATATACCTTGACTACCGATAGGTGGCAAAGACTTGGCATTATAATATCCCTTGACCATGGGCAGGTGGTAAGGTTATGGCATTCTGATTTCCCTTGACCACTAGCAGGTGGCAAGGTTGTGGCACTCTGATATTAACTTGACCACAGACAAGTGGCAAGGTTGTGACACACTTGGAATTTGGACTGATGAGTTATGAATCACAGTCACACTATGGTTATATGGCATTATGGGTTCTTGAGGATATCTTAACTCATTATTATTATGTATATTTTACGGTGTACTAACCTTTTTGGATGCAGGAATAGGGTTCTTCGTTATTACATGCTTGTTTTAATTTCTCCTACCCAATCGGTCGGACTTACTGGGTACATTTTGATGTACTCACCCAACTTTGTTTCCTCCATGCAGATCAAGCACAAGGACCTACATAGGGTAGTTGATCACTCTAGCTGAGTTACTACTTAGCCATCTAGATCACTACGGTGAGGCTCAGACTCTGAGTCGCTGTGGATCTTGTGTTTTTGTTTTATTTGCTTTCTATCTCAGATTAGTATCAGATATTATGAGATTGTTTTGTATTCCTCTTGATACAGTCGATTATGTCCTATTGTACTTACTTTAGATGCTCTTGTACTCATGACTCTAGATATTGAGATTGTTATGTTGAGATGATTTCTGCTTCATTTTCCTCTTCTTTTAGTTGTGATCCACTTTGGGTCGTGACTATTTGACTTATGAAAAAGTACCAATTGAGATCTTGGATCGACAACTAAAGAAATTAACAAATAAAGAGGTTGCATCTGTCAAGGTGTTATGGAGAAATCAACAAGTTGAAAGTGCCACTTGGGAGGCTGAAGCGGATATGATGAAACGATGCCCATATCTCTTTCCTATTATTCAAGCCTAAGGTACTTAATACGATCCATTCCTTCAAAATTCTCATAAATGCATATTTCTATTTAAGTTGCATGAATTCATGATCATAAAACTAATTTTGAATGATATTTGATACAAAAATGTTACGATTTTATGAAAATGATGAATAAGTTGCATTTTTGCATATATGCTATGATGATGACTATGTTTCTACTGTGTTCAAGCGTAAGTCTATCTTATTTGATGATGAATCATCCCAACGGGGTGATAATGTAACACCCCTCATGTTCTTAGGATTAGAAAACTAATGCACAAACAATTTACTAATGGTAAGAACTTATGAGCAAGCTTACGACCCATAAAAAAATCCATGAGTCATAGGTGGTATCGTGGAAAGTGCCCTATGAAAATGGAAAATTGAAGGATTTCTGGAAGTTGACCTACAAATTATTAGACGAGCCGTATGTTTCCCATGGCCTGTAAGCAGGTCCTATAGGTGGAGGCCTTGAGGGACCAAAATATTTCTAAGTCCAGAGTCTTCCTACGAAGGATTGTAAGATTATCTACCAGCCATACAACATGTTCATGGATCAGAAGCTACAATTCCAGCAGCTCAATTTTTGTGACACCCTAACCTACGATGCAAGATACGACCCATAAGTCATTCTACGTTCCGTAAAAGCGGTTTCATGGATGACTCTGGCAGTTTTAATGAAGGGTGTTTTTGACTTTTCCAATCCATCTAAGTTCTAAACTATGTCGTTTGGCTACCTTAACTACCCTAATCAACCCAGCCTCTATAATGTCCTATTCCTAAGTCATTCAAAGTTTTTAAATCCCCAAATTTCTCTCAAGGGTTCTCAATAATTCTTTCTTCAAGTCAAGGGTTCCATTGAAGCTAAATCTTGAGGGAGCTTGAAGGTTGGACTAAGGATTTCCAGATTTTCTTCTCCAATTCTATGGATTCTACTTGAGGTATGTAGGGCTTCATTCATGGATTAGTTTCATTCCTAAAGCATGTAATGACCCTCAGGTCATTTCTGTGGTTCCACAAATATTTTATCAGTCTAAGCATTTGCGTGGTGACTGTGGGCTATTTATGACTTATTGACAGTAATTATTCGGTCATTGGGTAAATTGTTTGTCATTTTTGTAGTGTTTTGTGTTAATTAGAAGATTATGACTCTGAAAATAAATTTTTAGGTAAAGTTCTAGTAAATGGCTTCGGAATGGAATTCTGACGGTTCCATCAGGTCCAAAATAGCCTAATCAGGCTAAGAGAATCTTCAGTGCAAGTATATTAAGTTTTGCAAATTCAGCAATCTAAACAGGTCAATATTTAACTCTAGTCAACATCCTTGGGAAACATGCTCCAAATGAAAATTCTGACCACATTGTTAGATCTGGAATGTCGATTTTTGTCTAGGAGGACCTTTCATTTAGTTCTCGGGGCTTCTGGGTGTATTTTGGTCCCTTGAGTAGATTTCAATATTGGGAAATGTGACCTACATTGGAATAAAATGATCTACAATGGGGTAATTTCGACTACACCATTAAGTTCGGAATGCCATTTCCGATCAGATTTCATATATGGATTATATTCTTTCGACTCCAAATGAGGCCAAAGCATCAAAATTGAGTTTAGCAGTTGCTGAAACTTAAAGATGGCACCGACGTGGCCTACTCGGAGCTTGCCACATGGCAAAGGCGGTCAAGTTCATAGATATATCTAGAAGTCGTTCTAGATCGCGCAAGAAAAGATCAAAATTTTGCACTGCGATATCTCTTATTTTTTTTATCCAATTTGAGAAATTCGAAAGGCTAACTTGTGTATTTTTCTGAGGAGAACATTGTAGAAGTGACAGAAATTGATTTTGGTACGTCGTTTGAGGTAATATGATGTTTTTCTACTGTGTATTGAATATGCTTATCGATAACTTTGATATGCAATTTCTTATCCGTGTTGAGTCAGATTTTGATAATAGTTGGGTCTATTCTTCCTGTTTTTGTGAGGTGCACATCATGGTAATGTCAAAATTAATTGATAGCACCCCGTTTGGTGCAAAATTACAATTTTTGCTACTGTTTGTGTCGTGATATTTTAGGAAATTTCAAAATATAATATCTCGGCCGTTTCTTATTGGAATTTAGTAAACTTTGGGTGTATACCGTACTACTTTTCAAGACATACATCATGATATATTCAAATTCTACTAATTAGATTGTATTTTTAAGAAATCTAATACAAAAGCTGCAGTTCATATATGTTGTTTTTCAATAAGAAATGTCATATGTTTTTGGGTTGTTTTTGATTGTTTTGAGCCTCGTTTTGAGCTTAATTTTTGGATATAGACTCGGGGTGACATTTTATGGGGTTGGTTTGGTATTTTTGTATTGGGCCCTGATTTTCCCCCTTTTAGTCGTAATTGATGTAATTTTACCTATTTTTTAGATTTTACATTTAAATCAACTGTAATGATCTTATGACTTATGTTTTAACAACTAAGCAACATCAAAAAGTAATTCAGAGGGGAAAAACTTGGCTGGATTGACTCAAAGCAAAAAACATCGGGATGCCAGGTAGGCTAGGCTTTGTCTAAATCCTAGAATGAGCTTAAGTATTTGCGTGTTTGAGTTGGAATGTGTAGAAATGTGCTATTTATGGATGGAGTAGTAGAGTATATGTTGTATATGGCTAGATGTAATTTGTGTGTTGTATATATACATAATGTCATGGGATGGTAGTTGTTATATTGAGGGTCGTGTTGGCTTTAGCTGCTATATTACCTGAGTTCTTACATTAATGACTACAAAAGGGCCTGAAAGGGGTTGGTTGGAGCTGTGAACATATGACAGGTGTGTCCATCGAGCTTAACTCTTGCTTGTATGTGTGTGTGGTGTGAGGCTACCAAAATATACTAGCTATTGAGGCTGACCTGTGATTACATACTAACCTGTGCGCTGAATCTACTATCTATATCTGGTTGGTATGTATATGCATGAGGTCGCTGCGGTTACTTATATCTTCTTTGAGAACTTTTGGTATAAGTTCCTAATTAAACACAATTCTGCATCTTCCTGTCGTCTATATGATCCTATATACTGCTGTTATCTATTATGTACTTGTGCCACTAGTTAGTAACCGGAGAGACACACCATGTTCTGAGGATGAGTACAGTGCACCCTTAAGGGAGTCTTGCGTTATGTGATACGAGAGGCATTGCCACTGAGCCATTGGTAGGTTTGAGATGGGAGTGTGATCCTATTAATGAGGGGCATGTTTCATCCTACAGGTTTCTCAAGATTATCTGTGATGAGATACTAGCGGTGTGAGTTAGTTCTGGGTATGGGATCCTATTTAGAATGGGGCACTTTTTTTGGTGGGGCGACATGGTTGCCTTAGCGATGTCCTGGATAACAACTAGATTACAATATGATTCTGGGTAGGTGACATCCTTCTGATTATCTAGCCTCTTGGCCTTAGCTTAGGTTATACCGAGCTGCCCTATGAGTTTTTTTACATAGAAAGGGGCCTATATTGCACTTATCTGAGTGTGTATTTCTTGTTGCCATAGTGATATGCAAACTAAGAGACTCTGCATCGATTCTATGTCATACCCTGACTAACTACAAGCATACTATGATTTTGCTGAGCCTATCTAGGGGGAACTTATGATACCCTATTATTACCATACTTTTATTTCCATTACCTTTGGTGGGCTAGATTTAACATTGTTTCCTGCTGACCTGATTATATTTTGGTTATTGAGGTCCATGCACTGTCGTACCGAGGTTAGATGCTACTCTAAGTTCCTTGCATACCTTGGGAATGAGTTGTTTATTGTGACTTGGGAGAGATGATATGATTGAGCGATCCAGATCCGATTAGAGAGTGAGGGAGATTTTCTGATGTTACGCTCTAAGACCTAGATGATATGCCCTAATGTTCAAGTCTCCAATGGTCCTGTCCGAGAGTCTAGACTCGAGTGATGCTCCCTATGGTCCTAGTCTCTAGTGGTCACATCTGAGTGTTTGAGATCAGGGTGTCGATTTTAAAAGAGTTCAAGCAATTGTCGTTACTTTAGGCCTGGGGCCCTATTGACTACATCTTTGGGGCTAGGCCCCGGTGATTGATATTTTTGGTCAAGGACCCCGTTGATTACATTTGGGGGCAAGGCCCCAAGATTGATATTCTGAATTGAGACACACTTGTTATGTGAGGGTGAGTTTTCTCCCATGAGGGATATGTCCCACCATGTTGTATGTATATTTTGGATTGGGTGCCACGTGCCGACATAGGCTCGACGACCCACATTTATGTTATTGTTGGGGTGAGACCCGTGATTGATTACTTGTGGATCCACACACCTATTCACACATTAATTGTGCGTGGGTGTACCACCTAAGTTAATGGGGGCTCAGGGCATGTTCAGGCTTAGATACTAGGGCCTTACAACCACATACATCTGACCCTTGTTTTGATGATGTGGAGAGCTGCGCTCTGTGATAGTTCTATGGGATTCACTGATGGTTTGAAGGGATTCTGTGATGATTTGTAGACATTATTATTACGCACAAGTGTACCTCTGGGCTTATGGAAGCCCATTTGGCATACGGGCATAGCTACTAGGGCCTTGCACCTGCATATAGCATTATGCCTCAGTTAGGGGTGGTTGTTTTATGAGCCTAAGTAGTTTCTTCAGTCGATACCGATGTTCAGTACTTGGACGTGTTTAGCTGTGATTGTTCTTCACTTTAATTTGTTCAGTTGTGGTTTGAGGGTCCCAAACATACCTATGCCTTGATTTGAGTTCATTTTGCTACATTACTGCAGTTCTCTATATATTTGAAATTTATTTATGTCTACTATTTCACTCGGTCGGCTGATAACGCCTATTGGGTGCCTATTCTTGTACTTCCCCTACTTTTGCATCTTTCCATGGTGCAGGTCTAGGTACGGGCTGTGACAGTTGAGTTGGGGAACTTCAGGAGCACTCAGGAAACTTTTGATGAGTATAGACAGATCTGGTTTCTTCATAGTCTCCTTCCAGTTGATGACCATCTTTTGTATTCCGACACTGTCCTTTTACATGTAGTTTGGATTCATATATTTAGATTTCTATTCTGGTTATGAACGTAGATATGTATATTTTATTTTGAGTCTACTGTACAGTTGACTTCCCGGTTATGGGATAGGTTGTTGACTTATTTTGTATGTCATTAGCTATTGTTATGCTTAGCTATTAGGACAGGTACTGCGGTCATTAGTTTGACTTACCTGTAGCTAGGATCTAATAGGCGCCATCATGACCTGAGAGGTCGGGTTGTGACAAAGCCCAATCCAAAACCATGCTTTTTATAAAATTTCACGATGATTTCTTATGGGCTTTCAAGCTATGAATCCTACTGCATTGACTATGATTCCTATATGATGATTATGATTAATGAAGCATGAATTATGATGAATTTCATGATGTATAAGATTTCAATTAAAAGTATGTGATTCCAAAGTGTGGATGACTAGGGCATAATGATTTGATGTGGGTTCCTTTTTTAATGATTTGATTTGATTTCAATTGCATGTTTTCTATATATATCCTACTCAATTGCATATTTTGACTCGAATGTCCATGAGCCTACACTTAGCCCTAGTCTCTTATGATAAAGCTATGTATTTTTATACATATGATCTTAAGTATAAAAAGCATGTTTTTAATGGTAGTATTATGACCATAGTGATGTTATGAAAGCTATTGTGATGCTATGATTGAGAGGGTGATGAAGGCTCTAATGTTTATGATGATGTTAAGGTGGGAATGTCTACCCACACTATGATGAAAACAAGTAGATGGACTATTCTTATGACATGATGTTTCATGAAAGACTATGATGATTATTTTGAAAGCTATGAAAGTATGATTTTAATGAAGTATGAATTATGTTGAAAACTATATATATGCATGCATGATTCATGTATTCCATGGGATATGACTTATCACCGAGAGGACTTGTGTGAGGGGAACTATCTCTAAGGGGCCTTATATAAATCCTCAAGTCCTGTAACAATGTGCCACCAAAAGGAATGATGTTCATGTTTTATGCCTTAAAGGTATGCTATTGGATCCAATTAGCTTATATGATGGACACTCACTATGCTAGGATAGAGCCTAAAGGATGGGGTCAAATGATGGTTCTCACCGTTCTAGGATATAACCTATAGGATAAGATCGAGTTTACTTTGGCAAAGTAGCCTCTACTTAGATCAATATAGAGAGAACATTGAGATTCCATGTAATTGTTCGCATGGTATTATGAATGTTGGCTATAAACTTATTCCCACATAGATAGGCTAAGGTTAAGAATGGATTTATAATGCTTCTTCTTATTATTTTTAAATTGCATGCTCATACATATTGTGTCCCTTTCCCATTAGTTATGATTTATATATTGTGATATTTGGGTGATGTTCTTTGGTTCATGGATTGCCTGCATACTTAGTATATTTTATGTGCTAACACATACTTCTTCTTTGCCTACATGATCTAATCATGGAGGGACATACAATAAGGAGACTATTCCATATTGAGGCTAGCGTTTGGGTTCTTAAGCTTGAAAACGTATTGGTAAGTTCCCATGCTTCGGGACAAGCCCTTATGATGTTCTTTTGTTTCTTTTATGTTGAGACTTTATCATTTACTTTTGATGTATATCTTGAGGGTGAGCTAGTGAGCTATGTGCTAGAATCCGCCAAGATCTATGATGTAGAGGCACGAATTGGATAAATGGATATGATGTAATTTTATACTCTTGCATGTATACATTTCCGCTTGCTTAATCTCTTATGTATTCTTATTTTACCTTATGAATGTTTACGATATGAACACGAGGCTTGGATGGGATGCCTTCAGGTGTTGCATTCGTTGTGTCGCGGCTATGCCCTTGGTCCCGATCGTGACACCATCCTGTTTCTATTGTTGCATTGCACCCCACATACTAGTGCATTCCAAGTACTAATAAATACTTTTTGCGTACATGATCTAACCATGTAGGGGTCGGAGTTCCTATTCATCCTCCTTCACGTGACTAGTTTAGTTCGTGAAGGTCATTAAGTGGTGACTCCTCCATCATGGGGACAATATCCAATTTCCATCTTGCTTATTTTGAGTCTTCATTTCGTTTTTCTTAGTACTTTGAGGTTGATCCCTGTACTTGTCTTGACCCCCATCCTACTCATGTTTTAGAGTTGTTGTTGGATACTATGTTATGTACCTATTATGAGATATTGAGCTTTTATGGATACTTATCCTTTGGTCCTTATCCCCTATGTGATTCCATTTGATGTTGTTGATGTTAATGAGATGGAGTTGATCTTCCTAAGCCCCTACTTCCCCATATATTGAGTCATACTTACCCTCCCCTTAGACCTTTTGCCCGACACCCGATTTATATCATTCCATCCTTATAGAATGGCTCCGGTGGAGTTAATGGAACTAAATGAGCAATTGAAAGATTTGCTAGAGAAAGGATTTATTAGACCTACACCATTAATAATAAGTATCTATTCCCAAGGATCAATGACCTATTTGATCAATAACAAGGGGCTAGGCGCTTTTCTAAAATCGATTTTAGGTCAGGATATTATTAATTGAGGGTGAGGGATGTAAGATTCCCAAAATGACATTTTGAACAAGGTACAAACACTTTGAATTTGTGGTGATATCCTTTGGGTTAGCCAATTCCTTGGCTATCTTTATAGACTTTACGAATAGGGTGTTCAACCCCTACATTGACATGTTTGTGGTGGTATTAATTGATGATATTTTCAATTCAGGGGATGAAGAAGATTATAAAGACCATTTGACGGTAGTCTTACAGACTTTGAGGGATGAGAAGTTGTTTGCCAAGTTTAATAAATGTGGGTTTTGGTTAAGATAAAGTTGCATTTCTTTGGCATATTGTATCTAATGATAGGATAAAAGTTGACCCCAAAAAGATGGAAGGGACGAGGAATTGTCCAAGGCCATTGACTCCTACTAACATTAGAAGTTTCTTGGGCCTAGCGCGGTATTATAGAAGATTTGTTCAAGGGTTCTCCTCCATATCATCCCCATTGACTAAGTTAACCCAAAAGAAAGTGAAGTTTGTATGGATGAATGAGTGTGAGAAAAGCTTCCTAACCTTAAATGATAGGCCGA
Source organism: Solanum rostratum (assembly GCA_029948455.1). NCBI lineage: Eukaryota > Viridiplantae > Streptophyta > Magnoliopsida > Solanales > Solanaceae > Solanum > Solanum rostratum. The sequence continues at coordinate 27,091,396 of CM057047.1, forward strand.
CTTCGGCTCCAATCTTGACATTGCTGGAGGGTATCGATGGGTTTATTGTTTATTAAGATGCCTCAAGAATTGGTTTGGGTTTTGTGTTGATGCAAAATGATAAGGTGATTACCTATGCTTCAAGGCAACTAAAGGTGCATGAAAGAAACTACCCAACACATGATCTTGAACTAGTGGTCGTGGCATTTGCATTGAAAATTTGGTGTCATTATTTGTATGTGTCTATATCAATATGTTGACTGACCAGAAGTAGACTATGTAGGTCACTGCTAGGATGGTTTGAAGTTGGGAAAGCTGCCTTGATAGGACCAGATTTGGTTATGGATACCACGAAAAATGTGAGGCTCATAAGAGAAAGATTGAAGACCACCCAAAGTAGACAAAAGTCCTATTCCAATGTGAGGAGAAGGGACCTTGAGTTTGATGTTGATGATTGAGTTTAATTGAAGGTGTCACCTATGAAAGGTATGGTACAAATTTTGCAAGTAGGGGAAGTTGAGTCCTAGAAATGTAAGGCCTTTTAAGATTATGATAAGGTTTTGTAAAGTGGCATATGAGTTAGAGGTTCCATTGAAGATGAACACAATTCATATGATGTTCCATGTGTCAATAAGGAGGATGTTCATGGGGTATGCAAATTCCATAGTTCCATTGGAAGATGTTAATGCTCAGCAGAATTTAACATATGAAGAAATTTTGATGGAAATATTAGATGGGGAAGTAAAGATATTGAGTAACAAAGATGTAGCATTCATTAAGGTCCTTTGGAGGAACCAACAAGTAGTAAGTGCGACTTAAGAAGTGGAAGCAGATATGATGAAATGACATTCCTCTCATTTCCATTCTACTCAAGGCTAAGGTAATAATATGATCATGTTTAAGGTGTCAAGTCATATATTTTAGCCCTTAGAGTCAAGTTTCATGCATTCATACCCGTGCTATTATGTTTTAATGGCATTTTTATGCCTAACTATGAAATTTTATGAAAATGATGTTCAAGTTACATTGATGCATTTATGTTAGGGCTTAAAAGTATCTTGTCATTCCTCTAAAGCGTAGTTTCATAACATTCGGGGATGAATGTTCCTAAGGGGGTGATATTGTAACACTTCCCAAAGCGACTCAGAAAGACCCTATGATGTATTTCTTGAATATCATAAAATCCATGCATTACTTCGCAAATATGACTTCATATTTTTTTTTCAGGAGGAAAAATTGTGAGGAAAAGGGTCACCTTTGATTTTTATGCCACCCATATCGAAAAATAATTTTTTGATGAAATTGTGTTAAACATTAGGGTGCGAGATAGAGGCGCATAACGTCTTTGTTCCCCCACAGTTCAAAAATTTCCAAACTTCATTTTAAGCAGAATAGTTAGTTGGGATAAATCCTAGCACGTTTATATATGTAAATCCTCAAAAATTCCCCTATTTTTAAACCTAAATCTCTCTTTAAACACTCTCAAATCCTCCCAAACTTCTTTCTAAAAATAAATCCTCCATCATGTTTTCTCAAATTTCTTGGGGATCAAGCTTCCTCCACTGAATAAAAAGCTTCCATAAAGGTTTCTTAAAGTTCTTCAAGTCTTCTTCTTCAAAGTTTCAAGGATCAAAAGGTATGGGTTCTTCCACCCATGGAATCCCAAAACCTAATTTACTAAATCATATGTTTTAATGTTGATTTCTTATGGGTTCTTTCTAATTACCCTATTAAACATAATTATGTTAAGATTATTCATCTATTGCATGGAATTGCATAAGTTGATTTCAAGGGTTTTCTATCATGAAGTTATTCTATGAGATTCAAAGCTGTAAAAGTTATGACAACATGAACTATTATGACAATGATGATTTTATAAGATGAATTGCATGATTCTAGGTCTAAAGACCAAAGATGATATGTATGATTGAGGTAAGTTATCTAAAAATGATTTAAATTGATTATTTTCATGATAACAATGATGCGTAATCCTCTCAAGTTACATGATTTGAATTTTGCATGCATGAGCCCACCCAATATTAATATCAAAGTTTACAAAGGGAGTATGATCTCCAAAGATGAGGGTTCAATTACAAATTATTAATGATCATTGTTATAATATAGAACCTAATAATGGTTAAGGTTAATCACGTGAGGAATATGGTCTAGATTTGGAGTAATTAATGCAATTAAGATGAGTTAGCCAACTTACTTTCAAAAGAGGGGTTTTTTAATGTAAAAGCAGTAACTAAACCTAAACTATGATCACACAATTGATGTAAATGTTGTGAATTCAGTGAGAGAGGTAACTAAGGTATTGTGTTCCTCATGAATTCCTAACACAATATAACCTCATAATTGTAACCTTTTAGTGTGTAACATGCAGAACTAGTAAATTATGTTCACCTAACCCCTTGATTCGGCAATTAGGTAAATTTCACCACGTGACTTGATCCATCTGCGGTTGACGCATTACTAACCCTTACCTTGTCCCACTACAACCATCCCTTAATCCGTTCAGGTTGATTAGATGAGTGTACTCATGTCCAATCCTGTTAGTTTATCTCCTTTACCATTCATTAACACCTTGATCCTGTAAGTAAGAATAAGGTGATTTATAGCGGTTGCAACCATTAAAAAGCATTCAAAGGAAGAGATAAATAATACATGCATGCACACTTTCCAAGGATTATAATTTACTCGATTTTACTTTGTTAGTTCTTCATGGTTCTCACACCCTAGTTGTGGATTTAGCTACTCATGTTTGTTGTAGATAAGAGAATCATGTTATGAGTTTTCATAATTAAACACTTACAACACAAAATTGAAGAACACGTAATTCAAAATCTTCACGAAAACCATAATATTATAATTCGAAGATAAAGTCAAAAGTAATCCACATAAAATCTCCAAGAACAAAGTAATAATCTCTAATATCAAGTCTTGGACGTTCTATTTTCCATTTCTATAAAAACAAAACTAAAAACCTATTTATAATAAAAGAAAACCAAATCCTAAATGAAATAGGAAAACTAGAATCGTGGCCTCTGACTAACATAGTTACAGGTCGTAGTTGCATTCACTGCCTGTAGACTGGCTTCATAGATTGCATTCTTCATAAACTATCTTCAATGTTCGAACCCCTTCCTGTGGATCGTCTTCTAACTTACGACCCGTAAAAGGTTTTGTCTTGTAACTCTTCAGCAACCATACATAATCTTTAATCCTCAAGGCACAAACTGATGTACGAGTCGTCAAATGGTCTACAACCTATCTTGGTAACATGTGGTTTCAACTTCTAAAAATTAGCCCTCACTAGATCAGATCTACGAAACCCATTTATGGCTCATGAAATGAACTATGGACCATACAAGGTCCCATAAAAACCCAAAAAGCTGCAATCTGTCAAATTTAGCCCAAAAACTTCCCGACTCCTAAAATGCTGCAAAATCAACATTAAAACACATCAAACCTACTAACATCGCTTTGAGAACATACAAAATTTAAGTTTAAAGCATCAAACGTGTTGTACTTTTGTCGCTCATCTACGCCCTCAACTCAAAACTGATGCTTGTCCTCAAGCGATGGACTCAATCTAACATAAGCAATACAGTTCATATAGACATCAATCTCATGGTGTACATAATCTTTCAATCAATTAGAGATACCCAGTCAAGTCATCCGTGCATATACAAGATAGTTATCAAACAAACTCAAGCGGATCAATAGCTGACAACACAACTTGACAGGCAAGGCAACATAGATCAGCAACAATCACGAGATAGCCTATAGTCAACAATGTAATTCAAGTGCTCTTATAGAAAGAAGTCCCATATCTTCATTCAAACTGATATGCTCTGATTTAACACCCAAGACTAACAAAAACACTCATGCTCATACTAGATACTTAAACACTATACACAATACCATAGGCTTGCCCCTATATTCATCACTATAACATTTGATTAGTTGAACTAGGATCACTATAGCACTTTCTTAGCTTGTAAAGTAGGCTCGGGGGCTTTAATATGATTTTATGGAAAAATAGTGACTAATTGTGCTCCTTGATACTACACAATTTTTCACACTTTGTCCAACCAACACTAATATTTTTGAACTCATTGATCCCCCTTTCCTATTTCATACACTTTCAGGTGCATTTACCCTAATTTTCAGCTCACCGCCTTTTATTTTTCTCAATTCTTTTTCTTCTCAAATTACTTTTTTGGCATCTATTTATTTTTATTTTACCCACTTCAACGCTCTTTCATTGTATTACTGATGTGCTATCAAAATACAACACTTTTGATGCTTAAAACTTGGAATTTTGTGTGTTCTTAATGCAATGTTAGTGAGTTTGATGTGTTTTTATGTTGTTTTGTAGGATTTCAAGGTTGGCACTATTTTTTGGGAAATATTTGCAGAAGTTGCTGAAAGTGATGACCCACGAGATACTTTACGGGCCGTAGAGTATTCTACGAGCCGTAAAGGGGGTCTCGTGGGCAATTCCAGTGAAGGGTATATTTCTGAAGTTGAGTTTACAAACATGCAGATGAGCCATAGAAGACTTTACATGTTGTAGACTACGTATCGTACCCTAAAGATTAGAAAGTTGAGACTTGCTAAAATTCCATCAAAAGAAACTCCCTACGGGCCATAGAATCTTATACGGGCCGTCAAGGGGTGCCGTAGAAGACAAGTCTAGAATTTAATCAATAGTTCACGAAAGCCCAACTATGAATCATAAACTGATATACGATCCCTAGAGTACCACGTAGAGCCAACCGGCTCAGTTATCCTAATTCATTTTGGATTTGTATTTTAAACACTATAAATAAGTATTTTAGGTTATTTTTCATAGAGAACAAAGGGAGAACAGTAGAAACACATTAGAGAGTTTGAGAAACACTTGTAAACTTTAATTTTCATATTCTAATTTCAATTTTGTGATTCTCATTTAAGAGTTGAATTTTCTTGTGCTTCATTATCTTGTGTAAGTGCTCATTTATGTTATTCAAATTCATAAGTCTTGCATTTATATTGATTATGAGTAGCTAAATCCACAACTAGGGTTGTGGGAACCATGAAGAACTAACAAGGCTAAACTGGATAATTCATAATTCTTCAAAAGTGTGCATTCATGTATTAATTAATTCTCTTCGTATTGAATGCTTTCTAATGTTGGCCAACATGAGAACCCGCCTAGTGTTACTGACTAGATCAAGGTAGTAATAAATAGGAAAAGATATTAATTTATAGGATTTGATCGATGTTTCTCGTCTAATCAATCGAACTGGGCCAAGGGGAGGTTGTACTGGGATAATAGGTAAGGGTTAGTAATATCACACTGTGGGGATGGACCAAATCACGTAGTGAAATTCGCCTCTCGCCTGGGCCAAAGGGTTTGTTCAACTTACCGTTCTGTATGCTACACATTGGAAAAGGATTAAATTATTTGGTAATATAGAGTAAGGGAATCATGGAGAACACAATATCTTAGTTTATCTTCATATTGGTTTAACACCTATTTTAGTTTAGAGCTACTTTTAATAGTTATTATAAACCCCTCCATCTTTTAGGGAGATAAGTTGGTTAATTAACTTGAGTTGCAATTGAATTCTTCTAAGTCTACCATATTCCCTATGAGATTTTCCCCTAACCTTGGTTAGGTTATATATCTTGACAATGACCGCTTTAGCCACAAAAAGGAGGTATAGCTTAGGCGACGTCAAGATTGTGGCACTGTTGCCGGGGAATATGGCTAGACTTGTCTAATTCAAGTAATTTGAGAATTAATCCTTATTTCCCTCATTTTACATTTTTTGTTGTTTTTGTTTTCTTTTAGTGTATAGGTGTAGTGTATGCCCAACATGCAAAGTCAAGGCATACCCTTGACTCCGTTTGACCCAGAGATCCAGAGAAGACTAAGAAGAATGGCCCAAGATAATGCAAACAACGCGAAAAATGCAACTCTGAACCGTAATGAGAATGAGAATGCAAACGATGACAACCCACCTCCTCTTGAGGACATTACTTCACAGCCATAGGACTTCAATGCCAGAACCTTATCAGTGGAATCAATATCAGTTGAACCCTTGGCTATGGAGGTTACTGGAAAGATTGTGTCACCATCGCTTCCGGCTGACACAAATTTCATGGTTTTGAGTGCTTGCTTCAGATGCTGCAGAACCACGGGCCGTTCGTGGGCCTACCATTAGAGGATTCGCATAGTCATCTACACAACGTTGCATTTGTTTGAAAGAGTGTAATGGGAACACAAAGTCTATCTATTGATGCTGTGGGATTGCGTGTCTTCCCATTATCTCAAACATGCAATGTAACGCTATGGCTATCTGAGTTCCCGTAGTGTTTGATCACCAGTTAGGCTGAGTTGCACAAGGCCTTTTTTAAGAGATACTTCCTGAGATCAAAGAAGCTCAAAGACCAAATCAATAACTTTGAGCAACTTCCTAGTGACTTGATCAGTACTACATGGGAGCAGTTCACAAAGTGCTTGAGAAGTGTCCCAGACCACAAAATTGTTGATGATACCTTGGAGGAGATCTTCTACCGTGTTCTAGATGAGAATAGTCAATCCTGTGCTGATACCATTATGGGGAACATATTCTTAGATCATCAATTTGCAAATATCACTGAAAGGATGGAAAGGATGGTCAAGACAAATCGTGCATGTGCCAAAGAGACAAGTTATCTACCAAAAGATTTTGTGCTGTTAGTATTGGTTCAGAGCAAGCTAAAATAAAGAAGAGATTATGCAAGAGCTTGCTTGAATCCATTCAGGTATGGATGTGATGATGAAGCAAAATTAGGAACTAGTTAATGCAGCTGTTCATCAGCCTCTGCGACCACCCATATATGATGATCCTTACTATGAGGAGTACACGTGCTTCATTGTTGATCAGACGGGGGGGTTTCTGGACTAACAACTAAGAGTCCAACTAGGACTATTGGCACAAGGGTCAAGGACATTAAGGTTAGAACTATAATCGAGATGGAGCTTTTAGAGACAACTATAGAGGTTACTATGATAGGAATTGGGGCCCAGACAGAGATGCATATTAGGGCCATAGTGATGGCTGCAAAATGGTCCTTATGTTCCACCAGACAACTGCGACACCTGTGCTAGTTGTTCCAAAATTGAGGAGATGTTTGACCGCCTGTTGAAGAAAGCTGAGACATAGGATAAGACTTTGAGGGGGATGAAATCTGACATCTCTAGCATAAATCTGAAAATCAAGTCTCATTCTATTGGTATCAAGCATCTTGAGCAATATTTTGGTCAAGTGTCAACTCAACACAACCAGCATCAGAGAGGTGCCCAGCAAGACAGTTCAGAACTCAATGAATGAAGGGAAGTCCATGGAGGTTACTATTCGTGGTGGCAAGAGTATTATTGATCTTCCCATGCCAGTAGATGAGAATGATATTTTAGAGGAGACAGTTGAGGTTAAGGAAAGATGATCGTGGCAAGGTTGGGGTGACTGATGCTGCAGAGGTGCAACAGAAGCTGAAGGCCATTCCTAGGCCTTCTCCTCCCTTCTCTCAAAGAGTTAAAAAGAAGGAGGAGGAGGGCATGTTCAAGCACTTTCTCTCCATGCTAAAATAACTCTCCATCAATATCCCTCTTATTGAGGCGTTGGAGAAGATTCCAGGGGATGCAAATATTATGAAGGACCTGGTACGAAGAAGCGCACTGTCAGTTAGAAGCTCTCCCAAGAGCTTCAATATTACAATGGAATTGCTACGAGGTCTTTGGTACAAAACAGAGAAGATTCTGACACTTTCACCATACCCTACACTATTGGAGATGTGGAGTTCTCAAGGGCATTGTGTGATCTCGGTGCCAGCATAAATCTAATGCCCCTTGCGATCTTTGAGAAGCTAGGGCTAGGAGCCCCTACTCCGATGAGCATGCGGTTGTTGATGGTTGATTGCACGATGAAGAACCTTGTGGGGATACCTTATGATGTGCTTGTTAAAGTTGAGAAATTCAAATTCCTCGCAGATTTTGTGAACCTAGATTGCGAAGTTGACTTCGACATCCCAATCATCTTTGGAAGACCATTCCTAGCCACTAGTTGAGCACTAGTGGATATAGAAGCTGGTAAACTCCAGTTTAGATTGAACGATGAAGAAGTTGTCTTCAGTATCTGTCAATTAATGAAGAGGCCAGATGATCTAAAGAAGGGGTTTGGACACTTGGTGAAGTCTGAGTAACCAACTTGTCCAAGTAGTGTTGTGATAATAAATCAATCGCTGCTTGAGAGGCAACCTAAGGTAGAGACTGACACTTAGGTGTCTAGGTATATCCTTTTTGACCCTGGTACTTTATTTTGCATTCTTTGTGTGAATTGAGGACCATGCACTACTCTTTCGATGGGGGTGTGGGTAGCTATAGACCTCAGTGAAGTCTGAGTAGCCTTGCCTATAACTATCCCAAATTTTGAATCATAAGGGTTTTCTTGCTTATGTTCTTTTTCCCCATGGATATTTAATTTCTGTTGAACCAGCATGTTTAGGATGTTTAGGTAGTACTGGTAGCATATAGTATTGATATCTATGACATATATGTGTTTTGTGCTTTTTTGTGAAAAAATGATATCCACCAAAGTTTTGATTAGTTAGTCTAGATAGCAATCAAGCATGTTTAATTATGTCAACAATGTTTGTTCTGATAAGTGAGGATAAAATTGAGATGAAAAGCATGGTCTGAAAGTTTGTGTTGATAGTGTAATCAGTGCCATGTGAGTGTCAGCTTAATTTCCTAAATTCATGTGTTGTGTATCAATTCAAAACTTACCCGGTTACTTTGATTTAGACTTTAGGTTAGTTTGTTAGGAAAGGATCTTAGGCCTTTGTTCATAACAGTCCACTTAGCTTAAATAAACAACCAAATGTGTGAAAAATCCTTTGATCCTAATGTTTGAGCCTGACATGTATCTTTTCTTTGTAAAAACCTAAGTGACCTAGCCTTATTAGATGCAAAATCCTGAGATTGGCCCTGGTCCTTCCTTAAACATTGTGCGCCTTGACAGAGGCAAAAGACCTAGGTTGAGGGTGGCTGGTGTAAGGGTAAAACACAAAATGAGGGAGAAAGTTAGTGATACATGGAAAAGGAGAAAAATGTGTACTGGGTGCAAGAAAAATGGGTGATGCCTCACCTGTGAATTAAAAAGAAAAATAAAGTGTAAATACAAGGCAAAAAGTTGGATAATGAGAAGAAAGCACCCAAAAAAGCTTGACATAGGAGAAAGGGAGAATGGAATGAAAAGTAATAGTGTTGGTAGGGAAATATTGTAGAAAAACCTAGTGTCAAGGAGGGCCTTTAGTTACTATGTTCCCGTAACATCATACGAAAGCTCCCTAAGCCTGTGTTATAAGCCTGTAGAGTCTTAAAGTGATCCTAGTCCAAGTAGTCAAAATTCATAGTCATGAGTATATTGGCAAACACATGGTATTGAGCATGATATATGAATGACTTTTGTGAGAGTGAGTAATTTTGCATAGTCCCAAGGATATATCTGAAAACATCAATGTGAGTGAGATATAGAACTTCTTTCTGTGAAGGCACTTGCATTGCACTGCTAACATTAGACTCATGCAGTAATTGTGGCTTGTTGATGGTTACCTTGCTTGTGATAGGTGCATTGTCACACGCATTGATCTGTGTTGGTTTGTTGGATATCTATCTCATTGTGTTTTGAAAAGTGGTATGGGTATCTGTTCTTAAGATTGATGAGAAGTATGCCATTCGGTTGAAGTCTGTGTGTTACTGTGCTGCTTATATAGGTCGAGTCCGTCGCTTGTGAACAAGTAATAATTTCAAGTTGAAGGTGCTGATGTGCTGTCAAAATACAATACTTTTGATATTTAGAACTTGGAATTTTGTGTGTTCTCAATGCGATGTTAGTGGGTTTGATGTATTTTTATATTTCTTTTGTAGGATTTCAGGGTTGGCACAATTTTTGTGCTAAGTGTACAGAAGTTGTTGAAAGTGATGATCCGTGAGACCCTTTACGGGCTATAGTATTCTACGAGCTATAAAAGGGGTTTATGTGCAATTCTAGTGAAGGGTGTATTTCTGATGTTAAGTCTACGAATATGCAGACAAGCCGTAGACTAAGTATCGTACCCTGAGGATCATAAAGTGGAGACTTGCTGAAATTCCATCAGATGAAACCTCTTACAGGTCATAGAATCTTATACGGGCCATAGAGGGGTGTCGCAGAAGACAAGTCCATAACTTTAGCAACAGTTCACGTAAGTCCAACTACGAGCCATAAACTGTTTTATGACACGTAGAGTACCTCGTTGAGCCTGCCGGCCCAGTTGTTCTAATTAATTTTGCCTTTGTATTTTAAACACTATAAATTGTTTTTTTATGTTATTTTTCATAGAGAACAAAGGGAGAATAGTAGAAACACATTAGAGAGTTTGAGAAACACTTGTAAACTTTAATTTTCATCTTCTATTTTCAATCTTGTGATTCTCATTTAAGAGTTGGATTTTCTTGTGCTTCATTATCTAGTGTAAGTGCTCATTTATGTTATTCAAATTGTCTTGCATTTACATTGATCATGAGTAGCTAAATCCACAACTAGGGTTGTGGGAACCATGAAGAACTAACAAGGCTAAACAGGATAATTCATAATTCTTCAAATGTGTGCATTCATGTATGAATTAATTCTCTTTGTATTGAATGCTTTCTAATGGTGGCCAACATTAGAACCCGCCTAGTGTTACTGACTAGATCGAGGTAGTAATGAATAGGAAAAGAGATTAATTAATAGTATTTGGTCGATATTTTTCATCTAATCAATCGAACTAGGCCAAGGGGAGGTTGTATTGGGACAATAGGTAAGGGTTAGTAATGTTACACTATGGGGATGTCCCAAATCACATAGTGAAATTTGCCTCTCGCATGGGCTTAAGGTTTTTGTGAACTTAAATAACCATTCTGCATTTTATACACTGGAAAAGGATTAAATTATTTCGTAATACTGAGTTAGGAAAAAACATGGAGAACACAATACCCTAATTTCTCTTCATATTGGTTTAACACTTGTCTTAGTTTAGAGTTACTTTTAATAGTTATTATAAGTGTTTTTTTAAGCAAATATACAACTTTCACCCCATAAATTACACTTTAAAATTTATTTATCAAAATACCAAAAAAACACACTCTTTTTCATTTTCCAACACTATTATATCACACCACACACCATAATAATCACACTCAAAACACTCTCTCTCCTAAATTTGTAAATAAAGTTGGTATTTTATATAGTATTTTTTAATGAATTCGGTAGGGCATGTAATTTTTATCCCCAAACTTGTTATTTTTGAAAACTGCCCTTATTATAAAACCCCCCTTTTGGGGAGATAAGTTGGTTATTTAACCCGAATTGCAATTGAATTCTTCTAAGTCTATCATATTCCTTGTGGGATTCGACCCTAACCTTAGTTAGATTGTATATCTTGACAACGACCGCTTTAGTCTAAAAAAGGAGGTGTAGCTTGGGAAACATCAATTACTATGCTTGCTTCCCCGTCTTGTTGTGATTACCTTACAATAACCACCGTCAACTTAGGCCTTTAGCCTGAGTTGAGGTACACGATATCCAACCTATGAACCAGGACCACTTTTGGTAGTTACCCTCAACTCAGGCATTTTGCCTGAGTTGAGGTGCACAATATTCAAGTAGGGACCATAGCCAGTTTCAAGTTATACATACAAAAAGGTTTGGTTACTCAGGTATTTACAAAGAAGATTTACATGTAAGGCTCAAATATTAGGATCAAGGGATACATAATGCATTTGGTTGGTTAATTTTTGCTTAGTGGACTAATATGAACAATGTCCTATGATCCTTTCCTAACCAACTAACCTGCCGTCTCAGTCAAAATAACAAGGCAAGTTCTGGATTGAAACACAATATAAAATCTTGCAATAATTCTCACACACACTTGGCACTAAATACACTATCAACGTAGACTCTCAAATCATGCTTTTTCTTTATCACAATTAAGCCCTATCTTGTCAAAACGAACACTGTCAATCACTAATTCTACATGGTTGTCGTCAAAACTACCTAACGATACATCATCAATCTAAAAAGCTGATGGGTATCATTTTTCACCATAAACTAATATATGCCATAGATATTACTACAGTATGCTACTAGTACTACTTACACATCCTAAACGTGTTGGTTCAATAGAAATTAAATGTCTTTAGGGAAAGAACACAAGCAAGAAAACTTCGTGGACTTAAAAATTAGGTTAGGTATAGGCCTTGTTACTTAGACTTCACCGAGGCCTGTAACTACCCACACCCCATCAAAAAATACTTAAATTGTCCTCAATGCGACAAAATAAACCAAAAGATAACATAGGGGTCAAAAAGGGACATACCTAGGCATCTAGGAGCCAGTGTCAGTTTGTGTCTCACCACCCTCAATCTGTTGGGTGGTCCCGGCTGTAGTGGCGGCATGTCCCGAGGGTCCTACACCCCTCACTAGCTCCTGCTCTCGTGCACGTCAAAATATCTAATCCTCAATAGAGGCTCATCTCGCTGCCTCCATATGCTCACTCTCCAGCCTTGTAGCCTCTCACCTGGCATTGTTAGGGTCATCATCATTAGTACGATGCCTCTTCCTCGAGGTGCGAGCTAGGGATGTCATCAAGAAATAAGTCCACCAATTGTGTAGTAACATCAGACATAGGAATCACCAAAGGTGCTGAAGTCGCTATCCTTATATCCATGTGAAGCTGTTGGATCTCTGTCCAGATGGTTGTAAGATCTGGAATCTGGGTCAATACAAGGAAGTCCTCCATGTGACTCTCACATGCATACATACGGTGCATCTACACGACCATAAAATAATACTAGTTTCTTCTTAATGATGGTCGTAAAACGCTCCTGTAAGAGCTCCTCAGACTCAACAGTGGCCTTGCAAATCCAAGGCTGAATCTGCTGCAATAACAGAGCCAGTTGGGACTCAATGCAAACCTGTCTTTGTACCAGAGCGTGAATAGACTCTACGGACACGTAGACCACACCTATAGTGTGAGGACGTGTTGGTTAGACCTCTATGCAAATTTGCAATTTGAAAGGGGCTTCCCTTTATTTAGGGTTGCTTCGGTGATAGTAGCAGCATGAGAGACAATGAATTCTCGATCCAACGCCATGGAATACTTCGCCGGTAGTGCTGATAACCAGTCTAATCTATCTCAAGTCATGGTGTCATGCAACATGGGTGCACTGTCAAATCCAAAAGTGACTATTTGTGTCCCCTTATATATTGTCTGGGCATGTCGACCCTTGTCATCATGCAGGATGTCCTCTCTATATATCTCCTACATGCCTTTGACGCACTATTGTCTAGTTAGTCCGATAGCATGAACTCATACAGGGGCAAACCTACACAACTGCACAAACTCTGACCCTGGCTCCTCATCTAATCTAGACCCATCTCTATCTTAGGAGCCTAATCTTGATCCCTCTCTGGAGTATGAAATCTGGATAGAATTGCTCCTCTGTGAGCCCCCTCCTTAGATTGGGGGTATGGTGTAGCAGTCGGTGGCTAAGCTGGCACAACTATCTGGATGCTGCCCTAGTACATCGTATCTCAATGTACTCATTAGGATGGACTATGAGATCCTTAATAGAACCACTGGCCTCAGAGTATGTAGGTTCGTTGCGGAGTCTATTTTGCATAGTCTCTATGTTGTCTCGCTTTGACAGGGAGCCATGGTACCTTAAAACACAATAATACAAGCATACATTTGTCCCAAGAACGCAAAAATAAAAAAAATCAAACAAAATTATTCATAGAAGAACTTATGAAGGCTCGCCTATGAGCCGTAGAATAAACTACGGGCCGTAGAAATCCTTCGTAATAACAAAGCATAGTATTATTTAGCTACTGGATATGCATTTACAGATCCAGTCATGATCCTAGAATGAACTATGAATCGTAGACAAGGACATAGGTACAAAGTCAGAAGATCCATTTTGCAGGTGTTGAAAATAATGAACCCTGTTTACAGGCCGTAGCTTAAACTACGACTTGTAAACAAGTTTTTCTTATTAAGTTTTTGGAAATTAGAAGTTGCCGATTCAAGCCTATGAAAGGCAACTACGGTCCAAGGATGAAACCATGGGCCAAACAAGACCACCATAACCATTGAAGGCTAGCAACTGATTTCCTAAGTCAACAATTCAATTCCAATACAAGCAATAGATGACTAAAAACTCAGCGAATTCTCAATCAATGAACAAGCACATAGATAGAGTCACAAAACATGGTATACCAAACTCAACAACATTGAAGTCAATAGCAAATCAAACATAGTTAAGTACTCTCTCCATGTATTCGCCACAACCAACCAACCTAAAATTCAAACACGAATAAATTACTACCCTACCCCTCATTACCTATTTAGTCAACGGGACACAACATTCCCTCCACCGCCTAATTTGATTTATTCCATATGGATCACACAGTGAGAAAATTTTATATTCTTCCAACGGACCTAGTTCCACTACCCCCACTTAATCATTATACCAAGAATAAATTATTTCCCATACACTACATGCATTTACATCACTAAGAACCCAAAATCCATACCATGTGATTCAACACATCAGTGAGTGTACAAGACAATAAATCAATTAGGCATGAGATCATGTATCAATAAATTTTCAATGCCAATAGCCATGAGCACACATAGTCAATCACAATCTAGTATTTCAATCACCTTAGGGCAAGAAAATCAACAAGTTCAACACCCATCTCATTCTAAGTTAAATTAATCCAGAAATTCGAAGGGCGTATAGAGATACATACCAGAATTGCAGAAAAATAGTCAAGTAAATGAGGAAGAGAATAGTAGAGGATCCCTAGGGTACCGCCAAAACAGTGTTCAGTGACCGAAACTTTCTAAAAAAAATGGTGAAGGTGGTCGAAATCGATCAAAGAGGAAGAAGAAAGGGATAGGGTTCTCGATTTTTGAGAAAATTTTGAGAAAAGTAAGGGATAATTTTAATTACTCCTCTTTTATTCAATTTACCAGGTCGGGTATAAGTGGGACTTTAATCCTAAAAAACCCCAATTACGGGCAATATTGTTCTACGACCCATAAGACTTTGTATCGTGGTTTCCAAGTCTGACTTTTTAGGCCCTTGATATTATAACTCCACCTATGAGTCGTAGAATGTTCCACAACCCATAGGTTGGGTTTCGTAAGTTACCCTAACACTTAGTAAAATTTTCAAAAACATACCTAGGATCTGCAAACCCCTTTCACGGCCATGGTTATTTCTAGAACCATAAAGTTGGCTCATGGATTAAAGCGCACAAATTTCTGCTCACTAGAAATGGTTCTGTGGATAGTTCCATGGGATGTGGTTTAAACTATGAATCGTAGACTAACACATAGAACCAACCTTTCTCAGTGTTTTTACTGGTTTGTTGCCTCAATCCTATTCTCGCATATTCTTAGAAAACTAAACTGTTACCCATAATTTTCTGCTCTATGAGTCCATAACTACAACAAAAACATGAAAACTTTGATAAATATCTTGGGTTTCCTCCCAAGTAGTACCTGACTTATTATCGCGACACGACTTAGACTACTTGGCTACTTAGACTTTACCAAGCGTCCATACTTTCACTGTCTGCACTTCATCAACATTGCCAAAGAATGGTTTGATTCTTTGGCCATTCACCTTGAACCTCGTGCCATTCACCTTGAACCTCAATAGCCCTATCGTTGAAAACATGTGTGACTTAGAAGGGTCCCAACCATTTGGACTTGAGTTTTCCAGGAAACAACTTCAACCTTGAGTTATATTGTAAAGCGAAGTCTCTTGGTGCGATGTTTAATGGCACGATCATGTTGCAACGTCATCATTTGCTTGTACATGACTGAGCTCTCATATTCCCTCAAATAAAACTCATCAAGTTTGTTGAGTTGGCTCATTCTTGAATTTGCCACATCACTCCAATCGAGATATAGCTTTTTGAGTGCCAATATCACCTTGTGCTCAAGCTCTACAAGTAAGTGAAAAGCTTTCCCAAAAATAAGTTTGTAAGAAGACATATCTATGGGAGTCTATAATATTGTCCAGTATGCGCATAATGCATTATCAAGACTTCACGACTAATCTGTCTGGTTTTCATTCATAGTATTAGATAGAATCTTTTTAATCTCTCTATTAGACACCTTAACTTGCCCACTCGTCTATGGATGGTAAGCAATTGCCACTCTGTGTTTAACCCCATACTTTTCAAGGAGACCCTTGAACAAACTATTGCAAAAATGGGAACCTTCATTTCCGATGATCACCCGAGGATTTCCAAATCGAGAGTAGATATTTCTTTTGAGGAATGTCGTGACACTTTTACCACCATTGTTTGGAAGCGCCAGCACTTCAACCCATTTTGAGACATAGTCCACAACAACCAAAATATATGTGTTCCCATAAGAACTGAAAAACGGCTCCATGAAGTCTATCCCCCAAACATCAAACAACACAATTACCATAATGGGATTTACAGGCAGCTCATGCTTTTGGGAAATACCACCTTCTCCCTAGCACTTATCAGAAGCTTTAGGATAATCATGGGCATCTTGGTGGATGGTTGGCTAATTGTGGCCAAACTGCTAGTTCTTATACACTATTTGGATTCCACTATGATGCCCTTTTACCAATGATGAATGTCAAACTTCCAAAATGCTCATCATCTCCACCCTAGGAACACAATGACGAATAATCACATCTGCACAAACACAAAACAAATATGGGTTATCCCCAAAAATATTCTTCACATGAAACATAAACGTACGGTGCTTGTAAGAAGTCAAGTTCAGTAGCACAACATCACTAACTAAATAGTTTGCATAATCTGCGAACAATTGTATCAAATCATGAGATGCTTCCAATGCTCTCTCATTAGAGAACTATCATCTATCTCCACCCCATCGTCAAACTTTTGCATGGCCTTGCCCTCAAGTCTGGATAGGTGGTCTGCAACTTGATTCTCTATCCCCTTTCTTTCAATCACCTCAAAATTAAACTCTTGGAGAAGAAGTACCCATCATATCAATCTTGATTTTGCATCCTTCTTCATCATCAAGTACCATAATGCTAAGTGGTCAGTATGTATAATGACTTAGGTTCCTAAAAGATATGATATGAAATTCTCGAACGCAAAGACCACTACGAGTAACTCCTACTCGGTGAAAGTGTAATTCTTATGTGCTGCATTTAGGTCTTTTCTAGCGTAGTAATTGGGATGATGTATCTTCTGTTTGTGCCATCCCAAAACCCACACCAAATGTGATACCACTTGCATCACACATAATCTCTAAGGCCAGAGTCCAATTTAGAGCAACTATGATAGGCGTCAAAATCAACCTCTGCTTCAACCCCTCGAATACTTTCAAACATGCATCAGCAAACACTAACTTAGCATCCTTATCAAGTAGCCTGCATAAGGGATGTGCAATCATTGTGAAGTACTTTATGAACTGCCCTAGAAGCTTGCATATCCCAAGAAACTTCTCACATCTTTAATAGAGATAGGTGGAAGAAGCTTCTAAATAACCTCAACTTTAGCTCTATCAACCTCTATACCTTTCATAGAGATCCAGTTTCCTAACACAATACCTTCCTTTACCATGAAGTGACACTTTTCCTAATTCAGGTAAAGATGACATTCTTCACATCTCCGAAGCACATCATGCAAATGCCTCAAGAAATCATCAAATGAGTCTCCAAAAAAGATGAAGTCATCCATAAATACCTCAACAATGTCCTCAACCATATTGGAGAAGATAGACATCATGCATCTCGTGAATGTGGCCGGCACATCACACAATTCGAATGACATCCTCTTGAATGTGAAGGTACCATAAGGACATGTAAAAGTCATTTTCTCTTGGTCCTCTAGAACAACAAAAATATGATTGTAACGTAAATAACCATCAATAAGACAGTACTAGCCTTTACCTGCCAAGCTATCTAGCATCTAGTCTATGAATGATATTAGGAAGTGATCTTTCCCTATCGATGCATTGAGTTTGAGATAGTCCAAGCAAACCCTCCAACCTATGACTGGTCTTATGGGAATCACCTCATTGCTAGCATTTGGAACCACAATGGTACGTCCCTTCTTTGGAACACACTAAAACGGACTCACCCATTCACTGTCAACGATCGAATATATCACACCTTCTTCCAACCATTTAATGATTAACCTCCTAAATCAGTGGGTTGAGACATCTTTGGTGCTTAATACTTAGCTTATAAGTTGAATATTGTGAGTGCATATGCTAGATGGGTTGCCAATGATGTCTATAATTGTCTATCCAATAGACCTTTTGAATTATTTCAGTATCAAAACTAATGCTTTCACCTGTTCGTCATTAAGATCTACAACAAGAATAACAAGGAAAGTGTTGTTAGTATGCAAAAACACATACTTCAGGTAGGCCCAAAGAGCCTTCAATTCCAACACTGATGGCTCCTTATTGGATGGTCGAGTAGGTGGGGAGTTATGATTTTTTAAGTGCAATGACCAGACCTAGGGGCCAAGTTGTCACACGGCGAATAAGACACCCGAAGATAACTCACCTAAGCCATCTTACATATCATAAGCATTTATAGCCATAAAATGCTAAGATGAAATAGAAAATTCGGGGAAACGGGGCTAAGGGTCACAACTCAAAAATCATAAAGGAATATAAGAATTGGATACCATCATAACATTTGTCCAACAATACCTCTAACATAAGCTTGGCAGGGGATAAGACATGTTCAAGCTCACCCTCAAATATATACATTGAAAAAGAAACATACAATTAGAAACCAAAATGTCTTATACATCAATCTAGAAAGAAAACTAGGTTATTATCCCGAACTAGAGGACTCACCAAATCTTGTCTTCAATGATCCAAAGCTAGCTACGTGGAGAATATCAAGGAGCACCGATCACTACATGGTTAAATCATGTAGGCATAGGAGTATGCGTTAGTACAATGCATGACATGGAAATAAATGATGAAATAGTTCATACTAAGTCTCATGTTAAGATCATACATTTACAATGGCATTGGTAAGTCATAATCAAACAAATATCATTCAAACATAAAGAGGAAACTTTAGAAAGTAGTCAATAATATACATGGATTAGCATAGTCATGAATAAGGAAATCATATAAACTTGGAACATGCATGCATGTGATCATTGAAACATTTTACTTTAGCCATAGAACATGAAATAATGCATATGAGAAATAAAGGACTTACCCTTATTCGAGTGCATGATAAGACACACAGTCTTAGAATAGTGAGAAAACACATGTTTTTATGAATAATTAAAATATTAATATCCTTGGGTGAACAATACATCACTTTATATAAAAGACTATTTTATTATGAAAGAAACATTAGTAATCATAATGAAGACCACCTTGTAATCATAATGAAGACCACCTTACTTACTTGAAGATATAGTCATATACCTTTAGGAGAAATACCATTTGAACTTGAAATAATGAGTCATAGGGACTTTAAAACACCTTTGGACATAATATTAAGGAACCATTTTAATTTATCATAAGAAGACATCTTGGTAACATGAGGAGAACTTAAGCATATGTGAGAGCACCCTTTAACTAACATAAACCATGTGAGCTAACCATAGAGTCCCGATATTTCCCCTACACCAGAGAAAGGGGGAGATCACTTGCCAAGGTGACCTCCTAAGAAGCCTAAGTGGATCCACTAAAGGTTTGCTATTGAGCAACATATACTATTGGTTGGTCTAGAAATCAACCTCTACTAGCGGGTGATTCCTATTTCTTATGGTGGCACATAGTTATTGGATAATGGGATTTACTAACAGTATCATGTCTCTTCTAACGGGGAGCTTTTGTATCCATCCCAAGGTCCCCTCGGTGCTAAGTAAACTCTCATGGAATAATCATAAGTACAAAACATAGAGTCATTATTAGAGAGGGACCATAACAAACATATAAGACCAAGAACTTACCGTACGGGAACACCACCCTTTTCAGAAAATTCTCCATATACACCTTATGGAAACACCACCCTTTTCAAAAAATGCTCCATATACACCTTACAGGAACACTACCTTTTTAAGAAAATGCTCCATATACACCTTACGAGAACACCATCCTTTTCAGTTATCGTATGTTGAGGACCTTATGGGAACTTACACTTTTCAATATTCATTTTACATGTGCCGTACAAGAACACCACCCTTTTTGGCCAGTCATCATAAGGATAACTCCTACATCTTGGCTAAGTCTCTACTATTGGGTAGCATCATCATCACATCCCTCTACTAAGGGGTCATCATTTCATATCCCTCTACTAACGGATCATCATAGTCTCATGATCATAACTAGGTCGGGACTCACATTTATTTATTCATTCATTTTTGACTCCAATGAGTTTAGTCCGAAATAACATATAGGAAAGAGTATGGTCATGACATGTATAAACTTGCATATCATAAAGATGATTTCCAAAAATACATAGTTTTTATATAACTTCATATCATTCAAAGAGCATGTCATGTCATGAGATATCTCATGATTCAATGCACTAATACATGTAAATTAGCTTTAAGATCTTGAAACTTGAAGGAAATGTGCATACTCATATGCATCCATGGCAACCAACCCATACTTAAAATAACCCAAAACCAATTCACAAACCCATTACTTGAGATCAATGAGATACATGAGTCAATACTCCAATTCATGAAATTAATATGATTTAGACTTTATTCATATATATATATATATATATATATATATATATAATATAAAACATGAAATTAAGTAAAATCAAGCAACCCTCCGTCAACTTCATAGCCCAAAATTTCATAAGTAAGGAAGAATCATAAATAGCAATGGAATCATGAAAATTACTAGTTATCCATGTATGAGAGTAGTAGGATTCACCAATTTAAAGGATAATTTAAGGAACCCATATCATCAACTTCATATCTCCAGACTCCCTAGCTTCCATAATATAGGAATTTAAGACATAACATCATTTTACATGTGCCGTACAAGAACACCACCCTTTTTGGCCAGTCATCATAAGGATAACTCCTACATCTTGGCTAAGTCTCTACTATTGGGTAGCATCATCATCACATCCCTCTACTAAGGGGTCATCATTTCATATCCCTCTACTAACGGATCATCATAGTCTCATGATCATAACTAGGTCGGGACTCACATTTATTTATTCATTCATTTTTGACTCCAATGAGTTTAGTCCGAAATAACATATAGGAAAGAGTATGGTCATGACATGTATAAACTTGCATATCATAAAGATGATTTCCAAAAATACATAGTTTTTATATAACTTCATATCATTCAAAGAGCATGTCATGTCATGGGATATCTCATGATTCAATGCACTAATACATGTAAATTAGCTTTAAGATCTTGAAACTTGAAGGAAATTTGCATACTCATATGCATCCATGGCAACCAACCCATACTTAAAATAACCCATAAACCAATTCATAAACCCATTACTTGAGATCAATGAGATACATGAGTCAATACTCCAATTCATGAAATTAATATGATTTAGACTTTATTCATATATATATATATATATATATATATATATAATATAAAACATGAAATTAAGTAAAATCAAGCAACCCTCCATCAACTTCATAGCCCAAAATTTCATAAGTAAGGAAGAATCATAAATAGCAATGGAATCATGAAAATTACTAGTTATCCATGTATGAGAGTAGTAGGATTCACCAATTTAAAGGATAATTTAAGGAACCCATATCATCAACTTCATATCTCCAGACTCCCTAGCTTCCATAATATAGGAATTTAAGACATAACATCTTTTACATGGAATTAAACATTATTTCATAATAATACGGGCTAACAAACATCAATAAATTCATAATATAAGCATTTGGAATCATTCAAATCAATCCAACATGATTTTTGTAAAACCCTAACTAGTATAGTCATGAATTATAACTCAATATTCATCATACACTATAATATGCTACTAATATACATCATATGACTAGGAATGCATCATAAAATCCATATTCAAATCATTTTCTCAAAACTTCACAACACACAGAAACCATGGGTCAAATTTAAAGTAAAGAAACTTGAGTTTTGTGAGGGGAAGGGCTTCATAAATCAACTTTGCATACCTTAGGCAAATATGTATGGCAGAAATCCCAATTTTGGTGAAGAAACCCGAAACCCTAGACTTTTCTTCAAAGGAGGACCTTGGGGAACTTGGAGGAATTTAGGGCTTGGTTAGAAGGGGATAATTTTTAAGAATAAGGGCTATTAGGGGAGCTTTAGACTCATGTTGGGTGTGCAGGAAGTCAAAACGATGTAGTATTAAGCTTAGGGTGCAAGGAAAGGTCAAAAACATCCTTTTTAAAATTGGCCAGACAGTTTCCACGAAAGCCCATTTACGGGTCGTAAATCAATCCATGGCCCGTAGAGTGGGTCATATAAACTGGCAGCCTGATAGTGTTTCACTAAAATAGGCATAACCTTTTAATCTGAACTCCAAATGAGGTGAAACCAGTTGCATTGGAAATATAATTGAAAGAGATTTCATTTGGTAGGTTATGCAGAATCTAATTTGATATGTTCCAAGAGATATGAAGATTTGAAGTTGACACATATATAAACTCATGCTAAAACTTAGCGATTGGCATCATTTGCACTTGACTTGATGGGAGAGGGGCTTGAAATTGCACGAGGGATAACGGAGGGGATAGATAAGGCTGCTAAGGGTTAAAAGGAGTAGGAAATACGCTTAATGAATCCAGAAGTTCAAACCACAAGAGCCATTGTATGGGCCGTACAAAGAAACACCACTTGTACGGTTGTCCATAAGAAAAGATTCAGAAACCCTTGTTTTTGGCCCCAAAATCATGAACCATCTTACGAGTTGTATAAGGACTTATAGTTTGTGGTTAGACTCATAGAGTCCTTCCACACTTACCCAAATTTTCTTATTCTTTTGGCCTCATTCTACGAGACTACTTATGGGTCATATCCCTTTCCACGAGCCGTCTTATAAGTCGTACATTGAATCCCTAAAAATCTCAAATTTCACCAAATCTGACTTAAATCCACAAGCATGACTTACGACCTATGGAACTTCTTACATCTTTTACAACCCCTCGTAACAACTGGCACTTCAAAAGTTTTTCTTAGGACTCTTTTCTAGCATTTTTTTACTTCTCATAGGTGAGACCTTACATTAAGTGTAACTCAAGCTTGAGTTGGTGCCTATGATAACCATGTGCTACAAGTGCCTCTAACTGTCTCGTCATAGTTTGGAATGCCGTCACTCTTAAAGTTCATTAATATACTCAAGAGTTTTGACATCCAGTCGCTCCTCAATTGGTACCTCATATTGAATTTCATTAATGCTCTCAATAACAACTTTTAGATCATTAGGCCTCTTCATGGACTAGAAAACATTGAAGATAACTTCTTCGTTATTCAATCTAAACTTGAGGTGACCTGAATTCATATCCACTAATGCTCACCCAGTGGCTAGGAAAGATCTTCCAAAGATGATTAGGACGTCAAAGTCAACTTCACAATCAAGTATCACGAAGTCTGCGGAGAATATGTAATTCTCAATTAAGACTAGAATGTCATAGAGTATACCCACAGGCTTCTTCACAGTCCTGTCTACAATCAACAATCACATTAAATTTAACGTGGGGGCTCCCAAGCCCAACTTGAACACTACAAGAGGCATTAAGTTGATGTTGGATCCCAAGCCCAAGTTGAATGCTTTGGGATCCTCCTTTTTCTGCACCACGGACCTTTTGCAATTGCTCCATAATGGTGAAGATCATGAGCAAGCTCTTGTGTCAATGTCTGCATTTTAGTAACTAGGTCCTTTATGAACTTAGCATACTTGGGTATTAGCTCTAATGGATCAATGAGTGGAAGATTGATAGAAAGATCCTTCAACATGGAGATGAAATTCTGAAACTTTTCCTCCTCATTCTTCTTCTTGAGTCTTTGATGGAAATGTGTTAGAGTCCTGGGTATGGGTTTCAACTTCCTTGGAGGTACCACTTCGTCGCTCACCCCATCCTTGGCCTTGTCATTCCTAGCTTCAGCATTCTTGCTTTCTACCATCTTCTCATAAACCTCACCATCAATCATCAACATTGGTGGGGTAATTATATGCTTACCACCTCGTGTAGTCACTACCTATCATTATTTGTGTTTTGCACTAAATTGCTTGGAAATGTACCTTTCTGGTATTGGTTCAACTATGTAGACATCTGACCAAATTGCTGCTCCAACTTCTTAATAGCCCCACCGTGAGACTCAATCTTCTGATTAATACTTGATATGTTATCTTTCATCCCCTTCAAGGTCTCATTTTGTGCATCAGCCATATTCAACAACATGTCAAACATCTCTTCAATCCTCGAACAACTATCCCTAGAATTATGATTTTCTAGTGGCACATATGGTCCACTTCTATACCCATCACTGCAAGCTGATCACCGTCTCGATCTTGTCCCCTATTGTTATCATAGTATCAACCTCGATTGTTGTCTCTATATGCATAATCTCTATTATAGTTCCGACCTTGATTCCCTTGACCTTAGCGCCAATAGTCCTGATTGGACCCTTGGGTGTTGGTCCAGAAACTCCCCATCTGATCAGTCTCAAAGCAATTATCCTTCTCATAACATAGCTCCTCATACATGGGTGCTCTAGGTGGTTGATGACTGACTGCATTTAGCCTTTCTCGATTTCAGTTCTTCAGCAACTCAACATTGGCTCTAATATGAGCTAACTCTTGCAATACTTCCTCACTGATTTTTGCCTTCTCTAGATTTGTACTACTTGAGAAAGAGCTCTTTGTCATAAACTTCTTTCTTATGCCCCATGCATGATTTGTTTCCAGTTATTGAGCCACATATATGAAAGTGCAATCCAGGAAGAATCCTCCTATTATGATATCAACCGTTGCTTTGCAATTATCATCTAACGCCCTATAGAAGATTTCCATTAAGGAATCACTAACAATCTTGTGGTTCGGAACACTTCTCAAGCATTTAGTAAATCTCTCCCTAGTAGTACTTATAGAATCACCAGGAAACTGCTTGAAGTTGTTAATCTGATCCTTAAGCTTTAGCTCCTTCGACTTGGAAAAATACCCCTCAGAAAAGGCTTTTTGCATTTCTGCCCATGTAGTGATAGAACTCAATGGAAGTTCACATAATCATATTGTTACTTCACCTATGAAAGATAATAGTAATACAAAGAGCCCAATGACATGCATGGACAAATTTTGATTTCCCATCATACTCTTACAAAAGAAGACGACATTGTATAGATGGTTATCGGATCCTCTGTTGGTAGGTTTAAAGACAACCCTCTATGCTACAACATCTATAGTAACCCACTCGAGATGACAAACTTGGCATCTTTTCATAGAGGAGGCAACACGTCAAATCCTGTTATTTTATCGCTTTTCCCATTCATTACCCCCTTAATTAAGTAAGTAAGAATAAGATGAGTTCTAGCATTTGCAACCATTCACAAACATTCAAAATGAAGAGATAAATAATACATGCAAGAGCACTTTCCAAGCATTAGAAATTACTTAGTTTTACTTTTTTAGTTTTTCATGGTTCCCACAACCTTAGTTGTGGATTCAGCTACTCATGTTCATTATAGATGAGAGAATCATGTCATGAATTTGCATAATCAAACACTTACAATGAATAATTGAAGAACACAAAATCTGAAATCTTCACAAGAACCACAATACTATAATTCGAAGATAAAGTCAAAAGTGATCCACAAGAAATCTCCAAGAACAAAGTAACAATCTCAAATCTAAAGCTCTGAAAGTTTTATTTGCTCTCTCTATCTAAAAAAATCTAAAAACCTATTTATAATAAAATAAAACCAAATCCTAAACGAAATAGAAAAACTGAAATGGAGGCCTTTGACGAACATAGTTATAGGACTGTAGTTGCATTCACAACCCGTAGACTAGCTTGGTAGATTGCATTCTTCAAAAACTATCTTTTATCTATAAACCCTTCCTAAGGATCGTCTTCTAACTTATGGCCCATAAATGGTTTCTTCTGGTAACTCTTCAGCAACTATACATAATCTCTGATTCTCAAGGCATAAACTGATGTATGGGTTGTCAAATGGTCTATGACCTATCCTAATAACACATAGTTTCAACTTCTGAAAATTAGACCTTCACTAGATCATATCTATAAAACCAATTACGGCTCATGGAATGAACCACAGATCATAGAAGGTCCCAAAAAAACACAAGAAGCTATAGTCTATTAAATTTGGCCTAAAAACTTCCCACCTCCTGAAATCCTTCAACATCACATAAAACACAACAAACCTACTAACATTGCTTTGACAACATATAAAATTATAAGTTTAAAGCATCAAAAGTGTCATATTTTGGTGGCTAAACTGTATATTCCCCTTCTCCTAATAGAAGGAGTTCATTGGGATTTTCCCAATTGAAGTTGGATTCCAAGTAGTAGCTTGCTAGGTCTTATATGTCGGTTATGATCTTTTCCCATAAGTAAGATGTAAAGAAGTTATATTTCATGCACATTTTCATTATAACATACTCATGCATGTCATATTGAGCTTATATTTGACTGTATATGATTATGCATCTTGTTTATGAAGCTTAATATATATTTATTATTGCATTGCACCCCATATACTAGTATATTCCATGTACTAACACATACTTTTTGCTTACATGATCTAACTATGTAGGGATCAGAACTCCTATTCATCCTCTTCCATGTCGCTAGATTGGTTTGTGAAGATTATTGAGTGTTGACTCCTCTATTCTGGGGACAATATTTGATTTCCATTTTGCTTTTGTTGAGACTTTATTTAATTTTACTTTGTACTTTTAGGATGAGCCCAGGACTTGTCTTGCCCCCGTCCTGACTCATGTTTTAGAGATATTGTTGGATACTATGCTATATACCTATTATGAGATGTTGAGCTTTTGCCAAACTTATCCTTTACTCCATATCCTCTATGTGTTTCCATTTGATATTGTTGATATTGATGAGATGGAGTTGATCTTTCTAAGTCTCTACTTCCTCATAGCTTGAGTCATACTTACCCTCCCCTTAGTTTTGCTTGCTATGTGATCATGTAAATCCCTTTCCCTTAATTGTCCCCATAGCACGAGTCTAAAGCCCCGATTTTCCTTAGACCTATTTGTTGATGCTTATTTTATATACCTCAATCATGGATGTGCAAAGGACATACTAAGAGGCTTATTTGGGTTGCCTTTGGGTTTCCCATTTACCATGTCGCACGTAGGCCCTAGGCTTAGGTTGTGACAAAAGTCTATTACATAAGGATGATAACAAACATTTTTGAGCATCCACGTTTGCAACAAAACATTGCATCCCTCAAAATTATCCTTTCCATTCTTGCACCTTATTAGGGCATAGTAAATATCTACTAGAAAAATTGGAAATAGAATGATGTTTGGCTTTTCTTGAAAGCTGGAACAACTGCAGCCTAGTTTCTGTCAAATGAATGCGACCACGTTTATGTCAATCTTCCTTCCCCTTTTTGAGAATACCATAATCCCAAAGAAAGCCACTACAAATTCATCATAATTGTGCTTTTACAAATGCATCATAACTGTGCTTTTCCCTAATCTGGCGGCATCCACTATTATGGAGTTGTTTTTCATAAAAATGAAAATCCATCTTTTCGGCCATAGATTTTGTAAAGAAAATCTAAATGAACCCACGCATGCTTTAGAAAATCCATTTCTACTTTATAGATGTGCAACAGTTCCAAAAATCTTCCAGCACTAATATACTTAGTGTCACGACCAAGACCTAGGGTCTAGGAGTGTCATGGTGAGTGGGGACCCGAGAGTCCTCAAATAAGCCTCAAAGTATCTCAATTGACATCATCAATTCGGAAGTGTACTCAAATGATAAACACATCATTCTAAGGGACGGGAAAGTACAACTCACACTATGGGGATATCATAGGAAAATGGGATTTACATGGATTCACATAGCACGTAGCACATAAAGACAAAAGGACAGCTACGTATGACTCATGCTATAGGGGCAATTCAGGACCTAGGATCTTTCGCATCATATCATACCATCAAGTCATAAAACTCATAACCAAAACACATAACAATATTCAATGGGTAACCAAGCCATAATATAATCTCTAACATAGCACTAAACATATATAATTAAAGGAGTTTACATGATATCCAACAATGCCTCTAGTCATAAGATAGACATACCCCAGGCTCCCCCTCGATTATAAATAATATGACAAAAACACTATGGGTAGAGGATAGGTGGCTTGCCCTTGGAAAACAGGACTCACCAAAACAAGCAAAACTTGAAATTAGAGCCTAAACGCCATGCGGTTGATAGATGTACACCTCGGTCCCTACATGGTGAGATCATGTTGGCAAAAGTATGCATTAGTACATTTGAATGTACTAAGTATGCGAGCATACAATGCGTATGACTTACCAAACCTGCGTTCAATGTTAGATGACAAGGGCACATAACATCTAAAGGGTCATATATCCAAAGAAGAGTAGTATACATTATGCCATGAAGTCCATGATGCATGAAATTTTATAATGCTCATATATAGTGGGGATGGACCATAACCGACAAATCAAACTCATGTGAGATATTACATGAATTAGTCCGATAAAGACCTCCCATCGGTAGGAGAAGATTACTTGCCAAAGGTAATCTACACCACACCTTACAACCTCGTCTTTTCGATGGATAGTCACCTTCCTTACGACCACACCTTTTCAGAAGGATTATCATTATCATTTCATAGCATATCATATCAATAGATGAATAACCATTCCTTACGACCTGGTCTTTTCGGTAAGGGCTTTCATTCCTATGTTGGCACATAGTTCGATGAAAGGGAAAGGACCCTTGGGGATAGCCCTGACGCCCCCAGTCCATCGGTGCTAATCAAACATCCCATGAGAGTACTTATACATATACATGCTTTCAAGAGATACAATAGTCATTTCAAATCCGTTCAATGCATATTTAGGCTCAAAAGCCAAACCATAATTCATAATTATGATACTTATGCATAGGAATAGCTCATGCTCATGCCGATATGGTGCAACCACCAAAAATACTCAAAGAGCCATTAACAATAGACATTAATGTGATCACATTCTTGTCATGACCAATACCTTATACAAATCATATCATAAAACTTAATTGGGCTTAACCCACTTCATAATTTTCATAAAATCAAATGTTCATGAATGATGTGGGATTAGCATAGGTAATTGAGATTCAATCTAAAATCAACAATATAATATGAAATTGAAGTAAATCCATAATTAAATCCACATTTAAATCATAATATAGATCACCCATGCACAAAACAAGTTTTAAAGGAGACATGTACCTTCATAACTTCTTAATCTCAATGCAAACCAACATATTATGGCTTAAAATAACTTAAAATCATGAATAAAGTACAACCCATACATCAATTGAATTTATTAAACAATAATTCTCAAACCCCATATTTAAAGTAAACAAAATTCCATGAAAATCAATTGAAAAGAGTTTGAGTCATTTTGGATGAAAGGGACCAAGAATCAATCCCACATACCTTGCTTAAGAAGAGGAATTTTGAAAAGAATTTAGCTTGAGGTTGAAACTCTAATTGAATCTTAGCTTGAATTTTGAAGGTGAGACTTGGAGAGAATTTTGAGAGTCTAATTCTAGAAACTAAGTGTTAGTCTTGAATGAGGGTTTATAATTAGTGTAGGAGAAGTTTAGGAATGTAAAGGAGGGGGGGGGGGGGGGGTTTAAAAGGTCTTAAAATCCTTGGGGATGGGTCAACATATCAAAAACACCTTAATAAAACACCCCTTCAAATTTTAAACGGAACTTCACACGGTCCTACGGTCCGTGAAGGCTCCCCGTCTAGCCCAGGCCGATTTTACAAAAAGGGCATAACATGTTGCTCCAAACTCAGAATGAGGTGAAACTGGATGCTTTGGAAAGGTAATTCAAAGAGTTTCAATTTGATAGGTCGTGGGTCATCCAGGTCTTTATGTGCTTAGATATATGACCATTTAAAATCACCATTCTATTAGTATTTGTGAAAAATTTAGCCAACGATTGTATTTCATTGGAATTGAGATAATACCCCTGAGAAATTTGACTTTACTTTTTTGTTTCCGAAATTCCTTTGAACTTGACTTGATGTGGGAGACCCATGATAGCCTTAAACAAAATAACTAAGCTTGAATTGAAGGCTTGAAAGTGAACTTAGCTTGATCTTGAAGATCCCATACTTAGAATTTTTCAACAAAGTCACCTTTATGGGAGGCCATAAGGGTCGTGTAGTGTCACACAGGCCGTGACACTGCCCCTACCCCTCTCCTTAGAAAAATTCTAAGATCAAGTTACGAGACAATGATTCCATACTTAGAAAAATTTTACTTCGGAAGCCTTACGGGTGGCCACACGAGCCGTGACACCCCACACGAGCCGTGAGTTTGGCCATGTGACCATACTTGGTCCCAAAATTGTGGGTTTCAAGACAAGGCCACCAAACGGACCACATCACGGTCCGTGAAGTGTCACACAGACCGTGAGGGGTCCGAGTGGTATGCCTTAGTTTAAAACACCACATTTAAGGGCCAAACATCCTCCAAAGGCCAACCCATGGAGGCTCCACATGGGCCGTGTGACCTTACACGGTCTGTGAGGGATCCATGAAATATCACCTTGGTTGAAAACTTTTCCACAACCAAATTTTCATGCTCCATTGAGGTCGTACAAAGTTCGAGTCATTACATTATCTCCTCTTTGGCAACATTCATCCCCAAATGTGTAAGAACAAGGCTTGAAAGGCTTGACTTAGAACATGAAACTTTCACACATAAGATGAAACACATAACTCACCACTTGAATATCATAAAGTCATAAAAACTCATGCCAAAGCTTATTAAAACCATTTAAAACATCATAAAAATCTTTTTAATGCACATGTATGTGTGTCATATCATGAGACTTAAGAATGAAAGAGTTAGGACCACTTTAGAAGAGGAAGAACCTAATACCTTAGGCTTGAGTAGATTGGAAAATATGGGGATATCGCTTCATCATGTCCAACTCTGCCTCCTATGTAGCACCCTCCACGTGTTGATTTCTCCAAAGTACCGTCACCGAAGCTACATCCTTGTTACGGAGCTGCTTCACTTGTCTATCTAAAATCTCTACCGAGACTTCCTCATAAGATAATTTCTCCCCAACATCAACACCTTCCAAAGGCACAATAGTTCTAGGATCACCAACTAACTTCCTCAACATAGACACATGGAAAACCGGGTGAATGGAACTCAAGTCCGGAGGCAACTCCAACCTATAAGCCATGTTCCCAATCTGTTCAACAATCTCATAAGGGCTAACATACCGAGGGCTTAGCTTGCCCTTCTTACCAAAACGCATCACACCCTTCATAGGCGAAACCTTCACATATACCCAATCACCAACATGAAATTCAAGGCCCCTCCTTCTAACATCTGGACTTTTGGTGACTTTGGGCCGTCTTCAACCTCTCCCTAATTAACTTCACCTTCTTCATAGCCTCTAACACTAAATCCGGGCCAATCAATGCCATTTCCCCCAACTCAAACCACCCCACAGGTGGCCTACACCTCCTCACATACAAGGCCTCAAATGGTGCCATACTAATGCTAGCATCGAAGCTATTAGTTTAGGCAAACTCAATGAGTGGCAGGTGGTCATCCCAATTACCCTTTAACTCCAACACACAAGCCTTCAACATATCCTCCAAGGTTTGACTTGTCCTCTCAGCTTGCCTATCAATTTGAGAATGAAAAGAAGTACTCAACTAAATCTTAGTACCATGTCCCTTTTAAAATGACCTCCAAAAGTGAGAAGTGAATTAGGTGCCACAATCCGATATGATGGACCTAGGCCCACAATGTAACCTCACCAACTTTTGGACGTATACCTTGCATAATCTTTAGCACCAAAAGTCATCTTGTCTGTAGAAAGTGAGCCGACTTTATCATCCGATCAATGATAACCCAAATGGAGTCAAATTGTCTTCGGGTCTGAGGTAAACCAACCACAAAGTCCATGTTCACATCTTCCCACTTCCAATTCCAAGTGGGTATCTCAATATCTTGAGCTGAACCACCGAGCCTTTGGATATGAACTTGGCTATGTCCTTCTTCATACCATGCCACCAATACACCTCCTTCAAATCACAATACATCTTAGTAGATCCCGGATGAATAGAGTAATACGAGTTGTGAGTTTCACTTATGATCACCTTTCTGAGACCATCCACATCCAGAACATATAATCGGTCTTGGTACTGAAGTACATCATCTCCCCCTTGGGAGAACACCTCAATCTCCTTTTCAGGAAGCAATTTCTTAATTTCAACTAGTGATGGATCTAAATCTTGCTTGGCTTTCACATTAACAACCGCTAAAGATTCGGCCCCAGTTTGAACATGAATACCACCATCATTAGAGTCGGCCAACCTGACACCCAACCTAGCCAACTGGTTAACATCCTTTGATAACTCCTTATTCTCCTCCCAACATGAGCCACACTCCCCATACATAGCCTACTAAGAGCATCGGCTACAACATTGGCCTTACCGGGGTGATATTCAACACTCATGTCGAAGTCCTTTAGGAGTTTCAACCATCTTTTTTGCCTCAAGTTGAAATCCCTTTGAGTGAACACGTATTGCAAATTCTTGTGATTGGTAAAAACATCCACATGTACCCCATACAAGTAGTGCCTCCAAATATTCAAGGAAAAAACCACTGCCGCTAACTCAAGATCATGCATCGAGTAATGACGCTCATGCACCTTCAATTGCCTTGATGCATATGCTATTACCTTACCAAGTTGCATAAGTACGCAACCCAACCTGATCCGTGAGGTATCACAATACACCACAAATCCCTCCAAGCCATTAGGTAAAGTCAAGATAGGTGCTGATGTAAGCCGATCCTTCAAGGTCTGTAAACTCTTTTCGCATTCATCTGACCATAAAAACTTAACCTTCTTTTGGGTCAATTTAGTCAACAGAGACTCAATAAATGAGAATCCTTCGACGAACCTCCTATAATAGCCAGCCAACCCCAGAAAACTTCGAATATCCGAAGGAGTCAATGGTCTAGGCCAATTATTTACGGCCTCAGTCTTCTTCGGTTCAACCTTAATACCATTACCAGACACCACATGACTAAGAAAGGATACTTCATCCAACCAAAATTCACATTTGCTAAACTTGGCATAAAACTTCTTCTCCCTTATGGTTTGTAGAACCAACGTCAAATGATCCCCATGTTCCTGCTCACTTCGAGAATAAGTGAGAATGTCATCAATGAAGACAACCACAAAACTGTTAAGGAATGGCTTGGACACCCAATTCATAAGATTCATGAACACGACTGGAGCATTAGTTAAGCCAAATGACATCACCACAAACTCAAAGTGCCCATACCTTGACCGAAAAGCCATCTTGGGAATATCACACTCTCTAATGTTCAACTAATGATACCTCCAACAGAGGTCAATCTTTGAGAAGTGGGTAGCCCCTTGAAGTTGGTCGAACAAGTCATCGATCCTAGGCAGTGGATACTTATTTTTAATGGTC
Source organism: Solanum rostratum (assembly GCA_029948455.1). Taxonomy (NCBI): domain Eukaryota; kingdom Viridiplantae; phylum Streptophyta; class Magnoliopsida; order Solanales; family Solanaceae; genus Solanum; species Solanum rostratum. The sequence goes on from CM057047.1 coordinate 27,125,215, forward strand.
ACCTTATTCAATTACCTATAATTGATACACATCCGAAGAGATCCATCTTTCTTCCTAACAAATAACACCGGAGCATCCCATAGGGATATACTTGCCCTAATGAATCCCTTCTCCAACAAGTATTTAAACTGATCCTTCGACTCTTTCAACTCAACTAGTGCCATACGATAGGAAGGAATAGAGATAGGTTGAGTATCCGGGAGAAGATCTATGCTAAAGTCTACTTCCCTTTCGAGAGGAATACTGGGCAAGTCTTCAGGAAACACATCTGGAAACTCATTCACTACTGTAACTGACTCTGGAGTTGGTGATTCAAACTTTACATCCTTGACCCTCACAATATGATGAATGCACCCCTTGGAGATCATCTTTCGATCCTTGAGGTAGGAAATAAACCAACCCTTAATAGTGGACTCACTACCCTTCCATTCCAGCAGGGCTCACCGGGAGGTTGGAACTTGACCTTCTGGGTTCGACAATCGGTAGAGGCATATGATGCATGCAACCAATCCATCCAAAGAATCACATCAAAATCAAACATCTCAAGTTCCACAAGATCACAAACGAATAATTTATGCAATACAGAAACATGAAAACCACGATAAACCCTATTTGCAACGATAGATTCACCCACGGGAGTATAAACTGAGAAAGGATCCTTCAAAATATTTTGACTCAAGAAAAACTTAACAGCCAATAGAGGAGTCACAAAAGGCAAATTTGCACCTGGGTCAAGCAAAACATAATCATCAAAATCAAAGACTTTTAACATACCAGTCACAACATTTGTAGCCTCCTCAACCTCCTGGCATGCATGAAGAACACATAACCTATTGTTCCTCGGGCAGTGCTTTATAAAGCTCCTTTTTGGCCTTGCCCTCCATGGGCACCTGAGCTAGACCTCTTTGAACATTCTTGGGACAGTCAGTGACCTAATGGTTCTTGTCACCACACCCAAAGCATGCACCCGACTCCTTTTAAGAAATACTAGTGTGATTCCTTCCACACTTGTCACACCAAGGATACCCCTGACCACCACCAACTAGTGCCCTAGGAGGAGGAACTCTAACATTAGCAACCCTAGCACCAGAACCTTGGACCTGTTGGAAGTAACCAAAACCACCACCCCTAGAATCGGATAATCCACCATCAAAACAGGCCCTCTTAGGATTATGTACTCTCCTCTCCATGAGTTTCTCCCCTTCGATCTGCTCAGCATATACCATGAGTCTATTTATATCCATATCCCGTATGAGCATGGCGATACGACATTCATTCACAAGTTAGTTAGAGATACCAGAAATGAACTTGTGCATCCTTGCACGAGGATCAGCCACAAGTGTCTGTGCATACTTGGAGAGCTTAGTGAACTTGAGCGCATAGTACTTCACACTCATATCCCCTTGCTTGAGGTTGATAAATTCATTCATCTTGGCCTTCCTAAGCTCGAGTGGAGAGAAACGATCCAGGAAGGCAAGCTTGAACTTCTCCTAATTGACAACATAACCACAAACCCTCTCCATAAACCATTGGGTGTACTACACCTGAGCCACATCTCTCAATTGGTAAGAATCCAATTCAACCTTCTCCTCGGAAGTGATACCCATAACATTCAACACCTTGGTGAGCTCATCAATGAACTCCTGAGCATCCTCATTGGCCTTTGACCCATAAAATTCAGGAGGATTTATCTGGGTGAAATCCCTCACCTTAGAAGCCAGAATGGGATCCCTTGGAAGATTAGCCTGCCTAGTCTGAGATATCACCACCTACACAAGGCATAACAATTGCCGTACGAAATTCACCATTAGAGAGAAGCTCATCCATAAGCCCTTGAGGTTCTTGACCCTCATTAACCAGGGTCGGTCTTGGTAGGTGGGGTCTTCCTCGAGGCATCTTCTAAAATAGAGCAATGACACCATCAAGATAAGGAAACAAAATATACAAACCATAACACGACATAAGACATGAAGAAGTGAGACAACTCCTAGAACGCCTTTGTAGCCTCCCACTCATAGGCATGGTGCAATTCACACCCATGAATAGGACTCTACTTGACGTGGCATATTGGACTCCGAGAATCATTCACAAACCTAGTGCTCTAATACCATATCTGTCATGACCAAGACCTAGGGTCTAGGAGTGACATGGTGAATTAGGATTCGATAGCCCCCACACAAGCCTCCAAGTTTCCTAATTCACATCATTGGTTTAGAAGCGTACTCAATTAATAAACACATAATTCTAAGGGAGAGGAAAGTAGGACTCATGCTATGGGGATATCATAGAGAAAACAGATTGACATGGATTCACATAGCAAAGTAGGACTCATGCTATGGGGATATCATCGTTCGGTGGAAAGATGTACTTTTTGGTCCCTACATGGTAAGACTATGAAGGCAAAAATGTGTGTTAATACATCTGAATGTACTAAGTATGCGGGCATGCAATGCGTATGACTTACCAAAGCTGCGTTCAATGTTAGATGACAAGGGCACATAACATAGAAAGAGTCATATAACCAAAGAAGAGTAGTATACAATATGCCATGAAGTCCATGATGCATGAAATGCCACAATGCTTATATATAATGGGAATGGACCATAACCGACAAATCAAACTCATGTGAGCTATTACATGAATTAGTGCGATAAAGACCTCCCATCGATAGGAGAAGATTACTTGCCAAAGGTAATCTACATCATACCTTACAACCTCGTCTTTTAGGTGGATGGTCACCTTCCTTACGACCACGCCTTTTTAGAAGGATTTTTATTATCATTTCATATCTTATCAATAGATGAATAACCATTCCTTACGACCTGATCTTTTCGGTAATGGCTTTCATTCCTATGTTGGTACATAGTTTGCGAAAAGGGTAAGGACCCTTGGGGATAGCCCTAATGCCCTCAATCCATCGGTGCTAAGTCAAATATCTCACAAGAATACTTATACATATACATGCTTTCAAGAGATACAATAGTCATGTCAAATCCATTCAATGCATATGTAGGCTCAAAAGCCAAACCATAATTCATAATCATGATACTTATGCATAGGAATAGCTCATGATCATGCCGATATGGTGCAAGAGCCAAAAATTCTCAAAGAGCTATTAAGAATAGACATTTATGTGATCACATTCTTGTCATAACCAATACCTTATCAAAATCATATCATAAACATAATTGGGCTTAACCCACTTCATAATTTCCATCAAATCCAACGTTCATGAATGCATATGCCATGAATGATGTGGGATTAGCATGGGTAAAAAGATTCAATCTAAAATCAACAATATAATATGAAATTGAAGTAAATCCATAATTAAATCCATATTTAAATCATAATATAGATCACCCATGTACAAAACAAGTTTTAAAAGGGACATGCACCTTCATAACTTCACAATCTCAATGCAAACTAACATATTAGGGCTTAAAGTAACTTAAAATCATTAATCAAGTATAGACCATACATCGATTGAATTTATTAAACAATAATTCTCAAACCCCATATTTAAAGTAAGCAAAATTCCATGAAAATCAATTGAAAGATTTTGGGTCTTCTTGGTTGAAAAGGACCAAGAATCAATCCCATATAGCTTGCTTAGGATGAGGAATCTGAGAAGAATTTTGCTTGAAGTTGAAACACCAATTGAATCCTAGCTTGAATCTTGAAGGTGAGACTTGGAGATAATTTTGAGAGTCTAATTCTAGAAACGAAGTGTTAGTCTTTAATGAAGGTTTAGAATTAGTGTAGGAGAAGTTTAGGAATGTAAAGGGGGGGGGGGGAGGGGGTCTAAAAGGTCTTAAAAGCCTTGGGGATGGGTCAAAATATCAAAAACATCTCAATAAAATTCCCCTTTAAATTTTAAATGAAACTTGACATGGTTGGCTTCATGTGTGTTGAAGCTCCCCACGGTCCATGAAGGCTCCGTGTCTAGCCCAGACAAATTCTACAAAATAGGACATAACATCTTACTCCAAACTCGGAATGAGGTGAAAATAGATGATTTGGAAAGTTAATTCAAAGGAATACTATTTGACAGGTCGTGGGCCATCTAGTTCTTTATGTTCTAAGAGATATGACCATTTAAAGTTGACCCTTCTATCGGTACCTATGAAACACTTAGCCAATGGAATTCCTTTGAACTTGACTTGATGTAGGAGACTCATGATAGCCTTAAAACAAAATAAATAATCTTGAATTGAAGGCTTGAAAGTGAACTTAGATTGAGCTTGAAGATCCCATACTTAGAATTTCTCAACAAAGTCACTTCACAGGAGGTCACACGGGCCGTGACACTGCCCCTACCTCCCTCCTTAGAAAAATTTCAAGATTAAGTTACGAGACGGTGATTCCATACTTAGAAAAATTTCACTTTAAAAGCCTTACCGGTGGCCGCACGAGCCGTGACACCCCACTCGAGTCGTGAGCTTGGCCGTGTGACCATACTTGGTCCCAAAATTGTGGGATTTCAAGCCAAGGCCACCACACAGTCCGTTAAGTGTGACATGGACCGTTAGGGGTCCAAGTGTGGTGTGCCATAGTTTAAAACATCACGTTTAAGGGCCAAACATCCTTCAAAGCCCAAAGGCCACTCCATGGTCTCACAGTCCGTGAGGGCTCCCATGAAGCGTCGCCCTTATCTAAAATTTTTCTGGAACCAAATTTCCATGCTCCATTGAGGTCGTACAAAGTCCGGGTCATTACAATTAAGCATCATAAGTTCTCCTTTGTTAAGATTTTTAACCCTAAAAAAAAATGCTCCTATTTCTTTTAGAGTTGGGTGGGTTCACCATCAGCAAAACGAAAGACATTATTCAACGGATTCCAAAAAGAGACTAAGATTTCTATCACATTTCTTCGTGGTTCAGCATACAAGAGACTTTGCAAAAGATTCTAGACGCTTAAATACCTCTCCCTTTTCATATTTTCTCATATTTTCGTACCACGTACGTAGATATATTGGAGTCTGGTCTACCACCATGAACTTGGGTGGTTGGTCATCTCTATGCCTCTTATTGCCTCTCCCTAGTGAACTCATTTTGTTCCTATTAGATGATGGAAAATTAAAATTTACCTTAGCCCTCATTTGATAAAAATATGCACTTGAATATTAAGATAAATAATTATTGTATTTTTGAAAAGAAAATAATAATAAGTAACAAAAGTTTTTTTATTTTTCTTTTTTAAAAAATAATCTTATAGCAGATCAAAATTTATGCGGTGCTTGAACTAGAAAGACCAATGACAAGCAATATTTCTCAAACGAAGTTGACCGACTAGACCTAGGTCTAACTAATTTGTAAAGATAGGTTAAATGACAAAAAGAATTCACAAGATAGACATCGGATCAAAGTAATTCGCTTAACCAAATAACATTTCATAGGCGATTGAATGATTAAGTTAAAATATATTATTTTATTTTAAACTCGATCAATAATTTTATCATCTTTGTCATTTTCTTTAAAAGAATCTCTTTTAGTTAAACTATAGAAATTAAATCTGCTTAATTTCATTAATAAAGGAAAGATATTTTATAATGAGATTTTCTTTATTTATTTTTTTAAAAAAGGGCAAAAAAAGAGTTGTTTGAAAAGGTAAATATGTCTTGTTTATAATTCATCTTAAAGCCTGTCAAAGTTTGATATGACCTTTCTAGTGATGCAACAAGTAGCACAGAAAATATATATAATGGTCTTAAAAGGGTACCTATCATAAATGGACTCAATCTCAGTATAGAGCCTCATTAAGTCAAATTATCATGATACAAACAAAGCGTTCCCTACTAAGATGATCATTATATAAGTCTGGTTCAACTAGGTTTTAACTATTAGCAGAGTTGGTGTCTAGACTGACTGTAAAATGAGTGGACAACTCGAATTGAGAAGGAACAAATTACCAGTATTAGGGATTTCTAGCCTCGCCATTTGGACCTTCCTACCCTAAAACATGTGTGACTAAAATCTTTCCCAAAAGCATAATTTCTTCTCTGGTATCTCAATGAAGGGCTCGGGAGCGTAGACCATATCTCCGGATAAAGTGGATCTTTCAGAACACTCAAATAGGTGCATAAAAGAGGACACTTTATATTTCAAATGATATTAAAGTACTAAATAAGCAAGCAAATAACACATTAGGCCAACAAATACAATTTTATTCAAAAATAATAAATCCATACATAAATCAATATTTATAAGTGCTAATTTTGGTTATCCCCAGCGAAGTCACCACCTATTACACCCCTTATTTTCTTCACCAATTTCAGCTATGAAAAAAATGGATGAATAGTCTTGAAAATGGGTTTTCCAATTAAGGTGACATTTTGAAAATGAACTATTTATTATTTAAAAATCTCCACTTGCAATTGATTTTTGGTTTTCCAAGTCACCTTAGTTAAATTCCTAATCAAAAGAAAGTTGACTTAGTATTATTTTACTAGTTTGCAAACTAGAAATCTAGATGAGGATTCTCTTGATTGAGAGGAAGGTATTAGGCACCCCTTGAGTCCCACAGTTCTAGAATGGTTTCTTAATTGATTTAGATGACTTAAACTAATTACGAACATGCTATACCTATTAGTTATACAAAAATGTTCATTTATCTATCTTCTCTGATTTATTTGAAATTCGTTTAAAACTGTCGTATTCTAGTAATTTATGGTGTATTGGTAGCAATAATTTTCAACTGTGCCACAAATTATTTTTTAATTTTTATTTTCTATCAATATTTTTTTGAATATTCTATAAATACTAATATTTGCCTATTTGACCTATATATGCTCTTATGATTCGATTAAACGAGAATCTAAAAATAAATTACTAAAGAAAATTCAAATCTTCTTGCAAAACAGAGAGACTCTAGCATATTATATTTTCCTGTTACAAAATAAACATTATGACTCACTAAAGATAATGTTCAAAAAATAAAAATAAAAAGTAAAAGTTTAATTGCATACATTGACATAGATGCGATGTTTTCTGTTTATTGATTATTTCAATGCGCAACAACTGAATTAACCAAATGAGGAACAAATTATGTAAATGATAACAACAATCAGTTATTTTAAAATTGGGAGCGTAAGTGTAGAAAGCTTAGCGATTAAAATTCAATACGAGTAGAGCAGATAAGGAACTATAGTTGTGCCTAGTTACATACAAACATGATATTCTTAAACCATACAAGTTAATCCTGAGTGGATAATTCAAAATAATTAAAAAAAATCTTTAATTTATTCATAATTAATATACTAAAAATAAATGAACAATGATATATAATTAATTATGTTGAAATTACATCATCATTGGAAAGATTAAGACGGTGCTAAGATTTTGTTGTCAAAATTATAATATAACTTTACTCATGATTTATTGTTTCTTTAAATAAATTAATTAGAAAAATAACTTGTTCCTATCCACAAGAGTATGATATTTTTAGTATTAACTACGTGACCTCCTTCTCGTTTCCGTCTTCTCCCTTTTAGCCAAATTTCTTTGCTTTTTGCTATCTTTCTTCTCTTTCTCTCTCTTTTTTTTAAATGACTTTGACAAACCCCTCTTATTGACTTTCCTGCTAACACTTTTAGCTTTTGTAGCCGTCCTTTTATTAAATCCTTTCTCCCATTACCACTCTTTTCTTTCTTGTTGACTATTTTTCTTTTCGTTTGAATCTTATTCCTTTCTGTACTAACGCTCTATCTCTGTTACTCCATAAGTTGAAAATTAAAACAAATGTGTTCTTATCATCTAAAATATTTTACGTTGGTTACCTTTTGATTTATTAATCTTATATAATTTTATAAATCAGATTATATAATTTCCTATTTTTGGTGCATGCACATGGTATCAACAGTTTACCAAAGAGATAACCGATAATATTTGAATAATTTAAAATGAAAAATGAACTTCACATAATACTCGACTTGGAATACTAAATAATACAAGAAAATATTTGAATAACATTGTTCATAATTTGATTGACAATGAAAATTATAAAGAATAAATAGATAAGAACCGAGTAAAAACCTATGTAATGAACTAATTACAAGAAAAATTATGAACTTTGTCACCGAAAACTCAAACAAGAACCAAACATAATTTACCTATGTTTAAAGAACTTTTTTTTTCTCTTCTTCATGTTTTTTTTTTCTCTGTACATTTTTTTCACTCTCAATCTATGTTTTTTTTTATCAATTTCTCTTAATTTGATCTTGTTTGTGTGTTCATTACATATAAGGAGTTCATAAGGAATTGTATTTTAATGGGAGCTGTAACGACCCCATCTAGGGCCTATCTGTTACTCCGCGAATGAGATATCTGAAGGCACCTCACCCAAGCCATCTTTAATAGCTTAAGCATTCATAGGAATAAATTAAACTTTTCTGAATAAAAATGCAGAAAGGCTAGGGACCAAACTATGATAATGAAGCAATATTAAAAAGAAATGTCGACATTTGCCCATAAAGCATAGACGAAACCAGTAATGATCGATTTTCATCAAATATAAAACACTCATACAAAGGCAACATAAAATGTAAAAGCCTCAACAGGGCCAAAATATACATCAATGTATCAAAAATAAATACCAACTAGAATAGAAAATTGTAGAGTCTCAAACTATGGGCTCACAATAAAAGTACTACTCTTGAACGACTAAAAAACTAGCCACAAGCTGGTGGAGGAGTACTTGTCCCTAGATGGTTAAATCATGAAGGCAAAATATGTGTTGGTACGTGGGAATGTATTAAATATGTGAGGTGCAATACAAGCATGAAATTGTAATGCCATCATCAATAAGTAATACTTATAAATATACAAGAGATCATAAGGTACGTAATTATGAGCTTAAGCATGCTTCCCAAGGAATACCACACAATATGAATGAGAATCAATGCATGAGAGATCAAATGTGATAGAATCATAAACTTGTGGGAGTGGACCTTAAGCGATATTTAAGACCATGTGAGCTACTACATAAAATTCAATATAAACCCCTACATTGGCACGGGAAGACCACTTATTGGGTGGAAGTCCATCACTTTGCATGTATCTTTATATAACATAAATGGCCTACATGGATCGACTAACCTACAAGTGCTCCTATGGTGGCACATAGTTATGGGACAATGAAACTCATTTCCAAAGGGTCATGTCTGAACTAACAGAATGATCCCCAATCTCAAGGTCCTCTCGGTACTAAGTCATCCCATGAAATCTTTAAAACATATATTTAGTAGATTCATGTAACTCAAAATGATAAGTAGCAAATAATAGGAGCAACTTGAACTAAGGAACCACCAATTGAGAATTGTCCTTCCATCTTAGGGATCTTATTAAATATCTTGTAGGGAAATTGTCAACATGCTTATATTTTTGACAAATCAAAACTTTAAAATTCAACTATAATGCCCTAATTATCATAAATCGTGCTCAGCTGTACTTGAAACTTAGCGGACTAACTCTTAAGTTAAAATATCATAAATTATGAAAATATGCTTATTCAAAATATCTAAAAATAGCTCACACTTCAGCATGCATAATACTCATCATTGGGGTCATCATCAAAATCTCAATTACATGCAAATACTTAGTAATGCATCATAGAATATCATTGAAACCATTCAATAACATAAAGTATAATAAAATCATCATTAACATGCATATTTACTTGAAAGAACTTAAAGAAAAGGTAAAAGACATTATGAAAGACTCTGTGGCTGAAAGGAGACCCACAAATCAAACTCACATACCTCAATTAGTCTCCAAAAAGACTTGAATCCTTTGAGAAGAACTACAAAACTCTAGCCTTGCCTTGACCATTCTAGGGAGAGTATTTACCTTAGGGATTTTAGGAATGAGAGAGCGGGAGAAGGACTAAGGGTTCTAGGGCTTTAAGGTATGGTTTACATCTTTTTGAATCCCAAAAATAACATTGTATAGGAAAAGATTTGAGAAAAAGATAAAACTGCCCTTCATTAAAACTGTTGGACTCAACTTATGAAAGCCATATTATGGGGCATTGTTTGAACCACAGACCATAGTCCTGTCTGTCCTGTTGTCCTTTTCAAAACATCAGAAACTATTTTGTTGATCCAAACCATAAAACCACTTTTTACGGTTTGTACATTGACTTATGGCTCGTGGTTTGACTCGTAGAGTCCTTCCACAATTAGTTAATTTCTTACTTTTTTGGGCTTCATCTATAAAGGGATTATACAGGCTGCAAAAGGTCTTCAGACTACCCTATTAATCATAGGTCACTTTCTAGAATCCCATATTTCCTTCATTCCTGATACTCTCATTGTTGACCATTTCTACGGATCCTTAACCATTCCATGGTCCATCGTTAGCTATGTGGGTTACCCTTCACATAGAACCTTTTTCCCTTTCATGAAGTTGATGTTTTAAGGGCTGGCCTATGGGCCGTAAATCTACCTACGACTAATTCATTGGCCTCGTGAACTGACCCTGGGTCATTTTCTGCCCAATTGTTTCTGCACTCCTAGGCTCCTAAACTGGGGGTCGTTATGATATCTCTCCTTTTGGAACATTCATACCCGAATGTACTTAAAAGGTAGTCTCTAAAGAGTTAATCATCAGCTAATAACCCAATATGCATGCAAAATACAACTTAAATATCATTACATGATATTTTCAAAATCCACATTCAAAACATGTCTTAAAATAGTCCATAAACATAAGAATGAGTGTATGTATCATGCAAAACTAAAACTCAAGGAATGTAACATTTTAGGAAGGACTCCTTAATACCTTAGGCTTGAGTAGAGTGGAATAGATATGGGTAATGCTTCATCATATCCGCTTTTGCTTCCTATGTAGCACCCTTGACTTGGTGATTTCTCCAAAGCACTTTGATGGATGCAACTTCTTTGTTCCTTAGCCTTTTCGCTTGCCGATCTAGAATCTCAACTAGAACTCCTTCATAACTCAAGTCTTCTTCAATGTTCACATCATGCAAAGGAACTATGAAATTTAGATCACCTATGAACTTCCTGAACATCGGTATATGAAAAACTGGATGGATCAAATGCATCTCATTAGGCAATTTCTACTCAAATGCCACTTTTCCTACCCTTCTCACCACTTTGTAAGGCCCTACATACCTAGGGCTCAATTTCCCCTTTTTACCGAACTAGATCACACCTTTCACATGAGATACCTTTAAGTAGACCCAATCACCAACTTGGAGCTCAACATCTCTTCTCCTTACATGGGAGTAGGACTTTTGCTGGCTTTGGGTCGTTTGCAACTTTTTTCTTATGCTTTTAATTTTCTCTATAGCATTCATGACTAGGTTCGGTCCTAGCAATGCCACCTCACTGACTTCAAACCACTCAATGCACAATCTACATTGTCTACCATAAAACTCCTTAAGTTGCACCATCCCAATGCCTACATAATATCTATTGTTGTAGGCAAACTCAATTAGTGGCAAATGCTCATCCTAATTCTCTTTGAATTCTAACGCATAAGCTCCTAACATATCTTCCAAAATGCGAATAGTCCTTTCAGCTTGCCCATCAATTTGGAGATAAAAAACCAATACTCAACTTCACCTTAGTACCAATTCCCATTTGGAAAGATCTCCAAAAACGAGAGGTATATTAGACACCACAATCTAATACGATGGACAATGGAATCTGATGCAACCTCACCAATTATAGAATATACAAATGAGCATAATCTTTAGCATTAAATATGGTCTTTACCGATAGGTAGTGAGCCGACTTTGTCATATGATCAACTATCACCCATATGGAATCAACATACTTTTTAGTCTTTGACAACCCCACGAGAAAGTCCATATTGATTTCATCCCACTTCCTAGTAGGAATGTCAATGTCATGGGATAGGCAACCCGGCCTTTAGTGCTTCACTTTGACTTGTTGGCAATTGGAACACTTGGACATGAATTGGGCAATGTACTTCTTCATTCTATTCCACCAATAGATCTCCCTTAAGTCAACATACATTATTGTAGTGTCGTGATGAATGGAATGTGAGAAGTTATGAGCTTTTTGCAATATCAACTTCTTCAACTCTCTATCATTGGGTATGCAAAACCTCTCTTGATATCGAAGTACCCCATCTCCCCCTTGTGAGAAGACTTCTATGTTTTCTTCTCTCACTAAGGACTTCAACTAAACTATGGCAGGATCTAGGTCTTTCTTGGACTTAACCTCTTCAATCAAAGAAGATTCGGATCCATGAAACACCATTGCACTACCATACCTGAACTCATTATACTTTACCCCCAATCTAGCCAACTTATGGACATCTTTGTCCAATTCCCTCTTCACATCATCGTCGATTTGAGACACACTACCCATATACCCATTGGCCTTTTCAGGGTGATAATTCTGTAACACCCCACATCTTACATGTACTAGTTCAATGCATATGAAACATGATATGGCGGGGTCAAAGCGGGGCACATTTTTAAAAGTGCTTGACTTGCAAATTAGAGGGCTATATGTACGTCTAATGCTCAAGATGACCGAATGTATATAGGTTTTAAGTTAAGTTAAGGAGATCGTGACCTTAAATGAAGTGAGGTGCTTATGAGACTTAGGAAGCTAACAGGTGAGTCACCTAAGTGCTTGACTTGCAAATTAGAGGGCTATATGTACGTCTAACGCTCAAGATGACCGAGTGTATATAGGTTTTAAGTCAAGTTAAGGAGATCTTGACCTTAAATGAAGTGAGGTGCTTATGAGACTTAGGAAGCTAACAGGTGAGTCACCTACATGCTTAACTTAAATAGGCTAGGTAGATGGAGACGAGACCCAACACAGAATTTGTTCATGTCCGATAAAGAATAAACCCCGAGTTAAGGATGTCATTTGGGCCATGGTTTAGCATCATAAAAGGGCAACATTTGCAGCCCATGATGAATAGGAAAAGGGCCAAATTACATTCACAACCTAATTCACAAATAGGACCCAAACTAGGTGGGTATAAGGGAGAAATATTTGCAACAAAGCCCGTCCAAGTGAAGCCCAATAAGGCCCAAGTGAAGAGGCCAAGTTGCTGCATCATAACCTTAGTAAAATAAGGCTTGAAATACAGAAGAAAGTCAGCCAAAAGTGGCCCTATAAAAGGGACTAACAACCAGCACTTCTAGTCATTTTCTTAAAGCCAAAAATCAGATTTGTCTTAAAGTTTCTCCTTGCTCTCTCTTCACTTTGTAAAGCAGCCAAGGCTCACCTCTAGGGTTCTTGAAGAGAACCTAATCCTTGAGGGCTAAGGTAAGTAAAAATACCTATGGTTTGGTGTAATGTTTCCATGAAAAAAATGAAGAGTGGGCTGGTTGTACTTGTGCAGGAATTTGGGACAGCATGTGTTCCAAAGATTGTTGTCCACTTTTCTTGTTAATTAAGAGGATTTTCTCTTTTTGGTTGGCTGGATTATGAAGTAATATGTATGTTTTTAACAAGGTTTGGTTCTGTAGTGGTGTAAGAAGGTTGCTGCACCATTTGTACCTTCTGCGAAAATGAGTTCTTATATGATACCTACATTGCGCTCTTAGTAGGAATTTGTGGACTGAATATTGGGAATGGTTGTCTCATGTTTTCCATCCACTTGGGGGACTATTTTTGTACTATTTTAGGACTGTATTTTTGTGTAAATATGTTGAGGAAAGTTTGGTTGAGGTTGAAACAGATTTGAAATTGTTGACACCGAAATGTAGCGAAAGGATGTAATGTTGTGTTGCCTACTTGCGTGTTGTGTGGATTTGTTGTCTGTTGTACTTTATGAGCTGTTGTAACACTGTTATGGGACTAAAAATATCTGGATATGACATGTATATGGGAATGTGTATTAGAAAATATGATTAGGAGCGGAAATGTTGAAAGAATACTCTTTGGTTGCTAATTCCGAGCTTGCTGCCCGAATATTATTTTTGGATGAAATTGGATTACCAAGATGTGTTTATTAGCTGCTAATACTAGTTTTATCACCTACTATATTGTAGATAAGTGTTTGGAGGAAAAGGATACTACTCAGAGGTAATAACGACATAGTACAGCGAGGTATGTAAGGCTACTTGATTTCCTATTACTTGGCATGAAATCTACGTCCGTCCTTGGTATATAGAGGGCACTTACCAACTGCGACATCACTAATACTTGTGTCTCCACTCTTTACCATGTTCATATGCTCCCATACATAGCCATTGTCATACCTTCATACGTACTTGGATACCAAATATACATGAGTTCCTTTTTACCAAACAAAGTCCATGTGTTGTTTAATCTCCTATACGGTTCATTAGTTGTGTATCTCTCTTTTCATTGTGGTATTTTCTTGTATGGTTGTTTATATGTCACATGTCCATATTCCTACAGTTCTAAAGGTTATAACCACCAAACGAATCATCTGGAAAGTAAATAAAAGATAACTCAAAGTTTCTTATTAATGGACGGTATCCCAGGGGTGGAAGAATCACCTATAGCATGGGTCGATCCCATATTACGGGGGGTATCCCAGGGGTGAAAGGAAAGCCTAGCATAGGTCGATCTCGATATTTATTTACCACTGATTAGCTGGTCATTTACATGATATATTGTGCACATATTATACAATAAAGAATGGTAAAGTAATAAAAACACATAAAGTACATGATTCCACAGTATGACTAAAGGTGGTCTTTTCATCCTTACACACCAGTGTGTGATATCATTTGAGTTCTCATTTTCATATATAGTATTTCCAGCCTTACATATTCAGTACATTATCTCGTATTGACGTCCCTTATGGGGGACCTGCATTTCATGCTGCAGGTACAAGAGTTACTAGATCTCCCATCTAAGAGTACATGACTTTCCAGCTGCTATTACTAAGCTCCAGGTTGCTTCGGGGCTTGTGTGTTTAGAACTTGTATTTTGTATTGTATAGTTGGTCATAAGGCGGGGCCTCACCCGACCCATATGGATATTGCTCCTTACCTAGAGGCTTTGTAGACTATGTAAATTAAAGTGTGGTCAAGTAGCATACTATAGATATCGTGGCTCCAACGGCCTAGTTTTATGCATTTACTTTTGGCTTGTTAATATAGTTTACTTTCTTTTGACAACATATTGAATATGGGAACCTCTTAAATGTCCATAGCAGGTGCATAGTTATATGTTGGTTCTCCCAAGCCTTGTCAGCAATGGGTGCCAGGCCACCTTAATGGGACTTAGGGCGTGATAACTTCACACTCATGTCATAGTCTTTGAGTAGCTCTAACAACCTTCGTTGCCTCAAATTGAGATCCTTTTGAGTGAACACATGTTTTAGGCTCTTGTGGCTGGTGAAGACGTCCATGTGAACTCCATACAAGTAATGTTGTTAAATCTTCAAGGAAAATACTATTGCCGTGAGGTCAAGATCATGAGTCAGGTAGTTATTCTCACGTGCCTTCAATTATTTAGAAGTATAAGAAATCATCTTTCCATGTTGCATTTAGCACACATCCTAATCCAATTCTTGATGCATCACAATAAACAACAAACCCATCATTCACTTCCAGCAATATCAATATTGGGGATGAAGTTAGTCGATCCTTCAAAGTTTGGAAACTTTTTTGACACTCATCCGTCCACACAAACTTTGCTTTCCTTTGAGTCAACTTGGTGAGCGGGGATAAAAAGGAAGAGAAATCTTCCAGAATCCTTCTATAATATCTAGCTAAGCCCAAGAAACTCCTTAAGTCTGTAGGAGTCAATGACCTTGGCCAAATTTTCACTACTTTGGTCTACTTGGGATCAACTTTGATATTCTTACTTGTGACCACATGCCCAAGAAAGGCAACCTTATCTAGAAAAAACTCGCACTTGTCAAACTTCGCATAAAGCCTTTGCTCCTTTATCGTTTGCAATACCACCCCCAAGTGCTATATGTTTTCTTCCTTATATCGAGAATAGATTAGAGTGTCATCAATGAATACCACTACAAACATGTCAAGGTAGGGCTTGAACACCCTATTCACAAGTTCCATAAACATAGCCGAGGCATTAGTGAGACTAAACGACATCACTACAAACTCGAATCATACTTAGTCCGAAATGTTGTCTTAGGAATGTCACTTTGTCTCAATCTCAATTGGTGATACCCGGTTCTCAAGTCAACCTTGGAGAGGCGTGAAGCCCCTTGCAATAGATCAAGAAAGTCATATGTCCTCGGGAGTGGATACTGTTCTTGATAGTGATCTTGTTGAGTTGCAAGTAGTCTATACATATACGGTGTGACCTATCTTTCTTTCGCACAGACAACACTAGAGCACCCCATGGAGACCGACTAGGTCTAATGAAGCCTTTCTCCAAAAAATCCTTTACTTGCTTCTTTAGTTCTTTCAACTCCAGAGGAGCCATTCTATATGGAGGTTGAGATAGGTTGAGTATCGAATAGGAGATCTATGCCAAGGTCTATTTCCCTTTCGGGAGGAGAACCAATAACTCATTTGGAAAGACATTGGATAACTCACTCACAACGGGGACCGACTCAAGAGAAGAAATTTTAGAAGTGACATCTTTGACTCTTATAATTTGATAGATGTACCCTTTGAAAATCATTTTTTGGGCCTTTAAGAGAGAAACGAATCGACCTCTACATGAGGAGTTACTACCCTTCCACTCAAGAATTGGTTCATTTGGGGTTTAAAACTTGACCCTATGGGTTATACAATCCATGGAAGCATAAGAGGCATGGAACCAATCCATCTTGAGTATTACATCATAGTCTACCATGGTAAGCTCAACTAGATCACAAGAGACCACTCTATGGAAAATAGAGATAGGATAATTTCTACATACTCTTCAGGCAACGATGGACTCTCTTTTGGGGTTACTTACTTCATAGGGCTTATACAGGACTTTAGGATATTTATGAAATTTATTGGCAAGAAACTGAGTCACAAATGACAAATTATCTTTCAGATCTAATAAGGCATATGAATCAAATTGAAAACTCTCAACATATCGGTGACAACATATGGAGCCTCTTCAACTTCTTGGTGACCATGGAGAGAATAGAACCGATTGGTCCTTTGGGCACCTTGAACTTGCACACATTGGCATTGGGGCTTTGCACCACCAATTCTACAATTATTGGCATGATATCTGGGCTTCCCACGCTTAAAGCAAGCATTTAAACTGGAGAAACATTCTCCCTTGTGGAGCCTTCTAAACCCAGGGAAACTTGGCCTTTGGGGCTTAGGGGAAACCCCTTTGTCCTTACGGTCCGGGGAGGAGTATTGGTAGGTCTTTGTCCACCTTGCCTTTTGTAATGACCTGGTTGGTCATTTTTGGCCTTATCTGTAAAAATTACTATTTTACCCTTTCATAAGTTAATTTGGGCCTACTTTGAACTATTTGACTGATTAGTACTGAAATCCTGAGTTTTAAAAGTTTAAAAATATGAATTTTGGTCTTTTTGAAAGCTTAAGTTGTTGAAAAAGTGAGTTTTTGTGTTATTCTTAGTTTCAGAGGTTGGATCAGGGATCTGTTGATTCCATTAGCTCTGGAAAGTCAAAACTGAACGACAAAAAGTTGCATAACTAAATTTGCAGTTAAAATGTGATTTTTAGGCCCAAAGTTGTGATTTTAGTCATTTTCGAAACCAAAGTTTGATGTTGGTCAACATTCAAGAAGCTTGGATTAGAATTCTGATAGTTTTAATAGTTTCGGATGGTGAAACTAATGCTAGAAATGGTCTCTTCATAATTTTTGGAATTGTCGAGGGCAATTTTGGTATTTTGAGTTTTAAACTAGTTGTATTGACTTGAATCGGTAAATGTGAGATGTCCTTAAAATAGAGTATAGATTGCTATTTCTGGTATGGATACATATAAAATTTGTGAAATTCTGAGTAGATAAGTTTCGGGGGTCCGTTTTGAGATTTGGCAATGTCTGGTATGAGGTATCTGGTGTAGCCCTATTTTGTTCTCCGCCTCTGCGGACTAACCTCTATCTTCATATATAAAACTTTTTCTTCTCCGTGATCGTGGATAATTATCCACCTTTGCGGAGTACATTCTGGCTGTGTCGGTTTAAAAGGCGTAAAGTCACCATTTTTACTCGATTTTCAATATTTCAAGCATTGAGAGGCGATTTTTGAAGAGTGTTTTCGGAGAAATCTTTTGGGTATGTGTTTCTAACACCATTTTGTTTATCTTTTTATGGTTATCTTGATTTTTGCCTAAATTTCATGATTTTGAATGTCCAAAATTGGGGATTTTTGGTCTATGATCTTGAAATTTTAAATGATGATTTCTCTACCGATTTGAACTCAATTTTAAAGGGATTTTCACCCACGAACTCCTTCAGCAAGGAACCAATCATCATGCTTAACATTTTTTGCGTAGAACCCGATTTTGAAGTCAATTTTTAGATTAAGAAACTTCAAATTATAACCCTAATTTTTACCATTTTGCCACTAAGCTTAATTCATTCCAGTATGGGTATCAAAATGAATCTCTTGATGCATAGTATCTATTGTTGATAGTGGTTGATTGGTCCGAGGATTGTTTGGAGGTTTAAGTTATTTGAGAGCATGTCCAAGTGCAGTTTCAGCATCGAGGTAGGTTTTGGCTAACCTTTTTGGACTGAATTTGAGTTATTAATCTTATTCATATGATCATTGTGAGATTTAGGTGGATACTTGTGTAATGGAGTTGATGTGTTGAAATAAAGATGGAAAAATGATCCCGATTGAGCCAAACTGTGGTATAATTTTTATCCTATTGATGTTATGAGGTGAATTATGATGAAATGGTGAGGACTTGAGATAGTATGTGACAAAATGAGACTTGTAAGACTAATTGAGATGAGTAAGGTCCGACATTATTGATATCCGTGTATATTCGGGATGAGTTAGACTTGGTAGTATTGATATTTTTGCATACTTGTGACGGGTAAGGTCCAATATTATTGACACTCATGATTATTGATATAATTATGATGATCTAAAATATGATGATAGTTTGGGCATTAGCTATGACACTTGACATTTCTTCTTGAGTACATATGTTTACGCTGAGCCTCATGCGTTAGTGTTCCTGTCTTAACATCCCTTGACTCAGGTAGGAGGGAAGGGCATTAAGATTCACATTGGTACCACTCCCTTTACTCGGGTAGGAGGCAAGGGTGAGATTCATACTACTTATACCTTGACCACGGGTAGGTGGCAAGGACTTGGCATCATAATATTCCTTGACCATGGACAAGTGGCAAGGTTGTGGCATTCTGATATTACATGACCATGGGAAGGTGGTAAGGTCGTGACGCTCTTGGTATCTGAATTGATGAGTTGTGTATTATATTTCATTATGTGGTTATATGGCAACATGGATTTGAGAGGATAGTTTAGCCCATTATATTTTTATATATTTTCTCATGTGCTAACCTTTGTGGATGTTAAACAGGATTCTTCATTATTACATACTTGATTAGATTTCTCTTACCTAGTCGATTGAACCTATTGGGTATATTTTTGTGTACTCACCCCTACTTTGTTTTCTCCCTGTAGATCGTGCATAGGGTTCAGGACAGGGCAGTTGATCATTCTATTCAAGTATTATCAATACCATCTAGATCTCAGTGGTGAGGCTCAGACTTCGAGTCGCTATGGATCTTTGGGTCCTCTTTTTATTTTTTATCTCTCAGACTATGTATCAGATATTAGGAACAATATTGTATTTGCTTGTGAGACAATTGTATTTACCCTTCAGTACCGTTTTAGATGCTCTTATACTCATGATCCCAGATTTTGTATATCTTTTGAGTTGTTTCTGCTTTATTTATCTTTCTTTAGTCGCGATCTGTTTTGGGTCATAACACCTTTGGCCACCTTGGAACTTTTGACATCCACTTCTTGGGTGAGAATAACTCCCACTTTCTACTCGAGCCCTCTTGGACTCCCTTACCCTCCCTTGCCATCTCTCTTAGCTTTTCTTTCTCTATTTTCTCCGCATAAGTCATCAATTGGGAGATATCCATCTCCTTCACTAGCATGGCCGTCATACACTCTTTGGACTCCAAGTTAGATACGTCGGAGATAAACTTCATTTTATGGGCCCTTGGATCCGCAACCATGAAGGGAGCATACTTGGAAAGCTTAGTGAATTTGAGGGCATATTCCTTCACGCTCATGGACCCTTCTTGAGGTTGATGAACCCTTGGACCTTGTCCTCCCTTAACTCAATCGGAAAGAATAGATCCAAGTAGGCATACTTGGACTTTTTTGTTCCGACGGGACCCGCTTCTTGACCCCTCTCATCCACCCACTGTTCGTACCATATTTTGGCTACGCCTTTGAGTTGGTAGGCAACCAACTTAGTTTTCTCCTCCGAAGGGATACCTATGATTGCTACAATCTGATAGGCCTCATCAATAAAGTCCACGGGGTCCTCCTCTGTCTTGGAACCATGAAACTCCGGAGGGCTCATCCTCATGAAGTCTCTTATTCGAGTGGCTAGGGTAGGTACTTGGGGAGGAATGGTGATCTCCCTATTACCTTGGTTGGCCAATGCTTGGGCCAACATGGTGAAGGCGACTCGAAACTCCACGTGAGAGACCCTGTCGTCTTGTTAAAGTGAAGGAACTTATTTTTCGGAAGTGCCTCTTTGGTGTTGAGCTCTTATTGTCGGCATGATCCAGAAACAATCAAAGCAGTTATCGTTAGTTACAGGAAAACCTTAGTCAACTCTAAAGGCACGACATAAACAAAAAAAGAAGGGAAGACTTTCCTAAACCGTCTCGTAGACTTTCACTCAAGATAGTGGTGCGCTTCACAACCTTCCATGAGACTCTAATCGATGTGGTATGCATGGACATCCAAGGAAAATTTTAAAACCTTATGCCCTAATACCAAGTTTGTAACGACCCGACCTAGGGTCTAGTCGTCACATGATAAATCAAATATCCTAAGACACCTCACCTAAGCCATCTTTAATATCTTAAGCATTCATAGACATAAATTTAACTTTGCAGAAAAATGGGGAAAGGGTCTATGGGACCATACTATGACAATGAAGCAAAGTTAAAAAGAAACATCAACATTTGTCAATAAAGCATATTGACTAAAACATCAATGCACAGAACCGGTAAAGGTCAATTTTCATCAAATAGAAAAGACTCATACAAACACAAAATAAAATGTAAAATCCTCAAAAGGGTCAACATACACATCAATATCTCAAAAGAAAATACAAGTTAGAATAGAAAATGATAAGTTCCGAACTAAGGGCTCACCACAAAGGTTCTAATCTCAAACATCACAAAAACTAACCACGAGTTGATGGAGGAGTACCTTTCCTACATGATTAAATCATACAAGTAAAATATGCATTAGTACATTAAATGTACTAGGTATGTGAGCTGCAATGGAAGAATGAAATTGTAATGTCATCATTCATAAGTAAAACATATAAATATACAGGAGATTGTAAGGTACATAAATATGAACTTAAGCATGTGAAAGGAATATCACTCAATATGAATGGGAATAAATGCATGAAAGATCACATATGATAGAATCATATCATAGATCATAAACTTATGGGAGTAGGCACTAACCGAAGTTTAAGACCATACATGGAATCCAATATAATCCCGTACATTGGCACAAGGAGACGACTTGCCAAGTGCAACTCTGTGCCTTCACATACATCTTTGTATAACATAAGTGGATCCACTAGCCTAGCCTACAAGGGCTCCTTTTATGGCAGATAGTTATGGGACAATGAGACTCATCTCTAAAGGGTCATACCTCAACTAATGAAATGAGACCCGATCTCAAGGTATGCTAGGTGCTAAGTCATCCTACAAAATCTTCAAAACATATACTTAATGGATTCATGTCACTTAGAATCATAAGTAGCAAACCGTAGGAGTAGGTCGAACTTAGGAACCACCAAGTGAGAATTGTCCTTTCATCACGGGGAAATTCTTAAACATCTTTTAGGGCCATTGTGAACATGCTTATATCTTTCACAAAAACTTAAAATTCAACTTTAATGCTCTAATTATCATAAATCGTGCAAAGCTTTACTTGAAACTTAGTGGGCTAACTCTTAAGTTATAATATCATAAATCATAAAAATATGCTTATTCAAAACAAGTTAAAATAGCTCACACTTTATCATACATAATACTCATCATCAGGGTCATCATCAATAACTCAAATACATGCAAATACTTAGTAATGCATTATAGAATATCATTGAAGCTATTTAATAAGATAAAATTTCATAAAATCATCATTGACTTGCATTTTTACATGAAAGAACTTAAAGAAAAGGTAAAATTCAATCTGAAGGACTTTGTGGGTGAAAGGAGACCTACAAATCAAACACCTATACCTCAATTAGTCTCCAAGAAGAAAAGCATGAATCCTTTAGGAAGAACTTGAAAATCCTAGCCTTGCCTTGACGTTTCTAGAGAGAATATTTGCGTTAGGAATTTTAGAAATGAGTGAATGACTAAGGGTTCTAGGGCTTTAACGTCTGGTTTAGGCTCTTCTGAATCACGAAAATGACATAACATAGGAATAGGATTCGCAGAAATGACAAAAGTGTCCTTCATTAAGACTGTCAGACTCAACTTATGAAAGCACGATTACGGGCTGTGGTTTCAACCACAGACGATTGCCTTGTCCATCATGTTGTCCTTTTCCAAACTTCAGAAACTATTTTGTCGATTTAAACCATGAAACCATCTTTTACAGGTCATACATTGATTTACGACTTATGGTTGGACTCGTAGAGTCTTTCCACATTTAATCAATTTCTTACTTTTCTGGGCTTCATCTACGAAGGGATTATATAGGCCGTATAAAGGTCTACAGACTATCGTGTTAATTGTAGGTAATTTTTCAGAAATTTCAAATTTCTTTCATGCTAGATGCTCTCATCTATGAACCTTTTTATAGATAGTTGATCATTCCACGGGCCGTCATTGGCTACGTGAGTTACCCCACGCTTGGATTTTTTTTTCTTGAAGTTCATGTTTTAAGGAATGACCTACGGATTGTAACTCCACCGAAGGGCCATACATTGGCCTCGCGAACTGACCGTAGGTCATTTCTGTCCAACTTTTTCTACACTCTTAGGCTCCTAAACTTGAGGTCGTTACGGGAGTATGGTGTGAGAAAATGGAGGATAATAGGTTGTGTTATATTTTATTTGCTTATTAGTATCATGATTATATTTTTTAATGTGTCATGCGCGCATGCAGATGTGTGTGTATGTGTGCTGCCAGTTGAATAGAATATGGAGGAAGTTAATTGGTTTTAGTAATTATAGGTTTAGGTTTTCTAGATTTTGTTTTTTTTAGTTAGTTTAGTTGTTTCTTCCTTTTTTTTTTAGTTTAATTTAGTCTTTTTTGTTTTGTTATTATTTATTATACATACACATACTCACACACACGCACACACAAAGATACATACATACATACATACATATAAAGATAATTTTAAAACTAACATAATATAGGAAAAGTTAAATAGCTAATCTAAAATTATAATTTGAAAATTCTAGTTCATTTATTAAAATCTTAACCAAAAATACATATATTTTCATTAATGTTTTGAAATAAATTTAAATAAAGATATATTAAAATGTGACTCTATTTTTAATAGTTTTCAAATTATTTTATAAAAAACTTACTATAAATAACATAAAAATAAAAATATTTAATTTAGATTCAAAAAATAATTATTTATGTACTAAAATGGTATATAACTTAGGTTTGGGAAAAACTTTAGGCACTCACAGTGAGTACCAACAAGTACCACGTAAGAGGATTTAAATATAGGTAGAAAATAAGGAACTCAAGTACTCCTTCCCCCGCAACCATATATCTCCGAACTACAGACTAGCATGATAAAACAATACAGTCCAGAGTGGACATTAGTACTTGGAATATACTGGTATGTAAAATAGTTGAATGAAACGAAAATAAGTAGAATATTATGGAAAGAATATCAACTCAAAATAAAAATCAAATCACATCAAATTGTCAAATGTCCATCTATAAAAGAATGAAGAGTAGACAAGTGACCCATCAATAACTCAAAACTCATCAATCATCTTAGACTCATCTCAAAGGAGCTTACCTCCTCTCATCTCATCTCAGAGGAGCTCACCCCCTCTTATTTCATCTAGACTCGGAGTACTCAAGGTAGGAAATTTATAAGAGTTTCGTCTATCTGACAATAGTCACGCTGATTTTGCTACAACTGTTCCAAACTTGCCAGGTAGGGAATGAATCAAAACCATATCAACTCACCTAATATGGAGTTGGTCGTTAATAAGTCCGCTATTGCTTTTAGGGACTTCTAATCAAGAGGGAACACCAATACATATGATGGTTCTAAGCCTCACCTACGTTTGGCGACATAGTTTGACGAGTTTAAGTCGGACTAACTCTCACACTTTCGATGCTCGATACTCCTCCCTTGACTCAATGCTCATAAAACCTGTCCATCTCAACCAATCTCATAAGGAGTAGAACCCCCTCATCGATTGGTATCTCATAGGAACTCTAAGCTTATCATCAATAAACTCATACGGACTCTAATCGTTTCATCAATCAACTCATAGAGACTCTAACCGTTTCATCAATCAAGCTCATACCGACTTTAACACTTTCATAAATCAACTCATAGGGACACTAACCCTTTTATTAATCAAGCTCATAGGGACTTTAACCCTTTCATCAATCAATCTCATCAACGACTCAAGATTTAGAACAATCATTAGGGAATAATTGAATAGGCACGTCAATAGAGTTCATTTTAGAGACTCATAAGAAAATAAAATTCTATCAACCCATCGTCATTCTCCCATCACAATTGACAATCTCAAGGCTCTAGACTCAATTCTCAAGTTTATTATGATTGCTTTTCAAATTAGTCATGTAGGATTATGGAAATTCTCATGAAAACTATTCAATTCAAGAAAACAATTAGTATGATGATCATCAACATAGAAAACATATAATTTCAAATATAATTTTAGGAAAAACCATCAAAGACCATGCATGTAAACTCTCCAAATCATCAACTCATCTATGGCCTCTATGGGGTATATCAGAGAACAATTCCATGTTTTTAATTTAGCCTTATATGCCTGGGATGGAGTTATCAACCAAGCACGTCACGGATCGCTTCTCGAATCTATCAACTCTAGCACTTCTCTTCTCTCCTCAAGCCCTAGCCTTGTTAGATTATAGAATAGGACTTAGAATGGGGGGTTTTAGGCCTTTTTCACATCTAAATGACCTTATTAGATTGTTTATATAGTCAGCGATGTGGACTAGTCAAGAGTAGTGTATTTTCAAAAAAGATTTTTGGAACGAGTTTTCTCCGTCCTGTCGAATTTTCAAAAGGTTATAAGTGCTGGTCCGCGACGCGCCCTTGTTGCGTACTAATATTGTTTTACGTGTCAGATCGAAAAATTATCTTTTGATCGGGTCGCTCCAAAATTCGACCGAAGCCATTTTCTCACTCAATTTGGCATGCTGATCACAAATCCGGTCTTGGATTTACCATACAAGCATCAGAAGATGCGTTACAAGCATACCCTCTATCCAGGGGTATTTTGGTAATTTTATCGAGTATCACATCATCTCCCCCTTGTGATCAATCGTCCTCGAATGATGAGTAAAGGTAGATATCAAGGCACGAATAGACTCATGACTCATATCAAGATTCAACTCAATCAATCGAACTCTCAACTCTTTCTCGACCTCAATCAATACCTCTTAGATTTACGTATAGAAAGTCACATCGAGAATAGATATATCAATTTAGTGAAGGGTAAGGTATTTACCTTCAACACTCTCATCATTTGGCATGAATAGGTGTGGATATTTGACATTCATCTCTTCCTTAGCTTCCCATGTGGCTTCCTCAATGAATTAATTCCTCCACAAGACTTTGACTGAGGCTATCTCTTTATTCCTCAACTTACGAATCTAACGATCAAGGATTTGCACTGGAACATCTTCATAAGATAGGCTATCTCTCACTCCAATGCTATCAACAGGGATCACCAAGGTAGGGTCTCACAAGCATTTCTTCAACATCAGCACATGTATTACCATATGCACTCCATCTAGTTCTCTTTATAATCTGATATGGTCCAAGATAGCGTGGACTCAACTTTCCCTTCTTCCCAAATCTTAGGACGCCCTTCATAGGAGACACTTTCAAATACACCGAATCATCTACCTCGAACTTTAAGTCTCTTCTCCTCACATCGGTATAAGATTTTTGGCAACTCTGGGCAGTCTTTAACCTCTCTCTAATGACATTGACCTTCTCTATCGATTGGTGAACAAGATCAGGTCCAATCAACTCCGCTTTTCCAACCTCAAACCACCTAATTGGTGATCTACATATCCTCCCATACAAGGCTTCATAAGAAGCCATTTGGATGCATGCATGATAATTGTTGTTATATGCAAATTCAATCAATGGTAGGTGATCATCAAAATTTCCCTTAAAGTCAAGAACAAAAGCTCTCAACATGTTCTCAAGTGCTTGAACTGTACGCTCTGCCTAACTATCTGTCTAGGGATGAAAGGCTATACTCAAGTTCACCTTAGTACCCAATCCTTTCTAGAATGATCTCCAAAACTGGGAGGTAAATTGAGCTCCTCTCTCCGAGATGATGGACAAGGGAACCCTATGCAACCTCACAATCTCTTGGATGTACAACTTGGCATACTCCTCCGCGGTATTTGTTGTCTTAACTGCCAAGAAGTGAGCGGATTTAGTTATTCTATCCACGATCACCCATATCAAATCATATTGCTTTTGGGACTTTGGAAGACCGGTAATCCACATGGCCGTTGATGCTCAATCTTCACTTGTTGGCAATTAGGGCATTTTGAAACAAACTCAGCAATATCCCTCTTAATTCCGCTCAACTAATAGACTTCCTTCAAGTCATGGTACATCTTGGTAGAGCCTGGATTAATGGAATACCTAGTGTTGTGGGCTTCTGCCATGATTCTGTCTCGAATGCCATCAATGTCTAGAACAAAAAATCTGCTTTGGTACCAAGTTTGTTACGCCCCGGGAGGGTACCCTTGGCATGGCCGGCACTCAAAGACTATTGCTAGTCCCCAAGCGAACCACTTAGCCTCATCACTACTCAATCAAATAAACTCTGCTGGACAGCGGAAAATATAAGTAAGTAATGGACACACTTCATCTAAAGTGTCAAAATAAATAAATAAAAATGAAGGGTAGTAGAAAGAACTAGCTGACAAGTCTCAACATCCACGCTCAACCATCATCTTTGAAGCCTCTATTACTAATCATGTGGTGCCAATGATAGACCCATGGCTACCTAATTCAAAAATAAAGAAATAGTCCAGTCTCTAACTCTAAAGAAAGATGAATAAATGTAGGGGATCCTCCGGAGTAGGGGAGGCTCACCAAATCAGCTACAAATCTCAGATATTCAACGGAGCACTTGTGGATGATCTCTAGTACCAGCTCCTGCATCATAAAATGATACAGTCCAGAGTGGACATTAGTACTTGGAATATACAGGTATGTAAAATAGCTGAGTGAAACCGAAACAGGTAGAATATTATGGAAACAATATCAACTCAAAATAAGCACAAGTCACATCAACTCTTCAAATGTCCATATATGAAAGAATAAAGAGTAGACAATTGACCCATCAATAACTCAAAACTCATCAATCATATCGGACTCATCATAATGGAGCTCACCTCTTCTCATCTAATTTCATCTTATCTCATCTAATCTTAGAGGAGCTCACCCCCTCTCATCTTACCTAGACTCGGAGTACTCAATGTAGGAAATTTATGGGAGTTTCTCTTATCCGACAACAATTACTTATGAGCCAGTGAATGTACAACAGTCACGCTGATGTTGCCACAACCATTCCAAACTTGCAAGGTAGGGAACGAATCAAAACCATATCAGCTCACCCAATATGGAGTCAGTCGTTAATAAGTTCGCTATTGCTTTTAGGGACTTCTTATCAAGAGGGAACCCCAATACATATGATGGTTCTAAGCCTCACCGACGTTTGGCGACGTAGTTTGACGAGTTCAAGTCAAACTAACTTTCACTCTTTCGGTACTTGATACTGCTCCCATGACTCAATGCTCATAAAACCTCCATCTCAACCAATCGCATATGGACTCGAACCCCTTCATCGATTGGTATCTTATAGAGATTCTAACCTTGTCATCAATCAACTCATAGGGACTCTAACCCTTTCATCAATCAACTTATACGGACTCTAACCCTTTCATCATTCAAACTCATAGGGACTTTAACCTTTTCATCAATCCACTCATAGGGACTCTAATCCTTTCATAAATCAACCTCATAAGGACTTTAACCCTTTCATCAATCAATCTCATCAATGACTCAAGATTTAGAACAATCATTAGGAAACAATCGAATAGGCACGTCAGTGGAGTTCATTTGTAGAGACTCACAAGACAATCAAATTTTATCAACCCATCATCATTCTCTCATCACAATCAACAATCGCAATCGATAAACTCAAGGCTCTAGACTCAATTCTCAAGTTCATCACGCTTGATTTTCAAATTAGTCATGTAGGGTTATGGAAATTCTCATGAAAAATGTTCAATTCAAGAAAACAATTAGTATGATGATCATCAACATAGAAAACATGTAATTTCAATTATAATTATATGAAAAACCATCAAAGACCATGCATGTAAACTCTCCAAATAATCAACTCATCTATGACCTCTATGGGGAACATGAGAAAACAATCCCATGTCTTTAGTTTAGGCTTACATACCTGGGATGTAGCTTTTAACTAAGCATGTCACGAATCTCTTCTCGAATCTCTCAACTCAAGCTCTTCTCTTCTCTCCTCAAGCCCTAGCCTTGTATGAATATGGAATAAGACTTAGAATGGGGGTTGTAGACCCTTTTCACTTTGAAGCAACCTTATTAGATCATGTATAGAGTTTAGGAGGGGTGGGAAATTTACTAGAATACCCCTCATGATGATTTAGAAATTTTTAATTCGGAAAAGTCACAGTCCGCGACCTGGCCCAGCACTATGAAGTATTGTCCGCTCTTTAGCCTAGGCCATCACAGATTTGTCACTTTGAGCTCACCCCAAAAGGTGCCTCATAGTATATAGACCAATCCTTTACATATATACCCAACATCTCTCCTGTGTTTTGTCGTTGTGAGACATCTCATCTCATGATGGGTTTTTACATACCCCCCTCCCCTCTATGGACTCAGCGTCCTCGTTGAGATTTTCCCTACTACATGGGATTCGCGTGGACTCAGCATTGAGGTTTTCCGTGCCTCATCGGGAGGGTACCCTTGGTGTGGCTGGCACTCAGAGACTATTGCTAGTCCCCAAGCAAGCCACTTAGCCTCATCACATCTTTCAATCAAATAAACTCTGCTGGACAGCGAAAAATATAAGTAAGTAATGGACACACGTCATCTAAAGTCTCAAAATAAATATATAAAAATGAAGGCTAGTAGAAAGAACTAGCTCACAAATCTCAACATCCATGCTCAACCATCATCTATGAAGCCTTTATCACTAATCATGTGGTGCTAATGACAGACCCATGGCTACCCAATTCAAAAATAAAGAAATAGTCTAGTCTCTAACTCTAAAGAAAGATGAATAAATGTAGGGGATCCTCCGGAGTAGGGGAGGCTCACCAGATCAGCTGCAAATCTCAGATCTTCAACGGAGCACCTGTTGACAATTTCTAGTACTTGCCCCTGCATCATAAAACGATGTAGTCCAGAGTAGACATCAATACTTGGAATGTACTGGTATGTAAAATAGCTGAGTGAAATTGAAACAGGTAGAATATCATGGAAATAATATCAACTCAAAATAAACATCAAATCACATCAAATCATCAAATGTCCATCTATGAAAGAATAAAGAGTAGACAAGTGACCCATCAATAACTCAAAACTCATCAATCATCTCATACTCATCTCAAAGGAGCTCACCTCCTCTCCTCTCATCTCATCTCATCTCAGAGGAGCTCACCCTCTCTTATCTCATCTTGACTCGGAGTACTCAAGGTAGGAAATTTATGGGAGTTTCTCTTATTCGACAATAATCACTTATGAGCTAGTGAATTAACAACAGTCACACTGATGTTGCCATAACCATTCCATACTTTCCAGGTAGGAAATGAATCAAAACTATGTCAGCTCACCCAATATGGAGTCAGTCGTCAATAAGTCTGCTATTACTTTCAGGGACTTCTAATCAAGAGGGAACCACAATACATATGATGGTTCTAAGCCTCACCTACGTTTGGCGATGTAGTTTAATGAGTACAAGTCGGACCAACTCTCACTCTTTCGGTGCTTGATACTCCTCTCATGACTCAATGCTCATAAAACCTCCATCTCAACCAATTTCATAGGGACTCAAACCCCGTTATCAATCGGTATCTTATAGGAACTCTAACCCTGTCATCAATAAACTCATAGGAACTCTAACCATTTTATCAATCAACTCATAGGGACTCTAACCCTTTCATCAATCAAGCTCATAGGGACATTAACCCTATCATCAATCAACTCATAGGTACTCTAAGCCTTTCATCAATCAAGCTCATAGGGACTTTCACCCTTTCCTCAATCAATCTCATCAATGACTCAAGATTTAGAATAATCATTCAGAAACAATCGAATAGGCACGTTGGTAGAGTTCATTTTTGTAGAGACTCACAAGACAATTAAATTCTATCAACCCATCGTCA
Source organism: Solanum rostratum (assembly GCA_029948455.1). Taxonomy (NCBI): domain Eukaryota; kingdom Viridiplantae; phylum Streptophyta; class Magnoliopsida; order Solanales; family Solanaceae; genus Solanum; species Solanum rostratum. The sequence continues at coordinate 27,156,011 of CM057047.1, forward strand.
TTTTCCCATCACAATCATCAATCTCAAGGCTCTAGACCAATTCTCAAGTTCATTAAGCTTGCTTTTCAAATTAGTCATGTAGGGTTATGCAAATTCTCATGAAAATGTTCAATTTAAGAAAACAATTAGTATGATGATCACCAACATAGAAAACATGTAATTTCAAATATAATTTTAAGAAAAACGATCAAAGACCATGCATGTAAACTCTCCAAATCATTAACTCATCTATGACCTCTATAAGGCACATGAGAGAACAATCCCATGTTTTTAGTTTAGCCTTACATACCTGGGGTGCAGCTATCAACCAAGCACATCACGAATCTCTTCTCGAATCTCTCAACTCAAGCTCAAGCCCTAGCCTTGTTGGATTATGAAATAAGACTTAGAATGGGGGGTTTTATACCCTTTCCACGTCAAAATGACCTTAATAGATCGTGTATAGAGTTTAGAAGGGATGGAATGCCCTTCATAATGATTTAGAAATTTTCAACTCGTAAAAGACACAGTCCGCGACCCAGACTAGTCGCGAGCAGTGTATTTTCAGAAAAGAGTTTTTGAACGAATTTTCTCCATTCCATAAGAAATTTTTAAAAGGATATAACTGCTGGTCTGCGATGGGTGCACGACGCGCCCCTGTCGCATACTAACACAGTTTTGCGCTTCAGATAAAAAAATTATCTTTTGATTGGGTCGCTCTAAAAATCGACCGAGACCATTTTCTCACTTAATTTTGTATGTTGATCACAAATTTGATCTTGAATTTTTTATACGAGCATCAAAAGATGCATTACGCACATACCCTCTCTCTAGGGGTATTTTTGTAATTTACCGGGCGTCACAAGCCAGAACCATTTCCCTTTTTCTTTTCTTTTTTTCTTGCTAGAATGATTTCTCTTTGACTTTTCATCAACAATGAAACCTTAAGCAGTATATTATCATAACACAATAATCACTTTCTTAAGCCTGAGAATACGCAAGAATTTCACACTAGTCTTTTGTTCATTAATAAAACAATCAACATTATTATTCTTTCAACACTTCAATAATCATCAAATGTATCGATAGTTACATCATATGATTTCTCAAGTTCTCAATAATCTCTTTATCATCATATTCAAAATTACTCATCAATTAATCAATATTTTATTAGTATTTTATGAATGATTTCAACAAATAGTTAGGATTGTACCACAGTTCTACAACATTAGTTCAAAATACTTTGTTAGTCATTAACTATCACAGACCAATTCTAAAATCAAAAGTCACAAATGTTATCACATAGCAATTCCCATTATCTCGACATATTCAGTGGGTCATTTCATTATTTCCCAAGCACAAAAAGAAAGAAGATACAAGGTTCAATTAAACTAAATAAGGTTTGGGAATCTACTTGCCTGGATAAAGCCAAAAAATCAACCCAACAAGAGCGCGTTCCCCTTCCAATTCAAACCTAATATGCCACAATCTTATTTTAAAAAGTAATAACACCGAAATCATATAATTTAGAAAAGGAGAAAAATGATCCAAAATTTTAATACAAGAAAATAAGACAAAAATCCTAAAAGTTTTACATAGAAATGTTCCTTAAATTTTTAGGAAATAAATGGCGAAAATTGTTTCGAAGATGGAGTTAAAATGTGCTCACAATTACCATTTCTTTTTGAAAATTTTAGTTTAGGAAATTCTCAAAATTCTCAATTGAAATCCTCAATTTTGATGTTAAAATTATAACCTACTCAAAAGAAACTGAAGAGAAGGACTGGAAATAGCTTACCGAATAGTTTCTTTATGAAATATCACTTAAATATCGCCTACCCTATGCTTGAAAATGATGTAAAATAGTTAAAAATGGCTAAATATTGATTTATTTCTAAAGTGAAGAAGATCATAAAGGTCATTTAGAACTTATTACAAACCTTGAGGAGTCAACTATTTGTAAAATTTAACGAGTGTGATTTTTTGTTAAGGTCTATAGCATTACTTAGTTACATTGTTTCTAGTGATGACATCATAGTTGATCCAAATAAAATAGAGGCGATGAATAATTAGCCTAGTCCATTGTCTCCTTCGTATATTCAAAGCTCTTTTTCTTGCCTGAATACTATAGAAGGTTTGTATAAGGATTTTCAACTATTGCATCTCTTTTGACCAAGCTATCTCAAAAGGAGATAAAGTTTCAATGGTTGGATAAGTGTGAATAAACTTTCCAAAAATTGAAAGAACTTTTTGCTTTAGCCTCCATTTGACATCACCGGAAGGTTTGGATGTGTTTGCAGTATATTATGATATCTCACGGGTTGGTAGGGTTGTGTGCTAATATACCATGGGAAGTTCATAGTATATGCCTGAAGACAACTCAAAGTGTATGAAATAAATTATCCTACTAAAGATTTTGAATTGGTGGCAGTTGTTTTTGGCTTGAAGATTTGGCATCACTATCTTTATGGGTGGATGTTTACATATTGACCGATTACAAAAGCTTATAGTATGTGTTTAGCCAAAGAGACTTGAACCTTAGGCAATAAAGGTGGCTTGAGATAATCAAAGATTATCAAATGAATGTGTTGTACCATTTGGATAAGGAAACGTGGTTGCCGATGCCTTAAGTCAGAAGTCTATGAATAACATTGATCATATAGTGGATGAAAAGAAGGAACAACCTAAGTAGGTGTACATGTTGACCTATTTGGGTGTTCGGTTGAGTGACTCTAATGAGATTCACATTTCGGTTCATAGTCTTCACTAGTGGTAGATGTAAAAGCAAAGTAAGATTAGGATCCAAATTTGGTATAGTTGAAGAAATTTGTGGTTGAAAAGAAGATTAAAATTTTCTCGCAGGGGGAAGATGTAGTACTTCGTTAGCAAGGTTTATGGCGAAATATATGAATTTCTAACAAGTGAAGGGTGGACACCAGAGACTAGGAGGTCTAGCCCATGATACTGAATTTTGTATTTGAATATGAGAATGTGATATGGACTTTGTAATGGATTTGCCTCATACCCATAAGCAAGAAAACTCATTTTGGTTGGTTTTAGATAGAATAATTAAATCAGCCCATTTTCTACCCGTCAAGGTTACTTATGGTGCCAAGTATTATGCAGATGTACATTCAAGTTGTAACACCTTCCACGCGACTCAAAATGTCCTTATGGCATATTTCTTGAATGTTATAAAATCCTTGTGTTATTTGGCAAATGCGACTTCGTATTCGTTTTCAAGAGGCAAACTTGTATAAGAAAAGAGTCGCCTTAAACTTTTAGGTCAACCATATCAAAAAACAAAAATTTCAATTGGTTTTGGCCTTAACAAGAAGGGTGAATGACCAATAAGTGTCGCCCAGTTCCGCGGCATCAAAAAAAGGCTGAAACTCATTCATAGGCCAAAATAGGGGAAAATTAAACTTGGCAAGAAATTGCATGTTCTGGGACCCATGGCGCGTCGCGCCCCTATTGTGTGTAAATTTTTTGTACTTTTTTTGTTTCAAGTGAGGGAAATTAGGTCATCGCCTAACACCCTTAGAGACGGGAATCCTCAAACATTCAACCATTATTTTCCCTAATTCTCACTTAACAACAACAATAACATACCCAGTGAAATTCCAAAAGTGGGCTCCGGGCTAATTCTCACCTAAGCACTCTCAATATTCCCCCAAATCCCTCAATGAATTCTAAGATTCTCAAGAGACTTCATTGAAGATTGAAGAACTCAAGTAGTTCCTTCAAGTCTCCTCAAGTCTTCTTTTTTAGTTTCAAGGTTTAAGGAATGTGGGTTTTCCATTTATGGGTCCTTCCACCCATGGAGTCAGAAAACTATTTTCATTAAATTTCTGGATTCCAATGACTAATTCTATATGGGTAATTCTTATTATTCACTAAAAGCATGATTAAGTTGTATTATGTTAAATATTGATTGATTATGCATGAACACCCATTGGGATTTCATAGTATGAATGATTATTTATACAACACATGCTATGATATCTTGAAAAGCTATGAAGAATTATGGATTTTTTGAATGAATTACATGAGACCCAAATTGGGGTTTTGCCATAACAATGGTGGGTTGTTTAGAATGACTTTTAAGTGATCACATTTTACTCATTCAAGTCCGACACTCTTGTATTTCATGATTTTAATCATATGTGCATATGCCCACCATGTTTTGACTAAAGTTAAGTAGAAAGATTCTTATGTTGATGAAGGTCTTATGGCAAGATATGCAAGTTATGAAATTTGTAAATGTTGAAGGGCTAATAATTATGATGTGAGTTCATGAGAATGTTATGAATGATATGAAGCCTTTTTGTGATGTTATGAAGCTGTGGTTTTGGTGAACTACTATATGATGACATTATAATGTTATGAGATTATTCAGTATTATCACTATGATTATTAATTGAGAATTCCATGGGATTGTTGACCTAGCACTGAGAGGACTTTGGTAGAATTCCATTATCCCTAAACTATGTGTCACCATAGGTTTGTATTATTGATTCCCTAAATGAGCTTGTACCTACCAAAAAGGTTGTGCCGTAAAGTAAGGATATTCCTTGAAACCTACTGAAAATTCCATGCCATAAGGTAAGGATATTTTGTGACACCTACCGAAAAGGCTATGCCCTAAGATAAGGACATTCGGTACACTTTACAAAAAGGTGATACTGTAAGGTGAGTGTATGGTTTACCTTGGAAAAGTAAACCACTCCTACTTCGGTGTGGAGTGAACATTGGTATTCCAAGTTGTAGCTTGCTTGGTGTTATATGTCGATTATGGTCCCTTCCCACATATGTATGATACGTCATGTAATTTGCTTATTCTCTATGCATATTTTGACTAAGGCATTGATCATTCATGTTATATTAACCTTGTATACATTATATGTGGTTATGCATCTTGTTAAACATGGATTATGTTTGTGTTGCATTGCACCCTGTATACTTAGTACATTCCAAATACTAATGCATACTTTTTGCCTACATGATCTAACCATGTGGCTAGTTGGCTTGTTTGAAGATTGGTATTGGGGATTCCTCTATTCCAAGGACAACAACCACTTTCTTTCATGCTTATGATTAAGACTTGTCTATTTTTGAAATTTACTTTTGAGGTGAGCTCAGGAGATGTTTTGGCCCCCGTTCCACTTATGTTAGAGGTGTTGTTGAATAATGTGAAGTGATTGACTTTGAGACGCTTATGTATTTATGAAGCCTTCTTTATTCCCTATCCCCTGTAGGTATTGTTGAATATTGATGGCATTTGATGGAAGTCCTAAGCCCCTATTTTCCTAATAGCATGTTTCCTACTTACCTTACCTTAGTATTTGCTTGTTATTTGATAGTGGAAATCTTATCACCTTTCTACCTCCATAGCTTGAGTCTAAAGCCCCATTTCCCTTAGATTTATTTGCTTGATGTTTGCTTATGCTTTCGTAACCAAAGATGTGCTTACTTATGCTTAGAGGCCTTTTGGGGTTCCTTTGGGTTCCCCATCCCCCCCGTTACACCTAGGCCCTAGGCTTGGACTGTGACAAGATTGGTATCAAAGCACTCGATTTTTAAATGGTCCTCAGAAATCCAACACACTGCATCAAGTAGAGTCTTGTTTAAGTTTGTGAAGCACGCCACAAATATGAATGGGAGGCTATGAGGTGTTTGGGAAATAATTCACTTCTTCATAATCTATGTCATGCTTTATAACTTAATTGATGACTTCCTATTTCTAATTGTTGTTCTTTTGTGCTTCTACATCATGCCGCCAAGAAGAATGGCACAAAAAGCTCATACTCCTGAGGGTGACCCGGCCCCTTCGGCGCAATAAAATCCCCAAGAAAAAAGGGTCACTCATGCCGAGTATCGGAATGTTGTTACCTTGTTGGCCCAAGCTATGAACAACTAATCCCCTCATGTTCCTACTCCATCCTCAAAAGTGAGAGATTTCATAAGGATGAACCGTTCAGAGTTTTATATCTCTAATGGGAGGAAGGCCCCAAAGAATTCATTGATAAAGTGTAGAAAGTTCTTACTATTATGGGGGTGAGCTCAGAGAAGAAAGCGAAACTTCCTACCTATCAACTTAAAGGCCTTGCTCAATAGAAGATAAAGAGGGAGAATGATGAACCTATTCTATTAGAAGAATTCAAAGCCGCCTTCCTCAACCCTTTCTTTCATATTAAACTAAGGGAGGCAAAGATGGTAAAGTTTATGAATCTTAAACAAGGTTTCATGAGTGTGAGGGAGTATTCCCTTAAATTCAACAAGGTCTGTATCCTCACATGGCTATTGAATCAAGTGCAAGGATGAACAAGTTTGTGTCCGGGGTATCTGACTTGGTCAATAAAGAATATCGCACCGCTGTGCTTGTTAGTGATATGGACTTGTCTCAACTCATGATATAAGCCAAGTAACTTGAATGAGAACATCTTAGAAAGAGGAAGAGTGGAGAGTCCAAGAGGGCTCATTATAATGGAGGATTTCAAGGTGCTAGAGGTGGTCGCTTTTAACAAGACCACAAATTTCAAGGGCAAGGGTCAACTAATGCTCTAAACTAAAGGTTTGTCAATGATAGGGTTCCCAACCCTAAAGCTTAAAGTGGAAATAGTGGGATGACTCTTCCAAGGTGCTAAAAGTATAGAAGGAATCATAGTGGTACATGTTGGAGGAAGACGGGTGCATGCTTTGGGTGGGGCAAGATGGGCCACGAGATTGTTGATTGTCCACATGCTCAAAACAGGGGAGTGATGGTCGTCCCCAAGGACATGGTGCTCAAGGAGATTAAAGGGGAGTAAGGTTTGATGCACGCCAAATCGCATCAAGGCCATTTGCTAGGAGTCAAGATCAAGAACTACCAAGGTATGAAGGACTATTCATGAAGTTTGAGGTACTTGAGCTTGTATTGGGTCCAAAGGAAGGATTCTACGCCTTGAAGATAGCTTGTAGAGGTAAAGGCGAAGCAAGGGAAGACTTTGTCGAATTCGATGACGTGTCTCAGATTGGCAATCCATTGAATGCAAACGATGATGGACACTTTGACTGCCAAATGTTACAGGATGCTCAAGCCTCAAAAGCTGTCAAGATTAGTGATGGAGTGCCCATTCGGTAATCCACCGACTGAAGAAGGTGAAAATATTTTTGGCCACTATTTGGTCAATTTTGGCCACATTTGGGCCAAATTTGTAATAAATCACCTAACACTACAAATAACTCATAGTTGCTCATTTTTAGGTAGATTATTTTTAATATTGATATTGAAACTCTTGTATAAGTGTTGAGATCTCGATACAAGCTTTGGTTGAACATTGTTTAGAAAAGTTGGTTGCAAGGTGAATTCAATTCCCTCGAGGTCATCGTACAAGGTAGGTTCTATCATATGATTAATTGAGTGAGGTCTTGAAGGTTTAATATACCTTTTAGTTGCTCTTGATTTCTTTTTTTTTTTGTGTATATCTATATATCCTTTACTTTCTTATCCTTCGATTCTGTATTTTGTATTGCATCAACTTGGTGAGATTCGTCCATACAATTCTTGTCTTGGGTTGTTACTAACAAAAAAAAGAATTAAAAATGTTTTGGAAAAATCCTACAAAATATTTTTATTGATTTGAGTCTTGTTTGAAGTTTCTAATTTTAGATTTGTGTTCTCTAACATTAATTGAGTCTTAGATAGAGATTTGGTGAAGTTTGGAGTTGTATTGAAGATTCAACCATTTTTTATTGAAGAAAACTTGAAGAAGAAAGTGGGTCTTTGAATTTGAAGAAGTTGGTTGGAAATTGACGGATAAAAACCAATGGGGTTTGTTCTTCTCATCAATGAGAACTTAAAATCTGAAAATTTGTGAAATTCCGAGTAAAAAATTTTGAGCTTCTTATGTTGGTTCTTCATCTTGTTCTTATTGTTCTTGAGAATATTCAAAAGCTCAAGAAGAAAAATCTTTCAAAAATGTGTGACATAACCAAAAATAGAAAGAAAGAAAAGAGCACTTGTGTTTGTACAAGTGGAATTTACCAAAATAGGCAAGTACTAGGTCAAAGGAATACAAGGGGCCCACAAGGAGATCAAATTTGGAGTCTTCAAAGGTGCAGAAATGCAAAAACAAGTTGGTAAAAAAAGGGCCTGTAGAACCCATTCGACTACATGCCTACAAGTGCTTGAGTCCGCCTAATTCTGCTTAGGTTGCTATAACTTTTAGCAATGAAAATTAGATCATTCGGCAGTCTGCTGAAAGGGTTCGATGGTAAAATTGAAAGTTCACGAGCTGACCTTCAATTTTGACTTTTGAAACGTTGGATTTGGAGATTAGAGCCTCAACCAATATCAAGTTCTAAATTGTTAATTATTTTTCTTTTGATTCTCATCCTTTTCAAGATTCCTAACTAATTTTTAACTGGTAATTGATCTACTTGTTGATTATTATTCTTGAATCCTCTTCTTTGATAGTGCCATTTTCTTTTGTTCTTTTATTCATTTTATTTCATAGTTAGCTTTCTTGATTCAAGTCCATTTGCTTTAATTGAGTCATCCATTCTTCTTGAAACAAGAATCCACTCATTCCAAGATTAGAAATTGGCACCTTGTGAATAATCTAGTATAAGCAATATTAAACCTTAGCCAAGCCAATTTGGGAGGCAAAGAAGGTGTGTAAACATGAGGGATTGCAAGGTTATTTCACTACTGCTAACGTTGTTTGTTGTTTTTGTTAAGTGTTGTTTTAGTAGGTACCATGGCAAGTAGAAATGAAACTCTATCACCTACAAGAGGAGTTACTTTGGGTGCTATAATTGAAATGACTACCAATATGAGTTAGAGAATGAAATCATGGAGGGCCAAGTATCCACCATTCAAGGTAGTGTGGGGCTATGGATGGTAGAATTATCAATGTAGAGGGTTAACTTACCACTACAAACACCAATCCACAAACTACGTATGCATATTCCATAAGTGGTCCTAACCGTCTTACTTCTACTACTATAACTTCCTGAACCTTACATCAAGTAATAAATCCAACACCCATGAATTCCAATTCCAATTCCCACAATACCATGCAACCACTACAACCCAAAATTACTCAAGATGCTCCACTAAACCCATGCCGACCTTACCAAGCACCACTAAACTGAAATCCACCCATCCCAGCACCCTAAACATGAACTCAACCAATTCAAGTCGAGGAAGTGAGGGATGAAGAGTATAAAGAAAGGTATGAAAGTGAGGGTAAAGAGGTGCCGTGGAATGATGTCCAAAGAAATGCACTAAGAGAACAAATGGGACCGAGGTCGAGAAAGCAGATTTTGTCTGGTTCCACTTAGAAGAAGAGCTTATGTGAATAAAACTTAATACTTTGGGGATATCATGACTCAAGCCTAGGGCCTAGGTATGACACAATGTATGAGAATCTAAAAGGACCCCCACTTAAGCCTCTTATATATACATGGCATATTCTTGGTTGCAGAAACATAATTAAACAACCAGCACATAATTCTAGGAGAAGTAAGAGTTTAGACTCAAGCTATGGGGAAGTTATAGTGAAGAGGATTAGCAAGATCACATAGAAAATAAAGAGTGGGGGGGAGGGGGGTAGATATAACTCACGCTATGGGGGCAATAGAGACTTCGCAATTCCATCTCATCATCAACAAGCATCAACACACATAAGGGGAAAAGGACTAAGGGAAGTGTTCAATAGTTACATAAACATAGTAGGAGTTAAGCTCATAACATACATATCTATATCCAATAACACCTCTAACATGAGTGGAATGGGGGCCAAGACATATCCCGGGCTCACCCTTAAAAGATAAATATCCATAATTAGACAAGACTAAGCAAATAATGAAAGTAAGTGGAAGTTGTATCCAAAATGGAGGACTCACCAAAAGCAATCTTCAATATGCCGTCTAGCCACATAAAGGAGAATGAATAGGAGCTCCGGTCCCCACATGATTAGATCATGTAGGCAAAAAACATGAGTTAGTACTTTAAATGTACTAAGTATGCAGGACGCAATGCAACAAGGAACATAAGTCATAATTAAACAATATGCATAATCATGAGCAATAGATATAAGATCAATATGATATGTATGATGAATGCTTAAGTAAAAACATGCATGGACATAGTCAAACCGCATCATATATCATACACATGTAGGAGGAGACCTTAATTGACATATAAAATCATGTGAGCTATTACATCAAGTCCTAATGTTGCTTCTACACCAGAAAAGAAGTGGTGTACTTTCCAAGGTAACATACCGCACCTTGGTGAGTAACTTGTCATGTTGGATCCACTAGCAAAAGTCTATTTAGGGAACAACATGATCCTATGGTGGCACATAGTTAAGATACCAAGACTTTATATAAGGACCACGTGGGTCGAGCCCCCATCTTAAGCCTCTTTCAGTGCTAAGTCTTGTCCCATAGAATACTTCACATAATCATTAGTGTAATCATAACTTGTAGAAACATGTCATCACAATAAGCGTAGCTCTTTTATAAACTTGACCCCTTCAAGTGAGCATGTACCTTACACTAGAGGGTAAAACATTACATAAGGTTGATCCCTTATAGGTGATATTATTCCTGCACAAGAAGGTAGAACATAACATAAGGGCTCAAAATCTTACTTGTAAATCATAGGAATTTTTCATGAGTTCAATACATTATTAGGAGCCCAGAATTTATCATATCATACTTGTCTTGCAAAAGATGCTATAGTCTTCCACCAACATAAGAATCCTTGTCATATAAATTGAGTCAAACATGGTGAGTGTATGCAATTAGGCTTAAAAATAATGAAATTCAAGAGTAATAGACATGGATGAAGTAAACAATATGATTAGAAAGGTATTCAACAATCTACCACCATTAATAGTAAAACCCTTAGTTAGGTGTCATGAAATCCATCTTAAAATCTATAATCTTTCATGGTTCCTATAGTTCATGTCATGCATAGCTTAAATAGTCATAAATCAAGTCATAGGATAACCTTGAATGGACGTTCATGCATACTAATATCAATTCTTGAAGAAATCAAACATAATTCATGTTTATAATGCATAATAGAAAGTACCCACAAAGTTTCCATACTTGAAATCATGAAATTTTCATAAAAAGGGAGAGTTGGGCTCCGTGGCTGGAAGAATCGATGGATGAAGCCCCACATACCTCAAAGTTGAAATTTCTTAAATGAAAACCCGAGAGGGCTTGTGGGCTTTCCTTGAATTCTTGAAATCCAAAGAGTGTTCTTGAGAGTCTTGAATTTAAAGGAGGAATTTGATGAGCATTAGAGAGGATTTTAGGAGGATCTTAGAGAGATTTAGAGCTTAAAATGGCTGAACAATGAAGGAATATAGGTATTGGATTATTACCCAAATGCCCTTAGCTGAAACAGAGAAATTTGGAAATTTTTTACCTATGGTGAGACAAGTCAAACTTGTCGCAGTGTAGGTCATTTTCGCGCTAAGTTGAATTTTTCTCTTATTTTGGCCTAGGAATGAGTTTAGGCCATTTTTGTACAGTGGGGGATCAAGCCCTAGTCGCATACCCTATTGGATAAGCCCTAAATCACCCAAAATATTATCATTCCACACGGGTGACCTAAAAATCAAAGATCACCCCTTTCCTACAGAATTTTTTCCCTTAAAAACATACAAAGTCAGATTTGTGAAATTACCTCAAATTTTAAGATATTCAAAAAATATGCTCCAAGGCATTTTTTTGAGTCGCGTGAAAGGTATTATAATATCTCCCCCTTGGGAACATTCATCCTCGAATGTAAGGAAATATACATTAAAAGAGCGATTAGACAACATTTAGCCTACGTGAATGCAATCAATGCAACTTAAACATTATTGCATGAAAATTTCAATCTTATGCATCAAAATCATCAAAACATTTTACTTATAAGTATGTATGCATGCAACATGATGTAGGTGCGCTTACCAATTCTCCTCAAGATTCTATAAGGCACTACATACCTTGGGCTCAATTTGCCTTTCTTGCAAAATCGAACAACATCCTTTAGAAGTGAGACCTTTGAATACACCGAATCATCTACACCAAACTCAAGATCCCTTCTTCTTACATCGGAGTAGGACTTTTGCCTACTTTGAGCCATCTTTAGTCTCTCCATAATAAACCTCACCTTCTCCAAAGCTTCCATTACCAATCCATACCTAACAAATCCATTTCCCCCATATCAAACTACCCTACAGGGACCTACAATATCTATTATATAAAGCTTCAAAGGAAGCCATTCCGATGCAAAAATGATAGCTATTGTTGTAAGAAAACTCAATAAGTGGAAGATTCTCATCCCAACTATCCTTAAACTCCAAAACACAAGAACTAACTATATCCTCAAGAGTTTGAATGGTCTTTTGGCTTGACCATCCGTTTGCGGATGAAAGGTCGTGCTAAGCTTGACTTTAGTACGAAGGGCCTTTTGAAATCTCCTCCAAATATGTGAATTAAATTGAACATCACGATCCAAAATAATAGCCAATGGAATCCCATGCAATCTAACCAACTCAAGAATGTACAACCTAGCATAATCTTTGGCACCATAAGTCGCCTTAACCTGTAAGAAGTGAGCTGACTTTGTCATTCTATCAAAAATAACCCATATGGAATCAAAATGCCATAGTTTTAGGCAAGCCAATCACAAAGTCCATGTTGATTTCTTCCCATTTTAAAATAGAAATCTCAATGTCTTAGGATAGGCCACTCAGCCTTTGATGTTCGGCTTTGACTTATTGTCAATTGTGATAACCGCGACGAACTTAGCAATATGTCACGACCTGGTCCCAGTCATGATGGCACCTGCTAGATCCCATCTCCTAGCTTTCTAGTCCAAACCATAACAAATATGATAATATACATAATTGAAACCTACAAAAACTTGGAAGTTAACTGTATAGAGCTACAATAGACGCAAAGGCATAGCATATACATATATCAATAACAATAATATACAAAATTAGAGTGTGTTTACAAATAATAACGCTACAGTACAAGGCCAATATCTAGATACAAAAGATGATCATCAACAAGAAGGAGACTACGAAGAAACCAGATCTACTGGTGCTCACAAAAAGTCTCTTGAGTGCTCCCAAAGTTCCCAACTTAGCTATCACAACTCGTACCTAGACCTACACCATGGGAAGATGTAGAAGTAGGGGTGAGTACCAGAAAATGCACCCAGTAGGCATCATTGGCTGACCGAGTGAAACAGTAAACATATGTAAAGCCCAAATATAAAGAGAACTGCAGCAGTGTAGCAAAATAAATTCAGATCAAGGCATAGGAATGTATGGAAACCCTAAAACCACAACTGAACCAACTGAAGTGAAGAATAGTGATAACCTGAACCAATCCCAGTAGTGAACATTAATACCGACTGTCGAAGACTATGTAGGCTATTACCAAAACTGCCCCCAACTGAGGCATAGTGTTGTATGAGGGTGCAAGGCCCTTGTACCTATGCCTATATGCCAATTGGTCCCCCATCAGCCCAAAAGGTACATCCATGCAAAATATGAAACCGACAAGGCATCATGGAATCCCTCAAAACCATCACAGGATCCGATAGAACCATCACAAAGCCCAACTCTCCACATCATTAGAACAAGAGTTAATTGTACGTGGGTGTAAGGCTCTAGTGTCTAAGCCTGAACGCCCCCATAGGCCCAAGAGGTACACCCACACGCAATTAGGGTGTGACTAGGTGTATGGATCATGGGTAGTGAAATCACAAGCCTCACCTTTATAATCTCATAAGGTCTAGTCCTCAACCTCGTGCCAGCACATGGCACCAGATTTGAAAGATATATGCATAACGATGGGGTCTATTCCTAATGCAAGAAAGAATCCCCCTCGCATAAGCAAGTGCGTTTCAACTGAGAATAACAATCATGGGGCCTCGCCCCCAAATGTTATCAACGGGGTCCATGACCCATAATCAACTGGGTCTTAGACCCGAGATAATTAGTGTGTTATATCTCTCTCTAAACAAATACTAGTGTCTCAAACTCAGAGTGTAACTGATGAGGCCTACCAAAAATCAACCGGCACTTGGTCCGTAGAATCTTCATCCACCACCACGCATCACAGTCGTGGCCACCGGGTTCCAAAGTCAGCAGGGAGCTTCACCTAGGACTCTAACTCTACAGACATGGCCCTCGGAGCTCAAACGTTGACGGGGGCGTCATTTGGGAAAAGATATCAAATAGTTACTCACTCAACCAGTGTATCTAGATCCAAAATTCCATAGTCTTGTCATGCCCAGAGTAACCATAGGCGACGACAACCATATCATTCCCAAAGTGAACATAGGTGACGACCTCATAACCTAGGTATCCCACAATCTTAATCCAACCCATGCAATAGTAGCTAACACCTCTCTCAGGTACAACAGATACCTTGGCATCTGACGGAGAGAACCTGTGCACAAAAACTATCAGTAGTACAACAGGGTGTGTGCGTGTATATATATATATATATATCACCAATCGCTGTAGAATAATACACAAAAAGCCGCGTATATCATAACCTCACCAATCCCTAGTGCCTAGAGAACACATGGACAATCATGATACATCATAAGTATCCAAGATGACTTAACCCGCAGAGTCATATCTCAACAAAAATGAGGCCACAACATGACATATAATCAATACACAGTCCCCTAGTCAGCATCTCTATAGAAACATGCTATATACCCTCATACAGGTAAAAGTAGAGTCAACACGCATGCCTTAACCAGGCACTAGCCATATTTGGTCTTTACGATACCTTTTTCTATGTAGAGCAACTCATAAGACAGCGTTGGTATAACCTAAGTTAAGGCCCCTGAGGCTAGATAATCAGAAGAATGCCACCTTTCCCAAACCACATCGCAGCCCATCTGCTACAAGGATGCCGTCTAAGGCAACCATGTGCCAGCCCACCAATAATATGCCCCTCTTAAACAGGATGCTAGTCCACAAGACTGACCCATGTAACTAGTGTCTTGTCGTAGATAGCCCAGAAAGCTTGTAGGATATAACCTATACCTTGCTTAAAGGGTCACACTCCCATCTCTAACCAGCTAGTAGCTTTGTGTCAGCGTATCTCATACTACAGGTGACAAGGCTCCTTTAGGGGTACAACTAAGACCATCTCCAGAACATGGTGTATCTCTCTAGTCACTAACCAGTGGCTCAAGTACATAATAGATATCTGTAATGTACATGATCATATAAACCACAGGGCAACACAACATCATGTTTAGTTAGGAAATTCTACGACAAGTACTCAGAAAAGATATAGATAACCACAGCAACATCATGCATATACATACCAACACAATAAAGATACTAGATTCAGCGCACAGGGTAGCATGTAATCACAAGTCAGCCTCAATAGCTAGTATAATTTGGTAGCCTCAGACCACACACACATACAAGCAAGAGTCGTGCTTAGTATACATATGTGTCACAGGTGCACAACTCCAACCAACCCCTTTAAAGCCATCTAATTATCATATAATGTAAGAACTCAAGTAATATAGCAGCTACAACAAACACAACGCTCCATACAACAACTACCATATATATATATACACACACACACACACACACAACACACATATCACATCCTCAAGTAATATAGCAGCTACAACAAACACAACGCTCCATACAACAACTACCATATATATATATACACACACACACACACACAACACACATATCACATCCAACTATACACAACATATACTCCACAACTCAATCCTTAAACAATATATTTTTACACATTCCAACTCAAGTATGCAACTATTTCATCTCAGTCTAGTGTTTAGAGAAAGATGTCTCTTGCTTTGAATAAATATAGCCAAGCTTTTCCCCTCTGAATCGCTTCTCGATGTTGATCAACTATTAAGACATAAGTCACAAGTTTACAACGATTGATTTGGCTATAAAATGCCAAAACAATGGGTGAAATTATATCAATAATGACTAAAATGAGGAGATTAGGGCCCACGCCCGAAATGCCAAATTAATCTCGTGTTACCCTGGTTCTACAACCCTAAATTTGGCCCAAAGCAGACCCCAGAAGATTGTGAAAAAGCCCAAAAATAAAGTTAAAAACTTTACCAAAAAAATATTCTTTTCAAAACTTTCTCGGTCAAAATTCTAAAAAACTAGACAAAATCAGCAAAAATCGAACATACCACAACATTTCCCTTGGAATGTAGAATAATTTAGACACAAGTTTTGCTTAATTCTGTTAAGAAATGATCGAGATGTCGCAACATAAAGTTTTCACTCAATTTCGATATGTAATTAGCGAAAAGCAGATATTTTACCTCAAAATATGTGTCAAATCCAAATCCGACTTCACCACGACATTTCTTGCAAAAATCTGAGTCACATAGCCTTTCACACTCAAATCCAATGAAAAATGAGCTCGAAATCGTGGTGCGAACTTCGATGAAATATATGTACAATCCCTGGCATACAAGCATGTATATATATGCAGTTGTGTAGTTGCCACATTACTGCTATATGGCAGCACTGGGTCACACCACTAGCTCCCCTAGAAAGTTCCGCATTATCAAACACTTCCTTAATCATTTAATCCCTTTTTTCATTGTTTCAGGCTCGTTCGGGCACTGATTCTTGCAAACGAACTATGTAACCCTATGGATTCCAATGTTCCAGATCCAATGGTGCATCAAAATTTCCAACAGAGCTTTTTATGATAAAGTGATAGCCCCAGTTCTTTATACAAAACTTTTAACGGAAAGCCACCCGAGGGTCAAATAATATCTGAACGTTCCTGATATCAATCAAAGGGTCGCCCAAGACCAAAATCGATGTTTCAGAGCTACCCGCGCTATCAAAATTCTCATTTGGGGCATGGTCCTCGAGGGCGTTAACGGAGTTAACTATTAACTCATTTCGACTGCTAAATTTGCAAGCAATGATATAACTGTACTAGACATGCTCCCAGCCTAATTTAACCGTTTTGGAGCTAATGGAACATTTAGAATCCCATTCGGAAGTCATTTACTTGGCCTTTACCCAAAAATTTATTATACGGGTATATCTTCTTGGTTAACTAAAGAGTCTACATAACTCCTAAATAAACCAACCAATAGCCAGCCGATCAGTCTCAACAAATCACCAATGCCCCTAGGTCATTATACACATGTTCAAATCAACTAGGTAGCCGCAGAATTACAGAAATGACTCAGAGGGTCATTACAACATCTCTCACTAGTAAGACTTTCATCCATGAAAGTACGAACGTAGGCGTACCTGTGGGCTCCAGTCCACACCATGAGTATATTGACTAAAAAAATGTTCCATATACCGCAAAAGTTCTGGTACTCCCTTTGCTATCCAAGAATGCAACTACAAATGGCCCACAAGCTAACAAAAATGGTGGACTATGACCGCTATGCTCACATTTACCCACAGGGCCAAAACCCCATTTCCTTGCTAGCCGCTCCACTTGGAATCACCACAAAACACTCACCAATGCAGCAAATACCCAGCAGGCCACCCACTCAAAAGGATTTTTGTACTTCCGTACGTATCCACACATCCGTATCATACTTCTCAAACATGGTCCTTAGTAGTTATTATCATTCAGCCACCATTCTGTAGCATTTAACAATTAATTCTTGAAAGAAACCATAACAACACCCAATAGTGCTTATAAGTGACCAAATTCCTGCTATACAACAAATTATTTAGCCTGATGGACACAAACAACCACTCATAATGGCCACAATAGATTCAGGTACAACCTGTAGAATTTCAACCACCACACCCCCTTAATAATGTCAAACAATTGGTCAACTATACATAATCATGTTGGAGTACATGTAACTCATCCGAAATATGTCGGTGCAATATCGACATGAAAAAAGCAAGATGTATAGCAGAACAAGCTAGAGATATGGCTAGCTCAAATGCAACCGATCTAACCCATTTCAAAACCTCAATAGGGCTGGTATATCGAGGACAAGCTCACCTCACCTTCCAACACGCATGACTTCTTTCAGGGGTGACACCTTCAGAACCGCTCTATCCCAAATCTCAAACTATACAATTGGCGTCTTAGGTCGGTATAACCCCGGTTTGCCGACTCGGAGCTATCCTCGATATATCTCAAACACCCCAGACCTTGTCTAAGGTGTCTTGTAACAAGTATATATCGTATAGGCCCTGCTCTATAGGCTCAAACCAGCCAACTGAAGTGCCACATAGGTTACCGTATAATAGGAACAAACCAATTCGCTCCTTGGGCAATATCAAAATCGAGGCCTTCCGACAATATCCCTCGACCTGCATATCACAATTCTGATTGATCACCATACCAAATCCCCTTGTAATAAAGGGACATTCCACTATCTCGACACCTGACCCAGGATAAATGAAGCTTGGAACTCATACTCAAATAAGCAGTGGGTGAAGCAACACATCTAACAATATATAGCCATAACCCAAGTACCAGGTAACCAGGCAAAATGATTAACATCCCCACTAGCAAGCACAGCCCGGAGTCTAGAGGATACAGTCTTAGTTAGCTAACAATCATGGCAAGTCCCCAGGGCAGAGCGACCGATAACTCAGTTGATAATGTATAAATATCTGATATAATCATAAAAAGTCCAAGCCTCCAAGTGGAGCATCAATCTCACAATCCAGTGACCATAAAATTAGAAGAACCACATATCAGCAAAATCACCATAGCAAACCATGTCCATAGGGGCATAAGGTGTAGCCAAGGGAATAACTGATGACCAACCTCTCAAACACTATACATTCTCGTATGGGACTATCCACTCAAGTAGTCAGGTATCGAAATGATCATATGAATAAATCACAGAGTTTTGGCTTGCATTCAACCTCTAGCAAAGTATAATCATAACATAGGTGACAATTACTCATCCTCCTACTAGGCATAACATACTCATCAACATTAGGAACCCAACATATCAAACTAGCAGTTAAATAACCAAACTCGAGTATACCAAGAGCACCAATGATTACATTACTTCAGTCACAACCTCTTTAGATTGTAATATCCTTATTAAGAGCACCCACTACTCACAAAATATAAAAACTAGTAGCTGACGTAATGTTCCATCATCAACAAATCTCTTGTAGCACAACACATAGTAGTCACCAGCCAATTAAATGACCACGAAGCCTATTTCCAAGGCTCCGACAACCCGAATAGCTGCAAGTTTCCAATTCGGCTATTACAACTTGAGGGCATCTAGCCTTCACTCAATGCACTTTAGGGTTGCTCCATATCTAGGACTGATGATGCAACACATTGACTACTTAGAGCTTGATCTCTACGTGGCATCCACGCGAAGAAATAAATAGAGCCAATTCTCTGAAATCGAAGAACCATTGACAAGACATGCAACCAGAATCAATAACAAAGGAAAGTTTCTAAAGATCTCGCAGCTTCTTGGAGATAATCCACGAATGTCTCTACGCCCATTCATAGGATCTACTATACAGTAGCTTTGTACAGGTGAGACCAGTGAACCTTAAGCTCGGATACCACCTTGTCACGACCTGGTCCTGGTCATGATAACACCTGCTAGATCCCACCTAAAGGAAAGCCTATTACCCTTACCACTAGGGTACCTGTCCTAGCTTTCTAGTCTAAACCATAACCAATATGACAATATATATAACTGAAACCTACCCAAAACCTAGAAGTCAAGTGTACAGAGCTATAATAGATGCATGGGTATACCTTATACATATATCAATAACCATAATAATGTAAAAATTAGAGTGTCTTTACAAATAAATAACACTACTGTACAAGGCCAATGTCTGGATAAAAAAGATAGCCATCAATAAGAAGGGGACTACGAAGAAACCAGATCTGTCGGTGCTCACCAAAAGTCTCTTGAGCACTCCCAAAGTTCCCTAACTTGGCTATCATGGACCATACCTAGACCTGTACCATAGGAAGATGTAGAAGTAGGGTGAGTGTCAAAAAAGGCACCCAGTAGGCATCATTGACTGACAGAGTGAAATAGTAAACATATATAAAGCCCAAATATAAAGAGAACTGTAGAAGTGTAGCAAAATGAATTTAGATCAAGGCATAGGCATGTTTGGAAACCCTCAAACCACAACTGAACCAACCGAAATGAAGAATAATGATAGCCTGAATAAACCCAAGTATTGAACATCAATACTTATTGACGAAGACTGTGTAGGCTAATTGAACAACCGCCCCTATTTGAGGCATAGTGTTGTACGCGGGTGCAAGGCCCTAGTACCTATGCCTGTGCGCTAATACGCCCCCATAAGCCTAGAAGGTACACCCGCGCACGATATTGAACACACGTGTCATCACAGGATCCCTGAAAACCATCACAAAATCCCGTAGAACCATCACAGAGCGCAACTCTCCACATCCACAGAACAAGGGTCAGTTATACATAGGTGTAAGGTCCTAGTGTCTAAGTCTGAACACCCCTTGAGCGCCTATAAGCCTAGGAGGTACACTCATGCATAATTAGTATGTGAATAGGTGTATAGAACCATGAGTAATCAATCAGGGCCTCATCCCAAAAATTACATAACATCTGGGTCCTCTACCTTGTGCTCGCACATAGTACCTAATCCAAAATATACATACAAAATGGTAGGATGTATCCTTTATGGGAGAGAGAATTCCCCTCGCATAATAAGTGTGTCTCAACTCAAAATATTAATCATGGGGCCTCACCCCTAAATGTAATCAACGGAGTCTGTAACCCATAATCAATCGGGTCTTAGACCCATGACAATTAGTGTGTCATATCTTATCATAAAAAATACCAGTGTTTTGAACTCATAATGTAATCAATGGGCCCCAAAAACACAACCAGTGCTTGGTCCTAAGAATTTGCGTTCACCTCCAGGCATCACAGTCATGGCCAATGGTCCCAAAGTCAGCAGAGAGTGTCAACCATGACTCAGACTCTACAGAAATGGACACCGGATCTCAAATAATGATAGGGAGCATCTTTTGGAATGAGATTTCAAGTAATCACTCCCTAAACTAGTATATCCAGATGTGGAACTCCAAATTCATGTTGTGCCTAGAGTGAACTAGGCAACGATAACCATATCATGCCCAGAGTAAACATAGGCGACGACCTCACAACCTAGGTATCTCACATTCTCAATCCAACCCATACAACAATAACTACCACCCTTCTCAAGTACAACAAATACCCTGGTATCGTATGGAGAGAACCTGTGCACAACAACTATTAGCAATACAGTGGGGGTGTATATATACATATCACA
Source organism: Solanum rostratum (assembly GCA_029948455.1). Taxonomy (NCBI): domain Eukaryota; kingdom Viridiplantae; phylum Streptophyta; class Magnoliopsida; order Solanales; family Solanaceae; genus Solanum; species Solanum rostratum. Next base: position 27,177,331 of record CM057047.1, read on the forward strand.
AATTGCAGTAGAATAGTGCCCAACAAAGGCCATGTATACCATAACCGCATAAATCCCTAGTTCCTAGAGAAAACATGGACAATTACGGTACATCATATGTACTAGGACGACCTAACCCTGCAAAGTCATATCTATACATAAATCAGGCAAAATACGACATATAATCAATATATAGTCCCATAGTCAGCATCTCTGTAGCAACAGGATAAACACATTCATACAAGGACAAGTCAAGTCAACACGCATGCCTGTCCAAGGCACTAGCTCATATTCGGCCCTTATCAGGACCCTTTTCCGTGTAGAGCAACTCATAGGGAAGCGTTGGTGTAACCTAAGAGAAGGTCCATAGGCTAAATAATCAGAAGGATGCCACCAGAGCCGAATCATATCAGAGCTCAGTTACTACAAGGATACCAACCAAGGTAACCATGTGTTGTCCCACTGATAATGTGCCTCTCTTAAATAGGATGTCAGTCCCTAAGACTAACCAATTTAACTAGTGTCTTATCGCAGATAGCCTAGAAAGCCTATAGGGTTTAACCTACACCTTGCTAATAGGGTCATAATCCCATCTCTGACTCGCCAGTGGCTCAGTGTCAATACATCTCGTATTACAAGTCACAAGGCTCCTTTAGGGGCACAACTATGACCGCCTTTAGAAAAAGGTGTATCTCTCTAGTCACTAACGAGTGGCACAAGTACATAACAAATAACAACAATATACAAGATCATATAAACCATAGGGCAGCACGAATCATGTTTAATTAGGAAATTCTACCACAAGTACTCAAAAAAGATATAGATAACCACAACTACATCATGCATATACATACCAACCAAATATAGATACTAAATTCTATGCACAGGGTAGCATGTAAATCACATGTCGGCCTCAATAACCAGTATATTTTGACAGCCGTAGACCATACACACATGCAATAAGAGTCGTGCTCAGTGTACATACCTGTCACATGTTCAGAGCTCTAGTCAATCCCTTTCAGGCCCTCTCGTCGTCATATAATGTAAGAATTTAGGTAATATAGCAGCTACAACCAACACAACCCTTAATACAACAAGGATCGTCCCATAGCATCATATATATATACATACAACACACATATCATATCTAGCCATATACAACATATACTCCAAAACTCAATCTATAAACAGTACATTTCTACACATTCCAACTCAAATATGCAACTATTTCAACTTAGTCTAGGGTTAAGAGAAAGACTGGCCTACTTGGCATCTGAAGTCTCTTGCTTTGAATCAATCCATCCAACTTTTCCCCCTCTAAATCACTTCCTAATACTACTCAATAGTTAAAACATAAGTAACAAGATCATTACAATTGATTTGGCTGTAAAATCTCAGGAAACAGGTGAAATTACCTCAATTATGAATAAAATGTGGAAAATCAAAGCCCATGACTGAAACGCCGAACCAATTTCCTCGTCACCTTGAGTTTACATAAATTTTTTTTGCCCAAAATAGAACCTAGAGGACTGAAGAAAGACCCAAAAATGAAGTTAAAAACTTTATCGAGAAAACATTTTTTTCAAAATTTTCTTTGTCAGAATTCTCAAACACTTGAAAAAATCAGTGAACAACTAGCATACCACAACATTCATTTCGGAACGGAGAACAATTTCAACACAAATTTTACTTCATTCCGTAGAGAATTGACCAAGATATCACAATGTAAAGTTTTCACTCATTTTCGATATGTAATTGGTGAAAAAGTAGAGATTTGCCTCAAAATATGTGTCAAATCCCAAATCTAACTTTACCATGATGCTCCTTACAAAAATATGAGTCATGTAGCCCTTGGATTCACTTAAATCGGATGAAAAACCTAGTGTAAAGTTGGAGGAAATATATGTACAATTCCCTAGCAACAAACATGTATATATATGAAGTTGTACAGCTGGAACGTTACTAGCACGTGGCAACACTAGGCCAAGCCATGTGGCATCCCTGGAAAGTGCCACGTCATCATCCTCTTCTTTAACCCTTCAATCACTGTTCTCCTTGTTTCAAGCTAGTTTGGACACTGTTTTTTGCAAATGAACTTTAACCCTATGGCTTTCAATGTTTAGGATCCAATAGTGCAGTCGGACTTTTCCAATAGAGCTTCATATGATAGAGTAAAGGTCCCACTTCTTTATATGCAACTTTTAACGGAAAGCCCCTCGTGGGCCAAATAACATCCAAACGTCCCCATTATCAAATGAAGGGTCGCCCTAAACAAAAATTGATCTTCTAGAGTTAACCGCACTATCAAAATTCTCATCCGGGACATGGTTCTTGAGGGCGTCGACGGAGTCAACTATTAACCTGTTCCGGTGGATAAATTTGAAAGCCACGATATAACTGTACCGGATATGCTCCTAGCCTAATTTGACTATTCCGGAGCTAAAGAAGCCATCCGAATCCCATTTTGAGGCTTTTTATTAGGATTTTACCTGAAAGTTCATTTTATTAGTAATTAACTATAAAGTCCACATAACTCCCAAATAACCCAAAACCAATAGCTACCCCAATAATCCCAAAAAATCACCAATGGCTTGAGGTAAAATCTTTATATATCTTTGTAGAACCAGTGTGAATGGAATAAGATGCCTCTTCAAAAATCAAGTTCCTCGACCTATTAACAACGGACACACAAACTTACCTTAATATCTATAGATACCATCTTCCACTTAGGAGAAAACCTCCACCTTGCCCTCTTTCACCAAGCCCTTTAACCTAATATATAGGGGTCAAGGTCTTGTTTGGGTTTTACCTCTTCAACAAAAGATGATTTTCAACCTTCAACAAGCACTATGTCAACATTTTCAACTTCATTCAATCTAACTCTCAATGTAGCCAACTGGTGAACTTCTTTTGCCAATTCCTTCTTGCCATCATCGACATGAACTACACTTCCCATGGACACCCTACGCTTTGTATCAACCACAATATTAGCCTTGCTGGGATGATAATGCACACTTATATCATAATCTTAAGGAGTCCTAACCACCTTCTTTGCCTTAAATTAAGATATCTTTGGGTGAACACATATTGGAGACTCTTGTGGTTGGTGAATACATCTACGTGAAACCCATACAAATAATGGCACCATATTTTCAAAGAAAATATCACAGCCGTTAGTTCAAGATCTTGGGTAGGATATTTACACTCATGCACTTTAAGTTGCCTAGAAGAATAGGAAATAACCTTGCCACTTTTAATCAATACACGCCCCAAACCAATTCTTGAAGCATTACAACACACCAAAAACCCTTCTAACCCTTTTGGTAGACCCAAAATAGGAGCGGATTAAAGTTTGTCCTTTAAAGTTTGAAAACACCTTTCACATTCATTGGTCCAAACAAATTTTGCCTTTTTTGACTCAACTTTGTTAAAGGAGAAGAAGTTGAAGAGAAACCCTCAACAAATATTTGGTAGTACCTCACCAAGCCTAAGAAAGTCCTAATATCCGTTGGAGTCAAGGGCCTAGGCCAATTTCTCATGTCCATCTTTCTAGGATCCACCTTTTTCCCTTCATCCCAACACCACATACCCTAAAAAGGTCACCTCTTTCAACCAAAAATCATATTTATCAAACTTATAAAACAACATTTCTTCCCTTAAGGTTTGCAATACTACCCTTAAATGTTTCACATGCTCTTCTCACTCCGACAATAAATCAAAATATCATATATCAACACCACCACAAATATATAAAGGTAGGGTTTAAAGACAATATTCATAAGATCCATAAATATTGTTAGTGCAATAGTTAGGCTGAACGACACCACTTTAAATTCAAAATTCCCATATCTAATATGGAATGTCATGTTATGAATATCATGCTCTCTTGCCCTCATTTGATGATACTCAGACCTAAGGTTGATCTTAGAAAAGTAACTAGCCTCTTGTAGTTGATCAAATAGGTCATCTATCCTTGGAAAAGGATAGTTGTTACTTATAGTGATCTTGTTGAGTTATCGGTAGTCGATGCACATTCTAAATGAGCCATCTTTCTTCCATACAAATTACACCGGTACACCCCCAAGGTGACTTACTAGGTCTTATAAAACTCTTTTCCAATAAATCTTACAATTGATCCTTTCACCCCTTCAATTCTACCGGGCCCAGGGAGAAATGGAAATGAATTAAGTATCGGGAGGATGTTTTACCAAGATTTGTTTCCCTTTTGGGAGGGATACCAGTGAATTTATTAGGAAAGACATCAAAAAACTCATTAACCATCGGAACCAACTCAATATGAGGGACTTTAGACTCAACATCCCTAGGCCTTACAAGATAAATGCAATCCTTGGAAATTAAGTTTTGAGCCTAAAGAAAAGAGATGATCCTACTCTTAACCACCAAATTATGACCTTCCCACTCAAAGACAGGTTGATTAGGAAATCAAAACTTAACTTTGCAGGTTATAGAATCAATAGAAGCATGATATGCATGTAACTAATCCATTCCAGGAATAATGTCAAAATATACCATGTCAATCTCAACAAAATCACAAAGCAAGGCTTTATGAAATATGGACATAGGACAGCCCCTATAAGCTCTTTTAAAACAATAGACTCACCAATGGGGGTACACACCTCAAAGAGTTCACATAACAATTCGGGACCCACATGATGTCTGTTAGCAACAAATGGAGTAATAAAAGAGAGAGTTGCACTTGGATCCAATAAAGAAAACACATCATAATCATAAACCTTCAACATATCGATAATAACATTAGGCACCTCATCCACCCCTTGCCTCCCTTCAAGAGTATAAAACTTCTTGTGATGTGGAGCACATCCTTGTTGCTGACCTTGAGCCCTTTGATCACCACAGCCACCTTGCCCTTTAGGAAGACCATCTCTTTCCTTTATTTTGAGCATGAGGATAATCAACAATCTTGTGCCCTACCTTGCAACACCCATAACAAGAATTTGATTCCCTCAAACATTTTCCAACATGATTGTTTCCATATTTTAGGCACCTAGGATGAGTCGTTCCATCATTTCCACCTTGAGCTTTATGGTTGGGAGCCCTATCATTGACAAACCTTTGACGTTAAGCATTAAAGGGCCTTTGGCCTTGAAATTTGTAGCCTTGTTAAAAAGGACCACCCTTAGTACCTTGAGAACCACCATCAGACCGAGCCCTCTTTGACTTCCCACTATACCTCTTTCTAAGATTCTCCCCTTCAAGTTGCTCGACATAAGTTATGAGCTGAGAAAAGTCCATATTATCCAAAAGAACAGTGGTGTGACACACATCATTTACCAAGTCAGATATCCTCGACACAAGCTTTTTCATTCTTGCCCTTGAGTCGGTAACCAAATCAGGAGTATATTTGGAGAGATTGTTGAATTTGGGAGAATACTACCTCATACTCATGGAGCATTGCTTGAAATTCATGAACTCCATCATAACTCCCCCTTAATTTAATAGGAAAGAACCAATTGAGGAAGGTGGCTTTGAACTCTTTCCATGAAATAGGCTCATCATTCTCCCTCTCTACCTTCCATTGAGGAAATCAAATTTGAGCAAGGTAGGGACTTGGTTGGCCACTAATTCTACTTTCCTCTCCAAAATCACCCCCATAGTAGTAGGAACTTTGTACATTTTATTAATAAATTCTTGGGGTTCTTCCTCAACTTTAGTGCCATGAAACTCGGGAGGTTCATTCTTGTAAAGTCTCTCCCTCTTGAGGCCGAAGATAGGATATTAGGAGCTTTGGTTCCTTGGTTTATTTGGTTGGTCACGAATTATGCCAACAAAGTGACAATGTTTAGATACTCAGCATGAGCGACCCCAACCTCTTCTTGTGGAGCTTGGGGTGCAAGAGAGGCCAGTTCACCCTTGGGAGTAGGAGCTCTTTGTCCTCTATTCCTTGATGCATGATCTAGAAGATCAAAAGACCAACCATCAGGAATCAAAAGTTCAATTTAACTCCTAAAGCATGCCATTGAATATGAAGAAGTGAATCACTCCTAAAATTCCTCAAACTCATATGCATAGTTGTGGCACACTTCAAAACCATGAATAAGACTTTACTAGACGTGGTATGTTAGATTACTGAGGACCATTTACCATCCTAGTGCTCTGATACCAAGCTTATCATGGCCCAAGCTTAGGTCCTAAGTATGACACGACGAATGGGAGTTCGAAAAGACCCCCATGCAAGCCTCTTAAGAATACATGTCACATACATAGTTGCGGAAGCATAATTAAACAATAAACACATAATTCTAGGGGAAGTAGGACTTTGGACTCTAGCTATGGGGATGTTATATGGAAGAGGATTAGTATGATCACATAACAAATAAAGTCTAGGGGGTGGGTATGTATGACTCATGCTATAGGGGTAATATGGATGAAAGGACCCGGACTTTGTATGTCCTTAATGGTGCTTGGAATTTGGTTTCAAAAAGTTTTTGACCAAGGTGATACCTTATGGACACCTCCACAGGCCGTGTGACTCACCACGAGTCATGCGGAGGAGCCTTGAAGTGGCCCTTGGCCTTGTGTGTAAAGTGTTGGTCTTAGCGTAGGAGTTCAAGACCAAGTCTTGCACCACATAGACCCCAAAAGATTCATTTGGCACTTTATAGGCCGTATGGTGGCTTGTATGATGTAACCTTGGCCTTGAAAATGATATTTTTGTCAAGGAATTTCACATATGAACCTCATATAGTCCGTATAACCCTTCACAGTCCATATAGCCCTCTATATGGGCGTTGGTGTGAAAATTTTCTAAGTATGGAATCACCTCTCAGAACTTCATCAGTGGAATTCTGGCTAAGTATTGTTTCTCAGAAGGCACACGGTCCATGTGCCTTCAAATGGTCTGTGTGACCTTGATACGGGACCCCTAGAAACATTTATCATCTGTTTCATTAATGGTGTACTTGTAATTTTGGGTACTCCTAAGCTTCTTTTGTGACTTTATATCCTTTCCTATGACATTCAACTAACCTATACTTTTATTCTCTCATTAAAATTCATTCAACACTTAGAATTTATTCAAGCTCTCTCTTAAGAAATCCTATCAAGTGACTAGTGAAGACTTAGCTTGGGAATTAAAGAATGGCTCACTTCTTCATCAAAATATTCTTGTTTCTTCTTGGTTAACTAAGGTATGTGAGATTGATTCCTGGTCCCTTTCAATCACGAAGACCCCGAACTCTTTTACGCTTTGATTTTTATGAAATTTAGCTTACTTTAAATATAAGGTTTTAAGATTATTGTCTATCTCATTCAGTTAAGATATGGGCCATGTTTTCTTGTTGATTTTAAAGTGATTTAAGCCCTACTATGTTGAATTGCATGAATATTATGAAGATTTGAATATGCACTGTCCGTTTAATGTTTAATCTAAACATGAGTAATCTAAATTGTGATTTGAATGAGGATTTACTTGAATTTCACATTGAATTGTTAATTTAAGATTAAATCTCTATTGCACATTTCTATTCACATATCATTCATGGCATATGCATTCATGAGCATTGGATTTTAATGAAAATGATTGGGTTAGTTAAGGTTACAAATGATTTGAATATTCAGTGCTTTTCAACATTTGGTGGGGTAAACTTGGTACAAAATTGTGCTTTTCAACTTTCTTTCATCCACAAACCAATGGCCACACCAAAGTTGTGAATAGGAACTTGGGTTCTATGCTTCATGCCATGGTAAATGGAAAGTTGGCATCGTGGGAGGAAAATCTGCGAGTACTTAAGTTTTCTTAAAATCATGTTATTCATCGTACTTTTGGTATGTCTCCATTTGAGATTGTATATGACTAACCACCTAAGCTCCTTAGATGTGACTCCTCTTTCCCAAGATGTTATTTTGAGCTTATATAGAAACAAAAGGGTTGAATCTATGAAGAAACTCCATGAGAAAGTCTGATTTCACCTTGAAAGGAAGAATGAAGATATGGCAAAGAAGGCAAACAAGAAACGAAAAAAGATTTTTCTTGAACCTGGTGGTTGTGTATAGGTGTATTTTTGCAAAGAGAAGTTTCCCAATCAAAGAAAAACTAAGTTGATGCCAAGAGGTGATTGTCCATTTCAAGTGCTTGAGAGACTCAATGACAATACAAACAAGGTTGACCATCCCTTAGGATGACAAGTCCACTACACTTTCAATGTGCATGATTTATCTCTATTTCAAACTTTTGAGGATAAGAAAGCACTGAATTTGAGGACAAATGCTTTTCAGGAAGGTTAGGATGATGCACGCCGAATCACGTCAAGACATTCAATAAGAGTCAAGCTCGAGAATTACAAAGTTTGCACAAACTTTTAATAAAGTTAAGGTACTTGAGCTTGTATAGGGGCTAAAGTGAGGATTTTATGCCTTGAAGATAGTCTATGGAGGTGAAGGCAAAATAGGAGAAAAACTATCAAATTCGGTCATGTGTGTCAGATTGGTGATCTACCGAATGCAAACGTCGATGGACAATTTGATCGCTAAATGTTACAGAATGCTCAAGCCTCAAAACCTGTCAACTTTAGTGATAGGATCCCCATTTGGCAATTTTCCAAATAAAGAAGGTGACAGTCATTTTGATTACTTTTTGATCAATTTAGGGCCAATTTTGTAATAACTCACCTAGGATTACAAAGGTCATAATTTCTCATTTTTAGGTAGACTATTTTGAATATTGGTGTTGAAACTCTAATATGAGTGTTGAGAGCTTGGTACAAGATTTGGTTGAATCTTGTTTAGAAATGTTTGTTAGGAGGTGAATTTAATTCTCTCGAGGTTATCGTAAGAGGTGGGTGCTATCGTAAGATTAATTGAGTGAGGTGTGAAGGTTTAATATACCTTTTGGCTGCTCTAGATTTCCTCTTTTTGTGTCTATCTATCTGTCCTTTACTTTCTTGTCTTTCAATTTCATGTTTTGCATTGCATCAAGGTGATAAACAATGAAGTGCTCCACATCATAACCAGTTCTATGCACTTCAAAGGAGGCAAGGGGTGGATGAGGCACCCGATATTGTTATCGATATGATAAGAGTTTATAATTATGATGTGTATGCTTCATTGGATCCAAGTGCCTCTCTCTCTCTTTCATTCTCTATTTATTTTTAAGGCTTAATCTGTATCTTGAAATGTTATGTGAACCCCTTGGGTGCCTACCCCATTGGTGATTCTATTGTTACTAGGAGAGCCTATAGGGGTTATTCCCTATCCATCTTGCATAAAGTCTTGCCTTCTGATTTGTTGAACTTGATATGGTAGATTTTGATGTTATTCATGGGATGGATTGGCTACATACATATCATGCTTGCATTGATTATAGAACCCATAAAGTTAAGTTCCGATTTCCCAATGAACCCGTCCTTGAGTAGGAAGGCCATGATTGGGCGGTGAAGTGTATGTTCATCTCTTGTCTTAAGCATCAAGAGTTAATTGCTAAGGGTCAATTTTATCATCTGGTAAATGTTAGGGATGTTGAGCCTAATGTCCCTCCTATTGAGTCAGTTCTAGTGGTCAATGAGTTTCTTGATATCTTTCTAATGAACTCCCCAGTATTCCTTCCGAAAGGAAAATAGATTTTGGTATAGACCTCCTCCTTGATACACAACCTATTTTCATTATTCCCTACCGTATGGCCCTAGTGGAATTGAATGATTTGAAGGATCAATTGAGAGATTTATTGGAGAAGGGTTTTATGAGGCTTATCAAGTCACCTTGGAGTGCACCGGTGCCGTTTATAAGAAATGAGGATGGCTCACTTAGAAATGTTCATCAACTACTGGCACCTCCGTGAGGTCACCATAAAGAACAAGTATCCTCTACGAAGGTTAGAGATGACCTATTGAACCATTACAAGGGCTTGTCATTTTTCTAAGATTGATCTTCTATTCAAATAACATCAAATGAGGTTAAGGGAGTGTGGTATTCTAAAGATGAATTTTCGGACAGGGTATGGGCATTTTGAATTTATAGTGATATCATTTGTCAAACTCTTATAAATATGGTCTTTAAACCCTAACTTGATTGTTTGTTATGGTATTCATTGATGATATCTTGATTTATTCCCGGAGTGAGGAAGAGCATGTGAATCATTCGAGAGTAGTATTGTGAATCTTAAGGGATGAAAAATTGTTTGTTAAGTTTGATAAATGTGAGTTTTGGTTGAAAAAAGTGGCATTTCTAGGACATGTGTTGTTGTGTGAAGGGATTAAAGTAAATCCCAAAAGGATGGAAGTGGTGAGGAATTGGCCTAGGCTCTTGACTTCGATGAATATTAGGAATTTTTTGGGCTTGATGGGGTACTACCAAAGGTTTGTTGAGGGATTCTCTTCAATTTCGTATCTTTTGACAAAATTGACACAAAAGAAAGCAAAATATATGTGCTTCCAAACATTAAAGGAGAAGCTTACATTCGTTCCTATTTTGGCTCTACCGGAAGGGTTTTAGAGTTTTTTGTGTGTTGCTATGATTTTAAAATTGGTTTTGGGTGTGTATTAATACAAAGTGGCAAGGTCATTGCCTATGCTTCTTGGCAACTTAAAGTGCATAAGCATAATTATCTTACCTATGATCTTGAGCCAGCGGCGTGGTGTTTACTTTGAAAATATGGCATCATTATTTGTATGGGATTTATGTGAACATGTGTACGAATCACAACAGTCTTCGATATGTGTTTATCCAAAGAGATCTCGATTTGATGTAAAGAAGGTGGCTAGAACTCCTTGAGGATTATGATATGCATGTGCATTGTAATCCCCGAGCAAGGCTAATATTGTGGCCAATGCTCTAAGTAGGGTGTCCATGCAGAGTATGGTTCAGATTGATGATGGTCAGAGATAATTGGCAAGCAATGTCCATCAGTTGGCTTATTTGGGGGTTAGGCTGGATAAAGATGAAATGGAGGTATGGTGGTTATTGATGGTTCAAAATCTTCTTTGATTGAAGAGGTCAAGTCGAAGCAAGACCTTTACCACGCATTGTTTGATTTAAAAGCATTGGTGAAAGAGGGCATGGTGGAGCCCAAAGGGGAGATAGTGTTCTTAGAAATCAAGGTCGATTACGTGTGTTGAATGTTGATGGGTTGAGAGACTTGCAGGAAAATAATTTTTCATATTCTATTCATCCTGATTCTACAATGATGTATGGGGATTTGAGGGAAGTGTACTCGTGAAGTGGTATGAAAAGAGACATCGCAAAGTTTGTACTGGATGTCACAATTGCAAACAAGTCAAAGCTGAGCATCAAAGGCTGGGTGGCCTAGCCCAAGACATTGAGATTCCTACTTGGAAGTGAGAAGAGATCAACATAGATTTTGTGATAAGTTTGCCAAAGATAAGGAATCGTTTTGATTCCATATGGGTTATTGTTGATAGGATGATAAAATCGGATCACATCCTACCGACTAACATGACCTGTGGTTCCAAAGATTATGCTAAGTTGTACATCCATGAGTTGGTTAGCTTACATGAGATTCCATTGGCTATCATTTAAGACTATGAATGCTCAATTTACTTCACTTTTGGAGATCTTTCCAAAGAGGCCTTGGTACTACATTCAAGCTTAGCACGACCTTTCATTCACAAATGAATGGTCAAGCTAAAAGGACCATTCAAATTCTAGAGGATATGCTTAGGGATTGTGTTTTGGAATTTAAAGGTAGTTTGGATGAGCATCTTTCACTTATTGATTTTTCTTACAACAATAGCTATCACTCTTGTACCAGAATGCCTCCATTTGAAGCTCTATATGGCAAATATTGTAGATCATCAATTGGGTAGTTTGAAGGGGGGGGGGGGGGGGGAATGGCTCTGATAGGTCCGTATTTGGTGATGAAATCATTGGAGAAAGTGAGGTTGATAAGGGAGAGATTGAAGATGCATCAATGTAGGCAAAAGTCCTACTCAGATTTGAGGAGAAGGGGTCTTGAGTTTGGTATCAATGATTGGGTGTACTTGAAGGTCTCACCCATAAAGGGTGTAGTCTAGTTTGGTAAGAAGGGAAAGTTGAACCTTAGGTATGTAGGGCTTTATGTAATCTTGAAGAGAATTTGTAAGGTTTCTTATGAGTTGGAGTTGCCTATGGTTTATCCAGTCTTACATGTGTCTATGTTAAGGAAGTGTGTACGTTGCCCAAACTCTATAATGTCTTTTGAAGTTGTAGGTGTTGTGGAGGAAAACATGACTTATGAGGACGTTTTGGTGGAAATATTAGATAGGCAACTGAAAAGATTGAAAAACAAAGATGTAGCATTCGTCAAAGTCCTTTGGAGATACCAACAACTTGAAAGTGCCACTTGGGAAGCTAAAGTGGATATGAAGAAGTGATATCAATATCTCTTCCACTCTACTGAAGCCTAAGGTGATAAGTTAATCCTATATATGGTGTCAAGTCAATTCTATATATGGTGTCAAGTCATGTACTTTATCCCTTCTATGTCATGTCACATGCATATGTATTCATAGTGCCATGTTTTGATAATGTTTGATGCACATGTATGCGATTTCGTGACAATAATGTTTAAGTAGCATTAATGCATCTACGAGGGTTGAAAGTTGTCAAATCACTCTTCTTAGGTATGTTTCCATAACATTCGGGGACACAGGTTTCCTAAGGGGGAGATATTGTAACACTCTCACGCGACTAGGAATGTCTATATAATGTATTTCTTGAATGTCGTAAAATCTGAGCATTAGTTGGCAAGTACGACATCCCATTGTTTTCTAGGAGGAAAAATATGTAGGGGAAGGGACGCCTTCAATTTTTAGGTCAATCGTATTAAAAATATTTTTTCGATTGGTTTTGGCCTTAGCCAGAAGAGCACATGACTAATTTTCATTGCCCACCTTTCCCCGATAGTACCAAAATGGTCGAAACTCATTCCTGGGTAAAAATAAGGGAAAATTAAACTTCGTGTGAAATTATATGTTTTGGAACCAAAGGCGCGTCATGCCCCTGTTCCTTCTATGTGTAAATTTTTTTCAACTTTTTCTGTTTTAGGTAATGACAATCGAGTCATAACCCAACACCCTTATAGACAAGATTCCTCAAACATTCAACCATTATTAACCCTAATTCTGCCTCAAGCACTCTCAAAATCTTCCAAATTCCTCACCAAATCCCTCAATCAATTCTAAGATTCTTAGGAGATGTCATTGAAGATTCAAGTACTCAAGTAATTCCTTCAAGTCTTCTTTATTTAATTTCAAGGTTTGAGGTATGTGGGTCTTCCATTAATGGGTCATTCCATCCATGGAGTCCTAAAATTATTTTTCATTAAATCTCTCGATTTCAATGACTAATTCTTTATGGGTAATTCCTATTATTTCTTACAAGCACGACTTAAGTTGGATTTTGTTGAGTATTGGTTAATTATGGATGAACACCCATAGGGGTTTAACACTATGAATGATTTTATGATATATATACTATGCACGCTTTGATATCTTGAAAAACTATGAAACATTATGGATTTTTGGAATAGATTTTAAGAAACCAAAATTGGGGTTTTGCTATTATGATGGTGCAATATTTTGAATGACCTCTAAATGATCATGTTTTACACATTCATGTCCTATACTCTTATATTCCATAATTTTAAGCATATGTGCATAGACCCACCATGTTTTGACTAAAGTTATGTGACAAGCTTCTTATGTTGATGAAAGTCTTATGGAAAGATATGCAAGTTATGGAAGTTGTGAATGTTGAAGGGCTAATAAGTATGTTATGAGTTCATGAGAAAGTTATGAAAGTTATGAATGATATGAAACCCTTTCTTTGCTGGTAAGAAGCAATCGTTTTGATGGGCTACTCTATGATGATATTGTGAGATTATGCATACTATGACTAATTATGAATTGAGTATTCTATGGGATTGTTGACCCAGTACTTAGAGGTACTTGGTAGACTTCTATTGTCCCTAAACTATATGTTACCATGGGTTTATATTATTAACTCCTTAAATGGGCTTGTACTTACTGAAAAGGCTTTACCGTAAGGTAAGGTATTTCTTTACACCTACCGAAAGGCCATGCCGTAAGGTAAGGATATTTTGTCACACCTACCGAAAAGGTTATGTCATAAGGTAGGACATATGAAAAGATAATATCATAAGGTGAGTGTATAGTTTACTTTGTCAAAGTAAGACACTCCTTTCCAGTGTGGAGTGAACATGGACATTCTAAGTAGTAGCTTGCTTAGTATTATATGTTGGTTATGACCCCTTCCCACATATGTATGATATGCCATGTGATTTGATTATTCTCCATGCATGTTTTGACTAAGACATTGATCATTCATGTCATATTGAGCTTATATCCATTGTATATAATTACACATCTTATTAAATATGGATTATGTCCTTATTGCAGTGCACCTCGTATACTTGGTACATTCCAAGTATTAATGCATACATTCTTCCTACATCATCTAACCATGAAGGGACTTGAGCTCTTATTCGTCCTCCTCCGCATGGCTAGTCAGCTTGCTTGAAGATTTCTATTGGTGAGTCCTCCATTCTGAGGACAACGAGCACTTTCTTTCATGCTTATTATTAAGACTTGTCTATTTTGGATATCTACTTTTAAGGGTGAGCCCAGGAGATATCTTGGACCACATTCCACTCATGTTAGAGGTGTTGTTTGATAATATGAAGTTATTGACTTTGAGACACTTATGTATTTATGAAGATTTCCTTTAGTCCTTATCCCTCGTAAGTATTGTTGAATGTTGATGTTATGTGATGAAAATCCTACGCCTGTACTTTCCCCATAGCTTGAGTCCCACTTACCTCCCTTTAGTCTTTACATGTTATTTGATGATGGAAATTCCTATTCCATTTCTATACTCTTAGCTTGAGTCCAAAGCTCCATTTCCCTTAGATTTAATTTCTTGATGTTTGCTTATACTTCTTCAACCAAGGATGTGCTTACTTATTCTTAGAGACTTGTTTGGGGTTTCTTCGAGTTCTCTATCCACCGTGTCACACCCAGGTCCTAGGGTTGGGCCGTGTCACAAATGTTGGTAAGGATTCTTGGTGTACCTTTATCAATTGTTTTGAATTATGGTACTCAATTCATTTCACACTTTTGGAAGTCCTTTCAAAAGGTTCAAGATACGTAGGTAGGCCAACTACCTCTACTCACCCTCAATTCAATAGACAAGCTGAGAGAGCACTTCAAGCCTTGGAAGACATATTTCAAGCATGTCTATGTGATTTGAAGGGTGATTAGGATGATTACCTACCATTGATTGAGTTTTTATACAAAAATTGTTATCATGTCCCATCAATAAGACTCTTTTTAAAGCTTTGTATGGAAGGAGATATAGATCTTTAGTGTGATAGTTTGAAGTAGATGAAGTATCCTTGATAGGACTCGAGTTGGTGTTCGATGCTATGGATAAGGTGAGACTTACAAGGGAAATATTAAATGTTTCCAAAGTCGTCAAAAGTCCTATTTGGATGTAAGAAAAAGAGAACTTGAATTTGACTTTGACGATTGGGTCTACTTGAAGATTTCACTCATGAAGGGGTGATGCATTTTAGTCAGAAGGGGAAGATTAGTCCTTGATATGTGGGCCAGTATAGGATCCCAAGGCATATTGGTAAGGTAGCCTATGAGTTAGATTTGTCATTTGAGTTGGCCTCGGTTCATCCGATATTCCATATGTCATTATTGAGGAAATGTATGGGTACTTCAAGTTCTATTGTACAATTGGAGAATGTATTTGTTGAAGAAATCTTGACTTATAAGGAGGTTCTAGTTAAAACTCTACACCGGCAAGTTAAAAGGTGGAGAAACAAAGAAATAACATTAGTCAAAGTTGTGTGGAGGAATCAACAAGTTGAAAGTACTACATGGGATGCGAAAATGGACAAGATGAAACATTATCTTTACCTCTTTCCTTCCATTCCAGCTCAAGGTACTTAGTTATTCATGCCCAAATCCTCTTATTCTTAAATTTTAGCTTTTTTATGTCAGAACACATGCATTCATACTCATAAAACAAATTTTGAATGATGCTTTATATAAGGGTTTGAAAATTTCATAATGTAATGTTTAAGTTGCATTATAACATTCATGTTGTGCTGTTAGATATTCATTCTACTCTACTGAAGCTAGCTTTTATTCTATTCAAGGATGAATATTTTTTAATTGGAGATATTGTAATACCCCAAAAGGTAAAACATTAGAAAAGGAGAAAACATTCAGACTAGTGCAGGGACCATTCGCGCAGTCTATGGGCCATATTAGTTCTATGAACCATATATGAGGTCCCGTGGATGGCCCTTAGATTTGGAAAATTTTGGGAAATTTTGATGATACACAAAGGATCTTGCCGAGATATACAAAAGAAATCACGAGCCACAAAAAGGGTTCGTGCATGGGACGTTGATGGGTGAAAAGTTGATTAAGTATGTGAGGTGTCTACAAGGGTTCTTTATCATCCATAGCAAGCTATACAAGGGGTGTTCACGAGCCATACAAAGTTGTATGAGACCTACAAGTTGTTCATGATTTTAGACCTCGATTCAAGGCTTTAGAAGTTTGTTTAACGGTCTAATAGGATAGGCCCATAGAACCATTTAGGGGGTCATAAAAGGGTCTGATAGTTTGGGACCCTAAGTTGTCGAAGTCGATCAAGAGTACGAAACTCTACAATTCGAGTTTACATGGACATTTGACCCGTAAAAGAGTCTTGTGGACCCAATTTCACAGAATTTAATAAATGATATTTTTGGCATTTTCTAACCTCTTAACCCCTAAACTACTTCGTTTTGGTACTACAACTACGCAGTTATTATTCCAACCTTTACCAATTCACCTCATTCTCACCCAAATTCCTCAAGCTCTCGAATTCTCCCAAGTCTTCTTCTCCTCAAACTCCATTGAATAAATCAAGCTAGGGTTTCAAATTCTAGTTATCTTTTAGTATCTTCATATAATGTTTGTGGATATTTCCTTGAGAATTCCTCTCCTTTTCATCAAATTACAAGTATATATTTTTATAGATTTTCCATGATCTTAATTCAATTACATAAATTATGATTTATGATTGATTTAATTATATATATATAGCTAAAAGTGGCTCAAAGTTGAAAGTCATTTATGATTTTATTCCTAACATAAATTAAAACTTTATAAAATATTTCTCTATTTAAATATTACATTATTTATCATTTTAATTAAAGTTTTTAATGACTTTTGAACTTCCTTGTAAATTCCTTATGAAATGGCTAATTTAATGTTATTCATCATCTATAATAATAAAATCTTGGATTAATAAACTGAAAAAAACCCTAAATTACTCAACTTTTCCTCCTTCAATAATTTTTTCAATGGCTTCTCTCATTAGTAATACTTAACTACCTAGATATAGTATTATTCATTATGATAAATAAATAAATAAATTTAATAATTTAAAAGGGTGCAAATCTGCAAAATAGCTATTGATAATGCCCTCTTAATTATTAATAAATAATGGCTCTAGCTTCAAAGTTGTTCAAAATTCTTGCTCAACTAATCATCAAATTATATCCTATGCATGTATCCTTTTTGTATGGTTTGTTAGTTTTAACTATTCAATTATTACCCTTTCAATATCCATAATTCTCATCTTTTCATATTCATAGCCTCCAGATTTTTAATTTAAAACTTTAAGATATCTTTTTATTGTATTCCTTCAGTTTCATTCATAAAATTCATCTTTTTTATTTCAAAAGACTCCAACCTACGCTTATCATTTTAATTCTATAGTTAAAGTAGATGAAGAAAACTCTCCAAATTTGATTGGATATAGGAGAAGGAGTCGATAGGAGCTCAGTAAATTATGTACTGATTTGTATCTCTTTTTTCATCTATATTATTATAATCAAAGTCTTTAGAAGGATGTGTACATTATATTTTTTCTTCTCTATTTTTTTCTTTTTATGTATATTCTCTCTATTAGACTTCTTTAATTTAGTCTTTTATGAATGTATTATTGTCATAAATCTGCATTCTTATCGAGCCCAACTTAGTCATTTGTTACTTCATTGAGTGTTTGTTGATCTATTAATGAAAGTTCAAAAGCTATCGTTAGTTGCTTAAAAAGAATATATTTTAAATGTCAAAATATGTCCCTCATTTGGTGTTTTTTCATCATAGATGTATTTATAATTGTTGCATTTTATTACTTATTACATACATGTTTCTGTAGAATTTTAATTATTCCAACATATCTATAATAATTCACATGGAACACGCATACAAAGCATGTGTCCTGAAACTAGTTTTTTGATATGCATGAATAGTTATAAATTGCACGATTTCTATGGTTTACAAATAAATTTCTCTTGCATGCAATCTAGGGTTCATGAGAGTCCAGATGGGTTCTTTAAGTTTTGATTAAATTGATACTATTTGATATGATTATGCATGTTTTTAATTTAATTTCCTAATTTCAACTCAGTTATATGTAATTGCATACCTTACCCTAGTTTTTACTTTTGAAAATTATGATTATGGAATTTCAAGACTTCAAGCAAGTTTATGATAAGGGTGGCGTAAGACCCTAATCACACACTATGGAGGTTGGATTCATAATGATAAAAGGCCTACAACATTACATTAATCACATGAAAATGAGTCATTCTATGAACTACTCTCTATGATTGGATTTGGTAGTATATGAGTTGCCTTTCCTACATGACAAGCTTATGAAAACTATGAACTATGATATGTGATAAGCTTATAAATTTTTGATAAGTATGATTTTATGGCATATATTCCATGAAATTTTGATTTAGCACCAAGTGGACTTTTAGGTGGGAGCTAAACCTATAGGGTCCTTAGATGCAATCTCTTGTCCCGTAACTATGCCGTCATAGTAGACTTATGTTGCTAATATGGCTTAGCTAGTGGATCCACATATAACAAACAATTTATGATACTCTCTTAGCAAGGTAGAGCTCTATGTTAGCAAGTAGACATCCTTTTCTTCAATGTATGGGTAAACATTGAGATTTCATATAATAGCTCACATAATCTTATTATCAGTTATGGTTGTTATTGCACATGTGTATGGTGATTCATGATACATTTACTTGACTACTCATGGTACTTTTCTTCACATGATTTCCCAATGATTACTTGTTCATTGAGCATTCTTTTGTTTACTCTTGCATTTAAATACCTATTTTATCATGCTATTTACTTGGTCATTTGCAGTACATGTTTTCTTATTAATTGTATTACTTACATACTTAGTACATTCAGAACACTAATGAATATTTCTTTTCCTATATTATTTTATAATTAGAAGAGGGCTCTGATTTCAGTCCTTAATCATACGGCTAGATTTCTAGCGGATGGAAGATTGCATGTCAATCTTTGTACGTCGAGGGAAAGCCAAGTCTATACTCTCTCTTGATCTTCTTAGCTTACACTGAAACTTTGAGACTATTTTATTTTGTGAGGGTGAGTCAAGAATATGTCATAATTCCCTGCCTATGCTAGACCAAATATAGGTATGTTTGCATGTATATTCAGTCTATATTGTCTTATTACTTCCTTTACTATACTATGTTCTTGGTTTTCATATGAATTTTTGCTTTATGTTTGTCTTATTTCTTTCTATATGTATTCTTTTTATACTAAGAGGCTTGGTTGATATATCTTCGGGAATCCTAAAAGTCATGTCATACATAGGGCCTAGCTTATGTTGTGGCACCCTCTCAAGATCCTATGTATGAAATCCATCTACAAGTTTATCTTGTCTTCTACGACCCGTAGATAAGCCTCGTGGATCAACTTCTAAACCGCTTAACATTGGCCAAACGATGAGCTAGAACAATGACTCGTAAGTAAATTTATGGATCATAAAAGTCTCTCATAGAATTGCCCAAATGTTCCAAAATTTTTCTAAGTGTAGGGTGTTCTACAGACCCCAATTATGGCTCATACTTTCTTTTACTGGTCTATCCTCTTTGTTCATAACCAAATTTTTGAGACCCGAAATTTCTAGATTTCTGACCCCTTATCCACGACCACTCTCTAGGAGTCGTGGATCATTGTGCGACTAGTAGATACACCTCGTGAAAAATCCATAGTTCAAGATCTATTCATGAGACCCCATCTATGACCCAAAAGTGATCCACGAGTCGTAGATGACACCCGTACAACCTCCACCAGTGACCCTTTTTCGCTTTTTTTTTTTTGATATTCCAACTTTTCAACTTACAGGTATTACATATTAGTACTGAATACCATTTTCAACTTCCTAAAACTCCATATTATATCTCCCAATGTAATTGTCCATTGTATTTCCAATAAAGTCCACACCCTTCAATTGGTAGCATTAGCATGTCACAACTTAAAGTCACTCCTTGCGTTTTCCATTATTATTTCCTACAAATGTAGTGGCTTTGCACCTTTATTCCACAAGATACTAAGACACTAATGAGGATATAACAAATTATACACAACCTGATCTCACAGTAGCGTTGAGATCCAAGAAATTTTGAGTACTTCCGATGTCAATAAGGACTTGTACTGCCTTTCCTTTGATAAAAATTATCACCCTCATGATTAAAATAATGAATGCCACTTATAAATAGTACTAATACCCTAGACATGATAGATCTATCAATATTTGTTTCCAACCCTTAAGTCATGATAGTTTGGAGTTGTAATACCCTGCAAGTTGGGGTCGAAACAAGGAAGAAAAGGAAATATTTGAAAAAAAAGAACGATGGTGAAGTAGGTTTGTGTCGCCGAACTAGGTAGGATTGTCATGGAATTTTCTTGAAAACTCTTTGAGATAGGAAAGTCCACATCGTGGACTCAACAAAAGTTAGTTCACAAAACCATCCTGACCTACTTAGCCTATTCCACTAAAAAAAGAATGGACCAGTTCGGTATACCTAGGCACTATTTTTGTCCATTTGCAATTTTTAATTTAAGGGTATTTTTAATATTTCTACTCTCCCAACCCCTAAACTATGTCATTTTGACCCTATAAAACTATCCAAAATTATTTTTTTTAATTATTTTACCCCCAATCCAAATTATTTCTTCAATTTCTTGAAAATCTCCTAAGTCTTCTTCTCCAAAATTTTCTCTTATGCTCAAGGAAGGTCAAGCCTCGAATTTTAACAAAATCCTCTATTAAAGATCATGTTTCAAGTTAGGTTCCTACTCAAACGTATGTGGGTATTATTCGTAGGTCTCATCCAACTATGGAGCCCAAAAAATCCTTCACCTTTTCATTAAATTTCAAGTATGTATTTTAATGGGTTTTCATTATTTCTACTCAATTTCATAAATTATGATTTTTGAGTTATTTAAACATGAATTAATGTTAATTAGATGAAATTGATGATTTTCAAGTGAATTCTTTATAAGAGTTTCTTGGGTTCATGATTACCACTGTGGGTTCCTACAATTGTGATTTCAATTGAAGATTTTAATTGCACTTATGCATGATTTCATAAATTTACATGTATTTAAGAATGATTTGAGATATAAACATGAAATTACTGTGTCCTACTATGGACAATGATTATAACTGAAAGAGGACATCATCAAAGTTTCATGATTATGGTTAATTATGGTTTATGAAAGTCCTAAATAAATGAATAAATGTTGGTTAAACAATTCTGTCACCTAATCATGAATCCAGTTTTGTGATAAGAACAATTCTCATATTGATCGGATCATTATGTTTTTAATGAGCTACTCAATATGAATGGTAGTTTTAATGATTCAAGTTATGCTATTCTTTTCATTGATTTAATGTACTATGATTTATAATTCTATTGGGATTTGATTTAGCACCGAGAAGGCTTGAGGTGAGATTATATTTGATAAACATTAAGGTTGCCTTCCCAAAGGAATCCTAATAGCAATCTCTTGTCTAAAATGACATGCCATCGCTGGTGTCTCCTTGGGTGTAGCTACTGAATTCACATACAACAACAATAACAACATACCCAGTTAAATCCCACAAGTGGGGTCTGAGGAGGGCAGAAATGTACGCAGACCTTTCCACTACCTCGTAAGCTAGTGAATTCACATATATCTTGAAAATTGTACCATCAAGGAGACCACCTTAGCAAGTAGCTTACCTTTTCTATTTTTGTAGGGCTAATATCAAAATTTCATGTTATGGCTCACATAGTCTTATTGTCAATTAAGGTTGATGTCCCACACACAATGCTACTTAAGCTTTATAATACTTTGATACATTGACCATATGATTTTAATCATGCCTTATCTCATATTTTACCTCATGCCTACGCTATTATGGTCTTGCATCTCATGATTATGCACTAGTTATTTCATGTTATATGTATATCATGCACTTCTCACATATTTAATGTATTCAAAATACTAATGCATACTTCTTTACCTACATTATATCACAATGTAGGGTTGGTGATCACTGTATTCCTCATCCTTCCCATGGCTAGAATTTGGAGCCATAATTGTAGATTGAATGGTGAGTCCTCATGTTTTGAGAGATGGCTTTTCACCATATCTTTGATTGTATTTTAGCTTTCATTATCATTACGAGACAAAGTGGTTTCTTACTTTTACTTGAGGGTGAGTTATGAACATGTCTTATGCCCTCGCCTATGTTCTAATCGAGACATGTTTAGATGTCATGAAAGTGTAAGTCCATTTAATCAGACATGCTACCATTGTTTCTTTCATTGTTGGATCTGCTATTGAGTTTTATCTTCCACTTTACTTTACTATGATTGATTGATGCTACTTACCTTGTATGATTATGATATGCTAAAATGGATTGGTTGAAATCATTTTTGGGTTTCGATCACCGTGTGACACCTAGGGCCTAATTGCGTAATGATAGGAGCTTAATAGGGTCAACCAAGATCAACTTGCACTTCTTCAACTATCCGTGGCTCTTTAGGTTCTTCCCCCTCTGGGAAAAATATCTATCTTTCCTTCTTACGTACATGACCAAAATATACTTCTCATCATCACCATTGATACTATAGGCCTTTACTTCTATTATCATCTATCTCAGTTTGGTTTAAAAACCTTAGAGGCCTATATGTAAGTTTAGAATTTTCGATAGAGGGTTTTATCTATTTTAGAGGGATATTTGTTTTATTATATGAAGTATATGTAACTGTGGGACTAGAGAGTCTTGGACCATTTCTAGGAGTATCCAAGATAAGACCATAACTAATAATTGTTTGTTAATAACAATGACTTGTTCCTGTTCAAACCTCTTATGAATCAAGGAATCCTTTAAGAATCTACGACAAACTAGTGACGTTAGATCATATCAAGTTTAGTTTGATATGTTATTTAATGGAGTTTATTTATCAAATGAAAATTCCATTAGTTATTTTCTAGGAGGTTGAAATGGGAGCTTAACAAGGATATTAGAATTCAAGAACCTAAAACCTGAATGCAAGGTTACAAGTTAGCTAAATTGCAAGATGAGGATTTTGATGTTTAGGATAAATCTTGCGGAATGAGTAATACTAGCATGAATCACAATATCCTTTTCCCTAACCCATTTATCTTTAGGGTGTACAAAGACCTAACATAACTATCAAGAACCCTTATGAACCAAATGCTGACAGGTTAGATAATGGTAATACAAAAAGATTATAGATTGATGTTGAGATGGATGAAAAATGGGCTAAAAGACTGTGCTTCTTGTATGATGAGCAGTACACCTCTGGACATGTTTGTAAATCCAAGAAAAAGTTGAATTTTGTTGAAGTTCTAGAAGAAGGAAAGGTAATCACGGAGGAAGAAGTCCTACAGGTGGATGAGTACATGACAATTTCCTTACAAGAATGTACTAGAAGTGCAGGTTATCAAATCATCATAGTAACCGGATACCATGACAAACAACCTTTACAAGTCCTCATTGAAAAAGGTAGTACCCAAATTTAATAGATGATTCTATAGCAAGGAATCTAATTAAGTTGTAAAGCTTTTCTTATACATGAGCAATCAACAAGTGTGGCCGATGGTAGGAAGGTTCAAACTGTTGCAATATGTAATGATCTAAAATGATTATTGCATGGTACAACTTTTTCTTTTGATTTCCTACTACTATTATTAGGAAATGTTGACATAGTGTTGGGTATGCAGTTGTGTACACTTTAGGTAGGATTTTTTTAATTTCAAAAATAGAATTACTAAGTTTGTGCATAAGGAGCCAATAGACATATCAAGACCACCAAGGCACGGTCGTTGAATAAGAAGGGTGGTGAATTGGTTGAAGCCTTTATGCTCTTTTCGGTGACAGATTCAAACTCCAGATGGCAATGTAATAGTATACAAGTAACTCAAGGAAGTGATATGAATTGTTCCTTAACTTTTCTAATAGAACAGTACAACTGCATCTTTGATTTGCCTACTACATTGGCCCCTCATAGAGGCATCTTTGATCACAAACTAGCACTTATTGACTAAGCTACACCACATTACAGAAGACCTTATAGATACCCTGGAATGAAGAAGGATATTATTGAGATGCACTTAATCCCTATGCCTTAGCTGTAGTTCTAATTGGAAAGAAAGATGGAAGTTGGAGACTTTGTGTGGATTGTAGAGATTTTAATCAACTGACAATAAAGGATAAGTTCCCTGTTCTTATCATTGAGGATTTGTTAGATAAACTGAGAGGGGCTGAAATGTTCTCTAAGATTAATGTTAGAGCTGGTTACCACCAATTAAGGATAAAAAAAGAGATACTCAGAAGACAACTTTTAAAACTCATGAAGGGCACTATGAATTTCGGGCTATGCCATTTGGCCTTACAAATGCACCTTCTTCATTTTAGAGTCCTATTAATATTGTCTTTAAACCACTCCTAAGGAGGTCAGTATTAGTTTTCTTTGATGATATATTGGTTTACAACAAGGATATGTCGACTCGTGCATATCTACAAGTTGTGTTTGAATTTATTAAGCAACACCAATTCTTTAGGGTTCTAATGTGTTTTTGGGGTACCTGAGGAAGAGTACTTTGGTCATTTCTTTAGTGCGAAAGAATAGCTACAGATCTTAAGACGATTTATGTAGTATAGGATTGGTCTGTTACCACAAATATCAAACAACTGAGAAGGTTTCTTGGTCTAACTAGATATTGTAGAACGTTCTTATGAATTTCGGATCCATTGCTAAACATCTCACTGAATTATTAAAGAAGGGATAAATTTGTGTGGAATGATAGTGTAACTTTTCATATTATCAAAGATACATTAGTCATTACACTTGTTTTGGCCAGACCTGACTATGATAAACTCTTCATAATTGATATTGATTCAAATAGTTCAGGAATTGGTGTTGTATTAATATGAAAAGGGCACATAATTGCCTATATTAGAAAGTCATTATCAGCTAGGCATGAGGCTATTGGTGTCTATGATATAGAGTTGTTAGCTATTATATTTGTTGTTACTAAGCGGTCTCATTACCTATTAGGAAGCCATTTCACGGTGAGAAATAATCAAAAGGCACCAAAATGCCTCCTCGAGCATAGTTTTCATACATATTTTTAGGTTGCTGGTACTTCTAAATTGATGGCCATTGATTTTACTATTGATCTAAAGAAAGGGACTGATAATAAGGTTGTTAATTCCTTGTCACAAAATCAAAATGTTTAATTATCGGTTATTTTACTTTTAACTCCTAATGATATAGTTCTGAAACGATTTAGCCTAACATGGACATCTTATGCTGAGTTGAAAGATGTTATTCTTAAGTTACAAGCAAGGTCTTGGATTAGTTCCGAACTAAGATTGAAAGGAAGGCCGATAGTAATATCTGATTTGCAGTTAAGAGGGACTATCATTCAATTGTGGCGTTCAACACCACAAGGGGGTCATGTAGGCATAGATGCAAGTGTTAAGAGGTTATGATCCCTCTTCTACAAGAAGACATTAGTAGATGACATTAGGACCTTTATTCAAAAATGCGATCTCTATTAAATGCACAAGTATTGTAAGGACCCTCAAGTTAGCAACCTAGAAGTGCAGAAAAGTTGGCGGGGAAATGCCGCGTGGTCAATTCACGAAGCCAAGTTCATGACCCATTTTAAAACATGAGCCATAGACTAGGATCATGGATGAGAGCCTTAGAAATGTTGAAACTTTTCTAAGTATAAAGTGATCCGCAAAGAACATCTACAGCTTGTGGAAGGAAACACAGATCATGGATAGAGTCTTAGGTGTGAGTTCAAGACATGAAAGAAATTTAGAGTTTCTGAAAGGTAACCCATGACCAACAGGATGACTCACAGTCCCTTACGTAATCTGAGATTAGCCTTTGTAAATGGGATCTAGAGAAGTAAAAATTTTACAAAGTGTGAAAGGACTTCATAGCGCCATCCACGACTCGTGGATTGAAGTATGACTCTTGGATAGAGGTTTCATAGTTTGGTCGATGATAATTAGTCTTTGAAGATTGGGAAAGGAGAACAAAATGATGAGAATCATGGCTCATGGTTCAATCCATGGCCTATAACGAGGTCTCGTGGTTCTTGCCTTGCCATTTTAATGAAGGGCATTTTTATCCTTTCTATCAATCCTAAATGTAAACTATATCATCTTTGTTACTCTATAGGCCCCTAATAAGACCATAAAAATCCCCATTTATTTTCACTCTTCTACTTTCACAAATTTTCTAAGGCAAAAATCCTCTCCAAGAACAAGGCAAGATGGCTAGGGTTTTCAAGTGTCCCCTCTGTGATAGAAAATTCCTTCTTGTTAGACTACATCTAAGGTATGTGAGTTAATTTGTAGATCTCCTTCCACCCACAATGTCCTTTATCAAAAGTTTTTACCTTTTCTTTTAGTTCATTGATACTACCATGCATGCAAATATTGATTTCATGATGTTTATATTATATTATGCTTATTATATTACCATGTGATGTTCTATTAAATATTTTCATGTTTTTGAGTTGATTATCGACTCCATGATTTGGGGTTTGAATGAAAATGAGTGGGCTATGAATGCATGTTTTAAATAGGCATGTTACTCTCATGATCATGCATGTTTCTTATGACTTATGAGTTTTCCCTATTAATGATTTGGCCACTAAGTTTGAAGTCAATCCTTGTATGTTATATTATGATAAGTCGGGGCATAAAAGAAAGGTTTTATGTTGATGCTTTGTCAAAGATATAAGAATATTAATAATGCCATACATGATGTTTATGATGGTCCCCTAGTTGAAAGGACAATTCTCACTTAGTGGTTCCTTAGTTTCAAACTACTCTAGAGATTACTACTTATGATTCTAACTGTCACTATTTGACTGAGTATAAGCCTTAAAGAATTTTGTGGGATAACTTAGCACTGAATGAGGCAATGAGGTGCGGTTCAGTGAAGGAACCCTAGAAGTGGCCCTTTGCCTAGTTTATTTATGTGCCATCATAGGAGCCCTTGTAGGCTAGGCTAGTGGGTCCCCATATACCAATTATGATATAAGATGATGCATGAGATGTGATGGAGTTCCACCCGACAAGTGGACTCCCCATGCTAACCTAGGGTGTTATGTTGTATATCATATGGTAGCTGACATAATATTATTTGTTAGTTATGGTCCATTCCCACAATTTCTAAGATTGATGTCTTCGTTCCATCACACGTGCTTCAAATGTTGCATCACTATTTCATATTGATCATTATTCCATGTGCATTCTTGAGTTCATGTTAATGTTGCGCTCACCGCTCCATGTATTAAAGTCTTTAACTTGTGAATGACAACATTTCAATTTCATGCTTGCATTGCATCTCACATATTTAATACATTCCAAAAGTACTAACACTGTTTTGTCTACATGATATCACCATTTAGGGACCGACACTCCTTCTCCCTTGCTCATGGCTAGTTCTTTTGACGCTCCAAGATTAGTAGTGTTGTGGTGAGCCCTTAGTTTGGGACTCCGCCTATTTTCCTTTCTTGCTATTTATTTTTTGACATGATGTATATTTTGATTTTTAAACTGGAGGCTTTTACTTTCTCTGTTCAAATTTGGAATGTTTTCTATTTAATAGAAATCGACAGTGTACTAGTTTCCATTTATTTATGTTCTAGATGGTATGTTTATGAACACTATGTACGTTTTGAGATGTTTCTTTTATTCATACGATATCCCATAGACCCTATCACATTTATATCTGCAAAATGAATGAGTTTGTGATTATGAATGATTAATATGTTAAGAGGGCTTGGATGAGGTGCATATGGGTGTCTCACTCCCCATGTTACAACTAGGACCTAGGCTTGGGTCGTGACAAATATGGTATCAGATCATAGATGTTTTAAAATGTTCCTTGGATGTCCAAACATACCACATCAAGTAGAATCTTATTGAAAGTTGTGAAGCACGCCACAACCATAAATGTAAGGCTATGAGATGTTTAGGAAAGTTCCTTTCTTCTTTATTTATGCCATGAATTTACAAATGTTTAAAGTTCTCCTATAACTAATGACATTCTCCTTTTTATTTCTAGATCATGCCATCAAGAAGAGCTCCACAACCAAGGAATACACCCGAGTGACATGCCCCTTCGTTCCAACAAGATGATGGAATGTCTCACGCGAAGTTTTGAGCCGTATTCACCGTGAAAGCCAAGCATTGGATGATCAAACCTATAGGGAAATTTCTATTCCCCCCAAGTTCCCATTCTAGCTTTATAGGTTAGAGATTTCATGAGGATGAGTCATTTGGAGTTTCCCAACTCTAAGATGAAATAGGATTATGTCGACTTTATTAATAAGGCTTATCATATTTTCTCCATAATGGGAGTTCCCTTAAAGAGAAGGTTGTATTGGGAGCCTACCGATTAAAATTAGTGGCAATGATATGGTATGAACAATAGGTGGAGGAAAGGGGCCAAGGAGTGGATCCAATCGAATAAGAGGACTTTAAGGGTGCTTTCTTAGATCGGTTCTTTCCAATTGAGTTGAGGGAGGATAAGGTATAAGAGCTCATCAACCTTAGGCAAGGGCATACAAGCATGAGAGAGTATTCTCTCGAGTTCACCATAACACTTCAAATATGCCTCTTTTATAGTAGAGGACCCCAGAGCATAGATGAGCAAGTTCATATCTGATATGTCGGATTTGGTGTCAAAGGAGTGTAAAATGGCAATGCTTGTGAACGATATGGGTATCTCTCAATTGATGACGTATGCCAAACAAATCAAGGAGGAGAAGTTGAGATAGAAAGCAAGGGAGTCCAAGGGGACTCGGATTGATGGTGGGGCGTATTCTCACCAAAAGAGTGGAGGCTACAAAAATCTCCAAGGTGGACACAAGCAAGGTGGACAAGGGTCTACCAATACTCCTTTTCCTAGCTCTACCAAGGACAAAGGGGTAGCTCCAAAGTTTCAAAATCCTAATTTTCCCAAGTATGGGAGGCCCCACAAGGTAGAGTTCTTGGCTAGTTCAAACACATGCTTTATGAGTAGAAAGCCCGGGCACCATGCAAGGGATTATAGGAGTAGAGGTGCAAGGTCCCAAGTACAAGGTGGACAAGTTATAACACCTCTCGCGTGCCTCAGAAAAATTCCCTATAGTGTATTTCTTGAATATTTTAAATATCGTGCATGATTTCACAATTCAACTTCATATTCATTTTTCAGGGGCAAAAATTGTGTAGGAAAGAGGCGGTCTTCGATTTTTAGATCACCTCTAGAGAAAAATAATTTTTTGGATGATCCGGGGCATAACCAAAAAAGTATGCGAATTAATGCGACCAATGTGCATCACGAACTAGTCGCCCACTAGAGCAAAAATGTCCTAAAACCCATTCCTGGGCCAAAACAAGGGAAAAATTAAAACTCGTGCAAAAATGTACTACTCCGTAACAATTTCGCATCGCGAACTTATCAAGTCGTAGAAAACTCAAAAACCCTCCAAAAGTCCTCGTAAATCCTCACAATTCACTCATCTAAATCCAAGATATTTCAAGAACTTTCTTTTGATGTCAAGAACCCAATCGAAGCCTCAAGTCTTCCTCAAGTTTTCTTTAAGAAAGTCTCAAGTTAAAGGTATGTGGGCTTCATTCATGGGGATTGTTCCACCCATGAAGTCAATCTTTCTCCATTACAAAAATTTCATGATTTTTAAGGTTGAATACTTTATATGTAAACTTTATTATGCATTTATTATAAACATGATTTGAGCTTATATTCTTCAAGTATTGATTGATTAAGAATGAATATCTATTTAAGCCTTATTCCATGAGTTGATTTATATATATTGAAGCTATGCATGATGTGAAGTATGTAAACTATGAAAGATTATGAAATTTTAAGATGTATTTCATGACACCTAAATTGGGGTTTCTACTACAACGTTTTTGGGTTGAATTGAAGGATTTCTGAATGTATTAATTTTACTCCTGTCTTGCCTTATACTCTTGAATTGCATGATTTTAAGCATATGTGCATATACCCATCATGTTTTACTAAAGTTACATGACAAGGATTCTTATGTTGATGAAAGACTATTGCATGTTTTACTAAAGTTACATGACAAGGCTGCTAAGCATACATTGAACTCATGAATAGTTTCTATGATTTGTAAGTAAGAAGTTGAGCCCTTATGCTATATTCTACCATCTTGTGAATGAATAATGTCTACATAAAAGGGTCAAGCATGATAACTATTTCACCCTCATGTACAAACTAAAGCTCACTAGAAGGGGTCAAGCATATTGAAATCCTATACTCATGTGTAATGCAATGTCTACTAGAAGGGGTCAAATCTATGAAATGTTTTACCCTTTAGTATAAGGTATATGCTCACTTGTAGGGGTCAAGCATAAGAATGAGCTTCTCATTCCATGTTATCATGTGTTTACAAGTCATTCATGCTATGATAAAATTTATGATTATGTGAAGTATTTCGTGGGATTAGACTTAGCACCGAAAGAGGATTAAGGTGGGGGATCAACCTAAGGGGTATTTATATAAAGTGTTTTTCTCTTAACTTTGTGCCACCATAGGTTCATAATATTTTCTCTAAATAGGCTTTACTAGTGGATCTAACTAACTCAAGTTACGCACTATGTGGGGTCATGTTTGGTTTACCTTGGCAAGTAGACCACTCCTCTTCCATTTAGGAGACAAACATTGGGATTCCAAGTAGTATCTCTCTTGTTCTTATACATCGTCTAAGGTCTCCTCCCACATATGTATGTTATGTTATGAATATTTTACTATCTACATGCATGTTTTAGCTTAAGCATTGATATACATGTCATATTAGTTTTATATCTACTTGATTATAATTATACATCTTTTTAATTATGGATTATGTCATTGTTGCATTGCACCCTGCATACTTAGTATATTCCAAGTACTAATATATCCTTCTTTGTCTACGTGATCTAACCATGTAGGGACCAGAGCTCCAATTCATCCTCATCCTCCACATGGATAGAAGGATCTTTTGAAGACTAATATTGGCGAGTCCTCCACTTAGGGGAAAAATCAACTTTGATTTCATGCTTTAGATAAGACATGTTTTTTTTGGATTTTTATCTTTTGAGGGCGAGCCCCGGAGATATCTTGGCCCCCATTTCACTTGTACCAAAGGTGCTATTGTATATGGATATTTATGTATTGAGTTTGAATCCTAATTTCTTTAAGTAAGTATGAAATGCTTCCTTTATTCCTTTTTCCCTTCTATGCTTTTTGTATGTTGATGATGAGATGAACGTCCCAAGTCCTTAAAACATCCCCATAGCGTGAGTTATACTTACCTGCCCATTAGACTTTGTTTGTTATATGATTAATGCAAATCCTCTTCCCTATAACATCCTCATAGCTTGAGTCAAAGTCTTGCTTCCCTTATGTTCATTTGTTACTTCCTTGTTGTTTAATTATGCTTCTGCAACCAAGGATGTGCAAACAATATGCTAAGAGGCTTGTTTAGGTTTCCTTCAGGTTTCCCATTTGCCGTGTCACATCTAGGCCCTAAGCTTGGATCGTGACAAGATCAGAGCACTAGGTTTGTTAATGGTCCTCAAAAATCCAACACACCATGTCAAGTAGAGTCTTGTTTATGGTTGTGAAGCGCGCCACAACTAGGACGCTATGAGGTGTTTTTAGAAATGGTTCACTTCTTCATGATTTATGTTGTGCTTTAGATTTAAAAATAAGGTTTTATTTCCTAACGGGTGGTCTTTTTCTCTTTTAGATCATGTTGCAACCAAGGAGAATGGCACAAAGAGCTCTCACTCCTGAGGAGGGTCAGACCCTTTCGGTTCCTCAAGCTCCTCATGAAGAAGAGGTCATGCATGCCGAATTCCAAAATGTCATTTCCATATTTGAAAATTCCATGACCAACCACTTGAACTAAGGAGCCCAACCTTCTCATGCCCCCTCCCTGGCTTCAAGAGTGAGGGATTTTATAAGGATGAACCCTCCAGAGTTCTATGGCTCCAATACGTAAAAGGACCCCCAAGAATTCATTGATGAGATATATAAAGTGCTTGACATTATAGGGGTGAGTTTGGAGGATAAGGCCGAACTTGTGGCCTATCAATTCAAGGGTGTTACATAAATTTGGTTTACTCAATGGAAGCTAGAGAGGGAAAACAATGATCGTATCCCACAGGAGGAATTTAAGGCCTCCTTCCTCAACCAATTTTTCCCTATTTAATAGATAGAGGAAAAGATAATGTAGTTCATGAATCTTAAACAAGGATCCATGAGTATGAGGGGAGTATTCACTTAAGTTCAACAAGCTCTCAAAATATGCTCCTCATTTGTTTGCTGACTCTAGGGCGAGGATGAACAAGTTTGTGTCTGGGGGATCCAACTTGGTGAATGAAGAATGATGCACCACTATGCTTGTGGGTGATATAGACTTGTCTCAGCTCATGACTTATGCTGAGCAACTTGAAGGGGAGAAACTTAGAAAGAGAAAGAGTGGAGAGTCCAAGAGGGCTCGGCTATGGTGGTTCTCAAGGTGCTAACAAGGTCACAAATTGCAAGGACAAGGATCCTCCAACTCTCAAAACCAAAGATTTGAGAGTAATAAGGTGCCTAACCCTGAGGCTCATGGTGGCAATGGTTGGAAGACTTCTCCAAGGTGCCCAAAATATGGAAGAAATCATTGTGGAAAATGCTTAAGGGATTCAAATGCTTGCTATGGGTGTGGAAAAGTAGGCCACAAGTTTGTTGATTGGCTGTATGCTCAAAACAATGGTAAAGAAGGTCGTCCTCAAGGACAAGGTGCTCATGTTGATCATAGGGCACACATAGGCCAACAAGGGGGTGCTCAATGTCACAATCAGTTTGATGCTCTTCAAGGAAGGCAAGGAGTAGATGAGGCGCCAAATGTTGTTATGGTATGTTAAAGGTTTATGACTGTGATGTGTATGCTTTATTGTATCCAGGTGCCGGTCTTTCTTTCATTACTTCTTTTGTTGCCAATAAGCTTCATATGTGTCCCAAATTTTTGTGTGAACCCTTTGAGGTGTCTACCCTCGTTGATAAATCCATTATTGCTAGAAGGGGTTATAGGGGTTGTCCCATGTCTATTTGCATAAAGTCTTGACTTGCAATTTGGTTGAACTTGACATGGTAGATTTTAACATTATTCTTGGGATGGATTGGTTACATGCATATCATACTTCTGTTTATTGTAGAACCTGTAAGGTTAAGTTCCAAATTCCTAATGAGCCCGTCTTAGATCAGGAAGGTCATAATTTGGTAGTTAATGATAGGTTCATTTCTTGTCTTAAGGCCTAAATTGATTTCTACCGATCACATTTACCATCTTTTGAGGGTTGGAGATGTTGAGTCTAAAGTCCCTCCCATAGAGTCAGTTCTGGTGGACATTGAGATTCTTGTTGTCTTCCCCGATGAGCTTCCTGCTGTTCCTTCCAAAAGGGAAATAGATTTTGGTGCAAAACACCTCCCTGTTACACAACCCATTTCCATTCCCTCTGACCGTATGGCGCTGATGGAGTCAAAGGTGTTGAAGGACCAATTGAGGGATTTATTAGAGAAGCATTTTATAAGGCCTAGCAAGTCACCTTGGGGTGTACCGGTGTTATTTGTAAGAAAGAAAGATGGCTTACCTAGAATGTGCATCGACGACCGACAACTCAATAAGGCCACTATAAAGAACATGTATCCCTTACCAAGGATAGATGACCTATTTGATCAAATACAAGGGGCTAATCATTTTTCTAAGATTGATCTTCGATCTGGGTACCACCAAGTAAAGGCGAGGGAGCGTGATATTCCCATGATGGCTTTTTGGACTAGGTATGGGCATTTTGAATTTATAGTGATGTCATTTGGCTTATCTGATACACCGGTGACATTTATGGATCACATAAATAGGGTCTTTAAAACCTACCTTGAGATGTTTGTTGTGGTCTTCATAGGTGACATATTGATTTACTCTCGAAGTGAAGAAGAGCATATGAATCATTTGAGGATAGTGTTGCAAACTTTGAGGGATGAGAGGTTGTTTGTTTAATTTGATAAATGTGAATTTTGGTTGAAGGAGGTTACATCTTAGGGCATGTCGTGTTAGGTGATGGAATTAACGTGGACCTGAAGAATATGGAAGTGATAAGAAATTGGCCTAGGCCCTTGACTCCAACAAATATTAGGCTTGGGCTTAGCGGGGTACTACTGCAGATTTGTGAATAGTTTCTCTTCAGTTGCTTCTCTTTTGAAGAAATTAACACAAAAGAAGGAAAACTTATTTGGACCGATGAATGTGAAAGGAGTTTCCAAACTTTGAAAGAAAAGCTTACATCCACTCCTATTTTGGCTCTACTGGTAGGGTTAGAAGGGTTTGTGGTTTATTGTGACACTTCAAGGGTTTGTTTGGGGTATGTTTTGATGCAAAGTGGCAAGGTCATATCCTATGCTACTAAAAAGTTGAAGGTGCATGAGCGCAACTATCCCACCATGATTTTGAATTAGTGTCCAGGGTATTTTCTTTTAAATTATGGCGTCATTATTTGTATAAGTTCATGCAGATGTATTCACCGACCACAAGAGTCTCAATATGTGTTCACACAAAGTGATCTTAAATTGAGGCAAAGAAGGTGGTTAGAACTCCTTAAGGATTATGACATGAGTGTGCACTATCATCCCAAAAAAGCTAATATCATGTCCGATGCTCTAAGTAGAGTGTCCATGGAGAGTGTAATTCATATTGATGATGACATTAAGGAAGTGGCTATGAAAGTTTACCAGTTAGCTAGGTTTAATGAAGTTAGGAATGGAGGTGTGGTGGTTATTGATGGGTCCAAAACATCTTTGATTGAAGAGGTAAAGTCCAAAAACACCTTGACCCCACCTTGCTAGAATTAAAAGCTTCGGTGAAGGATGGTAAAGTGGAGGTTTTCTCTCAATGGGGAGATGGTGTCCTTAGATACTAAGGTAGGTTGTGTGTCCCTAATGTTTTTGGGTTAAGGGATTTGATTTTGAAACAGGCACATAATTCGTCATACTTTATTCATCCTGGTACTATAAAGATGTATAGAGACTTGACAGAGATATATTGTTGGGTTGGTATAAAAAGAGATTTTGCCAAGTTTATAGCCAGTTGTCACAATTGCCAACAAGTCAAACCTTAACATCAAAGGCCAGGTGGCCTAGCCCAAGACATCGAAATTCCTACTTAGAAGTGGGAAGAGATCAACATGGATTTTGTGATTGGGTTGCCAAAGACTAGAAAGCACTTTGATTCTATTTGGGTTATTATTAATAGAATGACAAAGTCAGCCTAATTTCTACTAGTTAAAACAACTTATGGTGCTAAAGATTATGCCAAGCCATATATTCATGAGTTGGTTAAGTTGCATGGGGTACCATTATCTATTATTTCAGATTGTGGTGCTCAATTCACTTCTCACTTTTGGAGATACTTCCAAAAGGGTCTTGGTACAAAAGAAAAGCTTAGCACGAATTTTCATCCTCAAATAGATAGTCAAGTCGAAAGGATAATTCAAACTCTTGAGGATATGCTTAGGGCTTACGTTTTGGAGTTCAAGGGTAGTTGGGATGAACATCTTCCACTCATTTAGTTTTCTTACAAAAATAGCTATCACTTTAGCATTGGGATGGCTCACTTTGAAGCTTTATATGATAGGTGTTGTAGGTCCCCGGTTGGGAGGTTTGATGTGGGGAAA
This sequence comes from Solanum rostratum, assembly GCA_029948455.1. NCBI lineage: Eukaryota > Viridiplantae > Streptophyta > Magnoliopsida > Solanales > Solanaceae > Solanum > Solanum rostratum. The sequence goes on from CM057047.1 coordinate 27,213,490, forward strand.
ATGGCTTTGTTAGGGCAAGATTTGTTTATGGAAGCTTTGTAGAAGATGAGGTTGATAAGGGAGAGATTGAAGATAGCTCAAAGTAGGAAAAAGTCCTACTCAAATGTGAGGAGGAGAGATCTTGAGTTTAATGTTTATGATTGGGTGTATTTGAAGGTGTCACCCATGAACGGTGTGGTCCCATTTGGCAAGAAGGGAAAGTTGAGCACAAGGTTTGTAGGGCCTTATAGATTTGTGAGGACAATCGGTAAGGTTGCCTACAAATTAATGTTGCCTATGGAGATGAGTATGGTTCATCGGGTCTTCCATGTATCTATGTTGAGGAAGTGTGTAGGTGACCCCAAGATCTACAGTACCTTTGGAATTTGTGGGTGTTGTAGAAGCTAACTTGATCTATGAGGAGGTCCTTGTGGAAATATTAGATAGGCAAGTGAAGTGGTTGAGAAACAAAGATGTGGTATCCATCAAAGTCCTTTGGAGGAATCAACAAGTCGAAAGTGTGAAGCGATATCCATACCTTTTTCACTCTATTCAAGCCAATGTAAACAATTAAATGCTATATATGATGTCATGTCTTAGGTTTCAGCCCTCATGTCATTTTTACATGCATATATGTTCATGGTAACAAGTTTTGGTGATTTTTGATGTCTATGTTTAAAACTTTTGAGAATAATGTTTAAGTGCATGGATTGCATTCATGTTGGACTGAACGTTTTTTAGTTACTTCTCTTATGTATGCTTCCTTTACATTCGAGGATGCATGTTCCCAAGGGGGAGATAATGTAACACATCTCACGCGCCTTAGAAAAATGCCCTATAGTGTATTTCTTGAATATCTCAAAATCCATGCATTATTGCACAAATTCGACTTCATATTCATTTTAGGGGGAAAACTATGTAGGAAAGGGGTAATCTTTTATTTTTAGATGACACGTAGTAAAAAATAATTTATTGAGTCATTCAGGGCTTAACCAGAAAAAGTTCATGACCAGTCTGCATCGTGGACTTGTCGCCCAGTAGTGCAAAAATGTCTTGATCCCATTCCTGGGCCAAAAAGGGCGAAACATTAAACTTCGCACGAAAATGTATTACTCCGTAACAAGTTTGCATCATGGACTTATCGCGGACTAGTTCAAAAAGTTCTTTAATTTCCAGTTTTCACTTAAGAGCAATTGGGTAATAACACGATGCCTATATAAGCGAGAATACCTTACTCTTCAATCATTTTCAAGCCCTAGAACACTCCAAAACCCTCCAAAAAGTCCTCCTAAATCCTCACAATTCACTCATCTAAATCCAAGATATCTCAAGAACTTGGTTTGGATGTCAAGAACCCAATTAAAGCATCAAATCTTCTTCAAGTTTTATTCAAGAAAGTCTCATGTTAAAGGTTTGTGGGCTTCATTCATTGGGATTGTTCAACCCATGAAGCCAGCCCTTCACAATTACCAAAATTTCATGATTTTTAAGGTTGAATACTTTATTGATAAACTTTATTATGCATTATAAACATGATTTCAGTTTGGATTCTTCAATTATTGATTGATTAAGCATGAATATCTATTGAAGGCTTATCCCATAAGTTGATTTGTATATATTGAAGCTATGCATGATATGAACTATTTAAATTATGAAAGATTATGAACTTTTAAGATGGATTTCATGACACCCAAATTGGGATTTCTACTAAATTGTTGGTAGGTTGAATTGAATAATTTCCAAATGAATTGATTTTATTCCTCTCTTGTCTTTTACTCTTGAACTGCATGATTTTAACCATATGTACATATACCCACCATGTTTGACTAAATTTATATGATAAGGATTCTTTTGTTGATGAAGTACTATTGCATGTTTTGCAAGACAAGCATGATATGATAAATTATGGGATTCTAAGCATGCATTGAACTCATGAAAAGTTCCTATGATTTGTAAGTATGATGTTTGAGCCCTTATACTATGTTCTACCCTCTTGTGAGTGAATAATGTCAATATGATGGGTCAAGCATGATAACTATTTTTACTAATATGTACAAACTAAATCTCACTAGACGGGGTCAAGCATATTACAAGTCCTACGCTCATGTGTAATGCAGTGCCTACTAGAAAAGGTCAAGTCTATGAAATGTTTTACCCTCTAGTATAAGGTATATGTTCACTTATAGGGGTCAAGTATATGAATGAGCTATGTGTGTCATTCAATCATGTTTTTATAAGCCATTCAGGGTTATGATTAAATTATGATTGTGTCAAGTATTCCGTGGGACTAGACTTAGCACTGAAAGAGTCTTAAGGCGGGTGCTTGACCCAAGGGGTCCTTATATAATGTCTTGGTATCTTAACTATGTGCCACCAGAGTGTCCTAATATTTTCCCTAAATGGGCTTTTACTAGTGGATCCAACTAGGTCAAGTTACCTACTATATGGGGTCAAGTTTGGTTTACCTTGGCAAATAGACCACTCCTTTTCCGGTGGGGAGACAAACATCAGGAATCCAAGTAGTAGCTTGGTTGGTCTTTTATGTCGGTTAAGGTCTCCTCCCACATATGTATGTTATGTTATGCAAGTTTGACTATCTACATGCGTGTTTTAGCTTAAGCATTTATCCTTCATGTCATATTGGTCTTATATCTATTGATTATAATTAGGCATCTTGTTAATTATGGATTATGTCATTGTTGCATTGCACCCTACCTATTTAATACGTTAAAACTACTAAGGCATACTTCTTTGCTGACATGATTTAACCATGTAGGAACCAGAGCTCCTATTCATCCTCCTCCTCCATGTGGTTAGAAGGATGTTTTGGAGACTACCATTAGTGAGTCCTCCACTTTGGGGACAATATCCACTTTACTTTCATACTTTAGATAAAACATCCCTATTGCGGATCTTTATCTTTGGAGGGTGAGCCTAGTAGATGTCTTTGCCCCCATTCCACTCGTACTGGAGGTGTTGTTTGATAAGGATATATATGTATTGAGCTTGAATCCTACTATGTTTATGTAAGTATGAAAGACTTCCCTTAGTCCCCTTTTTCTTTCAATGCTTGTTGTATGTTGATGATGAGATGGAAGTCCCAAGTCCCGAAAATATCCCCATAATGTAAGTCACACTTACCCGCCCATTAGAATTTATTTATTATGTGATTCATGTGAATTCTCTTCCCTGTAACATCCCCATAGCTTGAGTCCAAAGTCCCGCTTCCTTTGGAATTATTTGTTACTTTCTTGTTGTTTAGTTATGCTTCTACAACCAAGTATATGCAAACGATATGCTAAGAGGCTTGTTTTGGTTTCCTTCAGGTTTCTCATTCGTTGTTTCACATCTAGGCCCTAGGCTTTGGTCATGACATACGCACAAGGTTCCCCAAATATTAACCATTTCTATGCTCTCCATGATCGACATGAAATTGAAGTGGACTCGGATATTGTTACTGGTATGTTGAAAGTTTATAATTTTAACAAATATACATTGTTAGATCCAGTGTAAATTTGTCATTTGTAACTTTTTTCCTTGAAAAACGATTCCATGCATATCTCAAAACCCTTAATGAGCCTTCTGAAGTGTGTACCCACATAGGAGAGCCTATTGTTGCACAAAATGTTTATAGAAATTATCTTGTTCCCATCTTGCATAAAGTTGTCCCTTGCAACTTAGTGGAACTCTCCATGATGGACTTTCATGTCATACTTTGAATGGATTGTGTCACGCCCTGGGAGGGTACCCTAGGCGTGGCCGGCACCCAGAGACTATTGATAGTACCAAAGCGAACCACTCGATCTTAGGATAGTCACTCAACATCAAGTGTAACATAATAATAAGATAAAAGAAGTGAGTTACATCAATCAGTCTACATCAATAGGAAGGGGCGATGGCCAATAACTCAGTCTCAACATCTATGATAAGCAAATAAGAATTTCTAACTCGACTCAAAAGGGGAAAGACCCCAACATCAACCTCAACTCATGTCTATGAACTCTCTAACTCAACTAGACAGTCTAGGAGGGTACCATGACAGGCCATGGCTACTTGATAAATAAAAATAACTGATAATGAAGGGCTCCTCCAAATAGCAAGGAGGGCTCATCAATGGCTGAAATAAGAATCTCCGAACCTCATCAATGTATCTGCCGAAGTCCTCTACCTCCTGTATCTGCATCATGAAATGATGCAGCTATGAGTGGTATTAGTACGTGGAATATACGGTATGTTAGATAGCTGAATATAACAATATAGATAGAACATTATAGGGATGACATCAACTCAACATCATACTCTGTCAGAATGTTAAATGTCTATCTACAGAAAAAGTAAAGAGTAGACAAATGAGCCATCAACATGTCATCTCAACATCATCAATACATCAGACTCATCTCAAGGAAACTCGATTCAACTCAACATGAAGGACTCATGCTCGTTTAGGAAAAGGATAAAAGGTTAGATAATAAAACATCAACATCTATCAAGACTCATACCATAACATCAACATCAGAGTACTATCAGTGCGGAACCTATCTTGGAGTTTCTCTAACCAAACCATCACCTACGAGCCGGTGATGATACAACGAAGTGATCTCATTGCAGCATCCATCTAGTATCTTGCCAGGGTAAAGGATGTGGCATCGGGGATCCAAAGTAAATAACATCAATTCCTCTTCTGGGACAAAGTAAACATCCTTCTTGTGGTTCAATCCTTTCCTACACTGCCCACGTGTGAGTTCGAGTGGGACTCACTCTTACCTATTTCGATGCTCAATACTCCTCCCAGAACTCGACATGCTCTGAAAACATCATCATTATAAGTCCCATAAGGACATAGTACATCAATATCAACATCATCATCATCGGTCACATAGGGACATAGTACATGAACATCAACATCAACATCATCATCAACATCAACTCATCAACATCAACATCAACATCGTGGACTCGAAATATTCTTTTAGAATTTAGTTTCAAATTTTAGGACTCATGAAAATCACTCTTATCAACATTATCATCAAGACTCTCAACAATTTGGACCACAATCACAACATCACAAGCATTATCATCATCAAGGCTCTGGACTCATCCCACTAAGTTCATTCTTTTATTCTTGAGTAAAATAGATATAGAATTTTATAAAATCATTCATGAAAAAACTTATGCAGTAAATCAAGTTTATGATGATCATCAATTTAAGAAAAATATATGAATTAAGAAGAATCTCAATAGAATACTCAAGGGTTTTCATATATAACTCATCATCTTCAATCATAGACTCAATTACTCAAAGGGGGCACATAGAAGAACAATCCCATGCTTTAGGTTAGCCTTACATTCCTGGGACGATTGCTATTGACACAAATCCCTTGGAACTTCCTCTTGACTCTTTAATTCAACTCTTTTTTTTTCTCCTCAAGCCCAAGCTTATAAGCGTTGTTAGGAAGAGGATTTACAATGGGGTTTTATACCTTTTCTTTGTGAAAACAACTTATATTGGTCGTGTATGGGTGTTAGAAGATGTTAGGAATTAACAAAAATGCCCCTTGAAAATTTTAGAATTTATTTTCAAACTCGGAATGACATAGTCCGTGATGCGGAATGGTCGCGTTTTCCAGTATATTTTCTTCAAAAATATTTTGATCAAGTTTTCTCAATCCCGTTGAAATTTTTTGAAAAAAAACGTAAATTTTCCTCTGCATCAGGTGCGCAACGTGCCTTTATTGCGCAACGCCACTTTTTTCCAGTTCGGATCAAAAAATTATCTTTTGACTCGATCATTGTAAAAATTGACCAAGACCTTTCCTCCACTCAATTTTTTGCACTGATCACAAATATGGCCTCTGATTTGCCATCTGAGCATTGGAAGAAGCGTTATGTGCACATCTCTCCTCTAGGGGTATTTTGGTAATTTTATCGGGTGTTACATCATCTCCCCCTTGGGACCATTCATCCTCTAATGATGAGTAGGAGTGGTATTATGGCAAGAATAGACTCAAGAATCATCTCGGTACCCACTCAACAACTCAAACTCTGAACTCTCCATCGGTCTTAGCAGTCAATATACAGAGTTAGGAATATACACATCAAGAACATAGTTACTCAAATACTCTAATGCATGAGTGACGTCGACTCAAGAGTAGAGAACTTAACTCATTACAGGGCATCATCATCTGTATCTCATAACTCTCGTCAAGGCCTAAGTCTTATTGCATATCCTTACAAAAGTCAAGCGTAAGTCAAAGTGCCTTGGGCTACTTATTTAGTCACTGTCCAACAAGCTATCCCATAAGGTTCTTATTTTATACCTTAGGAATCCTCATTGGTAGGCATGCATGAAACATCCGATTGAATCATTCGAATATCTCGTCAATCAATTGTTCAGATATAAGAAGAAAGTCATCAACTCTAATCGAAAATGGGACCATCAAGATGCATAAGAATCCATACGTAATCTCCCAAACTTCGCACCTCATAACAACTATGCTCCTCTTCATGGCACTATACCTCATCAATTTAAAACTTATAGCTCATATTCAAGTCTCTACCTAACCACATTAAGATGATGATATTCCTATAAAGCTAACCCTCAACGCAAGCTCTATAACTCCTCAAGGACGTTCTTTTGGCGAATACTACTCTCCCCTACTATTCTAATGCATCTACCTGAAACATTCACTCAAAAGTCATTAATATCCTCCTCCAATCACTCATATAATGACATCCACATATCTAAGCCTATCCTTCTAACCAATTTAACTATATCTGAGAATTATCAAGCCTACTTGTCACTTCTACCTCCACCATTCAATGAGCTCTTTGTCACGCAAATATACTCTTACCTATCTATTGTGCATCATATGATCTCATCTCTTTCCTCCTCCACATCCATACCATTAAGAAAGAACGATATCATAATTATCACATCAAAGAACAATCCCCATTACTCATCAGCAATGACTCATCTACTATAATCAACATCATTATCAAGACTAGATAAAAGGATCATTGGAAAGGTTTAGAGCGAAAAGGGTCATAGGCACGATGTATTTCGAGGAAATTCGATATGAGAACATTCATAACGTGATACCATCTCATTAGCTTTTTAGGAGCTATCAGGAGTTTATGGAATCGAACATGATATGAAGCTCAATTTGCATCTCATATGACATAAGGTGGGGAACTCTGAGATTCCACAAGATGAAAGTACAACTGTCTCTCCTCATCCTTAGAACTCGACATGAACGCGTATTGACATCAAGTGCATGAGTCCAAGTCATGGGCACGGTGCTCATATGCAAGACAGGAATAAAACATTACCTTCACTGAGACGTAAAGAGCGTAAGAGATAGAAAAGCATTAATGTCTCATCCTAATTCAACTCATCACCATAAAAAACTAAAGACTCATTTTAGTTTATTAAGTCTCCATCTCCTCCTTAGCTCAAAGGTCCACTCCATACTTCTGCGAACTAGTCCTCTTTAACAAGCTATAGGTATAGCTCCCCACAAGATTGGGGCATTACTATCCATAAAAACATCTTGCACTTTCCTATTATACTATACTCAAAGATATAAAACCCTTATCAGAACTTTCCTCTGAGGTACTACTCTTAGCTTCCTCCTAGCCTTATGGGAACCTTTCTATACTTACTACTCTTATTATCATGTATAATAGCTATCTACAACTCTTATCATTTAACCTCTTTGTTTAGTCTGCTAATATTAAACTTCTAGTCTCCCATAAATTTAATTGCATAAGAATTAATCTGTCATGGAAAACTCGTCATCATCTATCTATAAGCCCCACATCAACCACCACTCTCACTATTTGGCCCCCTTCTCTCCTTCGTCGTCCTTCTAGTTCAGGGATAACAACTCTACTTATGGTTTACAAGACCTCAATTCACACACTTAGTTGGTAACATTAAACTTCCAAAGACAAAAGTTTCTCTCTCTCATGGATAACATCAAAGGCAAGATTTGGATAAGGGGGCCTAGGCTACATCTCGATTAGCTAACAAAGTAAGCTATGATCTTTTTGTGGTAGGTTGGCACCAAATAATTTATGTATACCCTCTCAGCCATAATGGTATCACCAATTCAAGTACTGAAAGGTTCAGGAAGAAACTCAGGAGTTCAATCAAATTACTAGCCACTTAAGGGAACACAACAGATGGAATAACACTAAGGTCTACCAATACAAAACAATAAAGAGTAAGGACTCGATTTATACCCGTCACAATATCACGGAGCAACCTCTTGATTTTGTCAACTCCCCATCGTGTATAGTCAGTTCGTCCTGCCTCCTGCAACCATAGTAGTACCATTCTTGTGATTGCCTGCTAAGGGTGCTGCAGAAAACTGAGTTTTGTTACACCTCTATCACCCCATCTCCTTATAGGGCATTCATACTTGAAGTGACCAACCTGCCCACATATATAGCAAGCATCTGAGTCCTCACGGCACATATCTAAGTGAAGTTTGACACACTTTCCACAACGTGGCTTTTACCTCGAACCTGGGGTCATGCTAGCTTGGGACTGAGAACCCTGAGCTCTGAGATTCTGGTGACTATAAGATTTCTGATCATACCTATTTTGCTGAACAGGCGCACTTGCCACAGAGGGTGCATATCTGGAAGACCTCTTTTGAAAGTAAGTACTATCACCCTTTTTCTGTTTCTGTTGGCTATGCTCATGCCCTGCTGATTTGGCCTTCTTACTCTGCTCCTCTTCCATGTCCTTCTTCTTGTCCTCCTCAATTTGCTGGGCATAGACCATAAGTCTAGAGATGTCCATACCTGGAATCAGCAATGCTGCCTTACACTCCCTCTTTACATGCCTGCCCAATCCTGACACAAATTTTCGCCTTCTCGCCTTCATATTGTGGACCATCTTTGGGGCATACCGGGAAAACTGAAATGAACTTGATGCTGTACTCCTTGACATTCAACCGGTGGCATAAGGTATGGAATCTGATGAAGATGAAGATCAAATAGCATATCTTACAAGAAGATTTCAAAAGTGAGGAAGCATGATGGTTTCGAGATGAAGGGAAATGCTTGCAGTGCTGCTATTGCTAATGATTTGTATCAGATGTTGAGAAAACTAGGGTATCACATAAATGTTTGTTCAATGGACCAATCAAAGTAAAAAGACTATGCCAATCCTGGAGGCACCGAAGACATTCGAGGGACCCAGTCCCTAACAAGAAATGAAAAAAGTCTACAACATACGGCGTTGTGAAGATAGCCCTTGCTTCTTAGGGAAATTCTTCAAGTGAGTCAGAGGAGTGTGAGCACATAGAGGATGCTTCCTTGATCGCTGTGGAGAAACATGAGGAGAACTTTCATCAAATGTTTACATTTATAGCAATGTCTTATGATAGTGATGAATATGAGGAAGAGGTAACCCTATCTGATTTTATGAAACATTGGCATATTCTTTTTTTAAGTAGCTGAGAAACTTAGGTGCTATTCATGTTGATTCAACAACTGAGTTATGTACTAAAAAGAATGTGTCGAATAATCAATGGGATTTTGTTCAAGATGAAAATATTGCCCTAGTCTCTTAGTTATCTAATGTTGAAAAAGATATGTTAGATATGAAAGTAAAGAATGTGAATCTTTGTGAAAAGCTTAATGAAAAGTCAATAAATTATCTAAAAGGGAAAGAAAAAGCTAGTAGCTTGAGTCTAGCCCTAATGTGGCTGAAAGTAAGCTAGCCATGACACTAGAAAAAAATGTTAAGTTAAAGAGGGACCTAGTCTCATTCAAAGAAGAATTGTTAAAATCTCTCAAATGGTCTACTTCTTCTAAAATTTTAGACAATCTAACTTATTAGGCATCCAGTAGTAAAAGGGTCTGAGTTTTGTGAGGCAAAGTCTATCTCATACCACTAAGAAAACATGTAAATGGGTCAAATATGGTGTTTTGTTCTCATTGTGGAAGAGACAACCGTATGAAGACCGACTTTCCTGCATTGAAAAGTTTTAAGATTGGAAAGGCTCTGGATCATTCAATAGAAAATGTCTATTATGTGAATTGGACAAAAGTTCAATATATTGAGGGTATCCTAAAGTTATGACAAAGGGAATGAAGTGAAATATTACTCAGAAAATTTATTTTTCACCAATTTGGTTTCGCAAGAAGTGTTGTGGAAAAAAAGTGAAGAACATATTGCTGATTTGAAATCTATAAAGGGAAATGTTCTTATATTTCTTAGTGCTCAAAGTGAGAATGCATAACTTTGGCACAAAAGATATGGTCTTCTTCATAACAGAACAAACTTGATTCAAAAGACCTGGTTCTTGGCATACTAAAAGTAAAACACGTAGACGATAAAGTTTGTGAGGCATGTGTTAAAGGAAAGCAGACTAGATCCTCATTTAAGCAAAAGAAGCTAGTCAGTACTACCAGACCACTGGAGTTAGTTCATATTGATTTATGTAGGCTAGTGAAGATTCAAAGAGAGAAGTAAAGAAGTATATCTTGGTTGTCATTGATGATCATTCCAGGCTTACTTGGACTATGTTCTTGAGGCCCAACGATGAAACTTATGTTGAATTTGTGATCTTTGCTAAGATGATGCAGAAAAAGTTTAACTTTAAGATAGCAGGGGTAATGTTTGACCATAATACTGAGTTTGAAAATACAAGGATTGATACCTTCTATGCAAAAAATAGAATCCATCACAATTAGATAGTACCTAGGACTCCTCAGCACAGTTGTGTGGTAGAGCGGAAGAATAAAACATTGGTGGACATTGGTAGAACAATGCTAATTGCTTCTTGATTTCCAAAGAATTATTGGGCTGAAGGTATAAATACTTCATTCTATGTGAAAAACAGGTGCTTAATAAGGTCAATTCTAAATGAAACACCCTATGAGCTACTCAAATATAGAAAAGCCTAAAGTATGTTACATAAGGGAGTTTAGTCGCAAATACTTTGTTCTCAACAAAAGGACAAAGTGCATTGAAGATAATTTTCATATGATTTTGGTGGGTCTGGTGAACTTGAAAAATTAAAAGATCAACATGAGGCTGAATTTGAAAAATTGTCACAGTTCTACAGAGATGGTATCTATGATGATCAACATGGTGATGGAAACTTTGAGTAGACTAATTTTAAATTTGATGTTACATGTGATGTAAGTGTGCCTAATCGGAGACCTGTTCTTGTACCTATTGCTAATAATGTAAAAATCTTTTCTGAACAACCCGAAAATGCTTATGATGGAGAGGCTAGTGCTTAAGATGAGGAAGAAAATCATGTTCCCATGATATCCCTATGAAGACTCAAATCTTCTCATCCCTTGTATAGTTTCATCTAACCTTTGGATTGTTGAGTTTAAACGAGATCCAAGATGAGGAATATGCTTCCATTCTATGTTTTTATCTTATTTATTGTGCCTAAACATATGAAAGAGGCTATGAAAGATACTGATTGGGTGTACTCCACTCAAGAAGATTTGAACTAGTTTGATAGAAATAAAGTGTGGCACCTGTTCCCTAACCCATCCAATAGAGAAATTATTAGAAACAGGGTGGGTGTTCAAGAATAATCTATATGAACATGGAGCCATTGTTCATAAAAAGTCAAGGCTGGTGGTTCAAGGCTACAACCAGGAAGAAGGAATTGATTATAATGAGACATTTCCTTTAGTTGCAAGAAATGAACCCATCAAGATTCCCATAGCATTTGTAACATTCATGGTCTTCAAGAACTATCAAATAGATGTCAAGAGTGCCTTCTTGAATGGCTACCTAAAAGAGGAAGTGTTTATTAAAAAACCTCCTAGTTTGTAAGATGTTGATCATCCTAGTCATGTATTTAAATTATAAAATGCTTTGTGTGAACTGAAGCAGGGACTTAGAGCATAGAATGTAAGGTTGTCTTTGTTCCTCGTGGAGAATGGTTTCGAAACAGGCTAAATAGACAACACATTGTTTTTTAAGAGAAAAGGAAGCGACCTACTCATCATACAAGTTTATGTTGATGATATAACCATTGGTGCTATCTCAGTCTATGTATGCAAAATTCTCAAAGATGATTAGGTGTGAATTTGAAATGAGTGTGATGGGTAAATTGAATTTTTTTTGGGTTTACAGATTGAATAAATTCCTAAAGGAACCTCAACTAGCCAAGAAAATTTCAACAAGGAGTTATTGAAGAAGTTTCAAATGGTTGATGCAAAGTCTATTGACACTTATATGGGAACAAATTCCAAAGTAGATACTGATGAACCTGGTCCCAGTGTTAATGAAACTATGTACAGTAGTATCATAGGATCATTATGATATCTTACTATAAGAAGACCAAATATTGTATTTAGCATTTGAATATCTGCTAGGTTTCAAAAAAAACCTAAGAATTCCCACTTAAAGGCAGCCAAAAGAATCTTGAGGTACTTCAAGAAAACATAGGACCTGGTCCTATATTATCCTACAAGTGATTCGTTTGAGTTGATTGGATATGATGATGATGATTATGCTGGATATTTAGTAGATAATAAGAAGACTTCTAGAATGGTTCACTTCCTTGGATCATGTCTTGTATCATGGGGAACAAAGAAACAAAATTATGTTGCTCTTACAACTTCTGAAGTTTAATATGCTGTTGTCTCCTCTTTCTATGCTCAATTGCTATGGATGAAATAGTAACTTAAGGATTTTGGTGTCATCACATACACTATGCCATTGCTGTATGTCGACACAACGGTTTTGAAAAATGCAAAGATCCTATTTTCTAAGAGAGAATGTTGAAATTGGAAATATCTGCATACATGTCTGCAAGATAGAAGATCAAATTAGAGATATCTTTACAAAAGTTTTGAATAGAGATTATTTCAAAAGAACAGATTGAATCTAGGGATGTTAAGGCTGGAATAAACTCTTGGTTTTTCAATGCAATAAACTTTTATTGGTTATTATTTGAAGGGTAAGTATCCTATTTTTTGTTCAACATATGTTGTAACCATAACAACTCTTATTCTTTTTGCTGGTACTCATGCATGAGATATGAAGAGAGAAAACATAGTTTAGAAAACGGTTCAAGCTAACCATCTGGAATTTCACATTGGGACATGTTACCAAATCAAAAGTTTAGCATTCTTTACATAAATCTTAATCCACTTTTGAAAACCGTACTTACTGCTCTGTGTCACCTTTTTGCCAATTGATAGAAATCCCATCAACCCTTAAAAATTTCTAATTGTTTCTCTTTCTTTTCAAACTTCTTTTTTCTTCCATTTATTTTTGTCCTAGCCCCTTCATTGCTAAAGAGAAAAGGTCCTCAAAACCCTATAAATCTCATATTTCTTTCAAAGGTCCTTAACTACTTTTGTTCTTCTTCCTGTATTATGTGCATATAAGAAATCACAAAACATGTCTCGGTCATCTGACTAAACTCATGAAATGTTGAATACTCTTGAAGAATTAGAAGCTCCAAAAGCGTCTTCACCTAAAAACCCTTCTTCTCGAATAAAAGTCGCAACCATTCCACTAAATAGAAGGCCTTTGATTTGCAAGGGGAAAGAAAAAAAATCTCTTTTTTTGAAAAGATCCTGTTACAGATCTCAAAATCATCAAAAATCTATTCCCTCTTGAGTCATTTCAACCAACTCTCCCTGTTGAGAATAAAAAGATTTGTTCTTTTGTTCAACAAGATCCCTTACCTATTGCACTGTTGACTTCAACAAAGAAGGAGACATTCTTAGTGTAAAGGGAGTTGAGTCAAATCTCTTTGCTGCAAGTGAGGAATTAGTGGCTTGAAGTTTAGTCGAGATTGCAAGGAAGTAAACGAATGATCATATTTCCAAAATAATTATGCCTATGGGTATTTTTTCTATTGCTAAATATTTGACTGATAAGGATGAAGAGGACAGTCAACAACTGGTTTAGAGGGTATGAAAATGAACGGTTCCTAATTCAAGTAAAGGAAAAGAAAAGGTTGTAGGGGATGATCCATTAAATAGAAAAAAATCTCATATACCACTAGAGGAGCAGCTATAAAATTGATTAATAAAGCTATTAAGGAGAGTATAGTTGACAACTGCACGAAGAACTCTGAAGAGAAGTAAGATAGATGATGACATGATTCCTGAAGAGGAGATGATCAATATTGTTCAAGGTGAAAGTAAAACTAAATTAGGTGATAGTGTTTTGGCTATTAAGAAGTAGAAGAAAAATATAATTGGATACGAGTCATTCTGATGAGAGAAAACAACCACTAAAGTTAGTGAAGGCTAAAGCAAAAAGAGTAAGAGATGATATTCATGAACAGAGATATGAGAAGTGAGCTGGTGTAATACCACTAGGTCGTATAATCAGATAAAGGCTAGATATTTCATTTTAAAAAGAAATTTCGCATGTATCTCAACTTCATAAGGCTTTTGGCAAAGGGTACTTTCCAAGGAGCCATTCAAGAGTTGTGGCGCACTTCATGGCTCGAGAAGTCCCTTCGTGAAGGTGCCAAGGTGACCTTTAAAGGTCCGTTTATTTGGGGCTAGTCTATTAACCTCCCAAAATATTTTCTAAGCTAATCGATACAATCTTTAACACTTACTCTCTCATTCTCTCGCTCAAAACGCATTTCGAATCCTAATTTGAAGCTCTAATTGAAGGATCTCCATTGAACCTTCAGGATCAAACTAAATTCGCATTCCAGACATCTAAACATATGTACGTGATTTACGGTCATTATGTATCTCTTACATATGGCCAAATCCAAAGATATTCCATTGGCTATGTTATTCTCATGAATCGGCATAAGGGTCAACTTCAAATAGTCATATCTCCTTGCACAAAAATAAATTAGATGTTCCATGACCTACCATATTGCAGGTCTTTGAATTATTTTTTTAATGCATCTAGTTTCCCATAATTATGGGTTTGAAGTAAGAAATTATGCCTATTTTCGTAAAACTTATTAGACTATGGTGTCTTTTTACAAGAGGCTTCATGGGAGCCATAAAGCCATTCGTGGTGCTTTCTAGTGCTACTTTTAAGGCTCATTTCATTAAGGTATTTTTGGTAATTTGGCCAATCCCCAAGGACTTTTAAGACCTTTATGCACACCTTTATACTTCTAAACAACTTCTATATTAATTCTAACACCTCGTTAAAGCTTTGCACTTAGTTTATTTCAATAACTCCTAAAACTCTCTCTCAACGTCACTTCCTCAAAAAATATAAGCTAGGGATTTTTTTGGGATGCAAAAATCAAGTTTAATCCATCTAAATATTCCTAAATTCTTTAAGGTATATGTGGTTTCATTCATGATTATCTTGTAATCATGAAGGCCCAAAATCTATTTCCTTAATTTCATGATTTCTAAGTATGATTTCCAAGTGGGTTTTCTTTTTAGATTCAAATTGATGGAATTAAATTTGAGTTTTTGATTTTAGCTTCAAACTAATGCAATTCTATATGGTTTTCTATTTTAGCTTCAAATTGATGAAATTATGGTATGGGTTTTCTATTTTAGTGTCACACCCAAAGTCCCTTTAAGGTGGACTAGCACCCGTTGCCAACAAGGCTCGGCGATCTTACATAAAACCATGCACTTTCTATGAAAATTATGAGGGGTTTCCATATTCAAAATGATTTCAAGAAAGTAGACAATAATAGCTAGATAAAAGGAACTACATATGACTATGCTGTTGAAGTAACAATGTCTAAAGTAGGATACACAACTACTATTTACTTTACATAGTCAATAAAGCCTTAAGATAAAGAACAATATCTATTAAGGGTCAGGACAGGCCCTGCCTCATGACTATCTATCCAATACAAAAACATAAGCTCTACACACACAAAGCCCCGAAGCAACCTGGAGCTCATTAATAGCAGCTGGATATCCTGGAGTCATACTGGGGAGATCTATTAGCTCATGTACCTACAACATGAAATGCAGGGCCCCGTTAGAGACATCAGTATGAGATAATGTACTGAATATTTAAGGCAGGAAGTACTGTATATGAAATAAGAACTCAAAGGATATCATACACTGGTATGTAAGGATAAGAGACCACCTTTTGTCATACTGTGGAATTATGTTCTTATGTCATTTTTACTACTTTACCTTTCTTTGCTGTATAATCTGTGCACAATATATAATGTGAATGTCCAGGTAATTAGTGGTAAATTAATATCGAGATCAACCCATGCTAGGATTACTTTCACCCCTAGGATACCCCCGATGATATGGGATGAACCCATGCTAGGTGATTCTTCCACCCTTGGGATACCACCCATCAACAAGAAATTCGACTTATCTTTTATTTACTTTTGAGATGATTTTTTGGTGGTCATCGCATTTTAGAGCTATAGGATTATAAATATAACATGTGACATATAAGTAATCATGCAAGACAATACCACATTGAAAAGAGTAAGTTACACAACTAATGAAATGCATAGGAGATGAAACAACAAATGGATTTTACATAGCAAAAAGGAACGCATGTGTCTTTGGTATCCAAGAATGTATGTAGATTCGACATTGGCTATGTGTGGGAGAATATGAATATGTTAAGGAGTGAAGACACAGTTATTAGTTATGTTGGAGTATGTAAGTGCCTCTAGTGCCAAGGAAGAACCTAGATTTCATGCAAAATAATAGGAAATCTAGTAGCCTTACATACATCGTTGTACTACGTCGTTATTACCTCAAATTAACCTCCTTTTCCCGTAAATATTTATCTACAATAGAGTAGGTGATAAAACATGTATTAGCAGCTAATAAACATGTCTTGGCAGCCCAATCTCATTAAAAAAAATACTCGGGCGGTAAGCTTGTAATTATTAACCCAAGAGTATTCTTTCAACATTTCCGCTCCTAATCATATTTTATAGTACACATTCTAATGTACGTGTCACATACAGCTTGTTTTAGTTCCATTAAAGTGTTACAATAGCTCACTAAGAACAACACATAACAATTCTACACAATACACATGTAGGTACCATAACATTACGTCTTCTATTTACGCATAAAAACAATACTAAAACAGTCCAAAAGTAGATGGATAACGTGTAACAAAAATTTACAATTACCAGTCCACAAGTTCCTATAAAGAGAGCAATTAGGATATCATACAAGAACTCATCTTCGCGGAAGATAAAAATGGTGCAGCACCCTTCTTACATCACTGCAAAACTAAAACTTGTTAAAAATATAAACCTTACTTTATAATCCAGCTAACCAAAAAGAGAAAAGCCTCTTAATAAACAAGAAAAGTGTACAACAATCTTTGGAACACATGCTGTCCAAAATTCCAGCAAAAGTATAATCAGCATACTCCTCATGTTTTTCATGGAAATATTATACTAAACCATAGGTATTTATACTTACCTTAGTCTTCAAGTATCAATTACCCGTCAAGAATCCTAAAGGTGTGCTTGGGTTGCTTTACAATGACAAGAGAGAGCAAGGAGAAAAACTTTGAAAAATCTGATTTTTGGTCTATGTTAAATAACTTGTAGTTGCTGATTTTTAACCCCTTTTAGAGGACCACTCTTAGAGAACATTATCCTCCAATTTAGGCGACATATTAGCAAGGACCTGATGCACCTACTTTGCCCTTTTACTTGGACCTTATTGGGTTTCAATTTGATGGGCCTTGGCTGCCAATTTTTCTCTTTTTTCTTCATTTAGTTTGAGCCCAAATTGTTAAGTGGGTTGTGACTGTACTTGGGCCCTTTTTATATTCATCTTCGGCGTCATATATTGTCCCTTTATGATGATAAACCATGGTTAAAAATTACATCCTTAATTTGGCTTTATTCATTTTTGGACTTGAACAGATTTGGTGTTGGGCTCGTCTCTGTCTACCTAACATATTTAAGCTAAGCACGTAAGGGACTAACCTGTTAGATTCCTATATCCTATAAGAACCTCACTTTTTCTACTTTATTTAAGGCCGCGATTTTGCTAATTTGGCTTAGAACTTATATACACTCACACATCTTGTGCATTGGACGTAAATATATCCCCTAGTCTAAAAGTTAGGCAGTTTTAAAGTTGGTGCTCCTTCTACCAAATCATATCATGTTCCATATGCGTAGGGCTAGTACACCTAATATGTGGGGTGTTACATCATCCGCCCCTTAGGAACATTCGTCCCTGGATGTTAGCATAATTGAATAAGTTAAACAAGCTTAAATCTCCAGTTAAACAAACTTTGGACAACACATTAAGAAATAAAACACATGTACCTATTAATGCCCTAACTCTGCATCTTGGACTTCCTCTTAGCTTCAAATCAATAAGGGTACTTAAATCTCATCTCTTCCTCATCCTCCAATGGTATCTCTTCTACTTGTCGGTTCCTATAAAGTAGCCTTACTGAAGCCATTTCTTTATTCCTTAGCTTCTTACCTTGAAGATCTTTGAAAGCAATAGGTACCTCTTCATAGGTGAGATCTTTTGTAACCTGCTCCTCTTCAATAGGAGTGATACGAGATGGGTCACCTATGCATTTTCAAAGCATTGAGACATGAAAAACTAGATAAACTATTGAGAGGTCTTGGGGTAGCTCTAATTCGTATGCGACCTGTCCAAACCTTTTAATAATCTTATATGGCCCTATGTAACATAGGCTTCATTTTTCTTTCTCACCAAATCTCACCTTTTATTGGGGACACCTTTAAGAATACCCAATCTCCTACTGAGAATTCTAGTCCTCTTTTTCTAGGTTCCACATATGATTTGCGATGACTTTGTGTTGTTTCTAGAAACTGTCGTATTACCTTGACTTTTTCCATGGCTTGTTGGACTAGATCTAGTCCAAGCAAGGTGGTTTCATCCACTTCAAACCATCAGATTGGCGGTCTACATTTCCTTCCATACAAAGTTTTATTACGTGCGATCTTGATGCTTGAATGGTAGCTATTATTATAGGCAAACTCCATAAGTGGTAAATGGTCCACCCAACTTCCTTTGAAGTCCAATGCACAAACCTGCAACATATCTTCAAGTGTATGAGTGGTGCATTCTACTTGTCTATCTATTTGAGGGTAGAAATCTGTACTAGAATTCACTTGTGTCCCTAAACTCCTTTGGAAGGACTTCCAAAACATTCCAGTGAATTGGGCTCCCCAATCCAATATAATGGAAATTGGAACCCCATGCAGCCTAACTATCTCTTTGAGGTATAACTTTGCATACTATTCAGTTATATAATCACTCTCAACTAGCAAGATGTGTGCTGACTTTGTGAGTCTATCAGCTATTACCTATATGGAGTCAAACTTCTAAAATGAGTGAGGCAACCCAGTAAAAAAATCCATGTAAATCATATCCCACTTCCATGCTGGAAGATTTATACATTATATATAACATCCCGGCTGTTGGTTCTCTACCTTAACTTGTTGGCAATTAAGACATTGAGCCACAAATTCTACAAGGTCCTTTTTCATGCCTCCCCACAATAACATTCCCTTCAAATCATGATACATCTTAGTTGATTTGGATGGATGGAATATCTTGAACAATGGGCTTCTTACATTATCTTCCTTCTTAGTCCATTAATATTACGCACGCATAATCTATTTTGGTAATAAAGTATTTCATTTTCTGTGAGATCAAAGCCCTTCATTGTACCTTGACTCACTTTTTCCTTAAGTCGTCGTAGAACAGGATACTAGAACCGCTTTTCTCTCACCTCCATTGCCAATGAAGACTGCAACATTATGCATAATAACCCCTTCCTTTGGAGTTTCAAGGAGGAGAACTCTTATATTGTCTAGTTGACGTAGATCCTTAGCCACTCCTAGACTTACCATGGTTTGATATCTAATATTTATGATTGCCTTATGACTCAGAGCATCAGCTACAACATTTGCTTTCCCTGGATGGTATATAGTATATCAATGTCATAATCCTTTATTAGCTCTAGCCATCTCAGTTGTCTTAAATTTAGGTCTTTTGGTCTAAAGATGTACTGTAGACCCTTATGATCAGTATATATGTCAACGTGAACCCCATACAAATAGTGATGTCTTATCGTCAAAGCAAACACAACCACTGCTAGCTCAAGGTCATGTGTTGGGTAGTTTTTCATAGGCAGTCGCAGTTGTCTCGAGGCATAAACAATTACCCTACCATGTTGTGTCAGTACACACCCTAAGCCGACTCCCGAGTATCAGAAACACCGCATACCCCTCCATGCCCTATGAATGCACTAGCACATATGCAGATGTTAGCCTGCTTTTAAACTCTTGGAAGCTCCCTTCACATGCATCATTCCATTGGAACTTGGTTTCCTGATATGCCAGCATTGTTAGAGGAGCAGAAAATGAAGAAAAACCCTCAATAAACATTGTGTAATTACCTGCCAACCCTAGGAAGTCTCAAACTTCTATGGGTGTTGTTGGCCTTGGCCAATCTTTCACTGCCTCTATCTTTTGTGTGTCAACCCTTATTCCTTTATCGTATAAAATATGTCCCAAGAATTCCACTTTTGACAAAAATTCACATTTGGAAAACTTGAGGTACAATTGTTCATCACGAAAAACTTGTAATACCTGTCGTAAGTGATATGCATGGTCCTCTTCTGATCTTAAATATACCAAAATATCATCTATAAATACTATCATAAATACACCCAAGAATGGCTTAAATACTCTGTTCATTAAATCCATAAAAACTGTTGGTCCATTTGTAAGCCCAAATGTCATAACAAGAAATTCAAAGTTACCATAATGTTTCCTAAAGGTTGTCTTGGGTATATCTTTCTCCTTCACCCTCACTTGGTGATAACCTGATCTCAAATTAATTTTTGAAACTCATTTGGCACCTTGTAACTAATTAAATAAATCATCAATCTTGGGACGAGGGTATTTGTTCTTAATGGTCACCCTATTTAATTGCCGGTAGTCAATACACATTCTCAAGGTGCCATCTTTCTTACATACAAATAACACTAGTGCACACCAAGGGGACACACTAGGTTTTATAAAACCCTTCTCTAGCATGTCTTTTGATTGCTTCTTTAATTCACGTCATTCTGCCAGGACCAATATATATAGAGGGATAGAAAGAGGTTGAGTGCATGGAAGTAAATCAATACCAAAATCTACTTCTCCCTCTGGAGGTTAACCTGGAAGATGTTCAGGAAACACATCAACAAATTCATTCACTACGGGAACAAATTGAAGGACTGGTGATTCTCCCTCAACGTTCCTCTCTCTAACTAGATGACAAATGTATCCCTTTGACATCAGCTTCCTTGCCTTAAAATAAAAAACAAACTTACCCTTTGGTGCCCCAAAATTGCCTTTCCATTCAAGGACCGCCTCATTTTGAAAGTGGAAATACACTCACTTAGTTCGGCAATCCACAATGACATAGCAAGAAGCTAACCAGCTCAACAAGGTCAGCTAATGTGTCACGATCACAAATAGTTACTACAAAGTCATAATAGACCCTTCTAGCTATAACAGATTGACCGATTGGTACAGACACTTCGAATGGCTTGTTCAATAATTTAGGTGTTCTCTTAAGCTTCCCAGAAACTAGTGGAGTGATATATGATAATGTAGAATCAGGGATAGTTAATGCATACAAATTATGTGAAAAGATGAACAATATACCTATGACCACATCGGGTGAAGCTTCACAATTTTGCCAAAGCCCCAGAGCATAAGTGCGATTCTTGGCTCTGTTGGAGCTAGCTGCCCTCTAACACCATTACCACGACTTGTATGAACTTGCTGGCCCCTACCTAATAAAGGCACTGATGATGATGATGCAACAGCTGACCCAGTAGGTTGTGCTATATCACCCCTACGTCTACTCAAGCAATATCTCATTACATGCCCTAGCGCATACCTAAATGATTCCTCTATCATTGTTTGCAAGGCTTCCTTGGAGGCAATTGCTGGCTTGCCGAATATGCAGTTCTCCATGCACCTTGGGCTTCAATTCTTTAACTAAACTAAGTAATTCTAGACCCTTGAAGTTGTGGTGGAGTACTAGCTGCAGTGTAGGAGGATGATAACTTAGGTGGTTTATTAGAAAACTAAGGCGTAAATTCACCTTGGGATAGTATAAACTACCCCGTAGATCTGGCCCTCTTGGAATGCCCCCTTTCTAACTTTTGTGTCCTTCTGCTTTGCCTCTAATCCTCCAATTTTTTTGCAAATGCTTTCATCCTCGCTATATCCATGTCTTCCTCAAAGAAGCAATGGTACAGTCTATGACTAGATATGGATCCATCCTATGCACATATCGATGAACCCTATCTTAGTAGTGTCTACATTAGGAGCATACCAATCCCAGGAATTAAATTGAAGGCTATACTCTCTAATGCTCATATTCACTGGGTGGAGAATAAGAAACTAATCTACACAAGCCTCTCGAATCTCTACTGGCAAGTAATTGTCAAGAAATACCTCTTTGAACTCCTTCTAGGTAGTTAGAGGTATATCTATACCCTTAGATTGCTTCCTAGCTTAATTCCATAGTATAGCCACACCCTTCAATCTATATGTTGCCAACTCAACAGCCTTTTGTACCGCTTACGTGCATTACATCCAAAGTGTGTTGGATATGATCGATGAAGTCTTGTGGATCTTTATTAGGATCTGACCAAGTAAAATATGGATGGTCAAAATTAAGGAAGTCACATATCCTCATGCTAGCTGCCCTATTTGAACCACCTGGACCTATAACTTGTCCTTCTTGCCTTTGACCTTGGCTAGCAACTATACGAGTCAATAGTTGGACTGCATTTCCAAGATCCTGCACGGTAGCATCGGTAGGTGGTTCTGGGGAATTTCACTACTTCGTGGTTCATCAAGAGCTGGAGGAGTTGGAGATGTTTGTAATAGAGACTCATCTTCCGCTTCATTTCATTCCCCACCATACTGGGTACACCAACTACCACTTCTACTTCCTTCCCATTGCCTTTACTTGACCTTGTTTTCAGTATACTCTTTGTATGAAACAATTTAGAGGTTAAAAACAATCAACCTACAACAGTTGGCTCTATGGCACTATCTAAAGAATGAAAAGAAAGTGACACCTCCTAAATGCCACATAGCTTCCTTCTTATAAATGTAGTGCACAAGACATCCATATACAAGACTCTATATAGGCACAGGTTTATAGACTCCCTAGGACAACTAGCTCTGGTACAACTTTTGTCACCCCTAAAGTCCCATTAAGGCGGACTGCCACTCATTGCCGACAAGGCTCGGGAGAACCAACATATAACCTTGTAGTTTCTATGGAAATTATGAGGGGTTTCCACATTCAACATACTTTCAAGAAAGTAGATAGTAATAACAAGCCAAAACAAAACACATATCACTAGGCTGTTGGATCCATGATGTCTAAAGTAAGATACATAACAACACTCTACTTTACATAGTCCACAAAGCCTCTAGATAAGGAACCATGTCTATTAAGGGTCAGCATGGCCCCACCTCATGACTAACTATACAATACAAAAATATAAGTTGTAGACACAAAAAGCCCCAAAGCAAACTGGAGCTCACTAACAACAACTGGATATCCTGTACTCATACTGGGGAGATCTTCTAGCTCCTATAACTACTGCATGAAATGCAGGTCCCCCTTAAGGGACGTTAGTACGAGATAATGTACTGAATATGTACGGTATGAAGTACAATATATGAAATAAGAACTCAAATGAAATCATACACTGGTGTAAGGATAAGAGACCACCTTTAGTAATACTGTGGAATCATGTACTTTGGATCCTTTTTATTACTTTACCTTTGTTTACTGTATTATCTTTGCGTAGTATATAATGTAAATGACCAGCTGTGAAGTGCTAAATCAATATTAGGATCAACCAATGCTAGGCTATCCTTACACCTCTAGAACACCCCCCATGACATGGGATTGATCCATGCTAGGTGATTCTTACACACATGGTATACAACCCATCAAAAAGTAACTTCGGCTTATTTTTTATTAACTGTTGAGATGCTCTTTTGGTGGTCATAGCATTTTGGAGCTATAGGACTATAGATATAACATATTTCATATAAGTAATCATGCAAGACAATACCACAATGAAAAGAGTAAGTTACACAACTAATGAAATGCATAGGAGATGAAACAATGCATGGACTTTACTTAGCAAAAAGGAACGCATGTATCTTTGGTATCCAAGTATGTTTGTAGATTCGACAATGGCTATGTATGGGAGCATATGAACATGTTATGGAGTGAAGACATGGTTGTTAGTTATGCTGAAGTTCATAAGTACCTTTATGTTCCAAGGAAGAACCTAGATTTCATGCGAAATAACAAGAAATCGTGTAGCCTTACATACCTCGTTGTACTCCATCATTATAACCTTGAAGTAACCTCCTTTTACCCCAAATATTTATCTACAATAGAGTAGGTGATAAAACTAGTATTAGCAGCTAATAAACGCGTCTTGGCAGTCCAATCTCATAAAAAAACAACACTCGGGCGATAAACTTGTAATTATTAACCCAAGTGTATTCGTTCAACCTTTCCTCTTCTAATCATTTTTTCTATTACAAATTCTCAAGTAGATATCATATAAATCTTGTTTTAGTCCCATAACAGAGTAACAATATCTCACAAGGAACAACACATAAACAATTCTACACAATACACAAGTAGGCAGCATATAATTACGTCTTCTCGCTATATTTCGAAATCAAAAATCCCAAACCTATTTCAATGTCAACTAAACTGTCTCCAGCATATTTACACATAGAAACAGTCCTAAAATAGTCCAAAGGTAGATGGATGACATGTAACAACAATTCATAAGAGTGGCACTTGGGTCTTATTGCGTGTCAATTTGATGGGCCTTGGCTGCCCATTTTCCTCTTTTTCCTTCACTTAGTTTGAGCCCAAATTGGCAAGTGGGTTGTGAATATATTTGGCCTTTTTTTATTCGTATTTTGCTGCAAATATTGTCCCTTTATGATGCTAAACAATGGGCAAAAATTACACCCTTAACTTGGCTTTATTCATTATCAGACTTGAATAGATTCGGTGTTGGGCCTCATCTTCGTCTACCTAGCCTATTTAAGCTAAGCACGTATGTGACTCACCTGTTAGCTTCCTAAATCCTATGAGCACCTCACTTTTTTCACTTTTTTTAATGTCTCCATTTCCTCAATTTGGCTTAGAACTTATATAAACTCACTCGTCTTAAGCATTAGACGTAAATATAGCCCTCCAGTCTAAAAGTTAGGCACTTTTAATGTTGGTGCTCCTTCTACGAAATCATATCATGTTCCATATGCATAAGGATATTACACCTAAGATTTTGGGTGTTACATTTAGCTTAAATTTGATGAGATTAAATATGGGTTTTCTATTTTACCTTCAAATTGTTGAAATCAAATATGGGTTTTATGTTTTATCTTTAAATTGATGAAATTATGAAATGGGTTTTCTGTTTCAACTTCAAATTGATAAAATTATGATTTCATTTTTCTATTTCAGCTTCAAATTAATTAAATAAAATTGTGAGTTGATTTCAATTGATCATTTTAACACGATTTAAGTCGTATTATGCCAATTTACATAGATTTTATGAGAACTTAAAATGCATGTCCCTTTCTATGATTAATTTATGCATGAGTAATTTAAAGTATGTTTGAATTGTTCATTTCTTTATGGATTAAGAGTTATTTTCACTTATTATGATCTTTTAATTATGATTTCTAAGTACTCATCCTATACCTTCATTCCTCATGACATATGCATGCATGGACTATTATTTTCATGAGATTTATGATGTCTGTCAAGATCCAATTACTATTGTGACTGTGTTTCCAAGAGAAGTATGGTTATGACAAAAATATTGTCACGACCCAGACCTAGGGTCAATGAGTGACATGGTGAATGCGAATTGGACAGTCCCAAAATAGGTATTAAGTATACATATTCAGATCACCGGTTCGGAGCGTATATAAATAGTAAACACATAGTCCAAAAGGACGGGATAGTAGGATTCACACTATGGAAAGGTCATAAGGATAGGGAGTGACAAGGATCCACATAATACGTAGCACATAAAGAATTAGGAGTGGGTAAGTATGACTCACTCTATAGGGGCAATTCGGGACTTACGATCTTTCAAATTTCCGAATCATAATCCTTATCATAATACTCATGAGAAATTCATAATAATCACATCATATAGATAACCATAATCTTAACATAATCTTAGAATTCAACACATAATATAAATCCGCATAAGAGTCTAAAAGATGTCCAACAATGACACTAGTCAAAAGATACGACGGGGGCCATGGCATGTCCCAGGCTCACCCTCGAGGTAAATAACATAAGATAGATAAAGGAATGGTGGTTTGTCCTTGGAAGAAAGGACCCACCACAAAAAATGTCTCAAGATCCAATCTAGTCATCGTATGGTGGATGAATGTAGTCCTCTGTCCCTACATGGTGAAATCATGTATGTAAAAGTATGTGTTAGTACGTTTGAATGTACTAAGTATGCTGACATGTAATACATATAACTTACAAAACTTTAGACAATTTTAGATAGCATGGGCACATAATATATAAAGATATATGCATATAAAGAGATGTAGTATAACAATATGCCATGAAACCCATGATGCATGAAATTCAATAATACACATATATAGTAGGGATGGGACTATAACCGACATTCAAACTCATGTGAGATATTACATGAATTTGTCCAATGTTGACCTCCCATAGGGTGAGAGAAGATTACTTGCCAAAGGAAATGTACACCACAGCTTACAATCAAGTTATTTCGATGTGATAACCACCTTCCTTATAACCCTGTCATTTTTTATGGATTTCAATTTCATATCATAACATATCATATCACTATGTAACCATACCTTACGACTAGATCATTTAGGTAATAGGTACAAATATACCTATGTTGGCACATAGTTCAAGAAAAAGGAAAGGACCCTAGAGGATAGGCATGATGCCCCAATCCATTCGGTGGTATGTCATCATCCCACAAGAATACTGATGCATATACATGCTCTCAAAAGAGTCAATAGCCATTTCAAATCATTTCAAGGCACACTTATACTTAGAAGCCACACATTCTTCATAAGCATTTACACTTGTGCTCAAAAGCCGAATCACAAATTAATCCATACTTTTCATTCATAGAAATAGTTCATTCACAAAAATGATACGGTGTAAACACCCAATATGCGCAAAGAGCCAATAACAATAGACATTTATGTGATTACATTCTTGTCATATCCATATATTTGAGCTTAAATCACTGAAATCATTTTCATAAAAAATATGTGAGCTTAACCCACTAATAATTCCATAAAATACAATACTTATGAATGTATATTCCATAAATGATATGTGAATAGCAATGGAAAATATAAATTCTATATTAAATCAACAATGTATTATTAAATTCGAGTAAATCGATAAGTAAAATCCACATATAAATCACAATTTAGATTACCCATGCTTAAATCAAACTTTAAAGGGACAATGCATATGTAAATTTTCATAATAGTCATGTCATTCAGTATATAGGACTTATATCAACTTAAAATCAAAACAAAGAAAAACCCACGCTTCAATTAAATTTAATCAACAATAATCTTCAAAATGCATATTTAAAGTAAGCAAAATTTCATGAAATTCAAGTGAAAAAAGTTTGGGTCTTCTTAGTTGAAAGGGACCATGAATCAATCCCTCATACCTTAGCTAATTGAGAAGATTCAAAAAGAAATTGGATGAAGAAAGGAGACTTCCCTTGATTCTCTATCTTAGTTTTCACAAGAGTTCTAGAGAGACTTCTTACGAGAGAGTTCAATATAAATTCTAATTGTAGGAGTGAATTTGAATGAGAGAATAGCATATAGGTCATTTGAATATCTTTAGGTAGCATAGCAATTCACAAAAAACCCTTAGGAGAAACAATAGTTATGAAAATGCTATCAATGAAACGGGTAAAAAAAATGTTCCCAGGGTCCATATAGAGGGGTATACGCTCTGTGATAGAGTATACAGTCGGTTTACTTCTCCTGTGATATAAAACATTGGAAACTTTTCACTGATGAAGGTCCAAGATAGTAATCCCATACTTAGAAAAATTCAACGTAGGTACCCATACGGAAGACTTTACCGTTCGTACCACGGTATACAGACCGTATGCCTCCTCCATGAAGCTTCACTTAGAAAAATTCTTCAACAACTAATTTCGGAGATGACGATTCAATAATTTGAAAATTTTCTCTCTGACGCCTATATGGGAGGTCTCACGGACCGTGAAGGACTATACAGTCTGTGAGAGGGTCTATGTGTGAAATCCCTTGGCCAAAATATGGATTTTCAAGGCCAAGGATACCTATAAAGTGCACCACACAAACCGTGAAGCCTCACACGGACAGTGTGTGGTCCATTTGTTGTATGCCTTGGTCTCAAACTCCATATTAAAGCCCACACACCTCACACAAGGGAGAGGCCACTTCAAGGAGCCTCCACACAGTCCATATACGCACACATGGATCGTGAAAACTTTCATGAAGCATCACCTTAGTCCGAAAATTTTCGGAACAAAATTTCCAAGCTCTATTAAGATTGTACAAAGTTTGGAACCTTACATAATCTTCCTCATGGGAACATTCATCCTTGAATATCCTAGGACAAGGCTTGAAAAGCTTCACTCAAAATATGAAACATCAAAACAAAAGATACAATGCATATTTCATCACTTCAAAATCACAAAGTCAATAAAATGCATACCAATGCATACTCGCATCATTCGGACATCGTAAAAATTATTCTCGTGCAATGTATGCATGTCATGCCATGGAACTCAAGAATGAAAGAATTAGGACCACTTGATATAGAAAGAACCTATTACCTTAGGCTTGAGTAGATTGGAAAAGATGGGGATATTATTTCATCAGGTCCAACTCTACCTCCTACTCATAGGCATGGTGTACTTCACACCCATGAATATAATTCTATTCAACACGACATGTTGGACTCTGAGGATCACTAACAAACATAGTTCTCTAATACCAAGCTTTTCACCACCCAAACCTAGGGTCTAGGAGTGACATGGCGTATGAGAACTTATGAGTCCCCAAACAAACCTTAAGTATCCATATTCACATCATCGATTCAAAAGAGTATACAAATAGTAAACACATAGTGCTAAAGGATGAGATAGTAGGACTTGCACTATGGGGATGTCATTGGGATAGGGAGTAACATGGATCCACATAAGATATAGCACATAAAAACTACGGGGCAAGTAAGGATGACTCACTCAATGGGGGCGATTCGGGAAATAGGATCATTCACATTTCCATATCATAATCAATATAATAATACTTATGAGCATTTCATAATCTATATTATTATACCCATGAGAATTTCATAATAATCATATCTAATAGATAACCATAATCTTAAAACAATCTCCTAACACAACACATAACATAAATTCATACAAGAGTCTACTAGATGTCTAACAATGCCACCTCTAGTCAAAAGATAGAACGGGGGCCAGGACATGTCTCGGGCTCACCTTCAAGGTAAATAACATAAATCAAACATCATAGGTAGAGGAATGGTGGTTTGGCCTTAGAAGATAGGATTAACCACAACAAATGTCTCAAGATCTAATCTAGCCGACGTACGGTAAATGAAAGTAGTCCTCGGCCTCTACATGGTTAAATCATTTAGGCTAAAGTGTGTGTTAGTATGTCTGAATGTACTATGTATGCCGGCATGAAATGCATATGACTTACAAAACTTGCATTTAATGTTAGATGGCAAGGGCACATAATATATATATATATATATATATATATATATATATATATATATATATATATATATATATATATATATATATATATCAAGAGATGTAGTATAACAATATCCCACAAAACCCATGATGCATGAAATGTCATAATTCTCTTATATAGTGAGGATGGGACCATAACTGACATCTCAAACTCATCAGAGTTATTACACGAATTTTCCCGATGCTAACCTTCCATCAGGTGAGAGGAGATTACTTGCCAAAGGTAGTTCACACTACTCCTTATGACCCAATCATTTTGGTTTCATGGTCACCTACCTTATGGCCCGGTCTTTTTAGAAGAATTTCCATTTCATTTTACATTATATCATATCAATGTGTAACTATTTCTTACAACCCGATCATTATGGTAATAGCTACCAATATACTTATGCTGGCACATAGTTCAAGGAAAGGGAGAGGGCCCTTGGGGATAGCCTTGACTCCCCTAATCCATTCGGTACTAAGTCATCATCCCACAAGTATACTTATGCATATACATGATTTACAAAGAGACAATAGCCATTTCAATGCACACTTAGGCTTAAAAGCCAAACATACTTCACAATCATTTACATTTGAGCTCAAAAGCCAAATAACAATTCAATCCATACTTTTCATGCATAGGAATATCTCTTTCACAATAATGATATGGTGTAAAAACCCAACATACCAAAATATCCAGTAACAATAGACATCTATATGATTATATTGTTTTAATAACCATATTTGTGACCTTATCTCACCGAAATCATTTTCATAAAACATATGTGTGCTTAAACCACCTACAATTTCTTAAAAACTAATGCTCATGAATGGTATGTGAAAAGCAATGGGAAACGTAGATTCACTCATAAATAAACAATAAAATATGAAATTCAAGTAAATCCATAGGCAAAATCCACATTCAAATAAAATTTTAGATTATGCAAGATTAAATCAAACATTAAAGGGACAATGCAAATTAAAATATTCAAAATAATCATGTAATTCAATAAGTTAGGGCTTAAATCAACTTAAAATCAACAATAAAGCATATCCGAAATATCACTTGAAATTAATAAACAAAAAGCATCAAAACCCATATTTAAAGTAAGCAAAATTTCCTGAAATTCAAGTGAAAAGAGTTTGGGCCTTCTTGGTTGGAAGAATCGATCCCACATACCATAGCTAATTGAGAAGATTTAAGAAGAAATTTGATGAAGAAATGGGTCTTCCTTTGATTCCCAAGCTTAGTCTTCACAATGGTTCTCGAGAGAGTTCTTAGGAGAGATTTCAATATAAATTCTTAGTGTATGAGTGAATTTCAATGAGGGAAGAGAGTATAGGTCATTTGAATATCTTTATGTAGCATAGAAAGTCACAAAAAAACTTTAGTAGAAATCATAATTACTAAAATGCTAGTATTGAAACAAGTAAAAAAATGTTGTTTGTGTACGAATGGAGGGGCATACGGCTCGTGATAGAATATACGGTCTGTATACTTCTTCCATGGTCCAACACTTAGAAAATATTTTACTGATGAAGGTTCGAGACAGTGATCTCATACTTAGAAAGATTCAGTGTAGGCACCCGTATGAATGGCTTCACAGTCCTTACCAAGGTATATGGACCATATACATCCTACATGAACCTTCACTTAAAAAAATTCTTCAACGACCAAGTTCAAAGATGGTGATTCAATACTTAGAAAATTTTCACCCTTACACTTATACGGGAGTCTCACGGACCATGCAATACTATATAGTCCATGAGAGGGTCCACATGTGAAATATCTTGGGTAAAAGGTGGATTTTGAAGGCCAAGGCTACCCATACGGTCCACCACACGTACATTGAAGCCTCATACAGACCGTGTGGGGTCCATGTGGGGTATGCCTTTGTTGCAAACCCTATATTTAAGCCCACACACTATATAAAAGACAAAAGGCCACTTCAATGAGCCTCCACACAGTTTGTATACCCTCACACAGACCGTGAATGCTTCCATGAAGTGTCATGTTTGTTAAAACCTTGTAGGAATCAAATTACAAAGCTCTATTAAGTTCGTACAATTTCTAGGTCCTTACAAATATGATCATCTAATGTCTATGATTTGACTCAAAAGCCCCACAGGTTCTTTACACCTCTATGTACAAATATGAATGAGCTATTCCTATACATGAAAGTATGAAATGGAATATTATTTGGCATTTGAACCTTAGCATGTATGAATAGATTTTATATGGCTTTTTAGCCCTAGTGTGCATGATTATAAAGTATGTTTTTATCTTCAGCCTAAAAGATGCATGCTTATGATTGAAAAAGACATGATCCTATTTTAAGCATATATTTGTAGATGTATTCCCATGGGATAATGACTTAGCACAAAGAGGATCTTGAGTGAGGCTCACTCCCTTAATTGAGGCATGACCCATTAGGGGAAAGTCTCATCGTCCCATAACTATGTTCTACCACAGGTTAAAGGATCACCCATTTGATGAGGTTAACTCCTTAGAGGGACCATCCATCAGATGAGACTTGATTCCTTAGATGGCCACTTTTAGTAGAGGCTTGGTAAGTTATGTACCATTAGTGGATCCATATCGGCATCATAGATATTTACCTTCACAAGTAACTCTCCCTTTACTCTGGTGTAGTGGTAACATCTGGATTCCATCTAATAGCCCGCATAGTCTTACATGTTCGTTGAGGTCCCATCCCTACTACGTTTATGTATTATGACATTAATGCATTGTGGTTTCAAGGCATATTGTTATGACATTCTTTCCTTTATACTTCCTTCTATATATATGTCCCCTTGTCATCAAATATCTTAATATAGGTTATAATGTTCATATGTATTCATGCCCGTATACTTAGTACATTCCAACATACTAACATACTTTTTGCCTACATGATCTAACCATGCAGGAACCAGAGAATTTCCTCATCCACCTCTTTATAGGTAGATTTGATTTGTTGATGTTTTCTTATGGTGAGTCCTTTATTCAAAGGACAATACCCATTTTCTATCTAACTATGCTATGTTACGGATATCTTATGTATTTCACTTTTATGGTCAGCCCGGATATGTCTTGGCTCATATCCTATCTATGACAGAAGCATTGTTAGATGTCATGTAAACTCTTTGTATGAGCTTATTATGTTTGATGTTTATATCAGCTATGCTTATGTCTTATATTATGTTGATGTTGTGAAGTGATGATGAGACGATGAAATTCCTATGTCCTAATATATCCCTATAGCGTGAGTCATAAGATTCCGCCCCTTAGAAATTTGCTTGTGATGTATGTGTGATGGCAACTCCCATGTACCCTATCCCTAAAGCTTGAGTCCCGAGATCTCATCTTTTAGACTTATCTGTTGTGCTTGCGGTTGCGTGAAAATGATTCCCATGCCTTTTTTCCCAAAGCATGAGTCATTTACACCTATCCCTTAATATCACAAAATAAGGTTTGAATTATGCTTTTGAACTGTTATGTGTGTATGGATGCTATGAGGCTTGTTCGGAGACTTTCGTGTTCCCATTCCTATGTCACTCCTAGGCCCTAGGTTTGGTTGTGATACCTAGTCCTGCAAAAAGAAAAGAAAAAGCTATTTCTATTTTAATTAGAGAAAAATGAGTGTCTGTGCTCAAATTCCAAAAAGTACTTAAAAGGAGAGTTTTTTTATCTAAATATTAGGTCTAAACCTAGTATATATGACCAACCTAATTTTTTGAAGTTATAAGGATTCGACATAGGTAGTAGTGATTGAAAGAGCTGATGTGACATGATCACTATTTAAGCGTCCACTTGTTTTTTGAAAATAGTCCAACCCCACATATAGACCAAGTAAGAGATTTCTACTGCAATCTAGAATTTTTAACTGATTGGAGGTTGAATACTAATGTAGGTGAAATGAAGTTGCATTTGGATAAAGGGTTGCTTTGAAAAATATTGGGTATTCTTGTTGAAGGGATTCCAACTGTTGCTAGGAAAATGTGTTCAAAAGGAAATCTGAATGAGACTGGCAAATATTCAAACCTGAACAGAGTTGGTACACCTAAGAAATTTCTGAAATGTGTGTGTCAATTATTTATCAAATTTGTCAACAAAGATAAGTTGCCATGATCTGAAAAGAGGAGCATTGTTTTTCGGGTACACTTATTTATGGTGTAGTCAATTAGAAAATTTGAAGCAATTAACCTACATGCTATCATATTTGAACATATTCATAAAAATATTACTGCCAATGAAGGAAAGCATCGATTGGGATATGGTTTCTTGCTAACAAAAGTGCTCTCTTATTTTTGTCTTCCTCTTATTGTTGGTGTAAAGGGGATGATAAAATCGAGGTTTAATCAGAATACTCTCATTGAGTGTTGTCCTATCACCTTCATCAAATCCCAAGCTCTCTTTCTTAGTGTAACTGCCCGAACATTCTTGATGGGACATTTTGATCCCCTTTTCGTCTCATCCGCCGTCAGTTCTAGTTCAGATAGTTATGCACTGGATCTCTTCGGACCTGGAGAATGTGATACGCTGGGTTGGGGTTTGAATGCATTAAAGGTAAGTCTTGACAAGTGAGTGGAATATCTCAAATGTTGGGGGAGCAAGAGCATTTGTACCCTCTTGAGTAAAAGAGATGTTGAAATTTCCTTGCGGAAAGCTCAATTGGTTCAGATAAAATCTGAAGGACCTAAATCTGAGGAGGTCCTTATATCGAAAACGCAAAATGAGAGTCTAAATACTCATGTGGCAGATGTCAAGGAGAAATTAGTCAATCATTATACTGAATCAACATGTCGTCTTTCTCAAGTAATCTAGTCTCTTTCCCCCACCCCCTTATGTCTTTTTAAACTACCTATCTCCTATTATATTTCATTGTTCTGAGCAGTCTAGTATGTTTTGCTCATCGTAGGACTATTGTAATGTTTGGTTTGTAGATCTTTTGTTTAATGCATGTGAGCTTATTTTTATTTCCCTCTTTTTCTTCCTCTATTTACTTTGCGTATGCTTGCGATATCTTCTAGTGCTGTTTGTGTTACATTTGCATTACTTCAATTTTGGGTTTATTGTTGTTTTTTTTATGATGCCCAAAGGGGAAAAATGACAATGCTTTCAGAATAAAGAAAATGCACCAAATTGTTGATAGGGGAACTAATTTAAGGGCTTGGTACCTGGTTGAAGAGGAGGGTTTATTGATAAGGGGTATAAGTACTATACTGAATAATGCAGAATCTGCTTAAAGTTATTCCTAGAAAATGTTATGGGTTTCTCATCATAAAAAAGGGGGGAAATGATGATTTGATGTTTTGGTGATGTAATAAACAATGGGAACAGGGAAAAAATGAGGGACTTGATCCCATACGTGCTATAAACATTAAAACGACACCCATCAAGAAGTACATTGTATACCTACAAGTTTGTTATTTTTTCGGTGCATGTAAGCCTACTCTACAATAATTATCTAGCCAATGAAATTGCTCCAAATGTTTATGATGTTGGGTATATATACCTAACCTTTTTGAAGAGAAATCGAGAGATTTTTTTAACATATTGAGTGAGTGTTCTTGGTTAGGCTCTCGAGAAGTATACTTAGAAAAATCAGAGTTGTATTTTACGTTATGTACTTCATTATGCTAAAATACCGCTTGCATCATTTGAATCGATTCCTAATATATAAATGGATCCTATATTTAAGCAAACATTTTTCTCTTCATTGCTAGAGCTATCCATGGTGAGTATTGAAGTCAATGTTTGCTAGATTTAATCCATTCAGTGAGTAGTGAAGTAGCTACTCAATTGGCTTGTATCTATGGTAGAGTTATCACAGTAAGGTGAAAGGGATCTAGAGTTAAGTTCCTTGGTTTTAATAGTTTTTAATCAAAGCTATGCTTCTTTGAAGTTTAATAGAGTTGGGTTGAAATCCTGTGAGTACAGGTCGTGGTTTTCTCCTCTTGTGAGCGAGGACGTTTCCACGTAAAATAGATCTTTTCATTTTACATTCCTAATAATTATTCTAGTTTTTTCTATTCACTATTTTTCTTGCTAGGGACCTGATCCCCTGTACCTAATGGAAGCCTACGTCTCAATCTATTCTCATTGGATATGACCAAGATTTGTGGACAACATAGAAATTGGCTTCAATAGCAAATAAACATAATCTTCAATTGTTAAAGCCCTAAGCAACATATATTTACTACTAAAATATCCTATTGAGCGTTTACTTTTTGGTTCAAACTGTGTAGGTACTATCTTCCCTAGATCCTATGAATTTGGCTATCCGTAGGAGAACTTCCCAATTAAAGCCTATTGCAGATCGCCATTCATTATCATTTGTGAAACTTCATCCTCTTCCCATATTACCGGGGGTTCACCGTGTAAATACATTATTGGATTTCACTGAATATGCTATTTCTTTTGAGAATTAGGTTGAAATGTAGAAACATAACCCAATCAGGTAAAACCTATGTAGCATTATCAACAACCTCCTACTTAGTAACCACGAAAGGATGCTTTATAGTGGCCACAGTGGCTATTCAACTATAGTTATAGTGGTGCTATTTAGGGTTTCAAATAGCTAGGGTTTAGAGAGTATTTACTTATTGGACTTTTTTATCAATCAAGAGATTATTTTATACTTAGTTTTACATTTGTTCTTATAATTTATTATGTAATATGTTAGAGATTTGACGTTTGGAACAAGATATAAAAAGAGAAAATTTTCAAAAAATATTCCATGTAGAATTTTTGTCAAGTGAACTGTCATGAACCGAGGGTTCTCAGGAAACAGCCTCTCTACCTAAGTGGTAGTGATAAGGTCTGCGTACATCTTTACCCTCCCCAGACCCCACTTGTGGGATTTTACTGGGTATGTTGTTGTTGTTGTTGAACTGTCATGAACCCTCTTAGCATCGTAGACTTCAAAACTATTTTTCGTCTGATTTTAGTTTTTAGTTAAAGGTAATGTGGATTTCTTCTCCTTGTCCAGCATATCACTATGTCATTTTGGACTATTTTACTAAGCATATAACTACCCAAACCCCTCAAATTCCCTCATTCCTCCACAATTCTCTACTACAAAAATTCCCTCTAAAAGGGCTCTGAAACCTCCATTTACGAAAAGAACACGTTTCTTCCAAGTTTCTCACAAAATTTCTAGACTTCTTCTAATTTCTTCTCAATTCAACACTAAGGTATGTAGGTATTCATTCGCTGGTCCTTTTCACCCATTGAACCGCAATAAGTTCTCTCTTTTTCATCAAATTTAAATATATATTTTATTAGTATATGTGATCTAAATTTCAAATGCATTGATTTTAACTTATTATATGATTGTTGGTCTATTTGACAGGAATTGGTGATTATTGCATGAAATTGATGAGTTTTTCACAATCTTTTTACAACACTATATAGAGTTGATGGCGTAAATGGTGAATTTTATTGATTATGCTTTAAATTAACATTATTTTTCTTGAAATACATATGTTTTGATATAAAATGGGTTGTATTATGATTTTACATGCAAGTTCTCTCAAATTTCATCTTGGGTTCGTGAACCAAAATGGGTTTCTTTAAGTTTGGTTTCAATTGTTATTCTTCTTAAATAAGTATAAATAAATTTCAATTACATGATTATGAATATTTTTAACCCAATTTTATGATTCTTAAGTCAATTCCCAGAGAACAAATACTTTATACGAATTATCATAAACTTTCTCGAAATTTTTAAAAAATTCACTATTATGGCTTGTAGTAAAATTAGTAAAATAAAATTTCTCAAAATTTATACTCGTATATAGGTAGTATTCGTAATGATTTCAAGGCCTACACCACATTACATGAACCGGATGAAACAATCTATTCTATGAACTAGTTATTATGATTTGGATAGGCAGTTGCGGAATGCCTTTCCAACATGAAGAGCTTATGAAAACTATGAACTATGATGTATGATAAGCTTATGAATTCGTAATAAGTATGATTTTATGAAAAATATTTAATGAAATTTTGACCTAGCACCATGAGGACTTCGAGGTGAGTGTTGTTTATTGAAAAACACTACACCATTCACAATTCTAGTTGTAGCCGATCGTCAACAAAAGATTAATCCAACAAAGGTTGGGGTCGATCCCACAAGAAATGTTATC
This sequence comes from Solanum rostratum, assembly GCA_029948455.1. Lineage (NCBI taxonomy): Eukaryota > Viridiplantae > Streptophyta > Magnoliopsida > Solanales > Solanaceae > Solanum > Solanum rostratum. Next base: position 27,251,444 of record CM057047.1, read on the forward strand.
ATTAATTCTACGCAAAGAAGAGGAACTGTAAACTAATATTATGGCTGTTAGGATAATGAAAACTATTCCTTAAAATTATGATTGAAAAAGACAAGTATGAATAGATTTAAAATTAACAAATACTTTGGACTACAATTTCTAATTTGAGATTAAACTAATCGACGGAAATAGCTCTGGGATAGATGCAAATTTAACATCAATTTATGAAAATAGGTCCAAGGCATTGTCTAAGTATTTGTCATTCTCCATTAGTGGACTAGAATCGTGTACCATGCATGCTAAAAGGTAAAAATAGGAAAAGAAAATGGAAAATTATGTTTGGTGCGGTGATGTACGAGCCTCATCTATGTGGTTGGGTTTAATAGTTGTTGATAGGTACGTAGATGGGTCAAGGAATTTTCGAAATGCTTGAGTTTGGAGGTTGTATAAGGGTGTCTATGACCCGTAAAAGGAATTATGAGACATAGATAGAGGCTCGTAGATTGAAAGATGAAATCATGTTTTTGAAGTTAGGAGAGGTGTAACCAAATGAAAGAATGTATGAATTATGGTCTAATTAATGATCCGTAAAAGAGCTTCATAGTTTGCGTTTTGAGAGGAGAATATTTTATGTGTTTCATAGACTTGCAAGCGGTGTTTATGACTTATAGATGGAGCCACGAGCTGTAGAAGGGTGTTCATAGACTTGGATTAGAGACCCAATTTCTTAAGTTTTAGTGTGTAAGCAGGATGGAACCCCTAACTATGAGTCATAGATTAATCTATTACCCATAGAGTAGGGTTGTGGTTCCCCTTCGAAAGTTTTTTAATGAAGGGCAATTTAATTTATTTTCTAGCATCCTAAGCCCAAAACTATTTATTTAAGGCCTAAATCTACGAATATCAGTCCCCAACCCTACCATTACACTCTCATTATCTTCCAACTCTAATTTCACTAAAATCTTCCAAGTCTTTCAACTCTTAAGGTTTTATTGAAGGCAAGAAAGTAGGGTTTCTTTGTTTCCTCTTCCAATCTCAAGTTTCTCCCATAGTTCCTAAATAAGGTATGTGGATTTCATTCATGGTTCCCTTTAACCCATGATGCCTAAGTATTTTCCTTTATCTACATAGTTTCAAGTTATAAGAATTTTATGAGTTTCATGATATCTTTTCAAATTCTTATACTATGATGTATTTACTGCCTAATATTGTAATTGCTATGAATTTATGAAATATTGATGATCTTACAAGATGTTATCATCATGTGATACCTAGACTTTGAAAAATTCATGATAGGTGGTTTTCATGAATTGTTTGCATCGATGATTTTCATGACAATTACGCATACTCCTCTTGTATTGCATGATTTAAAGTCTAGTGCATTGAAGGTACCTAGTTTTGTGTTGCGTTCAAATGAAGTATATTTTGAAGGATAAGGGTTTCACTATATATTTATGATATGTATGAAAGAGATTATATAAGTCCATTATATGAAAGTATGTATGATAGTGAAAGGACAATTCTCACCATGTATAAATCTTTCACGTGAATGGACAATTCTTACATGAATGGATCATAAAGATTTTAATGAGCTATTTCTAATATGATGAAGTTAAATTTCAAAGCTTATGAATTAGTATGCATATGATTATATTGATAAATATTTCATGGAACTATACTTATCATTGAATGGGGCTTAAGGTGGGGTTCAGTAAGGGAATCCTAGTAGCAACTTCTGTCTCATTAACTATATGCCACCATAGTGACCCTTTTAGGCTAGGCTAGTAGATTCATAAAAGCCCTGATGATAAAAGAAAGAGTGAATACATAAGTTGATTTGATTTTTACCTGGAAAGTGGTCTCCCCAGCCCAATATAGGGGGATGTATTGGATTTCATGTTATAGCTCGCATGATCTTATTTTCCGTTATAATCTCCTCCCTCATATGTATATTTATGATCACTTGTGATGTTTATGTTTCTTCCATCATGTTCCAAAGATGCATTGTTCATCCATCATCTCTTATGCCCTTATTTCCTTGTTATGTTATGCATATTGCCTATTGTGATATTATAGCTTCTTCATTGCTTTGCATCTAACATAGTTAGTACATTCAATGTCCTAAGATATACTTTTGCCAACATGATGTCACTATGTAGGGAGTAGTGTGCTTTCACCTCCTACATGTGGTTATGTCACGCCCTAAGTCCCATTAAGGCGGACTGGCACTTGTTGCTGACAAGGCTCGGGAGAACCAACATATAACTATGCATATGTTATGAACATTGAAGAGGTTTCCATATTCAACATGCTATCAAAAGAAAGTAAACTATATTAACAAGCCAAAAGTAAATGCATAAGACTAGGCCATTGGAGCCACGATGTCTACAGTACGCTACTTGACCACACTTTAATTTACATAGTCTACAAAACCTCTAGGTAAGGAAAAATATCCATATTGGTCGGGACAGGCCCTGCCTCATGACAAACTATACAATACAAAATACAAGCTCTAGACACACAAGCCCGAAGCAAACTGGAGCTCAGTAATAGCAACTGGAAATCCTGTACTTTTACTGGGAGATCTAGTAGCTCCTGTACCTGCAGCATGAACTGCAGGTCCCCCATAAGGGACGTTAGTATGAGATAATGTACTGAATATGTAAGACTGGAAATATTGTATATGAAATAAGAACTCAAATGAAATCACACACTGGTGTGTAAGGATAAAAGACCACCTTTAGTCTAACTGTGGAATCATGTACTTTATGCCTTTTTATTACTTTACCTTTCTTTACTGTATAATCTGTGCACAATATATCATGTAAATGACTAGCCGATTAATGGTAAATAAATATCGAGATCGACCCATACTAGGCTTTCCATTCACCCCTAGGATACCCCCCGTAATATGGGATCGACCAATGTTGAGTGATTCTTCAACCCCTGGGATACCACCCATCAATAAGCAACTTTGAGTTATCTTTTATTTACTTTCTAGATGATTCTTTTGGTGGTCATAACATTTAGAGCTATAGGAATATAGAAATGACATGTGACATATAAACAACCATACAAGGTAGTACCACAATGAAAAGAGAGTTACTTAACTAATGAAATGTATAGGAGATTAAACAACACATGGACTTTATTTAATAAAAAGGAACTCATGTATCTTTGGTATCCAAGTACGTATGCAAATTTAACAGTGACTATGTATTAGAATATATGAACATGGTAAGGAGTGGCGACACTGTTATTAGTTACGTCGGAGTTGGTAAGTGCTTTTATGTAACAAGGAGGAACCTAGATTTCATGCCAAGTAATAGGAAATCAAGTAGCCTTGCATACCTCGTTGTGCTACGTCGTTATTACCACGGAGTAGTATCCTCTTCCTCCAAATACTTATCTACAATATAGTAGGTGATAAAACTAGTGTTAGCAGCTAATAGACACATCCTGGTAGTCCAATTTCACCCAAAATTAATATTCAGGCAGCAAGCTCGAAATTAGCAATCAAGGAGTATTCTTTCAACATTTACACTCCTAATTATATTTTCCAATACACATTCCCATATACATGTCATATCAATCTCTTTTTAGTCCCATAACAGTGTTACAACAGCTTATAAAGTACAACATACAACAATTCTACACAACACGCAAGTAGGCAATGGAACATTGCATCCTTTCGCTACATTTTTACGTCAACCATTCCAAATCCCTTTCAACCTCAACCAAACTGTTCTAAACATATTTACACACAAAGACTATCCTATAATAGTCACTATGTAGATGGAAAACATGAGACAACAATTCCCAATATTCAGTCCACAAATTCTTACTAAGAGTGGAATTAAGGTATCATATAAGAACTCATTTTTGCGGAAGATAAAAATGGTGCAGCAGCCTTCTTATATCACTACAGAACCAAACCTTGTTAAAAACATCAACATTACTTCATAATCAAGCCAACCAACAAGATAAAATCTTCTCAATAAACAAGAAAAGTGGACAACAATAATTGGAACACATGCTGTCCCAAATTCCTGCACAACTACAACCAGCATACTCTTCAAGTTTTTCATGGAACAATTATACCAAACCATAGGTATTTTTACTTACCTTAGCCCTCAAGGATTAGTTTCTCTTCAAGAACCCTAGAGGTGTGCCTTGGCTGCTTTAGAAATGAAGAGAGAGCAAGGAGAAACTTTGAAGAAAATCTGATTTTTGACTTTGAGAAAATGACTAAAAGTTGCTGGATTTGATCCCCTTTTAAAGGGCCACTTTTTGCCGACTTTCTTTTGTATATCAAGCCTTATTTTATTAAGGTAGTGATGCAGCAACTTGGCCTTTTCACTTGGGCCTTATAGGGCTTCAATTGGATGGGCTTTGCCGCAAATATTTCTCCCTTACACCCACTTATATTGGGCCCTATTTGTTGATTGGGTTGTGAATGTAATTTGGCCCTTTTCCTATTCATCTTGGGATGCAAATGTTGTCCTTTTATGGTTCTAATCCATGGGCCCAAAAGACATCCTTACCTCGGGGTTTATTCTTTATCGGACTTGAACAAATTTGGTGTTGGGCCTCATCTCCATCTACCTAGCTAATTTAAGTTAAGCGCGTAGGTGACTCACCTGTTAGCTTTCTAAGTCTCACAAGCACCTCACTTCCATTTAAGGCCACGTTCTCCCCAATTTGACTTAAAACATACATACACTCTGTCAACTTGAGTGTTTGATGTACATATAGCCCTCTAATATGCAATTCAAGACATGTTAAAAAAATGTGTGCTGGTTTGACCCTACCATATCATGTTTCATATGCATTGAACTCGTACATGTAAGATGTGGGGTGTTACATCCTCCCCCCAGGAACATTCGTCAACTTTCATGTAAACAAACTTTTAACCACATAATAAGACTTCAAATTCACGTACCTACAAATCCCTCAATTCTGCATCTTGCACTTCCTCTTCAGCTTCAAATAAATAGGGGTATTTAGATCTCATTGCTTCCTTAGCCGCGCACGTTATCTCTTCTACTTGCTGGTTCTTCCAAAGTACCTTTACTGAAGGTATTTCCTTATTCCTTAGCTTTCTAACTTGATGATCTAGGATAGAAATAGGTACCTTCTCATAGGTGAGATCTTCTGTAACCTGTATTTCTTCAATAGGAGTGATACGAGATGGGTCACCTATGCATTTTCGAAGCATTGAGACCTGGAAAACTGGATGAACCATTAAAAGCTCCTAGGGTAGCTCTAATTCATACGCAACCTATCCAAACCTTTTAATAATCTTATATGGCCCTATGTAACGTGGGCTTAGTTTTCCTTTCTTACCGAACCTCATAACACCTTTCATTGCAAAAACCTTTAAGAATAACCCAATCTCCTACTGAGAATTCCAGTCCTCTTCTTCTAGCATCCGCATATGATTTGTGATGACTTTGGGCTGTTTCTAGCTGTTGTCGTATTACCTTGAGTTTTTCCATGGCTTGTTGAATTAGATCTAGACCAAGCAATGTGGCTTCACCCACTTCAAACCATCCTATTGGTGATCTATATTTCCTTCCGTCCAAAGCTTCATACGGTGCCATCTTGATGCTTGAATTGTAGCTATTATTATAGGCAAATTCAATAAGTGGCAAATGGTCCACCCATCTACCTTTGAAGTGCAATGCAGAAGCTCGTAACATATCTTCAAGTGTTTGAATGGTGCGTTCTGCTTCACCATATGTCTGTGGGTGGAAAGTTGTACTTAAATTCACTTGTGTCCCTAAGCTCCTTTGGAAGGATTTCCAAAACATTGTAGTGAATTGAGCTCCCCGATCAGATATAATGGAGATTGGGACCCCATGTAGCCTAACAATCTCTTTGAGGTATAACTTTGCATACTCTTCAGCCATATAATCACTCTTAACTCGCACGAAGTGTGCTGACTTTGTGAGTTTATCAACTATCACCCATATAGAGTCAAACTTCTGAAATGAGCGAGGCAACCCAGTAACAAAATCCATATTAATCATATCCCACTTCCATGTTGGAAGCTCTATACATTGCATATAACCTCCCGGATTTTGGTGCTCTACCTTAACTTATTGGCAATTCGGATATTGAGTCATAAATTTTTCAAGGTCCTTTTTCATTCCTTCCCACCAAAACATTCCCTTCAAGTCATGATACATCTTAGTTTATCCTGGATGGATCGAATATCTTGAATGATGGGCTTCTTCCTTTATCCTCTTTCATAGACCATTAATATTAGGAACACATAATCTCTTTTGGTAATAAAGTACTCCATTTTGGGTAAGTGCAAGGGCCTTCATCGTGCCTTGACTTACCTTCTCCTTAAGTCGTCATAGAACAGGCGCTTTGAACTGTTTTACTTTTACTTCCGTTACCAATGAAGACTTTGCAGCATTATGCACAACAACCCCTCCTTTTAGAGTTTCAATAAGGTGAACTCCCAGATTGGCTATTTGACGTAGATCCTTAGTGACTCCTTGACTTACCATGGCCTGATCATCAATATTCACAATTTCCTTACGACTCAGAGCATCGGCTACCACATTTGCTTTCCCTTGATGGTATAGTATATCAACGTAATAATCCTTTATCAGCTTCAGCCACCTCCATTGCCTTAAATTTAGGTCTTTCTACTTAAAGATATACTGTAGACTCTTATGATCAGTGTATATGTCAACATGAACTCCATACAAATAGTGGCGCCATATTTTAAAGGCAAACACAACAGATGCTAGCTCAAGGTCATGAGTTGGGTAGTTTCTCTCATGCAGTCGCAGTTGTCTCGAGGCATAAGCAATTACCCTACCATGTTGTGTCAGCACACACCCTAAGCCAACCCCTGAAGCATCACAATACACCACATACCCCTTTATTCCTTTTGGAAGCACCAGCACAGGTGCAAAAGTTAGCCTGCTTTTGAACTCTTGGAAGCTCCTTTCACATGCATCATTCCATTGAAATTTGGTCGCCTTATGTGTCAACTTCGTTAGAGGTGCAGAAATAGAAGAAAGACCCTCAACAAACCTTCTGTAATAACTTGCTAACCCTAGGAAGCTTCGAACTTCTGTTGGTCTTGTCGGCCTTGGCCAATCTTTCACCGCCTCTATCTTTTGTGAATCAACCCTTATTCCTTCATCGGATACAATACGACCCAAGAATGCCACTGTTTTTAACCAAAATTCACATTTGGAAAACTTGGCATACAATTCGATCACAAAGAACTTGTAATACCTGCCATAAGTGATTTGCATGGTCCTCTTCTGATCTTGAATACAACAAAATGTCATCTATAAATACTATCACAAATGCATCCAAGAATGGATTGAATACCCTGTTCATTAAGTCCATAAAAACTGTTGGTGCATTGGTCAACCCAAATGACATAAGAAGAAATTCAAGGTGACCATAGCGTGTCCTAAAGGCCGTCTTGGGTATATCTTTCTCCTTCACCCTCACTTGGTGATAACCTGGCCTCAAATCAATATTGGAAAAGCATTTGAAACCCTGTAACTGATCAAATAAATCATCAATCCTTGGGAGGGGGTATTTGTTTTTAATTGTCACCCTATTCAATTGTTCGTATTCAATACACATTCTAAAGGTGTCATCCTTTTTACGTACAAATAACTCTGGTGCACCTCAAGGGGACACACTAGGTCTTATAAAACCCTTCTCTAGCAAATCTTTTAATTGCTCCTTTAATTCACATAATTCTGCCGGGGCCATTCTATATGGGGGGATAGAAATAGGTTGAGTGCCTGGAAGCAAGTCAATGCCAAAATCTATTTCTTGTTGTGGAGGTAAATCTGGAAGCTCTTCGGGAAACACATCAACACATTCATTAACTATAGGAACAAATTGAAGAGTTGGTGATTCTTCTTCCATATCCCTTACTCTAACTAGATGACATATATATCCCTTTGACATCATCTTCCTTGCCTTAAAACAGGAAATATACTTACTCTTTGGTGCCCCAATGTTGCCTTCCCATTCAAGGACCGCCTCATTTGGAAAGTGGGAATACACTCTCTTAGTTCGGCAATCCGTAGTAGTATAACCAGAAGCTAACCAATCCATATCCATTATAACATCAAATTCGACCATTTCTGACCCAACAAGGTTAGCCAATGTTTCACGGTCACAAACAACTACTACAAAGTTATAATAGACCTTCCTAGCTATAATTGATTCACCAATTGGTGTAGACACTTCAAATGGCTCATTTAATAATTTAAGTGTTCTTTTAAGCTTCCCAGCCACTAGTGGAATGATATATGATAATGTAGAACCAGGGTCAATTAATGCATACACATTATGTTAAAAGATGGTCGATGTACCTATGACCACATTGGGTGAAGCTTCTAAATTTTGCCAACTCCCCAGAGCATAAGTGCGATTCTAGGCTCCGCTGGAGCTAGCTGCCCCTCTACCACCTCTACCATGGTGTGTAGGTCTTTGTTGACCCCTACCTAATGGAGGAACTGAAGATGATGATGCCACGGCTGACCCTGTAGGTTGTCCTATATCATCCATATGTCTTCTTGGGCAATCTCTCATCATATGCCCTGGTACACCACACCAATAACAAGCATCTGTCCGAACACGACATGTACCTAAATGGCTCCTCCCACATTGTTTTTAACGCTGCCTAGGAGGGATTTGCTGGCTGGCCGAATATCCTGTTGTCCGTGCACCTTGGCCCTCACTTCTTTGACTAAACTGATTACCTTTAGATCCTTGAAGTTGTGGTTGAGCACTGACTGCAGAGTAAGAGGATGATGGTCTAGGTGGTTTATTAGGAAATCGAGGCCTAAACTCACTTGGGACTGTACAAATTGCCCTGTAGATATCTTGGACTGCCCCCTTTCTAACTCTTTTGTCCTTCTTCTATGCCTCTGATCCTCCAATTTTTGTGCAAATGCTTGCATCCTTGCTAGATCCATGTCTTTATTTAAAGAAGCAATGGTACACTCTCTGACCAGATACGAATCCAACCTATCTACATATCGATGAACTCAATTTTCCATAGTAGCAACTATATTAGAAGCATACCTAGCCAGGGAATTAAATTGAAGGCTATACTCCTTCACGCTCATATTTCCTTGGTGGAGATTCAGAAACTGATCTGCACGGGCCTCTCGAATCTCTTGGTCAAGAAAGGCCTCTTTGAACTCCTTCCAGGTAGTTGGAGGTGCATCTATACCCTTAGATTTCTTCCAAGATTCATACCACAATGCCACACCCTTCAGCCTATATTTTTCCAGCTCCACATCTTCTGTGCTGCTTATGTGCATAACATCCAAAATGCGTTGGATCTGATCGATGATGTCTTGTGGACTTCATTAGGATCTGACCCGGTAAAAGATGGAGGGTCCAAATAAAGGAAGTCACATATCCTCGAGCTAGCTGCCCTATTAACACCACCTGCACCTATAACTAAACCTTCTTGTCTTTGACTCTGGCCAGCATCTATTTGAGTTAATAATTAGACCACATTTCTCAGATCCTGCACGGTAGCGTCGGTAGGTGGTTCATGGGGAGTTTAACTACTTCATGGTTCGTCAGGAGATGGAGAAGTTGGAGATGTTTGTGACAAGGAATCATCTTGGGCCTCATTTCTTCATCTCACCCGATTGGGTACACCAACTACCACTTCCACTTCCTTCTCTTTGCCTTTACTTTTCCTTGTTTCAGGCATACTTGCTGTACAACACGATTTAGAAGTTAGAAACAATCAACCTACAACACTTGGCTCTATGACACGATCTAAAGAATGAAAAGAAGGGGACAACTCCAAAATGCCACGTAGCCTCCTGCTAAAAAATGTGGTGCACAACACATATATAAACAAGACTCTACATAGACACGGTTTTCTAGACTCCCTAGCGTGACCCTCTCTGATACCGCTTCTGTCATGCACTAAGTCCCATTAAGGCGGAGTGGCACTCGTTGCCGACAGGGATCGAGAGAACCAACATATAACTATGCACTTTCTATGAACATTTAAGAGGTTTCCATACTCAATATGTTGTCTAAAAGAAAGTAAATTGTATTAACAAGCAAAAACTAAATGCATAAGACTAGGACGTTGGAGCTATGATGTCTACAGTACACTACTTAACCATACATTAATTTACATAGTCTACAAAGCCTCTAGATAAGGAACAATATCCATATGAGTCGAGACAAGCCCCCCTCATGACAAACTATACAATACAAAATACAAGCTCTAGACCCACAAGCTCTGAAGCAACCTAGAGCTCAGTAATAGCAGCTGGAAATCCTGTACTCTTACTGGGGAGATCTGGTAGCTCCTCTACCTGCGGCATGAAATGCAGGTCCCCCGTAAGGGACATCAGTACGAGATAATATATTGAATATGTAAGGCAGGAAATACTGTATATGAAATAAGAACTCAAACGAAATCATATACTGGTGTGTAAGTATAAAAGACCACCTTTAGTCATACTGTGGAATCATGTACTTTATGTCTTTTTATTACTTTACCTCTCTTTACACTATAATCTATGCACAATATATCATGTAAATTACCAGCTGGTCAATGGTAAATCAATATCAAGATCGACCCATGCTAGGTTTCCTTTCACCCCTGGGATACCTCTCGTAATATGGGATCGACCCATGCTAGGTGATTCTTCAACCCCTAGGATACCATCCATCAATAAGCCACTTTGAGTTATCTTTTATTTACTTTCCAGATGATTCTTTTGGTGGTCATAACATTTAGAGCTGTAGGAATATTGACATGACATGTGACATATAAACAACCATACAAGATAGTACCACAATGAAAAGAGAGTTACACAACTAATGAAATGTATAGGAGATTAAACAACACTTGGACTTTACTTGGTAAAAAAGAACTCATGTATCTTTGGTATCCAACTACGTATGCAGATTTGACAATGACTATGTATGGGAACATATGAACATGATCAGGAGTGAAGACACAGTTATTAGTTACATCGAAGTTGGTAAGTGCTTTTATGTATCAAGGAAGAACCTAGATTTCATGCCAAGTAATAGGAAATCAAGTAGGCTTACATACCTCATTGTACTACGTCGTTACTACCTCGGAGTAGTATCCTCTTCCTCCAAATACTTATCTATAATATAGTAGGTGATAAAACTAGTGTTAGCAGCTAATAGACACATCTTGGTAGTCCGATTTCACCCAAAAATAGTATCCGAGCAGCAAGCTTGGAATTAGCAACCAAGGAGTATTCTTTCAACATTTTGACTCCTAATTGTATTTTCTAATACATATTCCCACATACATGTCATATCCAGCTACTTTTAGTCCCATAGCAACGTTACAACAGCTCATAAAGTACAACATACAACAACTTTACACAAAACGCAAGTAGACAACGCACCATTGCGTCCTTTCGCTACATTTTGACGTCAACCGTTCCAAATCCGTTTTAACCTCAACCAAACAGCTCTAAACATATTTACACACAAAGATAATACTAAAACAGTCACCAAATAGATGGAGAACATCAAACAACAATTCCCAATATTCAGTCCACGAATTCTTACTAAGAGCGAAATTAAGGTATCATATAAGAACTCATTTTTGCGGAAGATAAAAATGGTGCAGCAGCCTTCTTACATCACTATAGAACCAAACCTTGTTAGAAACATCAATATTATTCCATAACACAGCCAACCAACAAGAGAAAATCCTCTTAATACACAAGAAAAGTGGACAACAATCTTTGGAGCACATGCTGTCCCAAATTCCTACACAAGTACAACCAGCATACTCTTCATATTTTTCATGGAAAAATTATACCAAACAATAGGTATTTTTACTTACCTTAGCCCTCAAGGATTAGGTGCTCTTCAAGGACCCTAGAGGTGTGCCTTGTCTGCTTTAGAAAATGAAGAGAGAGCAAGGAGACTTTGAAGAAAATCTGATTTTTGGCTTTGAGAAAATGACTAAAGGTTTCCGGATGTTTTCCCCTTTTAAAGGGATACTTTTGGCCGAATTTCTTTTGTATTTCAAGCCTTATTTTATTAAGGTGGTGATGCAGCAACATGGCTTTTTCACTTGGCCTTATTGGGCTTCAATTGGATGGGCTCTGCTGCAAATATTTCTCCCTTACACCCACTTAGATTGGGCCCTTTTTCTTAATTGAGTTGTGAATGTAAATTTTCCCTTTTCTTATTCATCTTGGGCTAAATATGTTGTCCTTTTATGATGCCAAACCATGGGCCCAAATGACATCCTTACCTCGGAGTTTATTTTTTATCTGACTTAAACAAATTCGGTGTTGGGCCTCGTCTCCATCTACCTAGCCTATATTAGTTAAGCACGTAGGTGACTCACCCGTTAGATTCCTAAGTCTCACAAGTACCTCACTTTCTTTCACTTTTTTAAAGGTCGAATTCTCCCCAATTTGACTTAAAACTTACATACACTCTGTCATCCTAAGCGTTAGACGTACATATAGCCCTCTAATCTGCAATTCAAGCACTTTTAGAAAAATGTGTGCATGTTTGATAACGCAATATAATGTTTCATATGCATTGAACTCGTATATGTAAGATGTGGGGTGTTACAAGTTAGTCATTTGAATGTTCAAGACTATTATAGGTATGTCCCCTAGATTGGGGACAACATCCTATGTCTTTTCAAACTTGAGATGTATTACAACTATTTGAATACTTTATTTATATTTTGTGCGCTACTATATTTTAGGGTAAGCTACGGACATGTCCAAGCCCCCACGTATTCTAAGATTAGAGGTCTTGATAAATATATGTTGATTGTATGATGCTACCCATTTCCGTTGCTTGTGAGTCATGCTGAACCCCTTCACCCAATTTATGTTCATTCCCCATGAAGTGCTTGATGAATGCTAAGAGGCTTTGGTGAGGTACCTTTCATTACCTCATTTACTATGTCGTACTAGGCCCTTAGTTTTGTTCATGAAAAGATTATACTTGTAACAACAAATATCTTTTGATGTAATGTTATAGTTTACATGAATTCTCTCGATCTCATGCATGTAGCTTCACATATCCATCTTTCATTTTAACCGATTAACCTTATTTTGGATATTAACAATAGAAATTAAATATGAGAAGAGTTCATAAGATTCACTCATTTATGTCTCTTTTTCTTATGACTTTATATTAATTTGTGATGATAAAAAGGTTGATTATGCATTGAATTGTACATTTGGAGGTAGTTGCGTTAAAAAGTTGTTTGATGAAGAGAAATATGAAATATAGGACAATGGTTTAAAATGGGTGAAAACCTACAAAATTAGTTGATCTTTTATTGTCACAAAAGCAGACTGATGTTCGTTATAGCTATAGGTCAACCAAGTCAAACATTCACTATAGCGAAGGTCAGATGTCAATACAACAACATGCCATTAGGGTCCGTATGTTGCTATAGCCATGATATCTTCAGTATAGCAACCTGCCATCAATAACCACTTGTCACTAGTGATAATATCTTTGCTATAAAAACCTCTCTATAGTAATAGTTCCTTCTCTATAGCAGCGATCGGGGTTCAGTTAAAAAGGGAAAGTTAGAAATTCATGAGAAAAGATCCCAATTCCTATACGTACATACTCTTAAATAGAATTAAGAGGGATATCATCGTTCAACAATTTTCCAACATTGAAAAAGAAGAACACAACTTAGCGTGAAGATTTAGCTTGGGTTAGGAGTAGAACCAAAGCTTCTCTAAAATTCACATTTTGATTGGAGATTATGGTCTTAATTGTATCATCTTGAAACGTTCTTCATTCTCTTGTATTGTCTTTCTATGAATTGAAAGTCTAATTGATCAATTGATTTGGACTTGTTTGTGGGTATCTGTCTTTAATGTTTGTGTTTGTAGTAGTTAATTTTATCCTTCTATTCATGTAGTTTCTCTCTTAAGCGCTTTATTTGCTTTAAATTTAATATGAGTTCATTCTTGCCTTCAATTATTGTTTGAATATTTGAGGTCGAGAACTTGAATCTACATTTAGGCTTCGTTTATTGAATGAGAATATGTATTTGAAGTGGAGGCTCTACATGGGTATTTTTTGAATTTGTTGAAATCCAAGAGGAAATCAATTGGCTAAGGCATTCAATTTGTTAACTAACTAATTGCACAATTCTCCTTAAGGTTATCATTTGATTGGGGTGTATGACTTGAGAAAGCATGACCTAAACAGTACTTTTGACATAGTAACTACTGTGGTTACCAGGCATCAAGAATACCCATTGCGATAATTTAAATGTTATATGCAATGGATTCTTGTGGTTTTAATTGATTCTCTATTTCCCCAAATTCATACATTGGTTGTTTGCTATTTTTTGGGTGATGTGTGTTTGGGTCCTTCATTTACCGTGTTATGATGAGGCCCTACGCTTGGGTCATGACAAACTATGTATCAGAGCATGAAGTTTTGAAATGTTGCTTGAATCCCCAACATACCACATCAAATAGAGTATGTTTCATGGTTATGATGTGCGCCACAATATTGAATGAGAGGCTACAAGACATTTCAAAAATTTCCCATTGTTCATGATTCATGTAATTCCTTTAGATGTTTCCTAAGGTTTTTCCTATCTAACGATGTTCTTTTTTCATTTTCTAGATTATGTTGTCTAGAAGTTCTCTTCAACAAAGGAATATGAAGGAAGATCAAGCCCCGCACATGCTAAAAGAGGATGGAGTCACACATAATGCCTTCCAAGTCATCTTTACTGTGATGGTGAATGTCTTGGCCGACTAAGCTTAGCAGGAGGTTGAGGATAGATCAACCCAAATATCATGGTTCCAAACTTGAAGAGGACATGATAAAGTTCATTGTTGAAGCTTATATAATTGTGGTATTCATAGGTGTACCATTAAAATAGAAGGTCGAGCTTATGACCTACCAACTCAAAGAGGTGGCTATGGTTTGGTATGACTAATGAGTTAAGAAAAAGGGTAAGAAAGTTGGGCTAATTAAATGAGAATAGTTTAAGTATAGTTTATAGGATCAATTATTACTATTAGAGCCAAGGGATGCCAAGGTGCAAAAGTTAATCAACTTGAAGCAAGCCCATATTTGTGTGAAGCAATACTCCCTTAAGTTCACCAAGCTCTATAAATATGCACGGTTCATTGTAGCTAACCGAAGGGATAGAATAAGCAAGTTATCTCTGGGGTGTCGAAGTGCTATCCAAAAAATGCAAGATAACCATGCTTGTCAAAGCGATTGACATTTCCTACCTCATGACTAAAGAATAGAAAACTTAAGAGAAATTGAGAGACCATGCTAGGGTGTCCAAGAGGGATCAGGTTGAATATGGTGTAATCTCCCACTAAAGGGTTGGTAGCCAAGGTAAGTATAAAGGTATCTAAAAGGAAATGGGCCAAGGTCAACAAATACTCATCCTCCTATGTTTAATAAAGACAAGGAGTACAACCTATATCCGCAAGGAGGCCTGGGTGCTCAACCATCTCTGAATTGTGCAAAGTTTGAAAGGCCCTACAAAAATGAATGTCTATCCGAATCCAATGCATGCTTCAAATGTGTCAAGCTTGGTCATCATGCTAGGGAGTGTAGAAGTGGTGATGCTAGGTCCTAAGGCTAAGTAGGGAAATGTGGTCAAACTCAAGGAGGTGCTTCAAGGGCCAACCTGTTCTATGTCTACATGTCCATCACGGAGTAAAAGAGACCTCAAATATTATGATAAATATGTTGAAAGTTTATGATTTTTATTTTTATGCATTATTACATAAGGGATCCAATTTATCTTTTGTAACACCATTCCCTGCAAATATATTACATGTATGTCCTGAAGTACTAGTTGAGCCCTTTGAGATTTGTGCTCCAATAAGTTAATTGATTGTTGCAAAAAAGGTTTACAGGGGTTATCCCTATTAGGCTCCACCTGTGATTACCATGAAAAGTTACAAGGGAATGATTTCTGGAAATTTTCTGAGTAACAGTGGTTCCCACGAGGGGCCTTATGGGTTATATGTTGACGTACGAGCCCTACATTGTCTCATGGGCCCTAAGGCTAGTTTTTCGGTAGCTCATCTTTTGAGGAATATATATGTATGAAGTGGTATATGGATTATAACATAATCCACGGGCCACAACTTGTGCTTGTGGAATGATGGTCAGACTTGGTGAAAATGGTAATATCTAAAGTTGAATATATGAATTATAAGATGGCTCGTATCGACTCATCAGCTATAGGTCCCGTCATAGAATGGGATTCACAGAAATATTTTGAGGGTCCAAAATATTATTAGACGAAATATATGGATATTTTTGTGAATATATTTATATGATACTATTATGAAGAGACTTATGATGTTTTTCCTTTGTACATGATTATGCATTGAAGAGCCAGATTAAATTGATGGATTTTTATAAAGGTCGGATGACGCCCTAGCTATGTCTTGTTATGCTATATGGTGGGTCATTTTGAATAATGTTCAAGCAGTTCCATTTTACTCTTATCAATTTATTACATTTTTAATTACATGGTTTAAAACCTATGTACATTTACCTACCGTTATTTGATTAAATATGTATGCCAAGCTTCTATGATGTTGAGAGCCTTATGGAATGATTAGGCAAACTACGAGCTATATGAATTTTGAAAGGGCTATTATACATGTTATAAGATATAAGAATATTGTAAAAGTTCTGAATGATATGAAGCCCTATTATTTGGTATTATGAATCTTTGGTTTTGATGAGCTACTCTATGGCATTATTATGATACTATGATGCTTTGCATATTATGTCTATATATGATTTTAATATTCCTTAGGATTGTGACTTAGCACCGACAGGCCATTTGTAGATAACCATTGTTCCATAATAATGTTGCCACCATAGATTTGTGAGTTAACTAAAAGATCTATGTAGCTCATGTTACATGTTTTATCTAAAAAGGTGGTGTTCCCGCAAGGTTGTTATCATAAGTTAACATGAAAGGATGGTGTTCCTACAAGGTGCTTATGAAGTGCTTTCCGAAATATGGGAGTTCCCATAAGGTGAGTGTTTGGTTTACCTTGGCAAAGTAGACTACTCCTAGTCCGACGTGTGTGAACATTGAGATTCCAAGTAGTAGCTTACTTGGTCTTATTTGTCGGTTATGGTCCATTCCCATGCATGTACAATAATATGTTATATGATTTGATGACTCCTCATGCATATTTTGACTAAAGAATTGAGTATCCATGACATATTGAGCTTATACCTATTAATTATAATTATGCATATTGTTTAATTATAGCTTATGTTTTTTGTTGCATTGCACCCCATACACTTAGTACATTCCCAATACTAACACATACTTTTTCCTACACAATCTAATTATGGATACTATCATTTGAGGGTGAGCCCTAGAGATACCATGGCCCCCGTTCCTTTCGTATCAGAGGTGTTGTGGTATATTTGATATATATGTATTGTGTTGGACGCTTATCATGCTATGTATTATGAAAGAATCCCTTAGTCCCTTTTTCTCTCTTATATGTTGAATGTTTGTTTTACGGATGATATGAAAGTCTGAATCCGCTAATTTCCCCTATATTGTGAGTCATACTTATCCTCCCCTTGGACTTTATTTTCTATGTGATTCATGCTAATCCTCTTTCCCACAACATCCTCATAGCAAGAGTCCAAAGTCCCATATACCCTTGAAATTATATGTTATTTAATTTAATTTTTACTTATATAACCAAGGATGTGCTATGAATGCTTAAGAGGTTTGTTTGGGGTTCTTTCGAGCTCTCCATTCACCGTGTTACACATGGGCCCTAGGCATGGGTCATGACGAAGCTTGGTATCAGAGCGTATGATGTAAATGGTCCTTGGAAATCCAACACACTGCATCATGTAGAGTCTTTTTGATGGTTGTGAAGTGTGACACAACATTAAATAGGAGGCTCTGTAGCATTTTAAGAATGATTCACTTCTTTGTATTCTATGCCGTGCTTTAGACTTAAGTGAATGTTTCCCTTATTCTAATAGATGGCCTTTTTCTCTTCTAGATCATGCTTCAAAGATGAGCATCTTAAAGAGGTTAACTCCCGAGGATGAACCGACCTCTTTAGTTCAAAAAGTTATCCAAGGAGATGAGGGGGTAACTCATGGTGAGTACTAAAATGTGGTCACACTATTGGCAAGGGTCATGGCTAACTAAGTAGTGCAAGGTCCTCATACTTTTAACCTCACCTCAAGGGTGAGGGATTTCACAAGAATGAATCCATTAGAGTTCTATGGCTGCAAAGTTTAAGAAGAACCTTAAGAGTTCATCTATGAGGTGTAAATTTTTTTGATATTATGGGGGTTA
Organism: Solanum rostratum; assembly: GCA_029948455.1. Classification (NCBI taxonomy): domain Eukaryota; kingdom Viridiplantae; phylum Streptophyta; class Magnoliopsida; order Solanales; family Solanaceae; genus Solanum; species Solanum rostratum. Next base: position 27,269,796 of record CM057047.1, read on the forward strand.
ACTTGAGGGAGTGGGCAGAACTAGTGGCGTATCAACTAAAAGTCAATGCTTAGATATGGTTTGTTCAATGGAAGAGTGAGAAAGGGGATGGTGAGCCTATCACATGAAATGAATTCAAGGGCACCTTCCTATACCATTTCATTCCCATAGATCAAAGAGAGGCAAATATGACAGAGTTTATGGACCGCAAGCTGGTTCAATGAGTGTTAGGGAGTATTCTATAAAGTTCAAGAACCTCCCAAAGGATGCTCCTCACTTGGTTGCCGACCACAGGGCAAGCATGCATAAGTTCCTCTCGGGAGTGTCTGACTTGATCATTGAAGAATGCCACCATGCCATGCTCATTTGGGATATGGACTTGTATCGCCTCATGACTTGTGGCGACCAACTTGAAGTAGAAAATTTTAGAAAGAAGAGGAGTGAAGAGTCCAAGAGGGCTCGGTATGATGGTGATTTCCAAATTACCAAGGGTGGTCGCTTCTAACATGGCCACAATTTCAAAGGTCAAGGGTCCTTCAATGCTCAAGGTCAATGATTTTCTAATGATAGTGTGCCCAACCCTAGATCTCAAGGTGGTAATGGTGGTTGAATTATCCCTTAGGTGTGAAAGGTATGGTAAAAGTCATGGTGTTAGATGCTATAAAGACATAGGTTCCTACTTCTGGTGTGGCAAAACGGACCACATAATTGCAAAATGTCCAAACATGGGTAGAGATAGACATCCTCAAGGAAAAGTTTCACATGGTGATCAAAGGGAAAAAGTGGTCAACAAGGGGGTGCTCCACATCACAATGGCTTTTATACTTTTCAAGGGAGGCAAGGCGTGGACAAGGCGCTCCACGTTGTTACCAGTATGTTAAAGATGTACAATCTTGATGTTTATGCTTTATTGGATCTCGGTATCACACTCTTTCATCACTCCTTTTATTGCAAATATACTTCATTTGTATCTTAAGTTGTTTGTGAACCCTTTGAAGTTCCTACCCATTTTGGTGAGTCCATTATTGCTGAATCAATTTATAGGGGTTGTCCCATGCCTAATTTGCATAAAGTCTTGCCTTGTGATTTTGTTGAACTTTACATGGTAGATTTTGACATCAATCTAGGGATAGATTGATTACATGCATATCATGATTCTATAAATTGTAGAACCCACAAGGTTGGGTTCCTATTTCTTAATGAGATAGTCCTTGAGTGCATAGGTCATGAGTCGGTTGTTAAGTGTAGGTTTATCTCTTGTATTAAGGCGGGGAAGTTTATTTCTATGGTTTGCATATTCAATCTTGTTAGGGTTAGGAATGTTTACTCTAAAGTCCCTCTTATTGAGGTAGTTCCAGTGGTCAATGAGTTTCTTGATGTCTTTCTCGATCACGAAAGGGGAATAGATTTTTGTATAGACCTCCTCCACAATACCCAACCCATTTTTATTCCTCCTTACTGCATTGGCCCCCACAGAGTTGAAGAAGCTGATGGACCAATTAAAAGGTCTGTTAGAGAACGATTTCATAAGACCTAGCAAGTACACTTGGGGTGAGACAGTGTTATTTCTAAGGAAGAAATACGGCTCCCTTAGAATGTGCAACGATTACTGGCAACTCAACAAGGTTACTGCAAAGAGTTAATATCCCTTTCTGAGGATATATGACCTATTTGATCAAGTTAAAGGGTCTAGCCACTCCTCAATGATTGCCTATTGGTCTGAGTATCATCAATTGAGGTAAGGGAGTGTTATATTCCCAAAACCTCTTACCAATCAAGATATGGGCATTTTGAGTTTGTGGTGATGTCCCTTGGCCAAACTAATGCTCTTGCAATATTTATATATCTCATGAATACGGTTTTTAAACCATACCTTGATATGTTTGTGATGTCGCTCAACCTCGCTACTCAAAGGAAGTAGGGGTGGTCGTCGTAAGCCAAATAACAAAACATTAGAGGTTGGGGTCAAATCCCACAGGGAATTATAGCTCACAAATTTATGTGGTTCATTGGACTAAGAAATTGTAGGATTTGAGGGGTTTGCATGAATTAAAATAAAGATTCAACTACTCAATAACTAATCAACAAATTGTCCAACAAATTAGGTAAGATATTGGAGATGTGCAAATATGGGTATCAATTAACTAGTTAGGTCTTTGACTAATTGTGTTGATGATGAGTCAATACGCTAGGTTGATTGTAACCCATGTTCAATTACGACACACATGTGTTTCATATGATTCAATTACGATATCATACAAGGATTTCCGTGGATATCTTTGTCACGCCCCAAAGAGAGGGGAGGCGTGACCGGCACCCGGTACCGTTATTGGCCGGGTAAGCCACTAAACATGCTAGTGAACTAACTAGGGATCAGAAGAAAGTCAGGAAGCATAACGTCTGAAATACTAGGCTTGGACATTCTAGGTCATGACCTGATAAACAGTAACTCATGTACAAGATAGATAAACCAGAACAATAGGGTACTAGTTAGCCGACAAGGCTGTAACAATAGAGGTACAGGCACACACTATATATACATGCCAATCTGATGACCGAAGACTGAAAGGCACAAAAGAACCAACCCACAATAACATGTCCACAATAGCCTCTATGAGAATCACTAACACTGTCGAGACAGGGCCCCGACATACCCAACTGTACAACAAAAAGTAAACATCCTGTGAAAGCTCCAGGAAGAGGTGGAGCTTACCAACTCATAGCTGAATGGACTTCTAGTGGACGGGTAAATCAGAACCCCTACCTGAACCTGCACGCACGAAATAAAATGCAGCGTCCCCAGGCAAAGGGACGTCAGTACGAATAAACATGTACTGGTATGTAAGGCAGGAAGTAAAATCATAGATAACCATAGTAAAAAGGTTAATAGAAATATTACCTGTAACCAAAACTCAAGTAGTCTTAATGGCCAACAAGCCACCTCCTAGTGATAAAAAAAATGCATGGTATGCTCGAGTGTCGCATGTCGTGAATACATATATATAGATGCAAATGCATGACATACCCAACCAAATGCTAGCACTGGTGGTCCTTTCCGGTAGCTAACCGGCATTATATCTGCCAACCTGTGGCCATCTGTACCATATACATATATAGTTGGGCAAATAGGCCACATACCTTCGATTATAACTCGAAGTCCATGCATAACGTGCAATGTATGATATGAATTTTGAATGCACATAGTAAGCCATAACAAGAACTTAGAAAATCTTGGCTCTTTGGTACACTTATTCTCATAGCATCACAGTCATTGTCATTTAGCCAATCTTGGCTCATTGATACATTTATTCTCATAACATCATAACCGTTGTCACAACATATACATATGGCTCGTGGAATTATACATGTCCTTTTTAACAAGTTTTCCCTTGCATTCTACATTTATTTTAGTGACACTACACCAAGAAGAGAAACGCCTCTAACCTATGAATAGGTAGCCGGAAAACCGACAAAATGATGTATAGAAATTGAATGTTCGGTTTAAATGAACGAATGGAATTTCAACCTAATATCACCGTGAAAATAACTCAGCTGTAATCCCAGTGCCTTTCACAGAAGGTCTTTCTAACAACAGAATAGTAAGATATCGCATTTGACATTTTGGGAAACTTCCCAGATTTTGTGCTAAAAGGAGGGACGGAGCTTAGCCTTAACATACCTCTCCAACGAACGTTCGGTTGCCAAAAGTTCCTTCACCGAAGTTGTTCCTTACGTCCTAAGCTTCGCAACGACTATATGTACGCAGCTTAAAGACACCTATAAATAGTCAAAAATTCAGCATTAATGACCAGATTCGGCAAGGAGCATTTACGCGAGGAAATGTCCGTAAAACTTCGTAAAATTAACGGAAAAGAGCTCCACAATTATAACCTAAACATACCAGCTGCAAACCAACAATACCAGCAAGAAAACCACTTTTTTTACAGCCCAAGAACAGCTCCAAACACAGCTAATATGAGGGAAAAACAATTCTGAAACGTAAGGCACGCATTTCTAGGCACGGAGACGAATTTTAACGGTAAAAATGCGAAAAACTTACCTAAATCGCTTAGAGAACCCTTGGGAGCTTTCTCTTCTGTTGTAAACTTTTTTGGGACGAAAATGGCTCAATTTTGAGCCTTAAAGAGTCAAAATAGCTGACATTTAAGTCGGGTCAACCCGACCCGACACATGACCTGGTTTCCAGCTCGGGCAGTCTCGGTAAAACGGTCATAACTCTTTATTCTGAGGTCGGTTTGATGCGCGGTTTTGTGCGTTGCAAACTAGACTCATAGATCTTCAATTTGATATGTCATGGACCTTCTAACGTCTTATAGTTTGGGAGATATGACCCAATACATTTGACCCAAATTTAAGAAGGATTTCTTAAAGAAAGTTACGGTAACTTTGGCCAACCTTTATCTTGCAACTTTCTTGATTCCAAAACTTAATGTATGACCTTTGTGCTATTAAAATAACATAAAGAAATCCATAATTAGCAAATTATAAACTTTTAATTCCCTCTGAAAAGTGAAACCTTATTAGACCTTCCGAAAAGGGCGAGGTGCCACTTGGGTCATTTCTTTAATCCTGAAAGTGCATTTAGGGTATTCCTTTGGCTTAAAACTTTAGGTCCTTGAAATTACCACTTATTGACAGCCTTATTATCCTTAGGTTATATCCAAATTCATGTATGTGTTATATGAAACACCACCCTATGTATATATAGAAGACGAGGAACACGGGGTTTCACAATCTTAGCATAAGAAGTCTCATCAAAACCACTAAAACCAAAGCCACTGGATTCATAGTTATGGACTTCAACAAAAACACTAGAAGGTTACTGGTTAGAATATCTATTCCATGGTCTAATCACTTTTATTAAAGAAACAATTAGAGTTCTAAATTAAACCTGATATTTGTAACCTTGAATTATAGATTAAACGAAGGTATGTATATAAATTCACTCAAATCAACAGAAAATAAGGCAAAATATTAAAGACCCAACAAATAAATCAAGAACCCACATCATTTGCACACCCTAAACATGGGGGTTTTAGCCACTCATGCTAGAAATTAGAAATATACTACAAACAAATGGTAGCTTAAATCATGGGTAACAAGATTGAATAGAGAAATGTTCGTTATCACCTGCAGATGTCCTCAAGTTTCGCTTCCCTATTGGTTGAAAACCCTATCAACCCATTGTACTCTAAAGAAGGAATTTTTTATGTATTGTTACTCTCTCCGTAAAACTAAGGAGAATAATATGTACAAAGACCTTTCTAATTTGCTTAAATAATCCATACAAAAGTATAAGGGTTTGTGCTATGAATTGTCATTCAGCGGTCAAGGACGGCCATTGTCAAGCACTTAAGCAATACGTTGATATGCACTTGACTGCTTTCCTCTACATCCTCAAAAATCATATCTCTCTGCAACATTGAATGATGTATCTTCACTCTGTTGATGTTGTTTGGCAATTTGTCGAAGTTCCTATCTCATCACCTTCTTGTCATGTAATTTGGGCTTATAGTAATGCAACTTTAAGTTGTCTCTTGAGCTGTACGGTGGTGCTTCGCATATAATTGGCGACATCGATTCTGACTGCATTCCTAACTTGGGCTTGAACCATGGTTGTTACAATTCTAGGAGGTCTCTCCAAATAGTCGGAGGATTGCTGAATATGTAGGCAATGACACTTTTCTCCGCCTTTTTGGCACTTTGCTCCCTTTAGAAGGTTTGTCAAGCATTGTCCATTTGTGCACTTTTAATTGCATTCTTTGATATAACACATGTATATTAGTTAGACATAGGAACTTAGAGCACACTAAGGACAATATTTCATTGCAAAATAGCTCAAAAATAAGTCCAAGATATGGACTCATCATACCCCCAACTTAAACCATTGCTTGCCCTCAAACAAATCAAGCTTCAATCAATCCAATTTCAGAGCTTGCAAATAGGGCCACAGAGAGCAACACATACATTTCCACCTTTTTCATTCCCCTATGGAACTTCACAAACCACTTATGTTATTTTGAAGCCTTATACATGATTAATGAGTAATCAAAATATGGCTATTCTAACAATTTCCCATATAGTCGTTGATCATTGCCTAAAGGCATCACCATTTGCCCTTATGCCAAAGAAGATCCTAAATACATAAGGTTATGAAATTTTTATCAAAGGATGTCTTCCGCACTAACTCTCCTAATTGAGAAATTGCATGTAAGCTTCAACTGTAGGCTTTCCCTTACTCTTAATCGGAGTTCACTTGACTTTCTTCCGAACAAAGATCCCAAAAGACTTTGTTACGAATTTAATGTTGTGTTAAGGTTGGGTCGAATAATGATGTCACCCAAGCTACACCTTTTTTAGGCTAAAGACTCATTGTCTAGATATATAACCTAACAAGGGTTAGGATCGAACCCATAGGGAATATGACGTACTTAAAAGAATTCAATTGCAATTTTTGTTGATTAACTAACTTATCTCCCTAAGGGGGGGAGGGTTTATAATAACCATGAAAAATATTTCTAAGCTAAGACAAGTGTTAAACAAGTATGAAGAGAAACTAGGGTATTGTGTTCCCCACGATTCCCTAACTCGGCATTATCGGATAATAAATTCTGTTCCAATATGTAGTATGCAAAATGGTATGTTAACTTCACCAAACCCTTTTCCCCAGGTGAGAGGCGAATTTCACTCGTGATTCAGTCCATCCCCACAGTGTGACATCACTAACCTTTACTTATTATCCCAGTACAACCTCCCTTTGCCCAGTTTAGTTGATTAGATTAGAAATATCAATCGAGTCCTTTTAATTAATCCCTTTTCCAATTCATTACTAAATTGGTCAGGTCAGTAACACTAGGCAGGTTCTAATGTTTTCCACATTTAGAAAGCATTCAATACCAAGAGAATTAATTAATATACATGCACAGTTTTCAAGAATTATGAATTATCTGATTTTACCTTATTAGTTCGTCATAGTTCCCACAACCCTAGTTGTGTGTTTAGCTACTCATGATCAGTGTAAATGCAATACTTATGAATTTTAATAACATAATTGAGTAATTACAAAAGAGAATTAAGCACCGAAAACCCATACTCTTAAACAAGAATCACAAGATTAGAATCGAAAGATGAAATAAAGTTTTACATGTGTTTCTCAAGCTCTATCACGTTCCTCTATTGTATCTCTACTGTTAGTTATGAAAAATAACCTGAAAACCTATTTATTGTGTTTAAAATACAAAACCAAAATGAAATCAGATAACTAGGTTGGCAGGCTCTACGAGATTATATACGGGCTGTATGACAATTTACAATCGTGATCAGGCTTTCGTGGAATGTTTCTTCAATTCTTGAAATGCCTTCTACTACACCCCTCTATGGTCCGTAGCGGATTTCATATGATGAACTTCCAACATTTCCTTACCTTCTGATCCTCAGGGCACAATACCAAGTCTATGGCTCATAAAGTCCTCTATAGCTCGTCTGAATGTTTGTAGACTAAACTTAAGAAATCCACCCTTCACAGGAATTGTACACGAAAACCTCTTTACGACTCATAGAATACTCTACGGCCCGTAAAGGGTCTAGTGGAACTTCACTTTCAGCAACTTCTGGACACAGTGCCCAAAAATAGTGCCACCCCAGAAATCCTTCAAATAAAACATAAAAATACATCAAACCTACTAGCATAACATTGAGAACATATAAAATTTAAAGTCCTAAGCATTAAAACTATTGTATATTGACAGCACATCAACACCCTAAACATAAAATTGTTTGTCAAGTGACGGACTCAATCTACATAAGCAACATATTAACACACAGACCACAATCTAATGGCATACTTCAAAACAAATTCAAGCACATATACTCACACCTTATTCAAACATGTCTGATATCTAGTAAGCAAACCAACACATATTAATGCATGCGACAATGCTTCTATGACAAGAGAGGCAATAATCAACAAGCCACAATCACTGAATGTCACATGTAAACAATGCAATGCAAGTGCACTCACAAAAAAGAAGTCACATATCTTACTCACAATGATATTTTCAAATATAACCTTGGGACAACGTAAAATCTCTTACTCTCACAAAGGACATGCAAATATCATGCTCAATACCATATGCTTGCTCTTATACTCATGAGTACGACCTTTGACTACTTGGAATACGATCACATTAGGACTTTACGGGTGTTTAACATAGGCTCATCGGGCTTTCATATGATGTTTTTGGAACAAAATGACTAAACACCCTCTTGGACACTGGGTTTTCAACACTGTTGCCCTACCAAGACTATTACTTTTCATCTCATTCTCCCTTTGTCCTATTTCAAGCTTTTCTGGATGCTTTACCTTTGTTTGTCAACTTTTTTCCTTATATTTGTACATCATATTTCTTTTTTATTCATTACTAAGGCATTACTTATTTTTTTCTTGCACTCAATACACATATTGTTCTCCTTTTCCATGTATCACTAATTTCCTTTTGACCTTAAGCTTTTGACCTTAAGCGACCCTCAACTTAAGCTTTTGACCTTTGTTGAGGTGCATAATATCCAACCTAGCAACAAGGGCCAATTTTCGTTGCTATCCACAACTTAGGATTCTTTTCCTCAGTCAAGGTGCGCAATGTTCAGTACCAGGGAAAATTTCAGGATTTTACATCTAATAAGGATAGGTTACAAGATTTTTACAAGGAAACGATACATGTAAGTCTCATACCATTAGGATCAAGAGATTTTTCACACGTTTGGTTAGTTATTTTTGCCACGTGGGATATTATGAACAACAACCTAAGATCCCTTCCCAACCAACTATCCTATAGTCTAAATCATAATAATAGGGCAAGTTCTGAATTTAGAGACAATACATGAATCTAGCAAAGTAGGCTCATACTCACATGACACTGATTATACTATCAACATAGACTATCAGATCTTGCTTTTTATCTCAATTTATCCTCACCAATCATATAAGTGTTATAAACACAATTAATCATGCTTGCTATCTAGAGTAAATAATCAAAAATTTTAGTGGGTATCATTTTTCACAAAAAGCATAAAACACATATATGCCATAGATATTAGTACTATATTCTATCAATACTACCAACAGATCCTAAGCATGCCGGTTCAACAGAAATTAAATATCCATGGGGAAAAAGAACACAACAAGAAAACCCCTAAAGTTCAACATTTGCGGTAGTTATAGTCCAAGGATACACGGATATCACTGAGGCCTATAACTACCCACACCCTATCGAAAAAGTGGTGCATCGTCCCCAATGCACTCAAAAAAAGCGAAATGAAGTACCTATGTTAGAAAAAACATACTTGGGCGCCTAAGCGCTACTATCTACCTTGGGTTGCCTCCCAAGCTGCGGTTGATTTATTGTAGCCGCATTACATAGACAACTTGAGTACATAAATTTCATTAAGTGCCAATGCTTCCACTATTTTATCTCTTCCTTATTGCTAAGATACGACTTAACTATTTGCCTATTCACTTTGAACCTCCCACCATTCCTTTTCTCCAACTCGATTGCCCTATTATCAAAGGCGCGTGCTATCCTGAAGGCTCCTAACCATCTGGACTTGTGTTTTCAAGGGTAAACTTTAGCCTGGAGTTATATAGTAGGACTAAGTCTCCTGGTGCAAAATGGCAATTTCTATATATTGATCATGTTGCAGTTTCGTCCTTTATTTGTATTGGGCTAAGGTCTCATACGACTTTAAATTAAGTTCATCAAGGTCATTGATTTGGCTTAGCCTAGCGTTTCTCACATTATTCCAGTCTAGATTCAACATCTTCAGTGTCTACATCACCTTATGCTCAAGCTCTACTGACAAATGACAAGTTTTCCCAAAGACATGTTGGTAAACAGACATGCCTATAAGAGTCTTGATTTCTGTGTAGTATGCCGGTAATGTGTCATCAAGTTTCTACAACTAATTTGTCCTGTTTGCACTCACAATCTTTGATAAAATCTGTTTAATTTCCCTATTGGACACCTCTACTTTACCACTTGTCTAAGGATGATTATGGATTGCCACTTGATACTTTACCCAATATTTTTCAAGTAGAGCCTTGAATAATTTGTTGCAAAAGTGGGAACCTCCATCACTAACGATTGATTGAGAGGTACCAGACCATGAGACGATGTTCCTTTTTAGAAATGTTGTGACACTTTTTCCTTCATTGTTCGGGAGAGAAACTTTCTCCACCTATTTTGATACATAGTCGACAACGACCAAGAAGTTTTTTTTTTCATGTGAGCTAACAAAAAGGCTCATGAATTCTATCCCCCATACATCAAATAACTCAATAACCATACTGGGGTTCAGAGGGAGCTCGTGCTTGCGGGAAACACCACCTTATCTCTGGTATCTAACAAATGTTTTTGCATAGTGGTGAGCATCTTGGTGGATGGTGGGCCAATAGTAACCACACTGCGTGATCTTATGTGTTGTCTGGACTCCACTATGATGCCCACCTACCAGAGATGAGTGACATGCCGAGAGGATACTCATCATCTCGACCTCAGCAAAGTCTGTGCATACACAAAATAAGTATGCATCATCCCAAAATTATTTCATCACTTCAGACATAAACAAGCAACACTAGTGGGTAATCAGGTCAGTCAGCACAATATCACTAACCAAATAGTTTATGTAGCCTGCAAACTATGGTATTAAATCATGGGATGCCGTCAACACTATCTCATCTAGGAATGAGTCGTTGATCTCCAATCCATCATCAAACTTTTCCACTACCTGAGTTTCGATTCCTTTTATGTCGATGAAATCAAAATCAAATTCTTAAAGGAGTACCCATCTTATGGTTTTGCATCTTTCTTTGCCATGAAATATTGCAGTGTTGGGTGATCCATGTGCACCACGACTTTGATCTCTAACAGGCATGACTTTAATATCTCGAACTCAAAGCCTACCGCAAGTAGCTCCTATTCAGTGACAGTGTAGTTCTTTTGAGTTGTATTTAGGTATTTGCTAGAGTAGTATATAGGATGTAATATCTTCTCTTGGCGCTTTCCTAACACTTCACCTAGCGTGACACCGTTTGCAATACATATGATTTTAAAAGGTTTTGACCAGTCTGGAGCTACAATAATAGGGGTCAAAATAAACTTCTGCTTCAATTCATCAAAGGCTTTTAGGCATGCATCATCAAACAAAAATTTAGCATCCTTCTCAAGAAGCTTGCATAATGGATGTGCATTTTTGGAGAAGTATTTTATGAAATGCCTGTAGGACACTGCATGCCCTAGGAAGCTCCTTGAACCCTTTATAGAGATAGGTGGGGAAGCTTTTCAATCATTTCCACTTTAGTTCTATCAACCTCGATTTCTTTGATAGAGATTTTGTTCCCTACACAATGCCCTTCTTCACCAGAAAGTGATACTTTTCCCAATTCGGCACCAGATGACATTCCTTACACCTTCTAAGAACAACATAAAAGTGCTTCAAACAATCCTGGATGAGTGACCAATCACACTAAAGTCGTCTACGAAGACTTCAATAGTGTCTTCAACCATGTCTGAGTAGATAGACATCATGCGTGTTTGGAATATTGTTTGAGCATTGCATAAGACGAATGACATCCTTTTTAATGGCAAGGTTAGGGACTTGAGAATGTTGTCTTTTCTTGATCTTCTGGAGCAACAGTTATCTTGTACAAACCTTTGTACACATCTGAAAAACACTAGCCCTTTCTAGATAGTTATACTAATATTTGGTCCATGAATGTCATAGTGAATTGGTCCTTTTTCTCTATATATTGAGCTTCCTATGGTACATGCACACACTTCACCTAGTGACTGGATGCATGGGAATCAACTAAATGTTATCATTTGGGACCACATTAATTCCCTCTTTCTTCAGAACACTTGGACCGGGCTCACCAATTTACATTCAGCGATTGGATAGATCACTCCTGCATGCAACAACTTGATGATCTCCATGTGCATGACGTTTTGCATAAGGGGGTTGAGACACCTTTGGTGCTCGATATTCGGCTTTTAGTCCTTGACCAATTTTATTTTATGTGTACATACCCCAAGAGGAATACCAATGATATCTGCAATTGTCCACTCAATTGCATTCTTGAACATCATAAGTACCTTGACAAGGGCATTCACCTTTTCATCATTCAAGTACGTAGTAACTATGACTGGTAGGGTATTGTTAGCACCCAAAAATGCATATCTCAGATGTGACGAAAGATCCTTTAACTCCAGCACAAGTGGATCCCCTATGGATAACTTGTTATGTGGTGACTCTAGATTTTGTATATCTTACTCCAACATAGTTTGGCGCCTTGGGGCGTAAGATACCCCCAAAACATTCACTGTATCCTCATAGCCTAGGATGCCATCACTATCGAAGTTCATCAATACAGCTTCAAATATGTCGACGCTCAATCTCACCTCAAGTGGTATTTCTTGTTTAGCATCATCAACATTCTTAAAAGCCAAGATCACCCTCAAATCGTCCACTTTATTTGCATGTTGGCAGACATTGAAGATAACCTCGTCTTTTCCAAGCTTGAACTTGAGTTGGCCCCTTCACATGTCCACCAAGGTACGTCCAGTGGCTAAGAAGGGCCTCCCAAAGATGACAGGGACTTCAAAGTCAACCTCGCAGTCAAGGACACAAACTTTACAAGGAAAATGAATTTATTCACCTTGACAAGCACATCATAGATTAACCTAATTTGCTATCAAAATACAATAGATCTGATCCTTAAAACATAGGATTTTGAGTGTTCTCAATGCGATGTAAGTGGGTTTTATGTGTTTTTGTGTTAGGTTTGTAGGATTTTAGGGTTGGCATTGATTTTTTGAAGAATATGCAGAAGTTTCTAAGTTTTGAGGATTCACAATACCCTTTACGGGCCGTAGAGCATTCTACGGGTAGTGAAAGAGGTTTCATGTACAATTCCAATGAGTGGTAGACTTTTGAAGTTTGTTCTATGACCATGCAGATGGTTTATGAAACATTTAATGGATTGTAGATAAAGTCTCGTGCCTTGAGGATCAGAGAAGGAGGACCTTCAAAAATTTCATCAGATGAAATCCCCTATGGGCTATAGAACCTTTTATAAGCCGTAGAGGAGTGTCGTAGAAGACAAGTCCAGAGTTACATCAAAAAAGCAAGAAAGAACAAATGCAGGTCGTAGAACACTATACAGCCAGTAAAGCAACTTGTGAGGCGTGCCGACCGAATTATCCTATTTTGTTTAGGATTCGTATTTTCAACATTATAAATAGGTTTTTAGGTTATTTTTCTTAGATTTTTGATGAAAGTTCAAATAGCTTAGGGGAAAATAGTGAGATAGAGTAGAGAAAAATATCGGAGAGTTTGGAGAAACACTTGTACCCTTTGATTTGATACTCTAATTACAATCTTGTGATTCTCATTGAAGATTGGATTTAGTTGTGCTTAATTCAATTGTATAAGTGCGTTATTATGTTCTTCAAATTCATAAGCTTTGTATCTACACAAATCATGAGTAGCTAAATTCATAACAAGGGTTGTGGGAACAATAAAAAACTAAGGTAAAACATGATAATTCATAATTCTTGAAAAGTGTGCATGCATGTATTAATTAATTCTCTTCATTTTGCATGTTTTCAAGATGTGGACAACATTAGAACTTGCCTAGTGTTACTGACTGGACCAAGGTACTAATGAATAGGAAAAAGATTAATTATCAGAATTTGATTGATGTATTGTTGTCTAATCAACCGAACTAAGTCAAGGGGATGTCGTACTTGGACAATAGGTAAGGTTCGTAATATCACACTGCGGAGATAGACCAAGTCACATGATGAAATTCTCCTTTCGCCTGGGCCAAAGGGTTTGGTGAACTTCACTTACTGTCATGCATGCTACACACTAGAAATGAATTAGGTTATCTAGTGATACTAAGTTAGGGAATCATGGTGAACACGATAGCCTAGTTTCTTTCTATATTGGTTAAACACTTTTTTAATTTAGCATTACTTTTTACTTGTTATTACGACCCCCCCCCCCCTTTCCAGGGAGATAAGTTGGTTCATAACTCAAATCACGTGATTGAATTATTATAAGTCTATATCATTCCCTAGGGTTCGACCCTAACCATGATTACGTTCTATTTCTTGAAAACGATCATTTTATCCTAAAAAAGGAGGTGTAGCTTCGGCAATATCAAGATTTTAGTACCGTTGCTGGGGAATACAACTGAACTTATTTAATTCATGTTATTTGGGTACTAATCCTTAAATCCCTCATTTTACATTTTTAAATTTTATTTTTGTTTCTTTAAAGTGTTTAAGTGTAGTGTATGCCCAGCACATGAAGTTGAGGCAGACCGTTGACTCTATTTGACACCGATATCCAGAAAACACTAAGAAGAATTGCCCAAGATAACGCCAACAACATTGTTAACGTAGGTTTGTTAACGTAGGTCTGAATTGGAAAAAGAATAAGAATGCCAATAATGAAAACCTACCTCCTCTTTAAGATATTGCTCAATATCCACAAGACTTTAATCTCAAAGCTTATCATCAGTAGAAAAAATAACGATTGATACCGATTCCTATGGAGGTAATTGGAGCCATTATGTTGCAACCATTACAGGATGATACAAAGTTTGTGGTTTCAAGTGGGTTGCTTCAGATGTGGAAGAACTATGGGTTGTTTATGGGCTTACTATCAGAGCATCCACATAGCCATCTACACAACATTGCTTTTGTATGTAAGAGTGTAATGAGAACACAATATTTGTCTATGGATGTTATGGGACTTTGTGCCTTTCCAATCACTTATAGGCCATGCAGCACTATGGATATTTGAGCTCTCACAGTCTTTAATAACCTTTTGGGCTAAGTTTACGAGGGCCTTTTAGGAGAGATTCTTCCGGAGATCGAATAAGCTCATGTTGAAGATCAAATAAACAATTTTGAGCAACTTCCTTGTTACTCAATCAGTTCTACATGGGAGCGGTTTACCAAGTGCTATAGGAGTGCCCCAAACCATAAGATCATCGATGATTCCATGGTTGAGATCTTCTACCATGCCCTTGAATGAAAATAGTTTAGCCTGTGCTGATACCATTACGGGGGCATGTTCTCAGATCATCTATTTGCAAGGATTGCTGAAAGAATGGAGAGAGTGGTCAAGAAAATCGTGCGTGGGGGGAAAAGAGACGGAGCATATACAAAATGTTTTGTGCTATCAGTATTTCTTTGGAGTAAGCAAAAATAAATAAAGAGACTACATAAGAGCTTGCCCGAATCAAAACAACTATGGATGTGATGATGAAGCAAAATTAATAATGGGTCAATGTAGTTGTTCATTAGCCTCCGTGCGCACCCATGTAAGATAAACCCTACTATGAGGAGGACACTTGTTTTATTTTTTATGAGATGTGGGGGTTTACGAACCAATGCCCAAGGGTCCAATTAGGACAATTGGCACTAATGTTAAGTAACCAAGTTCTTAACATCAATAAATATGGAGCTTCCAAAGACAACCACGGAGGGTACTATGACAGAAATCGGGGCCGAGACAAAGATGCATATTGGGGAAGTAGAGATGGTTACAGAAATAGTCCTTATGTGCTACCACACAACTATGACACGGTTGCAAGAAGCTCAAGATTTGGGGAGATGTTGGATCGTCTGTTGAAGAAAGCTAAGACATGGGATGGGACTCATTCTGTCACTTTCAAATAGCTTGAGCAATATTTTTTTCAAGTGTCGACTCCACTTCATCACAATTAGAGGGGTACACTGCCTAGCAACATAGTTTAGAATCCTAAGAATGAAGGGCAGTGCATGACAGTTACTACTCGTGGTGGCAAGAGAACTATTGATCTTCTTATGCTAGTTGTTGAGGATGATGTTCAAAAAGGGACAATAGCGATCAAGGATGTGAATACTGGAGATGATTTTGGAAAGGATGGGGTGAGCGAAGCTACATATGCACCATAAAAGATGAAGCCTAATCTTAGGCCTCCTCATCCCTACCCTCAAAGAATTAAAAAGACGGAGAAGGAAGGCAGGTTCAAGCAATTTCTCTCCATGCTGAAACAACACTCCATCAACATCCCTCTCATTAAGGCGTTGGGGAAGATACAAGGGCAAGCAAAGCACGTGATAGACCTGGTTACGATGAAGCACACTGTGATGCAGGAGCTCTATCAAGAGCTTTAACATTGTAGTGCAATTGCTACAAGGTCCTTGCTTCAAAGGCAAGAAGATCACGATGCTTTTACCATGCCCTACACTATTGGAGACGTAGAGTTTGCATTATGTGATCTACCTGCCAACATTAATCTAATGCCCCTTGCAGTCTTTAAAAATGTAGGATCGGGAGGCCCTACTGTAATGAGCGTGCAGTTGTTTATGGCTGATTACATGATGAAGAAGCCTGTAGGGATACTTTATGATGTGCTTGTAAAAGTTGAAAAATTCATATTCCCCGCAGAATTTGTTATCCTAGATAGAAAAGTCGACTTTGATGTCCCAATCATCCCAGGAAGACCATTCCTACCTACTGGCCGAGCACTAGTTGATATGGAAGTCGGTCAACTTAGATTTAGATTGAATGATGAAGAAGTTTTCTTCAATAACTATTATTCTATGAAGAGGCTAGGTGATTTGAAAATTGAGGTTTGGGCACTTGGTGAAGTCTGAGGAACCAAGTTGTCCAAGCCATGCCGCGGCGATAAATCAAGCACTACTTGGGAGGCAACCTAAGGTTTCTGATGTAATAGTTGTAGATGTAGCTTTTTTTTAGTTTTGTACTTATAGGTAGTTCATTTCCTTGTATTTTCTATTGTAATTTTGGACTTTAGGAAGGTTGCATATAGGGTAATTATGTGTTCTGTGAAGAAGGTGAAGGTACTGGACAAAGTCAGCAATTCATGGCAAAAAAAAGGACTAAGGAAGTGCCTCTACGACTTGTTCTATGAGACATCAAGCACTCTATGACCCGTAAAACATCTCGTAGACAATTCCAATGAGTAAAACATCTTGCACTCCTGTCCACAAGCACATTTTATAATCCGTAAATAAAACTAGAGGTTATGAATGGAGCTCATGGACCCAAGGTAAGTTTTTTGAATTTTTGACCGAGTGATGGGGTCTCTATGATCAACTCTAAGAGTCATACTACTCATATATTAGTCCATGAAACCCCATCCTTAATAATAGGGTTTTGATGTTCTACACAACCACAATTCACGGACCATAAAACAATCTACAACCCTTAATGGTGTCTCACAAAGTCCAGGCCCATCAATTTTTGACTTACCTGGTCAAAATATAAATATTGGGGTCAAAATGTTTTTACCTTATTTGATCCCTAATTTACGAAACATTCCCAGTCAAACCCCAGTCCTATACTCTCCGATCACTAATGGCAATACCACCACCACTTTTTGGCAAGATCTGCTGACAGCCCAAGATTTCTAGTGCCTCATCTCCTCCTTCAACTTCTACAATGTAATCACTCAATTTTGTAAGTTTTTTGTCCTTCCAATATAATTAATTTACCAATTATCGTAAGGTTAGATTGAAAAAAATTTCGGGTTTGCTTATATTTGAGATAAACCCATGTATGCATATTGTCATGTTTTGATAATTCAATTATGGTTGCCCATGTTTGAATATGTATTTAGGATCGGAAGTTCGTGTAATTGCCTTGTTGGATGTTTTGTATGATATGTTTACCCTTTGTAATCACTCACCGTTTGAATTAATTTAATTTTATGTCTTATATATTGATTGTGAATGCATTGGTTGACATTTGTATTGTTAATTCGTTCGAAACAGGTACGTAAGGGTTGGGAAAACATGCTTAATATTTTTTAATGGGGTATATGTGCATATTATCATGCTAGGGTATTGGTTATTGTGTTTAAAATCATGTTAGTATGTGCATATTGTTTCGATGCTGTTAAAATAGGATTAAAAAGTCGTATAGGGTCCATGCTGATGGACATAGAAACTTAAGAGACTGAGTTTTATGGTTTACAAATGGCATTTCTAACCTGTGATATATTTCACGAGTCATAATTGCCCTACATATAAGATCAAGAAAACCCAAAGTTTTTGAGTAACCATGAGACGCGACCTTTACAAGTCATAGAACAAAAGTTTTTGAGTAACCATGAGACGCGACCTTTACAAGTCATAGAACACTTTATAGCTCATAGAAAGGTCTCATAGATCCCTACATGAAATTAATTAAGACACTGGAATCATGTACGGCTCATTATATGACTCATAGACTCTTTTATGAGTCGTACCTGGTCTGGTAGGTGCCTTTCCAGTAGAAAGGAATTGTGAACATTGTTTTACTAGAGCCTTTACGACTTTTAGTTCCCACGACAGCTCGTAAAGGTCATAGGCCCTTATGCAAATAAGTCGGAGTTGTTTTTGCATTTAATTTCCTAATCTAATGGGGCCAACTAAGGTGCGTCAATGTCTATGTCTCAGATACTATGGCCCAAAAATAAAGGCTCGAGGAAATCAAGGCCATGCAAACGAAGCTCAGAGGTGAGCGGGAGGTAGGGTGGGTTACTCCCATGTTAGATGCGCGAGAGCGCGATAAGAGTGGCTCCATTCAGAAGATTCCTTCTAGAGAGTAGTCCAACGCAGAGTCTGGCTTCATTAATGAGTTGGGGACCTCTGCTACATCAAGGGCATCACTATCTTAACCAGACGCTCTTACCAATCCGTAGTTTGTCACAAGTATGCGAGACATCTACACTAAAGCCATTTATGAGGAGGGCTCCAGTGGCTGATAAATTCTTTTGGGCAGTACTCCCCGACCATAGTGATGGAGTTCTACGTGTCATACTCAGCCACCATACATAGCACTCTTCCCAAGGGGAAATATCCCCTCAGTTAGCCCAGACTAACACATACCAGAGTGAGGGTCTAGTAGGTGGATATCTCTGAGACCACCACTTGTCGCATCTTATTTAGGCCAGAGTTCCCTGTCCCTAGATCAACAATTTAGTTCGACAACAGAGTGGGGCAGACGAGGGACTTGATTTTGATGAGAGATGCATACCGTAGAGCCGACTTGATGAGATGCGTTTCCAATTTGATTGTTAAGTAGGGTCTAGAGCCTGCATGGGTAACCACTCACTCGGAGCTTACTGTTAAGGTTTCTCCTAGTTTCCCAGCCAAATGTTTGTGGGTGGTTATCAGCTCCCGTATCCAGCCAACACTTGTTGATAATACTTTGACGCCTAAGCATGCAGTTATAGTTTCCAGCTTCCTGGCTAGTTGTAAGATAGATTAAGCTCGCCTCAACGCTGAGCAGACCCAAAAGGCGGCCTTGAAGATTTCTATCTTTATCCCCTTTCAATGCTTGATGTACAAACTCTATCTAGAGTCGGGGCAGGAGAGTCTACACCAACTAGACTCACTAATAGAGGTCTAGCTTATCTTGGATGCCTGCTTGATCAAGGTTGAGGAGAACTCAATAGAATTCTAGCAAGCACCACTCCAGCCTGCTCCCATGCTAGATATGTTCACCCTAGTGCCACCGCCTAAGATACGACCTACCACCACTACTGCTACCGCCACAAATGAGAGGCCTCGACAGACCGAGGCATATGAGAAGAGGGGCCAACTACTACTACTCCTGCACCACATGCCTCTTCATCATAGAAAACACCCGTGGGCATAGTCTACGTATTATCTATTAAGGCCATGGCAAAGTGATTATCACATGTTGAATCCCAGTTGACTATGCTAGTTCAACAAATTAGGGCTTGGGTCCGCCAGTCCATCATCGAGTTCGAGGGTCGCATGAAGGCATTCACGGTCGTCGCTATTCAGAATCGTCCTTTTGTCGTTGATGTCGGCATTAATACTTTCGAGAAGAGGTTCTAGCAAAGGTTGGGTCCAGCCTGGCCAAGCTCAAAGATTCGATGGCCCTACAGATGGGGATCCAGCAACTCCGGGCTGATTTGATAATATCATTGGCAGCATCAGTGACACTACCATAGACTACACTCCTAGAGCCGGTGGTTGATCTATTAGCTCCTGATAAGCACCCAGACCCTTCCCATGGGAAGAGGCCCTACCAAGATTATTATCTAGATATCGTACGATTACGTATGTGGTTGACAGAGCAAGAGGAGCTCAAGCTTATCTTAATGCAGTCAAGACAGGAGGAGGAGAGACGACAACCTCGAGAGCTCGAGAGGGTAACGGGTGCTGGCCCCTCTAGACATGGTACTAATATTGAGGAGGCCACCACGCAGATTAAGGATTGTCGTACTCAACCACATAATGGCGCTTATGTGCCCATGTATATTTTTTTCCTAGGTACTTTAATTTTTTTAATTGTGTGCATTGGTGATAATACACCTCATTTTTTATGGGATGTGGGTAGTCATGGGCCTCAATGAAGTTCGAGTAGCTTGGATCCATAACTACCCCAATTTTTGAATCTTGTGTTCTTTTTTAACATTGATATTTATTTTTGTTGAACCGACATATTTAGGATGTGCAGGTAGTATTTGTAGCATATATTACTAATATGCATTGCGTATGCATTATTTTGTGATTTTTCTTGAAAAATTATGTCCACCCATTTTGATTAGTTAGTCTAGATAGAGCTATGCATATTTAACTATGTTGACAGTGCTTGTTCTGATAATTGATGATAAATTTAGGAAAAAAGCATGATTTGAGAGTTTTTTTGCTAATGTAATCAGTGCCATGTGGGTGTGAGCATAATTTGCTAAATTCATGTGTTGTATTTCAATTGAGAACTTTCCATGTTACTCGAATTTAGATTATACGTTAATTGGATTTGGAGAGGCTCTTAGGCCATTGTTCTTAAAAGCCCACCTAGCCTAAATAATCAACCAAATTCGCAAAATATCCGTTGATCCTAATGTTTGAGCCTGACATGTACCTATTCTTCGTAGAACCTAAGGGACATAGCCTTATTAGTTGTAAAATCCTTAAATTGGCCTTGGTCCTTCCTTGAACATTGTGCACCTTGACTGAGGCAAAAAGCCTAGGTTATGGGTGGCTAACAATAGTGGCCCTGGTTCAGAGGATGGATAATGTACACCTCAACTTAGGCTAAAAGCCTAAGTTAAGGGTAGCTAGTTCAAGGGTAAAACAATAAATGAGGGGGCGAAAGTTAGTGATACAGTGAAAAAGAGAAAAATCATGTACTAGGTGCAAGAAAAATAAGTGAAGACTTAGTTATGATGTAACAATATAAATGAAGTGTAAAAGAAAGGCAGAAAGCTTAAAACATTTTAACAAAGCACCTAGAAAAGCTTGAAATAGGAGAAAATGGAATGAATGTAATGGTGTTGGTAGAGAACATGTTCCGCAAAACTGGAGTGTTATGGAGGGTCTTTAGTCACTTTGTTCTCAAACTGTCATACCAAAGCCCCCTGAGCCTATGTTACAAGCCCATAAAGTCCTAAAGTGAACCTAGTCTAAGAAGTTGAAGGTCTTAGTCATGAGTATAAGTGAAAGCCTATGGAATTTGGCACGATACATGAATATCCTTTTTGAGAAAGAGTGATTTTTCATACTCCTAAGATTATACATGGAAACATTTTCATGAGTGAGATATGGGAGTTCTTTGTGTGAGGGAACTTGTATTGCATTGTTAGCATTAGACTTATTTAGTGATTGTGGCTTATTGATAGGACCTCATTTGTCATTGTTGTATTGTCGCATGCATTAGTCTATATTGGTTTGTTTGATAGCTATCTGATTGTATTTTAAGAAGTAGGTGTAGGTAACTGTTCTTACATTTGATGTATTGCATGCCATTAGGTTGAGGTCTATATGTTATTGTACTGTTTTATAGATTGAGTTTGTCGCTTGAGGAAAGTCATAATTTGAAGTTGAGGGTGTTAATTTGTTGTACAAATACATCACTTTTGATCTTTAAAACATGTTATTTTGTGTGTTCTCAATGTGATGTTAATGGGTATTATGTGTTTTTGTGTTTGGTTTGCATGATTTCAGGGTTGGCATTGAGTTTTTGAAGAATATGTAGAAGTTGCTGAGTTTTGATGCTTCTCGAGACCCTTTATGGGCCGTCAAACATTCGATGGGCATTGAAGAAGGATTCATTTACAATTCATGTGAGGGATTAAGTTTTTTCTACGAACATGCAGATGGGTTGTGAAACATTTTACGAGTCGTAGATCAAGTCTCGTGCCTTAAGGATCAGAGAAGTAGGACTTCCTGAAGTTTCATTAGACAAAACCCCCTATGGGCCGTAGAACCTTTTACGGGCCGTAGAGGGATGTCGTGGATGTCACGTCAAAATTTGCAGCAACAAAGTATGAAAGCCTGAATACAAGTCGTAAAACACTATACTACCCGTAAACCAGCTTATTAGGCGTGCTGACCCAATTATCCTATTTTATTTACGACTTCTATTTTATATAATTATAAATATGTTTTTAGGTTATATTTCATAGAGCTTTGCAGAGAGTTCAAATAGTTGAAAGAAATATAGTGAATAGAGTAGGGAAAAACATCAAAGAGTATTGGGAATCACTTGTACACTTTGATTTGATATTCAGATTACAATCTTGTGATCTCATTAAGTCTAGGATTTACTAGTGCTTAAATTCAATTGTGTAAGTGCTTTACTATGCTATTCAAGTTAATGTCTTGCATTTACACAAATCATGAGTAGCTAAATTCACAAGTAAGGTTATGGGAACCATGAATAATTAACAATCTAAAACCAGATAATTTAGAATTCTTAAAAGTGTGCATGCATTTATTAATTAATTCTCCTCGTTTCACATGTTTTCTAGTAGTTGCAGACATTAGAACCCGCCTAGTGTTACTGACTATACCAAGGTAGTAATGAATAGGAAGAAAAATTAATTATAAGGATTGGATTGATGTGTTCTCGTTTAATCGGCCGAACTAGGCCAAAGGGAGGTTGTACTGGGATAATAGGTAACCGTTAGTTATGTCACACTGCAGAGTTGGGCCAATTCATATAGTAAAATTGACCTCTCTCCTTGGACAAAGGGTTTGGTGAACTTAACTTAGCATCCTGCATGCTACACACTAAAAAAGAATTAGGTTATCTGCTAATACTAAGTTAGTGAATTATGGCGAACACAATACCCTAGTTTCTCTCCATATTGGTTAAACACTTATTTTAGTTTAACATTAATTTTTACATGTTATTGCTAACCTATCCACTTTCGGGGAGATAAGTTTGTTAATAACTCAAATTGCGAAGTTGAATTCTTCAAAGTCTACATTATTCCCTTCGTTTGACCAAAACCTTGGTTAGTTTCTATTTCTTGACAATGACCTCTTTAGCCTAACAATGGAGGTGTAGCTTGGGCGACATCATATCAACGCAGGATTCTATACAGTGCAGCCAACCATCAGCAACTGCATGCTCATTGGAGTAGGGGCTCCCAGTCCTAGCTTCTTGAAGATCGCAAAGGGCATTACATTTATGCTGGAACCGAGATCACAATGGCCTTGCGAACTCCACATATCCAACAGTGGAGGGTATGGTAAAAGCGCTGGGATCTTCTCTCTTTTGCACCAAGGACCTCATGGAAATTGAACTGCAATGTGGATGCTCTTAGGATAGCTCCTGACTCACAGTGCACTTCTTCGTAACTAGGTCTTTCATAAACATTGCATACCCTGGCATCTTCTCTAATGCCTCAATGAGAAGGATGTTGGTGGAGAGTTATATCAGCATGGAGAGAAAGTGCTTGAACTTTCCCTCCTCCTCTTTTTTTTTACTCCTTTAGGGAAAGGAGGAGAAGGCCTATGAATGGGTTTGAACATCTGTGATGCCTCTATAAAATCAATCACCCCATCCTTGAAACGATCAGTACTGGTATCTGCATGCATGACCTGAACTGTCTCCTCTCGAACATCATCATCATCTACTGGCATGGGAGGACCACCATACGCTGCCCTTTTATTCTTGGGGTTCTGAACTTTGTTGCTACTCAATGTATCTCTCCGGCGTTGGTTGAGTTAAGTTAACACTTGACAAAACTGTTGCTCAAGCTTTTTGACATCAATCGAATGAGACTCGATTTTCTTGTCTATGCTGGAGATGTCGGATTTTATCCCATTAAAAGTCTCATCCTTCGTCTCAGCTTTCTCCAACTGGTGGTCAAATATCACCTAAAATCTTGAATTACTAGCACCTGTATCACGGTTGTGTGGTGGCACATAATGACCATTTCTGTAGCCACCTCTGGGGCCCTAATCTGCATATCTTTCTTGGCCCCAGTTCCTACCATAGTAACGTCCACGGTTGTCTTTGAAAGCACCATCACGAGTATAGTTTTGACCTTAGTTTTCTTGTCCTTGGCACTAATAGTTCTCGTTGGACCCTTGGGTGTTGGTCCAAAAAACCCCCATCTGATCAACAAAGAAGCACCTGTCCTCCTCATAGTAGGGATCATCATACATGGGTGCTCGCGGAGGCTGATGAGCGACTGCATTGACTAATTCCAGATTAAGCTTTATTGTCACCTCCATCACTCTATTGATTTGTGTAAGCTTGTGCATAATCTCCTCATTTATTTTATCTTGCTCTGAGCCAATACTGACAGTGCACAGAATTTTGGTAGATGCGCCATCTCTTTTACCCCTTGCACGATTTGTCTTGACAACCTGTTCTATCCTCTCAGCAATCTTTGTAAATGGTTTAACTAAGAACATACCCCCCATAATGGTAGCAGTACAGGCTTGACTATTCTTGTCCAGTGCACATTAGAAGATCTCCACCAAGGCATTATAAACAATTTTGTGGTCAAGAATACTTATGAATTTTGTGAACCACTCCCATGTAGTACTGATCGAGTCACAAGGAAGTTGCTCAAAGTTGTTGGTTTAACCTTTCAACTTGAGCTTCTTTGATCTCGGGAAGTACCTCTCCATGAATGCCTTCTATAACTCAACCCAACTGGTGATCAGATAATATGGGAGCTCAAATAGTCATAGCGCTATGTTGCCTATCAGGTATAATAGGAAAACATGAAGTCCCACAACATCCATAGACAATGTTTTGTTCCCATTACACTCTTGTAGACAAATGCAATGTTATGTAGGCCCGCCAACAACCCACACCTCTGCAGCATCTGAAGAAATCCACTCGAAAATACAAGCATTACATCAACTAGTAGTAGTAATAACACAGTAGCTCCAATGACATCCAAACCACAAGGTACAACTGATATTGGTTCCACAGATAAGCTTCGACATTGAAGTCTTGTGGCTGTGGAGCAATGTCCTGAAGAGAAAGTGGGTTTTCATTACTTGCATTCTCATCCTCATTGTAGTGCAGAACTGCATTTGCCACGTTGTTTGCATTATCTTGGGCAATGTTTCTAAGTCTTCTTTGGATCTCTTGGTCAAACAGAGTCAAGGGTATGCCTCGACTTCACTTTTTAGGCATACAATGCACCTATACCTTAAAAGTAACCAAAAAAACCAAAAATGTAAAATAAGGGAAATAAGAATTAATCCCCAAATTACTTGAATTAAATAAGTGTAGTCGTATTCCTCGGTAATAGTGCAAAAATCATGATATTCCCCAATTTGCACCTCATTTTTTAAGGCTAAAGTGGTTGTTGTCGAGACATATAACCTAACCAAGGTGAGGGTCGAACCCATGGGGAATATGGTAGACTTAGAAGAATTCAATTACAATTAGGGTTTATTAACCAACTTATCTCCCCAAGGGGGGGGGGTTATAATAGCTATGAAAAGTAATTCTAAGCAGAGACATGTGTCAAACCAGTATGAAGAGTAACTACGGTATTGTGTTCCCCATGACTCCCTAACTCAGTATTAGTAGACAATCGAATTCTTTTCCAATGTGTATTATGCATAACGGTAAATTAAGTTCACCCAAACCCTTTGGCCCAGGCGAAAGGCAAATTTTACTACGTGATTTGGTTCATCCCCGGAATGTGACATTACTAACCCTTATCTATTGTCCATTTACAACCTCCCCTTGGCCCAGTTCGGTTGATTAGATGATAGAAATCAATTGAATCATGTTAATTAATCTTTTTTCCTATTCATAACTACCTTGGTCCAGTTAATAACACTAGGAGGGTTCTAAACTTGGCAACCATTAGAAAGCATTCAGTACTAATAGAATTAACCAATATATGTATTCAAAGTTTTCAAGATGTATGAACTATCCAGTTTTACTTTGTTAGTTCTTCATGGTTCCCACAACCCTAGTAGTGGATTTTGCTAACTGATGATCAGTATAAATTAAAGAATTCTAAATTCGAATAACATAATTGAGCACTCACACAAGAGAATTAAGCACAAGAAATCCAAACTCTTCAATGAGAATCACAACATTACAATTGAAAGATGAAATAAAGTTTTAGAAGGGTTTCTTAAGCTGTATCATGTTCCTCTATGTATATCTATTGTTCCTTATGAAAAATAACCTAAAAAGACAATTTATAGTGTTTAAAATACAAACCAAAATGAAATAGGATAACTGGGTCAGCAGTCTCTACAAGGTAATCTACGGGCCATATGAAAGTTTATGGCTCCTGATCAGGCTTTCGTGGAATGTTGCTTATATTCTGGGCTTCCTTCTACGACACCCCCTACGATTGGTATATGATTCTATGTTCTATAGCGGGTTTCGTCTAATGAACTTTTAGCAAGTACGAACCTTCTGATCCTATGGGTACGATACAAAGTCTATGGCTCGTAAAGTCTTCTACGGCTTGCCTGCATGTTCGTTGACTCAAATTTAGAAATCCAACCTTCATTAGAATTCTACCTAAAACCCCCCTTTACAATTCGTAGAATACTCTATGGTTTGTAAAAGATGTCATAAAACATCATTTTCATCAACTTTTGCACACTTAGCCCAAAAATAGTGCCAACCTTGAAATCCTGCAAAACAAATATAAAAACACATTAAACCTACTATCATGTCATTGAGAACACACAAAATTCCATATTTTAAGCATTAAAAGTGTTGTATTATAACAGCACATCAGATTACATATGGATAGTAGTGGCTCATCCCTCCTTAAACTTTACACATCCTTTTCATGCTCAAGGGCCCTTTTGCTCCACTTCTTTTCTACTCTTCTTGAAATCTCCTTTTTATCTTTCATCCTAAGTGTCTCCCCTTTTTGCACTATCTTTCACAATTTTGGAGGGTAGTCATTTTTTTCCTAGCAATCATTTTTCCGATTCATCTTTTTCAATATTTTCATTGCTTTAATTCATTTCTAAGAGTCCTTACTTTTCTATTGTTTTTCTTTTGTCTTCCCTAATTATTTCATGAAAGACAACCCTGTCATTCTACTAACACAACTTTGGCTTTTAAACATCACTTTGCTCATTTCAAGCTCAAGTAGGGATTTCTAAAGAACAAGAAAGAATTTCTTGCACAAATATGAGTCAAGGACACATGGTTGCAAATGAAAGGATCAAGGTTAAAAGGGATTCACTAGGGACTCAATTCATTGTCAAGGGATGTTGATACGGTCAAAGTTGATTCAATGGACCCAAAGAAGGCGTAAGGTCCTTTCCTAATGAAAATTGACCGAGTTACTCTTCAAAATAACCAACGCAAGTTTTAGATGTTGCAAAATTTTCCTTTCAACAAAATACCTAATCCCACATAGGTAAAATGAATTCTTATTTAAACAGAAGCAACACACTCACAACTTTTGATCATCACATATCTAAGCTTAGTCCCTTAGATAGTCAGCTCAAGATATATCAAATCCATGCATAGACTGATTTATAAAGAAAGGGACTAATTAGTGAGTGAATATATGGTCCTCATCCATGGAACCATCCAAATCAAAGATATAAATTATCGATACTCGAATTGCTAAAGATTAGAGACACGATATTAATTTTAGAAAGACTTTTCATCGATGCATGGGGTTTGCCCAAATTCAAGGACATCATGTGTAGTCATTCATCCATTAAACTCAAAAAGAAGAAAAGAAAAAATAGCAAAACAAATACTACTCTATTACAACCAAACATTAAATTTATTTACAACCCAAATATTTAAAATTGTCTCAACATTCATCAACGAAATCAAGATAAACACCATTGTCTCATTAAATCATAACAAAAACATAAAGTAATTATCATCATCAACAAACATAGGGACCTGCACATGCTTACCCCTTCTAAAAAAAATGTCCTCAATGTGCAAGGGGCAGTAGAAATCGAGCATAAAAGGAAAAAATGAGTAATAGAATCTCCCCAGTTTGAATTTATCCTACTGTGATGGTGTTGTAGCTAGAGAGGTTGTCATGGGGGCATCAATTCCCTCATGTATTGGTGCCCTCTAAAGATCAATCAATGGCCTCATGGGCTCGGGCTCACATATACCAGATATGCCTTTCATGGATGTGTCTAGAAGGGGTACTTCTTTCATAGTGTCCATGATTTGGCTTTCCATCCACGCTAACTCAACATGGTCCTCTTGGTTAGGCTATGTTTCCATTGTTTCTTCATTGGTTATTGAGGAGTTTGCTTCCTTGGTTTCTTCACTGCCTTCACCCAGAACATCCAAATTTAATGCATCATCAAAAACCACAGTCATATCTACTTTAAGTGGATCTTCTATCTCAACCAAAACGTTCTTAAATTAGTGGATCAAAGGGTTGCTACCTCCTTATTCAATGAATCAATGTCAGCTCTTCAAGTCGACAAGTCATTACTTCCCCCCAGATGCCTTTTATATAACTGTATTATCCTTCAATTTGGCCAACTCCTTCTAATGGTCTTCAGTCATAGCCTCAAGCCAATCCATCCTTATCTTGTGTGACTCTATCAACTCCTACTGCGTGGCCTCAGCCTCAATATACAACTCCAAAGCTTCAGATATGGCTTCCTCAACTAGCTTAGTCACAAATTACTCAACGCTCATAGGAAGAAAATCAGCTACCTTAGCAAGTTCAACAAAGCCATAAATAGCAGCCTTAGTAAGCGATGGTTGGTCATTTGGCATGTGTATCCCCAGTGGGAATAGGGGCAGGAGAAGAAAAGAATGAATGTGAGAAAAAAGTGATACCTGCATCAATACAAAACTCTTTAGTGCCGGACATGAGGGCCTCAACATCAACCATCGACATTTCATCAACCAGCTTCTTCCTTTCCTTGCATTTCTTGTACCTCAAAAATTAAAACTCAATCCTCCAGTTGTCAATAGAGGCTGATGGAGTTACCTCTATATCGGTCTTCTTATTTCTAGGCAGTGGTTTGCTTACGCAGGGCTGTGATGAGGCTCAGGAATTGTAACAAGGTATGCTCTTGTTTTTCCCCAGTGAGGATTTTCATAGCAATGATTGACCCAAAATTAAACTCTTTTCTATCCATAATGAAACCAACTAGTGCAACTTTGGCATGTCGATGTATTCACTCATTCTGAAAAGGCATCATATTGCTGCTATTGAATCTGATCCAAAATCATCTTGGTATGTTCACTTCATTCTTTTAATGATTTTTTCCACCTCTAACCACGAGGGAGATGGAATTCCAATCAATGATGCTAACCATTCTTTTATATCCTTAAAGGTCATGAGCGGCATTAGAACATTCAGGTGGCTTCGGCTCAAGAATTCGTATCCTAGAACATTATTGATTTCAGCTTCACCATATGGGACATGCACACCCCTAACTTCTACAACATAAAGAGGTCTAAGAGTTGTCTTTACCCGCTCTTGCCTTTAGGAATGGCCTTGACATAGGCTTTGTAGAACTCCCGGACAAGATGGGCACATACGAATCCCTATGTTTGGTAGACATCTTAAAGTTGTGGAATTGAAGAACTTGACGAACCTTTTGGTTACCGATCAATAACTCCATCAATTGAGAGTTGTTTTTGATCTAAAATTTTCTTGTGCCCTTCAGCTCTACGCCTGTCTAGATGACCTGGAGCTATTATGTCCTGACTTCTCTATAATGATTTTTATAGGGAGT
The DNA here is from genome assembly GCA_029948455.1 of Solanum rostratum. Lineage (NCBI taxonomy): Eukaryota > Viridiplantae > Streptophyta > Magnoliopsida > Solanales > Solanaceae > Solanum > Solanum rostratum. The sequence goes on from CM057047.1 coordinate 27,299,816, forward strand.
CAAGTATGACCTATGTCCCAGATTCACTTTGATGGTTCTTAGGATTAGATTCTGCTGGCGAATGTGAAGGTCTAATAGATTTACCCAAAACATGCTTCCACTCGGTCATCTTCAAAAGCATGCTCAAAACATTGTGTAAGTGTCCATCACAAGGAAAATAGGTTAAACATTTATGCACAATGGAATCATTTTGGGTGGATAGGTCTATTTGACCGCAAATCATGTTTGACGATTCACAGAAATGGTTCGGCGGTCAAACAGGTTATCACCTTTTTGCACAGTTTATAGAGCTCTTATCACTACTACTTTTGGTGATGATGGTGCATCTTAGGTGCAACGTCGAATACATTCTATGATAGAAGCTACTATAACTAAAGGTTATAGCTAAAAAACATTCAACTATAGGACAAGCCGGTGTTTGTGACCCTTTAGCGCATCATCGAGTCCAATTTAGCCGTAAAAATGACCTTCGGTGAAGACGACATGCAAGGTCAACTTACATGCATTCAAAATTTGATAGCATTTCATGAGAACAATGGGGATAATCACCCAGTAACCTGCATTCGATAACCAACACATACTCATTCATTCAATCCTATACTTATACGACTATCATGGCTATAAACTCATTCAAGTGATCACTTACCCTTAAGAGTGACGTCATTCAATATATTATTGGATAATTTCACTTCACTCAAAAGGTTTTGGGGTTACTCCGATTTAACCTGTATACAACAAGACCAATCAATACAACAAGCATGCATATTTATTCAAGCAATCTCATGATCATGATACTATCCCAAGTTAAAGAATTCAATAAGGTATCAAAGGCAAAATTTTGACAATACCAACATACATTCAATATTTGGGCTAAAAATCAATCACATTCAACCCTAGCCCACAACATATTCATCAGTTATTTCAGCCTATTCCAAATGAATCAAAAACCAAAATAATTCACAAACACATATAAAACAGGGTTTTAGAAGCATCACAATGTACCACACACATGATTTCTATCAATTTTTAGCCACAAAACATGATTATCAACTCGCCAAAAACCCTGATCAAGTTCTCTATCTCAAGGGCATCACACCAAAAAAAGAAATCAAAGTTAAAGGACAAAAATGAACCTCTTTAATAATAGATAGATCAGTGAGAAACCTTTGTTAGCATTTGGTGATACATTTATTCAGTACAATAGGGATTTTGTAAGTAAAAGACTAAAGGGAATTACTAGCTTATGAAGGAAGTGAAAAAGAAGGAATAAGAAAAGTTAAAAGGCCAAGGCATTTAAAAAGCCTTCAATAGGCCAGTCAAGTGCGAGGAGTTGGCAACATCGACTCTCCCATCCAAACAAATTCGGCGGTACGCCATTTCTGCTTAAGAACACAATTATTAACAGAACTCAAACCTTAGCTTCAGCCACAAAGGGTGGTGTCATTCATAATCAATCAACAAGTTTGGTGATCCGCTAAATTGTAACAAAGATCACAAAATTTGACAACATCTTAGGGCTCTTTGATAGACTTCAAAGGCTATCAAACTCGCGATCACTATCTCAATTCGGCAATTCACCGACCAGACCCATCAGGTCACCCTTTCATCCTCCATTTAAAATTCTTCCTCAACCTACAAAATTAACACCCATTATTTGAAAAAAAAGCTTACTTAACTACCTTGGGTAGCCTACCAAACATCGCCATAGTTAAAATTGTGGCACGATGTAGTCCTTCTATTCACTCTAGTCACCCATGAACAGTCGATCATTGATATCACTTAGAGTATTTTTTGCCTTGTTAAGAGTTTTGTAGATGTTGAACGCACATCATCATCATTTACCCTAAACTTTATGTCTCCTCTTTGTACATCCAAAACTCTTTTGCGATGGCTTATAATGGCCTTTCCAAGATAATCGGCACGTCCGCATTGACCTCAAATCAAGGATCATAAAGTCAGACAGAAGAATGAACTTTTCGACCTTCACCAACACATCATGATGACTTCCTGCTGGTTTTTTGATAGACCAATTGACCATAAGAATACACATAATGGTTGGTGGAGGATTAATCTTAACTTGAGATGCTTTCAACCTCACACCTGAACTTGAATTTTCGAAAGATGCTTTCTTGACAATTGCATCATCCCCAACCTTCTCTTTTTCATTACTCTAGGGATTGTCAAGAGCATCACCACTTCCATTATCAGCTACACTCTATCAACTTCAATATTCAATGCTTCTTCATCTTCTGCCACTTCACTCTGACCTTCTTAAAAAACAAGTGAGGTCTTAGTACCATCAACCACTCTTCTGCTATGAGTAGTAATGGCTAAACATTGCTGATCAGTGACTTTAGGATTAGATACCAGGTTACTAGGCAAACCACCTTTTGGTCACTGGTTGAGATCAGCCAATATGTTTCCATGTTGAGTCTCAAAGTGTTTGATAGAAGATAAATATGTTGTTACTGTTTGACTCAACTTTGAATAGTCGGATTTCATCTCCTTCGGATGCCCTTATTCAAAATTCGATTTAGCATATCTTCAATCAAGAGACTTTTTGTATTCACCGAAGGGTCAACAACTTTGACCTTATCTTGGGATTGAACATACCTATCCCTTACCCCGTCATAGTTTCTCTATCCCCCAAATTGTGTCGATCAGGTCATGCATGATCTCACCATCTAGTATTATTATTGTTCCTACCTTGATTCTAGGGTGGCCTTGGAAATACCAACTAAGAACCTACCATCTGGTTGCACATATGATGCACTTCCTCATTGTAACCACCTACAAATGGTGCCCTATAAAACATCATATCGATAGCAGCCCCGACAACATTCACACTCTTGCGATTTCCTCCCATCATAAGTTAAGTCAAGAGGTCAAACTATGTTAGCACCTTAGCCATATTTTCGTCTCTCTCATGATCATTAGCAAGTTGTTCCTTTTACAGACCCTAGTAACTTGAAGCTACGAGGTCAACCCCAACGTACCATGCTCGATTTTTCTTTGTCATTTCATCTACGAGGTCACAAGATAATGCAAACGGTTGCCTCATGATTCAACCTCTCACCAGCTTTTTTTCCGCTGGTACCCCTTTGTTGACTGTATTGACGCTTACATAGAAGTATTGCAATAGCAAATTCTCCAGATTCCATGAGTGGGGCATTGGAGTTTTTGAAACTAAAACCATGTCTTATGCAATAGCTCATATTTAATTTGTTTAAAGATCTCAATACTTCTTCTAAGCTTTACCATTATTAAGGGAGGGAAAAATATCTCAAAGAACAAACCTTTCAGTTCCTCCAACGATGTGATAGAACCACGAGGCAACTCAATTAGCAACCTCAAAGCTTAGCAAGTGATAGAGAATGGAAACATACTTAGTTTAATGTCTACTTGCCGCATTTCCCTGAAGTCGAATGGGAGGCAGACATCAACCAAATTCTTGAGGTGTTCATGAGTATCCTCATGGACAACTCTTCCAAACAATCCCTTCAGCTGGAAGAGTTACAACATAGTGCTTGTCAGATGATAGTCGGAGAGCGCCTGTGGTTCCCTTTTGGTCCAAATTAACACCCTGCACATCATTAGCATCTCAAACATTCTCACCATGGACGCTCCTATCATCCTCCATATTAAAACCTATTTTTCAAAAGTAAAACCAACATGAAAATAGTAAAATAACTCTAACAACAAGAACAAAGCACAACAAACACTACAGTTATGAACTCGTCGATTCCATGACAACGACGCCATTTTTTATGTCGCTCAGTTCGGCTACTCAAATGAAGTAGGGGCAATTGTCATCAATATAATCACCAACTGTAAAGGTTGGGGTTGAAACCCATAGAGAATCATGGTTCACAAAATAAAGTGGTTCATTGGACCAAGCAATTGTTGGATTTGGGGGTTTTGTAATAATTAAAACAAGGATTCAACTACTCAATATCTAATCAGCGAACTGATCAACAAATTATGGAAGACATTGGGGATGTGCAAATATGGGTATCAATTAATTATTTGGACCGTAACAATTAACTAATAGAAATGATAATGACTGAATAGGGTTGATAATAACTTAATAGGCTAGGTTGCTAATAGCCCATGTACAAATACGACACACGAGTGTTTCATATAATTTAATTACGATATCATAAACAAATCAACGAGGAACACTTGTCCTAAGAAGTCTTATCAAAACTCCTAAACAATAGCAATCGAATCAATAGTTATGGGCTCCAATTGAAACCCCAGAAGGTCTCTAGCTATTACATCTATTCCACACTCCAATCACTTCGATTAAAGCAATAAATAGAGATCTAAATTAAATCCAAAGTTTGATACCTTGAAATTATATATTAAACATAGGAATGGATATAAATTCATTCAAATCAATACCAAACAAGCTAAAACATAAAAGGCCAAACAAATATATCAAGAAACAATATCATTAGCATACCTCAACATGGAGGTTTTTGCTACTCATGCTAGTAATTAGAAATTCAATACCAAAAATAGCAATTGAAGTCATGGGTAACAATATTAAATACAGAAAAGTTGATTAACACCGACAGACTCCTCATGTTTTGCTTCCCCAATGCTTGAAAACCCTATCAACTCTTTGCTACTCTAAGAAGGAACGTTCTATGTGTTGTACAATCTCTATAAAACTATGAAAAATGATATTTACAGTATCCTTTCTAAGTTGCTTAAATAGTCCATGCCAAAGTAAAAGAGTTTATAGTAACAATTGCCATTCTACAGTAAATGTTGGCAATCACCGAGCAGTCTAGTGATACACCGAATGTCCACATGGCTAGTTTCCTCTGCATTGTCTTAAGGCTTATCTATTCACAATATTGTGTAATGGTTTTTCATTCCGCTTATGTAGTTAGTTATTGACCAAGGTTTCTATCTGATCGTCTTCTTGTATGGTTTTGGGGTTGTTAGTAATACAACTTTAAGTAGTCTCTTGAGCCATTCAGTGACGCGCCAAAATATGTTTTGTGATGTTGATTCTGACTGCATACCTGACTTGGACTTGAACTTTGGCTGGTTGCATTGCTAGGTAGACTCTGTGAATATTTAGCGGATCACCGAATATGTAGGCAGTGTCACTTTTTTCTGCCTTTTTGTCACTTTTGCTCCCTTTCGAAGATTTGTAAAGTATTGTCTATTTGTTCACTTTTAGTTATATTTCCTGACATAACACATGCATATTAGTTAGATATTGGAAATAAGATCACACCAAGGAAAATAGTTCTTTGCAAACTAACTCTAAAATGAGTATGAAATATGGACTCATCACTTTATGATGGTCTTCTTTGGCATATTTTGATCTATTCCTAGAGTGAGAAGGAGCATGTGAAACATTTGAGGGAAGTGTTGCAAATGTTAGGGGAAGAAAGATTATTTTCAAAATTTGACAAATGTGAATTTTTGTTGAAGGAATGTTCCTTTCTAGGACATCTGGTTTGGTGTGAAGGATTAAACTGGATACAAAAAAGACGAAAGTTGGCCTAAAAACTTTAGCCCCATCGATATTTTGAGAATCTTGAGTTTGGCGTGGTAGTATTGAAAATTCGTCAAGGGCTTCTCTTTAAATGCTTCTCCTTTGACAAACTTGACACAAGAGAAGTCTGTATGGTCCTATGAGTGTGAAAGATTTTTTCAATCTTTGAAAGATAAGCTCATGTTATATGATTGAAAAACGGTGGTGGTGTCGCCATACAACACATGTTAGTTAAATATCAAAATGGGTGGTGATCCTATAAGGATTTCATCATAAGTTGATCGAAAAAGGTGGTGTTCCCGAAAGATGTTTATAAAGCATTTTCCAAAATGGGGGAGTTTCCAAAAGTAGAGTGTTTTGTTTACCTTGGCAAAGCACACCACTCCTGATCAGGTGTGGAGTGAACATTAGGATTCAAAGTGGTAGCTCTCTTGGTCTTATTTGTCGATTATGGTCCCTTCCTATCTATGTATGACATGTTATATGATTTGATGATTCCTTATACATATTTTGAATAAGGCATTGAGAATCCATGACATATTGAGCTTATAACCATTGATTATGATTATGCATATTGCTTAATACTATTTATGTTCTTTGTTGCATTGCACCCCGCGTATTTATTATATTTCAAGTACTAATACATACTTTTTGCTTAGATGTTCTAACCATGTAAGGGCAGGCGCTCCTTCCATCCTTCTCCTCCACTTTGCTAGACCATTCGACAATATCTATTACTTTCATGCTTTCTTCATACTTGACTGATTATTGATACTATCTTTTGTGGTTTAGCCCAGGAGATGTCTTGGCCCCAGTTCCATTCGTATTTGAGGTGATTTTGGATATTTGCATATGTATATATTGAGCCCGACTCATATTATGCTATATATTATGAAAGACCGCCTTAACACCTTGTTCCCTCTTATGTCTTGAATGCTTATAGTATTGATAAGATAGAAGTCCTATCCCCCTAATTGCCCCCATAGTGTGAGTCCAACATCCCCTCTCCTTAGACTTTATTTGTGGTGTGATCCAAACTAATCCACTTCCCTACAACATCCTTATGGCGTGAGTCCAAAGTATTGTTTTTCTCACGACCTGGGGTAAGGGCCTAGATGTGACACGGTAAATGGAAACCCGAGAGTCCCCAAACAAGCCTCAAGTATCTATATCAACATCATTGGTTCAGGAATATAAATCAATGAATAACAGATAGTTCTAAGGGACAGGGAAAATAGGACTCACGTTGTGGGGGCAATACGGGGCTAGGGACTTCCTATATTTCCATACCAAACATACATATGGTAAAATAGGAATTTCTCATAAATCCTTCTAATAATACGCAAGCAAGACATTATAACAAACGAATTTCAGAAGGGTTTACATAGTGTCCAACAAATGCCTCTAGTGAAAGGAATAGGGGCCAAGATAAGATCCGAGCTCACCCTCAAATAAGGAAGAATATTCTTAATTGACATAAAAGGAAGGTAGTTAACAAGTCCTTGAAAGATGGGACTCACCACAATATACTTCGGGATTGGGCTATTTGTCAACCTGTTGGTACTCAATGTGCTCGGTCCCTACATGGTAAAATCATGCAGGAATAGAGTATGCCTTAGTACATTTTAATGTACTAAGTATGCGGGCACGCAATGCATTCGACTTACCAAACCTACATTTCAATGTTAGATGACAAGGGTACATAGTATAGAAGGAATCATATATCTAATGGAAATATATAAAGGATGCCATGAAATTCATGATGCATGAAATGCAACAATGCTCATACATATTGGGGCTGGACTATAACCGACTAATGAAATCCATACGAGATATTACATGAATTAGTCTGATAAAGACCTCCTATCGGTAGGAGAAGACTACTTGCCAAAGGTAATCTACATCAGACCTTACGGAAATCACCATTTCAGTGGAAGGTCACCTTCCTTATGGAACTTATCATTTTGGAAGGATTTTCAGGATCATACATAACATATCAGAGTCATAAACATATAACCATTCCTAGTGACCCAATCATTTCGGTAATGGCTAACATTCCTATGTTGGCACATAGTTCAAGGAAAGGGAGAGGGCCCTTGTGGATATCCCTAACATCCCAATCCATCGATGCTAAGTCAATAACATCTCACTTGAATACTTATACATATAAATGCTTTCAAGAGATACAATGCTTATTTCAAATTGTTTAGTACACATTTAGGCTCAAATGCTAAATCTTAGATCATAATCGTAATGCTTATGCAGGAAATAGCTCATTCACATATACATAATGGTGCAAGTACCCAGAATGCCCAAAGAGCCAAAATCATAGACATATATGTGATCACCTTCTTGTCATAACCAATATCTTATCAGAATTATATCATGATCATTTCAAAAAATATAGTAGGGCTTAACCCGCTACATAATTTTCATATATCAATGTTCATGAATGCAATGCAATACATGATATAAGGATGACATGGGTAACATAGATTCAAGTTGAAATCAATACCATAATGTGAAATTAAGTAAATCTATAATTTAAATCAATATATAAAACTTAGCATGTCACCCAGCATAAATCAACTTTAAAGGGGACATGCATATTGATAACTTCATAACTCAATGTAAATTATCATAATATTGACGACTACACGGACGACTACACGGTTCGTGTGGCTCTACACGGGTAGTGACACTGACCGTGTGAGGGTGCTTCAAATAATTTTCGCACAAGAAAGTTACGAGATGGTGCTTCAATAATTAGAATAATTTTACATAGTGAGTTACACGTAGAGCTACATGGTTCGTGACACATCACATGGACCGTGTGAGTAGCTGTGTGCCTTCACTTTGCCAAAATTCCCTTCCGTCTCAATGTTGTTCCCAGCGTAAATTGAACCAAGTTTCCCTTCACGGGAGGCCACATGGTCCGTGTGGCTTCACACGGCCCATGTGGGCCTTCCCTGGAGCAATGCATGGCAGTTCACTCGGGGTAATTCCAAGAGATTTAGGAAACGCCATTCAAAAATCGGTGTCCTTATATCATCTCCTCCTTTGGAACATTTGTCCCTTAGGGTGCAAGAACAAGGCTTGAAAGGCTTGACTTAGAGCATGAAACACCCAACATATGATACACTGCATAGTTCATTATTGAAAAGTCACAAAGCCTTTAAACTTTTATCAAAATCGTATGCAAGTCACTCAAAACATTATAAAAAAATCCTTTTTCATGCATATGTATGCATGTCATGTCATGAGACTTAAGAGGGCAAGAAATGGCACCATTGGAAAAGGAAGAATCCTACTACTTAGGCTTGAGTAGATTGAAAAAGATGGGGGTATAACTTCACCATTTCTAGATCTACCTCCCAAGTAGCACTCTCCAAATGTTGGTTCCTCCAAAGCACCTTCACCGAAGCCACGTCCTTGTTACGAAGCTGCTTTACTTGTCTATCAAAGATCTCCATCTAACTTTCCTCAAAAGATAAGGTTTCTTCAACTACAATCCCTTCCAAGGGCAAAATGGTGCTAGGATCACCCATTAGCTTCCTCAACATAGACACATGAAAGACTGGGTGAATGGAACTCAAATCCGGTGGCAACTCCAACCTATAAGCCACCCCACCGATTCTCTCAACAATCTCATAAGGGCCAACATAATAAGGCTTAGCTTGCCCTTATTACCAAAACTTATCACACCCTTCGTAGGCGAAACCTTTACATATACCCAATCACCAAAAAGAAACTAAAGATCCCTCATCCTAACGTCCAAATAAGACTTTTGACGACTTTGGGTCGTATTCAACCTTTCCCTAATCACCGTCACCTTATCCATGGCCTCCATCACTAGATCCGGGCCAACTAGTGCCATCTCTCCCAACTCGAACCACCCCACCGGTGATTTACACCTTCTCCCATATAAAGCCAAAAACAATGCCATACTAATGCTAGCATGGAAGCTATTATTATAAGCAAACCTAATGAGTGGAAAATGGTCATCCCAATTACCTTTAAACTCCAATACACAAGCCCTCAACATATCCTCCATGGTTTGAAGAGTCCTCTCCGCTTTGCCATCAGTTTAAGGGTGAAAAGAAGTTCTCAACTTAATCTTAGTCTCAAGTCCCTTTTGAAAAGACCTGCGAAAGTTGGAAGTGAATTGGGTACAACGAGCCGATATAATGGACCTAGGAAACCCATGCAACCTCACCAAATCTTAGATATACAACCTTGTGTAGTCCTTGGTGCTGAAGGTTGTCTTGACTAGTGAAAATGAGCCAACTTTGTCATCTGATCCATGACAACCCAAATGGAGTCAATTTGCCTTCAGGTCTAACGCAATCTAACCACAAAATCCATGTTCATATCTTCCCATTTCCATGTGGGAATCTCAATTTCTTGGGCCAAGCCACTGGGCCTTTGGTGCTCTACCTTCACCTGTTTACAACTCGGGCATTCAGATACAAACTTAGCGATTTCTTTCATCATACCATCATACCAATACACTTCTCTCAAATCCCGATACATTTTGGTAGACCCCAGGTGCATAGAATAATGAGAGTTGTGAGCCTCACTCATAATCACCCTTCTAAGATCATCCACATCCGCAACATAAAACAGGTTTTGGTACCGGAGTACACCATCTTCCCCTTGGTAGAACACTCGATCTCCTTTTCAGCTACCAACTTCTTTAATTTAAGTAGCGATGGGTCTAAATTTTTCTTAGCCTTCTCATCACTTACTACGGAAGATTTTGCCCTTCATTGAACAAGAATACCACCATCACTCGAATCACCCACCTAACACCCAACCTAGCTAACCGGTGAACATCTCTTGCAAACTCCTTCTTTTCATCCCCAACATGCGCCATACTCCCTATAGACAACATGCTGAGAGCATAGACTACAACATTGGGTTTTCTGGGAATATAGAGAACACTCATGTCATAATCCTTCAGGAGCTTAAACTACCTCCTTTGCCTTAAATTGAGGTCCTTCTGAGAGAATACATATTGCAAAGTCTTGTGATTGGTGAACACATCAACATGAACCCATACAAATAATGTCTCCAAATCTTCAATTACATTCATGCACCTTCAACTGCCTTGATGGATATGCTATAACCTTACTATGTTGCATAAGCACACAACCCAATCCAATCCACGAGGAATCACAATACACCACGTATCCCTCCAAACCATTAGGTAAGGTCAAGATGGGAATCGATGTAAACCTATCCTTTAAAGTCTGAAAATTCTGCTCACATTCGTACGATGACACAAGCATAGCCTTCTTCTAGGTCAACTTGGTCAATGGAGATGCAATAGTTGAGAACCCTTCAACAAACCTTCTGTAATACCCGACCAACCTAAGAAAACTATGAACATCCGAAGGAGCCAACGCTCTGGGCTGAATCTTCACGGCCTCGGTCATCTTCAAATCCACCTTGATACCATCATTGGACACCACATGTCAAGGAAGGCCACTTCGCCCAACCAGAATTCAGATTTGTTAAACTGGGCATACAATTTCTTCTCTCAAAGTTTTGAGGATCATCCTCAAGTGATCCCCGTGCTCTTGCTTACTTTGAGAGTAAATAAGAATGTCGTCAATGAAGACCACCACAAAACATTCAAGGAATGGCTTAAACACTCAATTCATTAGGTCCATAAACACGGTCGGAGCATTTTTTATGCTGAACAACATCACCACAAGCACAAAGTGCCCATACCTTGTCCGAAAATCTATTTTGGGAATGTCACACTCTCTAACCTTTAATTGATGATACTCAGAATGAAGATCAATCTTGGAGAATTGAGTAGCCCCTTGAAGCTGGTCAAACAATTCATCAATCCTAGGAAATGGGTGCTTAGTCATCAATCCTGGACAACGGGTACTTATTCTTAATGGTAACCTTATTCAGTTGCTTGTAATCAATACACATCTGAAGAGTTTCGTCCTTCTTTCTTACAAACAACACTGGAGCATCCCATGACGATATACTAGGCTGAATGAAACCCTTCTCCAACAAATCCTTTAACTACTATTTTAATTCTCTCAACTCTTCCGGTGCTATATGATAAGGAGGTATAGAGATAAGCTGAGTGTCTAGAAGAAGATCTATGCCGAATCTACCTCTCTTTCAGGAGGGATGCCCAGTAAGTCTCTGAGGAACACGTCCAAAAAGTCATTCCCTATAGGGACCGACTCAAGAGTAGGCACTTCATACTCCATGTTGTTGACCCTCACAATATGATAAATGCACCCCTCATAAATCATTCTCCGTGACTTAAGGTCGATAATAAACCGACCTTTAATAGAGGAGTCACCACCTTTCCATTCCAAAACGGGCTCACCAGGAGGTTGGAACTTGACCTTCCGAGTTCCACAATCCATAGAGGCATATGATGTATGCAACCAACCCATCCCAAGAATCATGTCAAAGTCAAACATCTCAAGTTCAACAAGATCACATGGAAAAGTTTTGTGCAACGTAGAAACAGGGCAATCATGATAAACTCTATGTGCAACACAGATTCACCCATGGGAGTATAAACTTAGAAGGGGTCCCAGAAACCTTGGGACTCAAACTGAATTCAACGACCAAAAGAGGAGTCACGAAAGAAAAATTCGCACCCGAATCAAGAAAAACATAAGCATCCAAATAAAAGTCTTTTAACATACCGATCACAATATTCGGAGCTTCCTCAACATCCTTGCGATCGTGGAGTGCATAGAACCTATTTTTCCTCGAGGCAACACCTTGGGGAGCTCTTTGTTGGCCTTGCCTGCCTTGGGTTACCTGACCTTGCCCTCTACGGGCATTCATAGGACAATCAGTAATCTTATGATCTTTATTACTACATCTAAAGCAAATGCCCAAATCACTCAAACAGACTCCCGTGTGGGGCTTCCCACACTTGTCGCATGCAGGATATCCCAAACCACCACCAACCGATTACCTAGGAGGATGCACCCAATCATTAGTGACCCGAGTACCAGAACCTTGGCCCTATTCGAAGCCACCGAAACCACCACTTCGAGAACCAGAAAATCCACCATCAAAAAAGGTCCTCCTGGAATCATGAACCCTTCTCTCCTTGAGTTTCTCCCCTTCAATCTTTTCAGCATACACCATAAGTCTGGCAATATCCATATCCTGTATAAGCATAACAGTATGAGATTCCTTCAAATATAAATCAAAGATACCTAGAACAAACTTGTGCATCTTTATATAGGGGTAAGCCACCAGTGACAAAGCATACTTGGAAAGCTTCGTCAACTTGAAGGCATAGTCCCTCACGCTCATACTTCCTTGCTTGAGATTAATAAACTCAGTCATTTTTGCCTCTCTGAGTTAATGTGGAAAAAACTGATGAGGAAGGAAAATTTGAACTCCTCCCAATTGACATCACCACCGCTAACACTCTCCAACAACAATTGAGTACACCATACCTGAGCCAAATCTTTCAGCGGATAGGAAGCCAGTTCACCCTTCTCTTCAGAAGTGACACCCATGATGTTCAGTATTTTTTTAAGCTCATCAATGAACTCCTGGACATCCTCATTTGCCTTTGACCCATGGAACTCCGGAGGATTCATCCTGGTAAAATACCTCACCCTAGAAGCAGGCGTAGGATCTCGTGGAAGGTTAGCCTGCCTTGTCTGAGAAGTTACTACAGAGCAAGCATAGCGAAGGCCGTGCAGAACTCACCGTTTGAGATGGGTTCCTCCATAGGCTTGTGGTGAGCCAGATCCTCATCAACTAGAGCCAGCCATGGCGGGAGGGGTCTTCCTCGAGGCATCTTCTAAAATGGAACAACGACACCATTAAGATAAGGGAACCAAATATATTAGCCATAGCACAACATAAATCATTATGAAGTGATGCAACTCCTAGAACGTCTTCGTAGCCTACCACTCATAGGCATGGTGCACTTCAAACCCATGAATAGTACTCTACTCGATGGGGCATGTTGGAGTCCGAGGATCATTTATAAACCTAGTTCTCTGACACCATATTTTGTCACGACCCACGATTAGGGCCTAGATGTGACACGACAATTGAAAACCCGAGAGTCCCCAAACAAGCCTTAAGTATCTATATCCACATCATCGGTTCAGGAATAAAATTGAATTAATAACACATAATTCTAAGAGATAATGAAAATAAGACTCACGCTATGGGGGCAATATGGGGCTAGGGACTTCCCACATTTCCATACAAAACATACATATGGTCATATAGGAGTTTCTCATAAATCATTCCAACAATACGGAAGTAAGACATTAGTCATAACAAATGGATTTTAGAAGGGTTTACATAGTACAAAACAAATGCCTCTAGTTAAAGGAACGGGGACCAAGAAAAAAACTGGGCTCACCTTCAAATAAGGAAGAATGTTCTGAATGAACATAAAAGGAAGGTAGTTAGCTCGTTCTTGGATTGCAGGACTCACCATAGTGTACTTTAGGATTGGACTATTCGTTAACTTGTTGGTAATCAAAGTGCTCAGCCCCAACATGGTATAATCATGCAAGCGTAGAGTATGTGTTAGTACGTTTGAATGTACTATGTATGTGGGCATGCATGCAATGCATATGACTTACCGAACCTGTATTTCAATGTTAGATGACAAGGGCACATAGAATAAATGAATCATATATCCAATGGAAATATATACAAGATGCCATTAAATTCATGATGAATCAAATGCAAGAATGCTCATATATATTGGGGATTGACTATAATCGACAAATCAAATCCATGCAAGCTATTACATGGATTAGTCTGATAATGACCTCCCATTGGTAGGAGAAGACTACTTGCTAAAGGTAATCTATATTACAACTTACGAAACTCACCATTTTTGTGGATGGTCACCTTCCTTATGGAACTCAACATTTCGGGAGGATTTATAGAATGATACAAAATATATAAGAATTATAAACATATAGCCATTCCTTACGACCTGGTCATTTCAATAATTGCTTACAATCATATGTTGGCACATAGTTTAAGGAAAGGGAGAGGGCCTTTGCAGATAGCTCTAACACCCCGAATCCATCGGTGCAAAGTCAATAATATCCCACTTGAATACTTATACATATACATACTTTCAAGAGATACAATGCTCATTTCAAACCGTTCAGTATACATTTAGGCTCAAATGCTAAATTATAGATCATAATCATAATGCTCATGGAGGGAATAGCTCATTCTCATATATAGAATGGTGCAAGCATCAAGAATTCTCAAAGATCCAAAATCATAGACATCTATATGATCACCTTCTTGTCATAAGCAATATCTTATCAGAATCATATCATAATTGTTTCAGAAAACATAGTTGGGCTTAATCCGCTTCATAATTTCCATATATCAATGTTCATGAATACAATGCAATGTATGATATGAGGATGGAATGGGTAACATAGATTCAAGTTAAAATCCATACCATAATGTAAATTGAAGTAAATCTATAATTTAAATCAACATCTAAAACATGGCATAAGTCACCCATGTATATATCAAATGTAAAAGGGGACATGCATGTTCATAACTTCATAACTCAATGTAAATCATCATAATAGTTATCAAAGTGAATTGAAATCATTGGTACAATTCAACCCACACACTAATTAGATTTAATAAAATCAAATATTGAAATCTCATATTTGAAGTGACTAGAATTCATGAAATCAATTGAAAGGAATTTGGGGTCTTCTTGGTGGAAAGAAACCAAGAATCTATCCCGCATAACTTGATTGAGGAGCTCAATTTTAGGGATGAACTTAGCTTGGATTGGACTCTAATAGAACCCTAGCTTAAACCTTTAGAGGGTCCTTTCGTGGCTTCACATGGCCCATGTGGGCCTTCCGTGGAGCGATGCCTGGAAGTTTGCTTGGGGGAATTTCAGGAGAATCGGGAAACAACATTCATAAAATCTGGGTCCTTACAGTTTTCCCTAGAAATTATATGTTATTTGCTTTAAGTTTTTCTTTTGCAACCAAGAATGTGCAATGAATGTTTAAGAGGTTTGTCTTGGGTTCCTTCTGGCTCTCCATTCATCGTCTTACTCCTAGGCACTAGACTTCAGTCTTGACAGTCCCATGTCTATTTTGCATAAACTTGTCCCTTGTGATTTAGTAGCCTTTTCCATGGTTGATTTTCCTGTTATATTTGCGATGAATTTGTTGCACACTTTCTATGCTTATATAGATTGTCAATCTCATAGAGTCAAATTCTATTTTCCAATATATAGAGGCATAGGAAGCCCATGAGATGATTTCTAAGGGGTGTATTTATCACCTTGTGAGGTTTAGGGATGTAAATTCCAAAATCTATTCCCCTGAGTTGGTCCCCATTGTCGATAAGTTTTGTGAACTCTTTCTCAAAGAGTTACCTGGTATTCCTCTCAAAAGAGAAATAGACTTTGGCATAGATTTATTGCCCGATAGTCAACCTTTCTCCATTCGTGTCTATTGAATGGCCCCTGTAGAGTTAAAAGAACTAAAGGAGAAATTGAGGCATTTGTTGGAGATGGGTATTTATTAAAACAAATAGATCTCAATGGGGTGCTCCGATGTTGTTTGTAAGGGAGAAAGATGGGTTGCTCCGGATATGTATAGAGTAATGGAAACTCTATAAAGTGGCCATAAAGAACAAGTATCCCCTTTCGAGAATATATGACTGGTTTGATCAATTACAAGGAGCTAGACATATGTCTAATTTGGTCGGGTATTATCATCCAAAGGCTAGAGAGTGTGACATTCCCAAAACAGCTTTCCAGACAAGGTATGGCAATTTTTGACAAGATGTCCTTTGGTTTGCAAACTCATTGACAAAATTTATGGATATCATGAATAGGGTATTCAAGCTCTACTTTGATATGTTTTTTGTGGTGTTCATTGATGACAGTTTGGTCTACTCCCTGAGTGAATAGGAGCACATGGAGCATTTGAGGGTGGTCTTGCAAACTTTAAGGGATGAAAGATTATTTTCCAAGTATGGAAAATATGATTTTTTTCAATAAAGTTGCATTCCTTGGGCATGTAGTGTCAGGTGATGAGATAAGGTTGATCCAAAGAAGATGTAAATGATAAATAAACTATTATACTCCTTCAGACATTTTGAGCTTTTTGGCTATAGTTGGTATTTAAGATGTTTGTGGAAAGATTCTCCTCCATTTTGTTACCATTGACATGGTTAAGTAAAAACAAAGTAAAGTGCATGAGGAGGGATGAGTGTGAGAAAAGTGTACGAAGCTTGAAGGATCAATTAAATTTAGCTTCAATCTTGACCTTGTCGGATGGTACCAAGGGGTTTATGGTGTATTGTGATGCCTCACAGGCTTGTTTGGGTTGTGTGTTGATGCAACATAGGAAAGTGATTGCCTATGTTTAAAGTCAATTGAAGGTGAATGAAAAGAACTACCCAACATATGATCTTGTGGTAGCGGTTGTTGTATTTGCATTGAAAATTTGATGTTATTACTTGAATGGGGTTTATGTAAATGTCTTCATCAATGATAACAATCTCAAACATGTTTTCACTAAAAGGGACCTCAACCTAAGATAAATAAGGTGATTAAAACTTCTTAATGATTATGACATAAGTGTGAAATACCCTCATCTTTTGCACTAGACTAAAGCCTAAGATACTAAGTTCATGCGCTAACACCTTAAATTCCTTGCATTTCAGTTTTGATGTAGATTATGTATGTCGCATGATTATGAGACTAATTTGAATGATATTTGAAAAATAACTTTGAAGATCTTATGAAAAAGATGTTTAAATTGTTTGTTTTTCACTAATGTTTGGTTGTTAGCTGCTTCCTCATTCCTTAGGGCCTACGATGGCTAATCAAAGAACAAATGTTCCCAAGGGGGAGATATTGTAAAGGTGCGCAAGTTAAAAGTTTGACAGTGAAAAGAAGTGGAACTGAAAATATGCAGGTCAAAGTACGAGCCTTATTTATACATTATTGTTCAAACCACAGGTCATTAATGAGTTTATCTTTCAGACTCTATTTTGGGAGAAATTGCATGGAAATATTACCCTTAGTGTGCTAACAATTCCACTTGCTAACAAATATGCATATGGCATAACAGGAAAGGGAGTAAAAGTACGCAAAAGGGCAAGTCTTTGGTGGAATCTTGCAAATTGAGAAAAAGTGCTTAAAGGTGGTGAAAAGTGGTGTCGCTAATATCCTCGTTGATCTACTGAATGCTCATATAGATTTCCTAGCTGTAAAGCAACCAAGGTTCCAAGTCAAGTAAAGAGTGCGGTTAGGATCGATGTCACAAAGCATACTCGGGGATATGCTGATGTGCACAAGTGATCGCCTAATGTTGCAGCACCCCAAACCCCAAAACAATAAAAGAAAGGCTATATTAAGAATATTATAGCCCATCGCCGAATTGGAATGGTGGGGCAACATACATCACTTAATGTTGCAATGGAAGAAGCCTCATAAAGATATACAAGAAAGTGATCAAGTGGACATTTGGCGCATCGCCAGAGTGCTCGATCATGGTCGGCCTTGACCACCGAATGGAAATTCAGAGCACAAACTTTCACACATTTTCATGGAGTTATAAGAAATTTTATAAAGGATACTGTACATTATATGTTCATGCCATATTAGAACAATTGAACTATAGTAGTACATAAAACCTTCTTCTTAAAGTACAAGGGAGGCCATGAGTTTTGAAGCTTTTGGGCATCAAAGTAGAGAGGATTGGCTTGTGATAACAACTGATTTATACTCAATCTTGTCACCTATGACTTTTTCTACTATGTATGGTAATAAATCTTCTAACATATGTGGCTAAAACCCCAATATTGGGGGTGTACTTTTAATATGGGTTTGTAATTTACTTGTTGGGTTTATGATATCTTGACTTATCTATAATTGATTCGGATGAATTTATATCTGTTCTTATGTTTAATGTATGAATTTCAAGGTTGCAAACTTGGAGTTCTGTTCTAGATCTCTGATTGTTCCTTAGTAGGAATTATTAGATTGTATAATGGATATAATGGCTGGAAAGCTTATGCGGTTTTAGTTGGTTTCCATATTTATGGAATAAATGGTCAGGTATTAGGTGTTTTTTCTTACTTCATAGGCTATGTGTGCCTTAGCGGTGTGCTATCTTAGCTGATTCATGCGAAACACACGTATAACATAGGCAATTTAGGTTACAAGCAACCTAGGCTAATCACTCAACATCAACTCATGTAGTCAAGTATCTAGACCCACTTGTTAGATTATTGCTCTTATTTGCACATCCCTAATATCTTCCCTTGATAGTTCTTTAATTCGAAAATGAAAACTTGTTATCTGAACTTTTTTTTATTATTGCAACCCCTCTAGATCCTACAGTTGCTTCATCTAAAAAGTCATTTTAGTTATGAACAGTGATTCCCTGTGGGATCGACCCCAACCTCGAATGTTTGATTATTATGCTAATGACAACCACCTTTTTAGCCATTGAGTCGTTGGGTTGACTGACATCAAAATTGGTGCCATTGTCCGAGAATCGGCTTGTTCATATTGGAAGTGTTTGTTGGGATTTGTTCTTGTAGTTAGAATTCTTTTTACTGATTTTTGTTGTTTTTGTTGTTAAACAATAGGTGTGAACATAGATGATGAGTGGAGTATAAAGGAGGAAGTCATGGAATCTATAAATGACCTCCAGAATAACAAATGGGACCAAATGGGCAGTGCCGAGGCGATTTCGCAGCCCTCAACAGCTGCAAATGCCGAATTCAAAATTACTGATACATTACTACAATTACTTCAACTCTGGCAATTATTCTGGGGTTAAGAGTGTGAAGACCCCCATGAATACCTCTAGAATTTTATTGATGTGTGTTCACCATTCAAGTATTGGGAAGTCATGCAAGAGGCTATTAGACTAAGACTTTTTCCTTTTTCCATAACAGGAGAAGCTTTCAAGTGGTTAGCTGAACATCTCTGTGGATCAATTGCATCATGCGAAGTATTGCAAAATGCGTTTCTTGAGGTTTCTTCCCACCTTCAAGGATGATCAACCTAAGGAGGAATATAGAGAATTTTAAAAAGTTAGATGATGAACCCTTACACAAGGCTATGCAGAGGTTTCACAAGCTTCTTATTCAGTGTCCGATCAATGGTATCCCTGGTCATTTTCCGCAGAAATATTTCTATATTAGCCTAAGTGTTTTCAAGAAAAGCATGGAGATCGGCATGTCTGAGGTAGGCTTATGAAGCAATCATTTATGGTAGTTGCAGAGTTACTAGATGAAGTGATAGAGATAACCAAAGCATGGTACACTGATGAGGACTATGGTTTAATTGCAAGGGGTTGAATATCTGAAGAATAGCTGGCTAAAGAGAAAGAGCGAGGTGAACTTATGTCAAAGATGGTTAGAAAGTTAGAAGCTATAGCAAAATATCTGACTCTAGTGCATCGGCCTAATGTTCTTCAAGCTATAAATGTATTTTCCCATGAGCCTGACTCAAATGAGAGCGATCAACTGGAAGAAGTGTATTTTATTGATAATCAAATATTGGGTTCTCGGTTGCCCTTTCAGTGGACCCCAAAGAATTAAGGTCAGAACTTTGAAAATAGATGGAGTTGAGATCCAGGAGCGAGAAAGGTGGTGCAATACCATTATGAGAGGAAAGAAGTATGTAAATTGCCTCAAAAGCAGGAAGACTTACACAAATCATAAGTCAAAGAGATATTTGTTCTCTTTCAGAACAAAGTGGAAGCTTCGGATAAACTGCTAGGTGAAATTAAGTCAAGGCTTTCTCTGTTGAGCCATACTGTACTGTCTCATGCAGTATCAATTAAAAATTTTGAGGCCAGTTTGTAAGATCTCTCAGCATAAGTGCAAAACACAACAAGAGGCAATGGTCAAAGTAGTATTGAGATCACCACCGGAACTAGCACCCCATGTGAAATTGATACAACAATTGAGACCCTTTATTTTTGGCAAATGAAGAATAAGAACAAGGTAAAAATGAAGATAAAGCAGAATTGAATTAAATGGGGGACACTCCTAAAGAGCTACACATGGAGGTTACATGGTTTACTCAATACCATTGGGAAGAAGGTGACAAAGCTAGGTTCCAAGAATTTCTGTCTATATTCACTTTGTTGGCAACAAATATTCCCTTATTTAAGGCTCTCAATACGATCCTAACGTATGCACAATTGATGAAAAAATTGGTACCCAAAAAGAGAGCCTTGGATTGTGAGGCAATTGAAATTCCACAAGTTGTAGCACTCTCTTTAATAGAAAAGTGGTGGCAAAAAAATGATTGGGTGCTTTTACAATACCATGCACAATCGGGGCATGTAAATTTTGAAGAGACCAATGTCATTTTGGAGCTAGTGTATATCTAATGCCTCTAATGGTATTTGAAAAGCTCGATGTAAATACTTTATCCCCACTAATCATAGAACTAGTCATTCCCAACTGGTTAATAAAATGATAGTCAGGATATTGGTTGATGTGTTGGTCAGAGTAAATAATTTTATATTCCTGACTGATTTTATAGTGTTGGATTGTGACATGGGCATTGACGTGCCAATCATTTTGGGACGACCACTTTTGGCCATAGGTAGAGCCTAAGTAGATGTGGAAAGTGGATGTTTTAAATTCATAGTGAATGGTGAAGAATTGAGTTTCAATGTTGATAAAGCTTTGCAACGGCCTGTTGATTTCCATGTAAACAGTATTGTCAATGTAGTTGATGAGGTTGTACAAAACCTTGGGAAATTAGCCTATTCAGAGCTTGCTTCTATTGAGGATATTATGTTGAATTACGGTGAGGAAGAGAAGAATGATTGTGATGAAATAGTAGGTGCTATGTAGGGGATTTAAGTCATCCAAGAAATCCGATTAAACTTAATATTGATTTAAACAAATTGGGATACACTACTAGTGAAACCATCTATTGAGGAACCATCGAATGTTGAGCTAAAAGATCTACCGAGTCATTTGCAATATTCTTTTTGGGAAACAACAAAACCTTACCGATAATTGTTGTAGCTAATCTACAGGAGAAAAAAATCAAAGCTCTTATAAGGTTTTTCAAGATATATGTAAAGCTATAGGTCGGACAATAGCCGACATTGTGGGTATCCCCTTGGGGATTTGTACTTACAAGATAAGATTGGTTGAAGGTTGTAAGCCCTCTGTATAGCACCAACACACAGCAAATCCACCAATGCAAGAGGTAGTAAAGAAGGAGATCAACAAGTGGTTGGATACTAGCGTAAAGTACCCAATTGCAGATAGTAATTGGGTAAGTCCCATTCAGTGTCTACCATAGAAAGGGGGCATGACTATTGTTCTGAATGAAAAGGGCCTGCTTATTTCTACACAACTAGTCACCAGGTAGAGAAGCTTGTTTATCCCGACGAGGGTTTATGAAATATTCATGTACTACTGAAAATTGAATGCGTTGATGGAGAAGGATCATTTCCCACTACCATACGAAATGCTAGATAGACTTTCCAGAAGGTCATGGTATAGCTTTCTCAAAGGGTACTTCAGATATAATCAAATGTCCATTGCATTTGAGGATCATGATAAGACTACATTTACATTCCCTTACAGTACTTTTTCTTTCAAGAGAATGCCATAATGCACTTGCCACATTCCAAAGATGTATGTTATTAAATTTAATAGACATGGTGGAGGACTCAATGGAGGTATTTATGGATGATATTTTAGTAGTGGGTGACACCTTTGATCAATGTCTAAACAACTTGGAAAAAGTGTTGCTGAGGTATGTTGAAACTAACATAGTTCACAATCGGGAATCATGCCACTTCATGGTTAGAGAAGGAATAGTGTTAAGTCATAAGTTTTTAGGAAAAAGGCTACTAGTTGACCAAGCCAAGGTTGACATAATTTCAAAGCTATCTCACCCTATTTAACTCAACGGTGTGAGAAGTTTCTTGGGACATGCACTTCTATCGATGATTCAATAATGATTTTGCAAAAATAGCAAGCCCCATGTGCAAGATGTTTGAAAAAATGACAATTCGTCTTTGATAGTTCTTGTTTGCAGCCATTTCAAACTCTCAAGAAGAAATTAGTTGAAGTTTTATTGATAGTTTTGATGGATTAGTCTAAACTATTTGAGGTGATGTGTGATGCCAGTGGTGTAGGTCTTGAAACAGTGTTGGGTAAATAAGTTGGGAACTTTTTCATCCATTTTACTATGCAAGCAAGGTGTTGAATACAACCCAGAAACATTATACAGTTATAGAGCAGAAGCTACTAGTTGTAGTATATGTATTTTAAAACTTTGGAAAGTATCTCCTTGGCACAAGGGTTATTGTTCACACTAATCATGCTACACTTCGCTACCTAATGGCAAAGAAGGATGTGAAGCCAAGGCTTATACAATGGGTATTGTTGCCGCAGGAATTTTATTTTGAGGTACGAGATAGGAGAGGTTGTAAAAATCAAGTAGCTGATCATCTATCTAGCATAAAATCACCTAATTCTCAGGTTGCAGATGAGGAAGTTTCTGATAATTTTCCCGATCATGTAGTTATGAAAGTTTATGAGGTTGCAACACCTTGATATGTTGATTTTGCAAACTATTTGGTTAGCATTGTCATACTAGAATTCGCAAATCCTCACCAGAGGCAGATGTTCTTGCATAATGCAAAGAAATAATATTGGGACGAGCCTTATTATTTTACAGAATGTACGTATAACATGATTACAAGATGAGTCCTTGATTTATCTTTGTAGGCTATTTCGGAAGAATGTCATTCTTACGCACTAGGTGGCCACCGTGGAGGAATTCAGACTGCAACTAAGGTATTGCAAAATGGTTATTATTGGCTAACATTGTATGAGGATGCTTGTGAGTTTACTTACGCCTGCACAAAATGCCAATTGCGAGGCAACATCTCAGGAAGGAAAGAGTTCCCACTAGCTCCAATTTTAGAGTTGGAAATACTTGATGTGAGGGGGATAGATTTTACGAGACCTATCACTAGCTCCTTTGGTCATAAGTATATTCTCCTCACTATTGATTACATATCTATGTGGGTCAAAGCTATAGAGTTTCCAATGAGTGATAGAAAAGGAGTAGTACAGTTCCTAAAGAAAAGCATATTCCCTTGTTTATGTACTTAGAGGGCAATCATCATAGATAGTAGGTCTCAGTTCTACAATAGAATGTTTGGAGTGTTTTTAAGCAAATATGGAGGCAAACACACGGTGATAACTCCTTCCCATCCTAAGGGTGAATGGGTAGGTGGAGGTGTCTACTAGGGAAATTAAGATGATCCTCGTAGAGACCCTTAATGGGAATTGGAAATAGTAGGGATCTAAGCTTGACGATGCGTTATGGGCTGATCGTATTGCCTACAAGGCCCGCACTAGAATGTCTTCTAACTAGCTTGTATTTGGGAAAGCATGTCACGTGCTCATCGAGTTGGAGCATCGAGCCTTATGGTCTCTCAAGAAGCTGAATATCAATGATGATGAAACTCTAGAGGCTAGACTAATTTAACTCCACTTGTTGGATTAGTTTAGATTGAAAGCTTATAAGAGCTCTACACTTTACAAGGAGATAATGAAAAAGTTTCATGATAAAAAAAATCCCAAAAATAGAGTTTGTTATAGGGGATATCGTGATGTTGTAAAACTCTAGGATGCATTTGTTTCCTAGAAAACTCATATCAAGAGGGTTGGGTCCCTTCAAGGAAACTGTGGAACTTATTAACGGAGTGGTGAATGTTGAGAATCATAACAGTGAACAATTTAAGGCAAATAGGCAGAGGCTAAAAAAATACCATTGCAATCCCCCGGACGTTTGGGTGGTCACACTATGAAAATCAGTCATGCTTAGTTGTATTGGACATCCTTATGTTGTGATGTATACTCGGGCATTTTTTGGGAGGCAACCCATGTGAATAGTTAGACTAAAGTAATGTGTTTGTTTACGGTTGCAAGTCTTAGTTGATAAAGGTGTAGTGTGAAGAAAAGGAAAGGATACATGCGTGAAGGGCGTATCGCCTCCTTGAATCGGCAATTCCGAACTAGACTGCCTATTTGATCAATATCCAATCTAGTAAGTGTTTCTAATATTTGTGATGCTAAGACCCAGATGGTGAATCACCAAACACAAAGGATCATGATCAATTAACCCATCTTTTTGGTCGAAATGTGATCCTCCAAGTGTTGTCTAATTAGGCAATCGGTTGCACAATTCGGTGAATCGCCAAATGGGAATGGTGATGTCAAAATTGACAACCTCTTTGAATAGTTTGAAGAGTGACTCACTATAGAATCGGCGATCTAATTCATAACAAGGTGTATCGTCGAGTATATATAGGGGCATCAGGCCAGACCAGTTTTCGAATACTGGAGTCATTTTCATTGCCAAGTAAAAACGTTGTCTCACGTGCAAACGACAGATGAGCTAATGCTCTCTACAATAATAAATTGATACACAGAAGATGAATGGTCTTCCCCTCTTTTTTTTAAAAAAAGGGATTAATGCTCACTTTTTGTATCCCTCACACTCTCTCTTCACTTGCACTCACACACCTCTCTCGCCACTTGCACATCATATTTCTTGTATTTCTTTTTATTCTTTCTCTTTGGAATAAATAAGTTTAACCTCGCCATCATACTATGCTTCTCCATTCATCGCATATGGAGTTCTAGGTATACATGCTGCTTTTTAAAAATTCTTGGTACCTTATATGAAATCACATTGAGTATCTTATAATTATGCACTGGGTGAATGAATTTTTAGAGGAATTGTTAGTTTCTTTTGTGGTTCTTGTGTAGGTATTACGTGTATAGGGAATAGAGGTGTGATAATCCTACTAGACGGTTAGGTTTACACGACTACTGCTTGCCTTATGGTAGATTGAGTGGCACCATTAATAAGGCTAAGTCGTTGTCTACCTTGAACATTGAAATGCTTAATTCATGTGTTGTTAGGCTTAAATTGATTCACCTTGGTTATTTGGGGAATAAGGGGTGCATGCTGCTGCCAGGAGTTGACAGTGCTTATTTAACTGTTGAATACAACTCAGCGATGTTCCAAACACCCCTACTCATCGCCATAGAACCACTACCCTTTACATTTAAACTGTGTGATATTAGATGATGGAAAACATGATTGCTGAAGCAATTTGGCGATTTGCTGACGAGTCTGCAACTTCGTCCAATTTTTCAGAACCTTTTCCTGTTGGTCGCTGTTATTTTTTGCAAAAGTCCAACATGACAACTCTTCTTACTCGGCAATCGAACTCCCTTTGAATGCACAATTCTATGGTAGAAATTGCTACCTACTCTATGTACTTACATGTTAGATATTTTCTTTTACATGGCAATTCTAATCAAAGCCTCCAACAAAGAAGGGTGTGATGCGATTTGGGAAGAAAATTGGCATGCTATGCCCGCAAAGCCTCGAGCTATTAGAGACTCTAGGATATAGGAAAAACAGATCTGCCATAAAAGGATCAACAAGAAATGTAACCTCCAAGGCTAATTCAAAGGCAATGTTTTAAAAAACAAGTGCAACTCTTTGGAGGACCCTCCTGCCGCAGTAACAGAGAAGGCCAGAGAGAAGTCTTTGGCAAACTTATTTAAATCAAGACGGGCAAAGAACAAAGATAGTAGAGAAAAAAAGTATGCTAGGACATATGCCCACATCGCTGCAAGAATACCGAAACATCCGAGGAAACCTGGCTCAGATGAGCTCCCTGGAGTTCTAGCCCTAATGATCATGACACACATCGAAGGGATTTTTTAACTCACTCACCAATGCGTCATGTTTTATATTTTTTTATTTACATTGAAGATGATATTTCCATTGTAAGGGGGTGAGTTGGTTACTTTTCATTTGTGTCGTTGTGTTGCCTTTAGAATTGAGAGTTGGTAATACTGATGGTTGAGGTGTAATTTAATAGTAAATAAAATTATAATTTTAATTGTAATAGAGTACTGTTTCATTTTATTACGTCTTGTCTTTCTTATTGAATGAATGAATGATTTCAAATTTTTGGCGAACCCGGTGCATAGATGACAAATGTGCGAATGTAATATCGTGTCGCTAGTCTTTAGCAATCAAAGCAATGATAATCCATATCTTTGATTCAGAATGTGCCATGGAAAAGGAGCATGTACTCACTAATTAGTCCCTTCTATATAGCTCATACCCTAAATGTATTTTAGGAATCTTAAGTTGACTATGTAACTAATTGAGCTTAGATATGTGTTCATCGAAAAAAAGCGAAAAAAATTGCAAATGTATTTCCATTGCCTGAATGCAAAGCCATTATTCCAATGAGTGGTTGGTGATCTTCTTAAAAGGCTTGTATTCCGTTATATAGAACTTTCCTGGTTTGTCTAGAGAAGTGACTTGGTTAATTCCGGATTAGGAGCGGATCTTAGGCATTATTTCATTCTATTAGTTCAATTTGACCTTAGTGACATCCCTTGGCAGTCAATTGAATCCTTAGTAAACCCCTTTTAAGCCTCAATCCCTTCTTTGGAGACCTTGTAACCTTGACTCATGTTTGTGAAGGACAAGTCCTTTTTGTCCCTTACAAAGCCCTCCTTGAACGTGAAGGTAAAGCAGTGGCCAAGGGCGATGTTTGGGGTGGTTAGTAGGAAGGAGGATGTGTCTCCCATGAAGAGTCGAAAAACGAAGGTGACAATAAAAGAAAGACATCGAGGTAGTCCCAAAAGGAAATAAAATGAAAAATAAAATGTACAAAAATTAAGGACCCTCTAAAAAATAGAAAAAGAAAGTCTTTTTGTGAAAGAGAAGACAAAAGGGAGACACGTAGAGTGAATGAATCAAAAGCAAAAGAGATGTCAAGAATGGGATAAATGAAAAGGGAACCAATAGAACCTCTATGCTTGAAAAGAACATGTAGAAGGAGGGCTGAGCCATTATTGACCATATGTTATCCTACCCAACCTTTACCCTACGTTATAGTCCTAGCAATGTCCTTGGGGATCCTAGTCAGGAGGAAAGTCAAGTGAATTTTTATTAAGCATAAAGGCAAGCCTTTGGGTTGAAGCTTACATGTTATTTCTCATTTGGGAGAGTGAGAGTTGAAGAGATCCTTTATAAATCAATTGCATAATCTTGAGAGTTATGGATTTTCATTGACGTAAGGGCAAATGGTGATGTTTTTTTATTACTCCTTAGTCATCTTTCAAGGATTCAAGGTCACATATGTTGCTTGTGGAAGTTCTAGAAAGAATGAAAAAGGTGAAATTGTATGTGTTGTACCCTGTGGGCATATTTGCAACATCTGACCTGGATCGATTGATATGTGATTTACTTGAGGGAAAGATAGGGCTTAAGTTGGGGGTGTTGATGATTCAATATTTCGTACTCATTTTTGGGAGAAATGGCAAAGAAACATTAATCTTAGTGTGCTAATAATTCTAATTGCTAACAAAAATGCATGTGCCATGACAAGAAATTAGGTAAAAGTGCACAATAGGGCAAGTCTTGGTGGAATCCTTAAAAGGTGATGAAAAACAATGTCACCGACATCCTCGATGATCGATCAAATGCTCATAGAGATCACCTAACTGTGCATCAACCAAGGTTCCAGGTCAAGTCAAGAGTGCAGTGAAAATCGATTTTACAAAGCATATTTCGCAATACTTCGAAGTGCACACCAAGGTGCATAGGTGATCGCCTTAAGTTGCAGCACCCAAAGCCCAAAACACTTACCGATTGGCGATATTAAGAATATTTTGATGCATCACAGAATTGAAAAGGCCGAGCAAAGAGACATCGCCTACTATTTCCTAGAAGAAGTCTCACAAAGATGCATAGAAAAGTGGTCAAGTGGACTTTCGGCGCATCACCGGAGTGCTCGATGAGGGTCGGCATTGATTATAGTGATTTCGCAACACAAACACTCACACATTTACATAGAGCATATAAGTAATTTTAGATAGGAAATTGCACATCATCTATTCATTCCATACCAAAACAATTGTATTGTAATTGTACATTGAACTTCTTAGAGTACAAGGAAAGCTAGGGTTTTAAAGCTATTGGGCATTAAATTGGAAAGGATTAGCTGGTAATAACCACTAATTTGTACTAAATTTTGTTACCCATGACTTTTGCTACTACGTATGGTAATCAATTTTTAATTTCTAACTTGTGGCTAAAACCCCCATGTTATAGGGTGTTCTTCTGCTATGGGTGTTTAATTTACTTGCATGGTTTGTAATACCTTGACTTATCTTTAGTTGATTTGGGTGAATTTATATTTGTTTCTAAGTTTAATGAATAAATTTCAAGGTTGAAAACTTGGGATTTTGTCCTACATCTCTGATAGTTCCTAAGCCAAGATTATTAGAGTGTGGAATGGATATAATGGCTAGAAATCTTAAGGGGTTTCAGTTGATATCCATATTCATAGATTCTATGGCCAAGATATTAGGTGTTTTTCTTGACTTCTTAGGCCAAGTGTGCCCTTGGCAGTCCATGTGTGATATCTTAGATGATTCATGCGAAACACCCATATATCATAGGTGATTTGAGTTACAAAGAACCTAAAGTATTCACTCAACATCAACTCATGTAGTCAAGTTCTAGACCAACTTGTTAGATTATTACTTATACTTGCACATCCCCAACATCTTCCTTTGATAGATGTTTAGTTCAACAATTAGAACTAGTTAGCTGAACTTTATTTGATCATTGCAACCCCCAGATCCTACAGTTACTTGGTTGAACCAGTCACTTTAGCCATAAAGAACGGCTCCTTGTGGGATCGACCCCAACCTCTAAAGTTGGGTTGTTATGCTAATGAAGACCACCTTTTCTACCTTTGAGTAGTTGGGTTGTGTGACATCAAACATATATATGGCTTGTGGAAAGGATCAGACAAGATGAAAATTTGTCTAATTGTGGGGAGGGGCATTGTATAATATGTATTTATGGCCCGTTAAAGGAACTACGGACTATAAAGAGGGGCTCGTAGTGTGGGGGTCGAGGTTGGTCAAATATGGATTTCTGAGCCCTGAACTACAAACAATTAGGATAAGCCGTAGTCCATTTTACAATTCATAAATAGTTTCATGGATTGGGATTCTGAGTTTAGGAATTTTCCTATGTGCGGACAGGAACTACAAAAGGGTTCTATGACCCGTAGATCATTCTATGAGTCCTAGAATATCATATTAGATTGGCTTTTAGAGAACCCTTCAAAAGAAAAAAAATTCAACAGAATGAAACCCCATCTGTCATAGACCATTCTACGACCCATAAATAGGGTCATAATATGGCTGCGACAATTTTAATGAATAGTATTTTTTATTTTCCCCATAGCCTAAGCCTAAAATTATGCCATTTTGGGACCTTAATCCACCTATAGCAGCCTCCAACCCCCTTGATCAGTCTCATTCTATCCCATTCAAAATTCTCCAAACATTCTAAGGCAAAGTTCTTTCCAAGGAAGAAGGATTGGTGTCTCCCAAATTACACCTCCGTTTTGAATGTATGTGCGGTCGTTGTAAGAATGTATACACTAACTGAGGTTAGGGTCGATCCCACTGGGAAGATGGTCTACACTTATAGTAATTATGAGCAAGTTAAGCAAATTAACCTACTTATCTCCCTTGGGGGGGGATGGTGTAATTGCAGGAAATGAACCTAAACAGAAAGCATGTGTTGTGAAATTAGTAAGTGAAGTAACTAGGGTATTGTGTTCCCCATGAACTCCTAACCTAGAATCACTCGATAACCATAATCATAATCATTTCTAGTATATAGCATGAATATTGTTTAAGTTAAGTATGCCAAACCCTTTGATCCAGGCGAGAGGTAAATTTCACTACATGATTTTATCTATCCCCACAATGTGACATTACTAACCCTTACCTTTTATTCCTACACAACCTCTCCTTAATCCAGTTTGATTGAAAAAGATGACAGGGATCACATAAAATCAAGCTAATTAATCTAATTTTGTATTCATTAGAAGGTCCAGTCAGTAAGAATTAGGTGGTTTCCAATGTTTTCCACCATTAAAAACACTCGTAATGAAGAGAATCCATTAATACATGCTTACACTTTCCAAGAATTAAGAATTATCTGATTTTTGCTTGTTATTTCTACATGGTTCCTACAATCCTAATTGTGAATTTAGCTATGCATAATCACTGTGGATGAAAGAAACATGTTATGGAATAACATAATTAAACACTTATAGATGAAATTAAGAACAAGATATACAAAGTTCTCCATAAAAAATCACAATGTAACAATTTCAATGTAAAAGTCACATAAGATGAACTCTCCAAAGTGTTTTTGCTTATCTCTCGTGCATCTCCCCACTAAAAAGACCTAAAAACTTATTTATAATATGTATAATACAAATCCAAAAAGAAATAGTAAAACTAGAGTTATGGATGGGGTTGCAGGCCGCATGAGAAACTGCGGCTCGTACTTGGGCTTCGTAGTCTGCATCATCAAAAGGAGACTTCAATTTGACGTGAACTTTTTACTGATCGTCTTCAATTCCACGGTTTAGTCCGCCAACTTTTCTGAAACTCTTCAAAATCTGATCCTCCAGGCAGGACACTAATCTAGTCTCATGAATAAATCTACGGCTCGTCTGACAGGTCATGGATGTAACATATGAAACATGGCCTTCCACTATAACTTACTCATGAAAACATCTATACGGCTCGTTGGTTGAACCATGGCCCTTAAAGTAGCTCGTAAATCCTCAAAAATTTCAATTCTGTAGAACTTTCCCCAAAATCGTATTGAATCCTATAATCTTACAAAAATAAACATAAAAACACATCAAACCCACAAACATCATTTTGAGAACACACAAATATATCATGTTTTAGGTATCAAAAGTGTTGTATTTTTACAGCACATTAATACCTTCAACATAATATTGTTGTTTGTCCTCAAGTGACGGCTTCAATCTACATAAGTATTATAGCAACACACAAACCTCAATTAAATGGCATGCATCATCTCTAAATCAATCAGAAATATCAAAATAAACTAATCAGTGTATATCAGATAATCACCAAACACACTAATGCATATCAATATTTGTGACAGTGCCAATATGACAAGCAAGGTAACAATAAATAAGCCGCAATCATTGAAATATCCTAGAATAAACAATGTAACTCAAGCGCCGTCACAAACGGAAATCCCATTTCTCACTCATGATGGTATTTTTCAGGTTTAATGCTTGGGACTACAAAAATCACTGACACTCATAACAGATATTTAAATGATATGCTCAATGCCATATGCTTTCCCCTGGGCTTACAACTATAACCTTCGGCTACTTGGACTAGGATCACTATAAGACTTTCTTGGCTTGTAACATACGCTTAAGAGAATCTTGTATGATATTTTTCGGAACATAGTAACTAATGGTCCTCCTTGTCACTACGTTATTCTACACTTTTGCCTTACCAACACTGTTATTTTCAATTGATTCTTCCCTTCTCCTCTTTCAAACCTTTCTAGGTTCTTCACTCAAACTTTGAAATGCATTGCTTATTATTTGTACATTCTTTTCTTTTAATTTCTTTATTTAGAAATCTATTATATTCTCTTGCACTTATAGCACATTTTTCCTTTTTCATGTATCACTAGCTTCCACCTCATTTATTGTATTTTTCCTTACACCAGCTACCCTTAACTCAGGCTTATGGCCTGAGTTGAGATACACAATATCCATCCTATGAAGTAGTGCCACATTCAGTAGCCACCCTACACTTAGTCTTTTTGCCTAAGTCGATGTGCACGATATTCAAATAAGGAATAACGCCAAATTCAGGACTTCACGTTTAAAAAGGCTCAGTTAATTGGGTGTTTTCAAAGAAAAAGATACTTATAAAGCTCAAATATTAAGAACAAGGGATACATCAAGCATTTGGTTGATTATTTTGGCTACATGGGCTAATATGAACCATGGCCTAAAATTGTTTCCTAGCAAACTATAACCAATAGTCTTATTTAGAGTAAAACTTGAGAAGTTCTGAATTGAAACATAAGAATTTTGCAATGAAGCTCACACACACTTTGCATTGGTTGCACTATAAAGACAAACTCTCCGATCATGATTTTCATCGTAATTAGATGTCAACTTATCAGAACAAGCACTATCGATCACTAATTTCACATGGTTGACATAAAAATTATCCAACAAAATTCTTTTGTTGGGTATCATTTTTCCATAAAACTAACATATGGCACAGACTTTAGTACAATATGCTATTAATACTACTTACACATCCTAAACATGCCGATTCAATAGAGAATAAATGTCCATAGGGAAAGAACACATGCAAGAAAACACCTCGAACTAAAAATTTGAGATAGTTATAGGCAATGGATACTCAGACTTCACCAAGGCCTATAACTACCAACACCCAATCGAAAAAAGTTTTCATTGACCCCAATGCACCAAAACATAGAAAAATCAAAGAATATGGGTAAAAAAGAACATACTTTAGCGCCAAAGGGCCAATCTCTCGTTGTGTCTGACCACCCTCAAACTGCTTGGTGGTCTCATCATCATCTGTAGTATATCTGGATTGTCCAACATTGCTTAGCCTCTCAAGCTCACAAGCCTGCCACTCTCTCTTATTTGTAATGAAGTGTAATCTTACGATCTCAAATTTCTCTATCTCTGACAACTTTGCCTCTCACTACAAAGCATCTCGATCTTCCCTTTCTAGGTGAGGCCTCTTCTTGAGGATGTGGAATGGTATCTCTTCAGGCCAAACAAATCAGCAACTACCTCAGTGGTGTCAAACGAAGGATCTAGAAGTGGTGCTCATATTGCTGCCCTCATCTTTGTCCAACATTGCTATATTTCCTCCTGAATAGTTGTCAAATTAGAAGGCTGGGCAAAATTGAGGCTCTTCCCTACACGCATCTCAAATGCATCAATACAGTTGTGTATTGGTGTAAGTCTTCAATCAAGTATTGCCACTAAGTATAACTTTACTCATACCTAAGTCTCTCAAGGCCTATTCTATTGTAGCGACTGGGTCAAGTAGGACTCCTTATGAGTTAATCATTGCACGAAGGCCTTGATAGTTGCCGTACACACGTATAACAAGCCAACGAGGGAAGGCAATATGGGCACGACCTCTAGTGTAGGAGTTGAAGTTTCAGTTGGCCACCTCTCTCTTAGCCTCGATCTATGGGGGTATCTCAATATCAGCAGGGGCAAAAACAATAGAAAAAGAAGGAGGCTCAACCTGTGACACCATGGTGAATATCTCTAGTAAGCGGACTGGAGGGTGTGGTACTCGCCAGAGGCCCACAAGATTTTCATCAACCTTTATTAAGTTGGCATCCAGTGTCTTCTGAACCTCAATCATAGTTTCTAGATTGTGCGAAATCTCCACCCCTGTTGATATGCATAAGAAACATATCAATCAAAGTACAGGGACGGAGGTAGACCTCTTTGGACTGCCTCGTGTGCTTGATCAGTTATCAGGCGGGCCCAATCAATATCATGGCTAGCAAAGATTTTGCAACCAATACTGTGCAATTCGGTGTTAGTTTATTATTAGAATGTGTCATTCGGATTCATGATCGAAATATAGCATACCAAAACTTGTAGGTGAAGCTAAGTGTTTCCTTTACAATCACCGCTTATATAGAAGTCCAATCAGGATCTAGGCTCTAATCTACAATGTGATTGGCAATCCATCATATTAGTGTGGCCATTTGAGCCTTACCTCTGATTAACATTTTCTCCCTGGTCAACCCCAATAAGTGATAATACTCAGTTATGGAACAGAAATGAATCTCAATATCAAGTCCACTTGGTGCTAAGTCAACCTATTTAAAACATAACTTAGTCAAATTATAATACTTAGAATCATAAGTACAATCAATAGAGTAGCTCAAACTCAGGAACCACCATAAAAGGACTATCCTTTGATCATAGGGACCTTCTAAAACATCTTTTAGGGAATTAGTCAACATGCTTATATCTTTGACAAATTATAACTGTAAGACTCATCTTTAATGCCTATTCATCATCATAAACCATGCAAGACTTTACTTGAAAACTAGGTGATCTATGCTTTTAAATGGAATAATCTAAAATAATTTATTCATGCTTAAATCATGAGAATATACTTATTTAAACATGTAAAACAACCCACACTTCATCATTACCAAAACTCATCCTTGGGGTCATCATCAATAACTTATTACATGAATATACTTAGTAAACACATCATAGGATATCATGAATATCATTTAGTAATATAAAAAATTATGAAATCATCATAAGCATGCATATTATCTTAAAGGAACTTAAAGTAAAAACAAAATTCAACATGAAGGACTTTGTGGGTGAAAAGAGACCCACAAATAAAAAACACATACCTTAGTAAGTTTAGAAAAATCAAACTTGAAGCCTTTAAGCAGAACCTTGAAAATCCTAGCTTGCCATAGTTTTTTCTTGAAGAGGGAATGCATTAGGAAATTTGAAAGTAGAAGAATGAGGGAATGATTAAAGGTCCTAGCATTTTAAGGTTCAATTTTGGGCCTTTTTGATCCAAAAAATGACTGAGTATGAGAATAAGAATAGTAGAAATGACTAAATTTCCTCTCATTAAAACTACTAGAATCAACCTATAAAGTACCGATTATGGCCCGTGGTTCGAACCACGGACAGTAGTTCCCATCCATCTTATTAACTTTTTTTAAATTCCTGAAATTAATTTGTTGCACCAAAACTATAAACCCGTTCGATGGTTTGTCCTTTAAATTACGCCACATGGTTGGACTCGTAAAGTCCTTCCACACTTAGTCATTTTTATATTTTCTAAGACCTTATCACGAAGTTATTCTATGGGTCGTATAATGGTCGTGCTGTTAATTTGTTGGTTACTTTTTAAAAAACTCCAAATTTCCATCATGTTAAGGCCCTCATCCGTAGACTTTTATGATCTGTCATCCCTTCTACTGGTCGTCATCGGGTGTGTGGGTTACCCCACACAAGGAAACATTTTCCCTTTTCTGAAGTTCATTTTTAAGAACCAACCTACGAGCCATAAGTCCATCGATGGGCTGTAAGTTGCCCTCGTTAACTGACTCCAGGTCCTTTTCTATCCAACTCTTTTTGCACTAGGCTCACAAACTGGGGGGCATAACACAAATATCGCATGCTTATATATTTAAAAAGATCATTAACCTTCAACCATTATTTTATGCCTTCATCATCATCATCATATTATGCAAAAATCATCTTTGAACTTAGTAGGCTTATGCATTATCTTGAAAAGTCCAGAATCAATGGAATAATACATGAACATGGAAAAATTTGCATCTTTAAATAAAGTATTAGGTAGCCCACACATCATTAATGAAAGCAAGATATTAGAGTCATAATCCTCAACTCAATGTTCATGAAAAAGACAAGGTAAAGCATTACATGATACCATTGGAAGTAATTACATGATAATGCACAATAAAATCATCTTTAAAGTATTAGGCATGCATCTTAATATTCTTAAAGAACATAACGAAAGGGTAAAAAGATTTTAATGGGGAACTCTGTGGGTAGAAGTTACCCATTATAAGGACCCTCAAGTTAGAAACGTTGAAAGTGTAGAAAAGTAGTGATGGAAATGTCCAGGACTCATTTCATGAAGCTCAATCCGCGACTTATGGTTTAAACCATAACTCGTGGACCAGACTCATGGATGAGGGACTAAAATAGATAAAATCTTGCTAAGTATAAAGTTATACACTAAGAGCATATATGGCCCATGGATGGAAACATGGCCCGTGGATCAAGTCATAGGTGTGAGTTCAAAACATGAAGAAAATTTGGAGTTTTATGATACCCACGACCAACAGGACTTCCATAGTCCCTTTTACAGTCCGCGATTAGCCTTCATAAATAAGGTCCCTAAGAATAGAAATTTTACTAAGTATGAAAAAATCCATGGTGCCATTCATGAATCATAGATTAAGTACGACCCATAGGGGCCTTGTGGTTTGGTCGGTAGTAACCAGTCTCTGAAGATTGGACTAGGAGAGCAAGACAATGAGAACCATCACCCATGATTCAATCCACGTCTCATGGTTCATATCCTACAGTTGTAATGAAGGGTATTTGTTTTTCCTTTTCGTGAATGCTAACTCTAAACTGTGTTGTTTTATGACCTTTTAAGGCCCTTAATTAGACCTTTAACCCCTAGATGCCCATTTTTTTTCATTTTTCCACTTTCTTGAAGATTCTAAAGAAATATTTCTCTCTAGTAACAGGTCAAAGAGGGCTAGGGTTTCAAGGACCTTCTCCATAACAACAAATCCCTTCTTCTTAGGATACACCTGAGTTACGCGAGTTGATTTGTGGGTCTCCTTTCACCCTCAAAGTTCTTCATTGAAAGGTTTTACCTTTTCTTCAAGTTCCCTGATTACTACCATGCATGTCAATGATGATTTCATTGTGTTTATGTTATACTATGCCTTTTAATATTACCATGTAATGTTTTACTAAGTATTTTCATTTATTTTAAGTATGTAATATTGACTCTAATGATTTAGGTTTGGAATAAATATAATTGGGCAATAAAAGCATGTTTTAAAGTGGCATATTACCCAAATTATAATGCATGTTTTATATGACTTGTGAGATTTTCCCAACTAATGATTTGGCTCACTAATTTTTAAGTCAATCCTTGCATGTTATATGTTAATAAGTAGGCCATAAAAGTAAGGTTTAAGTTGATGTTTTGTCAAATTATAAGTGTGGTAATAATGCCTTAGATGAAAGGTCCGTTCTCACTTTGTAGTTCCTATGTTTCGTGCTACTCTTAGGATTTCTACTTATGATTCTTATTGTCATTATTTGGCCCTGTTTAAGCTTTAAAGAATTTCGTTCGGATGACATAGCACAGAAGGAGCCAATGAGGTGGGGTTTGATAAAGGTATACTAGAGGCAACCCTTTGCCCCATTAACTATATGCCACAATAGGAGCCCTTATAGGATACGCTAGTGGATCCTCGTAGGCCAATTATGATATATGATGATGCATTCTATTTAATGGAGTTCCATTCGACTAGTAGTCTCCTCGTGCTAATGTAAGGGTTATGTTGGGTTCCATGTAATAGTTCATATGATCTTATATGATAGTTACACTACCGTCCCACAAAGTTATCATATTGATGTCTTCGTTCCATCAATAGTGTTCAATATGTGCATTGCTCTGATTCATTTTGATTGTCAGTCCTCGTACATGCTTAAGCACATGTTATTGTTGACTTTATCATGTCCACGCATTGAATTCTTTAACTTATGAATGATGATATTTTAGTTTAATCCTTGCATTGCATCTCACATACCTAGTACATTCCAAAAGTACTAACACATATTTTCTCCATGATATTACCACGTAGGGACCGACGCTCCTCCTTCTGGGCTCATGGCTTGTTCTTCCAATGCTTCAAGGATAGTTTTGTTGTGGCAGCCCTTATTTTAGGTCTCCACCATATTTCATTACATAATATGTAATTTTTGGACTTGATGTATATTTTAATTTTTAAACTAGAGGCTTTTACTTTCTTTGTTCACTTTTGGAATCTTTTCTATTTGAGAGAAACTAACCATTTATTGCTTCCGGTTTACTCATGTTCTAGATGGTATGTCATGGACACTATTGTATGTTTTGATATGCTTCATTTTTGTTGAAAAGATGACACATAGACCCTATCCCATTAACTTTTACAAAATGTAAGAGTTTGTTCCTATGAATTCTTAATATGTTAAGATGCCTTGGATGAGGTGCTTGCGAGTGTCTCATTCGCCATGTTACAACTACATCCTAGGCTTCGGTCGTGAAAAAAATAGTATTAGAGCATGAGTTTTTAAAATGTTCCTCAGATATCCAAACATACAACATCAACTAAATCCTCGTTCAAGGTTATAAAGCATGCCATCACTATGAATGAGAGGACATGAGATGTTTAGAAAAGTCTTCCCTACTTCATTACTTGTGTCGTGCACATAGAGTTGTTTAAGGTTCTCCTATAACTAAAGATGTTCTCCTTGTTATTTCTAGATCGTGTCTCTACGAAAAGCTCCACAACTAAGGAACGTACCGGTAACAAGCCCCTCAATTGAAACAAGATGATTGGATGTCTTATGCGGAGGTTAGAGTTACATTCACTATGCTAGCTCAAGCTTAGGCTAATGAACAAACTATCCTTCCCTAAGATCCCACTATGGATACACATGTTACGGATTACATGAGGATAAGTCCCTTGGTGTTCCACGGCTCTAAGGTGAAAGAAGATACATTTGACTTCATAGATGAGGCTTATCGGACTTTAACCATAATGGGAGTTCCCTCGACAGAGAAGGCTGAGTTGGTAGCATACCAGCTTAAGGGTGTAGCAAGAATATGGTATGAATAATGGGTTAAGGAAAGGGCCAAGTAGTGGGTCAAATTTAATAGGAGGAGTTCAAGGGTGCTTCTTGGACCAGTTCTTTCAACTAAAGTTGACGCAAGCCAAGGTACAACAGTTCATTAATATCAAGAAAGAGCATATGAGCGTGAGAGAGTATTCTATTAAGTTCATGACTCTCCAAATATTCCCATTCATGGTAGAAGATTTAAGAGCCCGGATGAGAAAATTCATATCTGGCATCTCACACTTGGTGTTAAAAGAGTGCAAAACAACCATTCTTGTGTAAGAGATTGAAATATCCCGATTGATGACATATACGTGAAAAATTGAGGAAGAAAAAAGTGAGGGACGGAGAGAGCTAGGGAGTCCAAGAGGACTTGGATTGCATGAGGGTGATATTCTCACCAAAGGAGTGAAGCGTACAACAATTCCCATGGTGGCAAAAAGCAAGGTGGCCAAGGGTCTACTAAAACTCCTTCTCTGCGACTCACCAAGAACAAAGAGTTGCTCTAAAGTCGAAAACTCCTAATTGCCCTAAGGGTGGGAGGACTCACAAAGGGGGAGGTGCTTGGCCAGTTGAAAGGCATGAAACAAGTATGGTAAGCCCAAGCATCATGCAAATTATTATAGGATTTGAGGGGCAAGGATCTATGGACAAGGTGGGAAATCTCAAGGTGCTCGAAGGACAAACCATTCTATGCTTTCCCTGGCTGATAAGAAGTTGAAGAGGCCTCAGATATTGTTATCGATATGTTGAAAGTTTATAATTTTGATTCATATGCATTGTTAGATCCGGGAGCAAACATGGTATTTATAACTCCTTTCCTTGCCAATAAATTCCATGTATGTCCCAAAATCCATAATGAGCCTTATGAAGTGTGTACCCCACCCCTATAGGAGAATTTATTATTTCACAAAGAGTTTATAATTGTCCCATTTCAATCTTGCATAAAGATGTCCTTTGTGACATAGTATAATAAGACTGTTTGATTAACACGAGTCATCCCACGACTCATATATTAGATCATGGGTTGTAGGAAGGTCTGATGGATTGAATCTAGAAAGATTAGAAAATCATGAATTTCTTGAAATGGTTGCATGATTAACATGATGTACCGTAGATGGAACCATAACCCATAAAGATAGTGATGGAAAGGAGCCCTAAAGAACGTGAAATTTTCTAAGTCTAGAACTATTCTATGCAATGGACTTACAATTCGTGTAATGAACAATAAGTCATCCTACGTATTCGTGGTCTGGGAAGTGTGAATTACAGTGGCTCAACATTTGTAGTACAAGTTATACGAACCAAGGCATGAGAAGAAAGTTGCACCACGGCCCGTGGAGGAGTTCTCGTGGATAACTTTCGCAGATTTTAATGTAGGGCATTTTTGTCATTTTCAATTTGTTTAACTCCTAAAATATGGTTATTTGGCCCTCCTAACCAACTTAACTAAATCAAAACCTTTAAATCCTATTATGAACACATTCTAATTCATCTATCTTCATAATTGTCTCAAAGTGTCTCAAATATTTATCTCTCTAGAATAAGGATTCCACTGAAGCTAGGATTTCAAGATTTTCTAAGGATTTCAAGGTTTTTTTACTATAATTCTTAAGGATCTTACTTGCGGTATGTAGAGATTCATTCTTGGATTTGTTTCATCCATGAAGCCCAATCCATAATCTTTTTTTTATCAATGTTTCATGATGTTTTATTATAGGATTTTATGCTATGATTCCTAATGCATGGATTATGAGTCCTATATGATGATTATACTTAACTAGGCATGAATTATGAAGAATTACATGATTTCTATGATTTTGAAGTGAAAGTATATGATTTCAAGCATGTATGATTAGGGATTGATGAATTAATGTGGGTTCCTTTACTAATGATCCAAATTGATTCCAATGCATGTTCCTCTATGAATTTCATTGAATCGTATTGTTTTCACTCCATTGTTCCTTTACCCAAATTTAGCCCTAGTCTCTTATGATAAAAGTATGTTTTTTTATGGATAAGATCTTAAGTATGCTAAAGTACATTGTAGTGACAATGATGATGATGTTATGATGATAATGATGCTATGATAATATGGGTGATTAAGACCCTAATCTTTATGATGATGATGTTAATGTGGAAGTTTACCCAATCTGTATGAAAAGCTAAGTAGATGGACTATTCCTATGATTTGAGATGTTTTCGCGAAAGATTATGATGATTATTTTACAAGCTATGATAGTATGTTTTAATGAAGTATGGACTATGTTGAAAGATATGTATATGCATGATTTATATATTCCATGTGTTATGACTTAGCATTGAGAGGGCCTCTGTAGGTTCCATAGTCCCATAAATATGTGCCACCAAAGGAATGATTCATGATTTTATGCCATAAAGGTGTGCTAATGGATCTATGTATCATCTAATGGTCACTCACCATAATAGGATAATGCCTAAGGGTGGGGTCAAATGATGGGCTTTCTCTATGCTAGGATAGAGCATATAAGGTGAGGATCGAGTCTAACTTGACAAAGTAGGCTCCTTTTTACTGGGTATAGACGGAATATCAAGATTCCATGTAATAGTCCACATGGTCTTTCATGTCGGTTATGGTATTATTCCATATATGTATGCTAAAATTATGAAAGGATTTTGATGATGCTTCTTCTCATTGTTTGTAACTTGTATTGCTCATACCTATTGTGTCCTCACTCTATTAATTATAATTATGCATAATGATAGTATGTTTGTTGTCACATTCTTTGATGCTTGGCATACCTACATACTGTCACGACCTAGTTCTAGTCATGATGGTGCCTTTGACATCCCACCTATACGAATCCCAATTCGCAACCCCAGGGTACCTATCATATATCCCTAATCGTAACATAATAGACACAACAACATAAATAAATACAACCTACCTAGAACCTCGTATAGAGCTTTAATAGACACAAGCACACACCCATACATATATAGTAATAATCATAATATACATAGCCAGGAGATCTCCTACAAATAAAAGTCACAGCACTGGACAAGGAAAATGTTTAGATACAAAAAACGGCCATCAAAATTGGAAGGAGACTACAAAGTAGCTAGAGATGTCGGTGTTCACCAATGCCTCTTGAATGCTCAGGAATCCCCCAAAACTCAATGCCCGTAGCTAGAACCTGGATCTTCACCATAGGAACAAGTAGAAAAGTAGGGGTAAATACTAGAAAAGGGCACCCAGTAGAAATCATCGATGGACCAAGTGAAATGCAATACATATAGAATGCTCATATATAGAGAAGTGCAACAAATCAAGAAAATTGAACTCATATCAAGGAATAAGCATGTATAAAAAATCCCTAAATCCCAACTAAACTAAAGAGAGTGGTGTATAGTGATACCATTGAAGGAAGACTGAGGAGGCCCATATCTTATCTATCATTGAGCAGAGATATAGTACGGTATGCAGTTGCGAGGCCCAAATAGCTATGTTTGTAAGTCAACTGGGTCGACGTAAACCCAAAAGTACACCCACGCACAATCAAGCTGACTGTAAGACAACAAAACAAAACTCTCAATATCATATGATCGAGGGTTAAGCTTTACATGGGTTTAGTGTGCTAATATCTAAGATTGAATGTGAGCCTTCATAATATAAGGGGTACAACGACACATAAGCGGGGTGTGAATAGGTGTGTGGATCCATGGGTAATGAACTAGGTCCTTGAGTCGAAGTATAATATCATGTAAGGCCATGACACTCGCCTGTGGAGTCTCAATATACAAATATAATGATGGGACGCATCCCCACAAGAGAATGAATCCCCCTAACATAATCAATAGTGTCTCAGACCCAAAGTGTAACTGAGAGGGTCCTCGACCAAGAACCTCAACAGGTTCTTGAATCTCAAAATTGGCCCTTAGTACTCAAACTGTTGGATGTGACCATCAGGAATAAAACTATAGGGAGCGTCACCCAGGACTTAGACTCTCAGATGTGGCCATGGGGACTTGGACAGCGGGGGTGTCATCCAGAACTATAGTATAGGAATAGTTATGCACTCAACAAGTCTACAAAAAATTTGAACCCCTGAAGGCATACCATGTGTCAAGACAAGCGTGATGAAACCAGACTGTGTAAATCATGGATCATAGTAGAGACAGGCCCAACAAGGCCAAGCTTTCCATAGTCCCGCCAACCACAGGTAATTTAGAGTAAAGCATGGAAAACTATAGTTATATCACATGTGTCTATAATAATAAAGTCAATCATGTCACATCTATAACATAATTAAGACACAGTATGACAGATCATCACTGGACAACCTCATTGCCAGCATATCCCAATAGCATCAGGCTATGCACTCATAAAGATAAGAATTAGCTTAGAGCACATACTTGCCCTATGGCGTCAGCCCATATTAGGCCTTTAACAAACTTCCCTGCAAGCAACAATACATGAACCAACTAATATCAAATCTACAGTTAATATACTCACAAATACAGAGGGAACAACCCCAAAACAACCTATCCCATGAAGAAAAAGTACAATAGCCACATACTAGACATATGTCACAGGTTAACTCATAAACAAACCCTTACTACGTAATCCAGCTCCACATGTATTTATTCCAACCCAGTCGAAGGTTTAAAGAAACATTGCCTACCTAGAAGATGATTCATTTAATCCTCAGACAATCCACTTTAGCTTTTTCCTTCTTGATCACTTCCCAATGCTACACAACTGTCAAAATACAATTCACAAGGTTAATATAATCACAATGGTTGTAGTATCTCAAAAAATGAGTGACATTAAATCAATAGCATCTAAAACTGGAAAAAATAGAGCCCACGCCTGAAATCCAAAACAAATCCTTGTAAAATAATCCCTACATCACCCCTAGTCGATAACAAAAAATTTAGCCAAAAATGGACCTCAAAAGGCAAAGAAATGGCTCAAAAATAAAGTTATGTTCTTTATCATATTACATTTCTTTCAAAACTTTCTTGATCAAATTATACAAATATGAGCTAAACATATCTGAATCCAAACATACCACAGATTTCCTCTTAGAAATTAGAACAATTAAAATAAAACTTTACTAAACTCCGTCGAGAATTGAACGAGATATAATAGTGTAAAGTTTTCACGCTACAGGAGTATAACTAGTTTAAAAAGCATTTTTACC
The DNA here is from genome assembly GCA_029948455.1 of Solanum rostratum. Classification (NCBI taxonomy): domain Eukaryota; kingdom Viridiplantae; phylum Streptophyta; class Magnoliopsida; order Solanales; family Solanaceae; genus Solanum; species Solanum rostratum. Next base: position 27,343,984 of record CM057047.1, read on the forward strand.
TTGAAATGCATGTCGAAATCAGAATCCAATGCCTCCAAAGTATTTCTTGTGAAAATTTAAGTCACATAGCCTTTTGAATAATAAAACATGGAGCTACTAATAAAATATTATCACTATTGGAAATATTTGTGGAAAGCTGGTCGCGATTGGCCCTATATAGGCCAGGCACTATCCATATTTTGCCTCTGTGAATGCCCAAACCTTGGAACATGCCTGGTCTCCATGAACATGCCTGGGGCTCAATGAATACGAAGCGTTGTCCTAGGCTTCTCTGCAAACGTGCCAGACACTCCACGAATGTGGAGGGTTAGCTATTTTTGTGCTGCTACATTAATTGCGAAAAATACAATAGTGTTCCCGAGCAGTCCAATGTTCGTTACACGCAAAAAGAAGTGCAACTACATGTATTTCAACATTCTGGATCGAATGGTGCGGTTGGAATTTCCGACGGGGCGCCCTATGAAAAAATGAGGATCCTATTTCTTTCTGGCTAATTTTAGGTAAAAGAACTAGGGTCAAAACACAACTGGAAGTCCCTGTCAGCAAATGAATGGTACTTGTATACTATTTTTGATGTTACGAAGCTGACCATGCCATCAAATTCCCATTCTGAGCATGTTTAGCTAGGTTTTTATAAAAAAGCACCTTTTTGTCCCAAATTCATACCAGGAACCCACCCCTCAGAACAATCACCTTCCTAGCGTAAATTTTTCAATTCAGAACTAATGGTATCGTCAAAATCCCACTTTGAGGCAATTTGCTAGGGATTTTTAATAAATCTCATTCTTAGAGTTATAGCTTCTCGTTAACTTTCAAATTCACGTATTTCACAAATAATTCAACCCATAATTATCTTGATAGTCCCACTAAGTCATAAAAGGTCTGAGGTTATCATACATAAGCTCAAATTAGTAGCATAACGATGAAAATATAGAAATGACCCAGAGGGTAATTACATATACTTAGTACATTCCACGTACTAAATATACTTGATCTAACCATGTAGGGACAGACTATGGGGTGACTATTCAATTTCGTGTGTAAATTTTAAGTATGCTTTTGAAAATTTGTTGGTGAGTTCCCATGCTTTAGGAACAAGCTCTTTTATGATGCTTTTCTCGTGAGACTTTATTACTTTCCTTTGATAAGAGTCTCAGCAGTAAGCTAGTAAGCTATATTCTAGTCCTTGCCAAGATCTTCTGATGTAGAGGCATGTTTTAAACGATATAATATTGATGTAATTCATCCTAAGGGAAACTATTATTTATATTGATTTATTTTGCTCACTTATTCTCTTATGTTATGATTAGTATACTGTAATAAAGTTCATAATATGAACATGAGGCTTGGATAGGATGGCTTTAGGAGTCACAATCAATGTGTTATGGCTAGGCCCTAGGTCTGGATCATGACAAAAGTTGTATAAGAGCACAAGGTCTGAAAGAATCCAAGGGAGTTCGACATGATGCGTCTAGTAGAGTATTGTTCATTGGTGTGAATTACACCACACCAATGAACGAGAGGCTATGCAACATTTAGGAAGACTTTGCTTCTTTTTTATCTATGTTTTGCCTTAAAAACTCTTGTATCCCAATGCTTGTCCTTGTGCCTTTTAAAAGAAATGGTTTTATGTCATGTTCCATTGCCTAGGGGAAAAATGTTAACGAGGACCAAGATACTTTGGCTCCTGAAGTTTCTGAAGTCCCACAAGCAGACCAAGTCTCCAACGATGTGTTTAGGGCTGCTATAACTACGTTCGCTCAAGCCGTTGCTTCTTAAAGAATTCCTACTCCAGCTTTAAGGATAAGAGGTTTTGCTAGAATAAATCCCCTAGAGTTCCATGGTTCAATGGTGAGTGAATATCCAAAAGAGTCTATTGATGATGTTTATAAGGTGGTAGATAATATTAAGGTTTCTTCCAAAGAGAAAGCCGAATTAGCGGCTTATCAATTTAAAGGAGTCGCTCAAGTTTAGTTCTCCCAATAGAAATCCGAGAGAGTTCAAGAAGGACCTGATTGGATGGTAGATATTTAAAGCCGCTTTTCTTAATTATTTCTTCCCAATTGAACTACGAGAAGGTAAAGTTATGGAATTCATGAACTTGAAGTAAGATGGTATGAGAGTGAGAGAATAAGCCCTTAAGCTTACAAAGATGTCCAAATATGTTCCTTTCTTTGTGGTAGACTCTAGGGCCCGCATGAATAAATTCATATTGTGAGTATCCGACTTAGTAAAGATAAGTGTAATGCCTTGATGCTCATTAAGAAAATGGATATTTCTAGGCTCATGACCTATGTTGAACAAGTGGAGAGCGAGAAACTACAAAAGATGGGTATGGGGGAGTCCAAGAGGGCTCGTTGTGGATTTGGATTTTCCCATGCTAAATCTAGAGGTGGTCATTTCCAAAAAGGCCAAGGGTCATCCAACCCAAAGGCTTAACAAAATAGAGTGACAAACCTTAAAGCACAAGGTGAAATTGTGAAGGGTGGTGCTACTCCTCCTAAATGTCCCTAGTGTGGGAGAAACAATGTTGGTAAATTCTTGAGAGGTACCAATGCTAGTTTTAGTTGTTGAAAGATGGGGAACAAAATTGTTGAGTTTCCTAATGCTACTAATAAAGGTAAAGAAGGGCGTCCACAAGGAAAAATGATTCAAAAGGGGAAAGTGCAAAAAGATGCCCAAGCTCAAGGTGGTTGTCCATATGGTATTCAGTTTTATGCTTTTCATGCTAGGCAAGAGGATGAGGAGTCTTACAATATGGTCATACGTATATTAAGAGACATTGACTATGATGTGTGTGTTTGCTTAATCCCTGTGCTAATATGTCTTTTGTTACTCCTTACCTTACCATAAAATTTGATGTCCCCGAAAGTCTTGATAGAACCTTACTCGATCTATACTCTTATTGGTGAGTCAATCCTAGCCAAAAAAAATTCTAAAGAAATTGTCCTACGTCGGTCTTGCATAAAATCTCCCATTGTGATCTTATTGAACTTGATATGACCAATTTTTATATTATTCTTGACATAGACTAGTTGCATGCATCATATGTTTCTATCAATTGTAGGACCCATAAGGTCACACTCCAAGTTCCAAATAAGCCAATGCTTGAATGGAAGGGAACCAGTTCGGTTTTCAAAGGAAAGTTTGTTTCTTATATTAAAGATAAGAAACTTATTTCGAAAGGTTGGTCGGATATCATGTTGTCTGATTCATGGATGTTGAGTTAAATTTTCCTACTCTTGATTTGGTTCCTATAATTAATGAGTTTCCTGATGTCTTTCTTGATAATTAGCCCAGTGTTCCTCACATATGAGAAATTCATTTTGGTTTGATATCGATCTTTTGCTCCAGACCTAACCTATTTCTATACCTGATGTGCTGTCAAAAGACAACACTTTTAATGCTCAAAACTTGAAATTGTGTGTGTTCTCAAAGTGATCTTAGTGAATATGATGTGTTTTTATGTTTGGTTTTTAGGATTATGGGATATGGCACGATTTTGGGCTAAGTGTTGCAGTTTCTATAGTTTTAGTAATGTACGAAGCCCTTTATAGGTTGTGGATATAACGACCCCAACTAGGGGTCAAGTCGTCACACAGTGAATGAGGTTTCAAAATGCACCTCACCCAGGCTATCTAAGCATCTCAAGCATTCATTGGCAATAGATAAGAGATAATTTGAAAAGAATACATAAGGGAAAGGGCTATGAGCCGTTCACAATAAAACAACATTAACATAGTGAAATTTACTAAACCAGTGCAGGAGTACTTGTCCGTATATGGTTAAATCATGAAGGCAAATATGCATTAGTACATTCAAATGTACTAAGTATGTGAGATGCAATGCATGGATGAAATTGTGATGTCGTCATAATTAAGCATAACATATAACCATAAATAAGGATAGTGAGACATGGAATAAGAGTAAACAAACGCAAGGATTACAGCTCAGACCAATATGAGACAATGCAATTTTTAAAATATGAATTTAAGACTTAAAATTGAATCATATAAACTCTTGGGAATGGACAATAACTTATAGTAAGACCATGTCAGCTACTACATTGAATCCAATGAACACCTTCTATTGGGAAAAAGCCAAATAGGCTCCTTCAATTGGTAAAAAAGGAATATACTTGCCAAGGTAGATGTCCGAACTTAGTATATTTCATAACATTAGGCTTTTGTGGATCCACAAGCCTAGCCTACAAGGTTACTCTGGTGGCACAAAGTTAGGAGCATTAAGATTTAGCTTCGAGAGGTCATACCTCAAAAAATGAGATGAATCCCAATCTCAAGTCCTCTCGATGCAAAGTCATCCCACGAAATTCTTAAACATAACATAGAATCATAAGTAGCAATCAATCGAAGAAGGTTGAACTTGAGAGTCTTTCTTAAACATCAATTAGGAAAATAATTATCTTACCTATGACTTTGGTAAACTTTAACTTTGAAGAGCTTCATAATGCCCTATTCATAGTCATAATTCATAGGAAGCTTAAATGAAAGTAGGGTGGGCTTAATTGATGGATTGAACAATCATAAATCATATAGGTCTTAGGAAATTTCGTTAAAAGAAACATAGAAATCACCCAACCTTAACCATAGAAAAACCCATCTTAGAATCATCATCACACTTTAAATACATGTGCATTTACTTAATAAAATAGTCATTAAACTTTAAGAACATCATATCATAGAATGGGAACCCAAAAATCACCATAAGCATGCAATAAGACTTAGGGACTTAAGAAAAAGGTAAAAATGCATAATAGAAAATTTTATGGGCGAAAGGATACCTATAAATCTACACACATATCTAATAAACTAGAGATAATTAAAGTTGAAGTCTTGAGGAAGGAACTTGGAAAAACCCTAGCCTTGTTCTTGAGAGTCTTGCCTTAGAAATTTGGAATTAGAAGAATGCGAGGATGAGGGGCATTCTTATGAACATTAATAAAACCCCCTTTTCATCCCCAAAATGACATAGTTTAGGAATAAAATTATGGGAAACGACCAAACTGCCCCTAAATTAAAACTACCGAAAGCCATCTATGAAACCTCGTTTATGGGTAATTATATTATTTTATGGGACGTAGACCCTCTCGTCTGATGTCTCACCTAAGAGTCCTAAAAATATGGCCTTTTCTAAATTGGGGACTACACAAACAGGACAGGCCATACCAATTTCTATGGCCCATGGATGGACTCATAATGTCCCTCCATACTTAGCTGAATTCTCATCTTGTATCTGACACCCTTTTATGAGACCATATACGAGCTGTATTATATTTCATGGGTTGTTTGATAAGTCGTGGATTGACTTCTTGAAAACATCAAATTTCCACATGGTTGGAGCCCCACTCATGAAACACTTCACGAGCCATTGAAAATTCCACGGGCCATATATAGTCTCATGAACCAGGTCCTAAGTCTTTTTTCAGGCCAACTTCTATGTACTCAAGTCTCCTAAACAAGGGGTCACTACAATATATCCCCCCGGGGGACATTCTCCCCCGAATGTACTTAAGGTCAAGCTCTAAAGAGTAAACTAGCAGCTAACAATCCATTATGCATGCGAAAATTCCATCCAAACACCCTCTCTCAAAATTTTTAGTTTTACACTTTAAAACATGCTTCAAAATAGTTCCCAAACATCAGGTTAAATGTATACACCATGACAAAAAATTCATTGAGCTTGGGTATTTAAGAGAACTTCTTAGTAACTTTGGCATGAGTAGTGTGGAATAGATAAGGGTGATGCTTCATCATATCTGCTTCTACTTCCCATGTAGCACCCTCGACTTGTTCATATTGTTAAAGCACCTTGGTGGAGGCAACTTCCGTTGCTTTTTTAACTTGCCGGTCTAGGATTTCAATGGGTACCTCATCATAACTCAAATCCTCTTCAACGTTCACAGCATGAAAGGGAACTATGGGTGTTGGGTCACCCATGAATTTTCTCAACGTCGATACATGGAAGACTGGATGAATTGAATGCAACTCATTAGGTAGGTCTAATTCCTATGCTACTTTCCCAACTCTCTTCAACACTTTGTAAGGTCCCATATATCGAGGACTAAACTTGTCCTTCTTAGCAAATTGGAGAAATCTTTTCATTAAAAATACCATCAAATAGACCCAGTCGCCAACTTGAAACTCAAGCTGCCTTTTATTTACACTTGTGTAGGACTTTTGTGAACTTTGGGCTTTTTGCAATTTCTCCCTTATGCTTTTAATTTTATTCATAGCATTCATCACCAAGTTTAGTCCTATTAATGCAATCTCATCTGCTTTGAACCACCTAATGGTTGATCTATATCTTCTACCGTACAAGGCTTCAAATAGTGCTATCCCAATACTTGCATGGAAGATATGGTTGTAGGTGAACTAGATAAGTGGGTAATGTTCATCCCAACATCCTTTGAACTCCAACACACAAGGCCTCAACATATCTTTTAATGTATAAATGGTACTTTTACATACCATTCATCCAACAAATCTCTGTACATCTTTGTAGTTTCAGGATGAATGGAGTAGAAGGAGTTGTGGGTTATTTGTATGATAAGTTTCTTTAACTCGTCATCACTAGTTACACACAACTTACATTGATACTGGAGTGCACTATCCCCCTTGTGAGAAGACCTCTACCTTCACATCTTTTACCAAAGTTTTCAACTCGGCCAGAGTGGGATCAAGATCTTTCTTGGCCTTCACCTTGTCGATCAAAGGTGATGTTGAACCATGAAGAACCATCACACTACTATCTCTGGACTCATTCAGTCACACTCCCAGCCTTTCCAAATTTTGGACATCTCTAGCCACTCCCTATTCCCAACACCTTCTATATGAGGCACACTTCCCGTTGATATTTTACTAAGGGCATTAACTACTACGCTGGCTTTTCCAAGGTGGTACTTCACGCTCATATCATAATCTTTTAGTAGCTATAATCTATTTTCTTATGTTGTGGTCCTTATAAGTGAAAACATGTTAGAGGTTTATGCTCGGTGAAAACATCAACTTGGACTCCGTACAAATAGTATCGCTAGATCTTTTAGGCAAAAGGTCATGAGTCGGGTAATTCTTCTCCTGCACTTTCAACTTCCATGAAGCATGGGTAATCACCTTAACATTCGGCATTATCACACAACCCAACCAACTCCTTGATGTATTCTAATACATGATAAAACCATGACTCCCTTTGGAGAATGTTAATATGGAGGCCAAAGTCAATCGATACTTCAAGGTTTGAAAACTACTTTCACATTAATCTGTCCACACGAATTTAGACTTCCTTTGAGTTAGCTTAGTGAGTGGAGATGAAATTGTGGAGAAGTCTTGGACAAACCATCGGTAGTAACTGGTTAGACCCAAGAACTCCTTATGTCAATGGGAGTCAATGGCCTTGGCCAGTTCCTTATAGCTTCCGTCTTCTTTGGGTCAACCTTGCTTCTTTCTCTAGATACCATGTTCCCAAGAAAGTCAACCTTATCTAGCTAGAATTGGAATTTCTCAAACTTCACATAGAGCTTTTGTTCCCTCATGTTCTGTAATACTACCCACAAGTGCTACATGTGCTCTCGCTCACTTTGGGAATAGATCAAAATGTCATTAATGAAGACTACCATGAACATGTCGACGTAGGGCTTGAATACCCTATTCATGACGTCCATAAATATTGCTGGTGCATTAGTGAGACCAAATGACATCACCACATATTTGAAATGATCATACCTATTTAAGAAAGTCGTCTTAGGGATGTCATTTTCTCTCACCCTAATTGTTGACAATCGAATATCAAGTCAATCTTGGAGAAATGAGTGGCCCCCTATAGTTGATCGAATAAATCATGGATACTTATTCTTGATGGTGACCTTATTGAGGTGTCGCTAGTTAAAGCACATGCGGAGCAACCCATCCTTCTTTCTTAATTTTAGAATTTGCGCACCCCATGGAGATTTACTAGGAAAGATGAAACCTTTCTCCAACGGATCCCTCAGTTTCACTTTCTACTCTTTCCATTCGACGAAGGCCAGTCTATTCGGATGGATTGAGATGGGCTCGGTATCGGGTAGAAGATCTATACCAAAATTGATACCTCTTTCAGGAGGGACACCTGGTAACTCGTCTGGAAAGACATCGGGGAATTCACTTACAACAGGCATCGACCCAAGAGAGGGAACTTTGGAAGAGACATCTTTGACCATCACTAAGTGGTAGATACATCCCTTGGAAATCATCTTATTGGCCTTGACAAAAGAAATGAATTAACCTCTATATGAAGACATTTTACCCGCCCATTCAAGAATAGATTTATTAGGGAATTGGAATTTGGCCCTACAAGTTTTACAATCAATGGAGGCATAAGAAGCATGCAAACAATCTATCCCCAAAATTATATCGAAGTCTACCATGGAGAGCTAAACTAAATCACATCGAATTACTTTATGCAAAATTGAAACAAGATTTTGGGCTACGATAGATTCGCCATAGGGTTACTCACCTCATAAGGCTCATGGAGGACTTCAAGATGTGCATGAAACTTATATATGCAAAGAATGAGATTACAAAACACAAGTTTGCTCTCAGATCTAAAAGTGCATATGCATTTGAATTATAAACTGGTAACATACTGGTGACCACATCTGGGGATTCCTTAACCTCTTGATGATCGTGAGGGGCCTAGAACTGGCCGGACCTTGGTGCACCATGAGCTTGATCCCTCTGGCCTTGGGGCATTGAGTCTCCACTCTTATAGTCCTTGGAAATGTGATTGGGCTTTCCACCAGTCAACTAGGCATTGGACTCGGCTAAGCATTCCCCTTTATGCGGTCTTCCACAGTTGGGGCAATTAGGACTTTGGGTATTTAGGGAAACCCCTTTGTCCTTCCCAAAAGGAGGTGTGTTGGTGGATCCTTGCCTTGGGCCACCTTGTGATTTTCATCCACCATTCCTTTGATGAGAACACTTTCCGCCATAAACACGAGCCCACTTTGACTCCATTTCCCTTCTCAGAGTTTCTCCTCTTCGATTTATTTGGCATACACCATTAGTCGAGAAATATCCATCTCTTTAACCAACATCGCCATTTTGCATTCTTTGGAGACCAACTCAGGAACACTCGAAATGAGATGACTCATGCGAGCCCTTGGATCCATAACCATGAGCAGAGCATACTTGGATAATTGGGTGAACTTGAGGGCATTTTACCTCACACTCATAGCCCCCTTCTTCAAGTTGATGAAGTCTTGGACCTTCGCCTGCCTATGCTTAATGGGTATGAACTAGTTTTAGAAGGTACACTTGAATTCCTTCCAACCAATGCAACCTGCTTCTTGACCTCTCTAATCACCCCCAAACCAAACCTTGGTGACTCACTTAAGTTGGTTAGCCACCAACTTGTCTTTGTCCTCAGACGACACACCCATCACCACAACTACCCTGTAGGCTTCTTCTATATACTTCATAACGTCCTCATCCGGCTTTGACCTATAAAATTCCAGCGGATTCATTCTAATGAAGTCACAAACTCTGATTGTTGTAATAGACACTTGGTAAGGAGCAATTCTATCTCCCTGTTGTCTTGGTTAGCTAACGGTTGGGGTAACACCGTGAAATTGGCTCTAAACTCTGTATGAGACACTCTCTCATTCTGTTGGAGTAGAGGGACTTATTGCTCCAAAGTTCCTCGTTGGCGGGGAGCTCTTCGGGGTGGCATAATCTAGAGAGGAGAAAAATCTCGTCGTTAGTTAGCAGAAAATCTTACTCAAACCTAAGGCATGACAGTGAAAAAGAAAGAATGGAAGACTTTCTAAACCATCTCATAACCTATCATTCAAGATAGTAGCGCACTTCACCACCTTAAACGAGACTCTAAGCGGGAGGGTATGCACGAACATCCAAAGAAAATTTTGAAACATCATGCTCTAATACCAAGTTTGAAATGACCTAACCTAGGGCGTTAGTCGTCATATGGGGAATAAGGTTCCTGAAGGCAACTCACCCAAGACATTTAAGCATCTCAAGCATTCATAGGCAATAGATACGTCATAATATCGAAAGAAAACATAAGGATAACGAGCTCTAAACTTTTAAAAAAGATGCAACATTAAAATCCTGGGATTTACTAAGTCATTACTCCATCCATACGCATGCCAACAATATCATAGATCGGTGGGACTGATAAAAGATAGTCTCCATCAACAGAAAGAAGTCTAGACAACACAATACAGAAATAAGTGCCTCAAAAGGGCTACAAAACATCATCTTAAAATAAAACAAAATACAAGCTTGAAGGAAAGGGCGGAGGAGTCCCGATCGAAGACTTCAACATATCTTCATTAGTAATTTGTCAAACCAAGAAAACTTTTTAAGTCAGTTCGAGAGGTAGGTCCAGGCCAGTTCTTGACTGCTTCAATCTCTCACTGGAACATAGAGCTAGTCTTGGATGCCCAATACTAGACAAAAACCGGTGCAGGAGCACCTATCCCTACATAGTTATATCATGCGGGCAAATATGGGTACCTCTTCATAACTCAAATCCTCTTCAATGTTCACATCATGAAAGGGAACTATGGGTGTTGGGTCACCCATGAATTTTCTCAACGTCAATACATGGAAGACTGGATGAATTGAATGCAACTCATTAGGCAGGTACTCCTATGCTACTTTCCCAACTCTCTTCAACACTTTGTAAGGTCCCACATATCTAGGACTCAACTTGTCCTTCTTAGCAAATTGAAGAAACCTTTTCATTAGAGATACCTTCGAATAGACCCAGTCGCCAACTTGAAACAGAAGCTCCCATTTATTTACACTTGTGTAGGACTTTTGTGAACTTTGGGCTTTTTGAGATTTCTCCCTTATGCTTTTAATTTTCTTCATAGCATTCATCACCAAGTCTGGTCCTATTAATGCAATCTCATAGGCTTTGAACCACCTAATAGGTGATCTACATCGTCTACCGTACAAGGCTTCAAATAGTGTTATCCCAATACTTGCATGGAAGCTATGGTGTTAGGTGAACTCGATAAGATTATAATGTTCATCCCAACATCCTTTGAACTCCAACACACAAGGCCTCAACATATCTTTTAATGTATAAATGGTCCTTTTACATACCATTCATCCAATATATTTCTCTTAAATCTCTGTAAATCTTGGTAGTTTCCAGATGAATGGAGTAGAAGGAGTTGTGGGGTTTTTGTATGATAAGCTTCTTTAACTCATCATCACTAGTTACACACAACTTACATTGATACTGGAGTGCATGATCCCCCTTGTGAGAATATCTCTACCTTCACATCTTTAACCAAAGTTTTCAACTTGGCCAGAGCGGGATCAAGATCTTGTTTGGCCTTCACCTTGTCGATCAAAGATGATGCTCAACCATGAAGAACCATCACACTACTATCTCTGGACTCATTCAGTCACACTCCTAGCCTTGCCAAATTTTGGACATCTCTAGCCACTCCCTATTCCCAACACCTTCTATATGAGACACACTTCTCGTTGATATTTTACTCCTCTCACGACATTTATTTGAAGATTGCACAATTTTAAGCTTCTTTACATGTTCCCACCGTTAATTGATCTAAGATGCATGTCAAGTAACTAAGTCATGAATGCTTTGTGAAAAAAAATGTATGATAAGCATGTTGAGATGAAGACAAGCGTTAACAAGTATGTTATGAGCTCATAAACATGATACGAATGACAAGCATTATGTAAAGCCCTAACTTTGATGATACAAGTTATGAATAATGAGCTACTCCAAGAATGATATAAATATATTCTTAGACTATGTATGTTATAACTATGATTATGTTTCAAGTGTATCATGGGATTGTGACCTAGCACCAAGAGGACCTTGGTAGTCTACTACGGTCCCATAACTATATGCCATCATAGGATTACAACGTTGATTCCCACGGGGGCTTGTACCTACCAAAAAGGCAATACCATAAGTTATGGATATTTATTTAACCTATCGAAAAGGCTATGCCATAAAGTGAGGAAAAAATGTAACACCCACCAAAATAGACATGTTGTAAGGTGGTGGCACTTTCCAAAAAGGACATGCCATAGGGATTGTGTTAGGTCTACCTAGGCCAAGTAGATTTTCCTTGTTCGATGTGGAGTGAACATCAGTATTCCAACTAGTAGCCCGCTCGGTCTTACATGTTTGTTATTGTCCCTTCCCATTATGCATATGATGTCATGTAGTTTGATGATTTCTCATGCATGTTCCATTAGGTAATTGCCTTTTTGACATATGGATCCTATATCTATTGTTTATGATGACACATCTTGGTTACCTATAATTATATTCTTGATGCATTTGCATCCCGCATACATAGTACATTCTATGTACTAATGCATACTTTTTTCCTGCATGATTTAACCATGTAGGAATCGGAGCTCCCTACCATCCTCCTCGACATGACTAGATGTTCTAGTAGATGATTGCTTGGTGAGTCCTCCACATCCTAGGTAAAAATTTCCACTTACTTTCATGCTTTGCTTAGAATTATTTATTTCTTGATACTCTCTATTGAGGTAACCCTGGGAGCTGTCTTGGCCCCCGTCCTATTCCTAATTAGAGGTGTTGTTGGACATTGTGATTATTATGCATGATTGATCTTGACTCCTTACGCTTTTGTTTTATGAAGACATCCCTTAGTCCTATTCACCCCTTTTTTGTTAAATACTTGATGAGATGGAAGTCCTAAAACCCTAATTGCCCCCATAGCGTGAGTTACACTTAACCGCCCCTTAGAAATTACTTATTATGTGATTTTTGCTTCCCCTCTTCACTCCAACATTCCCATAGCATGAGTCCAACGTCCCGCTTCCCAAAGAAATTATGTGATATGTGTTTATTGCACCTTCATGCTTCCGTTAAACCAAGGATATTTTACGCATGCTTAAGTGGCGTACATGGGACCCCTTTAGGTTCTTATTCGCCGTGTCATGTCTAAGCCCCTGGTTTGGGGTGTGAGACGTAGATTGTTTTATAGTCCGTAGACCCTTTTGTCTAATGGCTAACCTGGGAGTCCTGAAATATGGCCTTTTTTAAATTGAGGACTATGACAAACAAGAAGGTCGTACCAATTTCTACGGATAGACTTGTAAATTTTCTCTATACTTAGCCAAATTTTCACCTTATATCTAACACCCTTTTATAAGACCTTTTACGAGCTATATAATATTTTATGGCTTATTTGATAAGTCATTGTTGACTTCTTGAAAACTTCAAATTTCCTCACAGTTGGAGCCTCACTCATAAACAACTCGATGAGACGTAGAACATTCCACAAACCGTAGATAGTCTCATGAACTAGGTCCCCAGTCATTTTCTGGGCCAACTTCACTACACTCAAGGCTCCTAAACATGGGGTTGTAATAGTTGAAGTTTGCACAAGCCCTACAGTTGTGTCATTGTGGAAATTTGGCAAAGGGTTAGTTTTCTTAAGTTGCATTCATGAGTTATCAGACGAGCAATGAAAATTAATACGAGTCGTGGATGAGGTTCAGTACTCTAAGGATCAGAATGTGGGACTTTTCGAAAAGTCATCAGATGAAACCCTATAAGTTTGAGTATGGACAGTAGTAAGGTCTCGTAGATATTGTAGCCAGTTTTGAAGAATGAAGTTTACGAAGCCCCAGTACGAGACTTAAAACATAGTACGACCCCTATTTTGTTTTAAACTTGTATTTTTTGTTATTATACATAGGTTTTTATCCTATTTATAGAAGATAAAGGAAGGATAATCACCAACAACCTTGAGAGAAGTTCCTAGAAACACTTGGAAAACAACTTTATGATTTTAATAATTATTTTATGATATCTTGTGAAGAGTTTGGAATTTCTTGTTCTTAAAATTCATCCTTGCAAGTGCTAAATTATGCTAGTATATATCATTATTCGTGCATCGACAATAATTATGGGAACCATGAAGAACTAATAAGGTAAAACTGGATAATCCGTAATTTTTGGAATGTGTGCATGCGTGGATTAATTAATTCTCTTTTTCTTATTATTTTTTAACAGTGGCCAACATTGGAACTCCTTTAGTTGTTACTCACTTGACCAAGGTAGTAATGAATGCAAAAGGAGCTTAACTAATAGGATTTGATTGATATCTTTTCGTCTAATTAACCAAACAGGATAAAAGGGAGGTTGTATTGGGATAACAGGTAAGGATTAGGAATGTCACAGTACGAGGATGGATCAAATCACATAGTGAAATTTACCTCTTGCCTGGATCAAAGGATTTGGGAAACATAACTTTTCGTTTTGCATGCAACACATTAGAAAAGATTATGGTTATTTGGAAATACAAAAATAGGGAATCATGGAAAACAAAATACTCTAGTTACTCTTCTTGCTGGTTCTATAACACTTTTTCTAGTTTAGGATTACTTTTTGCAAATTACATACCCCCCCCCCCCACCATTTTCTAGAAATAAGTAGGTTAATTAACTCGACTTTCTTGAAAGTACTCTAAGTTTGCCATATTTTCAATGGGTTCAACCCTAACCTTTGTTAGGTTATATATCTTGACAACGACTACTTTAACCTCACAAAAGGAGGTATAGCTTGGCTGAAACCAAGATTTTAGTACCATTGTCGGGGAATAAGGCCAGCCTTGTTTAATTCGAGTAATTTTTGACTTAATCCTCATTTCCTTCATTTTACATTTTTGGTTTTTTTTTGGTTTCAGTATGTAAGTGTAGTGTATATACAACACTCGAAGTCAAGGCATACCCTTGACTCTATTTGACCCCTGAGATCCTGAAGACAATAAGAAGAATGGCCTATAACCACAGAAATAATGTTGTAAATGAAGCAATAAATACAACACATATATAGAACAACATTAAGAATAATAATAACCCACCACAACTTGAAGACAGTAACCCACCACAACAGGATCTTCAAGTCGCATCTCATACATGGAATCAACATCAGCTTGACCCTAAGGCGATGAATATCACTAGAGCTATTGTGTTACCTCCACTATCAGATGATAGAAAGTTCATCGTTTTTGTAATCAGTTCGATGTGTGTGTGAGATTTCTTCGCTAAATTCTTATTTTGTGTTTCAATTCAAAACTTGTCATGTTACTATGACATTGATTCTAGGTTAGTTGGCAAGGAAAGGATCTTAGGCCACTGTTCATATTAGTCGACTTAACCCAAATGTCCAACAAAATGTGTAATATATCCCCCAATCCCAACATTTGAACCTTGCATGTACACTTTTCTTTTTAAAAACCTAAGTAACCAAGCCTTGGTGAATGTAAAATACTAAAATTGGCCTTGATCCTTCCTAGAATATTGTGCACTTTGACTGACGCAAAAAGCTTAAGTTGAGGGTGGCTACCAAAAGTGGCCCTCATTCATAGGTTGGATAGTGTGCACCTCGACTTAGGCTAAAAGCCTAAGTTAAGGTTTCCGAGTGTAAAGGTAATTACATAAAATGAGGTAGAAGCTAGTGATACATGAAAAAGTATAAAAAGTGCTATGGGAGCAAGAAAAATGATTAGATTCCTAAAGAATGAGCTAAAAAAGAATGTGAAATTAAAAGGCAATGAACTAAAAATGAGAGTAAGGAACCTAGAAAAGCTTGAAATAGGAGAAAGGAAGAATGAGTTAAAAATGATAGTGTCGGTAGGCAAAAAATGTTGAATAACATAGTGTCAAGGAGGGTCATTAGTCACTATATACCCAAAACATCATAAAAAAGCTCCTTGAGCCTACGTTACAAGCAAAGAAAGTCCAAGTAGTCGAAAGTCATAGTTGTGAGTGTAACGGCAAACATCTGATATTGAACATAGTATTTGAATATCTATTAAGGGAGTGAGCAATTTTGTTTTGACGCAAGCATTGAATCTGAGAATACTATCATGAGTGGGACATGGGTCATCTTTTGGTGACGGAAATTGCGTTGCACTATTGATTTTAGACTAATTCAGTGATCGTTGCTTATCTATGGTTATCTTGTTTGTCATAGTTACACTGTCACATGTATTCATCTACATTGGTCTATTTGACTACTATCTAATATGAATTGATTAGTAGTGTGGGTATTTGTGCTTTATTCGGGAATAATGAGTGCTATTAAATTGAGGTATATGTGTTGCTATACTGCTTATGAATAATGGGTTTTTCGCTCGAGGACAAGTAACAATTTTATGTTTAGGGTATTGATGACTGTCAAAATACAACACTTTTGATAGGTAAAACTTGGAAGTTTCTGTGTTCTCAAAGCGATGTTAGTGGGTTTAATGTTTTTTTTATATTTTCTTGTTAGGATTATAGGATTTTGCAACATTTTGGGATAAGTGTTGTAGTTGTTGTAGTTTTGCTTATGTATGAAGCCTTTTACGGGCTAGGGAAGTATCCCCAAGCCGCAGAGTTGTGTCGTAGTCGAGATCCAGTGAAGGTTCAATGTTTTGAAGTTGTATTCATGAGTTGTTAGATGAGCCATGGAAATTAGTACGAGTCATGGATGAGGTTCCGACCCTAAGGATCAGAATGTGGGATTTTTTGGAAAGTCATTATACGACACCCTATACGGTTTGTAATTCTGAGTACAACCCATAGAAAGGTCTTATAGAACCTGTAGCTAGTTTAGAAGAATGAAATTTATGTATCCTCGATACGGACCGTAAAACATAGTACGACCCATAACCCTGCCTATATTACCTACCAAATCAAGTTTTTCTATTTTGTTCTGAACTTGTATTTTAGTTATTATAAATAGGCTTTTTAGTTTATTTTTAGAAGAGAAATGAAGGACAACGATCGAAAACCTTGAGAGAAGTGCTTAGAAACACTTGGAACACAACTTTGTGGTTTTAATCATTTCTTTAAATTTTCTTGTGAATCATTTGGGATTTCTTGTTCTTGAATTCATCTTTGTATCTACTTAATTATTCTATTCCATATCGTGATTCTTGTATCTACAATGCTTATGCGTAGCTAAATTCACTCCGGCTGCTAGAGTTATAGATTTTACCTATATGAATCCTCTGGAGTTCTACGGACCAAAGATGGATTAAGATGCTCAAGAATTCATTGGCAAACTCTCTAAGGTGTTGATTGTTATGGGAGTGGTTTCTAAGGAAAATGATGTGTTAGCTGCTTATCAGTTGAAATATATGGGCCAAGTGTGGTACCCTCAATAGTTAATGTAGTGGGTCTGTGGTGATAGGGTTCACTGGGAATAGTTCAAATTTGCCTTTTTTGATCACTTCTTCCCTTTTGAACTTAGTGAAGCTAGGATGACAGAATTTATCAACCTCAAATAGGGTGGTATGAGTGTGAGGGACTATGCGCTCAAGTTCATAAAGCTCTCAAAGTATGCTCTGTGCTCGTGGCTAACCACCATACAAGAATGCACAAGTTAATTTCTGGGATCACTGATTTGGGTTGTGAAAGAATGTTTTATGGCTATGCTTACTTGGGATATTGACATCTCTTGACTCATGACTTATGTTAAGCTTATTGAAGGGAAAATCTCAAGGAGAAGAGGGTGAATGAATCGAAGAGGGCCTGTTGTGATAGTCGGTTCTCCAACTCCAAGGGGGGTGGTGGTTATGGTCGCTTCCAACAAGGACATGGTTCTAATGCAAGGTTTGTCAAACCTAGAGTGTCTCCTCCTATGGAACAGGTTGAAGGTGGACCATTGCCTCCTCCATGTTATAATTGTGGAAAGACTCACCTCGGGAAGTGCTTGTGGGGTTTGGGTGCTTGCTTTGGATGTGGTGAGATGGGCCACTAGCTTGCTTATTACCTAAAGCCACCCAAGAAAGGTCAGATGGCTCAAAGTAATAATGTCCAAGCAAGAGTTCATCATAGTGGTACCCCAAGAAACGACAGGTTCTACGCTTTGCATGCTCGATAGGAAGTAGAGAAAACTCTGAATGTTGTGATTTGTATGTTCAAAGTCTTTTATTTTGGTGCTTATGCTTTGCTTGATCTGAGTACAAATTTATCTTTTGTGACTACTCTTTTGGGTGTTAAGTTTAGTTTGAACCGTAAAATCTTAAGGGAGCCATTTTCAGTCAATACTTTTCTAGGTTAATCTATTGTTGCCTCTACAGTCTACTAAGGTTTTCCTATCTAAGTTCTTCATAAAGTCTTTCCGTGTGATCTTGTGGAACTTGAGACGTTTGATTTAGATGTTATTATTAGGATGGATTGGTTGTGCGCTTCATATTCTTTTATAGATTGTAGAACCCGAAAGGTCAAGTTCCAATTTTCGGATGATCTTGTTGTAGAATGGAAGGGTAGTGACTCTGATGTTAAAGGACAATTTATTTCCTAAATCAAGGCCCTAAGGTAATTTCTAAGGGGTGTGTCTATCATATCGTAAGATTTAAAGATGTAAAGTCAAAATCACCTACTCTTGAATCTATTCGGATTGTTAATGAGTTTTCGGATGTGTTTCTCGACAATTTACCCAGTATTCCTCCTGAAAAGGAAGTTGAATTTGGAATAGAATTTCTCACCAATACTCAAGCAATTATTATTCCTCCTTATGGTATGGAACCGACTGAGTTGAAGAAGTTGGAAGATCAGTTGAAGGACATGTTGAAGAAAGGCTTCATTGGGCCAATTATATCACCTTGAGACGGTGCTCTAGTGTTATTTGAAAGAAAAAAAGATGGGACTATTCAGACGTGCATTGGTTATAGGAAACTTAATAAGGTAAACATCTAGAATAAATACCTGTTGCCAGGGATCGAAGACTTTTTGATCAACTTCAAGGGGCTACCCATTTATCAAAGATTGACCTCCATTTCGGTTATCATCAATTGAAGGTTAGGATGTATGACATTCCTAAAGTGGGTTTTTGACAAAGATATGGGCATTTTGAATTTGTGTTGATGTTGTTTGGTTTGACTAACGCTCCAGCTGCGTTTATGTATCTCATGAATCGAGTGTTCAAGCTGTTTCTTGATAGTTTTGTGGTTTTTTTCATCAATGATATCCTCATTTATTCTCGAAGTGGGCGGGATCATTTGAGGTTGGTTCTTTAGACTTTTAGTGTAAAACCTCACAAGTTGTGAGCTCGGAATGGAACTTTCAAGGTCAAGCTAACTTTACTTGCGAGCCTTCAACCCAAGATCATATATGTTGTTTAGGGTCATCATGGGTCTATCCCATCAAGCAAAGTTCAAAGCAATTACATTGGCTAAATTTTTCATATGAATTGTTAGAAGGGTCAACTTTAAATGATCATATCTCCTTGTACAAAAAGAACTAGGTGGCCTACAAACTACCAAATTGAACCTCTTTGTATTATCTTTCCAATACATCAAGCTTCACCTAATTTTGCGTTCGGATCCGGAAGTTATACCTTTTTTGATAAAGCCCTCCCGTGTTGTGTTCCCTCCATCTTTTTAAGGCAAGGCACATGGGCACCCATATGGGTACTGTGGATTCTTACGAACAATGGGGGTGGTGTCTCGTGAAGCCTTAATCCTAAAATGATAAGTGTGGAATCACCATCTCAAAACATGGTACCTTCATACAGACGCTTGTACGACACGTGAAGCTTCACATGGTCTATGAGACCTTTAGTGGAAGCATCGTTCACTTGAAAAAACATTGCTGAAATATTTGAAGTATTGTCTCACAGGCACCTATACTGTCCGTATGACTTCACACGGTCCATGAGAACTCCAGTTGAACCTCCCTTGGCTTGAAGAAATTTTGCTGAAATTTTCTATTTGTTGCCTCACAAGCACCTATACGATCCGTGCGACTTCATACGAACTGTGTGCCTCCTTGACAAGGCCCCTGGACACATTTCGAGGCTCATTTCATTAATGGTCTTTTGGTAATTTTGATTCATTCTCAAGGTCTTTTAGCACCTTAATAGCTATCCTAAGCCCCCAAACCAGATTATACACTCTCATCCACTCTTATTCTTCATTCAAACTCTCAAATTCAAATACCAAAACTCACTTTACAATTCTTATGATTGAAGATTCAACTTGGAAATTCAAGGAAGGCTTTCTTCTCTAATAAATTTCTTCTTACTTCGTCCATGTTATCTAAGGTATGTGAGATTGATTCATGGTCTCTTTGGTTATATACTTCTTTCTATATTATGTGCCCTTGTCATCTAACATTGAATGCAAGCTTAATAATTTCACATGTATTACATGCCCACATACTTATTACATTCAAACGTACTAACACATACTTTTTGCCTACACGGTCTAACCATCTAGGGACCGTAGATTACATTCATCCACTATTTGATGACTAGTTTAGATTTGAGAAAGTTGTTGTGGTGAGTCCTATCTTCTAAGGATAAGCCACCATCCAACTACCATATATTGCTTTCGCTTATGTTATTTACTTTAAGGGTGAGCCTAGGACATATCTTTGCCCCCATCCTATTTTATGACTAGAGGCATCGTTAGATATCTTATGACTCTTGTATGGATATATGCCATGTGTTGTTATTCAGAGATTCTGGTTATGGTTGTGTATGGGATTTGGTTATTACAATTATGTTATGATATGATTTGAATTTATATTATGATATGGAAATCTTAAAGGTCTTAAGTCCCATTTTGCCCCCATAGAATGAGTCATGCTTACTCGTCCCTTTGTTCTTATGTGCTACAACTTATGTAAATCCATATTAATACCTATCCCTATAACATCTCCATAGCATCAGTCCTACTTTTCTATCCCATAGAACTATGTGTTCTCTTCATTTCCGAACAGATGATGTGAATATGGATACTTTGAGGCATTTTTGGGGACTCTCGGGTTCCCATTTGCCATGTAAATCCTAGAACGTAGGCCTGGGTCGTTACAAGCTAGGTATCAGAGCACTAGGTTTATAAATGTTCTTCGGAGTCCAACATGCCACGTCGAGTGGAGTCCTATTCAAGGGTGTAAAGTGCACCATGCGTATAAGTTTGAGGCTATGATGGTATTCTAGGAATTGTCTCACTTCTTCATGTCTTATGTTGTGCCTTGGACCATGTATTAAGGTTTTCAAGTCCTATGATATCCTTAGTACATTATATAAGATGCCTCCACAAAGAGTTCTCCTACCAAGATCGGTTAATGAGGATCAAGTTCAAAGGCCTATGGAAGAGCCGATCAGTAATGGTGAATTATATACTGCTATTGCTATGCTTGCCCAAGTGGTGAACACTCAAATTAGATAGGCTAATCCTCCTCCTCGTGATCCCACTCCGGCTGCTACAGTGAGAGATTTTACCCAGATGAATACTCTAGAGTTTTATAGATAAAATTTTGATGAGTATGCTGAGGACATTACTGATGAACTCTCTAAGGTGTTGACTATTATAGGGGTGACCTTAGATGAGAAATCTAAGCTATTAGCTTATCATCAGAAAGATATTACTCAAGTGTGGTATACCCAATGGTTTATAGAGAGGGTTGGCGTTGATGGGGTTGGTTGGGATGAGTTCAAGTTTGTTTTTCTGGACCATTTATTTTGTCTTGATCTTAGGAAGGTCAAGATGAAGGAATTTATCAATCTCAAGTAGGGTAGTATGAATGTGAGGGTTTATGCCCTCAAGCTCACAAAGCTCTCAAAGTATCCTTCTATGCTAGTAGTTGACCCCCCGCAAGAATGCAGAAGATTATTTCTAGAATCTCTGACTTGGCGGTGAAAGAATGTTGTACGGCTATGCTTATTCAAGATATGGACATTTTCAGGGTTATGACTTATGCTGAATAGAATGAAGGGGAGAGGCTTAAGGGATGGGAATTAAATGATTCTATGAGGACCTGTTATGATAATGAGTTCTCCGACACTAGGAGTGGTGGTGGTTTAAGTCGCTTTAAACAGGGACAAAGCTCTAATGCAAATATTTCCAATGCTAGTGTGCCTCCTCCCAAAGCATAAGTTATAGGTGGGATATTACCTCCTCAGTGTGGTAGGTACCGGAAGAATCATTTTGGAGCATGCTTTAGGGGTCCAGTTGCTTGCTTTTGATGTGGTAATATGAGCTAGAAAATTGCTAACTATCCCAAGGCTAGTAAGAAGGATCAAGGCCATCCAAAATATCAACAAGTAGGTGCTTCCAGGAAAAATAGATTTTATGCTTTGTATGCTCGATAGGAAGTAGAGGAGACTCCAGATGTTTTAATTGGTATGTTAAAAGTCTTTGATTTTGATGCTTATGCTTTGCTTGATCCAGGTGCAAATTTATCTTTTATGACTCTTGTTTTGGCTATTAAGCTTGGTTTGAGTCCTGAAATCTTTAGGGAGCCCTTTTCAGTTTATACTCTTGTGGGTAAGGCTATTGTTGCCCAAAGATTTTATTGATTGTCTTAGAGAGGTGATCATGAGTGAAGCTCGCAACTCTAATATCTTGTGCACTCAAGATCCACAAAGATGTATCAAGATTTGAGGGAAGTTAATTGGTGAGCCTAGTTCTATTATGCGTTTGGGAAGGTGTTGAAGTTGCGTAAAACTTGACCTATGAAAAGGTTTTGATTGAAATATTGGATAGACAAATTAAGCAGCCTCACAACAATGATGTGGCTTCAATTAAAGGTCTTAGGGGAAACAAACTAGTTTAAAGTGCTTCATGGGAGGTGGAGTCAAGTAGGATGCAATGATAGCCCTATCTTTTAAAATCTACTCAAGCCTATGATATTATGTTCTACCTACTCTAAATGGTCCTCATCCTTTCACTCCTACGTTTCATTATATGAAATGCATACATGTGCACAAAAATGATTCAAAATTTTTTATGACATGAAGTTTGATGATTTTATGATTTTTCACATAGTGAGTTTACACAGTGTCTTCACGTTGGAATGTTTCATGGTCAAGTAAAGCCTTTTAAGCTAGTTTATTTCTCGGGGACCAATAATCCTAAAGGGAAGGGAAGAATGTAATACCCCGCAAGTTGTGAGCATAAAATGGAACCTTCAAGCTCAACCTAAGTTCATTTGCAATCCATCAAGCTAAGCTTATTTATGTTGCTTAAGGTCATCATGGGTCTACTCATCAAGCCAAGTTCAAAGGAATTGCATTAGCTAGGCTTTTCATATGAATTGTTAGAAAGGTCATCTTTAAATTACTATATCTCCTTGTACAAAAATAAATAGGTGGACTACAACCTACCAAATCGAAGCTCTTTGTATTAGCTTTCCAATAAATCAAGTTTCACCTAATTATGAGTTTGGATCAATAAGTTATGCCTCTTTTGATAAAGACCTTCCGTCTTGTGCTCCCTCAATATTTCTAAGGCAAGCCACACGGGCACCCATACGGGTCTTATGGCTACTCCCAAACCATGGGGTGGGGTCTTCTGAATTCCTCTTCTCAAAATGATATTCTTATTGTTGAATCACCGTCTTGAAACTTGCCTTTATATGGACACTTGTATGACCCATGAAGCTTCACACGACCCATGAGACCTTCAGTGAAAGCACCCTTGACTTGAAGAAATTTTGCTAAAATTTTCTAAGTGTTGTCTCACGGGCACCTATACAGTCCGTGAGACCTTTAGTACAACCCCCTTGGCTTGAAGAAATTTTGCTGAAATTTTCTTAGTGTTATCTCACGGACACCTCTATGGTCCATGTGACTTCACACTGCCCGTGATCCTCCTTGACGGGGCCCTGGACACTTTTCAAGGCTCACTTCATTAATGATCTTTATTTAATTTTTATTCATTCTAAAGGTCGTTTAGGGCCTAATACCCATCCTAAGCCCCCAAATCAGATTATACACTCTCATTCACATACATTCATCATTCAAACTCTCAAATTCAAATCCCAAAACACTCTCCACATATCTTGTGATTGAAGATTAAACTTGGAAATTTAAGGAAGACTTTCTTCTCCGATCAATTTCTTCTTGCTTCTCCTATGATATTTAAGGTATATGGTAATGATTCATGGTCCCTTTCAACCTTCAATACCCTAGACCTTTTTACACTTTCCTTTATAAAATTGAGCTTACTCTAGTTATGAGTTTTAAGGTTATTGTTTATTTAATTCAAAGGAGATATGGGCTGTGTTTTATTGTTTATTTTAAAGAGATTCAAGCCCTAATATGTTAAAATACATCAATATTATGATGTTCTGAATATACATTGTCCTATTAAAGTTTGACTCAAGTATGGGTAATCTATATTTTGATTTTAAATGTGGATTTACTTATGGATTTACTTGGATTTCGTATCGTATTGATTATTTAAGGTTCAATCTATATTTCCCATGTTATTCTCATCATTCATGGCATATGCATGTGTGACTATAGTTTTTATATAGGGTATGAAGTGGGTTAAGACCCAATTATGTTGATAAATATGATTTTGATGAAAGTATGGTTATGAATAAGCCACTCCTATGCATGAAAGTAGGATCTGAAGTGTGATTTGGCCTTTAAGTCTAAGTATGCATAAAAATGATTTGAAAGACTTTTCTTCCTATTAAAAGCATGTATATGTATATATATTTCTATGGGATGATGACCTAGCACGGAATGTTTGTGCCCTTTATGGATGGTTATGATACGTCATGGAAAATTTCTTTGGAAATAGGTGTTGTTCCCATAAGGTAAGGTACTCTTCGAAATGGGTGTTTTTCCATAAGTTGAGTGAATGTTATGGAAATCCTTTTCAAAATGGGTGTTATTCCCATAAGGTAAGGTACTCTTAAAAATGGGTGTTGTTCCTCTAAGGTGAATAACGAGCATGGAGATACTTTCTTAAATGGGTGTTGTTCCCGTAAGGTGTTTAAATTAGCATGGAAACTCTTTCTAAAATTGGTGGTGTTCCTATAAGGTGAGGCTACTTCTTCGAAATGGATAGTGTTCTCATAAGGAGGAGTAAGGTATACCCTTGGCAAGTAACATCCCCTCTTTATATAAGCATCATGGCATTTCATGCATCATGGATTTCATGCTTATTGTTAGATTACTCTTTTTTTGTTATATACTTCTTTCTTTATTATTTGCGCTTGTCATCTAACATTGAATGAAGGTTTAATAATTTTACATGTATTGCATGCCCGCATCCTTAGTACATTCAAAAGTACTAACACATACTCTTTGCCTATATGATCCAACTATATATGCACTAGAGACTATATTCATCAACCGTTTGACGACTAATTCAGATTTGAGAAAGTTGTTATGGTGAGTCCTATCATCCAAGGAAATCCACCATCCATCTACCATATGTTGTTTTTGCTTATGTTATTTATTTCTACGGTAAGCCCTAGAAATGTCTTGGCCCCCATCCTATTCTATGACTAAAGGTATTGCTGGACATCTTGTAGACTTTTGTATAGATATATGCCATGTGTTGTTAGTCGGAGTTTTTTGTTATGGCTATGTATGGGATTTGCTTATTATGATTTGGTTATGATATGATTGGAATTTATTTTATGATATGGGAATGTAGAAGATCATAAGTTCTATTTCGCCCCCATAGTGTAAGTCATGCTTACCCATCTCTTAGTTCTTATGTGCTACGTGTTATTTTAATCCATGTTAATCCTTATCCCTATGGAATCCCCATAGTGTGAGTCCTACTTTCACATCCCTTAGAACTATGTGTTTGCTATCTCTTTATACGCTTTCCAACTAATAGTATGAATACAGATACTTTTAGGCTTGTTTGGGGACTCTCGAGTTCCTATTTTCCATGTGACTCCTAGACCTTAAGTCCGAGTCTTGACATTGAGGGAGAAGCAATTGTATGCTAAATTCAGTTAATATGAGTTTTGTTTTGGTGAAATAGCATTTCTTGGTCATGTGGTGTTTGGTGATAGTATTAAGGTTGACTCGACGAAGACCAAGGCCTTGTTGATTTGTCCTAGACCATTGACTCCTTCGTATATTCGAAGTTATCTTTTGTTGGCTTGTTATTACAGGAGGTTTATTGAAGGTTTCTCATCTATTGCATCTCTATTTACCAAGTTGACTCAAACGAAGGCCAAGTTTGTATGGTCGGATGAATGAGAGAAGAGCTTTCAAACTTTTGAAGATCACCTTACATTGGCTCCTGTCTTAACTCTACTGCATGGCTTAGATGGGTTTGTGGTATTTTTTAAAGATTCTCGTATTTTGTTGGGTTATGTCCTTATGTAACATATTGTAATGCTTCTCGCATTTGGTTGGGTTGTATCCTTGTGCAACATGGTAAAGTGATAGCTTATGCATCAAGATAATTGGAGTTGCATGAGCGTAATTACCTGACTCATGATCTTGAGCTAGCGGTGGTGGCGTTTGCTTTGAAGATTTGGAGACATTATTTGTATGGAGTGCATGTTGATGTTTTCACTGATCACATGAGTTTGCAATATATGGTCAACCAAGGGGATCTTAACATTAGCCAAAGAAGGTGGTTGGAACTCTTTAAGGACTAAGACATGAGTATGGAATATCATCCCGACAAGGTACATGTTGTAGCCGATGCTCTTAGTATCCCATCTATAGGGAGTGTGGCTCATGTTGATGAAGGGAAGAGAGAGTTGATAAAAGATGTTCACCATTTTGCTAGATTGAATGTTAGATTGACAGAGTCTAATGAGGGTGGTATTCATGTTCAAAATGGGGCTGAATCTTATGTGGTTGTTGATGTCAAGGTTAAGTAAGATTGAGACCTGTCATTGGTTGAGTTAAAGAAGTATGTTGCTGAAAAGAAGATAGAGGTTTTCTCCTAAGGGGAAGACGATGTACTTCAGTATCAAGATTGCTTGTGCGTACCGGATATTGATGGTCTTAGAGAGGTGATTATGAGTGAAGCCTATAACTACCATTATTCTATTCATCCAGGATCTATAAAATTGTATCTATATTTTAGGGAGGTGTATTAGTTGAATGAAATTAAGAAAGATATAGCCAAGTTTGTATGAGAATGCTCAAATTGTCAACAAGTAAAGGTAGAGCATCTAAGGCCTGGTTGTTTGGCTCAACATACTGAGATTCCTACTTGTAAGTGGGAAGATATGAACATGGATTTTGTCGTTGGGTTTCGTCGGACCCGAAAGAAAATTAATTCAATTTGGGTTATCATGGATCGGATGACTAAATCGGCTCATTTCCTAGGGTCAAGACCTCTTTCAATGCCGATTATTATGCAAGGTTATATATCCAAGAGTTGGTGAGGTTTCATATGTGGCTGGGTATATCATATCAGATCATTACACCCAATTTACTTCTAACTTTTGAAAATTATTTCAGAGTCAACTTGGCGCCAAGGTGAAGTTAAGTACTGCTTTTCATCCTCAAGCTGACGGACAAGCCGAAAGGACAATTCAAACTTTGGAGGACATGTTGAGAGCTTGTGTGTTGGAGTTCAAGGGAAATTGATATAATCATCTACTACTTATTGAGTTTGCTTATAACAATAGCTTTCAAGGTAGCATTGGTATGACACCATTTAAGGCTTTGTATAGTAGAAGGTGTAGATCTCTAGTGGGGTGGTTTGAGTTAGGAGAAATGGCCCTGATTGGCCTAGAGTTAGTATTGGAGGCCATGGAGAAGGTACAATTGATTAGAGGTTAAAAATATCTCAACGTCATCAAAAGTCTTATTTAGATGTTAGGAAGAGGGATCTTGAGTTTCATATTTGTGATTGGATGTATGTGAAGGTCTCACCCTTGAAGGGTGTAATGCATTTTTGTAAGAAGGGCAAGATAATTCTCCTGTATATAGGTCCTTTTGAGATTGTATAGTGGATTAAGAATGTGGCTTATTGATTGGATTTGCCTCAAGATTTTAGTTCTACTCACCCGATTTTACATGTGCCTATGTTAAGGAAATTGATTAGTGATCCTAGTTGAATTGTGCCTCTAGAAGGTGTTGAGGTTTAGGTCAACATGTCTTATAAGGAAGTCCCATTTGATATCTTGGATAGGCAAGTAATGCGGCTTCACAACAAGGATGTGGCTTCGATTAAGATGCTTTGGAGAAATCAATATATGAAGAGTGCTACATTGGAGGTGGAGCTGGAAATGATGAAATGATATCCCCATCATTTCCGATCTACTCAAGACTAAGGTATTAGATTCTTCCTTTTCCAACACGTCCTAATTCTTTCACTCTTGAGTTCCATGACATGACATGCATATATATGCACGAAAAAGAATTAGAGATGTTTTGAATGACTTGAAGATACTTTGATATGAGATTTAATAACTTTATGATTTCCAAGTGATGAAATATGAATTGTGTCCTTGTGTTTGGATGTTTGATGTACAAGTCCAGCCTTTCCTACCCTGTTCTAGCACATTCGAGGATGAATGTTCCCAAGGGGATTATAATCTAGGACCCAAACTTTGTATGGCTTAAATGGTGCATGGAGTTTGGTTCCAAGAGGTTTTTGACTAAGGTTACAACTTATGACACCTACACTAGCCGTGTTACTCACCATGGGTGTTTGAAGGGGCCTTAAGAAAGCCCTTGGCCTTGTGTGTAGAGTATTGGCCTTATGACGGAATTTCAGACCAACTTGCACCACCTAAACCCCACAAGATCTGTGTTGCACTTAACTTTCCATGTGGTGACCCATGAGTGTATCCTTGGCCTTGAAAACCATATTTTGCACAAGCCTTATCACACACGAACCTCTCACGAACCATGTTACCCCTACAGGGTCATGAGGTGGTCAATATGGACGTTGGTGTGAGAATTTTCTATGTATGAAATCACTGTCTTGGAACTTCATTGGTGAGATTTTGGCTAAGTGATGCACCATGGAAGGCCACATGGTCCGTGTCCCTTTGTACGGTCCATAGAACCGCTATACTGGACCCTTGGCAAGATTTTGACCTCCGTTTTATTACTGGTGTTTTTGAAAATTTTCTATTCCCAAGGGTCATTTTAGACTTTATAACCTATCCTAAACCTGTCAAAAGACCTATACTCTTGTATTCTCATTCAAATTCAATTCATCACTTAAAATTATTCCAGCTCTCTCTAAAGAACACCTCTAACTGAATTATTGAAGGCTTAGCTTGGGGATTAAGGAAAGCTTCTCTTCTTTATTAAATTCATCTTGCATCTTATTTGCTAGTTAAGGTATTTGGGATTTATTCATGGTACCATTCAACCATGAAGACCCCAAATTCTTTTACACTTCATTTTATGAAATTGAGCTTACTTGAAACATGGGTCTTTTAGATTATTGTTTATTTGATTCAATTTAGATATGAGTTATGTTTAATTGTTGTTTTTAAAGTGATTTAAGACCTAATATGTTGAATTGCATTAATGTTATGAAGATTTGAATATGCATATCCCCTTTAAAGTTTTATTTAAGCATAGGTAATCTACATTGTGATTTAAATATGAATTTTATTTGTGGATTTACTTGAATTTCATATTGTATTGTTGATTTAAGTTTGAATCTCTATTACCCATGCTATTCTCATATCTTTGATGGTATATTCATGTATGAGCTATGGTTTTCATGAAGTTTATGATGTGGGCTAAGTCCCAATTATGATGATAATTATATTTTCAAGTAAAACATAGGTATGAAAAGAATGTGATCACATAATATCTATGATATGTCCCTTTGTGTAATATATGTGTATTTACACCACTATGATGAAGGAGTAATTCCTACGCATGATAGTATGACATGAAGTATGATTTGGCTTTTTAGCGCACTATGCATGATTATGAAGTATGTTTGGCCTTTAAGCCTAAGTATTCATGATTATGAAATGTGATTTGGCCTTTAAGCCTAAGTATGCATTATTATATTTTTACAAGACTGATTCTTCTTTTACAGCTACGTATATTCGTATGTATTCCCGTGGGATGATGACTTAGTACCGAATGAGGATGAAGGCAGGGAGGGCTATCCCCAAGGGTCCTTTCTCCTTTCACATTCGGCATCTATTAAGTATTTGGAAACTCAACTGGGGAACATATCAGCTTATCTAAATTAGTGTCCCAACAGAGGTTTACCTAGTGACACAGTGGCTAATAAAAAATGGAATGATCAACAGTGTTTAGCCATAACCTCTCATAGTAACAAAGTGGTTAAAGGCACAAAATCATCGTCTCTTGTTCAAGAAGGCCTGAAGGAGATAGAAGGAAAAAAAGGTATGGTTGTTGTTAAAGCTGATGAGTACGAAGGTCTTGTTAAAGATGGAGATGCTCTTGGCTATCTCAAGAGCGATAAGCAAGAGAAGAGTTAGGATAATGTTGTGTATGTCAAGAAAGCTTTCCCCCAAAATTCAAGTCCAGCTGTGAGGTTGAAAACACCTCAAAGTCATAGTTGATCCCCCATTTCCACAAAGATTGAAGAAGAAAGAAGAGGATGTTAAGTTTCTAAAATTTCTCTTTATGTTCAATTCATTGTTAATAAATGATCCACTTGTGGAAACATCGATTGAAATGCCATGTCATGCTACGTTCATGAATTAATTGGTGACGAAGAAAAGAACCCTTGAGTGTTAGACAATTTAAGTGTCTTACAACTGCAGTGCAATCTTGACACAAAATTTGTAGCAAAGAAAGAAGACCCCAGTGCATTTACCATTCCATGCACCATCAGAGCCTCAAAATTCAATAAAGCGCTATGTGGCTCGGGAGGAAGTATAAACCTCACGCCTCTAGCCATATTTGAGGAATTGGGATTGGAGATACCTTCACCGACTATAATACAGCTGCTCATGGCTAATCGGTCCATCAAATGACTAGTGGGGATTTTACACGATGTGTTGCTGAAAGTGGAAACGATCACTCTTCCTGCAGATTTTGTGATTTTTGATTACGCAGTGGATATGGATATGCCAATTATCTTGAGGAGGTTGTTCTTAGCCACTAGATGAGCTGTGGTAGATGTTGGGAGAGGAAATGATGAGGAGGTTGTGTTCAACATATGCAAAGCTCAGAAGCTGGGTGATGATCAAGAGATATTGTCATTAATGGGACAATCGACAGTGACTTGATGAGAAGAGGAATTATATCGTGCCATGATGTTAACTAAGGCGTTGCTTTAGAGGTAACCCAAAGTGAGTTTACTACTTTTTTGTTTGAATAATGGGTGTTGAATTGTGTAGGTTTGAAAATGAGAAAAGTTTGAATGGAGAGTTGAGAGGGTGATCAAATGGAGCCATTCGGTGTATCGCCAAGTCAAAAAGGCGACTCTCAGTTTTACTACCTTTCGAGTCGCTTGGTGACTCTTGAGGTGCTGTCGAATCTCACGAATAACATATCAATTTGGTGAATCACCAAAACCAATGGGCATGGTTAATTCCACTGCACGTCAAAGATGAAGGTAGGGTATGTATACTGTTAACAAAGGTGATCTCTAGCAAACTTTGTGTAGCGCCGACTTTACTAGGAGGTGTGGTTCGGTATTGCCGAGCATGCATGGTCATCGGCCTGCTTAAGACTTTTGAAATGCCTTGGTTCTTTCAGTTTCCATCTTCCCTACTTTTCACTTCCTTCGCACGCGAAAACTCCACTCTTTTCTTTTTGAAATAATTCACAAAAAGGGTTGAGGATATTCGTCACAAAAGCATCTTTGAGGTTTTCATTGTGTCTCACCACTGAAGAGGTATGTTTTTTGCCCTTATTTTTGTTCTTTTTGTTGATGCCATTGTTTATAAAGTTGATCAGTGTTTGTAATGTGATAATTATGCTTTAATTCTTGAAAATCTTATTGAATATTAAGTGGGTAGATCTTAATAGTGATGATTAAACCCTGTATTGCATGAATGAATAATTTATTGCGGGTTTTGATTCCCTATGTGTGTGATGAAATTGGTGATGCCTATGAGCTGGGCTAGGTTTATGAATGAATGATTTCTTGCCCAATGGTGGATTGTTTGTGGCTATTATCTCAATTTAATGCTTGTTATCATGCTTGAATGTTTTCAATTAAGATGCTGCCATGATTATATGAATGTTTTCATGAAAATTCTTGCTTTTTTTTGATTTATTGTTCCTACATACTTTGGGTGATCTCTGAGTACCCCTTAATCTCCTTTGAGTGACTGAACTTTCGCTATGATAGATTATGTGACTTCATTTATAATGGCGAGTCATTGTTTGATTTAGGATACAGTTATGTAAACAATGTGATAGTGATAATCAATAGTTAAGCAAGCATTGATGTATTGTAGTAGGTTAGTACGTGACTTTTATCCATTTGATCTGTGGAAAAATTTTCGAATTTTGAGTGAATGGATGAAGGGCCTCGCCAGTCACCTTCGACGATGATTATTTTGACTACCTAAGTAAACTAATAATACGCATAGTTGTCAAATGCACCACTTTAATTGACTTATCATCTTGGGTGATTGCTGAAACTTTCAGTGATGAACCCTTTTCATTGCTGAATCAATTCGGTGTATCGCTGAATCTGCGTAAGTATCGCCAAAAGTAGCAGTGGCCTATAGTCTAAAAACAGTGTAAAAAGGTGACAGTCTATTTTTCTGCGAAATCAGTTCAGTGCAGCACTAAGTATGTTCTGCAGTCAAACAGTCTTGTCAACTCTGAATGTTTCTCCTATGATCCATTCTTGCACCTAATTGTGTATCAGCTACCATTAACACAATGTTGGAGTATGTTTTGTGTGATGACAAAGTGAAAGCATGTTCTAGCCAGGAATACTAGACCATTGATCTCACACAACCTAACTACTTAAAGGTAGAAGGGGTGGTCGTCATCAATATATTATCCAAATTTAGAGGTCGGGGTTGAATCCCATAGGGAACAACTTGTCGGCGAATGAGTAGAGCAAGGACCTATGACTACTAGATTTTGACTCGATAGGCTGGTACAAGGCAAGTACTCAAACTAAATTGGGGGGAAACTAAAATAACAATAACTACTAGAAACAATAATGTAAGGGTTGATCAAGGAAGGGAGCAAGGATATGGGATATGGAAATCAATCAAAACTCAATCGATCCATCACACTTAGCATCATATTTACCCTATGGGTATGCTAGATTGCTTGTAATTTCCTTGGCTAAGGGAATGATGTTTTGCAAGATCCAACTATTGCCTCTCACGCAAGATACTCAAAGACACGACTAGCTTGAACACCACAAAGCAAAATCTCAAAGACCTTAGTCTTTGAGTCCCTTTTTGAGGATCTCAACTTATAAACCATGACTATCATGCAATCTTCCCCCTCGACTACACCCGTTAGAGCAATAACTAAATAACCTAGAAAGATTTAGCGGTCTACCTCAATTCTAATTTATACTAGAAGATATGCAAGAACCCACAAATCAATTCAAACAATTAAAGCAATTTAGGAGAAACCCTCTTGATTTTGCAAGTAAATTACCAACTAAGCTTCAATAATTAAGACCCACATATAAATTAACAACCAAGCTTCAATAAAATCTATAAATTTAGCATTCAAGAATAAGGGAAGAAATATTGAGTAAAAGATAATACAAGCCCACACTCTTCAATCCATTCAAAAATTTGTAGAAAACATGCTCTAAATCCTCACCCTAAACTAAAATCTACATTAAAGTGTGTTATTCTTCTTCAAGAATGTGCCAATCTGTGTGTATGTACCTATTGTTTAAGAATGAGGGTTAGGACTGCATATATATTGTGATTTTGGGGCTGAAAATGGTGAATTTTCAAAACTGTCCAGATATTGGTAATTCCAACATTTGGTGATCGCATTCAGCATATTGTGATCGTGGAGGTTATGTGTTTTTAAGTTCCACCTTCATGCCTGGGACTAGTGCATTGTTTCTCTTCATGTCACGACTCTATAATCACGAGCCTGGAGGCAACGTTCGCAGAGTGTATATGCTGCCAGGTACTATTTTTGTGCATTTCAGCTCCTTTTGTCTCTAATTCAGCTCCAATCTTCAATTCTCCTTAGCAAAGCAAAATCTAAACCATATGTACTTGTACATAGACCATTCAAAGCATAATTAGAATCAAGTTATGATATTAACAATAAAAAATCATAAGAAAAAAGCAAGATACGAGTGCAAGTCATGCACTCGTAAACACTCTCAACTTAAAACTTAAGACTTTGCTTATCCTCCAGCAAAACAAAACCTAACCCGGTAAGCTAGCAGTTTTATCATTCCATCCCAATTCACTTTTACAACCAACAAGATCATGATTATGGATATGGTTGGCACCAACAATTAGCAAAAGTATGTGGATGCCTATCAAGTAACTCCCTCTCATTTTAAAAGCATTGTTTTCAATTCAAAGCACAATTTCTAGGGATGACCCAGTGACAACACAAATTTTCAAGGAGTGACCCTAACTTCTACTCGACTAACAAGTTCCATTTGACTCAAACATAGAAATGCATCCATATCACCAATCCATGTCAATTTGCATGTCCTTACAAAAAGAAATAAATTCCCCAAAACACACTCAAAATATTCACAATGAACAAGGGACAAGGACTCAAATACTCACACTTAACAAAAGAACATCCTGTGTACACAAATGCAAAACCATAAGCTTGGCTTTATTTCAATCAACATTGGCTAAATTTCATTTGGTTGGGAATCTCAAAGGGATTTTTAAGCTTTGTAGGTTAAGGGGTAGGGCTGGATACAATTTTGACAATAGTGACTAATCCTCCGAAAATCCCACATACAACATTCACTCTTTTTCAACTTTTCAACTTATTCTTTTTCGCATCACACACTAATGTGCATTTAACCCTTCTTTTTAACATAGGTGCCCCAGTTGCAACAATTTTACAACACTTAAAAGGATTCTTTTTTGCTAAAACACTTTTTCTTCATGTTCTTTTCATTTTGAAAACACTCCTTTTCTTTTCTTTTCATTCCTCTATTCATTTTTCTTTTTCTTTTTCTTTTCAAAAGCCCACAAGTGGTAGACATCTTTCCTTTTTCTCCGACACCACCCCCAACTTGAGCTCAAAGCCTCAATTATCAAAAACATGCAAAACTAAAGGAGGAATAAGGGTTCAAAAGAGAGATATCTTTTCAAAAAGGTTCAAATCTTGTAATTAAGGTTGCCAATAAAAAATTTGGCTCAAAAGGAACTCTAGGGCTAAAATCAATGCATTCTGTGCCTACTTAGGCTAAGTGGACTCAATTCAAACCAAAGAATGCCTATGATCATTTTCCTAACCAAAGTGTATCAAGATCATCATTTCAAGACCAACAAGGCAGGTTCTAAGTGACACACGTACACACAAAGAACAAAACAAAAACTCACAATACACATGACATGCAAATTAAACAAGAAGAGATCAATCTAGTTCTCAAATAAGGTACGAGGGTCTCATTTTTCAACTATATCCATCTAGCAAGTAAGAGTCAATAAAAGAGTTAAAGTGTTGTCTCAATATCATCCTGAAACCATTTACTTTTTAAAGTTTGAGGGGCATATATTTTAACAATCAACCACACTTAACTAAATATGCTAGTACAAAATATGGCATGATCCCAATATATAGCTCCAACAACATTCAATGGCTACTTAGACTTCACCAAAGACGTTATTCTACACATACACTTACATACCCTATTGACAATTTTCCCTTAAGAAAGTCAACACTCAATCCACCATCGGA
The DNA here is from genome assembly GCA_029948455.1 of Solanum rostratum. NCBI lineage: Eukaryota > Viridiplantae > Streptophyta > Magnoliopsida > Solanales > Solanaceae > Solanum > Solanum rostratum. Next base: position 27,379,534 of record CM057047.1, read on the forward strand.
AATCATCGATTATACACACTTACAAAATCTACAAAAATACCTAAACCTAAACAGAATATGCCCACGCACAACAAGGGCATACCATAATCACATAAACCAAGCCCAACAAGGGCACATCATCACTACAAAACAAGGATGAGTCTACAAGTGCCAACAAATCTAGAGTACACAAAATGAAAACAAGAGTCATAATTAAGCCATAGGAGCACACCCAATTAAATATGATGCTATGTCCTCATAGTAAAATCACAAAATAAAAGAGAATACGGGGATTCCCTGAAATGATCACTCAATACTCGAGGCCAAAGAGATGATCAACTCTTCATCTGGATCTAAAGAGCTACACCACCACAACTGACTAAACTTGCCCATCATCTTAATAAAGAATCTACTCTTTTTCTTCTCATGCACCCTGAACTTTTTCTGCCTCCACTCTATCATTCCAAGCC